>CM024539.1:10000000-12400000 GCA_014182365.1 Eucalyptus tenuipes | reverse complement strand
GGCAGCAACCGATCGTGCAAAACCATCGGTGACGATGCCGGAAGAATTTCGGCTCACGCAGGCCACCAAAGCTTCACTGCGATCAGGTTGGTAAGCTGCATCAATATTGATTTTTATCACTCCTTGATCCGGTGGATGCCAACACTGATCCTGTTTTGTTTATTGTTCGCTTCATCTTGGTTTCTCCTGATATGGTCTTCTATTGGATTTGGCATTTGCTAAGGCTATCTGCACAACCTGTTCAGAGTTGGGCTGCTGCTAGCGGAAGATGAAATTATTACGGGCTTTCCAAATTTGCCAGAGGATGGATGCAATTGTTTCCAGATCTGGTGAGTTGTCTCTGTGTTCTATTAGTTTGACCAACCATGATTCTATCCAATGAACTCCACTCGCCGGTTGCTTGATGTTGATTGCTGGATGGACCCATATATTTTGTGTCCATGGACATAGCAACAACAAATGTTCTGGTGTTTCTGGGACCTTATCTTTGCACAAACAGTAGGTTGGATCTAATATGATGTGTTGGTGGTAGAGATTTTCTATAGTTGCCAAAGCGTTATTGCAAACTGACCAAAGGAAAGATCGAAGTTTGGACATAGAATTCATTTTCCAAATTGCATTCCATAGTTTGCGAGGTACCTGAAAAGACGAGGATGCATGATTTTGGTTGTTTCTGATTTGTTGCATTCTGTACTGTTGTAGCAGCTTTTGACTGTAAATGAACCATTCTGCTTGCCTTTCCAAATGAGCCTATCTTTAGTGCACTGAGGCCGAATTGGGATAGATGTGATCTCTTCCACTGTTTGACTATCAAAGCTCTGCCGTAAGAGGGAAGTGTTTCACTCGTTTTTGTTCGAAAGTATTAAACCTGTTACTCTTTCGGGTTCTCCTCTAGGTGTAGGTCCACCAATAACTCCCTTAGCCAGCCATCTATCCTCTCGGATTTTAATACGTGTCCCATCCCCCACAGACCATTGTGTATTCTCTGCAATAGAATCCAAGCCTTTCAGTATACTCTGCCATCCCCAGGAGGGTCTAGTTCTCTTTGATGCCATCCAAAAGTCTTGGGAGTGAAAATACAAGCCTTTTAATAATCTGCTATACAGAGATGAAGGTTGCTGAGATAGCCGCCATGCCTGTTTGCCTAGTAAGGCTGTATTGAAAGCAATAAGGTCACGAAAACCCAATCCCCCTCATCTTTCCTTTTTTTAAGCACCTCCCACTTCATCCAATGAATACCAGATCCGTTGTTGCTAGATTTCCACCAGAATCTTGCTATTTTGTTCTATTGTTTTACACAAAGACGCTAGGATTTTAAAAATGGACATTGCATAATGTGGGATTGCTTGAACGACTGATTTTATCAAAACTTCCTTACCCCCTTTTGAAATGAGCTTCTCTTTCCATCCTTCTAGCTTGGATTGTACACGACCCAAAAGCCACGCAAGCATTTCCTTTTTAGATTTCCCCCAGTCTGAAGGTATTCCAAGATACTTACCGCTTTTGTCTAGCACTCGGACTCTAAGTTCTCTGGCCAAATTCGCTTGCAGGCTGAGAGGGCATTCCTTACTAAAAATATGCTTGATTTGTTGCGATTTACTATTTTTCCTGTTGCTAAACAATATTTGTTCAGCACATTAGCTAAATTTTGACATTCTAGGACTTTCCCTTCTAGGAAGAAGATAGCTTTATCTGCGAAAAATAAGTGAGATAGGGTAGGGCACCATCGGTTTAATTTGATACCTTTGAGATTTCCCATGACCACCGCTTCTTTGATGAGAGTAGATAAGGCATTGGCCATCAGTATAGATAGATACAGAGATAGAGGGTCGCCTTGCCTTAGACCCCTAGTCGGATGAAAATAGGGTAGAGATTCTCCGTTAAATTTGACACTCAAAGACACCGTTGAAATACATTGTAATATCTAGTGAACCCATCGAGTGTGAAATCCGAGTTGTAGTAGGTAGTCGCGAAGAAAATCCCATTCCACCCTGTCATAAGCCTTTTGCATATCTAACTTAAGCACCGCTCTAAACTGTTTGGTCCTTATCCCAGTCCTAATATGGTGAAGCACCTCTTGAACCACTATGATGTTGTCTTGAATTTGCCGCCCACTGATGAAAACGCTTTGTTCTGGCGCTATCAGCTCTGGTAGCAATGTCTTGAGGCGATTAGCTAGGACCTTGGAAATAATTTTGTAGATTAAATTGCAAAGGCTGATTGGTCAGAACTAATCAAGCCTTTTTGGGTGAGATATAAGTCCTATTATATTGAGGTTGCATCACCCCTCTCTGAAAAAATTGTTGCACAGCCATGTAAATATCATCATGTAATATATCCCAATGAGATTGATAAAACTGACGGCTCAAACCATCAAGGCCGGGGGCTTTAACTTCGCCTAATTGAAAAACTGCAAGTCGGACTTCGTCTCTAGTGACCTCTGTTACTAGCTTGTCATTCATCTCTGCTGTCACCACCGGACTACATTTTGCAATAGTTGGCCTGTAGTCTCGATTCCCTACTGAAGTGTATAATTGCTTGAAAAAATGTACTCACTCATCAACTCTAGATATTGACATCCTCCTGTGATATCTAAATTAACTTGATAAAATTGAAAGTTTAGGATAATCTGCAAGAAAATTAATATTTCATGACATTTTAATACAAAAATGAGAGATTATAATACACTTATAAAATTGGAAGTTCGTGACATTTTTAATGATAAGTGGAAAGTACGAGACTCTCTAAAATATTAGGCTAAAGAGATTTGGAAGATTTATTTTTTCAAAAAAAAATTAAAAGAAAATGAGAATTATCTAGATTTCCACGCTTGTACAATATTTATGTTCATAAATCATGTTAAACTATGATTTGGCCATATTACTTAATATCGATTTTAGTATACTTATTGACGTTACTCGTAAATAAACCATGACTTTTTTTTGGCAAAACTTCAAAAGATGGGGAGTACATTCTTACTGCGTAAAATTTTACATCTTTTTTGAACAGAATTGAAAAAGAAAAATCCACATATTGCTAGCAATTTTAATAAAAAGCACCGTTAATTAGAATATTTTACATGAAACGGTGAAAGCGCGTCCTCTTACAAATTCCCATCGAGGATGCATGGAAAATATTGAAGTTGTGGTCTTGAATCATTTAACAAACGTTGCTGGCTAATAAAGAAAATGATTAATATCACAAAAAACTCTAAATTGGTACAAATTTATTTTATACTAATTTTTTGACTTCAAAAACTCTCAAATTGATACACATGTGTTAACCTTACCCTTCATTAGTTTCCATTAAATTTCACCATTACATTATTGAGTTAGATGATGTGTCGGTTAATGGATGTACCAATTTGACTGTGGCCTTTTCTAGTATTAATTCAATTTAACGGAAATTAACGGAGAGTAAATTTGTCAAAAATATACCAATTTAAGATTTTTTGATCAAAAATTAATTTGAGGTAAATTTATCATATGTGCACTGATTTGGAGTTTTTATAATTAAAGATTAATTTAGGGTAAATTTACGTATGTGTATCAATTTAAATTTTTTTGTGGTGCTAATCCTAAAGAAAATCATTTATCAAATTGTGGCCAGAAGAATCATTTATCAAGCAAACTATCAAAATAATCAACGACATGGAGCGTCCCCAACCGCGTGGAAAAAGAGAAAACGAAAAAAAGAAAAAAGAAAAAGGGAGGAGGATTTTCCTGCTTTCACATCGAAGCTGGATGGGAGACGAAGCTTCGAGGAAGTTTCGCGCCAAACTGTCATGCGTCCTGTATTGGAAATTTGTCTCTTCATTTACATTGTATTTTTGTGAATATATTTTTAGGATGTAAATAATACACACTTCGTTGTCGTGGGTAGGTCAATGATTGACCTCATGTAAATCCATGCGCGAAGTATTTACGTCTCAGATTCCTATTGGGAAACCGTCAGAAGTATCCCGGAACGGGCAATGTCGAGGAGGAGGACGGTCCCTTTCGTCCCCCTAAAACGGGCTGTGTTTCTAGAGGCCGACCCGAGATTTTTTCACCCGAGACACGATCGACGCGACATAATATAATTGATAGGAGTGTACAGTGAAAACCTTAGGCAAATGCCACTTGATTCCAAGGGCGTGCCTGGCAAATTGGCGAGAGATCCGGTTTCCGAAGTGGAGATGAGACCCCTTTTGTGCCAGTGACGGATTCTAGAGCTCAAAACTGGTGATTAGACCAGCTTGTTATAGAATGGACTGGTACCTAAGGAACCATATTTTCCTTGTTTCTTGAAACCTCAAACTTGAAATTTTTATCATAGTGACAATGGATTAGATAATGAGATATCAGATTTCCATTAATGTTGATGAATTTTACAAAGTCAAATCAATTTTTGCTCCACAAAGTTTGTATCTTTAGTCCTATTGATCCAAAATAGTTGATTCTATCATAGAACCGATTTTATGACAGCATAAAACCATTTTTTGGGGGACTTCGACTGTCATTCACTGTGAAACTAGTCCGACAGAATCCGAGGAAAATTTGGTGAAGAAGCAAAAGTTGCGAGGAGAATTCGGCACTCAGCATAAATATGGCAATTGCTTCGAAGGTGAAGGCAGGAGTTATAAGAACCGCAACAGCGAGAGCGGAAGAGTTAGACAGAGACGCGCAGGGACGAAGAGAAACTGAAAAGCTCTTCTAGACGTTGATACATTATAAAAAAAGTGATAATAAAATTTAGGGTTAAAAAACCATAATACATTTATAATAAATCACCAAAAACCTCAAATTAATATATTTGTGATAAATTTATCATCCGCTAGTTTCCATTAAATTGAATTACTATCACAAAAAGCCACAAACTGATGCACATGTGACAAACGGAGGGTAAAATCTCAAATTGGTATAAGTGTCTATTGCCAAATGTCTTTCAACTTAGTAACTTAACACAGATACTAACGAAGAATAAATTTGTTATAGGTGTATAGTTTGGAGTTTTTTGTGGTTAAAAATTAGTTTGGATAAATTTGTCACAAGTGAACCAACTTGGGATTTTTCATGGTATTACATCAATTAATAATCTCACTTGTAGTTCTTCAACTCATTTATGTTATCCAATTGAATTCTCAAATTTTTAACATTTTAGTGTATGACCTAAGATTTTATATTGTCAAAATGACATCATCCCATTGGCAAAAAAAAAAAAAAAAAAAGGCCACCACCTAAAATCAACCTTGGCGAAATTTAATAATCTTATTTAACTTTACTTTTACTTCTCCTATTAATCCATAATATGAATTATCATTTAAAAATTAATTGTCATTGACATAATTTATTACCTTTTATAAGATACACCTCTACTTTATATTTTTCTACATTTGTAAATCTATAAATATATATTAAAATTTTGCATCTAAAGAAAATTATTATAGATGGACTATTCGAGGAAAAATTAGAAACATAAAATTCATATGAAGAAAATAGGGAGATCGTAAAGAGGGGGAGGGGAATGGAGATGGAGATGGATTACATACATATAACTGGTATATGAGTTCGGCTTTGGGCCCAGTGAAAAGATTACAACCAAGATCAAGAATAGAACCATATGAGTTCGGCTTTGGGCCCAGTGAAAAGATTACAACCAAGATGAAGAATAGAACCATCCGAATTTTTCTTGTTCAAAGAGCAAAATTAATCCTAAGATAAAGTTTAGTCCAAGTGTCTGGGAGCTGAACTTCCTTCAACCAAGCCCTTACTTGGATCCATACCTAGCCCGAATCTTATGTAGTTCCTTAAGGGCTTCGGCCACGTCCATCCGATCTTGCGGTAACTCCATCGAGCATGCAACTCCAATCCTTAGGACAGAGGCAACACATCCTCTCATCCTCTCAATGTCATTCTCACTTTCTTCGTTAAAAATGGCCAAGTCCACGATCTCCATCACTTGATTTGGCAGAGCCACCTTGACAAAGTTGTGGAGATTTAAATGGTCCTTGAAAGTCTCTTCCGTGGGTCTTCTCCCAGTTAACATTTCCAATAAAAGAATACCATAGCTGTACATATCGCCTTGTGTGGATACCATATGCCCCATGCCATACTCTAAAATAGTGTACATCAAGCAATATACAATGAAAATAAATATTTTATCTAAAAGTGAACACAAACAAAACCTAGACAATTAATGAGAAATTTTTCTTACCAGGTGGGACATAACCTATGGAACCCCTCACTACCACTGAGCCACTACCGTCATCGATGTCCATGGCATCTGTTTTCATAAGGGAGCTAATTGTCGCCAGCCCAAAATCCCCAACTTGTCCCATCATCTCATTGTCCAGAAGGACGTTACTAGGCTTCAGATCTCCGTGTACAATCTTTAGGCTACAAAGCTCGTGAAGATATTCAATTGCGAAAGCTATGTCAATGGCAATGTTTAACCTTTGCATTAGTCCCAAATGCCTTGGCTTTCCATGTTCACGTTCATGCTCAACGTTCTCTTCGTTTCCTTGGTGTATCCAATTCTCTAAACTCCCATTAGCCATGTATTCGTACAATAGAGCTTTGAAATCGTTGCCATTATAGTCCATGCTTGAACAAACATTCACTATTTTCACGAGATTTCGGTGTTGTATAGCCCCTAAGGTTCGACACTCTGAGACGAAGCTCTTCGAAGCACCTCTATGGCCCAAGTTGAGCACTTTAACTGCCACCAAGCCGCCTTCCTTTGTGGTTGCTTTATAGACAGTACCATATCTCCCTTTACCGATCACATTGATCTCAGAGAATCCATTTGAGGCTCTAAGAAGCTCCCCATAAGAGACCATCGAAAATTTGTGTTTAAATGGAAATTCAATCAGAGAGGTATTCTTTTTCAACTTCTTTCTCCGATACCGAAAGATAAATAGGCAAAGACACAGAATGAAGCATGACAAGATGGCCGTCACTATGGCGATTACTCTAACTTTGTTGGTCCATAATGGTTTAGAGGCATTCGATTTGCAAGAAGGAAGGTTTAGTTCTGCAATACCTCCACAGAGATTCCTATTCTCAAAGACGAACACTGCACTAGCATTGAGAAATACTCCTTGCTTCGGAACTTCTCCTTCAAGCTTGTTTGAAGATAGATTCAAGTACTTTAGATCTATAAGTTGAGCGAGAAAGCTCGGGATTTCACCAGATAAGTTGTTATGGGAAACATCCAACTCTTGTAAGCCTCGTAATGTGCTTAAAGCCGGAAGAATTTCGCCATGAAAGGAATTGAATGCTAAGTTGAGCCGCCCCAATACTAAGCAATTGCCAATGGAGCTAGGAATTGGTCCCATCAACTTATTGTAAGATAGATCCAATTCGCCAAGATTGACCAAGGACCCAACTTGAGCCGGGAGAGATCCGCTCAACTGGTTATGTGCCAAGCTGAAGATAATCGAAATGGTAGAAAGGCCAAGAACCTCTGTTGGGATTGAACCATTCAAATTATTATTGGAAAGCTTGAGCTCGATTAGCTGCATGCAGTTACTAAGACTTTGCGGTATTTCCCCGTAAAAGTCATTAAACGGCAAGTTAAGCCGATTCAATAATGTCAAATTGCCAATCGATGATGGAATCTCTCCTGTTAGCATGTTTCTACTTAAGTATAATTCGTGCATGTTATGGAGTGCTCCAACACAAGAAGGAACATGACCACCAAGCAAATTGTTTGATAAGTCAAGATAGGACAAGTTGAAGAGATTGCCAATACCTGGAGGAATGGTTCCGTACATTGTGTTGGACGACATAGAAATTAGCTTAACGCTATTGGAAAGATTGCCAATGGAATCCGGCAATAGACCTTCAAGGAAATTGAGGGCCAACAAAATAACTTCCAGCCTTGAACAATTAGTCAATGAGGTAACGAAATTGAAGTCATCTCGCAACTCGTTAGAAGTAAGGGATATTACTCTAAGAGCTTTCAGTCTTCCAAGATTTGCAGGCATCAATCCGTGAAAACTGTTAAAGTCATAATAGATGTACTGAAGGTCGGAGGCATTTGATAAGGACGAAGGTATAACCCCAGTAAACAAATTACTATTAAAATCAAGATAAATGAGAGAAGGAAGAGTATCGCCGATATAAGGGGGAATGCTCCCCCTCAATTGATTGTTACCGGTGGCAAAATAGAAAATGCTGGACATGTTGAAGATTGCCGGAGGGATCTCACCGGTGAGTTGGTTATACGCCAATTGAACAAAACTCAAACCATGAAGCTTGGACAATGTCTTGGGAATCTCTCCTTGCAACCCATTTTTAATGAGTGAAAGCTCGTAAAGTTGGGAGAGATTTCCAATAGAATGAGGAATAGATCCTGTAAGACTATTTATAGCCAAACCTAAAGCTTGAAGCTTTGACAAAGAGCCAAGCTCATTAGGAATTTTACCCACAAGTTGGTTATCGATGAGATTTAAAATCTCAAGGTTCGAGCACTGAAAAAGATTGGTGGGCATTTGTCCGCCAAAAGAGTTGTTACTAAGGACGAGATGACGAAGGCGAAACAAGTGGCCAATGCTTTGTGGAATTTCACCTCGAAAGCTGTTATTCTGTAGAACAAGGCTTCTTAGGAAAGAGAGGTTTCCAACATGAGGCGATAGAAGACCCCCTAAACCTTTCGACATCAGGTTGAGGGACACGACTCTTTGGGGATGTCGTCCACCACATACTACACCTTGCCACTCACAGTGATGAAAAGAGTCATTCCACGAGCTCAAAGCTCCAAGTGGATCCTCATCCACACTATGTCTAAAGTAGATTAAAGCGTGCCAATCCGTCTGGTTGGTTTTCATCCCTAGACTCATCCATAATGGGAGTTGGACATAGAAAAATAAGAACATAATTGCCATATGCTTTTTCATTGTGAGTGGGTTCTATGTCCTAACAAGCTGCAAGCAAAGTCTCTTCTAGATTGAATTAAATAAGAAATGAAGACCTTCAAAATCAAATGCGTTTCCATTGATCAAAAGACACCTTTTTACACGGCAAAACCCAACCTAGTATGCAAGTTTAACCCAAACCAAAAGTTGGACTTTAAAAGTATTGCAGATTGGCCGAACCAAAGAAAGGGCACCCACACACTTACGTCACAGCTGTGTAATGACTTCCTGGAAAGCTGTGCCCCGAAGAAAGGAAATCAAGAATGGACGTGGTCCTTGATTTTTGGCCGTTTCAAAGAGAGCTCCTATTTGTTTGTGGGCAAAGCATGTAATTTGTGCTGTGAGTTTTTTACATCCAATTTGTTAAAACCTTGGGTTCAAGTTTAGTTTAGACATAGGAAATACTCGAGCATATTGAGCGATTGTAATTCTGATTCTCCAATTATAACCAATTTTTATTACTAGCTCTCTTTGTAGATATAGATGTCAACACTCGAACTGAATCATGTAAATTTTTGAATCCTTTATTATTCCTCATTTATTTTTTTGGTGATTTTCCACTTACTTAAATATAAAATCCTTATTAGCTTCTCCCTTCATTAATTTTACTATGAGGGTTACTTCTCACCCGTAATGAAAAGGAAATAATGCAAAAATGCAAACAAGGAGATGATGGGTGGGTCATCCTAATGTGGAAAATAAGTCCCGCCAATGCTTTTTAGCGTGTTTTTTATGTTACTGGCAAGATTTTTAGTCAAAAGATTCCCTGACTTTTCCAGTACTACAAAGAGTTTCTTTTCAAAGTTAAATTTCTTGAAAGTTGGTACGTCTCCAGCAGTAGGTTAAGTTACTTTACCATTGAAGGTAGCTGGAAACGCAGTGGGCATTTCACCCACCTCATGTCACCCCAGGCGAGCCCCGTGATCGGTATGCAGCCCGGCAGCAGCCTTGATTGCTCAAGACGTGGTGTCTACCTTCACCACCCATGAGCCCCCTAATTCCCAGTCTATATTTTACTAGCTGACTGAGAAGCTAGGGAAAGTTCGTCACTTAGATCCTATCACTCTTGTTCCAATTACAATTCATCAGGCTGAAAAGGAAACAATGCAAAAATGCAAAAAAGGAGATGATGGGTGGGTCATCCTAATGTGGAAAATAAGTCCCGCCAATGCTTTTTAGCGTCTTTTTTATGTTACTGGCAAGATTTTTAGTCAAAAGATTCCCTGACTTTTCCAGTACTACAAAGAGTTTCTTTTCAAAGTTAAATTTCTTGAAAGTTCGTCACTTAGATCCTATCACTCTTGTTCCAATTACAATTCATCAGGCTCGAACCCGCGTGCCAAGCTCGAACCCAAGACTAAGAGGGCCGGTTTGTGTGGGCCAGCACAACTCAATCACCATGCTTAAATAGGGGTTTTATAAACATACATGTTAGGAAAAGCAAGATGCTGAAATTCAAGTCTGTTTGGCCGTTTAAAACCAAAGAGTTTGCAAAATAATGCACAAGTGTATGAGTCAAATTCAAATTTTGTGGGAGAAGGGGAATTTCGATGTGCAATTGCCGGTGTGGTACAGAAACTGGGGTTATGGTCCTGGTAATGAACGTTATGCAAAGTACTTTGTTAGAAACTGAACAAAGAGAAAGAAAGATATTCTACAATTTGGTGGAGAATTAAGAATGTTAGCTCTGATCTTGAAGTCAAGTTTCACGTGGAAAATCAGCAACGTTGTACAATCGTGGCCAGCGAGCATGATGACTTCCACCATGAGAAGTTTTCTATTTCTTTTTCCCTTCTTTAAACTTTTCTTTTTAGGTTCTCTCGATTTGATTACCAAAGCCATCGCAGGACAGTCTCGAATATTGGTAAACTAAGGCAAGGCATCGATAGTGCTCAACACTGTTGAAGGCTAAGGAATTTCGATGTACACCAACTGAGTTTAGTCAAAGGCCCACTTTTGTAAATAAAGATGGTTCAACCCCTTCCACTATAAAGATGGTTCAACCCCTTCCACTCTATGGGGGTAATACAAATTTGCCTCCGATTTTTCAATTGTTATACAATAACGTCGGAACTTTTATTTTGTTCAAGCAATTAACTCTTCATTATATTGTTATTAGCATGCCCATGCTTGTGAATTTGAAGGGGTAAAAATATAGTTTTATCTCATTATTTTTCTAAGGAAGCCTCTTTTTCTAAAAGACTGAAATATATAGAAAATGGAAGAGAAATAAATTAACTAAAATAGTAATAATCAAAATAATAAATATCGACAATCATATTGAATGATGAGAATTTTTCAAAATTAAATAAATATAGCCACCTTAATATAACTAAATAATATATTTTAAAAAATAAATACAAATTTATTAGAATGGGAAAAAGCCATCAATAACTAAAAGATCAAATAACAAGAATTACTTAGGTTCTGTTTGGCAACTTGCCAAACGGTAACAATTTCTATTCTATTGTTATCGGGAGTAGATTTGGAACAGAAATTCGTTTGGTAAAATTTTTATTATCGAAAACAAATTTCTATTTTTTTGTTCTCAGAAGTAGATTTGGAACAGAATCAAGAAGTAAAAAAAAAGTTGATTCTTTGTTCTCGGAAATAATTTCATAATCAAGCCAATCCATTTTTTTCTTTTTTCTTCTTGTTCTTCTTCCTTCTCTTCTCTTCTTCAACCGCCGTCGCTACGCCGCCGCTGCCGATCGTCGGCGACCCGGTCCGTGAGGTTTGGCAATCTCGCTAGAGGCTCACCAAGCCAACGCGAGGTTCGGCGAGCTCGCCGAAGGCTTGCCCAGCCACTGGCGAGGCTTGGTTGACACTTGCCTAGCCAAGGCTCAGGCGAGCCTTGGCCGACGAGGCGTGGCCTCGCGAGGGTCGCGACACTCCAACGAGGTCACCGACCCTCGTCGGCCGATCGCGGGTCGCTAGTCATCCCAAGGTTGGCAAACGGCAACCCTTGAAGAAGAAGAGGAGAAAGGAAAGAGAAAAAAAAGAAAAAAAGAAAAAAAAAAAGTAATCAAATTATTAAAAATTTTAAAAAAATGATTTGAAGTAGAAATTTTGAGAACGGTGCCAAACGCAATTCTATTCCGGAAATGAAATTTTGGACAGTTACTAAACGGTTTAAAATACTTAAAAATTGTTCCGGGAGCATAATAAAAAAGAATAATTTCTTATCAGAAATTATTCCCAAAACAGAAGCGTTAACAAATGCACCCTTAATCACTATGTATGTTTAAAGGGTAAATTACTGTAAAAATGATTGATTAACAAAAATATTTACAAGGAGGACCATCAATAAGCTATCCCTTTAAGAGGCAATCTTTCAAGAAGAGCTTTTAGCATCTTGAGTTCAAAAATGCCCTTTGCATCGATAGTTATCCGAAATTTTCTAAATCGTTTTGGCTTTTATACAAGTTTTAAAATTGGAACCTCCTCGGATGCAATGGCACATACAACTTGCTTCGTTTTGGCTCATACGCTAGTTTTTAGGTCCGCACCATATTGTGTAACGAGGCATAGCTTTCTTTGGGAAAGCTACTCTCACCAAATTATCTTAAATAGTAACTTGTGCCATTTTGCTAGTCCTACGTGTTTGCTTTTGTGAGTTTGGGCTTGTATTATATCTTTCCTTCTTAAACAGTTCTTTGCCTTATATTTCTTATTCAATTGTTCGACGCATCAAAGAGCAACCAAAAGCATCCGATCCATTAATTAAACACATGAACTCATATTCTAGTGGAGTTATTCGCCAAATTTGCGATTTGGACACCTTGACGTGTTTGTAACTATTTGGATTGTGTCTTGTTGACACCTAAATTTTGGCGATCCGTTTAGTCATTTATCGCATTAAAAATTATAGATTAATTATAACCCCTAAATATATATAATAGTTAATTAATTAATTGCATAGCACATAATTTTAGGTGTATTTATTTTAATTTGCATTTACATTGGGTTAGTGATAGATGGGTTTGATTTGGTGGTTCTGAGCTTTAAGTTGACAAGTCGGACTAAGCCAACGAAGAGAGCAATTTGGGCCCAAGCCCGTATTTGAAAAAATCCTATTGCAATTTTTGAAAAATTAATAGAGAATATTCATTTTTGCAAAGGAAATCTAGAAGAGGTGTGGAAAATAAAAAGTGATATTGCGTGCGGAAAAGAGATCTTCGTGGATGTTGATTTGAAAAGGAAATTAGAACCCTAATCTTTGGTTTATAAAAACGTTACTCGTGTAGGGTTTCGACGGGGGCCACACAATAGAAATATATGACCACTGGAGTATTGTGGTGGTGGGTCCTGCAGTCTCTCCCCGGGGTTTGCTCGCCGGCTGTCGGCTTACGAGGTTCCCTGGGTTACCAAAAAAAGGGCTTACGGGGTTCCCTGGGTTACCAAAAAAAGGGCTTACGGGGTTCCCTGGTTATCAAAAAAAAGAAAAAAGAAATACGCGACCACTAAGGCATTGTTTGGTAACCATCCAAACAAAGTGCTTTGATTCCCGATTTTTTGTTCCCGGAATCGCCTTTGGGACGAGAATCGCGTTTGGTAAAATTTTTGTTCCCGGACTAAATTTGTTCCGGAACAAATTGGGAAGAGAATCAAGAATAAAAAAAAAAGTTGATTCTTGTTCCTGGAACAAAATTGAGAATCAAAACTATTGTTCTTCTATTTTCTTCTTCTTCATCGACCGCCATCCCGTGATCGCCGCCCGCCGCCCACCGCTCGCCGCCGCCGATCGCCGCCGTCCGCCGCCGATCGACGCCGCCTTCCACCACCGCTGCCGCTGGCAATCTGTTCCGCGAGCTCACCGAAGGCTCGCCAAGCCGGGCGAGGTCCGGCGAGCTCGCCGGAGGCTCGCCCGCCCACCGGCAAGGCCCGGCCTCGCCCGATCCGGCAAGGCCGAACCTCGCCGGTGGCCGGGCCGAGCCTCGCCGGTGGCCGGCCGGCCTCGCCGGGCCGGGCGAGGGTCGCTTGTCACCGGCGGGCTCGCCCGGCCCCGCCGAGCCCCACCGGTGGCTAGGCGGACCTCGCCGGGCGGGCGAGGGCCGCCCGGCCACCGGCGGGGCTCTCCCGGCCCGCCGAGCCTCGCGACGCCCCCCGCCGGTGGCCAAGCGAGCCTCGCCCGGCCCGGCGAGGCGGCCTGGCCACCGGCAAGGCTCGGCCTCGCTAGATCCGGCGAGGCCAAGCCTCGCTCGCCTAGCCGCCGGGAGGCTCGGCGACGAGGGCCCGGCCTCGGCGGGCCGACGACGCTACGGTGAGGTCGCCGGCTCTCGTTTGGCCGATCGCCCGAACCGGCGACCGGCCTGAAGAAGAAGAAGAAGAATAGGGAGAAAAAGAAAAAAAAAAAAAAAGGAAAAAAAAAAAAGGAAAAAGGGAAAAAAAAAGAAGAAAAAATTATAAAAATTATTTAAAAATTAAAATAAATTGATTTGGAACGAGAATCAATGAACACGTTATCAAACGCAATTCTATTCCGAATCGAAATTTTGTACGATTACCAAACGCGTTTTTTACTCGAGAATCGCTTCCTAGAACGAGAATAAAAATAATCATTTCTTGTCGAAATGCTGTTCCCGTTAACGAATCGTTACCAAACACGCCCGAGTAGTTTTTTTTTTTTTGGGGCTTTTCTTACGATTTTCTAGGGTTTTCGGGGTTTTGTTTTCGAGATCAACTACTCAGCTAAGAAAAAGTTTCGGTTCTTGATGAAAAGTAAGAAAAAACAGCATGGACTTTTCCCTTTTGCTGAAAAGTAGGCAGAGAAATGTGCAGCAGAGAAAAGAGACGAGAGGAGACGTGCGACAGGTGAGGCAGAGAGAGGAGAAAAAGAAAAAAAAGGGGAGCTGTTCATCTTCTTCGTGGGTACCCTAGCGGCTGTGGCCGGTCCCCTGTGCACCACTGCTCGCCACCACCGCGCCGGTGCCACCTAACGCCGGCAGGCGAGCCGCCGACCGCCGCCGCTCCGCCAGCCGTCCGCGACCGCCCGGCGCCGTCCCACGCCTGCCTCCCTGCCCGAGCGCCGACGTTCGCTCGTCACCGCGGCCACCGTCTCAGCCCGCGCCAGCAACCTAGTCCCCTCGCCAGCAGCCCTCTGTGCCGGCCACCGCACCGCACCGCGCCACCGCCGCTCCACCCGAGTTGGCCGCCACCCCTGCTCTGCCTCTGCCGTCGCCGATCTGCAGCAGCAGAAGTCTCGGCGCCCCTGCTCGCCTCCGCCCGACGCTCAGCCGCTGCCACGCCGCTGTCCCTGCCGCGACCTGACGTCACCGGAGCTCACACCGCCCCTGCTCGCCTCCGCCCGACGCTCAGCCGCTGCCGCGCCGCTGTCCCTGCCGCGACCCGACGCCACCGGAGCTCACACCGCCCCTACTCGCCTCCGCCCGACGCTTGGCCGCTGCCGCGCCGCTGTCCCTGCCTCGACCCGACGCCACCGGAGCCCACACCGCCGCTGCTCGCCTCCGCCCGGCGCCCGACAGCCAGCCTCGCGTCCTCGCCGCGCACTACCTCGTCGCCGGAACTCCTCGCCGTGCACTGCCCTGCCTCGCCGGAGCTCCTCGCCGGCGACTCCCCTCACCGGACCAGCCACCACTTGCTGCTTTGATTGGAAAAAAAAAAAAAAAAAAGAAAAAAATTAGGTAGTTCTGTTTCTTTTATTTATCTTATTTTATTTTTATTATTTTTGTTATTTTACTTTATTTGTTTTTTTAGTATAATTATTCTTTAGTGTAAAGATGAGATGTTCAACATAAAATAGCCTCGGAAATTTGTGATTGTCGAGTCCGATTTTCGGCCCAAAATTCGACTCGCAATCGCAAAAAATCGTCAATCCGATCTCACGCCCGGATTCGATTCGCGATTTATGTAAAATTGTTAACCCAATCTCATACGCAAGATATGGTTCGTCGATTTAGATATCAATCTTGCTTGATTTGCCGACGTGTCGTTTAAGTTAATTTTTTTTCGTAAAAAAATCCAAAAATGTGAGTTAGATTAGGTTTATTTCTTGTTTTAGGGTTTACATATTTAGAATAGAATTTTATTTCGAATTTAAAAATAATTTAAAAAATAAAAATCAAATCAATTAATTTAGGTTGCTAGTTTTTTTTTTTTTTTTAACTTAGATTGCATGTTTAATTATTTGACAATTTTTAATTTCGAAATTAATTAAAAAACAAAAATCATCATGCATAAGTCATGTAGAATTAGGGCATCCTTTATATATCATTGCATATTAGGGTAAAATTGCACATAGTTTAATTCTAGATAATATTTTTCTTAATTTATTATAAGTTTAGATATTTTCTTAGATAGATTGCATTTTAGGATTACTTGGGTTAAGATAATATTCTAGTTTAAATTAGGATTTCGCTTAACCTAATTCCTAATACAAATTGAATAGAATTTTAATCTAGCTAGATAATTTTCACATTTTTTTCTAATTTCGAATTTCATGAAAAATACAAAAAAAAATGTCTTAAAATAAATTAGTTTCATTTTCTAGGATAAATTGCATGCTTTTTAAGAAAAAAGAAAAAAATGTCATGTGCATGTCATATAGGATTAGATTCATGAAATGCATGTTATTTAATGATTCTTGCTAGGTCCATTTAATTAGAAATTGTCTGTCATTAGAATTAGGTCATTTAGTTATATTGCATCGCATGAAGCATAATTCTCATTAATTAAGTAAAAACAAAAAGAAATTGCGTATTAATTAGAAATCATATCTAAGGTTGTTGATGTGAATTTTGATCTAACATTGCATATGCTTTCGTTGCATGAGGTAAATCTTGCAATTTATTCATCGCTTTATCTGGGTATTAAATTGATGGTTTGCGCACCCGCATCATCACCTTACATGTTAGGAAAATAGATTTAAACTCAATCAAAGTCGTCTGCAAAACATTTTTTCGAAATAAAAGAGAACGGTACCGAAAGGGCGTTAGAGAGATCTAGCGTAACCAGGTCCCCGAACTCATATTCTCTGGTTCGTAGGAGTAAAGCAAATCTTCCGTTACTTTACTTGAGTTTCTAAGCGACTCACCAAAAATAGATTAGTGGCGACTTCTAGTTAAAAATCAATTGCATGTTAAAAATTTGAATCTAAGTCGGGAATTGGTATGGGTTTGGGAGAGCCCAAGTTAAGTCTAAGCTTAATAATCCATTAGCCAAACCCTAGGTGGTGCACTCGAAAATTTGGTCTATCGACATGCCTCAATTTTCAATTTACGCTTCACATTCTTATTGCAAGATTTTGAACAACCACCTTACCCTAATCGATTTGGTTAATATCAAAACACTGTAAGTGAGTCAGCTTCATTACTAAACTAAGTAGATCACCGAATCAACAAGCAATTCACTACCTTAATCAAAGACCGGACATGCTAGCATAATAAACCACGCGGATGCCATGGAATAATGCATAATATATGCTAATCATTAGAGGTGAGAAAATGGATGATGAACCCATTTTGTAATTCAGATTCAATGACCTGGTAATAACATGAGTTGTTAGCTCTCTGTGATAAAAGGGAGGTCCAAAACTTTCTTTTTCTTTTTTTTTTCCTCAAGCCACTCTTAAATGTGGTGCGACACAAACATGGACATCACGTATACTTAGTCCACTAATCAGAGATATGATCAGAAGAAATCAAGAATGGACCTCACTTAAAGAATGCGACATTTCATGGCAATAATAAAATAACAATGAAAACAATAATAAATAATAATAATTTGTACGCCCTTCATCCAATTGGTCGGCTAAATGTGCTTTGGGTGGTGTAAACCAAGAGTTCATGTACTAGATCTTAGAAGGAACTTCTGATACCCTCAACAGTCTCATCGTATTTTTGCCATTGGGTCTTCCTTTCGTAACACACACTCACGAACAGACGGAAGAAAAACATTTTAAGCCAGAAAAACTTTCCGAGGAATGCTCTCGAACTATTCGTTCTTAAAAATATTTAAACCTCTAGCATCATATTTTAAATTGTTTTAACGCCTTATCGAAAAAAAAAATAGTTACTTTCTCTTAACAAATCCCTCAAGTTAGCACATGGATTACATACTCCATTGCATAGACAATCCATTAAATATGCTATTTAATTATTTGTGATATCGCATACGTGTGGATAAAGAGAGTAGCTAAGCAAAGCTCTTAGATTAGATAAGAGGAATAAATAATTAACTTGATGCTATGGACTGCTTTGATGTCTCCTTTTGCATGTCCAGCTCCAGCCCGTTCCAGCCAATTTAGTGGGTCTTTTGGATCGATGGTTTCATCACTTTGTTGTTCAATTACAAAATGGAAGTTTGGGGGAGTAATGTGTAACAATTGAAAGTTTAGAAGGAACCTTGCATTACCCCTTCAATTAGGGTAATTTTTGTGTAATTTTCCCATACATTTATTATGTGATCCCTAATTTCTAGAACATTATTCGCAAGGTGATAGGGTAGGGTGGATTTAGAAAATTAGGTGTAGAAATATGAGAAGCCAAACTTATATTCTAACTATGCATCTCAACTTTTCCATCAAAGTCACCAAGGAACCACATAATATAAGGTCCATGATTAGTGTGAGCCCATTACAATGTTGGCCCAACAAAAATCGATGGACATCCGACTTCACAGTCTTGAGTAAGGACATTCACAAAAATCACAATTTCTTAGTCCTAGCCACATGGAACTGGTGATATTTTCCTGCAATGGATCCAAACCTGTAGAACAGCAAACATCTTTCAACAAACAACTCTTACCGGCGAATGTTCTCTTACGAATTTGTGTTAGCACGGTAAGACTGTCACGTCATTTCTCGAATCAAATAGAAACTGCACATTGCCATTTCTGCCGCCTTCAGTTTATACACTCTGCAATGCATGCACAATAAACGCTGAATCACAGAGCTTTACCTCAAAGCAAAAAGGAGGACGCTTCACTCCTTCCATGCAATGGCTGTTTTTTAAGCAAGATTGAATAGCAGCAACCTGTACAGAGTGACAATAAGTGAAGGAGATTAACTTCAGTTCTTTCCATCACTATTTATGCTGGCCTAAGCACTGGATAACTGAAGCTTACCACATTCTCTCGCCCCACAATTCTGAGAAAGAAAATACAGTTGGACATGTATCAAACGTGCAACATCATCAACGACAAAGAAATGATGAAAGCAACATCCAGAAGCGGGGAACTCGGTGTAAATTGAAATATAAATACCTAAATGGAAACCAATAAACTTCTCCAAGGGTGATGATTGACAGAAGATGGGATGCATCTAGGAATTTTATCTAACATCCTCAAACTATTAGTTCGGGTCGTAGACTCATACTATATCTAATCATCTAGCTATTATTTGTGAAAAAGTTTTGGGTACTCTTGAAGCATGACGTTTTCATAATCGCATTGACACTATTGCATATCACTGCTAAGGCCATACTTGCAAATGCCACATCCATTGCAGCGATTCTACTTCTTGGATGTTTGTAGAAAAAATAAAGTAAGATGTTAGTTCCATGTGATCATATCGTCTTCGACTGCAGGATACAACACCCAACACTTTTGAGAATACGTAAAATGCAATTAATGAACTTTTTTCTTTCACATGTTTGCACGTCATGTAGCATTTTTATGCTCAAGGTTTGAAATATTTGCTAGGGGGATAGGGCGGACAAAGACTACTTCTGACATAGAGAGAGACTCGACCAATGCCACTATCCAAGACAAATGAAAGAAATTGAGCAGCGAGATGAGAAAGATTTGACGCACATCATCATCGAAAAATTTACAAGTCCAACAAAGGTACTTCCCCATGTGGCACCCCCGACGGCCCCCTATCCGTTAGGGTCGCCACACTTCTTTCCTCGTCCTGCATATCCTTTCATTTTAATCAATGGACTTCAGAGAAGTCATGTGGGGGTCTTATCACACACTTCTTTGGTCCCTATGCAATGTATATGGCGGAAGCGTATCCAACAACTCCCCTTTCCTTACACACAGAAATGATGCACACACTAAACATGTTTATAGATAATAGCCGGACACTTTTATTTACATAACTAAATGGACATTGTTTATCGGTACATCCAAAAGGCCGTAGTTTCCTATACTCGGTGATACTTCAAAAGTTATTCGACGTCTTCAGCAGCCATTTACCTAGAGTCCATCCTTCAGTGCCGGCATCCAAAAATTCTCACTCTGCTGTCCTCCCCATCGTGGTCACTCCACACTACTCGATCCCCCGTTGTCGTCTTCTGGTGGCGGTGGCAGCAGCCCAAGAGTTTGCGCATTCCGACTGGCGAATAAGACGACATACTACTGGAGTACAGGACCGGAGGGAAGATCGGTGTCGAACGTCATGATCATTCTCACCCGTATGAACGTCAGTCCTTGCACGTCAGGGTTCTGATATTCCGATTGCTCCCACTGCAAGTCGGCCGGGATTCCATAGAATGTACCGGGAGGTGTGGCCAGTAGAGACATTGTTCTTAATCTGAAATGTTAGTCCCCACAAGGGGTGAGTACAACACCCAGCAGCTAAAGATATACTAAACTATATTATGCAGAATCATTGTCATCTGATTTCATGCAAAATCCACAAAACACATCACTAGAAGAATCGGTACGCATTAAACCAATAGAGCTTTTCAAATGAACTGGCACGTGTAGTTTAAAAGCTGGAACACATCATTTCAATCACATGGGTCCCGATTATAAGATCAAATTGTTATAACACGTCCCATACCGTGCCACACAATTTTGTCTCATAATCAAGCGTAACTCAACAGCACAATCGGTTTTAAAACTCAACAGATTTTTCTCCCAGAGGACTAGTGCTTGCGTCCCTCCGGGCATTCGCACCCAACCTGGCGTCTCGAAAGCCTCCGGTTTTCAATCACTGGGCATCCAGAGCGTGTTACGTCACACCTTTTAGGCATCTCGCACCTCACCTAGCATCACGAGGAATCTCCGGGGGCTCGCCATGTGAATGGTTACCCCTACCCTCCGGAATCATACATTCAGGCATCCCGACTCTCCCGGGGAACCTCTGGGGCTCACTGGTCCCCAGGCATTCAGAGCATGTCATGTCTCACCTCCAGGCATCCCGACTCCCGGGGCTTCGTTGACCCGAGGGTCCAACGGCAGCAATAACACACCAACCATGGTGTAATAATTAAATCATTTCAATGCCAAAACATTTTCGAATCGTCAATACGGAAAATCCCTTGGATTTTCCCCGAAAGTCCCACTTTCGCAAATACTTTCCAATCATTTTCAAATCCATATAAAGAAACTTGAATGGAAATTACCTTCCCGGCTAGGAACAAAATAATTTATCGAAATCTATAAATACATTTAAAATCGGCACATTGATAAATTCAAATCTCAATTCCAACTCCAATGGTTTGGGATATTTTCTATAAAAAGTTCAGAAGTCTTTAAAATATAAAACATTTCTTAAAACATTCGCGTACGGTGCCACAGTACCCATAAATTTTGATGCAAATCAAGAGATTTTCTAAAACGATTTGCGAATAAAAGTCCCAAGGTGCTACCACCTCAACATTTGGTGTAAAAATTGAAGGCCTAAACCGAGGTACCCACGAAAACTTCTCAATTTTCTAGCCTTAAATCGATTCGGTCATTCTAGAAGTCATTATCCAACATTAGAATTCAAACCATTGCAATCTAATAGCACTTCCTCAAACAACAACACCACTACACGATATAGGTTAGTAGACTCTAACTTGCCTTAGGTCCAAAAGTGTCGACGGCACGCGAAACGCGAGTGGTAGCTTCGAGCACGGTTGAGGAGACTGGTGGTGCAGCGGTCGTCGGTTGTGAGTGGCACGCAAAGAGAGAGGCTGGCGGCGATGGAGCTGGCGCACCGTGTCGATGGTTGGCGGCCAAAACGCGGGCGAAAAGGTGAAGCTTTCTGGGTTTCTCTGTTGCCAACACTGCTGGAACAAGGGGAAATGTAGACACCGAGAGAGAGAGAAAGAACACCGAGAAAGAGAGAAAGATGGGCGTCGAGAGAGATAAAACGGAAGGAAATAGTTTTCTTCAGCATTCGTGGATTCCGCCCGTTGAAAATTGAGTCGACAATCCAAGGAGTTTGTGGCAGCTGAAATGGAAGGCACGTGGGAGGGGAAGGGACGTGGCTCCTTGGCGTGACTTCTCTGTACGTTGCTTCTTGATAGTTGACTTCCCCAGTCAACAAAGTTTCTTTCTCCATTCCGTGGCCGCAAGACAAGAAGACAGCTCACTTCTTCAATTTCTTGCATGAGACACCTTGCATGTCTCACGCAAGAATGTGGCCACATTTGGCCTACGTCCTCCACCGGTTGACCATTCGGTCGACTTTATTAGTCAATAAACCAAAATTCTGTGGCAGCTAAACGAAAGGCACGTAGGGGAACGTGGCTGAATTCTTGGCGTGAGAATTCCTTGTGCATGACACCTTGGTCTTCACGCATGAACGTGGCCTTTGCATGGTCAAAGTTCTTCATTTGCTGTCCACCAAAGAAGGAAAATAAAACGTAGCTGCATGACGTGGCCATGCAAGTCGGTCAACTCTTCTTCGGGTTGACAATTGAGGGAACAGGTTTGGACGTGGGGAAATTCTTACGTAAATGCATGGCCGTGCATGGCCGTGTGTGGTCGTGCATGGGAAATTTCTCTCTGAAAGTTGATGTTTCGAAACGACTGGTGGTGATGAAATGATGGCCTAATTCTATACCGACGATGACAATGACGAAATAGCGTCCGCAAGTGGTGTCAATGACGCAGTCTGTTGATACTCCCGTCGACCTCTGATGAGCCGTTACTTATTCGAGGTTTGATGAAAACCCGGATGCCACACCCCATGCAAACACCACCTGTGAACATGGAAACCAAAGGTTGAGAATCAACATTTGCACTGTAGTTTTTTTTTTGGCTAGTCTTTTTAAACAACTTCACATTGTTTACCCTCCTTCGAAAAGCTCTTTAGTGCAATCAAAGTAGGTAATGAAGGATAGAATGTTTAAAATTACCTCTTGAGCACTATCACAGATTGAACATACAACCTAAAACAAAACACGTAGGTAAGTGGCAAGTAATTAGTCGGTCTATAAACATCCTAGAAATTCGATAGCATCAATCCGCTGAACTTGATGGCAAGGCAAGTCAATGCCCTGCTTTTGTTTACATTGATATGTTATTCTGGTCATAAGAGAACGGTATGTCTTCTTATGAAAAGCATGTCCGCAGGTTGAAAAATGAAGAATCGAATATTTGACATATTCACCAAACTGTGGACTACTCATGCGAACTCAAATGACATGGCGACTTCTGCACATATCCGTCATGCAGTAATGGCAGACTGCACATACCAAAATATTAGAGCACACATTACAAAATTAACAACAGGTCAGAACGCAATCTCATCTTAAGATAACTCATGCCACTAGCACCCAAAATTTAGAGGCAGCTGAAACGGTGCCTATATTTTGGTCAACGATCATCCTCTAATATATGGCTAGTAAAAACTCAATTGCAATCTATCAAATGAGCTTGCACGAAAGTATCTCGTAGATATCTAGTGCGTCCTTCATGTCGTAACAAAAGGAAGTTCTCAAGCACACTTAAATTTATGAGGGGCACAAGGAATCACCTTTGCATCATCATGACGGTGAAGGCAATAAAAAATCTCGTTGCAATAGGGGGCTCCAATGCGGCACCTTCGACGGTAATGACGACGTCTGCCACAGCAGCAGCATCAGCAACTTTGATATTAACTGAAAGTTGAGAAGGACAAAGCTTGAACTACTATTGCTCAAGAATGAGTCGAGACATTACTTGCACGGCAAGTACCGCTCTCTAATAAATCAGTAGCATTAATTTCTCTGCACTGTCAGCCCACCCCCTCTATCAAATAAGAAAGAAAAAAAAGGAAATGAAGAGAGATTGACCAAACGTAATTGGGTTTGGCAAGAATCTGGTTGATGCTCTGAGTCTGTTCTGCGTAGATATCCTTGTCATCATCTGTGGCTTCGAATAGCAGAATGACAAATCACCATCCGATACCTTTTTATCTTCTCTTGTACATAGGGCGATGAGTCTCTGAAGCTTATGGCCTCTTTTTCGCTTCTTGAGCAATTTCTACATTTGATCTGTGGCATTTAGATTATGTATTAAGCCTATGCTGTTCATCACCTTCTGGCACAAGCAGAGAACTCAGTTCCCTTTTATATTGCTTGTAAGTCGTAACTTACGCGAGGGGATGAAACGTGGAACCTGACGAAGCACTGGTATCCGCAGCGGGGCGGCTCAGACTGCAAGATGATGAGCCCTTCATTGCGTCCTTTCTCTTCGTTAATTACATGCCTTCTCTGTCGTCTCTCTTCTGCCGCACGCTCTCTCTCTTTCCGCTCTGCGTCTTCTCCTCTCTCTCTCTCTCTCTCTCTCTCTTTCCCCCTTCCGCTCTGCGTCTTCTCCTCTCTCTCTCTTCCCCCTTCCGCTCTGCGTCTTCTCCTCTCTCTCTCTCTTCCCCCCCGCGCCCCGCGTCTCGCAAGAAGCAAACGACAACCGCTGCCGCCTTGATCCTTCGCAAGCCGCGAAGAAAAGTGCAAAGGGTCGGTTTGGAGTGTTGGCGAGGCGCGTTTGGCTTCTAGCTCAGTTCGATGCCAATTGTTGGTTTGCTCGCTTCGCGTAAGGCCACGCACTTTCCCAAAGGTTCTCTCTGTCTCTCTGTCTCTGTCTCTCTCGCTCTCTCTCGTCAGTTCTGGCTTCACGCCACGCCACGCCACGCCACTCTATTCCCTCGCAGGTTCTCTCTCTGTCTCTCTGTCTCTGTCTCTCTTTCCATCAGTGCGGCCGCATAAACTCGAGTGAAGTTTCGCCAGCAAAATGAGAATTTCACGTTAGCAATGGCATATGTGTAAAAGTAATAGAGATGACATGGACAATATTGGTCAAATAGAGCACTCCCCTCCAAGAGCGAAATTGAAAAGGGATTTCCGTAGGCCTCTGTTTCATATCATGTAACTGCCATTAACCAACTTGAGCAATCCCCTCCCGTACAAAGCTGCAGCTTTCTTCATCTCTCTCCTGCACCAACAATGACGGAGATCATCAGATCCTCGAAAGCTCGCCGGACAGGAGCCACCCGAACCAAATTCCGAACAACGAAAAGAGTTCGATCCTGAATCCACGCGAAAGTCTTCTACTTGTTTACTGGTCTTTGCTCTCGAGTGGAGCCAGTGGATGCTAGCTTTTTTGGGGTGGATTCCCATCTCTGTCCTCGTCGGCCGCCCAGCATAGCTTCGAGCTCCAAGCCCGCGATGCCACCATTGCTTGGATCGAGGCTTGTTCGAGGTAGTGATCAATCTCGATCCGAGGCTGCGAGGACCCGGGGACAACCTCCATTGCCAGTCACGGGGAGGTGCCAGCTGAGAGGAACGATGGAAGAGAGAAAAAGAGAGAGACGGAGAAACCCGGCATACGGAGAGAGGGGAGAGCGCTGCGGCCTTAGTCGCTGCCAGATCCGCTCTCGCCGTTTCCCATCAACTCTGCTCCCGGCTTCGAGACTCATGCCTTGTCCGGAACCTTTGATGCTCTTCGTGATTAATCACTGGCTTGAAGCAGTGAGAAGGATAGCTGGCAAGGACATAGCTTGAGCAGCAGGGAGAGAGAAGGGGACAGGAGAGAGCTATGGAGTCTCTTCTGCTAGTGAAGATAGACCCCCAACTACTTGAGGGCAGTGTATGGAGTCGATATAGGGCTGTATTTAGTGCCGTCCTTTCGTGGTATTAACCCAAAACTAAAACCTTTGAAATAGGCATGCAACATATTTAGTTTTTGACATGTGCTTGTGTTTATAGTTCTAGTGATACAATGCACATCTGTATATTATAGGACTGAAGAGGTGTGAATAATTGGTTGTCGTGACCTTCCCGAGGGTGAATTACTTAAAGAAGGCTAATGGATTACTAAGTCCGAAGACTTGGCACGGACCCTCCCAAGTCCTACCAATCGCGACTTGATACTAAGAAATTAATCCATTTAAACATGCAATTATACTCAATTTGGAGCCGCCACTAACCAATTAGGGCTGATTAGAAACCCAAGTAAAATATGGGAGAATACTTTACTTTTGCGAACCAGAAATTCAATAAGTCCGGGAACATTGTTACGCTAGATTAATCTAACGCCCTTTCGGTACCTTTTCATTTTAATTTCAAAAATATTTTGCACGCAGTCTTCATTAATTTTAACCTAAACTACTAACATGCAAAGGGTGGTCATGCGGGTGCACAATCAGTAAAATAACATTCAATCAACCGAAGTGATAAACTGTAAGAAATTATAAACTACAACTTCATTAAGGTCCACTCTCTAAAGAAAAAACTTACAAAAATGCTAATGAAAATGCATGCCCTAAATACGATTTTCTAAATGACATGGTAATTTTACATGCATGTTCTTTTTATGATATTTTTTATGATTCTTTTTCAATAAACAATGATGACATAAAATGGGATTAATTATGAACTAACCTATTAACTAACCAAGTAAATTACCTTTGTGTTTTTTTCTTTTTTTTTTTTTAAATGACTTAATAATTCTTATTAAAAAGAAAGCAACATAATGAAACAATGCTAATCTTTGGCTTTTTTATTAAAAAAAAAAATATACGATGGGAATACTAAAAACATTAAACTATGATTCACTAACTAAAATGCAACATGTGGTGTACATATTATGAAATCTATATGACCTAGATAACATTTTTTTGTTCTTTTTTAGTTTTGGTTTTATTAAAGGAAAATTATCCTAATTCTATATGAATCTTAAAAAATGCATTGCTTTAAACATGAAATGTGTATGGACCTAAATACCTATGATGCATGATATGTGATGAGCAAATAACGATAACGCACCAAAATATATGTCCTATTGAAAATCCACCAATGTAAATCAATGACATATTATCTTAATGCGAATCAATTAAACAAAGCAATCCACAAATTTGTCATAAAAGTTGAAGTAATAAAAAATCTAACCCGCCGTCTCGCGGTTCAATATTTTTGATTATTATGGTTTAATATGACAAATTTCCTGATCGGATAACAATTATATATGACAAATCAAGTCAGGACCACAAACTAAGAATCCGAATACTCGAACTGAATTTAGCCTAAAGAGATTACCTAGCTTGGAAAAATTATCTCCAAGATGGAAACCAACAAGGAACGATGCCCAGTTCACCCTTCTCAAACCTCAAATGACCTGCACAAGGAAAATGGTACCAACAGTACTGAACTTGCTGGACAATTTCGGATGAAGGATGGTCGGCGTCGGAGCGGGCGAGGACACAGCCGGCGTCGGAGCTCCGGCGAGGACTGGGCGGCAGCAGCAGCAGGGAGGCGCGGCGTCGATGACCGGCGGACAGCAGGGTAGCGGGTCGCAGCGATGGTGGCGCAGGCTAAGGCGCAATGGCGGAGACGGTGGCTGCGGCAGCAAGGGGGTGTGCGGACGTCGGGCGCCGGGCGGAAGGCAGCGCGTAGGCTGCTGGTGTGGGTTGCAGAAGCTGATGCGGAGGTGCAGTGGTGAAGCGACGAGGCAGCACTCGGGCAGAGACGGCGTCGGGTCGTCGTGGCTGCAGCAAGGGCGACGAACGGCAATGCTGGTACGGTGACTGGCGCGAGAGGACGATGATGACCGGCGAGCAGCAGCTGGGTCGCGGGTCGGTGTGAGCTACAGGCGTCAGCAACGGGGCTGGGTTGCAGGCGGAGGCGATCTGTTGAGGGGTTGTTGGTCTTCACGGCCACAGAAGGAGCAACGAGCGGCGGCGCGAGCTCGTGGGTGGTACTCGCACGGGGGTGTCGGACCACTGGATCTGCGCTGAGGCGGGTCGTAACAGAAGCGGTCGCACGGTGAGACGGAAGGTTCGAGCAGCAAAGGGGGCAGGGGACTTGCAGCTTCGAGCAGGCAGGAGTAGCTCCGGCGTTGGGCTTCACGGACGGCGACCGGCGGGGCAGAGCGACGAAGGCACCGACGGGATCTGGCAGCGAGCGGGTTGCAGAGTCACGGGGTGCTCGCGGCTGTGGAGGGACGACGGAGGCCCGGATACAAGCGCCGGCTGCAGGGCTAGTGCTCGCAGATGGAGGCCGGCAGCGGGCGGCGCAGAGGCGCGGCGGCGTGGGCTGCAGCGGAGCGGCGTGTGGGTTCGCGGAGAAGAAACCCACGAAGAAGATGAACAGTGCACAAATTTTTTTATTTTTCTCTCTCCCTCACGTCACTTCTCTCTCACCGGTCTCCTCTCTCCCACTTTCGGCAGTTCTCTCTCTGACCGGTCTCCTCTCTCCCCCTTTTTTTTTTTTTGACTTTTCTCCCTTTTTCTTTCTTTTCACTTTTTGTATTCTTTTTTTTTTTTCCTTCGACGAAGACGAAGAGAAAAACGCCCCTCCGAACCGAAGCCTCGCCTTCTTATTTATAGAGGAAAATTCAAAGTTGTTTTTGCAAGTGAGATATTCACTCAACAACTCAACAAAAAAAAAAAGGCTCCAAAATCAAACAACAACTAATTTTTTTGAATTTTGAAATGAAGATATATTTTCAACAACAAAGATTTTCAAAACCAAATGTTTTATTTTATTTATTATTTTCTAAAAGATAAATTTGATCCTAAATATTATTATTACCTAAATGCAATGCTATGAAATGTTTAATATAACAAGTAAATAGCATGGTTAAAATTAGGTGTTAACATTGGTATGCGACTTCTTGATGAATTTGCAATGATTTTGTTCTGTTTTTCTTTTTAATCAATTCAACACTTTACTGCTTCCCCTCTACAAAACAACTATTATCTCTGGGAAGGGGTGTGTATTTTAAAATGTATCAAGTGAAGTAGATTTGAATAGTGAAATAGTGATAAAGCATGTTGGGGATCTTTTTTTTTTGGGTAATTTCAGGCTTCACTTGAAAATGAACATTGATGGAGTTTATGTTGAGGGAGCTACAGTACGTGCCGTCGCGGGGGTTATCCAAGATGCTACAGGGACCTTTCTTGACGGGTTTGCTAAAATTGTTCCAACTTCATTGGCGATTCCAAACGGAGGCACTGACCATGGTCGAAGCTTTGAAGCTGCTTCAATTGAAAAAAGAGAAAAACTTGCAACTGCAACTGCAACTGAAAAGTGATTGATGTGATCTTCTAGATGCAACGGTCAAAGAAGACAAACGTGCGGTGGGAAATTAAGGGTGAGTTTGGAAATATTTCTGTTTAAAAATTGTTTTGAGAACGTAAATAGAAAAAAGTATTTCTTCAGGAACAATTTTGAACAAAAAACGCGTTTGGTAAATGCTTCGAAATATAAAAAGAATAGAAACACGTTTGGTAAATTTGTATAATTTTTTATTTCTTTTAATTTTTTAATATTTTTATTTTATTTTTTCTATTTTCTTTCTTATTTTTCTTATTTTCTTATTTATTTTTCCTTTTTTTCTTTTTTTCTTCTTTTGGCCGGTCGCCGCCGGCCTCGGCCATGGCCGGCGACCGGCCGACGAGGGTCGGCGGCCTTGCCCACCACGGCGAGGCTCGCCGCCCCCGACGAGGCCGAGCCTCGCCGTAGGCCGGGCGAGGCTTAGCCTCGCCTTGGCCGGGCGAGCTCGAGCTCGCCCAAATCCGGCGAGGCCGAGCTCGCCCAGCCGGCCGGCGAGGCTCGCCTTGCCGGCCATCGCCCGAGTCGGCGTTGCTCGGCCTCGCCGGGGGCCAGTGACGCTCCGGCGAGGTCGCTAGCCCTCGACGACGTCGCCGGCCAAAGAAAAAAAGAAAGAAAAAAAGAAGAAGAAAAAGAGAGAAGAAAATGGAAGAGAGAGAAAAAGTGTTCCTAAATTTTGTTCCGAAATAAGAAACAACTTTTTTTTTGTTTCGGTTTCCGTTCAGAATGTGTTTTCTGAACAAAAATAATTTTAACAAAAACGCAAACAAACGCGTTTACATTCCTTTTTGTTTTTCGAACAAAAAAACAAAAATGTGTTCTTGGGAACAGAAACACTTTTTACCATGCAGGGCCTAAGCCTATAGTGGACGAAGCTAAATTCCTATTGGGCTCTTTTGAAAATATCTCCTTGGCCCATTGTGGTCGATCCGCAAATTGTGAAGCAAATTGGGTAGCTATGGCCCGTAGGATGAATTCCTTGTCCCATTCTTGGGTAGTCCGGCCTTCCCGAGATCTTTGGGATTTGCTTTGTTTGGATGTCTCAATGAGTCTTTTTTTTAAGAACTCTTTAGTATTAATATTATCGTCTTGTACCACCGCTTGCGGTGGCCGCGATGGTTAGAGTTTTCTCCCCTCACCGAGAGGAGGGATTCGAAACCCCGCGTCCCCATTGCGCGACTTACTTGCGGCTAAGTCTGTGGTGGCGGCTCGTTCCCCGGGTTTACCCTGCCGGCTATCAGCTATTCAGAGGTTCCCGGGTCACCAAAAAAAAAATAATATATTATTGTCTAGTTTTCGACAAAAAAAACAAAAAATCGGTGAAGTGGCTGCTCGATGAAGTTGCAATGATTTTTTATTTTTTATTTCTTTAACTAGCGTTCTATGGCTTTTTACCGAACCCAAAATCACTATTACTATGTGGAAAAAAATATTTTAAAATAAATTAAATAGAGTCGCGCTTTTTCCACCCCTGTCATGGCTAAAACACTCTCCAGTGTTCTGACAATATTGGGTCCCACCTTTTTAAGCATCCTTTGATTGCTATTCCACAAAAAGTATTTCCACTTTTTATTTGTTTCCCGTTTGTTTTCTACTCTCTTTTTTGGGTCCCACTTTCTTCTTCTCCTACTCCTCCTCTTCTGTAATTCTCTCTTTGTTGTCTCTTGATTTCGGTCATGGTTTTAGTCATGGCGGTATCTGACTGATATGGGACCTCTCTCTCTCAGCAATCAAAGTGGCGACACTTTCATTCAACAGAAAACGAACACAAAAACTTCTCGATCGAAAATTCTCGTCAGAATCTAGTTCAAAAATCACTGTCCACATCGTCGGTTCCAAGTGCATTTATCGCGAGCGCAAGCTTCAGTGCTCCCGATGTCGAGCAGCTCCCGACCTCGCCTCTCTCCTCAAGCTCTCTCATCTTTGTTGCCAAGAACGCGTCCCTCTCCAGCTTCTTCCTCATTGGTTGTCACAGAGAGTTCCTCGGCTGGAGAGGCTTTCGGCCAGAACTTGTCTTCCCGGCTGGCGAAAAGTTGCGGCGCTTTACATCTTCACCTCTCAACTATGGCCATGAGCAACATTTCTGCCAACATCAGTCATCGCCATCATCATTGTTGATGTTCATTAACCTCCCTGGTCTTGTCGAAACTGTCTTCCTTCTTAGCCTTTGCTTTGAAGCTCTGACCATCGCCATCGCCGTTGCCTTGAGAATCGCCAAAAGAAGGGCCTCTGCTACACAGGCACGCGACGGCAAGGGCTTCGCGTTTGTTCTCTTCATTTTTTTGGGTGTTGCTCCAGTTGCCGGACAGCCTTCGGTCGGAACAGGCCAGGATCAAGAGAGCAAAGCCTGTGAGCCCCAGTATCGCCACCGGACCTTAAAACAAGTACGGCATAAGAGAGTGCCAAAGGCATGCAAAGGACCTTTTTTATCTTCTACAACCTTTTTCGGGCTTTAAATTGGTGCAAAAATCATTTTCTGTACAGCCTAGTGTATTTATTAATAGCTCAATTCAAAGTTCTTATACATCGCTACTCTATGTCCTACATTACATAGCACACGTATATATATATTAATTATTTATAATAATTATTAATCTTTATTTTACTCTAAATTCCATGAACAGGTATTGGTCATTTTCATTACTAAGGATGTTGAAGCGATGAATGGAAAGGAGCAGAGGGACATACCTAAAGAAAAGTAGGACTCACTAGAAAAGAGAGAAGAAAACAAACGGAACACCACATAATGAAATGCTTTAAAGAAGGTGGGTTACACAAATCTTAGTATTGTCAAAACATTGTGATAGGAAGTGTTTTAGCCACGGTGAGAGTGGAAAAAATGCGACCCTAAAATTTTTCTTTTTGCTTTTCTCTTCAAATTAGAAAGTATGCGATCGGTGATATTCTTCTTACTAACCGTGATTTTATAGCTAAATAATAAAGCCCGACTAATTAACAAGGTAAAAGATAATTGATGTAATAGGAAGCTAGCCACATAAGAACATTAGCTTTAATTATAACTACATCTTTCTCCTTTTTAAACGTGCATAACTCTTTCCGCTTTCCGCGTAATAACAAAGTCATCTTGTGCATATCTTATATTATTTTGATACATCACCTTTACCCAAGTTCAAGAAGTTACAATGCTTCATCATGAACTTTACAATAGATATACGAGGATTTTGGTGAGTGATAATTTTAATACAGCTTAAACAATGAAAGCTTGCTGTTATACATACACACACACACACATATATATCTTGAATTAAAAAGCACCTTTGCATCTATAGTTATTCTACTGACCAAAAGAAAAAAAATAGTTATTTGAAATTTTGTAAATCATTTTGGTTTTTATATAAGTTTTTAAATTGAAACCTACCCGGATGCAACTGCATGCTCCAATTTGGCTCATACGTTACTTTTGTTTATCCCTTTTAACACGAAAGATCCATTGAAGAATTAATGCACATTACACAGCTAACCACAGGAGGTGAGAATATGGATGATAAACTCGTTCTGCGATTCAGATTCAATTACCTGGTAATTAAGACTATGCTTGACCTAACTTTGGTTTAAAAGATTTAAATTGGTCTAAAACAATTAAAGCCCAATAAGACAGTACCATTCTTGGTGTTCTATTGATATTGATAAAGTTGAGGACGTTGGTAGAAGATGTAATATGTATCTGATTCAATCTATTATATAACATAATATTTTATTGTTACACCTAATGCACGTGGCTTTGTAACATAAGTATTGGGCGTCTTTCTCTCTCTTTTTGGTGTGTGTGTGTTTTTTTATAAAGTCACTCCGTTTGATAAAAAGACAAATAAGAGATTATTTAATGACATGAAATCTCGTGTGCTCAGTTAAATATATAAAGTGCCGAGTCTGCACGTCCATTATTTCATCTATCTACGTTTATTCTCATACTTGGAAAAGAGGAAAAACAAAACATTTGGGCTTCAAGTAAACCCCTTCCTCGACATCAACATTTCATTTTCTTCATCAACTCACACTTCGAACTTCTCACACGAACTGCCTTGAGCCTCAAGGACGAAGATGGTTTGATGGGTTGAGGTCTAGCCGGCGACGATGCAAATCTTGAGGTCGTGGACGGTGCGCCACCTATATATGCCCGTGTAGGTGAAGACGTTAAATTCAACCAAATTGAAGGCGAGATTGCTCAAGTCGGAGAATTCTGCATTCCTTAGGCACTTTGAATTTAAGGAATATGGAAGGGAGAAAGGGATCGATGGTGACAAGCTCGCTTGTGCCACGGAGCTAATCTTTGTTGTAAAGGAGCTGGTGTCGTTGGCGTGGAGATCACATTGAGGTCTTGGAAAGCAAATACGATTAGGAAAGATACTGAAAAAATGGTGTGGATTTACATTTTGGTCTTTACTTGGATGATATCAATGTTCCACGGCTGGAACTGCTGAATAATTGGAAGATTAGGATCTTTAGTTTTACTAGTGATGATGTCTATAAAGTCGCTGGTGTTTTGCAATAAAAAATCGCATTGTTAGAAGGAAATTGTTAGATTCTTTCATTTGGCGAAGAAACTTGATATTTTTCAGAATGAAAATAAGTCGAAATTGCTAGGAAAGAAAATTCATGTCCCACCTCTAAACAAGCTTGGCTTGTTATTGGGGACAGAGCCTTGTCTGTAACACCAACATATTAGGCGAACATGAGGCTAATCGCACTTCTTTCCAAATATCAAACATACTCCCAAGCACAAATAGCCTTTGCCTAGAATGCTTGTGGTCTTAAACAGTATTATTCCCACATCTTAAACACTAGCAAAAATGTGAAAAACAGACTCCATCCCTTGATCTTAAACTGAAGAGTATCATACCAACAAAAGGTGCTAAAACATTATCAGAGTTCCAACTCTTTAAACAGCCACTTACGGTCAATTTTTCTTTTTCTCAGAGATCTTGTTGATCCAACACTTCCAATGTCCTTCAAATGCTTTGCCCCTCGTTTCCATTTCTTTTGTTTCTTTTTCATGGAGCGTCCCCAACCGCGTGGAAAAAAACGAAAACAAACAATAAAAAGGGAGGAGGATTTTCCTGCTTTCACATTGAAGCTGGTTGGGAGACGAAGCTTCTAGGAAGTTTTGCGCCAACCGGTCATGCGTCCCGTATTGGAAATTTGTCTCTTCATTTACATTGTATTTTTGTGAACATATTTTTAGGATGTAAATAATACACGGTTCGTTGTCGTGGGTGGGTCAATGATTGACCTCATATAAATCCATGCGCGAAGTATTTACGTCTCAGATTCCTAGTGGGAAACCGTCAGAAGTATCTCGGAACGGGCAGTGTCAAGGAGGAGGACGGTCCCTTTCATCCCCCTAAAATTGGCCGTGTTTCTAGAGGCCGACCCGCGATTTTTCACCCAAGACAGATAGGAGTGTACAGTGAAAACCTTAGACAAATGCCACTTGATTCCAAGGACGTGCCTGGCGAATTGGCGAGAGATCCAGTTTCTGAAGTGGAGATGAGACCCCTTTTGTGCCCGTGACGGATTCTAGGAGCTCAAAACTGGTGATTAGACCAGCTTGTTATAGAACAGACTGGTACCTAAGGACTGACGTTTTTCTTTTTTATTGAAACTTCTAACTTGAAATTTTTATCAAACTAATCTTCCAAATAGTGACGATGGATTAGGTAACGAGACATCAGATTTGATGAATTTTACAAAGTCACATCGATTTTTGCTCCACAAAGTTTGTACCTTAAGTCCTATTGATCCAAAATAGTCAATTTTATTCTATCACATAACCAATTTGATCACATCATAAAACCATTTTTTTGGGGGACCTCGACCTTCGTTCATTGCGAAACTAGTCTGACAGAATCTGAGGAAAATTTGGTGAAAAGGCAGAAGTTGCGAGGAGAATTCAGCACTCAGCATAAATATGGCAACTACTTCGAAGGCAAAGGCAAGAGTTATAAGAACCACAACAGCGAGAGCGAAATAGACAGATAGAGATGCGCAGGGACGAAGAAAAACTGAAATGCTCTTCTAGACGTTGATGTGTTATAAAAAAGCGATAATAAAATTTAGGGTTAAATATCCAGAATACATTTATAATAAATCACCAAAAACTTCAAATTAATATATTTGTGATAAATTTATCCTTCATAATTTCTATTAAATTGGATTACTATCACAAAAAGCCACAAATTAATACACATGTGACAAACGAATGGTAAAATCTCAAATTGGTACTAGTGTCTATTGCCACATGTCATTCAACTTAGTAATTTAACACGGATACTAACGGAGAATAAATTTGTTACAAATATATAGTTTAGAGTTTTTTGTGGTCAAAAAATTAGTTTGGATAAATTTGTCACAGGTGAATCAACTTGGGATTTTTCATGGTATTACATCAATTAATAGTCTCACTTGTAGTTCTTCAACTCATTTAAATTATCCAATTGAATTCTTATATTTTTAACATCTAAGTGTATGACCTAAGATTTTATATTGTTAAAATGACCATCATCCCATTGCCAAAAAAAAAAAAAAAGGCCACCACCTAAAATTAACCTTGGCGAAATTTAATAATCTTATTTGACTTTACTTTTACTTCTCCTATTAATCCACAATATGAATTATCATTTAAAAATTAATTGGCGTTGACATAATTTATAACCTTTTATAAGATACACCTCTACTTTATATTTTTCTACATTTATAAATCTATAAATATATATTAAAATTTTGCATCTAAAGAAAAATATTAGAGATGGACTATCCGAGGAAAAATTAGAAATAGAAAATTCATATGAAGAAAATAGGGAGATCATAAAGAGGGGAGGGGGAATGGAGATGGAGATGGATTACATACATTTGACTAGTGTATGAGTTCGGCTTTGGGCCCAGTGAAAAAGATTACAACCAAGATGAAGAATAGAACCATCTAAATTTTTCTTGTTCAAAGAGCAAAATTAATTTTAAGACAAAGTTTAGTCCAAGTGTCTGGGAGCTGAACTTCCTTCAACCAAGCTCCTACTTGGATCCATACCTAGCCCGAATCTTATGCAGTTCCTTGAGGGCTTCGGCCACGTCCATCCGATCCTACGGTAACTCCATCGAGCACGCAACTCCAATCCTTAGGATAGAGGCAACACATCCTCTCATCCTCTTAATGTCATTCTCACTTTCTCCATTAATAATGGCCAAGTCCACGGTCTCCATCATTCGGTTTGGCAGAGCCACCTTGACAAAGTTGTGGAGGTTTAAATGGTCCTTGAAAGTCTCTTCCGTGGGTCTCCTCCCAGTTAACATTTCCAATAAAAGAATACCGTAGCTGTACATATCTCCTTGTGTGGATACCGTATCCCCCATGCCATACTCTAAAATAGTGTACATCAAGCAGTATACAATAAAAATAAATATTTTATCTAAAAGTGAATACAAATAAAACTTAGACAATTAATGAAAAATTTTCTTACCAGGGGGACATAACCTATGGAACCCCTCATTGCTACAGAATGAAGTATGGCAAGACGGCAGTCACTGTGGCAATTACTCTAACTTTGTTGGTCCATAATGGTTTAGAGGTATTCGATTTGCAAGAAGGAAGGTTTAGTTCTGCAATACCTCCACAGAGATTCCTATTCTCAAAGACAAACACTGCACTAGCATTGAGAAATACTCCCTACTTCGGAACTTCTCCTTCAAGCTTGTTTGAAGATAGATTCAAGTACTTTAGATCTGCAAGTTGAGCGTGAAAGCTTGGGATCTCACCAGATAAGTTGTTATGGGAAACATCCAACTCTTGTAAGCCTCATAATGTGCTTAAAGCCAGAGGAATTTCGCCATGAAAGGAATTGAATGCTAAGTTGAGCCGCCCCAATACTAAGCACTTGCCGATGGAGCTAGGAATTGGTCCCATCAACTTATTGTAGGATAGATCCAGTTTGCCAAGATTGATCAAGGTCCCAACTTGAGACAGGAGAGATCCGCTCAACTGGTTATGTGCCAAGCTGAAGATAATCGAAATGGTAGAAAGGCCAAGAACCTCCCCTGGGATTGAACCACTCAGGTTATTATTGGAAAGCTCGAGCTCTATTAGCTGCCTATAGTTACCAAGACTCTGTAGTATTTCCCCATAGAAGTCGTTGAACGGCAGGTAAAAGCGATTCAATAAAGTCAAATTGCCGATCGATGATGGAATCTCTCCCGTTAGCATGTTTCTGCTTAAGTACAATTCGTGCAAGTTATGGAGTGCTCCGATACAAGAAGGAACACGACCACCAAGCGAATTGTTTGATAAGTCAAGATAGGACAAGTTGAAGAGATTGCCAATACCTGAAGGAATGGTTCCGTACATTGTGTTGGACGACATAGAAATTGAACTAACGCTATTGGAAAGATTGCCAATGGAATCTAGTAATAGACTTTCAAGAAAATTGAGGGCCAACAAAATAGCTTCCAGCCTTGAACAATTAGTCAATGGGGTAATGAAACTGAAGTCATCTCGCAACTCATTAGAAGTAAGGGATATTACTCTAAGAGCTTTCAGCCTTCCAAGATTTGCGGGCATTGGTCCATGAAAATTGTTTTTGTTATAATAGATGTACTGAAGGCCAGAGGCATTCGATAAGGACGGAGGTATAACACCAGAAAACAAATTACTATGAAAATCAAGATAAAAGGGAGAAGGAAGAGTATTGCCAATATAAGGGGGAATGCTCCCTCTCAATTGCTTGTTACCGACGCAGAAATAGAAAATGCCGGACATGTTGAAGATCGCCGGAGGGATCTCACCGATGAGTTGGTTATATGCCAATTGAACAAAACTCAAACCATGAAGCTTGGACAGTGTCTTGGGAATCTCTCCTTGCAACCCATTTTTCATGAGTGAAAGCTTGTAAAGTTGGGAGAGATTTCCAATAGAATGAGGAATAGATCCTGCAAGACTGTTTATAGCCAAACCTAAAGCTTGAAGCTTTAACAAAGAGCCGAGCTCATCAGGAATTTTGCCCACAAGTTGGTTATCGATAAGATTCAAAATCTCAAGGTTTGAGCACTGAGAAAGATTGGTGGGCATTTGTCCACCGAAAGAGTTGTTACTAAGGACGAGATGATAAAGGCGAAACAAGTGGCCAATGCTCTGTGCAATTTCACCGCAAAGCTGTTATTATGTAGAATAAGGCTTCTCAAGAACGAGAGGTTTTCGACATGAGGTGATAGAAGACCCCTCAAGCCTTTCGACATCAAGTTGAGGGACACGACTCTTTCGGGATGCCGTCCACCACATATCACACCTTGCCACTCACAGTGATGAAAAGAGTCATTCCACAAGCTCAAAGCTCCAAGCGAATCCTCATCCACACTGTGTCTGAAGTAAATTAAAGTGAGCCGATCCGTTTGGTTGGTTTGCATCGTTGGACTCGTCCATAATGGGAGCTAGGCATAGAAAAATAGGAACATAATCGCCATATGCTTTTCCATTGTGAGTGGGTTCTATGTCCTAACAAGCTGCAAGCAAAGTCTCTTCCAAATTGAATTAAAGAAGAAATGAAGACCTTCAAAAGCATATGCATTTCCATTGATCAAAAGACAACTTTTTACACGGCGAAATCCAACCCAATATGCAAGTTTAACCCAAACAAAGAGTTGTACTTTAAAAGTATTGCAGATTGGCTGACCCAAGGAAAGGGCGCACACACACACTTAGGTCAAAATGGAGGATTTGACGGCTGCCCAATGACTTCCTAGGAAGCCGTGCCGCGAAGAAAGGAAATCAAGGATGGACGTGGTCCCTGATTTTCGGCCATTTCAAAGAGAGCTCTTATTTGTTCGCAGGCAAAGCGTGTAACTTGTACCGTGAGTTTTTTACATCCAAATTGTTAAAACCTTTGGGGTCAGGTTTAGTTTAGACATGGGAAACACCGAGCTTATTGAGCGATCGTAATTCCGATTCTCTAATTATAGCAATTTTTTATTACTAGCTCTCCCCATAAATATAGGTGCCAATGCTTGAACTGAATCATGTAAATCTTTAAATCTTTATTATTCCTCGTTTATTTTTTTGGTGATTTTCCACTAACTTAAATACAAAATCCTTATTAGCTTCCCCGTTCGTTAATTTTACCACGAGGGTTACTTCTCACCTATAATGAAAAGGAAATAAAGCAAAAACGCAAACAAGGAGATGGTGGGTGGGTCATCCTAATGTGGAAAATAAGTCCCGCCAATGCTTTTTAGCGTGTTTTTTATGTTGCCGGCAAGATTTTTAGTCAAAAGATTCCCTGACTTCTTCCATACTACAAAGAGTTTCTTTTCAAAGTAAAATTTCTTGAAAATTCATCACTTAGTTTCTATCACTCTTGTTCCGATTACAATTCATCAGGCCAGAACCCCCGTGCCAAGCTCAAACCCAAGACTAAGAGGGCCGGCTTGTGTGGGCTAGCACAACTCAATTATCATGCTTAGATAGGGGTTTTATAAATATACATGTTAGGAAAAGCAAGATGCTGGAATTCAAGTCTGTTTGGCCGTTTGAAACCAAAGAGTTTGCAAAATAATGCACGAGTATATGAGTCAAATTCAGATTTTGTGGGAGAAGGGGAATTTCGATGTGCAATTGCCGGTGTGGTACAGAAACTGAAGTTATGGTCCTGGTAATGAACAAAGAATACGTGATGCAAAGTACTTTGTTATAAACTAAACAAAGAGAAAGATATTCTAGAATTTGGTAGAGAATTAAGAATGTTAGCTCTGATCTTGAAGTCAAGTTTCCCGTGGAAAATCAACAACGTTGTACAATCGTGGCCGGCGAGCATGATGACCTCCATCATGAGAAGTTTTCCATTTCTTTTTCCCTTCTTTAAACTTTTCTTTTTAGGTTCTCTCGATTTTATTACCAAAGCCATCGCAGGACAGTCTCGAATATTGGTAAACCAAGGCAAGGCATCAATAGTGCTTGACACTGTTGAAGGCTAAGGGATTTCGATGAACACCGATTGAGTTTAGTCGAAGGCCCACTTGTGTAAATAAAGATGGTTCAACCCCTTCCACTATATGGGGGTAAATTACGCACAACTTCTCTGAATTTTGGGGTAATACAATTTTTTCACTTGTTATACAATAACGTCTGAACTTTTATTTTGTTCAAGCAATTAACACTTCATTATATTGTTATTAGCATGCACATGCTTGTGAATTTTAAGGGGTAAAAGTATAAATTTTATCTCATTCTTTTTCTAAGGAAGCCTCTTTTTCTAAAAGACTGAAAAATATAGAAAATGGAAGAGAAATAAATTAACTAAAATACTAATAATCAAAATAATAAATATCGATAATCATATTTAATGATGAGAATTTTTCAAAATTAAATAAATATAGCCACCTTAATATAACTAAATAAGATATTTTAAAAAATAAATACAAATTCATTAGAATGGGAAAAAGGCATCTATAAGTAAAAGATCAAATAACAAGAATTGCTTAATACTATGTATGTTTAAAGGGTAAATTACTGTAAAAATTATTGATTAACAAAAATATTTACAAGGAGAACGATCAATCCCTTGCAAATCTATCTCTTTAAGAGGCAATCTTTCAAGAAGAGCTTTTAGCATCTTGAGTTCAAAAATGCCCTTTGCATCGATAGTTATCTGAAATTTTCTAAATCGTTTTGGCTTTTAGATAAGTTTTAAAATTGGAACCTCCTGGAATGCAATGGCACATATAACTTGCTTCAGTTTTGGCTCATACGCTAGTTTTTAGGTCCGCACCATATTGTGTAACGAGGCATAGGTTTCTTTGAGAAAGCTACTCTCACCGAATTATCTTAAATAGTAACCTGTGCCATTTTCCTGGTCCTACGTGCTTGCTTTTGTAAGTTCGGGCTTGTATTATTTCTTTCCTTCTTAGATAGTTCTTTGCCTTATATTTCTTATTCAATTGTTGGACGAATCAAAGAGCAACCAAAAGCATCCGATCCATTCATTAAACACATGAACTCATATTCTAGTGGAGTTATTCGCCAAATTTACGACATGGACACCTTGACGCGTTTGTAATTATTTGGATTGTGCCTCAATTTTCAATTTACGCTTCATATTCTTATCGCAGGATTTTCGACAACCATTTTACCCTACTCAATTTGATTAATATCAAAACACTGTAAGTGAGTCAGCTTCATTACTAAACTAAGTAGATCATCGAATCAACAAGCAATTCACCGCCTCAATCAAAGACTGGACATGCTAGCATAATAAACCACGTGGATGTTAGTGTTGATGCAACAAGATGTACCAGCACCCAAAATTGCTCATGCAAGAAGATGCAGCTCCCACAATTACACCAAGGCGAGCTGGTGCATTTTGTTCTTGCACTAGCACATACAACCAGAACCCACAAATTCATTAGCATCCACAACTTCAACTAGCAACATTATATGCACACATCTAAAAATAATATCAACCTCATAAGAACATTGCACCAACAGCAAAAATTATACAGCATAACTGATAATTGTCTTGCTAGCATTACTAGCCGAAACCAACACAAGAGAAAATAACAAAAACAATTATTGCCATTGACATTGATTGATTGTTTACAAAAGAAAAACATGTCTAACTCCACTCTCCAATCACTGAAGGTTCAACACCCTCTTAAAAAAAAAAAAACAATGGCAATATGCACCCTCCTAAAAAAACAATGGTAGCAATTACCATCAATAAATATATAATATCTAGCACCCTCCTAAAAAAAGACCATGTTCAGCACCACATAAAAAGAGACAACGTCCAGCACCCTCCCATCAGTCAATATGCATAATACCCCAATCTCCTTTTCCTTTTGAAGTTTTGAATTGATTCATAATCCGAGTACTCTTTCGAACTTGATGTGCAGGTTCTTTAACTGGGCTTTCTGTCACTTCATTTTCCTTGTTCTTGACAGTGGCTATTTTTGTTCTAGCATGTGTCATGTGTTGGTCCATATGATCACTATTGCTCCCAATCGTTGGTTGAGATGGAACTGGTGCTGGGTTCTTTTTGGATGGCTGTTTTGCAACTATACCCATTGCCTTCTTCTTTGGAGCACTCTTCTTTAGTTGCTCACTTGATTCTTGAGTTGGCCCACCTTGAGAGAGAAGTACCTCCGAAATTCTCTCAGGCTACAAGAACATAGCGATATTGTCAACCAAATGAATTGAAGTACAACAAATTAAATGCATGAGGCCTACAAATCTTACATTCAAAATAGTCATTCCAGTACGTTCATCTGTGTAAATCTCATAATCATTTTAACTGAATCTTTTTCCAAGAGCCCCTCTTGTTCGCTGTGGTGCATCATTTTCAGCAGCAACAAATGGAGGAGCAACCACTGCAACTTGTGCAGTTGCTCGTCTTCTCACTTGAGAAACACATAACAAATTTAAATTTCAGCTTATAAAAGACAAACACAGCGATGTACAACTTACAGGAAATTTTTTTCTCATTTGCTCAATAGTGGACTCAATTGTTGTTGTTGTTGTCCTGCTCGTTCCAGTTCCTATCCCTGCACTTGAGCCTACAACAGGGCCTTGTTTTGGCTCTTTAGTAGGCCTTATAACAATGTACTGTATCAAGATTATGATCAACTACAATGAATAATTAGACATCTACTCATTTTCATGATGGAAATAAATGGATAAAACTTCTCAAATTACAAGTGCATGACAAAGGAAAAGCACAAGAGAAGCCAGTACACATGATCAACCATCAAACTCTATTGAATATGAACTACAAAGTTACTGAGGTAAAGATGCTACTTACCTTACAACAGGGCTTTCTGCCTGCCCTTCAGTAGGCATTACAGTAGGGTCTTCTATCTTCCCTTCAGTAGGCCCAACAAGAAGCTTTTTAGTAGGTCTTGTCCTTGGCACTAAATTAACCATTACATCTTGCTGTTGATGTTGCTTTTTCAGCTTACAACCTTTTTCATTGTGCCATTCCTTGCGGCAATAGGAGCATTTCATTGTTGCCCTAGTCCTACTCATTCTCTGACTTGATGCCTCTTCCTATTGCATTCTTCGTCTCCTTTTTGGTCTTCCTATTTGTTTCTTTAGTGGCAAAGGTAGAGGGCTTTCATGATTTGTTGGCTCCCAAAATTTGCTACTTCTGATAGGCTGCATCATCAATTGGTATGAAGCAAGGTATGAGCTTTTTTTGTACCAATCATCTAGGTAATCATCTGGGTTTTCTTGCTTCATCTGAGTAGCAGAAATGGCATGGGCACAGGGAATTTCATTTAGTTGTCAGGCTTGGCATGAACACTTTCTTCTATCCAGCTTGACAACATACTTATCATGATTTTGAATAATCTCATAGCCATTATCTCCATTCCAAACTGGATGGCAGAACCTACTAGCAGCAATGTTTGCATCCAATCTCTTCACAATCTTAGGAACACAGTCTCTAGTCCACTTCGTAGCCTCATTTCTTTGCCTATGCAGTCTAGTCATGACCATAACTCGAATATCATCAAGCATGCTGATGATTGGTTTGCACCTGGCCTCTAAAATTCTGCCATTGAAAGCTTCATTGAAGTTGTTATCAATGATATCGCATTTGAACTTTTCGCTGAAGAAGGCCCGACACCAGTGCTTAGCTTCTATTTGGAAGAGTGCATCAAAACCTTCCTTTGTCAGCTGCAACAATTCTTGTTTGGCTAATCTAAAATCAGCCATGTTGCTACTCTTCGCAATCTGCTAGAACTACTTTTGCAGCCTATCTCCTTTGAAGTTCCTTGACCAGTTTGTATATATGTGCCTCGTGCACATTCTATGCTCAACATGTAGCATCAACTCAGCCAATGTAGGAATAAGTCTCTACAAAAATTCGAACCAATAAATACAAGTCAGGAAAAATATGCAAGTGATTAATATTAAAAGGGAATGAATTAATTGACAATGGAATTATTTTCTGTTGGTTGCTCATGAATGCCCATCCTCCTTCTTCAGTTATCTTATGGTCAGCCATTAAATTTTTTAGGAACCAAGACCAAATATCCTTGTTCTCTATCTTCACCACCGTCCAAGCTATCGGAAACATTTGATTATTGGCATCTCTCCCCATAGCAGCCAACAACTCCCCCTTGCATAAACCCTTTAGAAAGCATCCATCCAATCCTATAACTCTTCTACAACCAGCCAAGAATCCCTGTTTGCATGCATCAAAACAGACATAAAATCTATCAAATCTAGGCCCAAGATCAGGGAGTGGCCTCTCCACAACCTCTACATATACCTACTAGATGGGTTTTGAAACATGCATTCGCCAGCATAATCCCATACCTGCGCATATTCTTCCTTATACCCACTCATCAATATTTTCATCACCCTCATCTTAGCTCTCTTGCATTGATTCCTTGACACATTAACCCCTAATTGCTCCTTCACTAACAGTTGAAATTGAGAACTCTTGATCTCGGGCATTGCTTTGATAGTATTGAAAAAATGCTTCGATAACTACACACTTGTTACCCTTTTATCGTTAAATATAATTGGACAAGTATGCTCCTCCTGGAAGGACCTAATCTGGAATGACCCCTTCTTACTCAGCGCGCCATAGAGCTTCCATGAACAATTGGGTTGTGAGCACTTAGCTCTCACAAATTCTTTCGTGTTTCTAATGAATTCAACGCTCTTCTGTTCAACAATGGAATTCTTGAAAATAGCTTCCTTGAACTGTTTGGCATCGTCAAATCTCATGCCCATAGACAAAACAGGTTTATCAACAGTCAGATCATAGCAAGGGTACTTACTTTTTCTTCCACAAGCAGGTTCTTCATCATCATTTCAAGCTCATTCTCCGAACTAGCAACTTCATTGCCACAACTCTCTTCATCTTCACTTCTATTACCTTCAGCTAGAGCTCCATCCTTATTTACTGGCTCGGGCCTCTTTGCTGAAGCTACAATTTTTTTTTTGAGAAATTCCCTTTGCTTTTGTCTTGACTATGCGAGTTCATCATCATCTTCATCACTTGGGAAACTTGCTGAAGCCAAATATTCATCTTCCGATTAACTAGATATAGCAATTTCCCATTCTAATCTAAAGAAGTCTTCATCGCCCACATCTTCACCCAAGATTTCAGGACATCTCCCTATTTGTTCATCTCTATCAATATGACTTATCTCCCTCTCATTTTGCCCTTCATCTAACCTAAACTCATCTCCGACCTGATTACTCGCTTGAATAGGATCCCTCACTTCTCCTCTTTTAGTGGTGGTCTACTCATCCCCATCCCCATCCCCATCCTCATCCTCACCATCCTCATTATCACTATAATACTCAACATATTCTCTAACTTCTTCGCCATGAAGATAATGGTAAATGATATCCTTAATACCATTATCGTCATTAAAAAATCTCAAGCCATCCTTCAATTCCTTCCTAGGAACACAGTGATGTAGTTTTTGCACTTTGCATTATAAAAAATACACCAAATCCCTCAGAAAATCAATATACGATGGCTTTCGAACATTGACATAGATAGTACCTTCATTTTCACCAGTATATTCCCAATCCTCGGTGCCAGTAACAAACTCTCCACCATAGCAAACAATGACGCCTACCTGATTCTCGTCCATGCCAATGCTACACCCAATGAAAAAACAAAAGTCATTAGTTGTTGGCACTACATGACAGAATCAACAACTTCACATGTAGGTCCTTGTCATTTTGTTGTCAAGAAAGAAATGTGACCAATTTATTCAATTTGGTGTCTTTACAGAAACAAAGGAAACCGAATTGAATAAACGAAGTAAGGTCCCCACCACCCATTTTTCAATTCAATCACATTCGGTCCCCCACAGAAGCAGTCCAATTAATTAAACAAAGTAAGGTCCCACCACTGTTTCCCTTCGAGTTGAGCCCCCATTTTCCCCTCCGCACCCTATTTTTCTATTCGGTCCCCACAAAAGAAAGCGAACGAACGACGAAACCATCAATTTTTCTATTCGATCCCCATAAAAGTGAGATCCCCACCACTTTCCCCACTACTTTTCCCTTGAGCCGAGCCCTCAATTTGCCTCCATGCCCTAACTTGCCCATTGGAACCCTAAATTTTTCACTAAATTGACCCACGTAGAGAACATGACAAACCTGAGTGAGCAAAAGTTGGGGATGCAGCCAGCGAACGACTGTGAACGACAGCGCAACTACAATGGTGGCCGAATGACGGTGGGTGAGCGAGCTACGGCTGGCATCGAGCGAGAATCATATATGAACCCTATTTTACTCCCTCTTCAGCGACACCGTTTTTTGCCGTAGAGCAATGTGGCGTCGTTTTGTAAGTGAATCCACGTGGAATGGTATAAAATGACGTCGTTTCTTACGAAGAAAGGAAAACGGTGTCGTTTTACGCCATCCACCGTGGACAGTCTTAAGCCACGTTGACTTTTTAAAAAATATATATATGTATATATAAGCCACGTAATCATTTTGGTCGGAATCTCTCGCTGGTGGCACCAAAGTGATCATTTTTTCTCTGATTTGGCACTTAAGTGATCCGATGGAAACTTTTGGCACCAAAGTGAGCACCATACACAACTTTTGGCACTAATAGTGTACTTACCCTTAATATTTTCTTTCAAAAAATTCTCTTCTTTTAAGCTCCTGAAGGTAAGAAGGTTTACCAATGAAAATGGTATAGAAGGGCAATGGCATGGCCAAAGTTAGGTGAAAGCAGAAACTGGAGTTGGACTTGTTCTATCACCGATTGCCACCAATGTTTAAGATTGCCTATAAACCTTGTGACAAAACCAAAAAGGACATCATATTTGTCCTCATCGGTAAGAGCTTTGGCATTTAGCCAAAAATGAAATTCTTTAAATCTTTCTGACCATTTGGAGTAGGGAATATCATCAACTGTAAAAAGTCTTTAGAAGAGGGAGTTAGATTTTGAGATAGATTGGTTGGTTGAACAACCTCTAGTTCAGAAGGATTGGATTTCATTTCTTGGTCTAGAAGGTTGGCCATGAATATCGATGAAGTTATCAACACGATAGGAAAAGAATTAATGGCGGGGATTGAGAAGGATGAAGAAAATGAGAGGGATACCGAATCTGATTCAGTATCAAAGTTGATTGGGAAAACTGGTTTTGATGGGAATAGGATCTAGTCTTTCAAAGTAGCAGAATCAGGCTGTTCTTCTTGATTACCCATATTTCTCAAGAATGATTCTAACGGATTGGATAGCATCATTTGGTTTGGCTTTTCCCTTATAAAAATCGGGGATTCTTTAGGCATCTCCTCTTTTCCATTTTCTTTCTTTATTTAATCCAATTCTTTGAGGCAACTTTGCATTTCTACTACATCGGTCTTGTGTCATTTGGTGGGAGCTTCTGTGAGAGCAGCAAAGATAGACGTATTCTGAGGTAGTTGAGAGAACGAATACTCGTCCGCAATGCAGTTGGAAATGGATCAACAGGCTTGAATTTTCCTTCTTCAAGAAGTTGGATTTGCCTCTTGAGCTTTTCTATTTCCGCATTTGGGCTCTCGAGATGATGATATCCCAAATGTTGTCCGGATTCCAAGGAATGAAGCCTTTTTTGGAAGTATGAAAGCATCTTCTCGATGGTTTCATCATATCTTTTAAGATTTCATTGCACATCTACGAGTTTGGAATCAATTGTTTTGAGTGCATTGTTGTGTGTTAGGAGAGTCTCTAATTCTAATTCGGGACAACTTCAGCAGCAGAAGTTCTTTTTTGTCTTCCATGTTCGTCCACATCAGTTGGGGCATGTATTTTGAGAACATGTCAATATCTCCTTTGCGGGTCGATGAATTCTTCTAGCGCAGGGAACAAAAGTCTTGAACTTTCTCGAACAAAAGGAGGAAAATCTGCCTCCTAGAACATAGCTATGGAAGAACTAGATAATGCCTCTTTTGGAGCTTCAAGTGGGTAGGAGTGCTTCTTAGCCCATTTTAGGATTGGCTTATAAAACGGGGAAATAACGGGTTTTTTGTGAGGAGGAGGTGATGTTGGTGGTAAGGCTGGTGAGATGAAAGGTGGTGCAGTGAACTCTGGTAGTGGAGTTGGAGCATAAGAAATCCCGAATTGGAACTTATCACACTCACTAAGAGCATCAATAGAGGAGTCTCTGTTTAAGTACCTTTGGTACATAGTATCCTTCGGCTTCTTGGGTTTCCGTTAGGGTCTTGCATTTGGGTCTACTTCGTCGGGAGAATTTATACAGTAAGAGCACTAGCAAAAAGGATCCCAAAAACAGTGACCATATCGGTCTTTGTAGTAATGGACAAGATTTCCATTACTCTGGAAGTACTGGACAAGCCTTTTGGGATCTGGCTTGGAAATTGATTCAGGAACACATAGTTCAATCATGAACAGGGTTTGGAAGGTAGAATGATTTTCTTCCTTTTCCTTATCAAATTTGATGGCAACGATGCCATCTTTTTTCCTAACAAATTTGGAGTCTAAAGATTGGAGAGGCTTATTGTTCTAATGTAACTTTTCATAGTTGATAATCCAGGTTTCTGGAAGGAGTTTAGCTAACTTTTCTTTTGGAATTTGTCTAGGAGCATGAATACAGGATGCTTGATCATTCTGCATGGAGATGAATAGAACATCTTCATTCCCATTTTGGAAATTTAGATCAAGAGCATGGTTCTCCACTTGATAAACCATTTGGTAGTGCAATGTTGTGGCAATAGAGTCAGTAGTTTGGGGAGCTCTTGTAAGCTAGATCTGAACTTTCAAAAATGAAAGTAGCTGGGGATATGAAAGAGCGATATTGAAGTTTGGATATAAAGTTAGAAAGACTGTTCTAGCATTCAAAGTGGTTTGGATTGTAGCAATACAAGCATGCTAGTATTCTAGAAACTGAGTATCCAATAAGGCTATTCTGGCCACAATTGGCAGGCCTTTACGGTCATGAAAGGTGAGAGCAAGATGAACAACTCCATAATGGACATGTGAGTATCGATCCACTGTTTGGGAAATTCTGATGGAATTTGAAGAGTAACAAAATACTCATTTTCAGTGGATGGAATGAAATGTTGATCGAACTTGGCGGGCTGGACGTTCTCCTTTACTTTCTTAGGAGTTTGACGAATAAGTTGCTGAATGGAGTGGATATGAGGCAGGTTTAGCAAAAGCAGAATAAGGGTTCATGAGAAGGAGTTGAGTTTCAGAGATCTTGGTTTCATCACTAAGAAAGACTTCATAAAGATGTCAATTTTAGAAGCATTTGACATACGAAAATTTGAAAGAAATGAAGAAGATGGAGATGAAGCGAGAGTGACTGGGGCTTATAGTATTTCGGGATTAGTCATAGTGTGAATAGATCTTCTCAATCAAATAATTCTCCCGTTATTTTACTTAAGTGTCTAGTCGACTTACCGTAAATTGATTAGTGGCGACTTCTAATTGAAAAATCATTTGCATGTTAATAACTTGAACTTAAGTCGTGAATTGGTATGTGCTTGGGAGAGCCCGAGCTAAGTTTAGATTTAGTAATCCATTAGCCAAACCCTAGATGGTTCACCCGAGATTAGGTCGCAACAACCTGAAACTAAATATTCCCACTCTTAACTCCCAAGAAAATGGAAAATCGAACTTCTCACCTTCTATTTTTTATGTGAGAAGGGTATGCCAATAGTTGACTGGCTTGTTGACTAGTAGCATAATAAAAACTTGTGGACATCGACCTTTGTTCACGGTGAATGTGGCCCAAGGGAATCTGGGGAAAACTTTGTGAAGAAGCAAAGTGATAATGAAAAGGAAATAAAGCAAAAAGGCAAAAAAAAAAAAAAGAGGTTGGTCATTCTAATGTGGAAAAGAAGACCCGCCAATGCTTTTCAGCATGTGCCTTTATGTTGTCGATAGGATTTTAGTCAAAAGATCCCCCAAGGAAAAAATCATGACAATGCCTCATGGTTGCAATAAATTATTCATTATTGCTCCTTTGCCCCATCTTTTCCCATGCTATAAGGATTTTCTTTTCATAGTTAAATCTATGAACATTTGTCACGTTAATCCTATTGCTCTTGTTCCAATTACATTTCAATTGCTCCTTAAAAAGAAAAATAAAACTAAAAGATGAACCTAGGCTAGAGCTCGAACATTGGCATGACCCATTACTGCTAGCAGGTCACACAACCCTTAGGGGTTGTACCTAACTCAAGCCCAAAAAGATATTTGTGTCACGACATATATACTTTAGGATTTTTAGTAAGGCGGGAAAATATTCGAGGTACTAATATTGTGACATCATGATTTTCAGGTTTTGTTTTCGATTAAATAAGTTGGACTTTTCATCGACGCGCCTATAGTTCTTTTCCCTAGCTAATCATTCATGGGATAACTAGTCTATCGGGTGAAGCCGTTAAGGAATCTAAACGCAATAGACTTGAGAATTCAACCAGAAATCGACTGCTCAACCGTGCTAATCTGCAAGAGTCATTACAGCACCGTCAAAATTGATCAGAGACTAGAGATAGGTCGATTCGATTGAGGTATGTGATTAGAGTGCGGGTGATTCCACCTGATTGCAAAATTTCTGTCAACGATACTAAATCGATTTTTTTATCATTTATGCATCCTGTGCCCGTATTTGAAATCTCGAGATTTTCACGACAATCGAAAGCCACCAATGAGTTGAAGATATACAATGTGGCTCGAAAATAATCGATCACGGGTCAAATGGGCTAAAAATTCCTAAAAGCTACCCGGTAGGTTAGGTCATGCTAAAATCGCGTCCAGTTAAAATTAGCCGCGAAATTGAACCCGATTTCAGAAATTGAAAGTTCTGTCATGTCACGATTCATTTTAGGAATGTCGACTCATCCTCCGAAGATTTTTCTGCAAACTCAAGTTTTTGGCGAAAAATCGAAGTTGGGCCGTTTTGGATCGGGAAAATCAGAGGACCGTTTTTTGTTGCACTTTTGGCATTCAAGTTGGTTCAATTGGCAAGGAAAAATGTGGAATGTGATGTGGGCACCTTGGTTGAATTTTTGGGCACCAATTTGAGCTCAATTGGACAAGAATTGAATTGAAATTGGAGGGGAATGTTGCAAAATTCGTAAGACCAAGGGGCCGCAACATTTTGGACTTCTTCAATGGCTTGTTGGGGAAGTTTGGGTGTGCAAATGGCTGAGGATTGAGGGCTGGACATGGTGGGGCCTTGGTGATGAGTATTTGGAATATTTGGAGGAGACTTTAAGGCATTTTGGGTCCCCCACCAGCTGCAACTCACTCCTTCTTATCCCTTGGCTTGCTTTCTCCATTTGTGGTTAAAATAGATTGATTAGGGGCTAAATAGATTGTACTATTTATCTAGATAGGTGCATTAATTTTCTAGGCCTGTTTAGGTGATTAGATTAGCACTTTCGGCCTAAGTTAGCATTGATTGGATTAATTGGCATTTATTTAATTAATTTTGTAATTTATTTAATTATTTAATATTTTTTGGAAATTATACCGGGATAGACGGTGACTGGAATTTCGTCCTGATTGCAGTAGTGTGCTTAGTTTTTGCAATTGAGTGTTATTTTCTGCAAATTGAGTGGTGATTGTGATTTTGAGTATTTATTTCAAAATTATGAAATTTCGGTAATTAATTAGAAATTACCGGGTGTCGGGTTTTGACACCGAAAATGTTTTTAGATATTATATCAATTAGTGGGATTTTAGAAGGGAGGATATCAATTTTTTTTGTTCAAATCGACCGTGTACCCACACACGATTATTTTACCGTGTGTTTTTAATATGAAGAAAATAGACCAAGTTCACTATTTTAATTGAGACATTCGAGTACAATGCACGGTGTCTTTGGCTGGAATTGAATGATCGTGTGTTGGTGAAGAGAACCCGTCCTTGATGTGCATCGGGTGGACGTTGCCCATATATGGGATGCCCTAACAATGGATGTTGGATCGCGGTAGAGGTCGGACCGAAGGTCCTTCGGGAATGCCGTCCCCAATGTGTGTCGGGTGGACGTTGCCGTGCTCAAGGGATGAGGCGAAGCCTCGCTACGCCAAATGACCAATGTTCGTCGATAGATTGTGCCTGTGCGGGCAATAACCAATTGGAATGTGTGATTGATTGAGATAGATGCGCCGGATTATGGGATGAAATTGTGTGGTACAGATGGGACGTGTCATAACAATTTGGCCCTATAATCAAGACCCCTATGATTGGTTGAGAGGTGATTGATTGAGACGTTCCAATTGATGTGTGAAATTGCCATATGCATCCGTGATTTGAATTGTACTGACGTGCATGAAGGAATTGAGGCGAGGTGAGTTTTCTATGATGTGTGGTTAGACCACCTCTAAGCGTATTTCCTTCCTAGTAGGGGTTTAGGGGGTGAACTTGCTTAAATGTTGTCCCACCCCATCGTGGGCTCAATCTTTTTAGGTCTTTAGATGGCGGTTATCGTGATCAAACTTTCGGGTGAACCACCTAGGGTTTGGCTAATGGATTACTAAGACTAAACTTAGCTCAAGCTCTCCCAAGCCCATACCAATTCGCGACTTAGGTTAAAATTTCTTAACATGCAAATGGATTTTATCTAGGAGTCGCCACTAATTAGTTTATGATGGGTCGATTAGATACCTAAATAAAATAAAGGAAGAATTATTTTACTCCTACGAACCAGAGACTTTGGGTATGGGGATTTGGTTACACTAGACTTTTCTAATGCCCTTTCAGTACCATTTCTTTTTATTTTCAAAAATATTTTTGCAAGCAGCTTGGATTGATTTTAAATCTATTTTCCTAACATGTGAAGTGATCATGCGGGTGCGCAAACCATCAATTTAACAACTAAGAAAGCAATGAATAAATTACGGGACTTACCTTGTAGCAACGAAAGCATTGCGTTGTTAGATCAGAATTCACATCAACAATCCTAGATATGATTTCTTAACACGCAATTTCTTTTTCTTTTTATTTAATTAATGAGAATCATGTTTTATAATGTAATATAACTAAATGACCTAATTCTAATCATAGGCAATTTCTAATTAAATGGACTTAGCAACAATCACTAAATGGCATGCATTTCATGAATTTAATTCTAGATGACATGCACATAATATTTTTTGTGCTTTCTTAATAAATGTGCAATCTATCCTAGAGGATGGAATTAATTTATCCTAAGAAATTTTTGTATTTTTTTATGAAATTCGACATTAAAAAAAATGTGAAAATTATCTAGCTAGATTAAGATTCTGTACCAATTATATTAAGGATTAGGTCATACTAAACCCTAATTTAAACCAAGATATTATCTTAACTTAGCAATCTCTAACCTAAGATGCTGTCTATCTAAATCAATCTAAACTTAAAATGAAATATGCAATTTTATCCTAATGTGCAATGACGTACAAATGATGCTCTAATTCTACATGACATATGAATGCTGATTTTTTGTTGTTTTTTTAATTAATTTCGAAATTAAAAAAAGTCAAATAATTAAACATGCAATTTAAGCTAATGAAACGAAAATCTAACATCCTAAATTTATGTTTTTTTTTCTTTCGAAAATTCATGATAAATAAAATGCTTAGTCTAAATATGCAAATGACCCTAAAGCATGCAATATTCTAACTCAAACATATTTCAAGATAAATAAAGCAATCAAGACAAAACAGACCATTCAAAGTCATCAAAGATATCATACATCGTTCAGATCGAGGGATAATATCTCGCTAATAAAATCGATAAATTGATCTAAGCCTTAAAGATCAAAATATCCATTTTGTTCCCGCTTGATTAATTATTCCATCTAAACCTTATAGATGGAGTAAAAAACCTGTGTGTGGTTGCTGTTGACACCTAAATTTTGGTACCCAATTATTTATTTATTGCATAAAAAATTAGGGATTAATTTTTAACCCCTAAAAAAAATATTATAATTCAATTGCATAGCATATAATTTTAGATGCATTTGTTTTTAATTTACATGTTTTGCATTTTATTTTTTAGGACTAGTGGTGGATGGGTTCAAATTAATATTTCTGAGCTCTAGCTTGGCAGGCCGAGCTAGGCCCACGAAAGGAACGAATTAACCAAAGCCCGTTGTTTGTTTTAATCAATTATCTTGTGAAAATTGAGATTTGATGCGATATTATGATAATTTTTGGAAATTAAGAAAATCGCATTATAATCTTATCTTTATCAATAGATGAGGAAATCGGGGAGAATACTCACGAGATAAGGATTTTGTGATCAAGAGGTTATAAGCAATATTCGTGAGATGAAATATTAACAAAAAAAGATCACGTTTTGTTTCGCTTATAAAAGGGTGCGTACGGAGTTCAATGGAGGGGGGGATTTTTCGGTTCTTTGGAAGAAAAAGAAAAGCAAAAACAGCAAAAAGCAAAAAGAAAGCAAAAGGAGGCGAGAGGAGAAAAGTACAAGCGGCGAGAGGGCGACTGTTCATCGTCTCCCTCGCCGCTCGCACCCCCGCAACTTCCATCCGCGAAGACCCCACGCCCACCGCCGCTCCGCCAGCATCTCGACCGGCCACCGACGCTGCCCGCCGGACGCCGCCGTCTCGCCACGCCGACTCCGCTTGGAAGCCGAGGCCAGCCCGCGACCACCTCGCTCGAAGCCCCGCCGGTCCGCCCGAGCTCTCCCGTTCGTGCCGCGCCGACCCACGATTCCGGTGACCCGTTGCCGCCCAACGCCTCGCTCCGCCGTGCCTTCGCCCAAGCCGGACTGCTGCCCTTCCAACTCGACGCCTCTGCCCGAGCCCGAGCGAGGCTGCCCGCTCGCCGCTCCTCGCGACGCCACCGCTCGCCGCCGATCTGCCGTTGCCGGTCTTTGCCGGAGTTCGAACGCCGGTGACCCAACCCCGGCGATCCACCGAAGCTGCTCAGCCGTGTGTGAAGAAAGCAAGAAAAGAAAAAAGGAAAAATCAATTAGGTAGTTTTTATTTTTATTTATTTTGCTTATATTTTTTAGTCTAGGTATTTAAATTGTGATATTGGATGTTAATCATTCATAAAATCTTATAGGCATTATCCATAAGGGTTTTCCCTAAGATTATTGTAATTATTAATTTGACCCGTAAGATGTCGGGTCATTTTTTTTAATTATATTAACTCTTAGGATTTGTTGATAGTATTTTAATTGTTGAATCAATATGATTATTAATTTGATCCGTAAGATTTCGGATCAGATTTTTAATTATTTTGAACCCTTTGTCGTGATGTTTAGGGTTAGATAATCGTTAATTAGACCTGTGAGACAACGGGTTCTTTTTTCGATTATGTTAATCCTTTATTTGTTGAAATAATATGGCATGAATTAGGATTCGGTTTGTTTTGGGGATATTTCTTGTTATCTTGCATATCTAGAATAGGGATTTTGTTTCGAATTTAGAAAAAATATAAAAAAGTGCATTCTTTTAGGTTGTTAGTTTTTTATTTGAATTGCATGTTTAATTATGTGTTAGTTTTAATTTCGAATTTCATAAAGAAAAACACAAAAATCATTGTGCATATTAGGTTAGAATTGCATGTTTCATTTTAAATTTAGATCATCTTTTTAGATAAATTGCATTTTAGATTAAGATAATGTCTTAGTTTAAGTTAGGATTTAATATGACTTAATCCTTAGTTTAAATTAGATAGAACCTTAATCTAGCTAGATCATTTTTGCATTTTTTCTTGAATTTCGAATTTCATGGAAAATACAAAAAAAAAATTAGAATAAATTCATTTCATGCTTTAAGATAGATTGCATGCCTATTCATGTTATATAGTTTAGGTCATATTACCACGTCATATGATTTCATATTAAATTAGTAGTACGCATTGCATGATTCTCATTAAATAAAGTGAAAACCAAAATTGAGTTTGCATGATAGATTATTTAATTAAAATTTGCTTGTTAGATTATGAAGCTAAAATGCACGTTTCGATTTCAAGATAAAAGAAAACCCAAAAAATGCTTTGTGTGTTTATTTCTTTTAATGGAAGTCTTCTAATTGCTTAATAAAGACTGAGCATCTGTGTTATCACCCTTTTGCATGATAGAGATTTAGGTTAAAATGAATCCAAGTTGCCTACAAAGACATTTTTTTTTGAAAAATTAAAAAGAAATGGTACCGAAAGGGCATTAGAGAAATCTAGTGTAACCAAGTCCCCGTACCCATAATCTCTGGTCCGTAGGAGTAAAATAATCTTCCCATTATTTTACTTAGGTGTCTAATCGACCTACCATAACCGATTAGTGGCGACTCCTAATTATTAATCATTCGCATGTTAGATAATTGAACCTTAAGTCGCGATTTGGTATGGGCTTGGGAGAGCCCGTGCTAAGCTTAAAAGACTTAGTAGTCCATTAACCTAGTTTTAGGTGGTGCACCCGAAAAATTAGGTCGCGACAGTTGCGAATTAGGCAAATAACCTTAATCGGGAAATATGTCTATCACTTATAAATGTGCAAGTTATATACTAATAGACGTATATTAGGCGATGAATAAATTAGGCGCAAGTATCTTACCTAACTTTAAAGATAATTTCCAAATTCAAGCCTAACGCAATCGGGTCGCAACCGACTCGCACTTGAAACTCTGACGTTGGGAAGGATGAGGGAGCTCGGGTTGCCGGTGATCTTGCTGCGGGTAGTTGTGGATCACCAATAGTTCGACAAAGGGGACTTCACCTTTTGTCTAGCTCGAGGACATAGACAGGAGCTGAGATTTATGAGGTGAGAGAACACCAATATAACCGACCAAAGAAAATTGACAAACGTGGCCAAGTGCAAGCTAATTTGACATGTCAGGAGACCAACACATGCCGAGTCTTGCTGAAAGTCAACCCAATGCAAGCAAGATGGTTGGATCGAGACCAACGAGAATCGGTGAGGGGAGCGGTATGTAGTCATACTCCACCGCACCGAAAAACCTCTATGACATTGGAGCTTGCCGTGGGCGATCCTTCGAACCAAAAGCTTACCAATGTCGCGGGTATTGCGATATATTATAGTGAAGGGCGACAGGCCATGAGGGGCAATGCAAGTGATGTCATTGACAGTGAGGACGTGGCGCAACGGGTTAGTGAGGGTGGCTCTCATCATTTCGCTTTGCAACGCAAGGCGCCGAGGCTCAAACAGTGATGGGGGCTCAGCACAGTGGATCACAAGCAGCGCGTCAGTGTCATGGCCGAGAACGTCCGGAGTTTGCTGGGCTAAGCGCTTTGCTGAGATTTAAGGCGTGATAATCAGGCTTCGATGGACACAAATAACGGCCCTAAGGGACACACTTAGCTTGTCGCTCTCCTTGCTTTATGAACCTTTTTTTTCGAACGTGTCTCCCTATTGTGTTCCTAAGATACGAATTGCCGACCCTCCCTCTTTGTTTTTCTCTTTTGCTTTCTTGTGGCCATGTCTTCTACATGTGTGGCCTCTTTCTCTTAGTTTCTTTTGTGAACGTCATGGACTCCTTTGCTGGGGATGCACTTCGAGGGAACCAGAACCGCGAAGACCGGACTCTGTGACTCGCCAATAATGGATTTGTTCAAGTTGACGCAACAAAGTCTGGTGCCTCGTTGACGCTGGTTGGCATCAAGATTTTGACAGAAAACTCATTTGGGAAGCAGTAGCACCAGTGGAGATCGCAGGGGCGTTGTTCAGCAAGGAGAGGCGCTGGCTAAAGGGTGTCTCGGTCGTGAAGAGCTTTTGGCAAAGCTCCCTCTCCTCTCTCGATTCTCGCGTGTTTTCTCTAATGTTTTCTCTGCGATTCTCCCTTGCTGACCAAAAGGGTCCTCTCCTTTTTCGGGGAACGGCTAGGGCTGGTATAAGGAAAGCTCAAAATCCCTTTTTTTTCCTCTAATCCTTGCATATCATGCATATATAAGCCGATTCTTCTTTATTTCCTGTTTCTTTTATTGACTGAATATTGCTCCAACTTCGAATCGTCAGAAGCAAGTTTTGTCTTTATTTTATTTCATGATGCGCACACCTCCTGCTCTTCGCCAATCTACCCTTTTTTATTTTGTTTTCTTGTGACTCACCAAATCAACAATGCTTTATTATTACCTTTCCCACTTTGTTATTTCCTTATACTTTCCGGACGACCCACTTCCTCTAATTGACCTTTTCTTTCCTTTTCTCATTCAACCACGTGAATATATACGAATTCTCAAGATCATCATAATATTGCTTGTTATATTACCTAACTTGAAGTATCGCACGTGGAGAGCATATATCGATTTCAACCTCATTAAAGGAATAATGGGCTTACATGAATGACAAGTTCAGCCGAATTTTCATTATCGTGGTTTTTGAGCTCAAAACCATCAAGTCGAACCCATTCTTCACCGATCCAATGCAAACATAATAATAATTAAAAAAATTCTCTTAAAACTATATGCTATGCTATTTAATTCTAATGTTTTTGTTTAGGGGTTGAAAATTAATCCCAAATTTTTTTACGTAATAAATAAATGACCGAGTCACCAAAATTTAGGTGTCGACAGCTGCCCCTCTTTGAAGGTGAGCTCATAGAGGTTGCCTTCAAAGATAAATTGAGACCTAAATTTTGATTTTGCACATGCAATGAATGATTTTTTTTGTTGGAAAATGAATTCCATTTTAAAATGCAATTTATATGATGCATGGAAATGCTAATGCAAATGGTAAAGGAACCTACCTAGAATAACTTACCTTCAAGGAGAATAGAATAATTCAAGATAGTTGGTGTTACATGTCTAAGACCCGTACCTTTCTACGGTTGCCTAGAATAGTAACGAGGCTTTGTAAAGAGATTGCTTTTCCTAGGATCCGTACCTTTCTACGGTCGCTTAGTATGGCAACAAAATTTTCTAAGGAAACTGCTAACCTAGGACCCATACCTTCTACGGTCGCCCAGTATGGCAATGTTTGGTTGTGTCTAGGACCCGTACCTTTCTACGGTTGCCTTGACGAAAAAAATTGATTTTCCATGACCCATACCTTTTTACGGTCGCCTGAATAGGGAAATTGCTTTTTCAAGACCCATACCTTTCTATGGTTGCCTAGCATGAGGTTTTGCTTGACTAGGACTCAAACCTTTCTTCGATCGCCTAGCATTATAGCATAGATCATCTGACCAGGACCCGAACCTTTCTTTGGTCGCCTGAATCTTGGAGAAAAACCTTTGGGGGGACAACTCAATCGAGTGTCGATTAAGAGGAACTTCGGGCTACGGAAGCACACCGATTTGATAGGGGGCCTCACACCACGTTGATGAAAAGGACTCTGGGCTATGAAAGCACGCCAGGTTGATAAAAGAAATCCGGGCTACGGAAGTGCGCCGATTCGATAAAAGAGACTCTGGGCTACGAAAGCACGCTAGGTCAATATAAATGGACACCGGGCTACAAAAGCACGCCGGGTTAGGAACTCTAGGTTATGGAAGCACGCCGGGTCTATTAAAAGGGACATCGGGCTACGGAAGCACGCCGAGTCGGTGAAAAGGGACACTGGGCTACGAAAACACACCAGATCAAGAACTCTAGGCTATGAAAGCACGCCGGGTATATTAAAAGGGGCATTGGACTACGGAAGCACGCCGAGTCAATGAAAATGACACCGGGCTACAAAAGCACGCCATGTCAATATAAGGGAACTCCGGGCTATGGAAGCACGCCGGTCAATTATAAGGGACATCAGGCTACAAAAGCACACCTAGTCGATGAAAGGGACTCTAGTCTACAAAAGCACGCTAGGTCATGAAAAGGAACATCGGGCTACGGAAGCACGCCGGGTCGATGAAAATGACTCTGGGGTACGAAAGTACGCCAGGTCAATATAGAGGACAGCTTGACCAAGTCAAGTGTCGATGTACTTGAGAGAGAATACCTGCACAATGACAAGTATTTAGAGTATGGGTAGAGATATACTTACTTGGTGATATCTCTGATTCTTGGGGATATGTCTTCTGGAATTTAGATATCCTGTGGAGGTCTTTCATTATGAGGCATTCTGAAAGGAACCTGAATGTCAGGAGCTCTTGAGTCTTTAAGAAAACATTACCTACTAGACATGATTTAGAGCAAAAACTTATATGCATTCATTAAAAACGTAGACAATTTAAGCTACTTTAGAATGCACATTTCAAAGTTCAGTGGGGTTTTCATCCATTCAATCAAGGTTTATGCATAATGATTTTACCATATTTGCATCACCCAAATTTCTACTGGGGAGAATTATCGTTCAGGACAATTTTCATGACATGGATTTTCTAAGGATACTAAATGAAAGACTTTCAGTTAGAAAGGACTTTCACTCACTCTCATTCAGAAGAGTTATTTTATGAGAATCCCTCCATCTCATCATATTGATAGGGGTCCGAGTATTCTCGCAAGCGGTCCGACCTTACCAATCGGAGAGGTCTTTAACAAGGACCATATTGTGGGCTTGGTCAACAGCTTAACAAAGAGACTCTTTGAGTAAAGGCTATTGAAAGAATAATTCCACAATCATCTCCGGGTTTACAAGTCAAGAATCTTGCAAAATGAGAAAGAAATAATCTTGCTTGCACTTCTTCGAGCGATGCTTATAAACATATGAACTCCCACGCTAATTCAAGTGCCCTAATCGGAAGAGACTTTGCAAGGGACGTAACGTAGGCCAAGTTCATGGGTTGAGAAATGAAAGGATTGTTAGGATCAAAATATGTGTGAAGGGTGAGAGTTGGTGATCATCTTGGCATTGCCACCAGTTTTCTTTTTCACCATGGGGATTGTCTTCATAAGGTGCCACATTGATTGTAAAAACTTAGCATTTGAGTTCTTTGAGTATTGCTCTATTGGCATTCATTTTTTTTGCAATTGATAGTCATCTATCTTGACTCTTTTTTCTTTCATCTATGGGCATCGGTCTAGCTTTTACCAGGCACCCCGCTTTTTCATACCCCTAGTTTGCATTCATTTTTTTCTTCACTTTTTTTTTCATGGGCATTGGCCTTGCTTTTACCAAGCACACTACTTTTTCATGCCCCTTAGTTCTATTTTGATTTCAATTCTTGGGCACAAAGCACGCGTCAAGCAATTACACTTTGAATGACACTCAAACTTTCAAGGGTCTTCATCTGTCTTTTGCCTTGCCCCAGTGTGGGGGATGATCACCAACTTGGTTTAAAGAAATGAAATTGTAGGCTCAAGTGGGCTATGCAAAGGATATAAGTGTATAAGATAAAGAAAAAAAAGGCTTTTCATCATCTTAGGACACTTAAATTACCACATGAGTTCAATGTAATAGCATGACTTGAAGATTGATGCAAGTGAGAGCAAGAAAAAATTTCTTTTCATTTTCCTCACCTCATGATGTTATTTTACCTCCAATTTGCCCCGATGTGGGGTGGTTCTTGACAAGGATAATTTGAAAAAAAAATCTCCACAAGTATATAAGGCTCAAAGTGGTTAAATGTTGTGTTTGGGATAGAGAAATGAATTGCCCCTCATCATTTCGGTTGTCGTACCTTTTGCGAGAGAACTCTTTACCTTGCAGATATGGAACTTCCTACACTCATCACACAAGTGTATAAGTAAGGGACTGTGTATAGGATAAGACTTGCCTTTCATCATCCTGTCACGTCTCATTCAGCATTCTTAAGCATTGATGTCACTCCATTAAGTTGTCTATCTTGACAAATCTCCACATGAAATTGGTGAGTTAAATAGGCAAAATCACTATCAAAATTCTCTTTTGAGAAGAGTCCGACAATTTAAGCATGAGAAGCTTTTATGACTTCAAAACATACAATTTATCACACTCAAAAATGTTTTCATAAGCAAGATTTTGGCCATTCATTCAAAGAATTGTCCCATGAAGGCACCATCTCAGTAGCGGGTGTTCTTGGATTGCCCCTATCAAAAGGAAACACACACTAATTGATCAATCGAGATTGAAAATACGATATTCAGTTTGATAGACGCTCCATTCTCGCTTTTGCCCCTGATGTGCCTTTTTCAGATTCTTTCTCATCAGGCCAAGAAAGTAATGCTCTAAAAGATGAAGTGAATGAGTCAGAAAATTAAACAGTGCTAACCTAATGCATGCCTTTGGAAATGGCTTGAAAAATGATTTTTTTTTTTGGAATTTTTTGGATGATGAAGCATGAAGAAGCCTAGTCCTCAGAATTTCTCCATGGATGATATTGTCTTTTCACTATTGGATATCGTCACCGGGCTAGTTTGGTGTACCCCATCATGTCCTCAAAATTGGAAATAAGATTGTAATTTCATTGAATAAATTCAAATGAATTACATTATTGGAATGGAAAATGCAAATAAGCAAATCCTAGAAATGAAAGCAATAATTGAAATCTCAAAAAGCAGGAAATCCTAAAAACTTGAAATCTTAGAAAGTATAAAAAAAAAAGACTCCTTCGTAGAGGAGTATGAAGACAACAACTCCTTCACTCAGTGACATCATTTGTGCCTCCGTCATGGTTGGGCAGAGGGTTTTTCTGATTACTGCTGAAAGCAAACGCCTTTGTATCCAAGAGGTCTTGGACCTTATGCTTCAAAACATAGTACTCATCAGTGGAGTGACCAACCTCTCCCATGTGATAGTCACACTTTTCGGAGGGATTATATGCAGGATGATACTCGGGATTTGGTCGCTTCAGCTCAGTAGAGAGTAATCCCTTCTTTGTATTCAAGAGGTCTTGGACCTTATGCTTCAAAACATAGTAATCATCAGTGGAGTGACCAACCTCTCCCATGTGATAGTTACACTTTTCGGAGGGATTATATGCAGGATGATGCTCGGGATTTGGTCGCTTTAGCTTAGTAGAGAGTAATCCCTTCTTTTGGAGGATAGGCAAAACTTTGGATAGGGGTCTAGGAAGAGGTGTGAATCGTCTTCTAACATTATGTCGTCGACCCAAGAACTGATGCCCTCCACCTTGTTACTCAGTAGAAATCTTAATTACCGGAGTGCGATTCGGTTGAGAATATGCCACATTAATCTCAGCTTCAAGGTCCTTCTCCTTTTTGGTAGAAAATCTCTTATTAGATGGCTCAGTAAACCACCATTCTCTTATCCCCATCTCAATTTGTTCTCCTACGGGAACAAATTGGTTGAAGTTTTCAATGTAAGTGTTAGCCATCCGGTTACGGAACTCAGATGGGACAGTCTTGATGAACGACTTCATCAACTCCTTGTCAGCAAGCTTAGGAGTGATTTGAGCTACCAGATTTCGCCTTCTTACGGCATACTCCTTAAATGATTCACTCCTCTTCTTCTCCATTCTCTCGAGATCTTCTCGAGAAGGTGCAATGTCCATATTGAACTTATACTGCTTGAGAAACGCACCAGCTACTTCATTCTAGTTGTCGAGAAGATTGACATTTTCATCACGTACCAGCTCAATGCGAGCCCGGTCAAACTCGCATGAAATGATTGGATCATGAGGGGCTCATTCTTGACATATTGGGCCATGCGTACGTGGTACATCTGCAAATAAGCTTTTGGGCATGAAGTATAATCATATTTCTCGAACTCGGCATTTTAAACTTTTTTGGCATCTTAACCTTCTCATACACGGACAAATCGAACGGGAGTGAACTCTACGACTCTTGCAATTGCTTCACCTTCTCTTCAAGCTTTACAAAGCGTTCATCCTGCTCCATCTTAGGGACATTGTCAGGCTTAGCCTTTTCGGCGGTGATCAATGGTGGGTCATCTTCCAGCTCAGGCATGTTGTCATCACCCATAATTTGAGCCTTATTTGTCGGCTTTGAAACTACTATCTCGGGAAGAGCAAGTGCAGGAGTCGGATTCGCTTGGAGGGACTAGATATGAGTTGTGAGAAGCTGCATAGAGGTGACTAACCATTGGAGTTGGTCTTCCATAGTGGAGATACGATGACGCATTTCAGCTTGATCAGCCATTCTAGCTCTTAATCGTGTAATAATGGACGAAGGTGAGGGATTCGTTATCACCTAATTCAAATGAATGAAAATATATAAGTACGAGGTGCAAATAGAGAATCAATCCATGACAATGATCTATCAACTTTTATCATTTTTTTTTCATGAAAATTTCTTACAAGAAGGGAATTTCCTAAAGAGGGCTAGAAAAATAAACACCCTAGCAAGATCAAATTTCGTAGACATGCATTGAAAACAAATTCTCCAAGGTTTTTTTTATTTTCCAAATGATTCATTGCATGACAATTTCCTCATTTCATTTCTGATTGACAAAGGAATTAGATCAAATGACTATCTTAGATTGTCATGGGCGGACCAAAAGCATGACAAATAAATTGCATGGTATAGGGATAGAAAACTTACTTCACCAAAGAAAATCAACGGCAATCACATAGACATGCACATGTGATGTGGGGTTCGATTTCTAATTAGGATGGCTAAGCAAGGTGGAGTTAAAAAGGGTGAGATGACTTAGTTGCAGCCTCGCATACTAAGTCAAGTCCTCCTAACTCCGGCTTAGTCAAGGATGATACCCCAATGCGGCACAGCCTTGCGGGCAGAGGTAAGCATTTTTGACACCAAGAAAAAGCTTTCGGGATTGAGTTGGGCAACCTCTACTACGCGGCCTCGCGGTCGAAGTTGTATCCAACTCAATACCATCCTAAGTGACCTAGTGTGGCCCAGGTCCGACGGCAGGTTGTGTGTGCAATAGTGTAGTGTTAAATGCAAGGCATGCACAATAGTTTAAATCAAACAACACTTCCATAACTTGAATTTAAAACTTTCATCCCCAACTCCAACCTGCAAGGCAAGGGTTAGCAAAGACTACTCCCCTTATATCTCCCCACCTGCAAGAACATTTAACACCTTAAATATTAGGGATGTACCTGGGATCCTCGCTGCCAAACAAAAATATTTTTTCAAAAAGAAAATTGGCCTAAGTCCACTAAGAGTTTCAACTCAATTCCCCAGCGGAGTCGCCAAACTATCACGACCAAATTTTCGGGTGAACCACCTAGGGGTTGGCTAATGGATTACATGCAAATGGATTTTATCTAGGAGTCGCCACTAATCAGTTTATAGTAGGTCGATTAGATACCTAAGTAAAATAAAAGGAAAATTATTTTACTCTTACGAACCAGAGACTTTGGGTACGGGGACTTAGTTACACTAGACTTTTCTAATGCCCTTTCGGTACCATTTCTTTTTATTTTCAAAAATGTTTTTGCAAGAAGCTTGGATTGATTTTAAATCTATTTCCCTAACATGTGAATTGATCATGCGGGTGTACAAACCACCAATTTAACACCCAAAACAGCAATGAATAAATTACAGGGACTTACCTTGTAGCAACGAAAGCATTTGCATTGTTAGATCAGAATTTACATCAATAACCCTAGATATGATTTCTTAACATGCAATTTCTTTTTGTTTTTATTTAATTAATGATAATCATGTTTTATGCAATGTAATATAACTAAATGACCAAATTCTAATGATAGGCAATTTCTAATTAAATGGACTTAGCAACAATCACTAAATGACATACATTTCATGAATCTAATTCTAGATGACATGCACATAATATTTTTTTGTGTTTTCTTAATAAATGTGCAATCTATCCTATAGGAATGGAATTAATTTATCTTAAGACATTTTTTGTATTTTTTTTATAAAATTCGAAATTTAAAAAAAAAATGAAAATTATCTAGCTAGATCAAGATTCTATACCACTTATATTAAGGATTAGGTCAAGCTAAACCCTAATTTAAACCAAGATATTATCTTAACTTAGCAATCTCTAATCTAAGATGTTGTCTATTTAAATCAATCTAAACTTAAAATGAAATATGCAATTTTATCCTAATGTGTAATGACGTACAAAGGATACTCTAATTCTACATGACATATGCATGCTGATTTTAATTAATTTCGAAATTAAACAAATGTCAAATAATTAAACATGCAATTTAAGCTAATGAAACAAAAATCTAACATCCTAATTTTATGTTTTTTTTTTCTTTTGAAAATTCATGATAAATAAAATGCTTAGTCTAAATATACAAATGACCCTAAAGCATGTGATATTCTAACTCAAACATATTTCAAGATAAATAAAGCAATCAAGACAAAACAAACCATTCAAAATCATCAAAGATATCATACATCGTTCAGATCGAGGGATAATATCTCGCTAATAAAATCGATAAATTGATCTTAAGCCTTAAAGATCAAAATATCCATTTTATTCTCGCTTGATTAATTATTCCATCTAAAGCCTTATAGATGGAGTAAAAAACCCGTGTGCTGTTGCGAATTAGGCAAATAACCTTAATCGGGGAATACGTCTATCACTTATAAATGTGCAAGTTATATACTAATAGACGTATATTAGGCGGCGAATAAATTAGGCGCGAGTATCTTACCTAAATTTAAAGATAATTTCGAAATTAAAGCCTAACACAATCGGGTCGCAACCGACTCGCACTTGAAACTCCGACGATGGGAACGATGAGGGAGCTCGTTGCCGTTGATCTTGCTGCGGGTAGTTGCGGGTCACCAATAGTGCGACAAAGGGGACTTCACCTTTTGTCTAGCTTGAGGACATAGACAGGAGCTTATATTTATGAGGTGAGAGAACACCAATATAACCTACAAAAGAAAATTGACAAACATGGCCAAGTGCAAGCTAATTTGACATGTCAGGAGACCAACACATGCCGAGTCTTGCTGGAAGTCAACCCAATGCAAGCAAGATGGTTGGATCGAGACCAACGAGAATCGGCGATGGGAGCGGTGATCTAGTCATACTCCACCGCACCAAAAAACCTTTGTGACATTGGAGCTTGTCGTGGGCGATCCTTCGAACCAAAGGCTTACCAATGTCGCGGGTATTGCGATATATTATAGTGAAGGGCAACAGGCCATGAGGGGCAATGCAAGTGATGTCATCGACAGTGAGGACGTGGTGCAACGGGTTAGCGAGGGTGGCTCTCGTCGTTTCGCTTCGCAAGGCGAGGCGCCATGGCTCAAACAGTGATGGGGGCTCAGCAAAGTGGATCATGAGCAGCGCGTCAGCGTCATGGCCGAGAACGTCCGGAGTATGCTGGACTAAGCAATTCGCTGAGATTTAAGGCGTGATAATCAGGCTTCGATGGACACGAATAACGGTCCCAAGGGACACACTTTGCTGGTCGCTCTTCTTGCTTTATGAACCTTCTGTTTCGAACGTGTCTCCCTATTGTGTTCCTAAGATATGAATTGCCGACCCACCCTCTTTGTTTTTCTCGTTTGCTTTCTTGTGGCTGTGTCTTCTACATGTGTGGCCTCTTTCTCTTAGTTTCTTTTGTAGACGTCATGGACTCCTTTGCTGGGGTTGCACTTTGAGGGAACTAGAACCGTGAAGACCAGACTATGTGACTCGCCAATATTGGATTTGTTCAAGTTAATGCAGTGGAGTGTAGTGCCTCGTCGACTCTGGTTGGCGTCAAGATTTTGACAGCAAACTCATTTGGGAAGCAGTAGCACCAGTGGAGATCGCAGGGGCATTGTTCAGCAAGGAGAGGCGCTGGCTAAAGGGTGTCCCGGCCGTGAAGAGCTTTTGGCAAAGCTCCCTCTCCTCTCTCGATTCTCGCGTGTTTTCTCTAATGTCTTCTCTGCGATTCTCCCTTGCTAACCAAAAGGGTCCTCTCCTTTTTCGGGGAACGGCTAGGGCTGGTAAAAGGAAAGCCCAAAATCCCATTTTTTTCTTCTAATCCTTGCATATCATGCATATATAAGCCGATTCTTCTTTATTTCCTGTTTCTTTTATTGACTGAATATTGCTCCAACTTCAAATCGTGAGAAGCAAGTTTCGTCTTTTTTTTTTCATGATGTGCACACCTCCTGCTCTTCGCCAATCTACCACTTTTTTTATTTTGTTTTCTTGTGACTCACCAAATCAACAATACTTTATTATTTCCTTTCACACTTTGTTATTTCCTTATACTTTCTAGACGACCCACTTCCTCTAATTGACCTTTTCTTTCCTTTTCTCATTCAACCACGTGAATATATACGAATTCTCAAGATCATCATAATATTGCTCGTTATATTTCCTAACTTGAAGTATCGCACGTGGAGAGCATATATCGATTTCAACCTCATTAAAGGAATAATGGGCTTACATGAACGACAAGTTCAGCCGAATTTTCATTACTGTGGGCTTTGAGCTCAGAACCATCAAGTCGAACCCATTCGTCGCCGATCCAATGCAAACGGAATAATAATAATAAATGCTCTTAAAACTATATGCTATGCAATTTAATTCTAATATTTTTATTTAAGGGTTAAAAATTAATCCCTAATCTTTTACGTAATAAATAAATGACTGAGTTGCCAAAATTTTGGTGTCAACAGCGGTCCCTCCGGAATGTTTTGGTTGGGCTTGGGGAATTACAGAGTGGAGCATAGACATCCCTGTCCCCGGTATCCATTAGGTCTATGAGCTGGTTATTACCATTGTTTGGGTTGATGAGGGCCTACGTCAAAGGGTACTTCATCGATTCAGGCGTGGTATCGCCATGGACTCAATCAGTATAAGGTAGGTCCCCTTGAGGGTTTAAACATCCCCGCCGTTGTGGTCAACACTACAGAGGGCGTGGGTGCAGTTGACCCTTTTGATGGGGCTGTGGAGGACCCGAAGCCCCGAAGTCTGCAGAGATGGAGTCCGAAGGATCTTTGAATGTGTCCGACTAGTAGGTTGTAGGACAGTTCCCTTTTTGAGAGTCGATCTTTTTGCATATAAACTAGTTTGTATATAAAAGTGTTTTGGTTGTGAAATTGTTATCATGTTTTTCTATCCCATGCTGTTTGCTGTCAGGTGTTTTTATTTCGCTTCCGAATGTGCAATAAAATGAATGGGTCGGCGACACATCCTGGGATGTCGCAATTTCATCAACCACCGAGGGATGTGTGCGCGCTCGAGGTTTGGGGCGTGACATCCCCGCCCGGAGTGGTATCAGAGCTGGTCGGTAATTGGAGTGATAAGATGCAATGGGTTATGGGATAGTTAGTAGGAACGACCTTTATTTTATGTTGATGCATGTGATTGATAGCAGTTTGGTAGTTTGTTTGTGTGGTCACTTAATTTCTAATTTTGTGTAGAATTGGAAAGCAGGTTCTGTAAGAATCCTACAAGATGAGCGATCAGGAGCAAAGGACTCCTAAGATGAGGACCATTGGACCAGTGACTCGAGGTAGGACGCCGATAAGAGTCGGTACCCGAGGTGGTCGCGGTAGAGCGCAAGCTCAAGCCAGCACAAGTGGAGTGGTACTGCCTCTAGTCGGTGCTGGGATAGCAGCCCCTGGCGATCTTAGAATCGATGGAATCGTTCAGGCGCTTGAGACGCTTGGAGCTTTGATGAGGCAGCAAGCCCAGAATCAAGCAACCACCACTACAGCTGCTGCTGCTACTGCCGTTGCTGCTGCTACTGCCGCACCTACCGAAGTTCCACCTAGGAACGTGGTTGTTGGGAGAGAGAGAGGCCAATGCATAAGCTCGTGGAGCAGTTCTTGAAGCTGAACCCACCAAGGTTCACCAGTGCAAGAGATCCTGAGGTTGCAACCCTCTGGATACAAGACTTGGAGAAGGCCTTTGCATTGCTGATGTGCACTGAAGAAGAGAAGGTTGTCCCAGTATATCAGTTGCAAGGTAAAGCTAGCACTTGGTGGAGAGCCACCAGAGGCACGGTATTCCCAGAAGGCATGGTTCTGATGTGGAATGCCTTCCTTAGAGCCTTTAATGGCAAATATTTTTCTGGCAGCGCCCGAGAGCAAAAGATGGAGGAATTCCAACGCCTCCATCGAGGGATGCTGGCAGTAGATCAGTATGAGGCCAAATTTGCGGAGCTGTCCTAGTATGCTCCTAGACTGGTGAAAGATCCTAAAGATAGAGCTCGAAGGTTTAGGAACGGCCTCCGACCAGAGCTAAAGAATCAGCTGGTGCCATTCAACCTAAAAGATTACAACGAGTTATATGGTCAGGCCCAATTGATAGAGTGGAACCTAATCGAGCAAGCTGCTACATCTAGGTCAAGGTTCAACTCGAACAAAGATGGGAACCGGTTTGGGAAGAAGCCCATGATCGGGGGAATGTACCCTATTCCACCTAATAGGAAGGGTAGGGCAGGCAAGTCTACGCCGAGCTAGATGGGTGTGTGTCGCTTCTGTGGAAGGCGACATGGATCAACCCATGCCATTTTAGGACGGGTGCGTGCTATGTGTGTGGCCAATAGGGTCACTTGGCCAGAGATTGTCCTAGAAAATTGAGAGGACCACAGCAGTTGCTGCCGCCGCCACCGATGGGTCAAAATAAAGAGTACGCACCATAGGGTGCACAGCATGGTGGACAGAACAAATCTCCAGCTCAGGGCATGGTGTACTCCTTCACCAGAGGACAGGCAGAGGACTCGCCTGATGTGATCACAAGTATGGTCTCGCTAAACGACCATGCTACTTATGCTTTATTTGATCCTAGCGCAACTCATTCGTTTATAGTTGAGCAATTTGTTAAGCTAGTAGGGTTGAGTCCTGAGTTGTTGGAATTAGTGGTTACTATATCTACACCGTTGAAAGATAAGGTGTTAGCCGCAGTGGGTTGTCCTGGTTACAAGTTAGTGATTGGTGAGCGAGAGGGGAAGATAGATTTGATAGTCTTAGCCATGTATGATTTTGATGTGATAATTTGCATGGACTGGCTCACCAAGCAACGAGCTAAGATGGACTGCTATCGTAAAGCGATTCAGTTTAACCTATTAGCGGGTGAAAGTTTTGAGTTTATTGGGAGTCGATGAGGACCCTCAATTACCTTAATCTCGTCGCTTAAGGCAACCCGTTTGTTAGACGGGGTTGTCAAGGTTACTTGGCAACTGTCATGCATACGATAGTTGAGGAACTGAAGATCGAGGACATTGTAGTGGTGCAAGAATTTCTGGACATGTCTTCGAAGGAATTGCCAGGTCTAACGCTAGAAAGAGAGATAAAGTTCATGATTGAGTTAGCTCTTGGGACAGAGCCAATCGCTAAGGCTTCTTACCGCATGGTGTTGTCTGAGTTGAAAGAATTGAAGGTGCATATGTAGGAATTGTTGGAAAATGAATTCATACGTCCCATTGCATCACCTTGGGGAGCGATAGTTCTATTCATGAAGAAGAAAGATGGTTCGTTGCACTAGTGCATCGACTATCATCAACTCAATCAAGTGACGATCAAGAACAAGTATCCACTACGTTGAGGATCGACGACTTGTTTGACCAGTTGCAAGGAGTATCAATATTTTCTAAGATTGACTTGAGGACAGGATACCATCAGCTAAGGATCAGAAAGGATGACATACCGAAGTTAGCGTTTCGTACGTGATACGACCATTATGAGTTCACTGTAATGCCATTTGATTTGACGAACGCCCCAACTACTTTCATGGATCTGATGAACCGAGTGTTCAAATAGTCTCTGGATCAGTTTGTGATCGTCTTCATCGATGATATTATGGTGTACTCGAGAAGTCCTGAGGAGCACAAAAGGCATTTGAGGATGGTGCTCCAGACTCTACGGAATCATGAAATGTATGCTAAGTTCAGTAAGTGCAAGTTTTGGTTGACTCGTGTGGCTTTCCTAGGTCATGTGATTTCAGGTGAAGGAATCTCCGTGGATTCGACCAAGATTGAAGTAGTGATCAACTGGCCAAGACCGACGACCGTGACAGAGATCATAAGCTTTTTTGGGATTGGCAGGATATTATAGACGGTTCGTGGAAGGATTTTCAACTTTAGCATCACCTTTGACCCGACCGTTGAAGAAGGAAGAGAAGTTTGTGTGGACGGACAAGTGCGAGCGTAGTTTCCAAGAGCTTAATCAGAAGCTGACTACTGCACCAGTGTTGACAATACCGTCTGGTCCTAGAGGATACGAGATCTATAGTGCTGTGTCGTTTAGAGGACTGGGTTACGTGTTAATGCAGCATGGCAGAGTTGTTGCATACGCGTCCCATTAGCTGAGACCTCATGAGCTCAATTATCCGACGCATGACTTGGAACTCACAGCAATTATCTTTGCTCTGAAGATTTGGAGATATTATTTGTGCGGAGAAAGATTCCGGATCTTTACAGACCATCAAAGTCTCAAGTATCTATTTTCTCAGAAGAAGTTGAATATGAGACAGCGTCGCTGGATGGAACTTCTAAAGAATTATGATTGTGATATTTTGTATCACCCTAGAAAGGCTAATAAGGTCACAAATGCGTTGAGTCAGAAGTCTTCAGTTGCACGGATGATGGTTAAGGAGTGGATTTTACTTGAGAGAGCTCGAGATTCGGTTTTCAAATTTGAGGTAGGCCACCTTTCAAATCTTATGGTCACCCTTAGAATTGAATCGGAAGTGCAGATAAGATTCAAGACGCTTCAGCTGACAGACCTAGATATTAAGAAAATCCTGCAAGAGGATACCGAAAAGAGAAAGGTGACTTCTAGATTTCTGAAGACGGAACACTAGGTTCCGAGGACGATTGTGTGTAAATAATGATGCAGAGCTTAAGGAAGAGATCTTGTCAGAAACTCATCGTAGCAGTTACAGCATTCATCCAGGTAGTACGAAGATGTATCAGAATCTGCGTCAATACTATTGGTGGACTGGTATGCAGGCGGATATCACCAAGCATGTCGCCAAATGTGTGACGTGTCAGCAAGTGAAGGCACAGCATTGTAAGTCAGGAGGACTTCTGCAACCTCTTGAGATTCTCGAGTGGAAATAGGAACACATCAAAATGGATTTTGTGATGGGCTTACCAAGGAGTCAAAGAGGTAATGACTCCATTTGGGTAATGGTCGACAGACTGATGAAGTTGGCTCACTTCATCACCGTACGAAAGGACCTGGCATTGGATAGGTATGCTGAGTTGTACGTGCGCCAGATTATTCGACTACATGGTGTTCCAGTGACGATTACATCTAATAGAGACCCGAGATTTATAGCTGCCTTTTGGAAAAGCTTGCAGATCACCTTGGGAATGAAGCTGCGATTCAGTACAGCTTACCATCCGCAGACATATGGCCAGTCTGAAAGGACGATTCGGACTCTCGAGGACATGTTGAGAGCGTGTATGTTAGACTTTAAAGGAAGTTAGGAGGAATAGCTTCATCTCGTCGAGTTCGCCTACAACAACAGCTACCAGCAGAGTATTCAGATGACACCTTTTGAAGCGTTGTATGGCAAAGCATGCAGAACACCGGTGTGATGGGATGAAGTTGAAGAACGAAAGATCACAGGCCCAGAGTTGGTTTAGCAATCAGTGGATGCAGTTGTAGTTATCAGGGACAGATTAAAGACCGCTCAGAGCTGCTAGAAAAGCTTTGCTGATAAGCGTAGAAAACCATTGGAATTCCAAGTTGGTGAGCACGTCTTTCTGAAGGTGTCACCGATGAGGGGTACTTTGCGCTTCGGTAAAAAGGGAAAGCTGAGTCCAAGATACGTAGGTCCTTTTGAGATTTTGGAAAGGATAGGGACTCTAGCGTATTGTCTTGCATTGCCGCCAAGGTTGGCACAAGTGCATGACATCTTTCACGTGTCAATGTTGAGAAAGTATGAGCCTGACTCGACCTACATGCTGAATTTTGAAGAATTAGACATGGACGACAGGGTGTCGTACATGGAAAGACTAGTTCAGATTATAGATCGAAAGGAGTAGATTATGCGCACCAAGACAATCCCATTGCTTAAAGTGGTCTGGCAACACCATATCACAGAAGGAGCAACCTGAGAAAGTGAAGACTCGATGAGACGACAATACCCCCACTTTTTTGTTTAAAGATTTGAATGGTTTAAATTTCAAGAACAAAATTTTTATAAGAGGGGAAGAGTTGTAACATCCTGATTTTCAGGTTCTATTTTCGATTGAATAAGTTGGGCCTTTCATCGACACGCCTATAGTTCTTTTCCTTGAGCTGATCACTCATGGGATAACTAGTATATCAGGGGAAGCCATTAAGGAATCTAAATGCAATAGACTTGAGAATTTGATCAGAAATCGACTGCTCGATCGTGCTAATCTGCAAGGGTCATTATAACACCGTCAAAATCGATCAGAGACCGGAGATAGGTCGATTCGATAGAGGTATGTGATTAGAGTGTGGGTGATTCCACCTGATTGCAAAATTTCTGTCGAACGATACTAAATCGATTTTTATGTCAATTCTGTACCCTTTGCTCATATTTGAAACCTTGAGATTTTCACGACAACCGAGAGCCACCAATGAGTTGAAGATATACAATGTGGTTCGAAAATAATCGACCATGGGTCAAATGCACTAAAAATTCCTAAAAGCTACTCGGTAGGTTAGGTCACGCTAAAATCGCGCCCGGTTGAAATTAACCGCGAAATTGAACCCGATTAAGTTCTGTCATGTCACAATTTATTTTAGGAACGTCGACTCATCCTTCGAAGATTTTTCTACAAACCCAAGTTTTTGGGGAAAAATCGAAGTTGGGCTGTTTTAGACCGGGAAAATTAGAGGACCGTTTTTTGTTGCACTTTTGGCATTCAAGTTGGTTCAATTGGCAAGGAAAAATGTGGAATGTGATGTGGGCACGTTGGTTGAATTTTTGGGCACCAATTTGAGCTCAATTGGAAAAGAATTGAATTGAAATTGGGGGGAATGCTGCAAAATTCGTAGGACCAAGGGGTAGCAACATTTTGGATCTCTTCAATGGCTTGTTGGGGAAGTTTGGGTGTGCAAATGGCTGAGGATTGAGGGCTGGACATGGTGGGGCCTTGGTGATGACTATTTGGGATATTTAGAGGAGACTTTGAGGCATTTTGGGTCCCTCACCAGCTGCGGCTTACTCCTTCTTCTCCCTTGGCTTGCTTTCTCCATTTGTGTGCTAGTTGAGAGCTCAAAGAACCAGAGAATCCAGCCAGCCTTACCCCTGCCCGTCGACCGCTCGCCCAAAGCCGTCCGACCGCCGCTCGACCGCCCGTCGTGCACTCAAGCCTGTGTCGTGCTCCGCTCGGCGTCCCACTCACCCGCCCGTCCATGCGCCGTCGTCCAACCGTCGAGCCCACCTGGAAGCCACGCCGTCGTCGCTGTCCAGCTAGCCATAGCCACCGCCTAGTCCGCTGCTGCCACCGCCGTCACGCCGTGCCCCTTTCCCTTGCAAGCCACCCCTTCGACCAGTCCCCACAGCCCAAGATCGAAGCCAAACTTTCAGCAAGGGCTGAGATTTCGTGAGGCTTTTCCGGGCCCGTCCGGACCTCACTTGTTGTCACCGCAGGCTTGTTTATCGCTCGCCTACGCGTTGCCGTCGTCGTGAACTCATCGGCCCGCAAAACTAGTGATTTTACTTACTAAACTCTACTTAGGGAGTTAATGACGTTTAGTAGTTAATTAGATTAGGATAAGTATGGATTATGTGGTTAGTTAGTTTAGATTAGTGATTTAATTACTTAATTATGCATGTTAGGTGGTTAAACTAGATTGATTATGGGCTAAATAGATTGTACTATTTATCTAGATATGTGCATTAATTTTCTAGGCCCATTTGGGTGGTTAGATTAGCATTTTCGGCCTAAGTTAGCATTTATTGGATTAATTGACATTTATTTAATTAATTTTGTAATTTATATAATTATTTAATATTTTTCAGAAATTATACCGGGATAGCCGATGATGGAAATTTGGTGCTGATTGTAGTTGTGTGCTTAATTTATGCGATTGAGTGTTATTTTGTGCAAATTGAGTGGTGATTGTGATTTTGAGTATTTATTTCAAAATTACGAAATTTCAGTAATTAATTAGAAATTACCAGGTGTCAGGTTTTGACACCGAAAATGTTTTTAGATACTATATCAACTAGTGGGATTTTAAAATGGAGGATATTAATTTTTCTGGTTCAAATCGACCATGTACCCACACACGATTATTTTACCATGCGTTTTTAATATGAAGAAAATAGGCCAAGTTCACTATTTTAATTGAGACATTCGAGTGCAATGCACGGTGTCCTTGGTAGGAATCTAATGATTGTGTGTTGGTCAAGAGAACCCGTCCCCGATGTGCGTCGGGTGGATGTTGCCCCTATATGGGATGCCCTAAAAATGGATGCCGGATCGCGATAGAGGCCGGACCGAAGCACCTTCGGGAATGCCATCCCCGATGTGTGTCGGGTGGATGTTGCCACGCTCAAGGGATGAGGCGAAGCCTGGCTATGCCAGAGGATCGATGTGCGTCGGTAGATTGTGCCTGTGCGGGCAGTAACTAATTGGAATGTGTGATTGATTGAGATAGATGCGCCGGATTATGAGACGAAATTGTGTGGCACGAAATGGGATGTGTCATAACGATGGACGTGTCATAACGATTTGGTTCTATAATCAAGACCCTTGTGATTGGTTGAGAGGTGATTGATTGAGACGTTCCAATTGATGTGTGAAATTGCTATATGCATATGTGATGTGAATTGTGCTAACGTGTAGGAAGGAACCGAGGCGAGGTGAGTTTTCTTTGATGTGTGGTTAGACCACCTCTAGGCATATTTCCTTCCTAGTCAGGGTTTAGGGAGTGGACTTGTTGAGACGTTGTCTCACCCCGTCGTGTTTTCATGTCCTTAGATGGCGGTCCCTTCGGAAACGTTTTGGTCGGGCTCAGGGAATTACAGAGTGGAGCATAGACGTCCCTATCCCCGGTAGCCATTGGGTCTATGAGCTAGTTATTACCACTGTCTGGGTCGATGAAGCCCTACCTTAGAGGGTACCTCATCGATTTAGGGCATGGTATCGCCATGGACTTAATGGGTATAGGGTAGGTCCCCTTGAGGGTTTTGACATCCCTGCTGTTGCGGTCAATGCCGTAGAGGCCGTGGCTGCAGCTGACCCTTCTGATGGGGCTGTGGAGGACCCGAAGCCCCTGAAGCCTGCAGAGGTGGAATCCGAAGGATCGGTGAATGTGTCCGCCTAATAGGTTGTAGGACAGTTCCTTTTTGAGAGCCAATCTTTTTGTATATAAACTAGTTTGTATATAAAAGTGTTTTGGTTGTGAAATTGTTGTCCTACTTTTCTATCCCATGTTGTTTGCTGTCAGGGGTTTTTATTTCGCTTTTGCATGTGCAATAAAATGAATGGGTCGGCGACACGTCCTGGGATGTCGCAATTTCATCGACCACTGAGGGATGTGCACATGCTCAAGGTTTGGGGCGTGACAAATATCATAGTGGCCATAATTTAAAGTTTTTAGTGGTATAAACTTAGGTCAAAATCGATTCTGTGGCTTCATGTTCCTACATTTCGATATGTATATATTATGGTCGACGAAATGCTTAAAATATTTAAGAAATCATCAAACTTCTAGGTGTCAAGTATCGACCATCCTTAGTACTACATAATAGCATACCTAAATCGGTGTGGAGTGCACCTAGATAGTTGTGCCGACCATTGATTGGAATGTGTCTAGTCACTTTCCTCTTAATCAAGTTTTGTGGTGATGGTCCATTTGCACTTTAAGTCATCGCTATTATAAATGATGATTAGATAGTATATAGAATCGTATTCGTGAAGATGTAGAATCTTCTCCACTGACTAATATTCTAAAACAACATTTGGCTTGCCTGAAAATATTATTCTTATTATTTTATCAAGGATCACTTTTGCCACAAAATTGTATCACTAATGCGTGTATGTATGTATAGATATTCCTTCTTTCTTTTCTTTTTTTTTTTTCCATTTTCTACGTGAGCACAATGCAAAGGAGTTCTTCTTTGCTCTAGCTCTTCCGTTAGTTTCTCCTTCAAATCCCAGAAGGAAATAAAGTGTCTTCTCTCTGTTGCTCCTACTTTATTCTTAAAAACATCAAAGAGCAACGAAACTGTTATATGATATATAGTACCATTTTGTAGGTATGGTAGCATTTTCTTTTGTTATGGTAAAAGACATGGTAAGTTATCTCCATAAACGCTGCCAAGATTTTTCTTCTTGCATGTCTTCGTCTAAATTATAAGTAGTAGTTTTATATGTCTTAGCTTGAGGGGCTTGCATCTAAAGTCTTTGGATGGGAATTGATCTACTGTACTCACTCATCAACTCTAGATATGGACATCCTCCCGTGATATCTAAATTAACTTGATAAAATTGAAAGTTTAGGATAATCTGCAAGAAAATTAAGATTTCATGACATTTTTTAATACAAAAATGAGAGATTATATTCCACTTATAAAATTGGAAGTTCGTGACATTTTTAATGATAAGTGGAAAGTACGAGACTCTCTAGAATATTAGGCTAAAGAGATTTGGAAGATTTATTTTTCCAAAAAAAAATTTAAAAGAAAATGAGAATTATCTAGATTTCCACGCTTGTACAATATTTATGTTCATAAATCATGTTAAACTATGATTTGGCCATATTACTTAATATCGATTTTAGTATACTTATTAACATTACTCGTAAATAAACCCTGACTTTTTTTTTTGTCAAACTTCAAAAGATGGGAAGTGCATTTTTACTGCGTAGAATTTTACATATTTTTTTAACAGAATTGAAAAAGAAAAATCCACATATTGGTAGCAATTTTAATAAAAAGCACTGTCAATTAGAATATTTTACATGAAACGGTGAAAGCACGTCATCTTACAAATTCCCATCGAGGATCCATGGAAGATATTGAAATTGTAGTCTTGAATCATTTAACAAACGTTGCTGGCCAATAAAGAAAAGGATTAATATCACAAAAAACTCTAAATTGGTACAAATTTATTTTAAACTAATTTTTTTACTTCAAAAAACTTCAAATTGATACACATGTGATAAACTTACCATTCATTAGTTTCTGTTAAATTTCACAGTTAAGTTACTGAGTTGGATGACATGTCGGTTATCGGATGTATCAATTTGATCCGTGGTCTTTTGTGGTATTAATTCAATTTAATGGAAATTAACGGAGAGTAAATTTGTCACAAATATACCAGTTTAAGATTCGTTAGTCAAAAATTAATTTGGGATAGATTTATCATATGTGCACTAAATTGGGATTTTTATAATTAAAAATTAATTTTTGGTAAATTTACATATGGGTACCAATTTGAAGTTTTTTGTGGTATTAATCCTAAAGAAAATCATTTATCAAATTGTGGCCAGAAGAATCATTTATCAAGCAAACTATCAAAATAATCAACGACATGGAGCGTCCCCAACCGCGTGGAAAAAACGAAAAATAAAAAAGAAAGAAAAAAAAGGACGAGGATTTTCCTGCTTTCACATCGAAGCTGGGTGGGAGACGAAGCTTCGAGGAAGTTTCGCGCCAAACTATCGTGCGTCCCGCATTGGAAATTTGTCTCTTCATTTACATTGTATTTTTGTGAATATATTTTTAGGATGTAAATAATACACGGTTTGTTGTCGTGGGTGGGTCAATGGTTGACCTCATGTAAATCCATGCGCGAAGTATTTACGTCTCAGATTCCTAGTGGGAAACCGTAAGAAGTATCCCGGAACGAGCAGTGTCGAGGAGGAGGACGGTCCCTTTCGTCCCCCTAAAACTGGCCGTGTTTCTAGAGGCCGACCCGAGATTTTTTCACCCGAGACACAGTCGACGCCACATAATATAATTAATAGGAGTGTACAGTGAAAACCTTAGACAAATGCCACTTGATTCCAAGGGCGTGCCTGGCAAATTGGCGAGAGATCTGATTTCTGAAGTGGAGATGAGACCCCTTTTGTGCCGGTGACAGATTCTAGGAGCTCAAAACTGGTGATTAGACCAGCTTTTCATAGAAAGGACTGATACCTAAGGACCAATGTTTTCCTTTTTTCTCGAAACTTCTAACTTGATATTTTTATCAAACCTAATCTTCTAAATAGTGACAATGGATTAGATAATGAGATATCAGATTTTCATTAATATTGATGAATTTTACAAAGTCAAATCAATTTTTGCTCCACAAAGTTTTTATCTTTAGTCCTATTGATCCAAAGTAGTTGATTCTACCACAGAATCGATTTGATGACAGCATAAAATCATTTTTTGGGGGACCTAGACTGTCATTCACTATGAAACTGGTCTGACAGAATCCGAGGAAATTTTGGTGAAAAAGCAAAATTTGCGAGGACAATTTGGCACTCAGCATAAATATGGCAGCTGCTTCGGAGGCAAAGGCAGGAGTTATAAGAACCGCAACGGCGAGGACGGAAGAGACAGACAGAGCCGCGCAAGGACGAAGAGAAACTGAAAAGCTCTTCTAGACATTGGTGCGTTATAAAAAAGTGATAATAAAATTTAGGATTAAATATCACAAAAAATTTCAGAATACATTTATAATAAGTCACAAAAAACCTCAAATTAATATATTTGTGATAAATTTATCCTCTGTTAGTTTATGTTAAATTGGATTACTATCACAAAAAGCCACAAACTAATATACATGTGATAAACGGAGGGTAAAATCCCAAATTGGTACAAGTGTCTATTGCCACATGTCATTTAACTTAGCAATTTAACACAAATTCTAAGAGAGATTGTTATAGGTGTATAGTTTAGAGTTTTTTGTGGTCAAAAAATTAGTTTGAATAAATTTGTCACGGGTGAATCAACTTGGGATTTTTCATGGTATTATTACATCAATTAATAATCTCACTTGTAGTTCTTCAACTCATTTAAATTATCCAATTAAATTCTCAGATTTTTAACATCTAAGTGTATAACCTAAGCTTTTATATTGTTAAAATGACCATCTTCCCATTGCCAGAAAAAAAAAAAAAAAAAAAAAAAAAAGGCCACCACCTAAGATCAACCTTGGCGAAATTTTATAATCTTATTTGACTTTACTTTTACTTCTCCTATTAATCCACAATATGAATTATCATTTAAAAATTAATTGGCATTGACATAATTTATTACCTTTTATAAGATGCGCCTCCACTTTATATTTTTCTACATTTATAAATCTATAAATATATATTAAAATTTTTCATCTAAAGAAAATTATTAGAGATGGACTATCCGAGGAAAAATTAGAAACAGAAAATTCATATGAAGAAAATAGGGAGATCGTAAAGAGGGGAGGGGGAATGGAGATGGAGATGGAGATGGATTACATACATTTGACTAGTATATGAGTTCAGCTTTGGGCCTAGTGGAAAAGAGTTACAACAAAGATGAAGAATAGAACCATCCGAATTTTTCTTGTTCAAAGAGCAAAATTAATCCTAAGACAAAGTTTAGTCGAAGTGTCTAGGAGCTGAACTTCCTTCAACCAAGCCCCTACTTGGATCCATACCTAGCCCGAATCTTATGCAGTTCCTTGAGGGCTTCAGCCACGTCCATCCGATCTTGCGGCAACTCCATCGAGCATGCAACTCCAATCCTTAGGACGGAGGAAATGCATCCACTTATCCTCTCAATGTCATTCTCAGTTTCTCCGTTAAAAATGGCCAAGTCCACGATCTCCATCACTCGGTCTGGCAGAGCCACCTTGACAAAGTTGTGGAGATTTAAATGGTCCTTGAAAGTCTCTTCTGTGGGTCTCCTCCCAATTAACATTTCCAATAAAAGAATACCGTAGCTATACATATCGCCTTGTGTGGATACCATATCCCCCATGCCATACTCTAAAATAGTGTATGTCAAGCAGTATACAAAGAAAATAAATATATTATCTAAAAGCGAACACAAATAAAACTTAGACAATTAATGAGAAAATTTTCTTACCAGGAGGGACATAACCTACGGAACCCCTCACTACCACTGAGCGATTGCCGTCATCAGTGTCCATGGCGTTTGTTTTCGTAGTGGAGCTAATTGTCGCCAGCCCAAAATCCCCAACTCGTCCTATCATCTCATTGTCCAGAAGGACGTTACTTGGCTTCAGATCTCCATGTACAATCTTTGGGCTACAAACCTCGTGAAGATATTCGATTGCGGAAGCTATGTCAATGGCAATGTCTAACCTTTGCATTAGTCCCAAATGCCCTGGCTTTCCATGTTCATGTCCATGCTCAACGTCCTCTTTGTTTCCTTCGTGTATCCAATTCTCTAAACTCCCATTAGCCATGTATTCGTACAATAAAGCTTTGAAATCGTTGCCGTGATAGTCCACGCTTGAACAAACATTCACTATCTTCATGAGATTTCGGTGTCGTATAGCCCCTAAGGTTTGACATTCCGAGACGAAGCTCTTCGAAGCACCTTTGTGGCCCAAGTTGAGAACTTTAACCGCCACCAAGCCGCCTTCTTGTGTATTTGCTTTATAGACAGTACCATATCTCCCTTTACCGATCACATTGATCTCAGAGAATCCGTCTGAGGCTCTAAAGAGCTCCTCATAAGAGACCATCGGAAATTTGTGTTTAAACGGAAATTCAATCGAAGAGGTGTTCTTTTTCAACTTCTTTCTTCGATACCAAAAGATAAACAGGCAAAGACACAGACTGAAGTATGACAAGACGGCCGTCACTGTGGCGATTACTCTAACTTTGTTGGTCCATAATAGTTTAGAGGTTTTTGATTTACAAGAAGGAAGGTTTAGTTCTGTAATACCTCCACAGAGATTCCTATTCTCAAAGACGGACACTGCACTAGCATTGAGAAATACTCCTTGATTCGGAACTTCTCCTTCAAGCTTGTTTGAAGATAGATTCAAGTACTTTAGATCTGTAAGTTGAGCGAGAAATCTCGGGATTTCACCAGATAAGTTGTTATGGGAAACATCCAACTCTTGTAAGCCTCGTAATGTGCCTAAAGTTGGAGGAATTTCGCCATGAAAGGAATTGAATGCTAAGCTAAGCTGCCCCAATACTAAGCAATTGCCGATGGAGCTAGGAATTGGTCCCATCAGCTTATTGTAAGATAGATCCAATTTGCCAAGATTGATCAAGGACCCAACTTGAGCCGGGAGAGATCCGCTCAACTGGTTATGTGCCAAGCTGAAGATAATCGAAATGGTAGAAAGGCCAAGAACCTCCACTGGGATTGAACCATTCATATTGTTATAGGAAAGCCTAAGCTCGATTAGCTGCCTGCAGTTACCAAGACTCTGCGGTATTTCCCCGTAGAAGTCATTGAACATCAGGTAAAGCCGATTCAATAACGTCAAATTGCCGATCGATGATGGAATCTCTCCCGTTAGCATGTTTCCACTTAAGTACAATTCGTGCAAGTTATGGAGTGCTCCAATACAAGATGGAACACGACCACCAAGCAAATTGTATGATAAGTCAAGATAGGACAAGTTGAAGAGATTGCCAATACCTGGAGGAATGGTTCCGTTCATTGTGTTGGACGACATAGAAATTAGCTTAACGCTATTGGAAAGATTGCCAATGGAATCCGGCAATAGACCTTCAAGAAAATTGAGGGCCAACAAAATAACTTCCAGCCTTGAACAATTTGTCAATGAGGTAATGAAATTGAAGTCATCTCGCAACTCGTTAGAAGTAAGGGATATTACTCTAAGAGCTTTCAGCCTTCCAAGATTTGCGGGCACCGATCCGTGAAAACTGTTAAAGTCATAGTAGATGTACTGAAGGCTGGAGGCATTCGATAAGGACGGAGGTATAACCCCAGTAAACAAATTACTATGAAAATCAAGATAAAAGATAGAAGAAAGAGTATTGCCGATATAAGGGGGAATGCTCCCTCTCAATTGATTGTTACCGGTGATAAAATAGAGAATGCTGGACATGTTGAAGATTGCCAAAGGGATCTCGCCGGTGAGTTGGTTAAACGCCAATTGAACAAAACTCAAACCATGAAGCTTGGACAATGTATTGGGAATCTCTCCTCGCAACCCATTTTTCATGAGTGAAAGCTCGTAAAGTTGGGAGAGATTTCCAATAGAATGAGGAATAGATCCTGTAAGATTGTTTATAGCCAAACCTAAAGCTTGAAGCTTTGACAAAGAGCCAAGCTCATCAGGAATTTTACCCACAAGTTGGTTATCGATGAGATTTAAAATCTCAAGGTTTGAGCACTGAGAAAGATTTGTGGGCATTTGTCCGTCGAAAGAGTTGTTACTAAGGGAGAGATGACGAAGGCGAAACAAGTTGCCAATGCTTTGTGGAATTTCACCACGAAAGCTATTATTCTGTAGAACAAGGCTTCTCAGGAAAGAGAGATTTCCAACGTGAGGTGATAGAAGACCCCCCAAGCCTTTTGACATCAGGTTGAGGGACACAACTCTTTCGGGATGCCGTCCACCACATACTACACCTTGCCACTCACAGTGATGAAAAGAGTCATTCCATGAGCTCAAAGCTCCAAGCGGATCCTCATCCACACTGTGTCTAAAGTAGATTAAAGCAAGCCGATCCGTCTGGTTGGTTTGCATCGCTAGACTCGTCCATAATGGGAGTTGGGCATAGAAAAATAGGAACATAATCGCCATATGCTTTTTCATTGTGAGTGGGTTCTATGTCCTAACAAGCTACAAGCAAAGTCTCTTCCATATTGATTTAAATAAGAAATGAAGACCTTCAAAAGCATATGCGTTTGCATTTATCAAAAGACACCTTTTTACATGGCAAAACCTGACCCAATATGCTAGTTTAACCCAAACCAAGAGTTGGACTTTAAAAGTATTGCAGATTGGCCGAACCAAAGAAAGGGCGCACACACACTTACGTCACGGCTGTGCAATGACTTCCTGGAAAGCCATTCCACGAAGAAAGGAAATCAAGAATGGACGTGGTCCTTGATTTTCGGCCGTTTCAAAGAGAGCTCCTATTTGTTCGTGGGCAAAGCGTGTAATTTGTGCTATGATTTTTTTACATCCAAATTGTTAAAACCTTAGGTTCGGATTTAGTTTAGACATGGGAAACACTCGAGCGTATTGAGCGATTGTAATTCTAATTCTCCAATTATAGCCAATTTTTGTTACTAGCTCTCTTCGTAGATATAGGTGTCAACTTCAGATTGAATCACGTAAATTTTTGAATCCTTTATTATTCCTCATTTATTTATTTTTGGTGATTTTCCACTTACTTAAATACAAAATCCTTATTAGCTTCCCCATTCGTTAATTTTAGCACGAGGGTTACTTCTCACTGTAATTAAAAGGAAATAAAGCAAAAACACAAACAAGGAGATGATGGGTGGATCATCCTAATGTGGAAAATAAGTCTTGCCAATGCTTTTTAGCATGTTTTTTATGTTGCCGGCAAGATTTTTCGTCAAAAGATTCCCTGACTTTTCCCGTACTACAAAGAGTTTCTTTTCAAAGTTAAATTTCTTGAAAGTTTGTCACTTAGATCCTATCAATCTTGCTCCGATTACAATTCATCAAGCTAGAACCCCCGTGCCAAGCTCAAACCCAAGACTAAGAGGGCCGGTTTGTGTGGGCCATCTCTGATACCATGAATGGACCTAGACTTAGAACCAAGGAAGGAAGAGTCAATTTTCTGCAGGTATGCCTTCCCACAGTGGGCGAACACCTTGTTCAAGCCCTTAAGGGATAGCCTTTTAGCAGAAAACCACCCTGCCCTTTGGTTTAGAGCCTAAAGACACTCAGAGATGTCAGGATGGAAATGTTTCTAATCTACCCAAGCTGCATTTCTCAAAGGATCCTACCAGGCTGGAGAAGAAGAGGAGTTTAGAAAGCCATAGAGGTTTTTTTCAAAACACTCACTTTACTTCAGGGGACTCTGCCCAACACAATACACCCTCCTTGCCTTATATAGACAATAAGAGGTCACAAGCAAACAAGGACCAAGCTCATGGGTCCGGAAAACAAACAGAGGCACCGGAAACTTCCGAGAGGGAATTATTCGCACACTATGAATAGTAACCGTACTGTGAACAGTACATTCCCTAGCCTAGTGAATAGTAAAAATGAACAGTGACTAGCTACAGTAACTTGTACGGACTTCAGCGATCTCTTCCGTCACGAGCATTGTAGTCATAGTCTAAGTCATTTGAGCTGTGTGCTATTGCTAGAAGATGTTCCTCATATTTTTGTTCAAGAGCTTCAAGGTCTTCTGGTGAGAGGATCTGATTTAGCTGATGTGATGAGGATGCTTCCTCGTGAGCCCAGTTTGTATTGTCATCTCCAGGAATGTTTGGCTGAGGCCAATTGGATGGTTGTGCATAGTAAGAAGTATCCATGTGGGATAAGGACAAAAGTTCTTGGTCATAGGGATCTTGGGAAAAAGGACCTCCCCAACGTGCATAGGGGTCCTGGGTAGATTGGACAATATCATCTTCACCTGTCATTTCATTATCTTGGAATGGCGCAGCTTGTCTGAATTGCCTGAGTGCTTCCTCAGCTTCTGAAGCTAGGTCATAATGACCCCATACAGCGGGTTCATTATAATTCCATACTTCTTCGGGAATGGTTTTGTTTTCTTGGCACAAAATTCTCTGGAGTTCTCGGTACTGGTGTTCGCAAGATTTAACAGATCTTGGATAAGATATGTGAATCTGAGCTTCTCTACTATCCAAATGGGGTTTGTAGGATGTGGTTCCTATTTCTTGTGGAGCATTAATAATGTTGCCATTATTTCTGAAAAAGTGACATGGATGTCGGAAAAATAGGATGGTATGGACTTCGGGATTTGGTGTTGTGGTTCTTAGTTCTTTTTCCAAAAGATCTTTCCAATGAGTAGGAGGATAGAACCAATTGAGAAAGTCTAAAAGATTTCGATGACTTTCCTTTTCAATATTTCTCCCGAGTAAGAATATCCTGGTGAGGTTGGCAATGAACCTTCTGGTTGGAATTTCAATAGCTATCAAGTACTTATTGGTTAAGTACCATAATAGCGTCTTGAGCTGATCAAGGAAATCATCTTCTTTCCAGATAGAGGATGTATGAATGGATAATCTAAATTTAATCCACGGGGATATAAAGAATCGAACCTCCATTGAGTCTCGAATAGTTACGTGTGGCATTGCCACATGAGGTTTTCAGATTTTCGGTGAGACTGTCATTATGGATTTGTTCAATAATCTCCTGGGATATTTCCAGCTTGGCAAATCTTTGATCTTCTCAATCTTGTATTTCACGCCATGATTGAGCATATGGAAAGCAAGTCTCTTGATATACATGTTGATTTCTGCTAGTGCTTTTGGTCTTGACAAGAAATTAGCAAGCACATTCTTTTTTTTCCGGGAATGTGTTTGGTTTCAAAAGAATATTTTGAAAACCATTTCGCCCATCGAAGCAGTTGAGAATTTGGAATCTACTTTTGTTTAAACTTGGTCATCTGTGGAAAAGATGCCATGTTCTACCAGGAAGTGATGACCAATGAGGTGGAATTCAAACTTCTTGATTCCATTTTTTACTACTAAGATTTCTTTGAAAGTGGAATGGTAATGCATTTCAGCTTGAGAGAACTTTCCACTTTTGTGAGCACAAAGGTGTCTCTTACCATCGATTTCTTCAAGCAGGAAGGCTACCCAATATTCATCACTGGCGTCAGTTTGAAGAATTCTTTTTCCTGTTGATGGTATTTGTAGTGGAGGGAGATTTTGCATTATCTCCTTAAGCTCAGCGACTGCTTTAGTCTGAATTTTTCCCCAAAGTGGGGGATTCTTCTTCAGCATAGATTGCAAAGGAATTAGGAGCTTTGCAATGTTTGGGACAAAATCCCTGAGATAGTTGATTATCCCAAGAAATTGTTGAACTTGTCTTGTAGTGAAGTTATCTTCAGGAAACTTCAATAGTTCTTGAGCAATGTGTGGTCATGGATAGTACGTACCTTTGTTGAGGTTCATACCAAGAAATTCAATCTCTGTTTGGGCAATGTTCATCTTTCTTTGAGAAAGCATAATGCCATGCTTTTTCACGATTTCTGCAAACTGCTCAAGAAGTTGGCAATGCGATTGCTCATCAGGACTGTAGAGCAAAATATCATCGATATATACTGCAGCACTTGAGAGAATTGATTGGAAGATACGACACATGGCCTTTTGAAAAAGGGATGGTGCCACCTTTAGGCCAAAAGGAAGTACTTTCCACTGGAAGTGCTGGTTTGGAATACAGAATCCTGTTTTGGATCTGTCTCCAGGATGGATGCCCAATTGCCAAAATCCAGTTTTGAGGTCGAATTTGGAATAGATGTGGGCCTTGGTTAGACCAGTAAAGAGAGAAACTCTGGAGGGTAAAGGAAATTTATCGTCTTGGAGAAAAAGGTTGAGAGGTTGATAATTGATTACCAATCTCATTTTCCCTCTGTTCTACTCAGCACGATTATTGACATAGAAGGCTTCACAAGCCCATTGAGAGTTGGAGATTTCAATAAGGCCTTGTTGCAATAGTTCTGAGCATTCCCTTTGAGCTAAAGCCAAGTGTTCTGGCTTCATTCTCATGTGACTCGCCTTGGTTGGATTGATATTTTCATTTTTCTTGAAAGGAAGGCAAACAAAGAATTCTGGGTTTTCCTATAAAGGATGGGAACACTTTTGAGCGAATTCTGAATGGGATTCTGAACAAGATTCTAGCAATTTTTGCATGATTGGGTCTAATAAACTCATCTGAATGGAAAAGAGTCTCTGAATATTAACGAACTCAGAGAATTGGTCTTTGTACCTAAGACCTTTTCCAGGAATGATGCGAAGTTGTGGGATCTGAGTCATAACATCCCATCCAATGATTAAGTCTTTGTTGGGAAAATTAGATCCAAAGAATTTGGTGGTTATGGAACACTAGGGAAAGAACTGAACAGTTACGGAAGTGGTTCTCACATTTGTGGAGAAAGTATCTCCTGAGGCAAAATTGAAATATCGAGATAAGGAGTCCAATATTCTTCAGGAAGAACTTTGGTATCCAAAATTGAGCAACTTGCTCTAGTATCAATGAGAGCAATAACAGTGATAGGTTTAGCAAACTTTGAGGTGAGGATTTTTACAGGGAAATGGGGACAGTGAGTTTGGCTTGAAAATATGTCAAGGCTTGGTTCTACAGATGTGGGTGATATGTGAAAAATATCTTCAGATTTTGAATCTGAATTAGTTTCATTGGAAATGTGGTAACATGGAATGACACAAAGGGTTTGTTCAGATGGTTCTTCATTAGCAGAGAATAGTGATTTGATATCATCATTTTCAAGAGAAATACCTGTTTCATTCTCAATTTGATGTATCAAATGATGCTGACCTTTTCTAGCTTGAGGACAGTTTTTAGCAAAATGTCCTTTCGATTGCGAGATGAAGCAATGATTTGACTTTTTATGGCCCGTGCGATCCTTCCTTTTGCGTAGGTATCGCCATTTCTTCTTTCTTTGGAAGTTCTTGTGGCCATGTTTGGACTTTCTCATCCATAACTTCTTGAAGTGCTTCTTTTTCCAAGAAAACTTATCACAAGTGTCATCACAGTCTTGCTTGGAACATTTGATTTTAAGCTTCTAGTGAGAGTAGGCTGTATCGAGGCTTTTGTCATCTATGATGTAGGTGCGGACCACCTGGCGCTTCAGGCATATTTCTTCAAGGCATAGATGGATTTCTTGCTGTATTTCTCCCAAGGGAATATCCTGTACTCTCCTCTGTCTTCCAAAAAAGGATCTTTCAACCATCTGGGATAATTCTTTAGGGATGGAAGTTAGGAAGACATGCTTCATATTTGAATCAGCTCCAATCTGGTAAAAAAGCTTAAGCATTATTCGATAATGCTTATCAAGATGTTTCTTCTGGAGGGAGCAACATTTTCTTTCGAAAAATTCTCTTCTTTTCATTTCTATGAGGTCTGTGGGTTTTCCCACAAAGAAATGATATAAGAGAGTAATAGCATGGCTAAAATCTGGTGACATTAAAAAATGAATCTGGTCTTGTTCTGACACCGACTTCCACCAAAGTTTGAGGCTTCCTGTGAACCTCGTGACAAAATTGTAAAGGACATCATTCATATCATGGTTGGTGAGGGACTGAGTGTTTAACCAAGTATGAAATTTCTCAAGTCTTTCTGGCTATTTATGATAGGGGATATCATCGATGGTGAAAAACTGCTTTGATGCCATGGTCACATGGTGTTTCGGATTGTCCTGGACAATCTCTAGTTTAGAATAATTTGATTCCATTTCCTAATCTGGAGGATCAGCCATGAATATAGATGAAGTTACTGGTGCAATAGGAGGGGAATCAACATCAGGAATTGAAAAGGATGATGAGGATGAAAAGGATACTAAATCTGATTCAGTATCAGAAGTGGTAGGAATAGTTTGTTCGGTGGGAAATAGAGTCTGATTATTTGAAAGAGTGGGATCAGGGTTTTGGACCGGAACCGGATGTTCCTGAACACTCAAATCCTTCAGAAAGGATTCTAGTGGATTTGCTAGCATCATCTGATCTGGCTTTTCTCTTATGACAACCGAACATGATTCTGTAGGAGCTTTCTCCTTTCCTTTTTCTTTTTGGATTCGATTCAACTCTTTAAGACGATTTCATACCTCTGCCATATCTGGTTCCTTTCTAAAAGAATCTTCTAGAATGGCAGCAAAGATAGACGTCTGGGGTGGTGGAGGTAAGTACCCAGTTCTTACTGGAGGTGCGAATGGATCAAAAGGTCTGAACCTTCCTTCTTCAAGGAGTTGAATCTGTTTCTTGAGTTTTTCTATCTCCGGTTTTGGGCTTTCTAGATGATGATACCCAAGTCGCTGTCCTGATTCCAAGGCATTTAGCCTTTTCTGGAATTTAGAAACCATTTTCTTAGTGGTCTCCTCATACTTTCGAAGATCTTGTTGCACATTTCCAATCTTGGAATCAATAGCTTTGAAAGCATTGTTTTATGCTAACGAAGTTTCTGATTGCCAATTTAAAACAGCTTCAGCAACAGGAGTCTTCCTCTGCCTCCCATGTTCATCTACATCAGTGGGGGCAGGTATCTTAGGAACATGGCGGTATCTGCCTTGTGGATCAATGAATTCTTCTGGAGTAGGAAATCTGAGTTTAGAGGTTTCTCTGACAAGAGGGGGAAAATCATTATCATGGAACATGGCAATGGAGGAAATGGGTGGTGTTTCTGCTGGAGCTTCAAGTGGGTAGGAGTGCTTCTTAGCCCACTTTAGAATTGGCTTATAGAACGGGGAGAGAGCTTGCTTTTTCTGGGGAGGAGATGGTGGAACTTTGGGTGTAGTACTGAACTCTGGTGATAGAGGTGGTGCATAAGATACCATGAATTGGTATTTATCACACTCGCCAAGAGTATCAACGGAAGAGTCTCCATTTAAGTATCTTTGGTAAATGGGGTCTTTTGAGGCTGAGACCCCTCAGATTGGCATCAGAGCCAGGTTAAGGTGGATCCAAGTGCATGCTAAAGGGATCTTAGCTGTCCCACATCGCTTGGGAGAAGCCCTCGGCTCGCTTTATAACCGCCGCGGCTCCCCTCACCTCTCAAGACGTCTTTTGAGGCCGAGACCCCCCCCAGGATGAGACGCGGACCCCTGGAGTGCCACAACTCGGCAGAAAGGGACACTTAAGTGCCATAACTTACGAAATGTACATTTAAGTGAAAAATCATAGCAAAATGGATCACTTGAGTGCCAATCCGGCCAAATTGCATATGTGGCATTTTTCCCGAAGTGCAAAACGACGCCATTTTTGCACGCCGACATGGCCAAATAATGCAAAAATGGCATCTTTTTGGGCCGACGTGGTCAAAAATAATATAAAAATTAATTAAATTTAATTTAAAATTAAATTTATTTAAAATATGAAAAATAATAAATTTAAAATTAAATTTAGTTAAAATATTAAAAAATAATAAATTTCAAATTAAATTTAGTTAAAATATGAAAAATAATAATTTTAAAATTAAATTTAGTTAAAATATGAAAAAATAATAATTATAAATTTAAATTTAGTTTAAATATGAAAAAATCATAATTATAAAATTAAATTTAGTTTAAATATGAAAAAATAATAAATTTAAAATTAAATTTAGTTAAAATATGAAAAATAATAAATTTAAAATTAAATTTAGTTAAAATATGAAAAAATAATACATTTAAAATTAAATTTAGTTAAAAATATGAAAAAATAATAAATTTAAAATTAAATTTAGTTAAAAATATGAAAAAAATAAATTTAGTAAATTTAAAATTTTTAAATTTTAGTTAAAATATGAAAAAGATAATTTTAAAAATAAATTTAGTTAAAATATGAAAAAATAAATTTAAAATTAAATTTAGTTAAAATATCAAAATAATAAATTTAAATTAAATTTAGTTAAAATATAAAAAAATAATAATTTTAAAATTAAATTTAGTTAAAATATGAAAAAATAATAATTTTAAAATTAAATTTGGTAAAATATTAAAAATTTAAATTTAAATGTAGCTAAAATATAAAAAATAATTTTAAAATTAATTTAGTTAAATATGAAAAAAAAAATTAAAATTAATTTAGTTAAAATATGAAAAAATAATAATTTTAAAATTAAATTTTGTTAAAATATGAAAAAATAATAATTTTAAAATTAAATATAGTTAAAATATAAAAAATAATAATTGTAAAATTAAATTTAGTTAAAATATGAGAAGATAATAAATTAAAATTAAATTTAGTTAAAATATTAAAAAATAATAATTTTAAAATTAAATTTAGTTAAAATATTAAAAACTGGTAATTTGAAAATTAAAATTAGTTGAAATAAAAAAATAAAAAAAAGTAACAAAAAAATATTAATTTCAAAATTAAATTTAGTTAAAATATTAAAAAACCTAATAATTTTAAAATTAAATTTAGTTAAAATAATAAAAATAATTTGAAAAATAAAAAAAAAAATTAAAAATTAAAAAATTGAAAAAAAGGGGGGCTGAGCCCTCAGCCACCCCCCCCTTTTTTAATTTTTTAATTTTTTAATTTTTTTTTAATTTTTTTAATTTTTTTAATTTTTTAAGGTTTTTATTTTTTAATCATAAAATTATTTTTTTTCATATTTTAGCTAAATTTAATTTTAAAATTATTATTTTTTTCATATTTTTACTAAATTTAATTTTAAAATTATTATTTTTCATATTTTAACTCAATTTAATTTTAAAATTATTATTTTTTCATATTTAACTAAATTTAATTTTAAAATTATTATTCTTTCATATTTAACTAAATTTAATTTTAAAATTATTTTTTTTTATTTTAATTCAATTTAAGTTTAAAATTATTATTTTTTTCATATTTTAAATCAATTTAATTTTAAAATTATTATTTTTCATATTTTAACTAAATTTAATTTAATTAATTTTTATATTATTTTTTTACCACGTCAACAAAAAACGACCCCATTTTTGCATTATTTAGCCACGTCGGCTTGCACTCGCATTTGGAAAACCGTCACGTCGCCGTTTTGGCCGGAGTGGCACTTTAGTGATCCGTTTTTCTTCGAACGTAGCACTTAAGTGTACCTTTCATAAGCTATGGCACTTAGGTGTCCCTTTGTGCCAAGTTATGGCACTTGAAAGGTTCTTTTGCCCAATTACCATGCTTAGATAGGGGTTTTATAAACATACATGTTAGGAAAAGCAAGATGCTGAAATTCAAGTCTGTTTGGCCGTTTGAAACCAAAGAGTTTGCAAAATAATGCACGAGTATATGAGTCAAATTCAGATTTTGTGGGAGAAGGGGAATTTCGATGTGCAATTGCCAGTGTGGTACAGAAACTGAAGTTATGGTCCTGGTAATGAAGTTATGCAAAGTACTTTGTTAGAAACTAAACAAAGAGAAATAAAGATATTCTAGAATTTGGTGGAGAATTAAGAATGTTAGCTCTGATCTTGAAGTCAAGTTTCATGTGGAAAATCAGCAACGTTGTACAATCGTGGCCAGCGAGCATGATGACCTCCACCATGAGAAGTTTTCCATTTGTTTTTCCCTTCTTTAAACTTTTCTTTTAGGTTCTCTCGATTTGATTACCAAAGCCATCGCAGGACAGTCTCGAACATTGGTAAACTAAGGCAAGGCATCAATAGTGCGCAACATTGTTGAAGGCGAAGGAATTTCGATGAACACCAATTGAGTTTAGTCAAAGGCCCACTTGTGTAAATAAAGATGGTCCAACCCCTTCCACTAAATGGGGGTAAATTACCCACAACTTCTCTGAATTTTGGGGAAATACAAATTTGCCTCCGATTTTTCAATTGTTATACAACAACGCCTGAACTTTTATTTTGTTCAAGCAATTAACTCTTCATTATGTTGTTATTAGCATGCCCATGCTTATGAATTTTAAGGGGTAAAAATATAATTTTATCTCATTATTTTTCTAAGGAAGCCTCTTTTTCTAAAAGACTGAAAAATATAGAAAATGGAAGAGAAATAAATTAACTAAAATAGTAATAATCAAAATAATAAATATTGATAATCAAATTGAATGATGAGAATTTTTCAGAATTAAATAAATATAGCCACCTTAATATAACTAAATAAGATATTTTAAAAAATAAATACAAATTGGTTAGCATGGAAAAAAGGCATCAATAGCTAAAAGATCAAATAACAAGAATTGCTTAGGCTCTATTTGGCAACTTGCCAAACAGTAACAATTTCTATTTTTTTGTTCCTAGGAGTAGATTTGAAACAGAAATTCGTTTGATAAAATTTTTATTCTCGGGAACAAATTTCTATTTTTTTTGTTCTCAGAAGTAGATTTGAAATATAATCGAGAAGTATAAAAAAGTTGATTCTTTGTTCTCGGGAACAATTTCAGAATCAAGCCAACCCATTTTTTCTCTTTTCTCTTTTTTTCTTCTTGTTCTTCTTCCCTATCTTCTCTTTTTCAACCGTCGTCACCACTGTCGCCATTGCCATCCATCGTCGCCGGTCACCGGCGACCAGTCAATGAGGTTTGGCGATCTTGCCTAAGGCGAACTAGGTTAGGGCGAGGTCCGGCAAGCTTGCCGGAGGCTCGCCCAGCCACCGGCGAGGCTCGGTTGAGCTTGCCTAGCTAAGGCTCAGGTGAGCCTCGAACAACGATGTGCAGCCTTGGTGAGGGCCAGCGACGCTCCAACCAGGTCGTCGACCCTCATTTGGCCAGTCGCTGGTCATCCTAAGGCCAGCGACCGGCAACCCTTGAAGAAGAAGAGGAGAAAGGAAAGAAAAAAAGAAAAAAAGAAAAAAGTAATAAAATTAATAAAAAATTAAAGAAAATGATTTGAAGTAGAATTTTGAGAACGGTGCCAAATGCAATTCTATTCTGGGAATTGAAATTTTGGACAGTTACCAAACGCTTAAAATACTTAGAAATTGTTCCCGGAAACATAATAAAAAATAATCATTTCTAATCAGAAATTGTTTCCGGAAACAGAAGCGTCATTAAACGCGCCCTTAATCACTATCTATGTTAAAGGGTAAATTATTGTAAAAATGATTGATTAACAAAAATATTTATAAGGAGGACGATCAATCCCTTGCAAAGCTATCCCTTTAAGAGGCAATCTTTCAAGAAGAGCTTTTAGCATCTTGAGTTCAAAAATGCCCTTTACATCGATAGTTATCGGAAATTTTCTAAATCGTTTTGGCTTTTAGACAAGTTTTCAAATTGGAACCTCCTCGGATGCAACAGCACATATAACTTGCTTCAGTTTTGGCTCATACGCTAGTTTTTAGGTCCGCACCATATTGTGTAACGAGGCATAGCTTTCTCTGAGAAAGCTACTCTCACCGAATTTTCTTAAATAGTAACTTGTGCCAGTTTGCTGGTCCTACGTGTTCGCTTTTGTGAGTTTGGGCTTGTATTATATCTTTCCTTCTTAGACAGTTATTTGCCTTATATTTCTTATTCAATTGTTGGACGCATCAAAGAGCAACCAAAAGCATCCGATCCATTAATTAAACACATGAACTCATTTTCTAGTGGAGTTATACGCCAAATTTATGATATGGACACCTTGACGTTTTTGTAACTATTTGGATTGTGCCTCAATTTTCAATTTACGCTTCACATTCTTATCGCAGGATTTTGAACAACCACCTTACCCTAATCGATTTGATTAATATCAAAACACCGTAAGTGAGTCAGCTTCATCACTAAACTAAGTAGATCACCGAATCAACAAGCAATTCACCACCTCAATCAAAGACCGGACATGCTAGCATAACAAACCACGCAGATGCCATGGACATAATATATGCTAACCACTAGAGGTGAGAAAATGGATGATGAACCCATTTTGTAATTCAGATTCAATGACCTGGTAATAACATGAGTTGTTAACTCGCTGTGATGAAAGGGAGGTCTAAAACTTTCTTTTTTCTTTTTTTTTCCTCAAGCCACTCTTAAATGTGGTGCGACACAAACATTGACATCACCTATACTTAGTCCACTAATTAGAGATATGATCAGAAGAAATCAAGAATGGACCTCACTAAAAGAGTGCAACATTTCATGGCAATAATATAATAACAATGAAAACAATAATAAATAATAATAATTTGTACGCCCTTCATGCAATTGGTCAGCTAAATGCGCTTTGAGTCATGGTGTAAACCAAGAGTTCATGTACTAGATCTTAGAAGGAACTTCTGATCCCTCGACAGTTTCATCGTATTTTTGCCAATGGGTCTTCCTTTCATAACACACACGCACAGACGAAAGAAAAAAACATCATAAGCCACAAAAACTTTTCGAGGAATGCTCTCGAACTATTCGTTCTTAAAAATATTTAAACCTCTAGCATCACATTTTAAATTGTTTTAATGCCTTATAAAAAAAATAGTTAGTTTCTCTTAACAAATCCCTCAAGTTAGCACATGGATTACATAATCCATTGCATAGACAATCCATTAAATATGCTCTTCAGGAATTTAATTATTGTAATTAGCGTGTGATATCGCATATGTCACGCCCCGAACTCCGGGCACGCGCACATCCCTCGGTGGTCGACAAAAACAATGTGACATCCCAAGACGCATCGCCGACCCATTCATTTTATGCACATGCGGAAGCGAATTAAACAAATACCTTGACAACCATCAAACACTAGGATAGTAACATCATATGCCAACACCTTTTTACAAAACACACTTTATAACACACTAGGTCAACCCTGTAAGTTTATATACAAAAGGTCTGTCTCAAAAGAGAAACTAGCAGACAACAAACACTTCGGACCCTTTCACCTCGAGCTTCGAATTCTCCATCTTAGGGACCTGAAAATTTTAAACCACGACGGGGTGAGATAAAAATCTTAGCGAGTCAACACCCTAAACCCCAATTAGGATGAGAATTCACTCAGAGCCAACCTAAGCAAACATCACACACAGACTTACCTTGCCTCAGCACCTCCCTGTACATTAGCTCATCACATATATCATATGCACTCAACAAACTTATTTAATAACTGGAACACATCAATTCATCATTCAAACAATCATAGGGGTCCCGATTATAAGACTAAACCCTTATGACACGTCCCATTCCGTGCCACACAATTTTGTCCCATAATCAGGCGCGGCTATCTCAATCACTCAAGCGTATTCTAGTTATTACGACCCAATGGCCACGGCACTCCACTGAGGAGCTTTGTTCCGAAACTCTATTCGCGAACAGCAACGTCTAGTATCCTCCGCCTAGATGGAACCCCACTAAGGAGCTTCGTTCCAGAATCCATCCGCGAACGGCATCGTCTAGCATCCTCCGCCTAGATGGAACCCCACTGAGGAGCTTCGTTCCGGAATCCATCCGCGAATGGCATCGTCTAGAACCCCCGCCTAGGCGACACCCTATTGAGGAGCTTCGTTCCAGAATCCATCTGCGAACGGCATCATCTAGAACCCCTGCCTAGATGGCACCCCACTGAGGAGTTTCATTCCGAAATCCATTTGCGAATGGCATCGTCTAGAATCTTTGCCTAGACGGCATTCCACACAAGAGCATTGTCCCGCGTAATCATACGCATCAAGACGGGTTCACTTAGTGACCATGCAAGCACATCATCAATCAATGAATTTCTTATCTTTCGTCAATTAGCCCAAAATACCAAAACTCATTTTAAAACAATAAACCATGCAATTCCCCTTTTTTTTTTGTTCAAAGCTTTTCGAAATAAATTCTACGGGTCACGTATTTGAAATTAACCCGCCAAACTTTGCACGCATCTAGTATAAAACCTCCTCATTTTATTGGGCACATAAAACTTGGCGACCAAACCCGACACCATATTTCTTTTCTAATTTTTTTTCCAACCACCCTCTTTTAAAAACAAACCTTAGTAACCCCTTTTTTTTTTTTTTTTTTTCGTTCAAAACGTTTAGAAATAAATTCATAGGTGCTCACGTACTCAAAATTAATCCATCAAACTTTGCGCACACCTAGTGTAAAATCTCATTGTTTTATTGGGTAAATAAGTTTTGGTGTCCAACCCGACACCTCATTTATTTTCTATTTAATAGTCCATAAGGTCACATTTTGCAATAATACTAAACAACCAATATAGAGAAATCCATCTCATCACATCATGTATAAGTTCTAAGCATGTCAAAAGTCAGCCAAATCACCAAATATACGTTATCCAACAAGCACGACATCAAGTACAACCACAAAACCATTACCGGCTCTAATCGGCAAAAACCGGGACCACTCGCGCGTCTGCAAAATTAATTCTAGAAACCTAATCAAACGAGTTCGAAAAATTCTCAAATTTGAATATGTTATAAAAGAAACTTGAACCAACGTTTTTAATGATGACACCATGATCCAAATACTTCTAGATTGAGAGCAGTAAATCGCCCAAACCGTTACAAAAACTGTGACTGTGTCCAGAAATCCTGCTTTCCGAAATCAGTTTAGTTCGAGGTCCAAAACTTGTCCGTTTGATATGAAATTTGACTTTGTTAAACTACAAGATATGATGAAAAAAATTTGTGAAGAAACTCTTTCGAAAATCGAACTTTAAGAGTTGATAAAAATCCTTTAAACACCAACAGGTCACTGTTTCCAGCATAATCTGAGATTCTATTTTGCAAATAACGAAGCCGAAATCTCATTCTTTTAAATCCCTAAAATTTTGAGTAAAATATATGTCATAGCTTTCAAGAATGAAGCAACCTCAAAATCGCAAATGGCAAATGGCGAGCGTCCAGCAAACTGATCCAAGAGAAATCCACTAAACCAAGCTAAATTGCCCTCATTAGTACTAATCCAACCAACTAGATCAACACTAATCCATCTTAAGGCTAATATCACTTAATAATAATTTAACTAATCTAATTAGCACTAATCTAACCCCCTAAGCGTAATTAACAACATAATCAAGGATTAGGGAGTTAACTCACCGGATTAGGACGGCGGCGGGCTTACGGTGACGGCGATGCGAAGACGGTGAGATCCTGTGCCTATGGCGACTCCAACGAAGGCCTAGAAGAGGCTGAAAAAGCCTTGCAAGTCATGGCTGGAGGGAAGGGAAATCGGTTCTGTAGCTGGTCGGTTTGGGCTGAGGCGGTGCTGGCTGGATCGAGACGGGTGGTTGGCGAGCTGAGCTAGTTGTACAGGGACGGGTAGGGGTGGCGGGCTGGTCGACGGCGGCTCAGCGGGGCTAAAGGCTAGCGGACCATCTGGACAGAGGGCGTGCTGGCAGCCTGTTCGCGGGGACGGCGCGACTGATGGATGGTGGTGCGGTGGCTGGTCAAGGGCTAGCGCGAGGAGGCTGCGGTAGTTTTGCTTGCGGTGGCAGGACAGCTCGGCGAAGGGATGGAGCAGCAAGGGCTAAAGAAGTTGGCTGAATGTGTAAAGGAAATGAAGAAGATGAAGTGAAGAAGAAAGGAAGAAGAAGCTGAAGCAGGTTCGGTCAGAGGGGGTTGTCGCATGAAGGGAGAAGGAAAGGGGACAAGGGGGAGAGAAAGTCCAACTTGCAGCCTATAGGAGCCAAGCTCAAAATCTTGCACTTGAGTGTGTTGTCTCAAAAGTCTTCTACCCTCCAAAGTCTTGGTAGCAACCAATGGCTGATTTTCTCTCCTTTCTTCACAGTTCAATCCATTTTGAAGGCCAAAACATTCTCCTTCAGCAACCATACGAATTTCCCTTTTATCTCCACAATTTAAACTAATTTGGCAGCCCAAATTTCCTCTAATTCAGCCCACAAAGTCCAAGCATCAACCAATGGCCAATTTTCCCTCATTTCCTTCACAAAACAAATCAATTTGGTGGCCAATTATCCCCTTGAAGATGCCCATATGAATTTCCCCTAATTCTTTTTGCCAATTTTGATTTTTCCGCAAAATTCCCGGCTCAACGGAATTTCTTCAAAAGATGAGACGAGGTCCTAAAAATAAATCGTGACATGCTTGAACGTTCGATTCCCGATATCGAATTCAATTTCGTGGTTAAAATCAACCGGACGCGATTTTAGCGTGATCCAACCTACCGAATAGTTTTAGGGATTTTAGTGCGTTTGACCCGTGGTTGATAATTTTCGATCCACGTTTGTGCATCTCCGACCCGTAAGCAACTCTCAATTGTCGTAAAAATCGCAAGGTTTCAATTACGGGGACCGAGTACAGAATTGATAGAAAAGTGGGTTAGTGCCATTCGACGCGAATCGCATGGAATCATCCGCAATTCAATTAAGCCATTCCATCAAATCGACCTATATCCGATCACTTTTCAATTATAACGGTATCGTATTGACCCTTGTCGATTATCACAGTCGGGCAGTCGATTTCTGATCGAATTCTCAAGTCTGTCACATTTATATCCCTTAACGGCTTCACCTGATAGATCAGTTAACTCGTGAGTGGCCAACTTAAGAAAAAGGATCATAGACGCGTCGACGAAATGCCCATTTCATATTATCGGGATGGGGTCAAAATTCAGGATGTCACAACATACGTGTGGATAAAAAGAGTAGTTAAGCTAAGCTCTTAGAATAGATCAAAGGGATAAATAATTAACTTGATGCTATGGACTGCTTCGATGTCTCCTTTTGCATGTCCAGCTCCAGCCCATTCCAACCATTTTAGTGGGTCTTTTGGATCGATGGTTTCATCACTTTGTTCTTTGGTTATAAAATGAAGTTTAGTGGAGTAATGTGTAACCATTGAAAGTTTAGAAGGAACCTTGTATTACCCCTTAAATTAGGGTAATTTTTGTGTGATTTTCCCGTACCTTTATTATATGATGCCCAATTTCTAAAACATTATTCGCAAGGTGATAGGGTAGGGTGGATTTAGAAAATTAGGTGTAGAAATATGAGAAGCCAAACTTATATTCTAACTAAGCATCTCAACTTTTCCATCAAAGTCACGAAGGAACTATATAATATAAGGTCTATGATTAGTGTGAGCCCATTACAATGTTGGCCCACAAAAATCGATGGACATCCGACTTCACAGCCTTGAGTAAGGACATTCATAAAAATCACAATTTCTGAGTCCTAGCTGCATGGAACTGGTGATGTTTTCCCGCAATGGATCAAAACCTGTAGAACAGCAAACATGTTTCAACAAACAACTCTCACCGGCAAATGTTCTCTTACGCATTTGTGTTCGCAAAGCAAGACCATCACATCATTTCTTGAATCAAATAGAAACTGCACCTTGCCATTTCCGCCGCCTTCAGTTTATACACTCTAGAATGCTCGCACAATAACCATTCAATCACAGAGCTTTACCTCAAAGCAAAAAGGAGCACGTGTCACTCCTTCCATGCAATGGCTGTTGTTAAGCAAGATTGAATAGCAGCAACCTGTATAGCATGACAATAAGTGAAGGAGATTTACTTCTGTTCTTTCCATCACTATTTATGTTGGCCTAAGCACCGAAGAACCGAAGCTTACCATATTCTCTCACCCCGCAATTCTGAGAAAGAAAATATAGTTGGACATATATCAAACGTGCAACATCATTAATGACAAAGAAATGATGAAAGCAACATCCAGAAGCGGGGAACTCTATATAAATTGAAATATAAATACCTAAAAGGAAACCACTAATCTTCTCCAAGGGTGATGATTGACGGAAAATGGGATGCATCTAGGAATTTTATCTAACATCCTCAAACTATAAGTTCGGGTCATAGATTCATACTATATCTAATCATCTAGCTAGTATTTGTGAAAAAATTTTAGGTACTCTTGAAGCATGACGTTCTCGTAATCGCTTTGACACTATTGTGTATCACTGCTAATGGTGGCCATACCTGCAAATGCCACATCCATTGCAGCGATTCTGCTTCTTGGATGTTTGTGAAAAAAAATAAAAAATAAAGTAAGATGTTAGGTCCATGTGATCATATCGTCTTCAACTGCAGGATCCAACACCCAACACTTTTGAGAATATGTAAAATGCAATGAACGAACTTTTTTCTTTCACATGTTTGCACATCATGCAGCATTTTTATGCTCAGGGTTTTGAAATATTTGCTAGGGGGATAGGGCGGACAGAGACCACTTCTGACATAGAGAGAGACTCGACCAATGCCACTGTCCAAGACACATGAAAGAAATTGAGCAGTGAGATGAGAAAGATTTGACCCACATCATCATCCAAAAACTTACGAGTCCAACAAAAGTACTTCCCCATGCAAACACCACATGTGAACATGGAAACCAAAGATTGAGAATCAACATCTGCACTGTAGTTTATTTTTGGCCAGTCTTTTTAAACAACTTCACATTTTTTGTCTTCCTTCAAAAAGCTCTTTAGTGCAATCAAAGTAGGTAATGAAGGACCAAATGTTTAAAATTACCTCTTGAGCACTATCACAGATTGAACTTACAACCTGAAACAAAACATGTAGGTAAGTGGGAACATCAAGTAATTAGTCGGTCTATAAACATGCTAGAAATTCGATAGCATCCATCTGTTGAACTTGATGGCAAGGCGAGTCAATGCCCTGCTTTTGTTTACATTGATATGTTATTCTGGTCATAAGAGAACGGTATGTCTTCTTATGAAAAGCATGTCCACAGGTTGAAGATTGAAGAATCAAATATTTGACATTTCACCAAACCGTGGACTACTCATCCGAACTCAAATGACATGGCGATTTCTGCACATATCCGCCGTGCAGTAATGGCAAACTGCACATACAAAAATATTAGAGCACACACTACAAAGTTAGCAATGTTGGAGGTTATGGGTTTGAGAGAGAAGAAGTGGTTGCTTGAAGTATTACACCAAGAGACGTCAAGTTTGGAATGCTCAACAGTGTTACCTCCAGCGTAAGGGAACCCTAGAGTTTTTATATGCAAGTTATTGGGCTCCGGCCCATATGGACCCAAATAACCGTGCTTTTACCTATTGGGCTTGTATGTGAATATATTATTTTTTGGACTATATTAACAATATATCCAACAATCTCCTCCTATGTTCACCATACAGCACAATCCAATGAGGTAGTCAGTGTAATGTTCAAACAAACATGAAACATCCACATTCAGTCCAAGACAATCAACCGGATCAGTCAAAGAGTTTTCCAGCAGTAAAGTATTAAACTCAATCATCATTATCATGAATCTGTTCTGAGATCAACAAATCAAAATAAGTATTAGGAGTTTTAGATTCCGTCTAAACTCATCAAAATGCCAACACCCAAAATAAATAAATCTCAGACTCAGTTCACAACTAATATATGCATACTAGTCAAGTATAAGTAGGCCAGTCAAAATAGTCCAATGCCTTACAAATATAAGAAATAGTGTTCACAAAATAGAGATAGTAAAATGCAAGTCTCAAGTAAATTGACTCCATCAAAATAGGCAATAGTAGGTAAACTATCAAGTCTCCGCACGCTCTAAATGATATATATTCATTCATCAAGTAGGTCATCCTGGTCAGGATCCCACTCATCAAGCTCTCCTCCATCTCTGCCATCCCCTGTAGAATGTCAAATATGAATTTCATATTATCATGAATATAATCATTTGAATAAAAACTTAGCACCATTCCACTAGGCAGAGAAGAACATATATTGATGTCATAAAGCATCATAATATCATGTCATAAGCATCAATCCAGTTTCATATATGATGAACAAGACCTAAACAATGTGATTTACAAAGAGCCATCAACTTAAGTTTATTTGTAGGAGAATAACTATTGTCTAGTTTCAAAGAACAGGACCAATAGTCAAGTCACTTACAATAACCTAGTCATGTAATATCAAGTTTCAATTAAGAACAAGACCAGCAAGCTTCTTAAGTAAACAATTGTTTCTATGTTTCAATTTGGAATGTCACAGTTATTGATTCCTTAAAGTCAAATAATCTAAAGTCAAATAATCTAGCATCAAATTTAGAATGACACAAGTTTCCCCGATAGAACATTTGAATTAGGTTAAAGTCATCTCCATCAAGTTTGGAATGAGACAACTCACCCTCTTCAAATTAGTCAGTAACTGTGAACATCGATGAAACATATAAACTGTACTTATCATTGTAGCCAATAAAAAAAGATTCGATAATTCAAAACACACAATTAGAAGGTAAGTAAATGGTAGTTAAGACTTGTCTAAGTAGTCTTTAACCCCATTTCCCCCACTATTTTGAATAATCGATCTTTAGGCATACCTTTGGTGAGTGTATCGGCTATGTTATCCTTCGATCTCACATCGATCAAGGTGATAACCCCTTGTTCTCTTAGATAATTCAACAAAGCATGTCTCAATCTCACATGTCTTCTCTTTGAATTAAAGAGAGCAATCTTGACGACTTGGACAGCTGCTCGATTATCACATAATAGGCTTAAAGAATTAATCTTTAGCCGACTCAAAGGAATATCCATAATCAGATTCTTTATCCACTCTGCCTCTTCACCGGCTGAGGCTAAAGCAAAAAGTTCTGATTCCATAGACGACAATGCAATACAAGTCTGTCGTTTGGATTTCCAAGTAATGGCAGCTCCACCCAAAGTGAATACATATCCACTAGTGGACTTACTATTTCCAATATCTGAGCACCATGAGACATCAGAAAATCCATCCACAGTTTGAGGATAACTAGAATAATAGAGAGCATAATTTTTAGTACCTTTAAGATATCTCATTAGCCTATTGAAGGCATCCCAATGCTCTTTACTAGGATTACTAGTAAAACAACTCATCATGCCAACTGTAAAGGCTATGTCGGGTCTAGTGCAAGTCATAGCATACATGAGACTACCAATCAGCTTCGAGTACTTTAATTGATCCACACTAGTCCTTTCATTAGGACTCAGTTTGTTATTATAATCACATGGTGTCTCACTCGGTTTACACTTATCGTATCCCCAAGTAGAAAGTAGCTGCTCAATATAATGAGTCTGGCTAAGGGAGATGACTTGCCGTTTAAAGCTTACTTTCATACCAAGAATGGTATTAGCAATACCAAGATTTTTCATGTCAAATTCTTTAGATAAAGTAGCTTTCACGTCACTCACTACAAAATGATCGGAACCAAGAATTAACATGTCATCAACATACAAGCAAATGATGACTATCTTATTTGACATAGAACGATGGTAAAGGCATTTATCTGAATAACTAGACTGAAAGCCATAACTCTTTACCACTTTGTCAAATTTAAGATGCCACATCTTAGTTGCCTGTTTAAGACCATACAATGATTTATTCAATTTACAACTTTGTCCTCAAGACTTTTCATAACATATCCTTCCGGTTGTTCCATGTAAATTTCCTCATTTAACTCCCCATTTAAGAAAGCTGTTTTTACATCCATTTGATGCACTACAAAGTGTTCAATAGATGCCAAAGCAAGAAGAATTCTTATAGTTGATAAATGACACACAGTTGAATAAACATCAAAATAGTCTATTCCACTATGTTGTTTATAGCCTTTAGGTACTATACGTGCTTTGTATCTGGCTATCGATCCATCACTATTTAGTTTCTTCTTCAATACCCATTTACAGCCTATAGCCTTAGCCCCTTTTGGCAAATTTACTAGCTGCCAAGTGTGGTTCTGCAGCAGAGAGCTCATTTCATCATCTATGGCTTCTACCCACAGTAGGGATTCCCTAGATCTCATTGCTTCCGGATAAGAGAATGGATCATCCTCCAGATGGTAAGTAACAAAGCCCTCACCAAAATTTTTGCGAACTCTCTCTCTTGTAGATACTCTAATTGGAAATTGTTCTACAACCAACTATGTGGAATTAGTGTCAGAAGGGCCTACTTTAGATTCTACAGGAGATTCTAAAATCATATCTGTAGATCTAGAAACATTCAAGCCCCGATCTCTGAGAAACTTGTTTTCGAAGAACACTACATCTCTAGATTATATCACTGTGTTAGTAGATAGATCTAAAAACCTATTTGCAGCACTATCTTCTGCACTACCTAGGTATACACAAGTATTGGTTTTAGGTCCCACCTTAGGTCTCTTAGGATCTGGTATGTTTACATAAGCAATACCGTCCCAAGTCTTAAGAGCATCATATCTACAAGGGTGTTTATGCCATATCTCATAAGGTGTCATAGACAACTTAGAGTGCAGCAACATATTCAAGATGTGATTAGCAGTTAGAACTGCTTCTCCCCAGTAGGAGGAAGGAATGCCAGCTGGAAGTAACATAGAGTTTAACATTTCAGTTAACGTTCTATTCTTATGCTCGGCAACACCATTTGATTGGGGTGAATAAGAAGCAGTGGTTTCAAGTATTATACCTTCCGAAGCACAAAATTCCTTGAACCTTGACATAGTATATTCTCCTCCTCTATCACTCCTCAACCTCTTAATTTTCAAGTTGAGTTGATTTTCTACTCTAGACTTGAAAATCTTAAATTTTTCAAAAGCCTCATCTTTCGATTTCAACAAATAGACATGATAATATCTAGAAAAATCATCTATGAATGTTATTAGATACTTCCGATCACCTCTAGTAATGTAATTTCTAAAGTCACAAATGTCAGAATGCATTAACTCAAGAAGTTGTGTGCTTTTAGAAACCAACTTAAAGGGTTTTCTAGTGATTTTAGCCCGTGCACACACTTCACACTTGTCAAATCAAATAGAAGTATCTAATGGAATGTTGTGAGTTTTAGCTAGATGTTGCATTTTCCTATAATTCACATGTCCAAGTTTATTGTGTACCAACTTTGGATCAATCAAAGTAGAATTCACATGATTTATGCTATCACTATTTAAACTCAACCTATACATACCATTAACCATGAATGCACAACCGAAATAATATGAGTTAATAAAAAAATTTTAAAAATTTTAAAAAAATAAAATATTATTTAAAAAAGATCGCCGGCGCCGGCCGGCTACCACGTCAGCGCCGACCGGCCAAATTTGGCCGAATGGACTGAACTGGAACAAAAAAAAAAGGTTTAGGACTAAATTGGCCAAAAAAAAGTTTAGGACTGAATTGGCACAAATGCAATAGGTTTAGGACTTTTTTGGTAATTTTCCCTACCATTAACCATGAATGCACAACCGAAATAATATGAGTTAGCAGATAAAGTTACTCTACCATTCATAGTTGAAAAAGACATACCAGCTTTATCAAGTAAACTCATAGAGATCAAATTCTTTTTAAGTAAAGGTACTACTCTAACATGTTTTAGAGTTAGTAACTTACCTGAAGAAAGCACCAGATTTGCAGTTCCAGCATGAATCACCTTTGCCTCACCACCATTGCAATTTTCCACAGTGTCTTTCACTTCTGTGACCTCAGTGAGTAAGTTCTTGTTATTTGTAGCATGACAAGTAGCGCCATTGTCCAACCACCACTCAGAAGATACGATGGCCTTTCCATTCTTCATCATTCCAATGAAAGCTCGAGGCTCAGATCCTCTAATTAGCATATTAGCCTCATTTTGTGGTGTGCCATTCTTTGGCTTCTTCGGCAACTTACACTCTGTTGCCCAGTGACCCCACTTTCCACAGATATGGCACTTGCCCTTCTTCTTCTTTTTGAAAATAGTCTTTTTGGCCTCTAACTGTAAAGAGGATTCATCTTTTGGTGACTTTGACTTTTTCTGAGGTTTATTGGAGTGTGAAACTAAGTTGGCAACTGACTTTTGTTTTTCTGAGGTTTATTGGAGTGTAATATTTTGATCCTCAATGTGAATATACCTCTTTAATTCATCCAATCCCATATGTACCTTTAGTCTGTGCATTTCAGTCTTGAAAAAACTCCATTCAGTTGGTAGTTTACTTAACTCAAGACCGACAAAGAGATTATTGGACATATCAGAGTTATCATCTTTCAACTTGTTCCTCATGTTCTCAAATTCAACTAACAGAGAGGTGATACTTGAATTCATAGTGAATTTAAAATCAAAGAATTTCTCCACTAGGAGAGTTTTTGAGAGCCCCTCTTGTTTTTGGAACTAAGCGTTCAAGTGATCCCATATCTCTTTCGTTGTCTTATACTCACTATAAGTCATAGCCATATTAGGATTTAGAGAGTTCAACAAGTAATCTCTACAAAAATCTTCATCTTTGTTCTATTGATATTCATCCACATCTTCAGTGATAGATGCAAAATCACTTAATACAGTATAGAATATGTCACGTTCTTTCATGCCAAATTGAACATGTAATTTCCAGCCATGAAATTCAGTAACATCAAACGATTGCAGTTTTATAATATCATAGGAATTACGTTTTGCCATTTTAATCAGAGCAAAGTGTTAGAAAGAGTGCATCTTGGAGTCCTCGGAGCCACAAAGTCGAATAACTCCCCTAACCTTGATCAAACCGCTCTATAAAGATGGAATTTCCCAAAAAAAACCCCAAAAACAGATCTGGAGAGTCCAAAAACCTTGAGATGGACTGCCCTTGTCGTCGAAACTTGTTGGAAATTTCCGCCGCCAAAATTCGTTTGAAATTTCGTCCAAGAAATTCGCTAGAAATTCAGATGGAAACTTCAGGGTGCCGTAACTTCTCCGTCCGAGCTCTAATCGACGCGAATGACCACTCAAAACATTCATATCGACGAGTAGAACAAAGCCCAAGTGGTTTCACCCTCTAAAATTGGCTATAATTTTTGGGTTTTTGAATCAAAGATTTCGGTCACCCGAATCTTCAAACTCAGATCCCGGCCAATACCACCGTCGAAATCGAAAGTAAATTACACCCATGAGTTCTTCTTGATGAAATCTTCAAGAAGACACCTTACTCGCTCAAATCCAACACAAGAACTTAATACTTCAATATTGTTGGAGGTTATGGGTTCGAGAGAGAAGAAACGGTTGCTTGAAGTATTACACCAAGAGACGTCAAATTTGGAACACTCAATAGTGTTACCTCCAGTGTAGAGGACCCCTAGAGTTCTTATATGCAAGATATTGGGCTCCGGCCCATATGGACCCAAATAACCGTTTTTTACCTATTGGGCTTGTATGTGAACATATTATTTTTTGGACTATATTAACAATATATATATATATATATATATATATATATATATATATATAACAAGCAATAGGTCAGAACGCCATCTCATCTTAAGATAACTCATGTCACTAGCGCCCAAAATTTAGAGGCAGCTGAAGCAGTGCCTATATTTTGGTTAAGCATCATCCTCTAATATATGGCAAGTAAAAACTTAATTGCAATCTATCAACTGAGCCTGCACGAAGTATCTCGTAGATATCTAGTGCGTTCTTCATGTCATAACAAAAGGAAGTTCTCAAGCACATTTTAGTCTATGAGGGGCACAAGGAGTCACCTTTGCATCATCATGACACTGAAGGCAATAAAAAGTCTCCGTTGCAACAGGGGGCTCTAGTGCGGCACCTTCGATGGTAATGAGGACATCTACCGCAGCAGCAGCAGCAGCGACTTTGATATTAACTGAAAGTTGAGAAGGACAAAGCTTGAACTACTATTGCTCAAGAATGAGTCGAGACATTACTTGTACGGCAAGTACCGCTCTCTAACAAATCAGTAGCAATAGCATCTTCACGGTCAGAACAGAGCACCGTCAGAAAACGATTGGACAGTGCTGGAATTTTAACAGGAGGGAACGGAGTGGCTGCCGATGAGGAGGAACCGCAACGTTAATTTTGAGCCAGAAGTGGTGGTGATTGCCTGATCGGAAATGGAGCGGCCGTGGATTCAGAGGGAAAGTAGGACCGAGAGAACGTTTCTCTGTTTTCAGTTCCCCTTCTTGCCCGCGCGCGTGCCTTCGTTTGGGGGAAGAGAGAGAGAGAGATAAAAGCAAGGAAGGAAAGAGGCCGGGCCTCCTCTCGGCATGGGCCATGGACCGCCAATGGACTCCATTTTTCAGCTCCTCTCTGTTGCTGAGCCTTATTCGATGGGCTATTGGACAAATCTTAAAAGATCTGGGCTTAAGTTCGATATTGTCCGGCGGGGAGCTCAAGTTGTGGATCTGGGTTGAGGTCTTATTAGTCCTCTCCTTTTAAAAAAAAAAAATTGTTAACTTTATTTATCTTTACAAAAATGCAGATTCAATTTGCTAGCAAAAATTTGGGTGTCAACGTCCACGTTGCCAACTCTATTGATTGGATATATACGCTCACCCTATTTCCAATGACCATAATTGGTTCTATCAAAGTATGGAGGTCTGGGGGTAGATTGACCCTCATAAAAAATTGGACTAAGGTTGGTAGACAAAGAATAGGATCTTTATAATCAGAAGTAAACAACACTTCAAAGTACAAGCAACGCAATATTTAGGCTCTGTTCATTTCATGAAAAATAACTTCTAGAAAAATGTTTTTCAAATTTTCCGATGTTCATTTCATGAAAAATGAATTAGTCAAGAAAAACGTTTTCTACTATTGGAAAAAAACACATTCAAAAGTGAGGAAATATTTTCCATTTTCGAAAAGTAGAAAATATTTTCCATGACTTTTTCCACCTCACTTTCTTTCAACAAACACATTTTCATTCCATTTTATGTTTTCTTTTTCTTTTTTTTATTTTTTACATTGATTTTCTATTTTCTACTTTTTCTTTTTTGCTTTTATCTCTTTCTTTCTCTTCTTCTTTGACCTTGGCAGGTTGATGAAGAAGAAGAGAAAGAAAGAAAGAAAGAAAAAAAAAGAAAAAAAGAAAAAGAAAAAAAATTAAGAAAAAAAAGGAAAAGAAAAAATTAGGAAAGGAAAAGAAAAAATTAAACATTAAAAAATAGATTTTTAAAAAATGAAATAATGAAAAAATTATTGAAAATGAGCGCATGCAAGATAAGATTTTTCTTACCAAATGGCGGAAAATATTTTCTATTTCATTTTCAAAATTCAGCCGAATACGGGATAATATGATTATTTTCCTGGAAAATGGCTTGCTAGAAAATAATTTTCAAAAACACCACATTTTTCGAGAAACAAACGAAGCCTTAATAGCAATTATTAAGGTCAACAATGCAACCTAACAAAGGGATGAATGGGTTGATTTACAAAAGTAAAAAAATAATTTCCAATTGTTGAGGTCAACAATGGAACCTAACAAAGGGGTGAATGGGTTGATTTACAAAAGTAAAAAATAATTTATAATAGCTCAGGTTAAGAACGCAAATTAAATAAAAAGGGGAAATGGCCTCAATAACAAAAACTTCAAATGATAAAATTTGATTATGCGTTATGTATGTATACAGAGGTTTAATTAATGTAAAATGATTGATCTACAAAAAATCTAGAAAGAACTTATCAATGAAAATGATGTCTTTAACTCATAAAAGACGAAGATGAATCAAAATCTAAGGTGATTTTGTTAAAAAATATTTTTATTGATCAATTTTCTCTTACATTAATTAACCATTTAACAACACAAAATGAGCGTCAAATTTTTGTTATTTGATTTTTGTTGTTTGTGGCATTTTTCCTTTTTACTTAATTGCGTTTCTTTTTGTTCAAATACCTACTAGTTCTATTAATATATCCGTGAATTTTCTACCAACTTTTATTATCTATATTATTATTGATAGTCAAATTTTATGGTACTGATAATTTAGTTAATTTTTTCTCCATTTTCTGTACTGTTTTTATTTTTCTTATAGAAATCAATCGTAAAAGGCATTCTTTCGAGAAAAAAATGAGATGAAGAACAAGTTTGCCCCTTTAACGTCATCTACATTGCACATGTGAATGGAGAATATAGTCAAATGTTAACAGCTATAACCAAATAAAAGTTCAAGAAGTAATGTGTAACAGTCAAAAGTTTATATCAAACTTGTATTTTCCAGAAGTTTGGAGCAATTTTTGTAAATTTTCCACAAATTTATTATGCACTGCGGATTTTCTAATATATTCATAGCGAGATTAGTGTTTATTTAGGTATGTTGAGTGTGGAAATATGAGAAGCCAAACTTATTTTGTACATATTTTAGGTATTTTAGGTATATCAGTAAAGTTTACTGTTTAATAAAGTTTTATTAGAGAATGATGGATAAAAAAAAGATATAAAAAAGAAATTAATTAAAAAAGAAGAGGAAAAATAAAATAAAAAAATAAATCAAAATAAAGTACATAGTTGCAAGAGATTTTTACCATCTTCATTTATAAACTTTTAGGTTTGTTTATATTGAGACGTCGTTTATATCAACCAATATATATATATATATATATATAATAGTTTATATTAACCAATATATATAATATGATGTGAATATATCCAATTTTATACTTACGATCACCAAATGGTGGATAGGAATTGATAAAATCCCACGATTTCATAACCTATCATATTTAATCCTAGCCTAATTAGAAATGCAGATGACTAAACATAACTAAAGAGGATAGGGAGTTGGCGAGCCAATTCGAGTTCAATGAGCTGTGTTGATGGGCCTTCGAAACCTAGTTCGTAGGTTGATTAGCTTCCCCGGGTCAAAAGGCTGGAGACACTCGTTGCATTTGGGCCATAAGATGCTGACAATTCTCAACAACAGACCGGACTACCCATGGGCTTTCGGTTTGGCCCGAGATAAGGAGGGTTGTAGATAAGCTATCACTTTCCATCCTCGCCTGCAGATCACCACTTTTCCTCCGCAGATCAGTTCCACACTGTCTTCAACGGAAGCGCCAAGGCTTCTCTCACTGCTAGGATTTCAGGCACGAGGGCCGTCGGAGCATGAATTTTCTTGGCAAAGCCGGCCACGAGAGCCCGTGAGCATCTCTACACACCCCAACTACTGAACCCACTCAAGAGCGAATGTTGTGCACTGAGGCAGCAAAGAACTCTCATTAATCTCATGCTTAATGGCTTTGACCAATCACCTTGTGCCAAGTGTTTATGAGTGTTTCTTATCTTCTTACAAATACTAACAATCCCATCATTCACATGGATAATTGCTTTGACACTGTTGAGTCTTACTTCCAACGGTGGCCACACTAGCAAATGCCACATCCATTGTAATGATACTGGTTGTAACATATTATCACATAAGCTATCAGAAAATTAACGCGACATTATTAGAGAAATAAATGAGAAACAATAAATGACGCTAAAGATTTACGTGGTTCGGTACCGAGTGCCGGTACCTACATCCACGGATAGAGCCGGCAGCAGATAATTCACTAAGAATCGGAAAATCTAAGTTTTCAGTCGCTCATATGCTCGAATGTTTCTCACACCTAGATTAGACTCAAATTTAAAGTGTTCGCAAAAATACTCACAACACAAATCCACGGTGTGTATAGCCCCCGTTCGCGGCCAAGCAACAAGCGCCCCACCCTCTGATTCTTCCTTTCGTTCTTCGTGCGGCGTTCCCCAGGAAATCACGGTGCGGCCATAGTACTCTCTTTCTTCTTGTGCGGCTACACTTTGCTGAAGGAACCCACTCCATGCTTCTCAAAGAAAGAAGCCACTAGCGGCCATTCACACAACGAGGAACCCCTTTTGTCTGCAGTGGCAGGGGACTTTTTTCCTCTCGTTCGTCCAACCTTCGGCAAAGGTGAGTCCAACTCTTCAATTTTATTGTGCTGTCAAACTTGGATATTTATTCAATCTGGTTGGATTCCATAAACGGCTCAGACTTGAGACATAATTTAACGATACCACTTGGATGTCTGCAGAAAAATAAAGTAAGACGTGAGGTCCATGTAATCATATTGTCTCCTACTGCATGATATGTCACCTAACACTTATGACAATCTGTACAATGCAAATAAGAAATTTCCTTTCTAACATGATTGCCCATTGTTAAGCATTTTTATGCTTTTTGTTTACATCGATACTATCCAGGGCATAGAGAACAGTATGTCAGGTTATGGAAAGCACGTCCGTGTGCAGAAGATTGAAGAATCACATTCATCATCATATTCACCGAACTATAGAGTACTTATCAGAACTCAATCCACATGGTGACTTTCATTTATGATACAAAGGAAGTCTGATGCAATTAAGTAGTGAATTAACTTCTAGAGAATATCAATGGCAACCTTCTGCACATATTTGTCACATAAAAATGGAAACCTGCACATATCGCAATATAAGCGCACACATTTCAAAGTTGTCATCAGGTCAGAATGCACTCTCACATGAAGATAACTCATGACACTAGTGCCCAAAATCTACAGGCACCCGAAGCAGTGCCTCCATTTGGTTGATGATCATTCTCTAATGTATGACAAGTAAAACTTTAATTGCAATCTATTAACTAAGCTTACTCTAAAGTATCTCCTAGATTTATATCTAATGCCTTCTTCATGTCATGACAAAGGAAGTTATCAAGCATTCTTAAGTCTATGAAGGGCAGAAGGGATCACCTTCACATCATTATGATAGTGCTAAAAAATGAGCCGAGACATTACTTGTACTGCAAGTACCCTCTCTCTAGCAACCCGGTAGCATTAGCATCTTCTTCAGCTTTTTCGACAGGCATCTGTTCCACATCCATCTGCTAAAGGACTGCCAGCTCATTGTCTGTCTGACTTCTTTATATATGACATGCTGAAGGTTTTCCCGTATCAAACTGATGAAACCCTGGTTTTTAATAGCTAGTTCATCCATTTTAGTTTGACTCTGCTGAGACTACCAGCTGCCTAGGCTAGCGATGAGAAGCACCTGCAAAGATGAGCAAACTTATCAACATTCCATAACCTCCTAAGAATTTTACTTGGCCAGTCAAGCAAGGAGACTCTGCAACATTGATTTCATCTACAAGGCTCAAGACCATTTGACATCAGCAATAAGACCGTCCAATTAATGTGGAACAGCTCCAATGAGCAGTGCTCCAATCGAAGGAATCATCAAAACAAGTAGATCTAAAAGATTCCCATATAATAACATAGGTGAAGGATTAAGGAACACCAGGGCATCCCGCCATGGGTAATAAGGAACCGTGTGTCATGATCACTTGATTCCTTGAAGTCTGGAACAAACCATACCTGACCATGAATGAGCCAATCTCTGGTGAAAGCCAACAAAACCACACAATCCATTGCTCTAAAACGAAGTAAGACAATAGAATATGGCGAAAGATTGCACATCAAGGATATGCTACCTCCTCCCACAATTCTGCTTGAAGCTTTCTTCGAAAATTGCCAATAACTCAAGCCTCAGACATTCAACTGTGCTGACTCATGAGACTTTTCCTGTCAGAAGGCTCTTCCAACAAAACAAATACCTTCAAGTTGACTAGATGATTCCATAATGTACATCTGCTGAGGACAGACATACATGTCCTTAAGTAAGAACCTTCATGAAGAAGGTATTTATCCAGGTTAATTGACCAACTTTTTCATTTATTCCACATGTTATGCAAGAGTCAACACAAATCAAATTGTCTTCATGATTCTAGTCCAACATTTCCCATTTCATGCGTATGAGCATATGCTTCTTCCATGTGCATGAATCAAATGGGTGGGTTAAGTTGGAGGGAGGCATGGAGAGAATGAGAGGGAGAATGTTTCTTTTTTAAGCCTAGAATTATAGTCGAAGCCCCACTAAACGGAATCATAGCTCACATCCAAGGAATTTTGCCTACATAAAAAGTTAAGGAAGCAACCACTTCATTTGTGTGTCATGAAACAAGTAAATTCTGCCATCTATTGCCATGGTGGACTGCTGCTTTAGAACAACACATTGATCTATCTCCAATCATTGCAAATGCTACTTCAGTAATCCTCTTCCGACAGCAATCATCAGCAATGGGAATCTTGTTCCATTTCATGTACACTAGCCTGTATGAACCAGCCTCTCTTCTGTGCCATGGTCTACCATCTTGATTAAATCTCCTTTCATCGCGCAGGGGGGAAAAAAGGCAGAGCACGAGCATAGAGATTCCAGAATTCTACTTTGAAACCCAAACTACAGTATTGACATTATGCATTTATCTTAGATATGTCTAAAAGCCAACCATTCTAGCAGATATTTCCCAAAGTTCTAATTTGCTACATTGCATGAGAACCAGGATCTAGGGTAAAGGTCAGAAAGCTTGTCACTCAAATGAGCAAAAAACTTCAAATCCATACATTTGTATGTTACATAGAGTATGCATTAGCGCATGTGTCGATATGTAAACTGCTCTCCAAATGAATTCAGCATATTATTTGATACGTCTATTGTTCAGCCTCATAACATTTGGATTCTACATTGTCCTGCAAATTTTCAGGACAAGGAAAGTGGGCAAAAACTGCTCCAATCATTAGGAGATCTCTAAAAAGAGGAAAACATGAAAAGAAATTGTGTCCACTCCACCTTCCCCTGAAAACAAAATTTCCAAGTACTCCCGAAGGGAGAAAATCTACGTCCTACAAAAGATGGAAAGGCTGACTCATCTTAACCGTTAACATTCTTCACTCAAGAATCGAATCATCAGGCAAAGGTCAGAAAGTATGTTACTTGGATGAGCACAAAAGTCAGAACCTAAACCTCCTATGTCATGCAATGCATTAGTGCATATGACAATCTGTAAACTACTCTCCAAATGAATACAGCAGATCATTTGATATAATTATCGTTCAACCTCATGATGTTTGGATTCTACGTCTTCCAGCAACATTTCCAGCACAAGGAAAATGGGGAAAAAACTGCTCCAGCCAATGGGACATCCCCTTGAGCCAAGACCTCAGTCATATGTAGAAAAGAGGAAAACATGAAAAGCAAGTACCACTCTATCTTCCCCTAAATACTAAATTCCCAAGGACTCCTGAAGGGAGAAAATCTACACCCTATAAAAAGATGGAAAGGCTGGCTTTCATCTTAGCCATCATTAACGTTCTTCATTTGAGAATCGACTCATCAGCTAGGCCAGGCATGGATAATGGATGATATTAGGTGTAAAAGAGCAGCCAGTCAATTCTCCTCTTCATCTTCTTACAAGGAACTTAGGTGAATATGCATCAGCATTCACCTTGGCTCCTGTTTCTCACTTAACAAAAGCCACCTAGCATAGTATGCTATCAGCTGCTTGAGGTGAAATCTAAATGCAGTACATAGCATTCCGTGACCAATAACCGAATTGCAAGCTAAAATTCTAACAGCGCTACAACACACCGCGCTTTACACAAAATGTTCCAGAAAATATTGAATTTCCAGAGTTATCAAATCCCAGCATATCTAACCTCTAATGCATGTGCCAAGGAATCACATGACAAATTATCCAATGATTCGGGAAATGATTGCAATGCCACATCCTTAATCACACGAGATAGCAGCAGAAGCGGTGGGAAGTCCATCATTTCGACAAAGGAAAAACAAGACCATGCTAGTCCTCCAGTTATCAACGAGAATCGAGTCGTGATGCGATAAAAACTGCCAAATGAATGATAGTTCAAAAGGTCATAGGATCAGACTAACATCAACAACAATACCATCAAAATTATCACAAACTCTCTCTCCTCGAGAGAAACCTCTTCCAATGCAAAGGACTCCGTTCAAATGAAATCATCACCGAGCCAGCATTCCCATTCCAATTATGTCCGAATGTTCAAGAGATCCCATACATTCAGCTACGTCAAAAACCAAAAGAAGATAACAAAAATGCCTCTGAACAATCTTCATTCACTCTCTCAACATGACACTGACAAACCCAAAATCGGTTCTGTTTCAGACTAACATCCTTCCCCTTTCAGAACAACGAAATTTGAATTGAATATGAAGTATGCATTAAATATGACCGGAATTGGTATAAATTGATGCCGAAGAATGTTTCTTTTAGTCGGGAGCTCTTCCTTGAAGACATGAATGATAATTATTCTGTTCCTAAGAACAATTTCTAGCCAGAAATATATTTTTGGAAGGAATTTTATGAGGTGAAAACTGTGGAGGAAGAAGAGGTAGAGGTTATTCCTGAAACTCCAGTGAATCAAGGGGCTTTAGCGCCCTATGAGCAAGCTCAAATTGATCCAACCCAGGCAGATATGGAGGGACAAGAGGAGGGGTAGTAGAAATGAATGCTGAATATACTTTGAATATAAATCAGGAACCGGCAGGAATCTGGAAAACGAGTCCTTATGATCCAGGGTACTGAAGAAAACAAGAAGAAAGGTAAGGAATAGAAAACTCCTCCCAGCAAGAAGCAACGTGGATTTTTTTCCGTATAATTCAATGAATCCAACCTCCTCTTGGTTAGATGAAACCAAAATCCTGGATACTCCCATTCTTATTACAGAATAGGTAGCTGAATGGGCTTGGGTGGCTAGCCCAAATAAGCCTAATAAGTAAGTTGGAATTGTCAAGGGCTGGCCACCCCTTAACGATTCTTGAGCAACGAACTATGGTCGCTCGTGAAAGGCCCAAGTTGTTGCTTCCCATGGAGAAAAATAGAGAAAAAGTGGTGCAATGACATATGAGACAACTCAATTTCCAGGAATGTTATATTATGAATCTAGTTGGTACAGCAAGGGGATTAGTGGTCATGTGGAAATACTCGGTCTTGGTGGTTTGTAGATTCATTATTAGAATACTTTATTAATCTGACTTCCACAGATTGAGCATATTACTTTTTTTCATGCTCTAAATGCATTCCAGGATAGGTTAAGGCTATGAGAGGAAATCAAAAGATAAAAAAACAGTAATCATCTCCCATGGGTTTGTACGGGTGACTTTAATAAAATTCGTTATCGCTGGAAGAAGGAAGGGAGGAAAATGGCAAAGAACTTTAGAATGACAGCATTTTGGGAATTAATAAATGACTGTTCTCTAATGGAGGTGGATTGCAAGGGGTGCACATTAACATGGACTAATAACAGAGAGGGAGATGAGATTGTGAAGGGAAAATTAGATAGAGTCCTATGCAGTGTAGATTAGGGAGTAATGTTCCTTAATGCAGAAGCTTATGCCTTGCCGGCCCTTAGTTCAAATCATAGCCCTATCTTATTGATTCTCTCAATGGAACCAACAAAACGAGGCAAAGCTTTTAAATATGAGGCTTTTGGAATGACGATGATGAATGCAAAGAATTAGTAAAAATGGCATGGCGATAAAAAAGAATGGACAAAGAGGAATGTCTGAGTAAGTTGAAGAGAGTATCAGTGGTCCTAGCTGATTGGAGTAGGAAAAAAATTTCTAATGTCGAACGGGAGATAAATTCTTTAAAGCAGGAACTTCAAACCATGACCAACAGATACCGTACTGAAAATGGTGGAGAAAGAGCCCAGCTGATTAAAGAACAAGTAGAAATATTATGGCAACAGGAGTAGATGTATTGGGGAATGAGGGCCCACATTAACTGGATGTAATGGGGGAATAGAAACATCCGGTTTTACCATGCAACTCCAATCTATCTAAGGCAAAGAAACAAGGTTTCAGCACTGAAAAATGAAATGGGGGTCTGGAGCCAAGAAACAGGGAAGTTAAGAGTTGATGCAAGAGTTCTTCCTGTCCCTGTACAGTACAGAGCTAGCCCAAAACTTCTAGCCTGTTCTCGAACATTGTTCTCGGATAGTTTCAGAGGAAGTGAATCAATCCCTGATTCAGGCTGTTGCAATGAAAGAGGTTAGAGACGCAGTGTTCCCATTGAGGGCCTCCAAGGCCCCTGGACCTGACAACTGAGCAGACTTTTTATCAACATCACTGGAAGGAGATTCATCAGCATGTACTTGACATGGTCCCAGACTTCTTTTTAATAGGTACTTCCATGAGCACTTAAATAGAACATATATGGCTCTTGTTCCTAGAATATTACTCCCAAAAAGTCTTGATCATTTTCGTCCCATTACCTTATGCAATTTCAACTATTAAATTATCTTGAAGGTATTGGCTAATCACCTCAAACCTCTTTTATCTAACCTGATAGCAACGAAATAGAGTGTGTTTGTGTGTAGAAGACAGATCTATGATAACATGTTGATAGTATAGGAAGTCAGTCTTACACCAGTTAAGAATCAAAAAGAGAACGAAGAAATTCCGAGAAACTTTATATGAGGAAAGCATATGATAGGATGGAATGGGATTTTTGGAAGGAAGTCTACTAAAAATGGGCTTTGACACTAAATGGATATCTTGGATAATGCACCGTGTTAAATCTGTGTCTTTGAGTATTAAGTTCAATGGGAAGCCTATACCCATTCTTCTGTCCATCTAGAGGGCTTCAACAAGGTGACCCTCTCTCGCCATATCTTTTTATTATAGTGTCATATGTGGCATCTACCCTCCTAAATAAAGCTGTAGAGGAAGAGAGAATCTCGGCAATTAAGCTCAACAGACACAGCCCTCCATTTTCACATTTTTTATTTGCTGACGATTCCATCTTTTTTCTACATGGAAAGATACGAGAGTGCCACAGTATTACCGAAAACATGCATCAATATTGCTTTGCTTCGAGGAAGACTATTAATTTAAACAAATCAGGAATTCTCTTAGTAGTGGATGTCCCCAAAATCTACATCGAAATATGGCAAAGGAGCTGCGAGTTTCAGAAATAGAAAAAATCGGAAAGTGTCTTAGAATTCCATCGGATCGGGGGCAAACCAGAAAACAAATGTTTGTGTGGATCTTAGCAAGACTTAACATGAAGCTTCAAGGTTGGAAAGAAAAGCTTATCTCCAAAGCCAGAAAAGAAACTCTAACTAAAGCTGTGGTGTAGGCTATCCTTCAAATTTCCACTATCCATTTGTCGTGCGATAGGAACAGAAAGTCGCTTCATTTTGGTGGGAAAATGGTGAATTCAAATCAGGACTTCACTGGAAGAGATAGGATGTAATGAAGAGAAGAAAAGATAGTGGTGGAATGGGGTCCGGAGATCTAATGAATTTCAACAAGGTCGAGCAGCATGCATCGCGAGTTACTCAAGCTCAATAGAGTCTATGGGTTAAGGTTATGAAAGGTTTTTATTTCCCAAATAGTGACTTCTGGAGTGCTGCGAAGGGGCTCCTGTTCATCTTGGGGATGGCAAAGTATCTTGACAGGAAGGGATCACGTTTCAAATGCTTGAGATGGTCGGTAGGAGACGGGACTGAAATCAGAATAAGAAAGATAACTGGCTAAGATCTGGAGTCATTGGTGGCAAGGCAGCCCGCCAACTAGTGGCAGGCTTAATTGACAAAGAGGAATTCAAGTGGAAAGAGCATATGATTAATGGGATATCTGATGAAAGAGCTGCGAACGAAATCGTAGCTATTCCTATCAGCTCAACCATGGACAAAGACAAGATGGTTGGACATGCACAACCTCAAGCTCTAACTCAGTGAAAAGTGCCTACCATCACATAATGTCAACAGAAACAAAACAGCAAGCAGAACAACTAACATCCTCATATCAAACACCCAGACGGCAATGGAAATTCATTTGGAACATGAATGTTAACACAAAAACGAGGCTCTTTACTCGAACGTGTGCCAAAATGCAATCCCATCTTTAGAGAACTTGTTCAAACGGAAAGTCTTACCTGAACCCATCTGCCCCCTTTGCCAAAAGACCTAAGAAACAGTTGATCATATTTTTCGATCATGCGACTGGGCTCGTGAGGTCTGGAATCACCCAAAATTAGATATCAGAATCACGGGCAAGGAGCTCAGTCGCATGGAGGAGAGGATTCTACAATGAGATAACTCAAATGCAAACTCACCTTCACTAGATTTGGTAGTAGGGGTTCGCTGGAACATTTGGAAGGCTTGGAACCATTTCATCTTGCGCCAACAAAAACCAGGTTAGAGTAGCATAGCGGAAGCGACCATGGCTGCACAAAAGAACTTTGAGAGATGGAACTATAGAAGGCGAAAATGAACACAGCAGCAGGAACTCTTACCCGAGATGTGAAACCCATCGAGAAGGGGTTGGCTGAAGATCAATGTTGGCGGGTCTCTAATGGACGGACAAACCGCGGGAAGCGTTGCCGAGGTATGCGGAGATGAAGCTGGGAGAGTGGTGGTTGGTTTCGGGAAGGAAGTCCAAGCAAATTGAAAACCGTGCCAGTCTAGAAGCCCTTCATTCTCTCTCTTGCTTTGGAGTTAAGACTATCTGAAAGTAACGAGCGTACTTACGTATCACAATATGAGTGGGAGGTGGCCCCACTTATCACCGAGTACAAGAGATCGATGACCGTTTCAAGTAATTTCAAATAGTCCAAGGTGGAAGAGAAGAAATCAAGTGGCGGATTAGATCGCAAAGGTTTTCTTTTTTGTTGGACTACCAATCCTCCAGACCTTATTTGTTTGAGGGTAACTTCCACCGGAGGTTTCACTTGAGTAATGAAAGAAGACTTTTTTTTAACGAAAAAACAAAAAATGCAGCTGCTTCCGATCAAATTTCCCGTGTCTTGCAGATCTTGTTGATTCAACACTAACAATGCCGTTCAAATGGTCCATTGTTTTTTCCCGCTTCTCTTGCTTCTTTTTCATGATGTCTTCCTTTGGCTGTTGGACGAAAGAAACACGTACAATCACATAAAATCAAATTAGAAATCTTCACACAACAAGACATTTACGACCATAAAGTAGTACCTATAATCTCACTGTGGTGACAAATTTGTGAGAAGTGCTATCTAACTTCTTAGCATTAACCACGACATTGTTGGCACTTCCATGCTATTAAAAACAAGAAAGTAGTCAAACCAAATTGACATTTACAATCATTCAAGTACGTAATCAGTTACTTGAAAGTAAAAGTGCCTTTTGATTGGCGGCATTGTTATGATGGATCTTTGTGACAAGTTTGTTGGCTTTTCTTTATTTGCCCATCCCTTCATCCTGTTCACTTAAGAAAATAAAGTCAGAAAATAATGGCACAAATAGAGACTAAAAACATAGAATGAATGAACCTTACCTTTTTCTTTTGTTCTAAGGGACAATTTTTTGAGGTGTGGCCTCGCTTAAGCACAAATGACGTGTAGTTTATGTGCCTTGTCTTGATGGTTTGAATCCATTTTTATATTCTCCTCCCTTTGATATCCTTCTCTCTTGAGGCCTACTTGGCATAATCTGAGGCATTGGTGCAACCAAAGGTTCTTGATCATTGGAAGGCCAAACGAGTGAACGATGCACATCACTAGCCGATGCCAAATGAGTGAATTGATTTTTAGACCTCCTCCTATTAGTACACTTAGTATCCAATTTGACGTAATGCAAGCTATAATAGAATTTCGACAGATAACACTTCAAGGAGAAAAAAAGTAGAAAAGAAAACATGAACAATTCGTCAAATCAGGATTGATCAAGAAAAGCCTAAGAACAGGAAGTGCACCAAGCTAAACTAATTAGAGTCAACTGGGATGATAGGCGATCTGAGCACATGGGGACTACCATAATTACTCTCTCCGGGTGCGCATAATAACTATTCTATCTATTTTTCTATTTTTTTTATCTTGGGAAAATGTTTGGAATAAAAATCCATTTGGTAATATAATTTCATTTTTCTATTTCTGGAATAAATTTTTAGTCTAAAAATAGGTTTATAATAGAAATGAGAAGTAAAAATTTTCTACTTTTCTATTTTACAACAAAAATGAGAAATAAAAACTATTTTCATCACTCACCCTCACTACTAGCTGTCCACCCACCCACTGATGCCCTTGTCCACTCTCCTATCGTCATTAAATGTGTATTTTTGCGTAGAAACTCGCCTAAGAAATAGAAATAGAAAAATCTATTTCTGACCAGAAATTGATTTTTGAAACAGAATGTCTACCATTTGCACCCTAGGTGTTTCACATCCACGTTATTCGAGGTCCAAATAAGGACCTAAATAAAACCTTCAAAGGACTTGCTTAGATCCAATCTAAGCACATGAGCACTACCACAGTTACTAACAAGGGTCATGACTAAATATTTTGCATGTGTTTTTGAGAAATAAATGGTCAATTGGATTCCGAAATTGCATGTTCATGATACCTGAACCTTTGTTACAATTGAGCTTCAAAATCCCAAATAAAGCACAATCTCAAATGCACATCACTGGACTCTGGCTACGTTGTTCTTCACACCGGAAACATTTTCAAGTTTGGTATCAACAGCAACCTCTATCATTTTGACAGCAAAATCAACTGTAATAAGATCTGATCCTCGCAAAATTTTGATTCCAAGACTTCGACCTATATTGGAAAAAACCATTCCAAGCCAACCATGACAGCAGCTTCACGAAGTAAGAATAGATTCCATGTTAGCATGAAGATCCAACCCCGAGTTACAAACAACTCTCTTCGCATAAAGACTCCAAAGGACCTCCATGCAGGTGCTAATTATAATACCAAACCGAAATACAATCGCCCAAATATACAGTGCAGTTGATTATTTCAAATGACGTCCTTCTTCACGTTTGCCATCCTGATGATTGCTTGACTCAAAAGTTCAGGTAAATGATAGAATGCATTATTAACTCTACAAACAATGTCATCTTTGGGCTAATATGTTATTTGCCTTGGACTTGTAGGTTTATCCCGAATTCAAAGCAATTGAACATGGATTCATAGTCAACAAAATTCAAGTTGCAATTTTCTCTATTGATCCAAATAGTTTACAGTGGTTTTGCTTTTGGCCTGTTTCCTGGTTTATTCAAAACCACGCCACTAGTTGAAGAATCTGTCCTCTCATTTACTATTTCTCGACCCATATGATTACCTCGATCATCTAATGCAGATAATTCTGTGAGATAAAATGTGCAGAACACAATGTTTGGACAAATTTTGTCCCAACTTAGTATTATATGCATACAAAGAGGTGCCCTCTCAATATGTTCCTTCTGTATAGTAAATTCATTCTTAAGAATAACTTATAACATGCAATCGTGAACTGCATAATCAGCCTAGAGCAAACTAAAACCTCACATCAAAAGGACCTCCACTTAGGGTCATTTATTTTACATTTCTCAATCTATACAATTACCTTTGGCATGTTATCAGGTGCCCTAATACATTAGGTTTTATTCCGTAATTCCAGCATTGCAGAATCAATCAGACGCGGAGAATCTTTACTTTTTTGCATCGGATGAAGAATCTTACCCGAAGACTAATGACAAATGATTCACTTAGAAGGCTTTTTGATTTATTTTCAATACTAGCATGATGTGCAAAAATATTTTGCCAAAGCACACATTAACTTGAGGAACATCTCCTCTGGATTCCTTGAAATCAAATAAGAAAATAATAACACTGTCAACCATGATATACTAACGAAAAGGTAACAAATCTTAAAAGAAAATGCAAACAAGAAATGCAAATGAAAATTGGGCGGTAAATCTCAAAAGAGAAAGAGGGAGCTTACCTATTTTATGAACCTTTGTTAGGAAATGTGGATCATCTCAATTATTCCGACTCATCCCATCCCGGTTATCTTGTCCAAATATCTTCAAACCTTTGGATATTTGGATGGTTCGAGCCTTTCAAGTTAACTGTAATCAAACATTCTAACCTGTCGAGACCTAGAATTTCGACTAAGTTGTTGCAATATTGAGCAATTAACATCTTTAGACCCTTGCATTTTGAAAGATCTAGCTTTTCAATTGAAGTGCATGAGATATTCAGCTTTTCCAATGACTTCAACCATTGGAGACCACGAATTTCAACTAGGTTTTTGCAGCTTTTAGCATTTAGTACCTTCAGATCCTCAGATTTTAGAAGGTCTAGCTTTTTGATTGAAGAACACTTAAAGAAACATAACTCTTTCACGGACCCTAAAATATTGAGATGTTCAATTTCGATTAAGTTTTTGCAAAATGGAACATGTAATATCTTCAGACTCCCAGATTTTGAAAGGTTCAACCTTTCAATTGAAGTGCACCCAACAATAGATAACTTCTCTAACAACTCCAGCTTATCAAGGCCTTGAATTTCTACTAAGTTTTGACAAAATCGAGCACTTAATTTCTTCATGCACTTAGATTTTGGAAGGTCCAACCTTTCAATTAAAGCACACTCGGCGAAACAGAGCTCTTCTAGGAATTCCAGCCAATTGAGGCCTTGAATTTCGACTAAGTTTTGGCAATTTTGAACATTTAATATCTTCAGACCCTTAGGTTTTGAGAGGTCCAACCTTTCAAGTGACGTGCACTTAATGATAGATATCTTTGCCAAGAAGTCCAACTTATCAAGGCCTTGAATTTCCATTGAGTGTTTGCAATTTTCTACATGTAATAACTTTAGACCCCCAAACTTCGGAAGGTCTAACCTTTCAATTGAAGCACACTCGACAACACATAATTCTTCCAAGAGCTGCAGCTTATCGAGGTCATGAATTTCGACTAAGCTTTCACAATATTGAACACACAATTTTTTCATGTCCTTCGATTTTGGAAGGTCCAACCTTTCAATTAAAGTGCACTTAGAGATGCACAGCTCTTCCAAGTACTCTAACCTATTGAGGCCTTGAATTTCAATTAAGCTGTAGCAATTCTCAATTTCTAGTTTCTTCATGCCTTTGGATTTTGGAAACCTTTCAATTGACCCTTTGATGGTCATGCTTTCCAATATTTGAATTTGTCAAGATCGGGACATTCACTTATAGTACAACAACCCTGGGCAGTTAATGTCTTTAGATGGTTTAATTGTGAAACATCTAGTGTGTCCATAGATTTACAGAACAAGACTTCCAAAAAATCTAACTTGAAGGGAGTGTTTAGAGATCTTTGTAATTTTGATTCTTCGACATTTAGTTGGGAATATTCTAAAAGCTCTAGAAGTGTTGATGGGAGCTCCAAGATGCACTTGAGAATTTTGTAGTTATGAAGGTGCAGTTGCTTGAGATCGGTTAGATGGGAAAGTGAACTCATTTTGAAACTTTGACAGGTGACACTCAAATATGTTAAGTTGGAAGGAAGCTCAGGCAGCCATTGAAGCTCCCATCACCTTAAAACTTCTAATTTTTTGAGCTTTCTTAGTCTTCTAATATCATTGGGTAATTCCTTTATTCCAGTCCCAAAAATATCCAAAATTTCTAGATTTTGCATAGCCCCTATGTTGTCCGGTAGGGAAGAAATCTGACCACAATTTCTTAGGAGAAGTTGCTCCAATGCTTCTAATTTAGTCACTTCTGCCGACAACTCCTCGAGACTAATACATCCCGACAAGTTCAAGCATGCCAGAGTCTTCATGTTTCCAATTGTAGAGTCTATTTGCTTCAGACTTCGACAACCTTTGAGGATAAGAACCTCTAAGTTCTTAAAAGCAGACAGGAAGAAAGTTCCTTCCAAAGATTGACAATGTGTTAGGTCGAGAAACTTGAGCTTTCCTGTCGTCTGATAAAAAATGTAATAATTGTGGAGGGGTTAGCCAAAAGTAATTTTGATTCAACGGAAATCAATACGAAAAAAGAAAGAAAAGACTTGTTTAACCATCTTACCTTCACAAAATTCCATCCCTGCCATTTGCTAGAAATCTCGCTTCTCGACAACTCGAGTACAACCAATTCCTTTACATTAAATTCTTTTGCTTCAAAAGTCAAGGGACAATTATGCCATCGAAGCCATTTTAACTTCTTAGTGCAGTTCTCAAAATCTCCACTAAAATGTGCTCCACTCGCATCGAGGAACCTTAAATTCCTTAACTTCTTGAATTGTTCTCCCTCAAGGATATTGCCACCTTGGTCAATGGTTTCACCAGAACTAAGACAAATGGCCTCAATCTTTTCTGTTCCCTATTAGTAGGAATCAACATCCATTAATACTATTTATATCCAACTTAAGTCATCTAATATCATTTGTTCATATTGCTATTATTATGCATCGGTCTCTTCAAAAGACTAGCAAATCCTTTTTTGGTAGATAAACAGTATTTATAAAGGCTAAAAAAGTGAAAGATGTCAATTCCGACTTTGAAATTTGGCCATAAGTAGATCTTAAAAGAATTACGATGTTCTCTAGTTTTATTTTATCATGTATAATAGTTTATAGTTTCTTATACCCATTATAAACATACTATTACCCTTTGATCTACCTGTGGGGTAAAACTTCACAACTTGTCAATCCTCTTCTTTCTTGTAATGTAGCTTTGTTGCTATACTAGTTAGGACACACATGCAATGTGTGGAATTTAATTAAATTACAATGCGCAAAATTGAAAGTTATTGTGATAATCGTGACAATTGGGAAAAAAATTCTCTTAATATAAAAAAAATTATCGTTATGAAGTCCATATTTTCTTATGTTTAAATTTTGTGTATATTACTCAGCTGTGTTGCTTACAAATTAATAAAAGTATAACTTATACTCATTTTTGTTTTTACCAATGGAGTGATACTAATTGTAAGTAATTAAGCTTGCAATAGTAATTACTTTAATATCATATGTAATTTTTATTTTATTAATAGTAAATTGAATTATTATCAATAATTAATCTTTAATTATGAACAACTGAGACAATAACATTAATTATATTTATGCTCTCTCTAACTTATCATACCAGCATAAATTATTATTGAGTTGTAGATCACAATTGGCTATATTATAAATCAATCAGAAATTGAATTATTCAAGTATAATTAATATACTTGTCCTAAAAAATTGTAATAAATAAAATAAACAGTCCTAATTTATTAACTTTGATTAGTTTGAATACAACTAATTATTAAAAATGCATAGTATTTTCCGAATTTTAAAAATTGAACTTATTCTTGGCTACATGGAATAGCTAGTAACTCCTTGGCCCCCTAGGAATAGCTAGTCCTGATTTTGAGAGAACAGCTATTTCAAATCTACTTTTTGAATCAAAGGAATGAAAATTGCTTCAATTTTAATGCATTAAAAATACATTAGTTATTCCTGCGAACCAAAGGTGCAACAAGCTTTCACCAAGAAAAATCACTTATGCATAAGCGGTTAAGGAGCACAAAAAATTCATGGATTTCTAAATCCATGTCAATTATTCAAACTAGAGAATTTCGTATTGTATTTGACAGTGTTGCTTAAGATTTCATGGATACTCAAAGGAGAATAACATAATTAGTGGAGAAGGAATTATATCTTGTACCTAAAAGAAAACTCTGAGAAGAGTCATTATAGAAAAGGAAGCAACCTCCAAGAGAAGTAATCATACTCAGATTAGTCATTTCCATAAGAAAATTCCCTCTCAAAGTACGAAGAAATCTATCTGTCATCAAAATTGTTTATTTTCAAGTATTTGATTTTTTTTTTCATCTTCAATAATGGATCGACAGAGTTTAAGTAGCACTCATGGCCAAATCCCAAAGAACAAGCCCAACCATTTGTACCTGAGACAAAAGTAACACAATCTTCCCAAAAAAAAAAAAAAAAAAAAAAAAAAAAAGCCTAATCTTTTGTATTGGAGACATGTTGACATGGAATGAAGCCCGACCTTTTAACCGTGGAACAAAACCGAAACCTATTGTAAATTACATTCATGAAATTGCCACTGATATCCTACATGGCTCACATCAACCAGCACAGAAGAACGACGTTGTTTTTTCATTTATAATCCTTGTCAACAAAATTAGTGTATAATCTCTGTTATCAAATTTTTAGCATTATATAAAAAAAAAAATAATAAAGCCGTATCATTAAAATGATTCATTGTGCATGTCAGCCCAATGAGCCATGTAATAGGTGTCATTTTTGTATCGCGAATGAAGACGGGCTGAGCTTTTCCCTGGGATGTTCGCAAGGTGGTGTTATTTTCAGCCCACATGCTTGATTGAGCTTCCTTTGAGGATATTATAGGTTGTGTTATTATTGTCGCAGGTGCAAAAGGCTGCTCTATTTTTCACCTGGCAGTTTACTCACTAATGTCCAAGGAGTGAGTTACTAACGTGTTTTAATTATGCTTTAAATGTCTTAGTGCTCTTGTCCGTGCCTCGCACATCACATGACGAATATCATGATTGACTGTTTTCGATTACATACCTAACATTAAACTTTAGATATTGATCAGATGTAGGAATCAACTTGAAGAAAATCTTGTATCAGTTTTCTCAACCACTTTAATTTTGAGTAATGATGGTACCCTGAATGAAGAAGGAAATGAACCAAGCAAGAATTTTGAAATAATTACCTCTAATGATGTATCTTTTCGGTTTGTAAAGCCATTAATACCAAAGTTATCTAGATATTAATATACAGCATATTCCTTTTTCTTTGAGTTAGTTCAGTTTATTTTATGATGTAACCCGAGAGACATAACAAATGAACGTTGGCTTTAATATGATAACATAGGAATCGGCTCTTGAGATTATACATTGGTTGCCCGTTCAAAATGCAATTAAGTGCTAGTTTCTGAGCCACAACTCCGAGTCAAACAAATGATGGATTAAGAATATTAAGAGTCAAAACTGTGATTGATTTCACACATACAATACAATCACATACTTAATTATATACAAAAAAAAAAAATTAAGAGTAATTATCTCTGGGACTTTTTTTGTGCAAAAAATAAGACATTTCTCTTTTTAATAGTCATTGTGTCAAATATGCTTAATATCAAATATATCTACATACATTTGTTCATAGCCTATTAATGATATATTCGGTAAGTTTTGAATTAGTCCTTATTATGTGAATTTTGGTAAAAGGAATTACTAACTTAATATTACATATAATAAGTATCCCTTGCATTCTCAAATATGGTATAATGATTGAAATTTCATGAGAAATGCGGGTGTGGTTGCTCCTACTATATTAATTTTAACACATAGAGATTAGAATTTTATGATTTTTATATTCTAAGGAAGTTATGGTTTACACTGGCATAGTCAAAGTGATTATTGCATGCGTCAAAGTTGCAACTAAATCAATTTTAGAAGTTCAGGATTCTGTCAATATACAACATCCCCATCAAGTATCTAAAAAATTTGAAAATATCTCGTTCTTGAAAATAACTTGTGAATGCATACTTGTTTAAAAAAAAAAATCTCAGATAAGGTGCAATGCTTGCTAAGAGAGGGCGACCTCCTACTTTCTAATCACGTCAATGAAACCACATGAGGGTAATAACATTAAAGAGTTCTCTGTTCACTAGAGCAAGCACTAAGTACAAGACCAACATCACTTTGACAAGAGAACATGGACTAAGAGGGCAAAAAGAAGAGAAACGCTTACCTCATTTCCCTCTAGCACAACCTGGACTTCCCTTGAATCCCATAACCTGCTACGATACTGAGGTCCCCGCTGGTTTTCCTCACGGATAATTTCCCTACCAAGGTCTCTCAAATGATCATGCATTCTAAGCTCATGATTATCTCCAACTTTTATTAATGACATAAATTTCAATACTTCAATTCCTTCTTGTGGGAAAAAGTCACAAGCAGCCCACATGTAGGATGTGATTCTTTTGCTTGTCCCAATGAAAAAACAAGCAATATCCAAAAATATCTGCTTTTTGTCTATAATCCAATGCTTCATAACTTATCCTTAACTTTTCTCGCACTGTCTTATGGGGGACTTTTCTTAACTTCTCTATCATATCCCTCCATAGAATTGGCTTTCGTCCGCACAAATATGAACCTAGAACTTCAAGAGATAACGGAAGTCCTCCAGTGGTGGATACAACATCATAAGTGAGGTCTTCAAATTCACTGGGAGGAGAGTCCCTTCGAAATGCATGCCTACTAAATAGAATCAAAGATCTATCCTTATCCAATTCCTCATGTTCATAGTTGTAGTTCACTTGAGCATTGTCAAGAATACTCTTGTTTCTAGTGGTAACAATGATCCTACTTCCTGGAAAAAACCAATGATGATTTCCAGCCAAAGCTTCCAGCTGATCATAATCATCTACATCGTCAAGAAGAATGAGGACTTTCTTACTTTTAAGCATGGATGAGAGGATCTCAATCCCTTCATCCTTATTACGAACTTGATATTCTAGCTTCAATATATCATTGATTAACTGATTTTGTAAGTAATGAACACCAAAACGCTCCGATGATTCCCTAATATCAGCAATGAAGCTACACAACTCAAATTGATTTAAGATCTTATTGTAGATAGTTTTCGCAAGAGTTGTTTTCCCAATGCCTCCCATTCGGTGGATGCCAACAAATAGGGTGTCACAAGGACTTTTATCTACAAATTCCATGATCTTCTCCACATGACTATCAATTCCAACCAAATTCTTTGGAATATCCAATTCAAATTTCTTTTTCAACTCTCTCAATACTTTTTGGACAACCGATTTTACCAATTCTCCTTCATAGCTGTCAAACATAACAAGAGTTCAAATACGTGGTAAGAATAATTTTATGTTGTTTATCTAATGAGAGCATAGTAATAAATAAGTCTAGGGATAAATCCTAAAACTCTAAGAATCATTGTTGCACACCGCTATATATTAGAATATTATGGATTGAAATCATATTTCAAACTTCTTGTTGTTGACGATTATTAGGGATGAAATGGACATGGCTTTGAAAGCCTTTTAGAGCGTCTGGATAAGAAAAATTCAATTAGGCAACATGGTATGAGAGTTCAGCCATCAATCAACGAACAGGTTGTAACTTTTGATGCAAGAGGAATTCAAGTTTTATAATACAAATCCCAAAAGTTGTTCAGAGTACTATATTGTGAACTACCTGAATACAACGAGGGGATTTCTCCTTATTTGCCCAATTTTACAAGCTTGCAAGTTTCCATTCTTGTTGTGAATTTTCATTCTAAATTCGTGTTCTTATCGGTTTCCATTTCATCAAGGGGTGATAACACGTTGTACTTTACTTTTTTTTTATGTCTATATTATATATTTTATAATTAATATGTATGGATTTTATTGGGAAGTAGAAGAATAATTTTTCACCATAATAGAACACCGCTTTAATTTATACAAGTGAATGCGACAGAAATTATGTGTTGAAGATAGGAAAATGCATTGAAAATTATTTGAACAAACATATTACAAAGATAATCCTTTTTCCACAACCATCTCTTTTTTTCTGACTTTCTTAGTTGAATTATAATCTTGCATAATTATGTAAATAGAAAAGTTTATGATGAAGACTGATGTAGCCCACACTATAAACATGGAAAAAAAATGCAACAATCTTACAAAATCTTTTGGTATAAGAATAAAAATTCATTTGAAAAATCTTATATAATCAAGCGATTGTAATCATACCAATGAAGTCCATTATTAGATTGGTTAATATCATTATATTAAAAAAAAAAAAAACTAAAGAAGGATAATTGATGGAACTTGTGCATCGCAGGATCTTACTACTATAAAAATCTTACTGCTAACCAATAAAAAGGAAAATGATGCGGGTAGGGATTAGATTCGGTAAACACCCTTACAAAAGTACATAATGCATTCGTGAAAGATTTTACCCATTGGCGTTCCATCCTTTCAAAGAACTGACTTCAACGAGGGCTTGCTTCCATTTCTCTAAAATCATCTGGTCGAAATGCCTTTCACGCGTACGAAATGCGTTTCCAAAACTACCAACTTGACATCGGACGTGAGCTGGTTCCACTTTGTAGAAGATCGGCAAAACTATATACCCGCTGTCACTTTTCTTGCATTCCATTATTTGAACGAGTTCATTCAAGCACCAATTGCTTGAACCATAATTCACAGAGAGAATAGGGATTATGATCTTACTATTCTTGATGGCTGTTAAAAGATTTGGGCCGATCTTCTCACCTTCGTGGATCTCATTATTGTCTCTAAAAGTATGGATGCCGGCATCGACAAGCCTGTTGTAGAGGTGATCAGTGAAACCTTTACGAGTATCCATTCCTCTAAAGTTCAAAAACACGTCGTAGTAGTCTCCTGTCAACGTGGTCAACGAACTAGATGCACTGTTATTAATTTTTATTGGAGACGAACTAGATGCACCACAATTAGTTTCCGTGGGCGTAGTCAACAAACCGGATGCGCTGGTATCAACATGTTCTGCATCGCTATGCGCACCGACGCTGCATTTCTTAATGGGAAGATGCATTTCTTCTTTGCCTTGGGGTGGTGGAAATTTTAATGCATGAAAAAAATCCAAGATGATAACTGCACTGGAAGAAGAGAACATGTGAGGAAATTTCGATGCAGAAGCAATCAAATTAAATAGAACCAAATTAAGAGACAAGTGTCATCATCAAATAAGTCAGACAATCACTTATGCTAAATTCATTATGTTACTAACGCTTTTACATCAAGGGCAACTGCAATTACATTAAGGAAAAACGAGGACTTTTCATGCTGTGATTCCTTCAATTTACAGTCAAGCGATCACATGCTAAATTAAAGAACAAGAAAAAGACATCAAGGAGGATTAGCCAGCCAATTCTTTCCAATATGAAAGCTGCAGATCAAGCTTAAAGAGGCAAGTGATTCTCGGCTGGAAGAATAGTAGGGAAGAAAGAATGGCTAGAGCCCATTTCGCACATTGAATAAGAAAATTAGAGAGAAATTAAGAGTGAGATATTCTCAATAGAGGTAAGCATGGTCCGGGTGGGTGGTTCCGCCTTGGAACCGGGAACCACCCTCTAAGGACTAGTTCCAAAAAATTAGAATTGAGACCTATCCATTGGTTCCATGGATCCACCCGCGAACCAAACCGACGGTCTGACCGGTGGTCCGATCTGGTCCAATTCTCTGTTGGGTCCATGGAGTCGGTTCCCAATCTCTACAAATCTTGTTTGGCCTTATATTTGGGTTAAATTGCAAGCCATTAAATTTGATTAAGGATTGAAAACTATAAGGCAAAATGAATGGATAATACTGGTTAGTTAAAAACTTAATTTATTCTAAAGTCATGGTGTGGTCCTCTTAAAATTTCTTGACAGTGGGAAAATGTGGAGATTTAGACTCCACTCCATAGAAATTAAAGCATTGATCGTTTGATTCATTTTTTTTTCAATGTCAACCTAATTTAATCATGGGGATGGTTGAGGAGAGATCTAATTATACTTTTAAAATGAACCATTGCCTTTTGTGGACATTTCCAATCGATTCCCTCATTTCTCTACATTTGTTTATTTTGTTTTGGTTGCTAAAGTAAGTAAATGGATTATTAGAATGAAAAAAGAAAAAGTAGGGGGTTAATCCTATTACATATCCAAGTGATAAAATTAGTCAATAATGTCCAATAACTACAAATATACATATATGTACATATAAATTTGGTCGAAAGACTATAAAATAATTAAGTAATTAAGATGAAATTTCTTATAAATTATTATTTTACGCCTAGAACCAGGAACCGGACTGGTACTCACCGGTTCCCCTAAATTGGAACGGGGAATCGGACCAGCCCCCATGGAAATTGATTGTTCTTGTCCGGTCCAATCCAATTTTGAGCGGTTCAGGTGACTCTCGGTTCTTTTGCACATTCCTAATTCTAGGCCACAAGAAGACGCACACAGATGAAAAAGAATGCTGCATACTTCACCATCCTTTTCGATTCACATAGGTGTCTGCTCCATCCAGCCAGCCCCAGTTGTCAATACAGGTTTCTCTACAACGAGTTAGCTATCGATGTTCATGCTGGAATTTGCTATTAAAGAAGGGAAGATAACAGAACGAAGGACTCTCGATTCTAAACAAAAAGATGAATGACACCAAGATTCAAACAAATATTCAGGCACTGGGACATTCTCTCGATTCTCGAAAGATAGTGCACTAAAAGCAGCTCATCAGAAGAAGTTCAGAACTAGTTGACATCTAAATTTAACTATCATATTTAATTTCTTATCACATAAAAAAATTAGGGATTGATCCGACACCATAAGAAAAATATCTTAATCATAATTTATATTCGCATATTATTTAAGTCATGCATGAAAGGCAAGCCACATGACCCCACACAATATTATCATTGACCGTCATGCATGCAAACATTGGCACTATGACCAGCCACCTTCAGGAAGAGTTTCAATTCTGCTCCCCACTCCTGACTAATAATGCCAGTTATGAAGCTGTTGCCTACAGCTACCAATTTATCTCTGTTAGGGCACGCCGGATTACCCCCATATGGTCGACCGAAGATGGATGAAACTGGATAAATTTACTTCGAACTTCGAGATAAGGCTTGATATATTTGAAGGCAAAATTAAGAGGAATTTGGTGAACATGAATTGACAACAAGAGATGAAAGGATTAGGTCAAGATTGACTTTAAATTTATGGGAAGCCGAGTGAGGAATGTGTCCGTAAAAAAGAGATATATAGTGCAAAAGAGAGAAAATATATAAAAAGATCTCTTCAAGTCATTACGGAGGGACGAACATTTATTTATTTCGGCTCTCTCATCTGCTTATCTTTAAAATTCTAATCTACAAGGACACACATACTCGGCTAGCATATATGGACGTAATCTTCAACACCCGGATCGAGAGATAAGACCATCAGTTTAAAAGTAATGTTGAGTTGGGGACCAATAGTCCTCAATTAGTGTGACCACTCCCAAATCCTTAACTCACGCGATGTTGAGATTTTCATTTTAATTCGATTAATTCTACAAGAATTATATGTAAATAGTCGCCACTAACTTATTAGGGCCAATTAGAAACCAAATGAAGTATAGGAGAATACTTTACATACGCAACCAAAGATCTAGTCTCACTGTGTCATAAACTTAATTATATTAGTTGTCTAACTAGTGCCCTTTTAATTCCTAAAATTAATTACTTAACAATCTTTTTACAAAATTATGAATTATAAGGTTCTCATCCACTAAGTGAACAAGCAATGCTTTCGTGTTTATCGTGATCTGAAAATGTAACCAAAGTATCCAACTAAAACAAGCAAAATCAGAACTCAAAAAAAGCAACATAAAAGAAACACAACCAATTGATCTAAAAAGAAAATAAAAGAACAAGCAAAAGTAAAGTGTATTAAAGTAACCCAATACAAGTAGGATAAAGAGTATGACATGGTATTGTTATCAAGCCCCTAGACAATAACCCCTATAAGGTTGACTTTGGAGACTATACTATCTTAAAATAGGTAATACGAATTATTGAAACTTTCAAAGACAAGTGAAGCCTTACGTCGGCACTTTGTCATCCTCGGTCGGGGTCCCAATCCGACTTTAGGATATTAGGTACTCAGTTAATCCTCCTCAAGTTTCTCCTAGGTTATGATACTTCCACTTTACCTATTCAATTATCTCAAGTGAATCCTAAATTCAACTAAGCTATTTACTTTGATTTGTTTTTTTTTTTCATAGTGATGTTTCTAAACAACTATTTTCTTTTTTTCTTTATATTTTTCAAGCTAAACCTATTTCATTTATTAAGACTAATTAGCTAAACTGATCCTAAATGGATCCTAAACTAAACCAAATATTGTCATTTTTATTCAAAATGACTATCCTAAATCTATTATCGAGCCTAATCTAGATTTCAAATTCTAGAGGTAACCTTAATCCTAATGGAAGTTAACGAAAATCTACAAACATCACTCACTCATGCAATTAATAAAAGCATTAGAATGCTGACTAAAGGAATTGACCACCAAAAAGCTAGGAATAATCAATAAATTGGCACTTAGCACATCTCCTGCGTCAAGCATATCAAGCAGGGATTAGTTAATGTCCAGATTTGACTTCTCTGTTTTTCCCTAATCTAAACAATCAAATTTAAATATCTAAGCCGTATCAAATGATGTCCGATTATGATAAAACGCCCATGAATTTGCAGCTTATTCAATCTACTTCAGTTTCTCAGTTAACCATTTTCATGATTAGACCCACAAAATCTGAAATTGTCAGAATGCCCCAACAGGTCAGTATTCACCCCTAAATTAGAACTGGATCTTTGGAAATTCAATTGACGTAGTAAATCAACTCATAAAATTATGAAACCAGTCCCATTTGAAAGCTTAAGATGTCTTTTAAAACTTTGTAGTCCATCATTTTCTCAGATTTGGCCCACATTTGCAGAAACGGCCCTGAAGGTCAGATTGACCCTGGAAATTCTGACTGAATCTGTTTTGGTACTTTGAGAAGACATTTGACCTAGCAATTCAATTTGAAATTTCATGAAACTTGACTGAATGGAAAGATCTAGAAGTCTTTTAAGAGTTTTTAATTCATTACTTTTTGAGGTTTTATCGTTAAGATATTATAAATCCCAAAATACCGAGACACGCCTAATCAGACTTCTAATTCCAGATTCAACTTCAGTTTTCCAAGTTCTTTGTCCTAGATCTTGAGGTGGATTTGAACTAGTAAATGATCTATAAATTGGGCTTATGACCAACTTCAAATCACTAATCAAATTTTACAACCATAAACCGAGCACCGCTCAACTTAGCCAAAGATCTAATCAAGTATCCTCTATATCGTGGCATTTTATACCATAAATCATAGTAATACCTTTCTTCAATACCAGAAAACCTTCCCTTGGATTATTACACAAACTCAAACCAAAATGGCCGTTTCCGCAGCCTAAGTATCACCACTCAAGATCTCAATCTATCTATTTTTCATTTTTCTTCTCGCCTTCTGCCTTTTGCTCTATTCTTTCTTTTGTTCCCATCATCTTCCTCCTTCCTCATATGGACGAGCCTGAGCACTTGACTTCTCAGAACTTACATCGATAAACCAAACCCGCTTCAACAAATCTTGTCACTCGCAACCATCACTAACCTCTAGACCTATCAAAATGGGTCACTCAATTTTGAAGAGCCTATCTTAAATGGATTTTAAATTTAAAGACTGAAATAAATGGGTCTAAATGGATTGAATTTAGAACCCATCTTTAACCCACTAGGCTCACTCACACTCTTTCTCCCCATCTTCAAACTTATAAAAATATTTGTAAAAAATCAATTTATTTTTCTAAATATTTTATTTTTACTTTTTACTTTTTTTTTTTTCTTTTTTTTTTTTTCTTTCTACTTCCTTCTTCCATCTTCCTTGGCCGATGGTCGGCCACAGCGATGGCGACAGCCGGCCAAGGGAGGGACAAGCTCGTCGAAGGCCGACAAAGCTCGAGCTCGCCGATTGGCTGACAAGGCTCAAAGACTCGAGCTTGCCTGCCGATCTAATGGCAAGACTCGACAAAGCTTGAGCTTGGCCAACATGGCGAGACTCGGGTCGACAAGCTCGAGGTTGCCAATCTGATGAGGTCAAGACCTCCCCGACGTCTGACAAAGCTTGAGCTTGGCCAACATGGCGAGACTCGAGCTTGCCGAACCTCACCGACATCTAGCGAGGCTCGAGCCTCAGATTAAGACTCAAGTTCGTTGGCCTATGATGAGCATGACCTCGCTAGATCTGGCAAGGTAGAGCCTCACCCAAGACCGAAAAGGTTTAGCTCACCGGAATTGGACGAGCTCAAGCCTCGCCGAGTTGTGGTGAGGCTTGAGCTTGGCAGCCGTTGCCATGGCCGGTAATGGGCCGAAGAAGAAGGGAAAAAAATATATTAGAAATATTAAAAATTATATTTAAAAAATAACTAAAAAATCGATTTTTTTAAAAAATAAAAATAAAAAATATTTAAAATTCTATTTTTAAAAAATAATAAAAATTTTGATTTTTTTATAAAATAAAAAATAAAAAATATTAAAAAGGAAGGCACAGAGGAAAATCAAATCAATTTTTTCATACCAAACGGTAGAAAATATTTTTTAATTTATTTCCAAATTTTAGAAAAATACCAAAAAAATATTATTATTTTCCTAGAAAATGACTTCATAAAAACATCTTTCAAGAAAAAAATGAAGCCTCCATTTTCTTTAAAAAGATTATAAAAATTGTTAACTAGATTTGTATTGAATGAAAGTGTTTTAGCTATACCATTTTTTTTTTTTAAATCATAAAGCTTTGGAAGTATTTTAGCAATACAATTTTTAAAAAAAAAAAAATCATAAGAATAAGTTTTCCTAAAATTGAGTTAAATATTGAAGTGTTTTAATAATATGAGTCCGATTAGATATGAGTTGTGTATGGGTATAGGTAAAAATATTTACATTACACATAAATATATTATAAACGGGTTAATAGGTCATTTTGCATACCCACCCGTTTAATAGCTCTACTAACCTCCAGTCATCGAACGAAAAGCTGTTGCTGGACCAGCTCTACTAACCTCCAGTCATCAAACGAAAAGCTGTTGCTGGACCACCAGTCATCAAACGAAAAGCTGTTGCTGGACCACCACGCTCCCAGACACCGAAATTTATCATCACCGGCCACCCCAGGAAGTAGTGCAAAGCACAGAACAGATGGAAAGAAAGTGGACGCGACAAAACTCCCAGAAACGACGCAATATGGCAGAAATCATTATGCTCAGCAACCATGAAAAAGGCGTCTATCACGTAAAACATAGAGATATGCACTCAAGGTATTTTACGATCGGGAATAAACCGACACGGATTCGGTTCCTGCATTTCGTCGGACGTGCAGCGGGCGTGGTGAGGAGAAGGCGTTGACCATCTTTTAGACCTCGACCTCGGATCTAGACCCAAAGAAATCATCAAGAAACACTCGAAATCAGCCATATCAACTCACTCGAACCCAGCGCATGGCTTAAAAAAAAAAAAAAAATAACAGTCTTGGCCTCCGATTGGACCAAAAGAGGGCGAAGGTTCACGGGAACAGGGGTTTAATCGCGAAGACTCCTACCCGGCTTGAAGCCGACGGCCGTAAGTTGAGTTCGTGACGAGTCGAACTACAGCCAGCCACCTCTCTTCGTCTCCGAGCCACAATCCTCGGATTAAGGACTTCGAACCAAACAACTAAAGAACTCACCGGAAATGCTGGGAATCGGGAGAGACAAGTCGTCAGAAGGACGCTGGCTGGAGGCTGTTGGACGGCGACAGTGGAGGTGGGCGGTCGGGTGAGGTCCAGAGAGAAAGAGACCCAAAGAGACAAGCAAAGGGAGATGTCGGACTGAGAGGAGAAGGCGAATGGCTCGGTGAGGGGACACCGGTAATGGCTGCGACTGGTGGTGGCGACTGAGGCTATGGACGGAAGAGGGTGGTCGACAGTGAAATTGAGGTGAGGGGGAATGGAGAAGAAAAGGGTGCGTGAGATTTATAACCGAAAAAAGAGAGTGCGCGTGAGGACCGAGATGAGCAAAAAGAAGACCGCCGCTTTCTCTTTCCCCCGCCTTGTCTGCAGTAAATCCCCATTTTTCATTTTTAGCTCTTTGGATTGCTTGTTTTACACTCCATTTTTAATTCCCAACAGGCCATTGTTCATATTGAATTTGACTATATTATTTATTACAGGTTTCACTCTTGACTTAAGTTTATTTCTTTGATGAAATTATCTATGCTTCTCTTAAACAATATTTATTAAGGTTAAATGTGAGGTCAGCTCTTGATTTTAAGATTATCATTTGCTTTTTTTTTTTTTTTTTTTTTTTCCTTTTCTTTCTCCATTTGAAACAAATTTAATGTACCTCTTTTTCAAATAAAATAATAATTATTTGGTAGATAACTAATTATTTGACAAAAAAGCTAATTATTGTGTTAGTGAGTTGTTTATTTCTTTTTTTTTTTTTTTTTTTTTTTAACTAGGAAATATTATTCAAAAAATAGCCTAAGCACAAGTAAAAGGGAAAAGAACTATCTACTAGTTTTAGTACACATTTAGTTTATATGTGTCAATATGTTATAGTTTGCATATTTTAACTGCTTAACCTTCATTTTATTCAGTGAATTTGATAGTCAAATTTTTAATTATTTTATTGTGTAATGTATTAAATATTTTAAGTGACCTTGATCCGTTCATTTTCAAAAGGATAGTCAATCAAACATGATTGGATCTTTCTTCTTTGATGTGTAATAAAAATATTATGCTGATTATGATAATTGCCTCCTCTATGGCAACCAAGAAGAATATATTTCTCTCTTTGACCCTTTTATAAAGACGACATAACCTTGAACAAGAACATGTGTCCACAAACTTCTTAAGGAAAACCTCTCACATTAGGAAATTGCCTAATAATGTTTCAAATAAACTTGTTGACTTGATTGATTGTTGTTTTCCATTTGCACTTTTATCATTGACGGATACATTTAAGCAATTAGACAATATTGTCTTAGATAGTGACTACATTACCAAAAAAAAAAAATGATGCAATGAAAAATGAGTAAATTGCGTATTATGCATACATCAACCACGATATTGAAGTTGAAAAATTTTACCATTATGAGGACAATCAAAGGAAATAAAGTAAAAAAAAAAAATCAGATAAAACTAACATTTTCTATTTATTCCAATATATGATTAGTGCTTGCTCTAATTACAATAATGGATAATAAGTTCATAAGAAAACAAACATGAAAGAAATATTGAAATGTAATTGGTGTAAAAGAAGTGGTTAGGTAAAAAAAAGGCCCGTGCTATTTCCACCCCTTATTGGCTCCTACATCCCCATCACATCTAATTGACTACAATTTCATTTGCGGATACCATTATTAATTTGAGATGATTTCTTACATTTTTCTCTTCTTTTTCTTTTGTTTCAATTTCTAGAGATGAAACTAACCACACTCCTTTCAAACAGCTTTTCTAAGGTTAAATATGGGGTTCAACTCTTTTGAAAAAAATATTTTACCCGAATCAGAAATAAAAATTTTTCATTACATTAATAAGAGTCTCATTATTCACTTAAAGCCATATATATCAAGGATAGTTTTCAATTTCTAGTACAAGAAGCTCCAAATGAATTTGTTGACATGGTTAATTGTTGTTTTTCATTTGTGGTTTCATCATCAATAAATACATTTAAGTAATTTGGGTTCTCTTCAATATTGTCCTCCATGATAACTACACTACAAAAAAAATACAATGAAAGATGAGTAAATTGTGGATAATGCATTCATTAACCACAATATTCAATCTTTGGGTAAATTCTTGTTAATTTGTAATGAAAATTGAAGTCGAAAAATTCAAAATCATGAGGATTATTTGGAGAAATAAAGTTAATAATGGGCAGAATAAATTTAAAAGAAGACAAACATGAAGGAAACGTTAGAATGTAATGGGTTTATACCCTCCACTAAATAACATTAATACCACCAAAAAAATCACAAAAATTGAAGAAACATCTAAAACTTAATAATTTGACAAAAAATTTAACAAAAACTAACAAAAGTGTACCAATTTAGGGTAAATTTGTCAAAAGTATACCGGGTTTAGAGTTTTTGGTGGTCAAAAAAATAGTTTGGGGTAGATTTGTTATTTTAGAAGAAACATCTAAAGAAAAAAAGGGATATTGCTAGTTTTGTCTTTTAATAAAATTGAAACAAAAGAAAACAAAGAAAAATGGTAAGAAACTATTTTAAATCAAGGATAGGACTCGTAACAAATATTGTAGTCAAATCAATACGAAGAAGGGGCGCGGAAGCTAATAGTAGAGTGAGAAATAGCACGAGCTTAAAAAAATTGTTTGATAGGGATATAAATAATTTTCTCTTTTAATAAAATTGAGACAAAATAAAATAGAGAAAAAAAAGGTAAAAAGAATATTAAATTAAGAGTAAGAACCGTAATAGATAATTAGTCAATTTTATATGACAAGAGTATCAGAGGAGACAACAAAAGATGAAAATAACGCGAACTTTTTCTCTTTGTACCCTCTGCACTTTTACTGCCAATCAGCCCCTGCCTCGTGTGTAAAGTAAACCCCGATACCCCCTTTTGTCCTATTCATCCGCAGCCCCCAACTACGGCCAATCACCTCCTGCCTTGTCTATAAAGTAAACCCAGATCCTCCCTTTGGTTACAGGTGAGAAGCTTGCGATTGTGAGGATTTGGACGAGCGCCATGTGGCGCGAGAATTTCTGCCGTAGAAAAGCATGGTCCGGGGTGGAATGGAGCCGAGCTCTGTCAAGCCTTGGCCTGGGCAATTATAAGATAATGCAAGTATGTAATAACGCATGCATATGGTGGCTCGAACTAGGTCTCAAGCTACAAAGATAGACATACTTATCATTTGGGCAATAGAGCTATGTAATCTGCCACGTAATTGTTGGCTGATTAGTAATTGCAGAGAGAGAGAGAGATCTTCCTCCTTGGGTGCTCGGTGATACGAAAATATTCACCTTGAGTTGTGAAAACGACCGCTATCATGATGTTTTGACTCATGCTGGGTTTCATTGAAAAAGAAAATAATTTTTAAATATTACCTTGATTTTGAGTGAATTGGGACAGCTGGCTTGTCGCTACAATAAATAGGGAATTGAGACCTGCCTCCACGGGGTGCCGAGTACGGATTGGAGATTATATGTTCTCAGTTTTATATTTCGAATTATATGTAATGGAATTGAACATGCATATGTCGTCTATGTTAAATTAATGTCTCGAGTTTGAATTTAGATGACGATTTGTTAAATCAAATTTTGTTGATAAAGATTTCCCAAGTAAAAAAAACTCCATTAGACTCGATGAAGGATTACAAAAGAAGAAATAAAAAAATAGATACGAATTTCCTCATATGTGAAAGCCTGTAGAAGATGAATTATTTTCGTGGGCCCAAGTCAAGAATTTCTTCTTTGAGCACAAAACTTTCACGCCTGAATTTTCTTCTTTTAGCCAATGGAAACAAGGAAAGAAAAAAAGTGAGAAGCTCCTGCACGTAATCCTCTGCACATGAAACAAAGCGTAGGTGGGCCCAGGTCAAACTTTGACCTGGGCACACGTATAAAAGCAGAGACAATTTACAGGTCTTCTTTTCTTTGCCTGAAAGAAGCCGCCGAAGCAAGAAGCTGCTGAAACCTACGTAGAGCCGAACGTTTACGCCGTTTGGGAAAGAGCCGCATGTTCCCTTGAAGCCACGCGAATCTTTCCAAAGGAACGCAAAGATTTACGTACATGGACCAAAGACGAACACCGGTATGACATCTTGATTTTTGGGTTCTGATTTCGATTGGATAAGTTGGACCTTTCATCGACACGCCTATAGTGTTTTTCTTTGACATGGCCACTCATGAGATAACTAGTCTATCAGGTGAAGTCGTTAAGGGATTTTAATACAATAGACTTGAGAATTCAACTAGGAATCGACTACTCGACCGTACTAATCTGCAAGGGTCATTACGGCACAATTAAAAATCGATTTGAGACCGGAGATAAGTCGATTTGAGACCGGAGATAAGTCGATTCGACTGAGGTGTGTGATCAAGTGAGGGTGATTCCACCTAATTGCAAAATTCTCGTCAATCGGCACTAGACCGATTTTCTATCGTTTTTTATACCCTATGTTTGTATTTGAAATCTCGAGATTTTCATGACCACCAAGAGTCGCCAATGTGTCGAAGAGGTATGTGTGGTTCGAAGAAAATCGACCACGGGTCAATTGCACCAAAAATTTCCAAAAGTTACCCGATAGGCTAGGTCACGCTAAAATCGCGTCAGATTGAAATTAACCGCGAATTTGAATTCGATTTCAGAAATTGAAAGTTTTGTCGTGTCACGAGTTATTTTAGGAACGTTGACTCATCTTTTGAGAAATTTTCGGCGAGTTCGGGATTTTTACGGAAAATTGATTCGAGTGATTCGGAAAACAAACGAAAATTCGAATTGACCATTTTGAAGGGATTTCTGGCCTCTGGCGTGAAGTACTTGGTGAAAGGAAATCTTGTGGACTTATTCTTCAACAAAATTGGGCCTCAATCGGAGAAGTTTGTTAAGAAATCGGATTCCGAGAAAAAGGAAATAGAATTCGGAATTGAGGGAAATTCGGAGGTTTGAGGGACTGTCTTATTTCAGTCCTCAATTGAACTTCAAATTGTGCAAGTTGGTGTTGAAATTGGCCTTGGATGACCAATTGTTATTTTTGTTGTGTGAAGTGGAGCAAAGGAATAATTGTGTTTTGATTATTTTCATTTCCCCCTTCAGCCGATCAACCCCTCCGCCCTCATGCCCACGTTCCTTTTTCTCTCTCTTTCTCTCTCTCCCTCGCGCATTTCTTTTCCCTAGTCGACGGTCCCCTGCAAATTGATCTTCCATTTGCTTTTGATCTTTGACCGCTAGGCCCCCTTCTCCTTATTTTCTCACACGTTACTCTTTCTCTCTTACTCTCTCTCTCTCTCTCTCTCTCTCTCTCTCGCACACTTTTTCCTTCCCCCTCTCAACCGACCAACCCTTTGCTCTTCTATCTTTTGGTTTTGTTTTCTTCTTTCTTTGGTCTTTTCTCTGGCCCGCCAGCTTCGACGACTCTCCTGTCTCTTTCTGTTTTTTTTTTCTTCCATTTCGTTTCACCTACATGTCCCCTACCCCCACCAAGCCCTTTTCAAATTTGCTACTTTCTTCTTCACGTGTGCCCCACCGATTCTCCTCCATTCGGCCACGAAGACATTGGTCAAATTTTCCCAGCAAGCTCCTCTTGGTTGAGCCTCCATCGTGGCCCGTCTTCGCTCCACCAAAGCTGCCCCCCATCCGTCTACATCGGCCCATCTTCGAAGCCCAAATATCAGCTTCCGTTTCAGCAAGTCCAGCCGCCATAACTCGGCCCGGTTCATGGCCGTTCCAGTCACGGCCCTCACCCCCACTCGCGGCCGCCAAGTCTAGCCCAAGCTGTGCCCGAACCAGCCGCCGTTGCAGCTCCTTGGGCCCAAGTTCTTAACCAAAACCCAGCAGGGGTTTGGGGGCATCAAGGCCCATTTTTGAGCCCGTCCCGGCTCCGCTTGGTACCGCCGCTTTGAAGTTTTTGACCCGTCTCCTCGTCCCCGTCGTTTTGATCCGAGCAGATAATTAATCAAGTGAGTTTAACTCATTAATCCCTACTTAATAAGTTAATGACATTTAAAGGTTGATTAGTTTAGACTAAGTATGGATTAGGTGGTTAGTTAGATTGGATTAGTGAATTAACCAACCGATTTTCCATATTAGGTGGTTAGTTTAGTGCAATTAGGGCCTAGACAAGCTCTAGTATTTATCTAGAGTGGTTCGGAAATTTTCTGGGCTCGTCTCGGCTTTTAATTAGGCTTTACGGGCCTAAGTCCTATTTATTTGCATTAAATAATTAATTTTCGTAATTATTTAATTATTTATTTATTTTTCGAAAATTAGACCGGAATAGCCGGTGACTGAAATTTTATGCTGATTGCAGTGGTGTGATCTATTTATTTAATTGAATTCTAATTTGTGTTGATTGTGTGTAATTTGTGATTTTGAGATTTAATCCAAAATTTATTTAATTTCAGAAATTAATTGGATAATCACCGGGCGTCGGTTTACAGCGCCAAAAATGGATTTGTGGGTTGTTATAATATTGGGATTTTCAAGCGAGAGAAAATTGTATTTTGGCTATGGCCGATCGTGTACCCACACACGATTATTTTTATCGGGTATGATCAAAATTGTGAAATGATTAGATGATCAAGATGGTATACTGTATCAACCTGCGGGCTCGATACATCAACTTAGAGTAAGCAATATACCGATATACTATATCAACCTAAGGGCTCTGATATGTCAGCGTAGCGCGAGCAGTATACCTAGCAGCTTCTGGTAAGCATTATTAGTATACTATATCGGCTTGCGGGCGATATGTCAGCTTAGAGCGAGCAGTATACTTACTATCTATTGGTAGCTTCTGGTGAGCTATACTATCTATATATCAGCTTAGAATGAGCAATCTTGATTTTGATCGGACTTTATAGATAGTATTGATTGAAATGACCAGGGAATGGTCTCGATGAGATGGAATCGACTGAGTCGATTAATCGATGATTCGATTTGGGTAGATGAATTGAATTGCGAAGTGATTGATTGGATGGTTATTTGAACTGTATCAACTTGCAGGAATGAACTGAGGCCAAGGTAAGTCCTCTGACTCATGTTTGTGCCTAATCAGCCCTTAGGGCGTATTTTCTTCCTAGTCGGGGTCTTAGGGGGTGAACTTGCTGAGACGTCGTCTCACTCCATTGTGGGATAACATTGTCAAGTTTGCAGATGTCGATTCCCCCTGAGCGTCATGGTCGTCCCATGAGGGTTACTGAGCGGGTCTCTATTTTTCCCAACCCCAGAGGTGTTTGGATTTACGAGCTGGTTGTAATCATGGTCTGGGTCGAAGAGATTCCACACCAGGAGATACCTAATCGATTCAGAGCCTGGTTCCGCACCACTCCCTATGGTATTAGGCTAGGCCCCCTTAGGAGTTTTGATATCCCTGCTGCAGTGATCGATGCTGCTCTGGACGAGGATCTAGCTGACCCTCCTGATGGTGTAATGGAGGACCTGCCGTCTTGCCCGAATCCCGTGGACACTGAAGAATCGGCGAACGAGTCGAACTAGCTAGTCATAGGACAGCTTGTTTTGGAGAGTCGACTTTTTGTAGACATTGTAAATATCGGCTAGTAATGTATATAAATTAATCTGATATGTATAAAGGTGTGTTGTGGTTTTCAAAAAAAATCGTGGCCCTACTTTTCTATCCTATAGAATTGTTGTCGGGGGATTATTTATCTGCTTCCGCATGTGCATTAAAATGAATGGGTCGGCAATGCATCTTGGGACGTCGCTATTTAATCGACCATTAAGGGATGGGCACGTGCTCGGAGGATCGGGGCGTGACATCCCCGTTTAATGGTATTGGAGCCAGGTCTGTGTTTGGAATGATAAGGTGCAATGAGTCATGGGATAGTTAGTAGGAATGGTCTTTATTTCATGCTGGTGCATGTGATTGATAACTGATTGGTAGCTGTTTGATGTGGATCACTCAAATTCTAATATGGAATTGGAATTGGAAAATAGGTATCTATAAAGATCCTGTAAATGAGTGATCAGGAGCTAAGAACTCCTAGTAAGAGGACGGTAGCCTCTGTGACTCGAGGTAGAGTGCTGACATGGGTCGGTACCTGAGGTAGAGCGCAGGCTCGGGCTAGCGCGAGTGTAAGAGTACCACTGCAGGCCGGTACTAGTGTAGCAGCACCGAGCGATCTTAGGTTCGATGGGATCGTTCAGGCACTAGGGTTCCTTGGACACTTGTCGAGCCAGTAAGCTCAGAACCGAGCCGCCGCTATTGCTGCTATTACTGTCGCCGCTAGTACCGTGACTACTATTGTTGCCGCACCTACTGAGGTCCAACCTGGAATTATGATCAGGGAACAGACTACAGTATTTGAGTCAAGATTCAATTTAGGTAGAAATGAAAATCGGTCAGGGAAATGATCGATGTCAAGAGAAAAGTATTCCATTCCGCCCAATAGGAAGGGTGGGATAGTCAGGTTAGCATCAAGTCAAAATGGAGCATGTGGTTCCCATGGGTGACGACAGAGATCGGCCTTATGTCTTTCCTAGGACAAGAATTTGTTTTGAGTGTAGCTAATAGGGTTACCTAGCTAGAAACTATCCTAAAAGGCCAATGGGACAGATCAAAGGGAATGCGTTGTAGAACGCACGCGGGGTTTTTGGAACAGGCTTCCGGTACAATAAAGAGTGCATGTTGTCACCTGACAGGAGACAGAAACTCACCAGATCTGCGCCGAGTTGGTAGAAAGAAGCATGGATCAATCCAGTGTCAGGGTATGGCTAGAACGTGCTTTGATTAGGGCCAGCATGGCCATCAGATGAGGGACTATCAGTGAAAGTCCAAGGGAGCATAGGCACCACTATCGCAGTTAGGACGCCACTAGGATGGCGAAAGGGATAGGAATAAAACCGATCATGCGCCGATCAGAGGAAGAATGTTTTTGGGTAATTTTATCAGAGTAATGCAGCGAAGTTTTGGGTTAGGTTGGTAGAATTTTGGATTGTGTAATAAAGTTGTAGAAGAAGAATCAGAGACTAGGGTTGTACTTGATTAGTTGCTTGTGTATAACTTTGACATTATCTATGAAAAGAGTTAGCTCAAAGAGCCTCTCGTAGTAGTGGATTGTTGCCGTAAATAATCCAGTCTAATCCGTTAGCATGTGGAAGTGTCAAGTTTATTGGGAGTCGAGAAGGATCCTCGATTTCATTAACCTCGTCGCTTGAAGGCAACCCGTTTTTTAGACGGAGGTTGCTAAGGTTACTCGGCAGTTTTCATAGATAAGACATATTAAAGAACTGAAGATTGAGGACATCTCAGTAGTCCAAGAATTTCTAGATGTATTTCCACAGGAATTGTCAGATCTGTCGTTAGAGAAAGAGATAGAATTCGCGATCGAGTTAGCACCGAGACAGAGCCACTCTCTAAGGCTTCTTACCAGATGTTGTTGTCTGAATTGAAAGAACCGATAGTGTAGATGCGAGAATTACTGGATAAGGGATTTATACATACCAGTGCATCACCTTGGGGAAGCACCAGTTTTGTTTGTGAAAAAGAAAGATGGTTCCTTGCGTCTGTACACCGACTATTGTCAACTCACTTAGGTGACGATCATGAACAAGTGTTCATTGCCGAAGGTCGACGAATGGTGTGATCAGTTACAAAGAGTGTCGATACTTTCAAAGGTCGACTTGAGGATCGGAAAGGAGGTTACACCGAAGACAGTGTTTCGTACTCGATATGACCTTTAGGAGAGTATTGTAATGCTATTTGGTCCGATGAGCGCTCTAGCTGCTGTCATGGATTTGGCAAATTGAGTGTTCAAAGAATATCTAGATCAGTTGTGATCGTATCTTTCAATGATATTCTGGTGTATTCAAGGAATGCTAAGGAGCACGAGAGACATCTGAGAATGGTACTTCGGACTTGAGAATACATGGTTTGTATGCTAAGTTTAACAAATGCGAGTTTTGGTTGACTCGTGTAGCGTTTTTAGGTCACATGATTTCAGGTGAAGGAATCTCCATGGACCCGATCAAAATCGAAGTAGTTATCAGTGGACCAAGACCGACAACAGTATCAGAGATCAGAAGCCATTTGGGTTGGATAGGTTACTACAGAAGGTTCGTGGAAGAATTTTCAACATCAGTGTCACCGTTGACACAACTTCAGAAGAAAGAAGAGAAAATTTGGGTGGACTGACAAGTGTGATCATAGTTTCCAAGAGTTTAAGCAGGAGCTAGCTACCGTACTTGTGTTGATCATTCCATATGGTTCTGGAGGATGCGAGATCTATAGTGAGGCGTCGTTTAGAGGATTGGGCTGCGTGTTGATGTAACGTGGTAAAGTGTTGCATACGCGTTCCATCAGTTGAGACCTCATGAGTTAAATTACTTGGCACATGACTTGGAACTCACAGCAATAATTTTCACCCTGAAGATTTGGAGATATTATTTGAGTGAAGAAAGATTCCAAATCTTCGCTAACCGTCAGAGTCTCAAGTATTTGTTCTCTTAGAAGAAGTTGAATATGAGACAGCGTTGTGAGTTAGAACTTCGGAAAGATTGTGATTGTGATATCCTGTATCACCCCGGAAAGAGGAATCAAGTTGTAGATGCACTGAGTCGGAAGTGTTCAGTTGCACATATGGTGATCAAGGAGTGGAATTTACTCTAGAGAGAGCTCGAGATTTGGTTTTCAAAAATGAGGTAGGCTACCTTTCAAATCTTATAGCCACCCTCAGAATTGAATCGGAAGTCTAGTTTAGGATTAAGACGTTTCAGTGACGGAACCAGATGTTCAAGAAATCTTGCAAGAGGATACCGAGAAGGGAAAAGTTGACTTTCAGATTTCTGAAGATGGAACACCGAAGTTTCGCGGGTGATGATAGGTATCAGGTGGTATGGAGCTTAAGGAGGAGACCTTATCAGGAATTCACGGTAGCAGTTGCAGTATTCGACCAGACAGTACAAAATGAGTCAGAATCGGCATCAGCTTGAATTGGTAGACCGATATAAAGATAGATATCGTCGGACAAGTTGCAAGTGTCAGATGCACTAGTAAGTGAAAGTTCAGTAATGCAAGCCGGGAGGACTTTTACAATCACTCGAGAGTCCCGAGTGGGAATGGAAGTATATCACGATGGACCTTGTGATAGGCTTGTCAAGGAATCAGAGAGATAATGATTCCATTTAGGGTTGTGGTCGACAGATTGACGAAGTCGGCTCACTTCTTGATAGTACGAAAAGATCTGGACTTAGATAGACATGCAGAGTTGTATGTGCGTTAAATAGTTCGTCTATATAGAGTGCCGGTGACGAATTTTTATTAGATCTAAACCTGAGGTTCCCAGTTTCAACAGAACAGTCAGATGATTCCTTTTGAAGCATCGCATAGCAGAATGTATTGAACATCAGTTGTGGGGAGGAAGTTAAATGAAGAAAGATCACAACCCAGAGTTAGTTCGGCAGTCAGTAGATGCAGTTGCAAGTATTAGTGACAGATTAAAGACCGCTCAGAGCCTCCGGAAAAGTTGTATCGTTGAGCATCAAAAGCCCTTAGAGTTCCAAATTGGTGATTACATCTTTCTGAAAGTGTCACCAATTAGGGATACCTTGCACTTCGGCAATGAAGGAAAATTGAAACCGAGGTACGTAGGTTCCTTGGAGATTCTGGAAGGAATCGGGATTCTAACGTATCGTCTTGCATTGTCGCCGAAGTTGGCGCAAGTGCATGACGTCTTTCACGAGTCGATGTTGAGGACATATTAGCCTAACACGACCCACGTGCTAAATCTTGAGGAATTAGACGTGGACGACAGAGTGTCGTACGTAGGAAGCCCGGTTCAGACTGTGGGCTAGAAAGAATAGGTTCTATGTACCAAGAAGGTCCTCCTTGGTCAAAGTGGTCTGACAACACCACGGGATTGAAGAAACAACCGTGGAAAAGTGAAAACTGATTAGACGACGATAACCCCCACCTTTTTTGTTTAAGGATTGGTAAAGGTTTAAGTTTCGAGGATGAAATTTTTCTAAGAGGGGAAGAGTTGTGACATCCTGATTTTCAGATTCTGATTTCATTGGATAAGTTGGGCCTTCCATCGACACATCTATAGTGTTTTTCTCTGAGATGGCTAGTCATGAGATAACTAGCCTATCAGGTGAAGCCGTTAAGAAAGTTTAATGCAATAAACTTGAGAATTCGACTATGAATCGACTGCTCAACCGTGCTAATCAGCAAGGGTCATTACGGCACAATTAAAAATCGATCTGAGACCGAAGATAGGTCAATTCAACTAAGATGTGTGATCAAGTGTGCGTGATTCCACCTGATTGCAAAATTCCCGTCGATCGACACTAGACCGATTTTCTATCGTTTTGGGTACCCTGTGTCCGTATTTGAAACATCGAGATTTTCACAACCACCGAGAGTTGCCAATGTGTCGAAGAGGTATGTGTGGTTCGAAGAAAATTGACCACAGGTTAATTGCACCAAAAATTTCTAAAAGCTACCCGGTAGGCTAGGTCACGCTAAAATCGCGTTATATTGAAATTAACCGCGAATTTGAATTTGATTTTAGAAATTAAAAATTTTGTCGTGTCATGAGTCATTTTAGGAACGTTGACTAATCTTTCGAGGAATTTTGGCGAGTTCGGGATTTTTACGGAAAATTGATTCAAGCGATTCAGAAAATGAACGAAAATTCGGATTGACCATTTTGAAGGGATTTTTGGCCTCTGGCATGAACTACTTGATGAAAGGAAATTTCGTGGGCTTATTCTTCAACAAAATTGGGCTTTAATCGGAGAAATTTGTTAAAAAATCGGATTCCGAGAAAAAGGAAATAGAATTCGGAATTGAGGGAAATTCGGAGATTTGAGGGACTGTCTTATTTCGGTCCGCAATTGGATTTCAAATTGTGCAAGTTGGTGTTGAAATTGGCCTTGGATGACCAATTGTTATTTTTGTTGTGTGAAGTGGAGCGAAGGAATAATTGTGTTTTGATTATTTTCATTTCCCCCTTCAGCCGATCAACCCCTCCGCCCTCATGCCCACATTCCTTTTTCTCTCTCTTTCTCTCTCTCCCTCGCGCATTTCTTTTCCCCAGTCGACGGTCCCCTACAAATTGGTCTTCCATTTGCTTTTGATCTTTGACCGTTGGGCCCCCCTCCTCCTTATCCTCTCACACGTTACTCTTTCTCTCTTACTCTCTCTCTCTCTCTCTCTCTCTCTCTCTCTCTCTCTCTCGCACTTTTTCCTTCCCCCTCTCAACCGACCAACCCTCTACTCTTCTATCTTTTGGTTTTGTTTTCTTCTTTCTTCGGTCTTCTCTCTGGCCTGCCAGCTTCGACGACTCCCCTGTCTCTTTCTGTTTTTTTTTCTTCCATTTCGTTTCACCTGCACGTCCCCTGCCCCCACCATGCCCTTTTCGAATTTGCTGCTTTCTTCTTCACAAGCGCCCCATCGATTCTCCTCCATTTGGCCACGAAGACATTGGTCAAATTTTCCCAACAAGCTCCTCTCGATTGACCCTCCATCGTGGCCTGTCTTCGCTCCACCAAAGCTGCCCCCCATCCATCTACGTCGGCCCATCTTCGAAGCCCAAACAGCAGCTTTGTTTCAGCAAGTCCAGCTGCCACAACTCAGCCCGGTTCATGGCCGTTCTTGTCACGGCCCGTACCCTCACCTGCGGCCGCCGAGTCTAGCCCAAGCTGTGCCCGAACCAGCCACCGTTGCAGCTCCTTGGGCCCAAGTTCTGAACCAAAACCTAGTAGGGGTTTGTGGGCATCAAGGCCCGTTTTCGAGCCCGTCTCGGCTCCGCTTGGTACCACCACTCTGAAGTTTTTGGCTCGTCTCCTCTTCCTCGTCGTTTTGATCTAACCAAATCATTAATCAAGTGAGTTTAACTCACTAATCCCTACTTAGTTAGTTAATGATGTTTAAGGGTTGATGAGTTTAGACTAAGATGGATTAAGTGGTTAGTTAGATTGGATTAGTGAATTAATAAACCGATTTTGCATGTTAGGTGGGCCTATACAAGCTCTAGTATTTATCTAGAGTGGTTTGGAAATTTTTTGAGCTCGTCTCGGCTTTTAATTAGGCTTTATGGGCCTAAGTCATATTTATTTGCATTTAATAATTAATTTTCGTAATTATTTAATTAATTATTTATTTTTCAAAAATTAGACCGGAATAACCGATGACCGGAATTTTATGCTGATTACAGTGGTGTGATCTATTTATTTAATTGAGTTCTAATTTGTGTTGATTGTGTGTGATTTGTGATTTAATCCAAAATTTATTTAATTTTAGAAATTAATTGGATAATCACCAGGCGTCGATTTACAGCACCTAAAATGGATTTGTGGGTTGTTGAAATAGTGGGATTTTCAAGCGAGAGAAAATTGTATTTTGGCTATGGCCGACCGTGTACCCATACACGATTATTTTTATCGAGTATGATGAAAATGGTGAAATGATTAGATGATTAGGATGGTATACTGTATCAGCCTACGGGCTCGATACATCAGCTTAGAATAAGCAATATACCGATATACTATATTAACCTACGGGCTCTGATATGTCAGCTTAGCGCGAGCAGTTTACCTGGCAACTTCTGGAAAGCATTATTAGTATACTATATCAGCCTGTGGGCGATATGTCAGCTTAGAGTGAGTAGTATACTATCTATTGGCAGCTTCTGGTGAGCTATACTATCTATATATCAGTTTAGAGTGAGCGGTCTTGATTTTAATCGGACTTTATAAATAATATTGATTGAGATGACCGGGGAATGGTCTCGATGACATGGAATCAACTGAGTCGATTGATCGATGATTCGATCTGAGTGGATGAATTGAATCGCGAAGTGATTGATTGGATGGTTATTTGAACTATATCGACTTGTAGGAAGGAACTGAGGCCAAGGTAAGTCCTCTGACTCGTGTTTGTGCCTAGGCAACCCTCAAGGCGTATTTTCTTCCTAGTCGAGTCTTAGGGGGTGAACTTGCTGAGACGTCCTCTCACCCGTTGTGGGATAACATTTTCAGGTTCGCAGATGTCAATTCCCCCTAGGCGTCATGGTCGTCCCATGAGGGTTACTAAGCGGGTCTTTATTTTCCCCGACCCCAGAGGTGTTTGGATTTACGAGCTGGTTGTAACCACGGTCTGGGTCGAAGAGATTGCACTCCAGGAGATACCTAATCGATTCAGAGCCTAGTTCCGCACCATTCCCTATGGTGTTAGGCTAGGCCCCCTTAGGAGTTTTAACATCCCTACTACGGTGATCGATGCTGCTCTAGACGAGGATCCAGCTGACCCTCCTGATGGCGTAGTGGAGGACCGCCGTCTCGCCCAGATCCCGTGGACACTGAAGAATCGATGAACGAGTCGGACTAGCTAGTCATAGGACAACTTGTTTTGGAGAATCAACTTTTTGTAGACATTGTAAATATCGGCTAGTAATGTATATAAATTAATCTGATATGTATAAAGGTGTGTTGTGGTTTTCAAAAAAAATTGTGGCCCTACTTTTCTATCCCATTAAATTGTTGTCTAAGGATTATTTATTTGCTTCCGCATGTGATGAATGGGTCGGTGATGCGTTCTTGGATGTCGCTATTTAATCAACCATTGAGGGATGGGCACACGCTCGGAAGATCGAGGCGTGACAACTGGAGTTCTTGATTTTGGTGTACGTAGAGCGTTTTGTTTCGAGCTTGAACACATAGTAATTTTGTGCCGTGAGTTTATGTCCAAGTGAGTTTTTTATTTATAAACACTTTGGGTTTTGGGTTAAATCTAGGTGTGAGAAACACTTGAGCGTGTGAATAATTGTAAACTATGATTCTCCGATTATAGTGGATTATTTGCCGCTGGCTCTCCCCGTGAATGTAGGTACCGATACTTGACCAAACCATGTAAATTTCTGGTGTCCTTATTTTTCTCGTTTATTTCTCTGGTGATTTTGTGTTGACGTAAATTACAAGATCCTGTCGTTTCCGGAGATACGACAAAGTCCAACATCGGTGCCGATGACGAAATCAGACAACATTTTCGTCAATCCGCGACGTATCGCTATTTTTCCGAGGTCGGCAAAAATATACGAATGCCACATAGCAGCACCGAGTTAAGTTTACTACAGCTATTCATTCGACCAAACGACCAGTTGAATATATTCATTCAGACGTCTATGGCCCATCTTTGGTTCCTTCGAAAGGAGGTGCCCGATATATGCTGACATCTATCGATGACTATTCGAGGAAGTTATGGATATACTTTCTTAAGCATAAATATGACGTGTTCTATCGGTTCAAGAAATTTAAGGCATTGATTGAGAAGCAGTCAGATAAACAAATCAAGTGCTTGAGAACCGATAATGGCATGGAGTTCTGTGGTAAAGATTTTACCGAGTTCTGTGAGAAAGAATGTATTGTAAGACACCGCACAATACCTAGGACACCACAGCAGAATGGCGTGGCAGAACAGAAGAACAGAACTTTGCTTGAGCGAGCTCGATGCATGCTTTCGCATGCATGACTTGGCAAGGAATTGTGGGCCGAAGCAGTGAACATGTCATGTTACCTGGTTAATCGATCTCCATCATCTGCTATCGAGTGGAAGACTCCTGAGGAAGTATGGTCGGGGAAACCTGTTGATTATTCCATATCACGTATATTCGGATGTCCTGCATATGCTCATGCGAGTGATGGTAAGCTTGAGCCGAGGGTGAAAAAGTGTATATTTCTAGGTTATGCACATGAGGTGAAAGGCTACCGGCTGTGGTGCACTGATCCCAGATCACCCGGTTTTCTAATAAACAGAAATGTGATCTATGACGAGACTGCAATGCTTCAACGGAAGAGTTATGAGACACAACCGGCAGAGAAGATAAATCATTATGTCATTAGGGAGGTGGTGCTTTAGGTGGAGACTCCAGAGACCTCGAAGGTAACAAAAGTTGAGACTGCAAATGAAGCCGCAGTTTCTGAAGTCGGTGATAGTGAACAACCAGCAAAACCATCGCACACTATAGCTGTAGATAGATAGAGAATGCAAATTAAACCACCGGTATGTTATGGTTATATAGATATTGCTTATACATTAACTGTAGCTAATGAGGTGAAGATAAATGAGCCTTCGTCTTACTCTGAGGCGATGGCTAGTTTGGAGTCATCGCAATGGCTAGGGGCTAGAAGCGAAGAGATGGAATCACTCCATCGAAATCAGACATGGGAGCTGGTCAAAGTACCCAAGAGCCAAAAGATTGTCGGAAGTAAATGGGTCTTCAAAAAGAAAGAGGGCATTCCCGGTGTCGAGGTAGCGAGGTATAAGGCGAGACTTGTGGCGAAGGGATATACACAACGTGAGGGTATTGACTACATTGAAGTGTTCTCTCATGTGGTAAGATATACTTCTATTCGTGTTTTACTTACTTTAGTTGCTTCGCAGGATCTCGAGTTAGAGCAACTAGATGTGAAAACTGCGTTTCTTCACGGTGAGTTGGAGGAGCAGATTTACATGAGGCAACCCGAGGGATTTGCTATTCGGGATAAGAAAGATCATGTTTGCTTGTTAAAGAAATCTTTGTATTGGCTGAAACAGTCTCCTAGGCAGTGGTATAAACGTTTTGATGCTTTCATGGCTGCGTTTATTATAGGAGATTGGAGAATGGTTCTTTGATTTATCTACTCTTATATGTTGATGATATGTTGATAGTAGCTAAGAATATGTCTGATATTGATGTGCTAAAGATGCAATTAAATGTTAAATTTGAGATGAAATATTTAGGTGCTGCAAAGAAAATTTTGGATATGGAGGTTTTGCGTGACAGGACTACGGGAGTTTTACGTCTATCTCAAAAGAAATATATTGAAAAGATCGTGGCACGTTTTAATATGCAGTTGGCAAAATCTGTAAGTACACCTTTAGCGAAGCACTTTAAACTTTTAGATAAATTATCACTGTAGATTGAGGAGGAGGAGGAGCATATGTCCCGTGTTCATTATTCTAGTGTCGTGGGTAGTATTATGTATGCCATGGTGTGCACTAGGCCTAATATTTCACAAGCTATGAGCGTGGTTAGTCTTTATATGAAACGTCCTGGTAAAGCTCATTGAGAAGCTGTGAAGTGGATGCTCAGGTATTTGAAGGGGACAACAAACGTGGGTATAGTGTACCGGAGGGATAGCAATGGCAGTGAGACCACTGGTTTTGTGGATTCGGATCACGCCGGTGACTTGGATGATTGTAGGTCTTTAGCAGGGTACGTGTTTACTCTAGCAGGTGGTGCAGTTAGTTGGAAAGCGTCCTTACAAGATCACATTGCCTTGCCTTCGACTGAGGCAGAGTACATGGCACTAACCTTTGTAGCGAAGGAGGCGATATGGTTAGAAAGTTTGCTCTCAAACTTTGGGTTAGAATAGAAAAGTGTGGATATACGCTGTGATAACTAAGGTGCGATATGTTTGGCGTATAATCCAGTTTATCACGAGCGAAACGAAGCATATCAACATCAGGTACCACTTCATCCGAGATGTCTTAGTTATGGGTAATGTTATTGTCAAAAAGATTGTTACAGTAGATAACCCGGCAAACATGATGACTAAGTCTGTTCCTTTGGCAAAGCTCAAGCTCTGCTTGAGCTTTATTGGCGTCTGTGGAGAATGAGCGCCCATCGTGGCGTTAGGAGAGCAGCATGGATGATGAGCACTATAATTTGGCTTCAAACATCGAGCCAAGGTGGAGAATTGTTAAATTAATGTCTCGAGTTTGAATTCGGATGACGATCTGTTAAACTGAATTTTGTTGATAAAGATTTCCCAAGTAGAAAAAAATTCGTTGGACTCGACAAGGATTACAAAAGAGGAAATAAAAAAATAGATACAAATTTCCTCATTTGTGGAAGCCTGCAGAAGCTGAATTATTTTCGTGGGCCCAAGTCAAGAATTTCTTCTTTGGGCACACAACTTTCACGCCTGGATTTTCTTCTTTTAGCTGATGGAAACAAAGGAAAGAAAAAAGTGAGAAGCTCCTACACGTAAGCCTCTGCATGTGAAACAAAGCATAGGTGGGCCCAGGTCAAACTTTGACTTGGGCACACGTATAAAAGCAGAGACAATTTACAGGTCTTCTTTTCTTTGCCCGAAAGAAGCCACCGAAGCAAGAAGCTACTGAAACCTACGTGAGCCGGACGTTCATGCCATTTGGGAAAGAGCCGCATGTTCCCTTGAAGCCACGCGAAGCTTTCTAAAGGAACGCGGAGATTTACGTACATGGACCAAAGATGAACACCATAGTTCTTGATTTTGGCGTACGTAGAGCGTTTTGTTTCGAGCTTAAACACACGGTAATTTTGTTCCGTGAATTTATGTCCAAATGAGTTGTTTATTTATAAACACTTTGAGTTTAGGGTTAAATCTAGGTGTACGAAACACTTGAGCATGTGAGTGATTGTAAACTCTGATTCTCCGATTATAGTGGATTATTTCCTACTGACTCTCCACGTGGATATAGGTACCGATACTCGGACCGAACCACGTAAATTTCTAGTATCCTTATTTTTCTCCTTTATTTCTCTGGTGATTTTACGTTGACGTAAATTACGAGATCTTGTCGTTTCTGCGTATCCAACAATCTATGTGAGATACCCATAAACACCATGTAAACTCACTAAATGACGTGCAATACGAATACTACAAAAATTATTAATGTGGTCTATATGAAAAGCTCTCTAATTTTGTGTTTCCTCTTTGTTAATTAACAAAAATACAAATGACCCTAAAGTTCCATAAATTAAATGGATATCTATTAATCTTTAATCATGCTCGAGTAAAATTGATACGTGTGAGCTAATGTCGGCACTTGATTTTTGTCAGCCATTCAAGTGTCCATTCTCGTAAAAGGACAAAAATGAAAAATAGCAATGAATTTGATCTCCATTTTTATCATGGAGAATCATACCGGTCATGAAAAATAGCAATGACTTGGTTCCGCAAAACTATAGCATCCAATTGATTCTCCATATTAGTCATTCGTGTGTTCTCATTTTCATTCTCCATTCTTGTTTTTGAACACGTTAGGATCGAAGATTTTCCTTTGGCCGTTTTTCATTGCCTTGATTTTGCAAAATCAAGTCAAAAGAGATTAAGTTAGTATATGGAAGAGAAGTGGAAAGAATACAGCCCTTCACATTCATCCTTTTTTATAGTGACTTTAGTAAAAGCCCAATCTCTTATCAAAATTTCTTTATAAGTTTGAAGGGTAACGCATGGTGATTAATCAAAATGCCCATTCCATATTCCATTAGAACTTGTTAAAAACACACACAAGGGAAGCTTTCACTAGTTAAATCAAAATTTGCGAAAGAAATCCCTATACATTCTCTAAGAATTGGAAAGAAATTCCCATACATCGTTAATAAAATGCGTCAAAGGAAGTCCTATACATTCTGTTTAAAGAATTACCCACTTAACAGTAATTCTGACAATGTCAGCATAAAATGCAAGAGTCTTTTGGAATTTTTAATGAACATAGTGAGACCAAAGTGATGAAATTTTTTCTAAAGTCAGGAACACGGAACACGAAGAGATGATATATTATCAAATAATGTAATTATTAACACAACACCCTTCTTCATCATGTCTATCACTTAGTCTATCTTTTCGCACGATTCTTGCAAGTATAATCATCAGATCTCTGAACTCTCACCCTATTTGTCATAATAAAAAAGAATCAGTCGATTCATAGTGGCATGTTTTCTATATATGATTATATAATGTTGTTGAATTTCCACCGACTAGCTAATTCCAAGATCAGAATGCACTATTTATCCGTCCGAGAGAAATTTGTTGAGGTTAAGAAATGCTTACCAAACTTTTTTCTTACTAGTTACAGAGCAGCTCAAAATCGGACATGATTCTAACAAAGATGAGCTACCCTTGAATCGGTTTAAGTGGTCTATGTGTTTGGATGTGGTAGAGGGAGTTAGCATCATGGGAGTTCTCAGGTGAGGGTGTCTACGGTTGGGGCAACGATGCCGTGTGGTCGGAGTGCAACGTCAACATTGTGAAGCTAAAATATTATCCTTGATTCAAAGACAAACCATGAAGAAGATACATGCGAGTATGGATACATCAATGAAGGGCATTTTGATAAATTAACTATAAAGGGGTGTTTTTAATCAAAGAATTTTAGCACCCTTTTTGCAAACTAATCTTAATAAACATAACATTTTTTTTTTTTTTTTTTTTTCCAATTCATTTTTCAACATATAACTTACAAGCGGGCCCGACACCTTATTACTAATATATAATATTTATTTGCCTCCAAATTTAGGGGGAATTATTGTGTAAGTTTTCAATAAATTTATCGTGCAACATCGATTTTCTAAAACATTTATAAGAAGATTTGGGCATAATTAGGTATGTCGAGTATTGAAATACGGGAAGCCAAACTTATATTCCGACTCAAAATCTCAAATTTCCCATCAATGTCACTCAAGAACCGCATAACGTATGGTCCATAATCATTGTTGGAATATAATACGCGGAAACTACAGGATCTTGCAATTTACGTCAACGCGAAATTATCAAAAAAATATACGATAAATAATAAGGACACCAGAAATTTACGTGGTTCGATCTGAGTATTAGTACCTACATCCATGGGGAGAGCCAGCAGCAAATAATCCATTATAATCGAAGAATCAAAATTTATAATTACTCACACGCTCAAGTGTTTCCCACACCTAGATTTAACCCCAAAGCCAAAGTGTTTATAAATAAACAATTCACTTGGACATAAATTCACTACACAAAAATCATTGCGCATTCAAGCTCAAAGTAAAACGCCAAAAACAAGAACTCCTTTTCTTGATCATGTGGGTGGCTCCTCTTCGGCTTGACGTTGTGTGGCAGGGGCTCCTCATAGGGTTTACTCAAGCGACACTTCTATTTTTGACTTTTTCTCTACGTGTAGTGGGCAGCAGCTTCATGCCAAAGGGAGAATTCCTATTTTATTCTTATAGGTGTGCCCAGAGTCAACAATGTTGACTCTGGGCCCCACAGTCTAATTCTTTCTTCGAAGTATTGGACGATGCAGAAAACATAGAAGAAACCCTTACTTTTCCCTTTTATTTTATTATTTCCTCTTTTGTAAGCCTTCAAGGAGTCCAGAGAATTTCCTCATCTAATTTGAGATATACTTGGGAAATCTTTATCAACAAATTCGATTTAACAAATTGTTATCCGAATTCAAACTCGAAACATTAATTTAACAATTCTCCACCTTGGCTCGATGTTTGAAGCCAAGTTATAATACTCATCATCCATGCTGCTCTCCCAACGCCCCGACGGGCACTTACTCTTCACAGACGCCAATAGAGCTCAAGCAGAGCTTGAGCTTCGCCAAAGGAATTGACTTAGTCATCATGTCTGCCGGGTTATCTGCTGTAGCAATCTTTTTTACAATAACATTACCCTTAGCTAAGACATCTTGGATAAAGTGATACCTGATGTTGATATACTTCGTTTGCTCGTGATAAATTGGATTATACGCCAAATATATCGCAGCTTGGTTATCACAGTGTATATCCACACTTTTTTGTTCTAACCCAAAGTCCGAGAGTAAACTTTGTAACCATATCGATTCCTTCGCTACAAAGGTTAGTGCCATGTACTCTACCTTAGTTGAAGACAAGGCAATGTGATCCTGTAAAGATGATTTCCAATTAACTGCCCCACCTACTAGCGTAAACACGTACCCTGCTAAAGATTTGCGATCATCCAAGTCACCGGCGTGATCCAAATCCACAAAACCAATGGTCTCACTGCCATTGTTGTCCCTCCGGCACACTATACCCATGTCTGTTGTCCCATTCAAATATCTGAGGATCCACTTCACGGCTTCCTAATGAGCTTTACCAGGATGCTTCATATAGCGACTAACCACGCTCACAGCTTGTGAAATATCAGGCCTAGTGCACACCATAGCATACATAATACTACCCACGTCACTAGAATAAGGAACATGGGACATATGCTCCTCCTCCTCCTCAGTCTGCAGTGATAATTTATCTAAAAGTTGAAAGTGCCTTGCTAAAGGTGTACTTACAGATTTTGCTGACTGCATATTAAAATGTGCTACGATCTTCTCCATATATTTCTTTTGAGATAGATGTAAAACTCCTGCAACCCCATCACGCAAAATCTTCATATCCAAAATTTTCTTCGCAGCACCTAAATTTTTCATCTCAAATTCAGCATTTAACTGCCTCTTTAGCACATCAATTTCAGACATATTATTAGTTGCTATCAGCATATCATCAACATATAAGAGTAGATAAATTAAAGAACCATTCTCCAATTTTCTAAAGTAAACGCAGCTATCCATCTGACTTTTTTTGTAGTCTTGACTAGCCATGAAAGTATTAAAATGTTTATACCACTGCCTAAGAGACTATTTTAGCTCATACAAAGATTTCTTCAACAAGCAAACATGATCTTCCTTACTCGGAATAGCAAATCCCTCTGGTTGCCTCATATAAATCTGCTCCTCCAACTCAGCGTGAAGAAAAGCAGTTTTCACATCTAGCTGCTCTAACTCGAGATCCTGCGAAGCAACTAAGGCAAGTAAAACACGAATTGAAGTATGTCTTACCACAGGAGAGAACACCTCATTGTAGTCAATGCCCTCACGCTGTGTATATCCCTTCGCCACAAGTCTCACCTTATACCTCGCTGCCTCGACACCGGGAATGCCCTCTTTCCGTTTGAAGACCCATTTACTTCTAACAATCTTTTGGCTCTTGGGTACTTTAACCAGCTCCCATGTCTGATTTTGATGGAATGATTCCATCTCTTCACTCATAACTCCTAGCCACCGCGACGACTCCCAACTAGCCATCGCCTTAGAGTAAGATGAAGGCTCATTTGTCTCCATCTCATCACTTACAGTCAATGCATAAACAATATCTATATAACCATAATGTACCAGTGATTTAATTTGCCTTCTCTATCTATCTACGGCTATAGTGTGCTGCGGCTTTGCTGGTTGTTCACTATCACCGACTTCAGGAACTGCGGCTTCATCTGCAGTCTCAACTTCTGTTACCTTTGAGGTCTTCGAAGTCTCCACCTGAAACTCCACCTCACTAATGACACCATGATTTGTCTTCTCTATTGGTTGTGTCTCAGAACTCCTTCATTGAAGCATTGCAGTCTCGTCGAAAATTACATCTCTGCTGATTAGAAAACTGGGTGATCTAGGATCGGTACACCACAGCCAGTAGCCTTTCACCCCATGTACATGACCTAGAAATTTGCACTTCTTCGCCCTCGTCTCAAGCTTAACATCACTCGCATGAGCATACGCAGGACATCCGAATATACGTGATCCGAAATAATCAATAGGTTTCCCCGACCATACTTCCTCAGGAGCCTTCCACTCGATAGCAGATGATGGAGATCGATTAACCAAGTAACATACCATGTTAACTGCTTCGGCCCAAAATTCCTTGCCAAGTCCTGCATGCGAAAGCATGCATCGAGCTCGCTCAAGCAAAGTTCTGTTCTTCCGTTCTACCACGCCATTCAGCTGTGGTGTCCTAGGTACTGTGCGGTGTCTCATAATACATTCTTTCTCGCAGAACTCGGTAAAATTTTTACCACAAAACTCCATGCCATTATTGAATCTCAGGCACTTGATTTGTTTATCTGACTGCTTTTCAATCAATGTCTTAAATTTCTTGAATCAATCAAACACATCATATTTGTGCTTCAGAAAGTATACCCATACCTTCTTCGAATAATCTTCGATAAATGTCAACATATACCGGCCACCTCCTTTCGAAGGAACCGAGGACGAGCCCCAGACGTCTAAATGAATATATTCAACTGGTCGTTCGGTCGAATAAACGGCTGTAGTAAACTTAACTCGGTGCTGCTTCCCAAAGATGCAGTGCTCACATAAGTCCAGCTTCCTCGTCTTTTGACCCAACAAACCCCTTTCACTCAGCATCATCATACCCGCCTCACTCATGTGCCCTAAACACATATACCATAATTGAGTTAAGTTAGAGTCTGACTCACCTAATGAAAACTGCAGCGATTCCGATCACAGTCTCTCCCAGTAAATGATAGAGAGTATTCACTTTCTTCCCCTTCATCATTGTCATGGCACCTCGAGAGATCTTTAGTACTCCACCTTCAGCATTGTACCTACACCTGATGTCATCGAGTGTCCCCAGAGAAATAAGGTTCTTCTTGAGCTCTGGTACATGCCCCATATCTGTCAATGTGCGCACCACCCCATCGTGCATCCGAATCCGAATTGTCCCTATCCCCACAGCCTTACAAACTGCATTATTCCCCAAAAGAACTCTACCACCATCTGCAGTCTAGTAAGTAGTAAACCAGTTCTTATGAGGCGTCATATGATAAGAACACCCCGAATCTAGTACCCATTCATCTCCTAATGAAGTAATAGTCACACATAAGACAGCCTCTACGTCACTATTGCTCCCTTCGGCAACGTTTGCCACACTGCTTGTGGCATTCTGCCTATCAACTTTATTCCTCCGCTTTGGACCATCTCTCCTGATGTGCCCCTCCTCGTGACACTCAAAACACTTCACGCGTCCCTAGGACTTTATATGGCATGATTTTGATCTGCTTTTACTTCGCTGGTACTAGGCCCTCGATGTTGTTCTCTACCCCGAATGATCAGTGCTTGCGCTACTCCTTACGCAAGACTGTCATCTCGCAACTTTCTTTGCCACTCTTTAGAAAATAAGGTGAACTTTACCTCTTCTGAGGTAATTGTAGTACGTCCCTGCAACAGTGAATTAGTAAAGTGCTCCCATAACTCTCGTAAAAAGGCTAACAACATCATGCCCTGTTCTTCATAATCAAGTATCTTACCGACGTTCTTCAGATCCATCATGAGTTTATTAAATTCATCTAGGTGGGTTCTGATAGACGTACCTTTAGTATATCTAAATTGAAACATCTTCTTCAACATGTACAAGCGATTGTTCAAACCTTTCTTCACATAGAGTGCTTGAAGTTTTGCCCATAATGCTGCGGCATCCTTCTCCTCAGCAACCTCTATTAAAACATCATCCGACAAATTTAACAGGATTGTGCTCTTTGCTCTTTCCATTACCTCTACCCTCTCTGAGGCTTTCATTATAATAGACAACTCATATTCACCATCCAGTGCCTTGTCCAAACCTTGGGTTGTCAATAATGCCCGCATCTTGATGCTCCATAACACAAAGTTGTTGCTCCCGTTAAACTTCTCAATTTCAGATTTCCTCTCAGACACAATTGCAATAACATAATTTCTAGATAATAATCAGACAAGCAAAAGCTCCAAATCACAATCAAGAAATCTAATCCCAACCAAGCTCTGATACCAATTGTTGGAATATAATACGCAGAAACGACAGAATCTTGCAATTTACATCAACGCGAAATTACCAGAAAAATAAACGAGAAATAATAAGGACACTAGAAATTTACGTAGTTCGATCCGAGTATTGGTACCTACATCCACGGGGAGAACCAACAGTAAATAATCCACTATAATCGGAGAATCAAAGTTTACAATCACTCACACGCTCAAGTGTTTCCCACACTTAGATTTAACCTCAAACCCAAAGTGTTTATAAATAAACAACTCACTTGGACATAAATTTACTGCACAAAAATCACCACGCGTTCAAGGAAAACAAGAACTCCTTTTCTTGATCGAGTGGGTGGCTCCTCTTCAACTTGACGTTGTGTGGCAATGGCTCCTCGTAGGGTTTACTCAAGCGGCACTTCTATTTTTGACTTTTTCTCTACATGCAATGGGCAGCAGCTTCACGCCAAAGGGAGAATTCCTATTTTATTATTGTAGGTGTGCCGACTGGCCCCCACAGTCTAATTCTTTCTTCGAAGAATTGGATGCTGTAGAGAAAACATAGAAGAAACCCTTACTTTTTCCTTTTATTTTATTATTTCCTCTTTTGTAAACCTTCAAGGAGTCCAGAGAATTTCCTCGTCTAACTTGAGATCTACTTGAGAAATCTTTATCAACAGATTTGGTTTAATAAATCATTATTCGAATTCAAACTCGAGACATTAATTTAACAATCATATGAGACCTTGACAATTGGGGTGGACCTAACCCTTAATGTGTCGTAGTGATTTTTTAAGAGGTTGCTACGTTGAAGGTCCTTTGTTTAGCGGCAATTTCTCGTCCCATAAACTTAAACTCACGAGTCTCCTTTTTCTTGCTGCAAGAGCACAAATGATTGTGTTAAAAGTGATTGAGCACGACATGACGCCACGTCACTCCGCTCGCGAGTTGATGGTCAAATCAAGCTTTCGTGGATGTACACTGGAGACGAATTTTTTTTGTTTTTTCTATAATTCTCATCCGTCCCTCTCTCTCCTTCAGAGAAAATCCATCTCGTTTGACCGTTCTTGGCCGAATTTACACGTGTCAACCCGTCATAGGCCCAACCCGAATGATATTCTTTACACGTGTCAAAATATATTTTTAGATAACCCCAGAATGACGGCATCTGATGACAATCGTTCTTAGCTGTGTGATTCGCTTAACCTTATCTAATACCGCCAATCGTTGACTCCAATAGGAAGTAACAGTGGAGACCGGAGAACACCTCGGTGCCTATTTTGTTTTTTTTCTTGTTTTTTCCTTTTCCAATTACCCAGCAACTCCGGTGGATCTTAAAACACCCTTCAAGCCCTATAATTCAGTTAAGTTGGAGCCTTTGATCCGCATAGATGGCTTGATAGCGAGTATTTTGCACGCAAATGAAATGACTTAAAGAAACGACTTCCAATTGTTGAGCTACGACCATTATTGTCCTAATAAACCACGCCAACTTCGAGGGTCTAGGCAGGCTTTTTTCTTATAATCTTTTTCGTAGAAATGTAACTGTCGGTAGGCCCTCACTTTTGGACATGACTATGAACTTAAAAGAGCCAGTTATATTAAAGTAATTATGTTAGAGTTGAATCATATATCTTCTCATATGCTATGCTTTGACCCCTTTACGCTAGATATTAGTGCGCAGACTCATATAATTTCTATTTGAAGTTACCACCAGTATGAGAATGATGGATAATTATTTTCATATGGGAGATGTAACAGTCAATCTATCTTATGGTTGGAAAGACAAATGTTTGTCTATAATTATTTTTAAATAGTGAATTTTGCATATAAAAAATTTATGATGTGAAATCCTATTTTTTCATAACGTGTTGAGGGGTAGGCATTGTTGGCCTAGAAGAAGCGATAAATCGGGTTTTATCGAGATCAATTTTGCACCTATTATAAAGTATTTGAAGTGAGCCACTAATTGCTCTACATCATTTGTGATCCGAAGGTTCTCTCTTCTTTTGACAATCTAGGGCACAAGCGTTGGTCACTTGACTACCTTTAAGCTCATGAAATATTTTGCAAGCTTTATGCATAAATTAAGTCCATGTATTTGGCCTATGCATATAACTTAATCTAGCATTTGGGCATAGTTGGTGGAATTCAAATGGCTGACCTGTAGTTTCTTAACCGGAAATTCCCCAATTCCTAATCAATTGCACAAACTTTGGGGATTACAAATGTTCAAGAATGACAAGCTCATTATCGTCCCCTCCTAGGCATGCTATTAATTAGAAAGTTTCTCCGCAAAAAATCATGTCGTGCCTAAACAACATAGCACGAGCTGTTTGGAGATTTATTCATAACGCAAATCGTGCTCGTGACCCCGTGGAAAATAGTTGGCCCATTTAACTCAGGCCAACACATTGAAGGTCGGTCCTCCTTTTTCTATTTTTTGGTAAACTTTTTAAAGATTGGTCACAGTTAACATGAAGCTTCTTCATGCAACCTTAGTAGGGAAAAAGACAGACGGTATCAACTGAACTCACATTTGATGAGATTTAAGCACCTTCAGTGTGAATCTACTTCTGGAAAATGCTGCTGCAATTCCACACCCGTCATATAAATTAGTTTTTTTCTATAAGCTCAATAAAATAGCTAGCGATGGTTTAACCACGAACATCATGGGAAACCTTTATGATAACTTAAAATTCTGAATCTGTGGGTACGTTTGTTTCAAAAAAAAAAAAAAAGGAAGTTTCAAGATAAAACGAAAATATTTTTCAAAAAATCAGCTTTTCTCAAAAGTGTTTTTTTCCTCTTTTCAGGTTAGGGAATTCGTTTTCCTACTTTAAGCAAGCATATTTTCTTCAATTATAACTAAATTTTCTGTTGACTAATTATTTTCAGCAAATCAAATGTGTGAAAGTCCGAAAAACTAAATATGGAAAAAAATTTCACTCGAACAAGGCTAATGAACTCTTGTCAGGTTGAATTGTCTGAGCTTTGACGCCATTGCCCCACGTAAGCAAGTTCCTCAGGATGTTGCTATGTAATGTCTTACATCACAAAGAAAACATATATATTAATTATTATATTTATTTTTCTATGTTAGGACTACTGCTGAAAGTGAATCATGAAATCAATGACTCACTGAGCCACTAGAATCACTAACTAATACTAATCTAATATTAATAAAATAGAAGATACTTATAGAATAGAAGAAAATTGTCTTTTATGTATACTTCCCCAATAACACATCCTATATTGACAATTGGGCAATAATTTGCTATATTACGATGGTGGTTCATGCTATGTTAAACTTCCAAAGCTAAAGCAATGAGTAGTAGGGTAGTGCAACCGGCTCAGTTCTACTTGAAAATCAGACTAAACCGGCGACAGAACAAGTCCAATTTCTAATTCTAGTGGAAATAGGTTCGGTTCCAAATTCTAAATTTTTGAACCAATAGCATTTGGTTAGGTTTTAGGTTTTGGGTGCTGAACCCTTCCATCCAAGAATTAGTTAGCACATGTTTTATGAAGTTGGAAGAAGATGATTTATCTTTCTTAAACGAGCTTAACTTCCCTATTACTTTATATTTTGCTTGTTTTATATTGATATTACTTTGATCCGTTTTGTTGCTCATAATATTTCTTGTGACAATTATTTGTCTTGCCTTTTTAAAAAATAACGAAGCCAAAAAAAGAAAAGAAAAAAAAATTGCTTCCTAGGCAGAATAGCAAAATAAACACGATAGGTCTCAAGTTCAAAAACCGAGAACAGCTCTAATAAGATAGGTTTAAAGTTCCAAAACCTAGAACCTAGCTACCCTCAAATCGATTACCCTTAATTGTTAGGAAATTGTCCTTATAACTCTTGAGAGATGGGAAAGACAGATTTGGTGGCGGCAAATTCACACTCCATAAGGCAATCTCTCTTCCGAGACTTGAATTAGTAAAAAAGAAACAGAACTTTAGGAGGAGCTACAATTTTGCACTGAAATTTCAAATTAAAGATGCATTTAAGATATGAGTTCTTGCATTAATTTTACAAGAACGTAAAAATGAGTTTGAATTTATATGTCTCGAGTGTAAATTATGGACTAAAATGCTTCCTTAACGTTCTGCATGGTTAAAAAAAAAAGATAAAAAATAAGGAATATTGAAAAACATAATAAATATTAAAAACATTAACAAAAAGAGGAATTTGAAAGGAAAAAAAGGGGACAGACAAGGGAGGGAAGTGGCGCATTGTCGCCTGCCTTTAGCAGATACCGACCGGGTTTTGTGCGACCTCAGTGATCCATGATTAGGGTTACATAACCCAAGGCCAAATTAGAACTTGGCTAGGGTCTCGCGACCGCAACTAGGACTAGAGGTGTGCAACCAAACTAGGTCTATCCGAGAATCGAATCAGCCCACCCAAAAACAAGTCTGAGAACCGGTTCCTATTGAAACCAATCCGGGAACCGGTTCCTAAAATTCAGAACTGGTTAGAACCGGTCCGAATCCCAGTTCCAACTGAATACCCATCTAGGAATTGGATCAAACGGACCGGTTTGGGAAACGGTTTTATGAGCCTCAAAGTCCAAAACCCTATCTTTTTTTTCCTAATTTCTAATCTTAGAACTGTGTTTTTCCTCTTGTACGACACTCCTCTTTTGTTGTTCCTCTTCCTCACTCACTTCCCTCCCTCACCGGCTCACGGTCGCATCGTCCATCGCCGACTCACAATCGCACCGTCCATCGCATAGGATTTTTGCTTTCCCTTATAAAGTTTGTTTATGATAATTAGTCTAGTGGATCCTTAGTTTTTTATTTAATCAAAAAGTTCATGTACTTATTGATTATATGTGCTTAATGTTTTAATACAAATTATGAGCATTACGTTGTTTTCTCATGTATTAATATAAAATTCGAAGCCGTATAGGATATCGAGCAATTGCAAAACAAGTTCTGGCGGAAACAGAATTGACCCAAGAAATGGATTGGAAAAGTATGGTGTTTTCAAAATAGGGTCCAATGCAAAGAGGGTCGGGTACAAAGTGTCCAACAAAGAGAAACCGATTATATTAGGGTCGGGTACAAGGTCCAGCTCTAAAACCTACCCACCCTAGATCCAATCACCCCTAACTAGGAAAATGTCCTCTCTCCCCCTCTTTCTCTCTTTCTCTGGCTTTCATTTTTTTTTTTTTCATAAGAACAAGATTCTGCTGATATTTTATCCAGCCTAAGAAACTCGCAGGTAAGCACCAGATTGCCCAGTCAGTGCTAAAGTCGTGCGGATGTGCCAACTCACGTTAGTATTTTCGTTTTATGTTATAACAAAATGACCAATTCAAATATTAAGAAAAGAACATATACTTTAAAGACCCAGTTGCACAAAAAGCATTTATCCCTAATCTGTTTACTGTTACGTTTCTAAAAAGCATATCTTGATTGAAAGAATCAATTTATATTGCAACGCAAGGGCTTTTTATTAACTTGATTAGTTCATGATACGGCACCGTCCAATCCGAGGCGATGCAAGGGGGTCGCCTTCCAACTCGCCACCTCCTGCCTTATATCTTCACATCGACTCTCTCTCTCTCTCTCTCTCTCTCTCTGCTTTCATTTTCAATGAGCGTACCAGGAAAGCCAAATCCGAACTCTCTCGAACGGACCCCTTGTACCTTTAGTTAACCCAGCTTTTGTTTTGCGTTCTCTGCTGCTTTGAGTGCATGCGTGCGTGCGTGCGAGTGACGAGTGTTTGTTAGCTAGTTTAGCTCTCTTTAGGTGGACGTAATGTTGTGCTTCGCGATAGATTTCTCTCCTTTTGGGTGCTGGGTAGGGGATGCTTTTGATTCGAGTGTGTCTGAAAGACGAAGGATTCTAAGTCCGCAGAGGAACCGATTTTGGGTTTGTCCGTGCCGTGTTGAGGCAGGGAATTAGGATAGTTCGGAGGCATTTAGGCGTTTGTTGTCTTTTCCTGATTTCTGATGCAGTTGAATGATATAGGATCTTGAACCGACTCCTAGCATGGTCATAGCGTTTTGATCACCGGTCCAATATGCACATCTTGGTGCTGGAAGAGCTTTCTCTTAGGAAGAAGAGAGTTGGCATCCAACGGTATCGTTGTAGATGTTAGTCTGATCTTACGATTTTTGAACTGTCACTCATTTTGCAGTTTTATCGCCCAACCTTCCGGTTGATTAACATGAGCCACATCGTGGCTCGATTCTTGTCGATAACAAGAGGACTAGCATGGTGTAGTTTTTCCCTTTGTCGAAATGACGGAGTTCCCCCGCTGCTTTCCTTTCTTTTGCCGCCATCTCGTGCCATTGAGGATGTGGCATTCCAATCATTTCCTAGGAACAAGTCGCTCTGATCCAGTATATGCTATGGACAGTGTGAGTTGATAGGTGTACAAGTATGTAAACTGTGAGTGTGGATTGACAGTGAGATCCACCTAAGTTTCGAGGGTGGGAGTACTCAAAACTTCATCATAATCTATTTTGAAGATTACTAATGGAATCCACTTTTACAGGCGGCTATTAGTCTAGGAGACTGGACATAGGCTTGATATAAGCCAAATCATAATAAATCTGATTTGCAATATCTTTTATCTCTTTGCTTGTTTTTCAATATTTTTCTAATAGAGGCATACTGCATTGGATATAAGCATATTGCATATTTACGTCTCGTAACATCAAGCTTTCCCTGCTTATATCCAAGTCCAGCTTCAAATAACTTGTGAAAATCCAAAATATTATTATTATACAACATATTCACCCCTATTTAGGTTGTATTGTTAATCTCAACAAGTACGACGGCCTTTTGGATGTTGCACTCTGTAAAGGTTTTGGAAATTATGCTGAGTAGGCCCGATGTTCTCATATATAGGAAAATAGATTTCTCAGAGTTCCTGACCCTATTTTACTTCTTAGTAAATACGTGCTCCAAGAATTCACAAGTGTGTAAACCTTCACTTTTTCTTTTACACTTGCATTTGAGTTTAGTTTTCAATTTTGGAATATGTTCTTTTTCTGATCCATTTTTGTCCATATAGTTTGGTTATATGGATGTAGTATGGTCATATGTCCGTGCATGTGTGACACAAGATAACAACTCGACATTTATATCTTTAAATTTACAAGCTGCTCGCAAATTGACACCGACCAATAGACTCTTTGTCGTTACAAATGACTTTTGGTATTGTGGGATTATATACGCATGCTTTCTAGGTATATCAATCTAGTAAGGTTAACGTTCTTTTTACATTAGAACATATTAGAATGCCCTAAAGAATATTTCGCTTAAATTTATTGGAGAAAAATCTACAAGTGATTTTGATGATGTTCAAACTATCATTAATATAATGTTTACTAAGGTGTATGCATATATTTTTCTTAATAGAAAGTACTACGCAATATCGACGGTGTGATCAGTATATGAAAGTATGCAACAAGTCTAGAAACGGTTTTTGTGGAAATACTACCAGTGGACCTAAAGATCAACCGATGGCGATGTTTATATAGCAGTTGCAAATATCGAGTCATTGGTATTATAACAACCATGAACATCTGGCGGAGTTTGTTGGGTCAACAAACTAGCTGTTGGCTAAGGATTTGTATAGTAGCAGAATCCAATTGAAAGTAGTAATTGAGAAGCCAGGTCGTCAATAAGTTTGTCAAAGACTGCAATGATAGGATAGTGGCAAATGCTACTCTTAAGTAGACTACGAATGCTCAGGAAAAAAGAACTGTATGGGTAGTTCTATTCTTGGATAGCAGCTCAATGGCAACTCCAATGGTTCCTTGCTTCTTTGATCTTCTTTTAACATATAGATTGGAGATGAATATAAGACAGAAGACCTAAGAAGCCAAGAAGGAGAGAGAGAACAACATTATCTGAAGATTTGCATTCTGCTTTGTTCTTAACGATACACTCTTGTCCAAAGTGTTTCACTAAGTTTTGTATTCGTGCTATTTGAGTAATTGTGCTCTAGATTAAATGTACAAGAGTAAGAGCATCAGTTGGGTCTTGATAGTGTGATCTATCTTATAATAGTTACAATGCTTGCCTATTGTAATTGTCTAAGCAAATTACAAATACAATTCAGCCCAACTTGTGGCTATTAGTCAGAAGAGTGAACGTAAACTTTGGGATAAAGCCAAACCACTATATATCATTGTGTGTTACTGTTTTACACTCTCTTACTCTCACAAGCACACAAATTGATCTCGAACTTCGAAACATCAACTTGACCCGATTTTACTTAGCATTAACTAATTTCCGCGAAAGATTGTCAAGTTTTCTTTAAAAACCTATTCAACCCCTTTAGGTTGTATTATTAGCCCCCAACAAAATTAGTTGCTTTGGAGCAACAAAAAGCTACTAAAAAAGTCTTGAAATTGGCTTTATATAATAGAAGATGTTCTCTTCATATATTTTTCTCTTGTGAAGTGAATACACATATTTTTCATATTCTTCTTTTTTGAAGGTTTTGGTGTTTCGGAGACAAAAAGAGTAACTCTCCGATCAGATGATTCAACTGGAAAAGCAACTTGATGCAAAAGCAAACCTTGAAATTGGAAATTGAACAATTGAGGGGATCATTAAATGTCATGAAGCACATTGGAGACGAGGATGGTACTGAAATTTTGAAAATAATTATTTTTGGCACCTTAGCAGACACTTTTTGGCACTTAAAAGTGATCCAAAATAAATTTTTGACACCAAAATGAGTACCGTATATAACTTATGGCATTGATAGTGTACTTCTCTCGTGAAATAACAGAAGACAACATCTTCAACTATATGAAATTCAATTTAAGCCTAGTATTGAAGCTCATTATTCCTTACCCATTAATTGGGAACTCTACTTCTTTATTATTATTTCATATCTTTATGTGCACGGAACTTCTGGCCTTCCTTTGTGTTTTTCATTTAGTCCCTTCATCCCTAAACAAATTAATCTCCTCTTCATTATTCTTTTACCCAGAATACTTCTCACTCCCAAGTTCAGGAAGCTCCCATCTCTTCAAACCTCCATTAATCTTTTCTCTCATTCTCGCTCATCTCACTCACCATTCTTCAAGCAATTCACTCATATCTGCACCCTTAAACCCATGAATTTGGACGCAAGTGTCGTGTGCATACAAAGAAAAGAGATACACCCAGAACACATGGAGAGAGAACGCATGTATCTGCATATATTGAAAGTGCATTCACTCAAACGACACTTATACAGAAGACACATTCAGCAAAGACAATTTGTGATCTAACATGTCATCACAAACACATACGCGGGAGATATCTAATTGACTCTCACACACGATCATACAATTATTCAATTTCAGTATATGCCTAATGAATTCTCCAGCAACAACCACCAAACTTTCTCAAATTACCACATTGACATGACCGAATTATTCTAGAGAATCGAGCTTAACACGTGCAAACATGGGAGGCTTATTAGAATCGAGATTATTGGAATTAACTAACAAATGAATTCATCTAGCCTATGCAACTAGCGCAGTGGATGAATAAAACAGATGAGGTAATCATGGTCAGACCTGAGGTTACGTCTATAGTAACGCAGTTCAGACATTTCAACGAATAGTTAGTAAGCATCGAGTCAGAGAACAACACAATGACAAGTTGGTGGAAATCAAGACACGTTCAACATGAAACCATCACGGTAGAGTTGAGATCACGGATATAAGCTCTGACGTGTATGATTTTAAAGCTAGGAAGAACTAGATTCTCATCCTCTGTTTTCATTTTCATACATCTAAACCGGATATAAGCTCTGACGTGTATTATTTTAAAGCTAGGAAGAACTAGATTCTCATCCTCTGTTTTCATTTTCATACATCTAAACCAGAAGATACTCAGTTAGATCTAGCGAAAGGTAATTACCTGCAGCGATGGCTGATGGCTTTGAACAAAACAATCACCGAGGCGCTCTAGAAGGCTTGAATTTGCGAAGGAGTCAATGGCAGCAACTGGTCGAACTCTTCACTCAACAATGGCACTCCAAAAACAGGGACAAGCAGGAAAATTCCAAAGCAGCTCGGCGATGACGAATAGCTGCTGTAGGCGGGGTTACGACATCCTGAGATGGTGGACCGTGAATGCTGATGTCAATTAACCGTGAAGAAGCTTCTGGAAAGCGATGGGATCAAAGTGTGTTTAAATAGACCCTCAATCAGTATGGTTTTTTCCCCTCAAACCTCGGTCACATAACTAGGACTCGACCCACCAGAGCAGAGCAGAGATGCAATAATTACCTTGGAGATGCAGTAGATGGTCACGAACAACGATCGAACGGAGAACTCAAAAGTCCCGGGAGCATCTCTACCGATGGTCCGCGACGCGGGGGGAAGAAATCTAGACCGAGATATGAGCTTTCCGGACTACCTTCTGGCGGAACAGGGGCGAACAGAGAGGTGGTGGAGGTCTGCAAAATCCAAAACAAAACCCGTGAGAGCTTTCTAGGGACTCATTGCAACTCCAAAACTGATGCTCTGTCTTCTTGCTCTGGTGTTCTCTCGGCTGTGAATCGTATCCCCCCAACGAATGCCCCCCAAAAGCCTCGGTCAGTTAAGATGAGAGCGCTTCTCTCGGTCGCCATCTCTACGCACGCCCATCGGATTGGCTTTGTTCTGGAAGAAGAAGAGTCATTACGGGGCGTCGGTTAGATGAGAGCGATTCTCTCGGTTCTTTTGGGGTTTTCTGTAAATTTCAAACTTTTATAATGCACTGTTGTCACTATAAAAATTTTAAAATTGAGAAAAACATGCGTACTTTTACTTATTCTATGTGATAGTATAAGCTTAGTAATTTGAAAATTTAGGTCGTACTAATTAAATAGTAAATCTTACATTGCCCTACTAATTAATGAAAAAAAGGAGAGGAGAAAAGGCTTCTCTTTTTTTTTTTTTTAAGAAAAGAGAAATAGTAGTCTTACTCACCGAAAAGCTTCGAAGAATAATACTTTTATTTACTCGATTTAATAATATAAGTCTTATTTGAGGTGCGATTGCTTGTGTAGTATAAAAACAAATAGGTTACGATATGGATAAGGAACGGAAAATAGGCCATGCGAAATACTATAATGGAATTATGAACGTTAATTCCATTTTTATTTTTGGCGAGAGAAGAATGTGTCTTGAATGCAATGTCTTTGAGCACCAAAGCCTATATGTGTTTAGTTTGATTATATGTTATCAAAAATAGAGGAAAAAAATAACCAAGCTTATATCTTCAAATTGATTAAATGAAAGTATTATTCCTCAAAGCTTTCTTGATGAATAAAACTATTATTCTCTTTCCATTAAGAAAAAAAAATTCCTCTTTTTTTTTTTTTTTTCTAGTCGATACTTTTGAGCATACTAATACATAATATCTATAATCAGTAGTAAGTCTTCTTCTACTACTAATAGTAAAATTAAAAATTATTTAAATAATTGATAATCGGAATTAGATTGTTGGTGCAATATGCCGGACTTGTGTACAATGTATACGTGGAAGGTGAAAACTATTTCAACTATGGAATTTCTTTTGCAAGATTATTTATAACTTATAAAAAAAAAAGGATTAAACTTTATAATTGAAATACATGGAAGGCAAAGTGAAATCATTAATTTAGACATTTTTCCATTGATAGGAATATTCACAAAATAATTATTTGAAGATATTTTGGGAAAGAAAACGATTGTAATTCCTAAAAGGCGTGGATACTAATTTTTAGCGAGCTAAAGAATTTCAAATATCAATAATTACTATAACTTTTTTTCTCCTAACCGGACAAGGTATATAGATATTATGTTATTAGTAGTAGTACCAAAGTGCTGGGCCTATTTTAAAGAGTTTCAGATATCAACAATTGATAAAGACACCCCTTTATAGTTTTTTTTTTTTTTTAAATAGAAGGTAAGATATATATTGACTTTAAACCAACAAGTTATACAGCTGCACAGTAAGGGAACCCGGCACCAAAACTTTCACTCAAGGTGACAAAGTAGTCAAACCGAGTAAAAGGGTGTCGAGACAAGGAGGGAAGGGCAGAAAATGAGAAGGAAAACAACCAGCAAAAAGCAAACAGCCAAATAGTGGCCACAACCAAACGGAGAGGGGGGTATTTAGCAAACAATACAGAACTACCCCAATCAAAATAAGACAAAGCAAGGACAGGAATAACAAAAATCCAAGCCTCCACCTTCAAAGAGCGCACTAACAGTGACTAGGTAGCGATGACCCTTTATAGTTAATTTATCAAAAAGCTCGTTTATTAATATATTTATGCCAACATGTATCTTCTTCCTGATTTGTCTTTCAATTAAGGAGAATATTGTAGCTTCCCGAAATTGATCTTGCACTCCAAGTATGACAACATTGCTGCCCCGACCATAGACACCCTCACTCGCAAAGTCTTGTGACGCTAGCTCCTCATGCCAAATCCAAATGCGTTAGACCAAATGACCCAATTCAAGAGTAGCCTAAATTTGGTGTGGTCGTGTTTGATTTTGAGCTGCTCCATCGTAATTGAAAGAAAGAAGGGTTTAGTAAGCATTTCTCCAGCTCGAGGAATTTCTCTCCAACAGTTAGCAACTTTACGTAATCATGGCCAGCAAGCATGGCCACTTCCACCAAACCCCTCCGAACCTTTGGGGTATTATATGTTAGTCCCAAAATTTTCTACTATTATCTAATACCCTCTTAACTTACATTTGTTTGAACTATAAAGGCTCCGTTATTTTTTTTCACCTATTCAATGCACATGGCTTTCAAAAGATGGAAGTATTTTTTTCATCTCTTCTTTTTAAGAAAACCTCTCGTTTACTCTTATTTGATGTAAACTAAATGAAAAATATAGAAAATTAAAGAAAAATAAATTGCGTATAATACTAATAATCAAAAACATAAATATCTATAAGCTGCGTCTGATCGTCCACATTCTAATTGGAATAAAATTGGATAAAGGGGAATTTGAAATCCTCCAAATATCCCTGAATTGCAAAGATATCCCATTATATCTTTTTTGCTACCTAAGATAAGATTTGAAATCTTTTTAAAAAAAACTTTGAAAATATTTGAAAATCTACAACTTAATAGGATTGATAATCTTTGAAAGTCCTTAGCGTTTGAAAATCTTTGAAATTCCCACCGCCCTAGGACTTCAAACCTTTCCGATCACGTGGTTAGTTGGAAATTCGATCTCGATGCACGACGGCTCCCAACCGACATGAGTTCACATAATTTTTGGAAAAGCCTCGTGGATAACGAGAGGCACTTCTTGTGGGTTGTACAACCGGACTTCATCACCGAAGAAGGCCTGCGAAAGGAGATTCCACATCACGGTGCCATTGTGGCATTCTTGATGCACATCAATTGGAACTCCATGCTTGAGAGAAAGGTTCCCATGAAGCCAATGGTGTGTTGGCCGTTCTTTGTCAACCAACTAGTGAACAGGCGGCTTGTGAGTCACACGTGAAAGGTTGAGCTTGACATGAAGGATGTTTGGAATTGGGATGGAAAGGATGATCTATACAAACCTAGGACAACATTGTCTTGAGACCCCTTTCACCCGTCAGAACATAATTGCTGGTTGGTGGTGACGATCGACCTAGTGAGGTGACAATGATCATGTTGTGGTCGGAAGTGATGATGATAAGCTATCTTGGTGGTGTCCTTGTGCAATGCTGCCGACAAAACAATATAAGATGCGTCACTCTATTAGTGATTTTTTTATTAAAAAAAAATTATATCTAATTCGGGTTTATCCCATCCCCTAGACTGCATTTCTTATTCGGCATTTTATCTAAATGTATCCAAGTTTATCCGGTTTGGAAAACGTCACCAAATATCAAATAAGATAATTTGTTATCCTATCTAGATTCAAAATCAGACTACCAAACACAGCCATAATTATATTAAACAGTAAGAATTTGTTACTATTTAATAAAAATAGTCATTCTGATATAACTAAATAAGAAATTTCAAGAATTATAACAAACAACAACTAAACGAAAAGGGAAAAGGCCTCGTAAGATCATGTGACAAAATTTGCTTTCATCGTTATGTATATTTCGGGGGTTAATTAATGTAAATTTGATTGATTAACAAAGAATTTTACATGAAGAATAATCGATCCCTTGCAAATTGTGACCCTTTCAGAGGTAATCCTTAAGGAAGAGCTTTACATATGCGCGCCCAAAACATATATGACGGGCATCGTGAACTAAAAATTGCCTTCGCATCTATAATAATTCAAAAATTTCAAAAAATTTCAAAAAATTCTTTTTTGTTTTTAGATAAGTTTGCAGATTAGCACCTTCTCGGATGCGAAGGCAGATATAACTCGCTCCATTTTCGGCTCATACATCATATTTCTCCCTTGCAGAACTAATTTTTTGGTTATGCAAAACTAAAAAAAAATTATCTTAGGCTCTAATCATATCATATTACAAGATTATTTTAGGTAAATTTGCATACACGAATTGCAGCCCTAAATTTTTAGGCCCGAATCATATCAAATAACAATTACCACTTTCTTTGTGCAGGCTACTCTCACCTATATCATTTTAAGTAGGAACCTTGAGCTATTTTGCTGTTCCTACATATTTACTTTCTTTGGGCTGTATTATATGCGGTAGAGTTTCTTAATCTTTAGAATCTGGGACATGAAAGGGGACATACATATAGTTGGGCCGCATGCAGGGGGGAAGTTGGCAATCGAGTTTGGTCCAAGATCCAATTATGTAAGTAATTATGGTTCGCATTTCATTAAATTAGGGAAAAATAAGCAAAATCCCCAACTTTTATGGGTAGTCTTGCCCTCAATTTTTTGACTACTACGTAATATTGGAACAATTGTTCAAAAAATCCTAAGCTTATTGTATACTAACTAATTCAATCCTAAACATTTCAATTGTGTCAATTTAGCTATAGACCTTTAAATAATTTGTCAAACTAGTCTTAAATCTTTTAACGAATTATCAATTTAGTCATTCAGACTAATTTAGACTAGATGTCGTTGGCATGACAGCCTCGTTACTGCTAATCTTCCTATGTGGCATAGGTGATGATAACATAGACAATTTTTTATTATTATTATTAATTCAATTTTTATTTCATTTTATTTATTTTTTTCTCCATTGTTTTACACATGGCCTACGGCAGTGGAGAGCTAGCAACCTTTGTCAGCCACCAAGTAAAGGCTAGTAGAGTCATTGGGAAGGGTTTTTGAGCCATTGCTCATTGCCAACAAGGGCTTTGTAACCTTTGCCAACCTCAACGAGGACGTCATGGCCCTCGCCCAAGCCATTGTTAGCGAGGGCCTAGGTAAGAGCTTGCAATGCCCTTGCCAAAGTCCTCGTTGCCACAGCGTTGGCTTGAGAGTCTAACGAGGAGGTGAAATTTGTAAGCTTGCGATCTCCGATAACTTCTGTTAGATTCAAATTCTCCAGTGTTCAAGGTTGTGAAAGCCAACTTGTGTTTGGATATTACGACTTTTTGAGATTAAAACGTTCTAAGAGGTTGTGTTTGGAGTCGATACTGAGGGAGAATTGTTTGCTAGTTGAGAAACTCTCTCCTTCTGAATGCACTTACAGTGCGCTTCAAAATGGAGACGTCCCGTTAATGGCACCAGCTGTTTTGGACTCTTCGCGAGAGGTATTATTCTCTTTACCATTTTCTTCTCAGAATGTGCAATTTCTCTGTTCAGGAGTTAGGGTTGTGGAGCAATATGTGCATGATTTTCTGTTGTTTTTGGTATCTCAACATTTACAATTCTTCCATGAACCAATTTCTTAAACTCCCCCCCACCCTTCCCTCTTCTCTGTTGGCATGCGCACGTGCCCACGCACACACTTTTACTTTGTGCTTAGTATTGCGGTTGTTACTTATGTAAAACCAGTATTAATTGTCCTAAGCTTAACTGATCAGGGTCTACAGAAGCTGACCGGTGAAGCAATGCGGCCCTCGGATGTATCTAGAGATAATGACGACATTAATGGGGGAAATTCTTCAGGTTCTGATGCAGAGTACATGAAGCTTCTTCCGTTTGCTCTGTCCTTTTCTGCTGCTCCTACTTTCTTTCTGAGATTGCACCTGAAGCTTCTTATGAATCATAGTGTCTCCAAAATTAGTTTTGTTGAGCTTAATTAGGAGAAGAGCACTGAAACTGCAAGCATTTTGGCTCAATCTAACATCGCCATAGATGACTGCTCAAAGAATGATGTGGGATTCAATACTAGCCAAGAAGCTCCATCAAGAGAAAGTCCTTGTGATAGGTACTTGCATTGTGCTAAAGATGATCAAGCTGTTCAGCTAGTTGTTTGTGGGGGTGCAGATTTGAGGACACCTGAGGATAACCAAAGCAGTGATCTTCATGCTGGCAGGATTCACAGTGGTACTGCTGTAGTTGGTGATGAGGTTGGCCAGGTGCAGGAAGGGCAAGAAAACTACGCAGCATCAGAGAAAACGTCAAGGCCTCTGCTTGATGGGGAGAGGATCACAAATGGTGCTTGTCCTTCTTTGAATGTTATTAAGATAGATATTCCCCATTATAATGAAGGTGATAAGCCTGCCGATGATGGATTGCAGCATGGTTTGCTGCCTACTGGTATGGCTTGCGATATGAATGGCAGCCTCGTTCCCAGTCCAAATCCCACCACACCAAGAAGCATATGGCATCGCAGTAATAGTAGTTCGTTTTATTGACACTTCTCACGTGGTTGGTCAGATGCAAAATCAGACGGTTCCCTGAATAGTTTTGGCAATGGACCGAAGAAACCACGGACACATGTTACTCATATCCTTCTGGAGCTTCAGGTTCAAGCTCAAAGCCACAGCAGAGAACAATTCCTCACAAAAGAATCAGGAAACCCAATGAAAAGAGGGCCTCAGATGTCGCCCGAGTTCCTCAAAGAAACCGGGAGTTGTTATCGTGTCATGCGAACTTGTTAATTACAGTGGGGGACAAGGGATGGAGAGAGAGTGGGGAAGAGGTGGTACTTGAACTTGTTGAGAATGAGTGGAACCTTGCAGTAAAATTTTCAGGACCACAAAATATTCTCATAAAGCACATCAGTTTCTCTAGCCTGGGTCCAGTAACAGGTATAAATAGCTATGATGTGGCGAGAAGGGAAAGGGTGGACACTCGAATTTTCAGACAGAACCCAATGGGCTCTTTTCAAGGAGATGCATGAAGAGTGTTACAACTGAAACTTCCGTGCTGCATCAGTCAAGAACATTTCGATTCCTGGTGTCCGCGTGGTAGAAGATTATGAGATAATGGAATGGAGCTGTCATTTCGCAGTTCTGCTATCTACTTCCAGCAGGTTGAAACAGATATTTAAATGGCCTTGAATCCATCTCGTGTCCTATATGACATGGATAGCAATGATGAGCGGTGGATTTCATCTCGTCAAAGTTCTTCAGATGTTAATGATAATGGCTATGGGCACATATCTGTGGAGATGTTTGAGAGGACAATGGACATGTTTGAGAAGAAAGCTCATGCTATACAGCGTGACCATTTCACATCCGAGGAAATGGACGATTTGAAGTTAGGTGCAGCACCAGTTGTAACAGGTATTTATGAACATTGGCGGCAGAAGAGGCAAAAGAAGGGAATGCCATTGATTCGACTTCTTCAGGTGCCTTTTAAAATCCTTTTTATTGTCGTTTATTGATTTTGTCCAGATATACATTTATGTGAGTTGCTGCATTTAATTTGGCTTTCTGCAATTACTGTTAATCTGCCATTGGGAGCAATTTCTGTCACTCGGTTTTCCAGATGAACGTTTCCATGTTGAGATGCTCGTTTTGTTTTAATTTGGGGTGTACTTTGTTCGAGTGAATTGCAAAGGATTGTCGGGGGACCTGTTGGTATGTGATTGCTTTGTTCCTCCCTTCCATGCCCGTTTCATTTTTATCTTTTCCTGGAGTCGTTCTTTGGAATTTTGTCTGATATGGGGCTGCTTTCTGCTCTGGAGCATGTGGAAATATCTGGTTTTTGTGATCTTCCTTTTTCATTCTTGCATAATTGTTATATAGTAATATCAACTTCTTAGGCCTTCATGTATGATGGTAATGCTTGGTTTTTCAATTAATAGGGCATTCAGCATGAATAAAGAAACAAATAGCCTTTGAAATTAGCTCTTAATTAGTTTAGTTATTAATTAGTTGGTTAGACATTATTATTAAAATTCAGATGCTAAGTTGTATGTCTCTTTTTTGTTAATTAGATCTCCCTGTCATGATTAATCCTCTGTTACCTTTGTGTGCACATAGTGTGCACTTTTTTGAACTTGTGATTTAAATGTCATGGTATCAATTATTCAATTCATGCTCATGCTTTGCAGCCACCATTATGGGAAATGTACCAGCAGCAGTTGAGAGCGTGGGAGCTAGCTTTGAATAAAGGGGACTCTGCTGCTTCTGATGGATGTCAGAAGGCCTCAGCTGCTGAAAGACCTCCCATGTTTGCTTTTTGTATGAAACCTAGGGGCTTAGAAGTCCCTAATAAAGGCTCAAAGCAAAGGTCGCAAAAACGATTCTCAGTCACGGGGCAAAGCAATGGTTTTCATGGAGATCAGGACAGTTTCCATGCTTTTGGTAATGTTATGTGAATTTAACTAAGCGGAACACTTTAGGGTTATTTTTTCTTGTATCCAGAATTTTGATGTCATTATTTTTTGTTCCTGTCAGGGAGGAGATTAAACGGACCTAGTTTTGGAGATGATAGAGCCATCTATTTGGGACATAAATATGGACATGTAGACAATTCTCAAACGGCACAGACATCTCCATTGGGATATTCTCCACGAGATGTCCCTGGCCAGGGATATTTTCCAATTGGCAATGATGGATTCAATCGAAATTATCCTCCGAGACTACAGAGATATAAGTCAAAGAAATCTGGTGCTATTGCATCTCCTCGACATTCACAGGTGGTCACTGCCTACAGCAGGGGAGCCACGAGCAGTAAAAAGAATACCCTTCATTGGAATTCTCATCAACAGTTTTCGTCTGAAGGCTCTCAGAGACCATCTAGTGAGCAGTGGGACCAGATGGATATGGATGAATATAAATTGTTGGATGCATCTGGCGCAGCACGGTATGCATCTAATTTGGCTAAGCTTAAGAGAGAGGCCACAGAGACTTCTTTGCAAAGCAGATGTAGCAGTTCACAGAACTGTGGTTGCTCTCATGACTGCTGAAGCGATGAAAGCGTCTTCGGAGGATAGGAAGCATGATGGGCAGGTTATCTGAAGATTATCAGTGAACAGATTGGGATAGTTCTCAATTTGACCCCAAAGAATGTGCAGATGGCATGAAAATATTTCTCTTGAGGCGGGAGCTGGTCCAAGATTTATCAGATGCTGGTGCGCCTTTCACCATGCACAGTTTTTGAAGGAAAAGTTTATGGAGAGGGGATTCATAGAGATATATTTGGTTGTCACATTTAATTGTCGATATTTTGGCAGTTTTCTAGTCCATCCTTGCAATACCTTAGTGAGATTCCAGTAGTCTCTTACACCAGCAGCAAGTGTATGCCTCATTAGTGCTGCTTGTCTTGTTTATTTTGCAAGAGCATTGTATAGAATCTTTTGCTACCATTCTATGTACAGTCAGCCCATCCCCTCTATCAAATAAGAAAGAAAAAAAAAGGAAATGAAGAGAGATTGACCAAACGTAATTGGTTTTGGCAAGAATTTGGTTGATGGTCTGAGTCTGTTCTCCTTGTCATCATCTGTGGCTTCGAATAGCAGAATGACAAATCACCATGCGATACCTTTTTATCTTCTCTTGTACAAAAGGGCGATGCGTCTCTGAAGCTTATGGCCTCTTTTTCGCTTCTTGAGCAATTTCTGCATTTGATCTGTGGCATTTAGATTATGTATTAAGCCTATGCTGTTCATCATCTTCTAGCGCAAGCAGAGAACTGAGTTCCCTTCTAGATTGCTTGTAAGTTGTAACTTACGCGAGGGGATGAAACGTGGAACCAGACGAAGCACTGGTATCCGCAGCGGGGCGGCTCAGACTGTGAGATGATGAGCCCTTCATTGCGTCCTTTCTCTTCGTCATTTACGTGCCCTTTCTGTCGTCTCTGCCGCACGCTCTCTCTCTTCCTGCTCTGCGTCTTCTCCTCTTCTCTCTCCCCACCCCCCCGTCCTCCCCTCTTTTCTTTGTCTCGCGAGAAGCAAACGACAACCGCTGCCGCCTTGATCCTTCGCAAGCCGCGAAGAAGAGGCATTTCTTGTAGAAAAGAAAAGCGCAAAGGGTCGGTTTGGAGTGTTGGCGAGGCGCGTTTGGCTTCTATCTCAGTTCGACGCCAACTGTTGGCTTGCTCGCTTCGCGTAAGGCCACGCCACTTTCTCACAGGTTCTCTCTGTCTCTGTCTCTGTCTCGCTCGCTCTCTCTCGTCAGTTTGGCTTCACGCCACGCCACGCCACGTCACGCCATTATTCCCTCGTAGGTTCTCTCTCTCTCTCTGTCTCTCTTTCCATCGTGCGCCCGCATAGACTCGCGTGAAGTTTCGCCAGCAAAATGAGAATTTCCCGTTAGCAATGGCATATGTGTAAAAGTAATAGAGATGATACGGACAATATTGGTCAAATAACTTGAGCACTCCCCTCCAAGAGCGAAAATGAAAAGGGATTTTTTTTTGGTCGGAAAGATATTTCGTATTTAAGTTGTCACAACATTACATCCAGAAGTTGCAGTATTACATCCAAAGCTAACAGAACAGCCGGCAGCTATGGCATCGTCCACTACAAGATCTTGCAAAATAAAAGGAGTGAAAATATTCCAGTTGCGGGCCAGGTCAGATCGTCCATGGGCTTTGGCGGCCCAATCTGCAGCTCTGTTGGCCTCCCTTCGACAGAATTGAATTCGCACGTTAGGGTAAACAACAAGCAGCGTCTTCAGTTCGGCGAACAGCACCCGTTCTTCCCATGGCGGCTGCTGTTTCGCTTGAATCATGTCGACCAAACTCTGGCAGTCAGATTCAATCACAAGATGTGCCGTATTGAGACCAAGGTGCAGAAGGTGATGCAGAGTTAAGGTAAGCGCTTGCACTTCCGTTTGAAACGCAGAAGCTGCAGGGAATCGCTTGGTATACACATCTGTGAGAAGTCCCTGAAAATTTCAGCTAATGCACACCATCGTACCTTCTCTATTACCTAGATGATAAGAGCCATCGATGTTACATTTCAGGTGTCCGCGAGCTGGTGGTTGCCACAACAGTCCTGCTTTGACATCAACAGTCCCTAATCTCGTTCGGCATTGAGCAGAAGATTGCTGGATATGGTTTTGTGCAATGGCGTCTTCAACTGCCCGATCTGGGTTGGGACGAGTTCGGCGAAAAATCCAGTTGTTGCGCATACACCAGATCTGCCATAAGACCTGTGCAACCATTTCCAGTCGTGGTAAGAGTCTCGCATTTTTTGCCCTGTCTGTGATCCAATCATCCAAGCGATGCATAGTATATGGTGATACTGAAATATTGAGCTGAGGATGACTCCATACTCCTTTAGTCCATGAGCAGAAAAAGAAAATGTGTTCTAGGGTTTCGGGAGACCTCTGAGTGCATAAACTGCATATAGGATCTGTGATAATATGACGATGAAAAAGATTTGCTTTAGTTGCAAGGGCATTATGGCAAGCTGACCATAAAAAAAGGTGCGGATCTTTGGTGCTGTTTGCATTGTCCATATCTTGCGCCAAAGTGTTCTTGAGGGTTGGTGCGATGTGGAGGCTCGTTGATAATTTGTTGTGTGTTCTGTGTTGACAATGGTTTTATAATTACTTTTCACTGTGTAAATCCCATCCTTAGTTGCTGTCCAAACTAATTGATCCGTAGCATAGAAAGATCTGATAGGAATTTTAGTGATCTCTTCAATTACCTTATCATCGAACATTTGTTGAAGTAGAGGAAGTTTCCAGGTCTGATGGACATGATCAATAAGGTCAGCCACCTTCTCTGGCTCCTCTCTTGCTGTTGGACCAGCTATAGTCCCTATAGATAGCCATCTATCCTGCTGAATCTTAATGTTCTGACCATCCCCAACCGACCATCGTACATTAGGTAGGATGGCCTCTCTGCCTAGAAGAAGACTCTGCCAACCCCAGGAAGGGCGAGAGCGTTTATCTTCTAATTGGAACTTCTTGGATGGAAAATATAGCCCCTTGAAAAGCTGACTGCACAACGAGTTAGGTTCTTTAATTATCCGCCAAGCCTGCTTACCAAGCATCGCCTTGTTAAAAGCCATTAAGTCGCGAAAGCCTAGCCCTCCACCATCCTTGGTTGTTTTAAGTAGATCCCATTTCTGCCAATGTACCCCCACCCTGCTATTATCATTCGTCCACCAGAAACCGGAGATTTTCTTTCCAATGAGCTTGCAAAGAGATAAAGGAAGTTTAAATATGGACATTGTATACTGGGGTATTGCCTGTACTACCAACTTGATTAGGATCTCCTTTCCTCCCTTAGACAGTAATCGTTCTTTCCAACCCTCAATTTTTGCATTTATTCTACCTAATATCCAAGCGAACATCTCTTTTTTAGAGCGACCCCACTCTAAAGGAATACCTAGATATTTTCCATACTTCTGCAGCACCGGCATTCTAAAAACACCTGCTAAATTTTCCTGAAGACTCACCGGGCAGTTTTTACTAAAAAAATAAGCCAGATTTGTTTCGATTAATTACCTGTCCCATTGCCATACAGTATTGATTCGGGATATTAGCAAGATTCTGACATTCCGTCATAGTGCCTTTTAGAAAGAAAACTGAGTCATCAGCGAAAAAAAGATGTGAAAGGGTCGGACATGACCTGTTTAGCTGTATTCCTTTGAGGTGGCCCATTTGAACTGCCTGGTGAATAAGGGTCGAAATAAGATTCGCCAGTAAAATGAAGATATAAGGTGAAAGAGGGTCGCCTTGTCGGAGACCTCTAGAAGGCCGAAAGTATGATAGTTGTTCGCCGTTAAATCTAACACTTAAGGTTGATGTGGTAATGCATTGCATCACTAGCTGAACCCATCTTGGGTGAAATCCCAATCTCAGTAGATAGTCCTGTAGGAAATCCCACTCGACTTTATCATATGCTTTTTGCATGTCCGTCTTGAGTAGGACATTGAAATGATGCTTCCTTTCTCTTATTCAAAATTGATGAAGAACCTCCTGGACTATTAATACATTATCCTGTATTTGTCTTCCGCTCCCAAAGGCAGCCTGCTCTGCTGAGATAAGCTCACTAAGCCAAGGTTTTAGGTGATTTGCCAAAACCTTGGATATAACCTTGTATGCATAATTACAGAGGCTAATCGGTCGAAATTGATCCAGACTTTCAGGGTGATTTGTTTTGGGAATTAAAGCTATTACCGTCTTGTTGAGGTCACTTGGCAACACCCCCGAACTAAAAAAGTCTCTTATTAATGCGATCAAATCTTCCTGAATTATAGTCCAATGGGTTTGGTAAAAAAGCCCATTCAATCTGTCTGGACCGGGAGCTTTCGTCTTCCTCAGCTGGAAAGTAGCTCGTTTCACCTCCTCTTCAGTGATTGGATTCGTTAGATGCTCATTCATTTCTGCAGAAACAACCTGTGGACATTGGTCTAGAATGGGACCATAGTTACGTTGACCCACAGTAGTATATAAGTTTGAGAAATAAGCCAATGTGAGCGCCTTCAGGGCGTTATTGTCCCGCACCCAGTTATGATTTTCATCCAGTAACATACCTATCCTGTTTCTTTGCCGACGTTGGATAGTTGTCGCGTGAAAAAATTTGGTATTCTTATCTCCCCAGCTCAACCAATTAAGCCTAGATCTCATAGCCCAATATTGCTCTTCTTGCTGCCAAATTTGTCTTATCTCCTCCCGCAGCTGAGAAACTTCCTCTTTATCAGTGCCTGTGGTATATGGTTGATTGATAATACTCTGAAGTTGTTGTTGTAAGGCTTGCACTCTCAGATGGCCATTTTGAAATTTGGAACGGCTCCAATGTTGTAAAGCTAGAGAGACCATTCTTAGTTTATGTAAAAAGCTACGGAAAAGGGATTTCCGTAGGCCTCTGTTTCATATCATGTGACTGCCATTAACCAACTCGAGCAATCCCCTCCCGTACAAAGCTGCAGCTTCCTTCATCTTTCTCTCTTCCGCACCAACAATGACGGAGATCATCAGATCCTCGAAAGCTCGCCGGACAGGAGCCACCCGAGCCAAATTCCGAACAACGAAAGGAGTTCCATCCTGGATCCACGCGAAAGTCTTCTACTTGTTTACTGGTCTTTGCTCTCGAGTGGAGCCAGCGGATGCTAGCTTTTTTGGGGTGGATTTCCATCTCTGTCCTCGTCAGCCGCCCAGCATAGCTTCGAGCTCCGAGCCCACGATGCCACGATCACTTGGATCGAGGCTTGTTCGAGGTAGTGATCAATCTCGATCCGAGGCTGCGAGGACCATATAAACAGGCTAGAAACTCGATAGCATCCACCGGTTGAACTTCTTGGCGTGGCAAGATTATCCCTACTTTTTGTTTACATTGATATTAATCTGGGCATAAGGGAACAGTATGTCAGGTTATGAAAAGCACGTCCATGGGTAGAAAATTGAAGAGTCATACTCGTCATATTCACCAAACTATAGACTGCTTCTCCGAACTCAATCCACATGGCGCCTTTCATATGTGATAACGAGAAAGTAAGATGCAATTAACTAGTGAAAGCACCCATGCTTCAAAGTTAACATCAGGTCAGAATGCGATCTCATCTCAAGATAACTCGTGACACTAGCGCCCAAAATCTACAGGCGGCTGAAGCGGTGGTTAGTGATCATTCCCTAATATATGGCAAGCAAAAATTCAATTGCAATTTGCCAAATAAGCTTGCACAAAAATATCTCCTAGATATCTAGTGCCTTTTTCATGTCACGACAAATGAAGTTATCAAGCATTCTTAAGTCTCTGAGGGGCACAAGGAATCACCTTCGCATCATTATGACAGTGATGACAATGAAAGATCTTATCGCAACAGGGGGCTCTAATGCGGCACCTTCACCAATAATGAGGACATCTGCAGCAGCAGCAACTTTGATATCAACTGAAAGTTGACAGGAATTAAGCTGGAACTAATATTGCTCAGGAATGAGCTGAGATATTACTTGTCCTGCAAGTACTCTCTCTCTAGCAACTCAATAGCATTAGCATCTTCTTCAATTTTTTCGACAGGCATCTGTTCCCCATTCATCTGCTAAAGGACTGCCAGCTCATTGTCTGTCTGACTTCTTTAATAAGACATGTTGAAGGTTTTCCGCATCAAACTGATCCTCGCTGCTCAATGGCTAGTTCGTCCATTTTAGTTTGACTCTGCTGAGACTACCAACAACCTAGAAGCTAGCATTGAGGAACTCCAGGGCATCCTACAGGGGATTGGGTGTCATGATCACTTGATTCCATGAAGTCTGGAGCAAACTATATCGGATGCGACCATGATCGGGCCAATCTCTGGTGAAATCACACAATTCAATTGTTCTTAAACAAAGTGAGACAACAGAATATGGTGAAAGATTGTAAGAGCAAAACTTGCCCATCAAGCATATGCCAGCTCCTCCTGCAATTCTGCTTGAAGCTTTCTTCAAAAACTGTCAATAACTCAAGCCTCAGACACTCGACTGTGCTGATTCAGGAGACTTTTCCAGTCAGAAGGCTCTTCCAACAAAAACAAATACCTATCAATGATTCCATACTGCTGCAAGAACTACATATCATACGACTGCTGAAGACAGACATCAATGTCCTTAAGTAAGAACCTTCGCGAAGAAGGTATTTTATCCAGGTTAATTGACCAACTTTTCCCTTTATTCCGCATGTTATACAGAGTCAACAAACTGTTTTATGATTCTAGTCCAACATTTCTTATTTCATGCGGTATGAGCAGCTCTCTCTCTCTCTCTCTCTCTCTCTCTCTCTCTCAATGTGCTAAAGTTCATGAGCACCAGGATCTACGACAAAGGTCAGAAAGCATGTTACCTGAATGAGCACAAAAGTTGGTACCTAACCCTCCTTATGTTTTCGACCAAAAAAAAAAAAAAAAAAAAAAAAAAAAAAAAAAAAAACCTCCTTATGTTATGCAGGGTATACATTAGTGCATATATCAATCTGTAAACTACCCTCTAAATGAATATAGCATATCATTTGATACGCTTATTGTTCAATCTCATGACATTTGGATTCTACACTGTCCAGCAAATTTCCCGGACAAGGAAAGCAGGGGGAAGTCTGCTCCAATCAGTAGATCTCTGAAAAGACGAAAATTAAAATCTTAACCATACAAAAGATGGAAAGGCTGACTATCATTTTAACCATCATTAACATTCTTCACTTGAGAATTAAATCATCACACAAGGTCGGTCATGGATTATAATTAATAATATTCAGTGTAAAAGGGCAGCGAGTTGATTCTCCTCTTAATCTTCTTATAAGGAACTTATTTAATTAGATGAATCTGCTTCGGCATTCACTCTGGTTCTTTTCTCAGTTAACCAAAGCCCCATGACACAGTATGCTATCAAACTGCTTGGTGAAACCTAAATACACCACATTGCATTCTGTGACCAACGACCGAATTGCAAGCTCAATGCAAATAACCTACTGCGCACCACGCTTTTTCCCAAATCCCAAAGAAAAAGGGAAATTTCCAGAGTTATCGTATCCCAGCATCACTAATCTCTAATGTATGCGACAAGTCATCACCTGACACATTGTACATAATGAACACAGATAAGCGCTACCTGCTTTGACGAATGATTGGAATGGCGCATCCCTAATCACACGAGATAGCGGCAAAAGAAAGGAAAAGCAGCAGGGATTCCATCCTTTTGACAAAGGATAAAATACATCATGCTAGTCCTCAAGTTATCGACAGGAATTGAATCATGTTGTTGCATGAGTTTATCATCTGAACTCTTGGGCAATAAAACTGCCAAAAGAACGATAGTTCAAAAAATGGTAGATTCAGGCTAACATCAACAACAAATACCATTAAATTTATCCAGAACTCTCTCTCTTTCGTCGAGAGAAACCTCTTCCAGCACCAAGATGTGTAAATTGGACCGGTAATCAAACGCTATAACAAACGCAAGGACTCTGTTCAAATGAAATCATCATCTAGATTTCAATTCCAAACCATTCCCGAACATTCACGAGCCAATATCAGTCAACTACATCAGAAATATTTTAGAAAAAAAAAACGACAAATGCCTCAATGCATCCGAACTCATCATTCGCCGCCTCAACACGACACATGCGAACCCAAAATCGATTCCGATTCAGAATATAATTATTTTAAGTTAACGGGGTCAGAGACTTTACAACTTCCATCAAAATAAGTATAAATAGTACGGTAGTTTCAGCATTCGGATATTACTTCTCTTTTCCTTATTCACTGATAACATAATCTATCATTTGGCTTACGCAAATTCTTTCATTTGTGTGAAATCAAAATATTTATTTTATGAAAATAATTCGTTAAATTGTATCTTATTTCATACAAATCTTCCTCTTTTGAGCAAAATAAAGATGGAATTCTTAATTAATGTTATATATTAATATAAAAAGTCGATAGCAGTTAGAAAATTCCTAAATAGCATTATCGCTGTTGTAGGGTATATGGACATTTTATATGTAATTATTTGTTGTTAAATTATACTTAATTGAATCAATTATAGAAAATGTTAGAATTTCAGTAATTGCTAATTTCCAATCTTAAAACTAATGTTATTAAGACTAACGTAATTTGGGTTGGACAAACTCATGGTGATGAATGAGACAAGCATGGATCCTAGTTGGAAAAGAAATAAGTGGAGAGTGTAAGAAAGGTACTCCTTAATATTAGGGAAATCCCTTATGATGTTTTGAAGATGACAAAATAAATCAAAGGCTACTAACATGTTTAATGGTTGAGTAATAGACTATGCAGATGATAGAACGTGTAAAGGATATTGTCAAAGTCTATACTTGAAAGAACCAGAAGACAGACTCTATGCTGGAGCTGAACTTATTCAGATTGTGTCTAGACCTTAAGGGTAAATCTGTTCAGAAGCAGAATATGTTCAGACTTACGTCCAGATTGTAAAGTCTATTTTAGTCTGAAGACACTTAGACTCTACTTCAATTTGAAGACACTCAGACTCTACTTTAAACGGAACACTCTCAGACTTTACATCCAGAACGTGACACAAGTTCAGAACATAGCAGATTCAGAACGAAGCATGTTCAGAATGAAACAACTTGACAGAACGTAACACAAGCCCCAAACATATAACGGCTAGTGATCTAGTTTGGATTCTATATCAATATAGATTTGATTGACTCAATCTAATTGATTGACAATTGGATCTTGAAGACAAGAACTTTCTATATGAAGAAGCTCTACTTATGGAAACCAAGATTCTGTTTGTATGGGCGATTAGAATCAACTTGGGATTCTACTTTTGTCACTCAACATCTACTAAATCTTCTAGATACCGATCTGTCCAATGGGTAGATTGGAAGACGATTCTCAAAGATACTATCCAATGGCTAGTTTGGAAGTGGAGGAGTATTTAAGAAGACTAAGGACCGAAGAGCAAGTAAGAGACGGAGCGTAGAATTTATAATTCCAAAGTCTGAGCGACCTTCGATCATACACTTGTCTCTTGTGAGCTTAAACATTTGTGATCGTGAGAGAAATACCAAAAGAGTGACCTAGTGAGATAGTGTGATTTACTACTAAGTGTTTGCACTCAAAGTTGTAATCTCTTGTTGATTGCATAGTGGAATCCAGCCAGAAGGTTGTTAGCGTGGGAGAGTGGACGTAGGCTTGATTAAAGCCGAACCACTATAAATTTTGTGCTCTTATTCTCTTCCCTGAACTTTTTTATTTTGTTCGTGGTTCTATTTAACTGCTAAAGTCTAAATTCGCAAAGTCTGTTATTCTTCAGACTCAATTTCAAAAGTAAAATAGTTTTACCGTTCTTTGTGAAAAATTGTCTTCACACCTATTCACCCCCCTCTCGGTGTTCATATTATCACTTACACTTAAGAGGAGAACTATTTTTAAAAAAATGGGAATGCGTGCATTGTTATGAATAGTTCTAGTTGGCATCTTTAATTGAAAAGCGCCTACTTGGAACTTTCTCCTATTTTGGCTCATAGGTTATTTTTGTTATCCCTTCTACCATGAAATATCCATTGAAGAACTAATTTTTTAGGTTTGAATCATATTATTGTTGGCACTGAAATTGGCCTATTGGGCTTCGGAAGTAAACAACAGTAAAGCAGGCCTAGCATACGAGAATCCATGGACAATAGGCCGAAAGGACAGCAATTAGTAACAAAAATGTTGAAGAAATGTTGAAGGGTGCAACATCAGAAGACTTGTCGAGAGGGACAAGATAGGAACAACAACAATCATGAGCAATTGGCACTAGCGATGATGCAGATAAGGCAGAGTAGTTATCGACATAGAGCCGAAGCTTCTGGAATGATTTGAAATAGAAATGGTAACCACCAAAGAGTAGTTACTCGTAGAAAATAACTATAAATAGCTGAAGAGGCGTTCATGTAAAGGACATTTTTGCTAAAATCGACAATTGAACACATATTTTGCTAGTTATTTTTTTCCTTCATTGTACTTGTTGACACCTAATTTTGGCAACCCTAAGGAAATAAAAAATAAAAATTGCATCAGAGCAAATAAAAGGAAAAAAAAAAGGGAAAATCAATATGATTGATTATGCATGGAAGCTGGAAATTTTGAAAAATATTCAAATCTTGGTAAATGCGGAAGCAGTTCCCGGTTGAGGATCAAGAGTTAGGAAATCAGGCAAGAATTTTGATAAAATGGAAGGAATCGAAGCAAAATTGATCTAATTGCGAAATCACGCTCCAATAGGCAACCATGAATTAATGCAACAAAGAATGGAAGCTCGAAAACTACCATGGAAAGTGGCAGTTTGGAACCACTATAAAAGGAGTCGATCCGTATGGATGTGAGGGAGGAATCAAAAAAAAAAATCGAAAGAGGGAATTCGTGGAAAAACAAAGGCAAGAGAAAGTAGAAAAAGGGGAAAAATCAAATTTTTTCCTCTCTTGTCAAAGTCAATCTTCTGCTGAAGAAAGGATAGATGGTGGGTATAGTGAGAGAGACATGGAGGGGACATGAGCAAAGAGAAAAAAAAAAAGAGAAAAGAAAAAGAAGAAGAAGAACAAGTGCCTTCTTCTTCAGCTCTGCCTTCACGCCTTCACTGCCCCTCGTCGGCCACCGCTGCTTCGCTAGCAACCCGCAAGCCCCTCATCGGTCATTGTCTGCATCGCCACTACCGCCTGCCCCTCGTTGGTCACCGTTTACGACGCCTCTGCAACTAAGCAACACCTCCGCTTGCAGCAGCTCACCACCGCCCCAGCGTCCCGCTCATCGTTGTTCCTCGTCAACGCCACAGCAAGCCACAGCCGCGCCTCTTCATAGCGCCACTACAGCTGCTGCGCCTGGTGCCCGATGCCCACAGCCAGCCTCCGCTTGTGCACCCGATGCTAGCGGTCCGATGACCATGCCTCAGACTGCCCGGCGCTCGCCGTGCCTCACCTACGCCTGTACCAGCGCTCGACGCCCTGTCCGCCTGCTACTCGAGCGCTACTCTCCTCTGGATGTCAGCTGTCAACGCCCCCTTCGCCGTTTGTCGCCGCTGGTCACAGTGCGAGCGCCGCCCAGCAGCCCGCGCTCGACTCCTCTGCCGTGCCACCGTCTTCTTTGTCCTTGACGACCAGCCAACACCGTACCTCTGTTGCCGCCGACGCTCCTCTCCGTGTGCCTCAACCTCGCTCGTCGCCACTCAGTTGACGCTCGCTCGCCCAAAGAGCCCGCATCAACCAACCCACCGCCGCTGCTTCTGTTGTTTGTTCCCCCTGCTAGTCGTCGTGCCGCACCTCCGCCTCCACGTTGTCGTCGCCACCCAGCCTTTGTCGGAGCTCCGAGAGTCGCTGCCATCGCTGCTCCCGCTGCCCAACTCCCGCGCCACAACCCGACCCCAATGCATATCGTCGGTCGCAAATTCCGCGCACCGGTCCCTTTTTTTTTTTTAAATAAAAAGTCAAGGTAGTTTATCTTTTTATTTTTTATTTTTATCTTTTTTTTTATCAAGTTTAGTTATTATTGCTCAAATTGAAACATTAGGCGTCAACGTTCATTTTATGAATATTTTAGGCATTATCCGTAGGGTTTTGCCCGAAATTACTATAATTTCTAATTTGATCCGCAAGACATCGGATCATTTTTTTTAATTATATTGATTTTTGGGCATTTTAATAGTTTTTTAATTCTTGAATAATTATAATTATTAATTTGACCTGTAAGACTTCGGATCAAATTTTTAATTATTTTGAACTTTCTAATGTGTTGTGATGTTTATGATTAAAATAATCATTAATTTAATCCGTGAGATGAAGGATTATTTTTTTCAATTATTTTAATCCTTCGTTTGATGAATATTTTTGATTAGTTTAGATATCATGTTTATCGATAACTGCTTGTCTTGAAAAGCACTAAAAAATAAAAAAATCAAATCTTGCATCGAGTGTGTTGTTTTCATAAATTAGGATTGCATTTTTAGATTGCACGTTTAGATAATTTTTGGAATAGATTAGGGTTGAATCTAAATAATTTTTTAGACAAGGTCTTAGATAATGTTTGCACATTTTAGTAATCTCATTTAAAAAAAGAAATAGTTTTCTAAGGTAGGATAGGGTTTAAGTCAAATTAACCCCAAAAATATTTTAGAGAATTATTCATTTTTGACAATTTAATTAGTTTTTTTTTTACGAATTTTAGTAAAAAATACAAAAATATTAGGTGCATGTCAATTAGTTTGTATGTTAGGTTCATTTAATCAGAAATAGCTTGTTAGTAAAATTAGGTCATGTAGTTAAAATGCATGTTTTATGGTAAAGTTCCAATTTCAAGATAAAAAAAACGCAAAAAAAATAATTACTTGCTTTAGTGAGTTAAATTCCTTTGGTGCAATTTATTTGAGCATCCATGTGATCACCCCATTGCATGATAGTGTTTAAGGTTAAAACCAATCCAAACCGCCTGCAAAAATATTTTTGAAAATAAAAAGAATGGTACCGAAAAGGTTTTGTGTCATTCATTCCCAGTGAAGGTAAGTTGTCTGAACTCTCACTTTGCAATTTACATACTTTATTACAATATTTTCTATCAATGACAAAAGGTATTGTAGTCAAGTCTCGTTTTATATGCGATGGGAAAACCGTCGTACAATTCATTTCCATTCTTGAGGTTTCAGATGCTACCATATGGTCTTGGAAGAAGGAGTCAAGGCATTCGAAACCCTATTGAAGTCCCTCGAAGTTCTCGTTCTGCTAGATTAGGACACCATGGAAGAGGTGGGGAAAATTCTAGAGGACAGAGACAAGAAAGGCAAAACTTGCCACCTGAGCAGGGGCGAGAGAGGCAAAACTCGTTGCCTCCCAACATTCGCAAGACGTTCCCTGGCCCTCCAAGAATGATGCAAGATGGAGTGGAAGTGATGGACACCCTAGGGCAGCCAAGTGGCAAATTCGACTATTATGTGAAGTACTCGGCTCTCCCTAGCTTTTACATTGACCCTCGTGACATTGTTCCTGATGGATGGGGTGGCATGGATGATCCGACACCTCCAAAGATAGAAAACCCTGATGATGCACTAGAAGGAATCACCAGTCTGTTCGATGACCTCCTCATAGGCGCTATTGACAAAGGACCTCCAGAAGGAATGGGCCCTAGCCCACGGGAGTAACTCATTTATTGCTTTCGCACATTCCCCTGCGTGGGAATTTTTATTACTTTTTTGGAAATGTTTTCAATTTCTTCTTTTTTGCTTTCCTTTTAGGGATTGAGCATTGCATTTTCCATTTAATAAATGTAACTCAATTGATGAATATCAATAAAATTACAAGTTTTGTTTTGAGGACATGATGGGGTATGCTAAACCAGCCCGGTGATGATATCCAACAATGAAAAGAAAATATCATCCAAGGAGAATTATGAGGACTTGGCTTCTTCATGCTTCCTCATCCAAAAATTCCCAAAAAAAAACAAGAGAGAGAGAGAGAGAGAGAGAGAGAGAGAGAGAGAGAATAAAACAAATCATTTTTGAAGCCATTTCCAAAAGCATGCATTAGGTTAGCCCTGTTTAATTTTCTGACTCATTTACTTCCTGTTTTAGAGCATTACTTTCTGGGCCTGATGAGAATGCATCTGAAAAAGGCACATCAGGTTGCAATGATAGATCAATTGGCTCAACTGTTACTCAACAGGGGACGAATTGGGAGCACTATAGATTCTAGTAGTGACATGACTAAGATAAAATCTCGATTCAAGCAAAAATGGATGTGCAATTTGAATTTACTTTGATGTCGCATAGTATCCTATTCATGCACGTTCTTTTGTGCAATGGCAAAAGCGGATTTTTAGTCTTGATTGATAGGGACAATCTAAGGACATCCATTGCTAAGACAATCCCTTTGTGGACTAACCCCTTGGATGAATGCTTAAAACCATTTTTTTTAGCGTGTAAAATTGTTTGTTTTGAAATCGACAATTTTTCATGCCTAAAGCTGTTGAGCTCTTTTGAAAGGATTTTGCATAGTGACTTTTACATGTTTAGTCCACCAATGCCACTAAAGAACATCAAGATGGACTAATTTAATGAATGATGTGGAATGGATTGAGCTTGCTAAATGAGAGGAGTCTGGATGATGAAAGGCAAACCCTATCCTATACACAGTCTGCTACTTATACACTCATGAGATAAGTGTAGGAAGGTTCATATCCATAAGGTAAAGAGTTCTCTCGCAAAAGGTACGACAACCAAAATGATGAGGGGCAGTTTATTTCTTTATCGCAAACACTACAGGTGATCCATTACTTAACCCCTTTGAGCCTTATACACTTATGGAGATTCTTTTCAAAATTATCCCTGTCAAGAATCACCCCACATCTGGGCAACCGGGAGATAAGATGGCATCATGAAATGAGGAAAATGGAAAGAAATTTTCTTGCCCTCACTTGCATCAATTTTCAAGTCGTGCTATTACATTGAATTCATGTGGTAATTTAAGTGCATTTGGATGACAAAGAGCATTTCTTTTTCTATCCTACATACTTGTATACTTTGCATAGCCCACTTGAGCTTGCAATTTCATTTCTTTAAACCCAGTTTGTGATCATCCCCCACAATGGGGGCAAGGCAGAAGACAATCATTGAAGGAGCATGGTCCAAAGCACCGACAAAGTCCAAATGTCGAATCATACGATATAGAACTAGGGGCGTGAAAAAGCAATGTTGATGCTCATAGGCATAAGATGAATGAAAAATTATGGGGCTCGAAAAAACAATGTGCCTGGTAAGAGCAAGGCCAATGCCCATAAAAAAGAAGTGAAGAAAAAGTGCATGAAAACTAGGGCATGAAAAAAACGATGTGCCTAGTAGAAGCAGGACCAATGAAAATGAAAAAGAAATAGTCAAGATAGGTGACTATCGGTTGCAAACGGTTGTATCCCAATGGAGCAGTACTCAAAGAGTCAAGATCAATGGTGCATCCCTGGTGAAAGAGAAGACCGGCGATAATGCCTAGATGATCATCAACATTGACCCTTATACACATCTTTGAGCCTGACAATCTTTCGTTTCTCAACCCATGAACCTAGCCTACGTTATGTCCCTTTTAAAGTTTCTTCTGATTAGGGCACCTGAATTAACGTAGAGGTTCACCTGTTTTAAGCATCACTCGAAAAAGTGCGAGCAAGATTATTTCTTTCTCATTTTGTAGGGTTCTTGACTTGTAAACCCCAAGATGATTGCGAAGCTGTTCTTTCAATAGCCTTGACTCAAAAAGTCCATTTGTTAAGCCACTGACCAAGCCCACATTACGGTCCCTATTAAAGACCTCTCAGATTGGTAATGTCGTACCGCTTGCGAGACTACTCGGACCTTTGTCGATATGGTGAGATAGAGTGATTCTCATAGAATAGCCATTCTAAATGAGAGTGAGTGAAAGTCATTTCTAACTGAAAGTCTCTCATTTAGTATTCTTAAGAAATCCGTGTTATTGTCTTGAATGACAATTCTCTCATGTGGAAATTTGGGTGATGCAAATATGGTAAAGTCATCATGCATAAACCTTGATTGAATTGATGAAAACCTCACTGAATTTTGAAATGTGCATTTTAAAGTAGCTTAGATTTCTACCTCTTTGATGAATGCATACCAGTTTTTGCTCTAATCGTGTCTGATAGATAATATTTCCTTGAAGACTGAGTAATACTTGACATTCAAGTTGCTCCTTGAAGCTCTTTTCACTGACCCGGCGTGCTTCCGTAGCCCGGTGTCCTTTTCATCGATTCGGCGTACTTTCGTAGCCTGAAGCCCTTTTCACTGACCCGGCGTGCTTCCGTAACCCGGTGTCTTTTATATCGACTTGGCATCCTTTTGTAGCCCAGAGTCCCTTTCATCGACCCGACGTACTTCCATAGCCCGGAGTTCCTTTATATTGACGTGGCGTGCTTCTATAGCCTAGAGTCATTTTCATTGACTCGGCCTGCTTCCGTAGCTCGATATTCCTTTTAATAGACCCGGCGTGCTTCCGTAGCCTGGAGTTCCTGACCTGGCGTGCTTTCGTAGCCTAGAGTCATTTTCATTGACTCGGCGTGCTTCCATAGCTCGATGTCCCTTTTAATTGACACAGCGTGTTCTCTTAACCCGGAGTTTTTGACCTGGCGTGCTTCTGCAGCCCAGAGTCACCCTATCAAATTAGGCGTGCTTAGGAGGTATTCTCTCTCAAGTGCACCGACACTCGACTTGGTCGAGCTGTCCCTAAAGAATTTTCTCTAGATTTAGTCTGATTAAGGCGAGCGAAGAAAAGTTCGGGTCCTAGTCAAGCAAAACCTCATTTCAGGCGATCGTAGAAAGGTACAAGCCTCGAAAAGCCATTTCTTATTCAGGCGACCGTAGAAAGGTTCGGGTCCTGGAAAGAAAATGCCTATTTAGGTGACCATAGAATCGTACGGGTCCTAGACAATATCTGTTTCCCGTTCAGGTGACCGTAGAAAGGTATGAGTCTTGGAAAGTGGTTTCTCGTTTAGGCGACTATAGAATGGTATGGGTCCTAGACAATGTTTGTTGCTCTAACCGGCGACTGTAGAAAGGTATGGTCCTGAAAAAGCAATCTTTTCTGTCAATGTAACCGAAGAAAGGTTCGGGTCCTTGACAACCAAATACTGCCATACTAGGTGACCGTAGAAATGTAGGAGTCCTAGGAAGGCAGCTTTCTCTTACAAAACTTTGTTACTATTCTAGGCAACCATAGAAAGGTACGGGTCTTGGACGTGTAACACCGGCTATCTTGAATTGCTCTACCCTCCTTAAAGGTAAGTCATTCCAGGTATGTTCTCTTATCATTTGCATTAGCATTTTCATGCATCATATAAATTGCATTTCAAAATGGGATTCAAAAAAAAAAAAAAGTCATCCAGTGCATGTGCGTGATCAAAATTTAGGTCTCAACTTGTCTTTAAAGGCAACCTCCACGAGCTCACCTTCAAAGAGGGGTAGCTGTTGACACCTAATTTTGGCAACCCTAAGGAAATAAAAAATAAAAATTGCATCAGAGCAAATAAAAGGAAAAAAAAAAGGGAAAATCAATCTGATTGATTATGCATGGAAGTTGGAAATTTTGAAAATTATTCAAATCTTGATAAATGTGGAAGCAATTCCCTGTCGAGGATCAAGAGTTAGGAAATCAGGCAAGAATTTTGATAAAATGAAAGGAATCGAAGAAAAATCGAGCTGATTGCGAAATCATGCTCTGATATGCAGCCATGAATTAATGCAACAAAGAATGGAAGCTCGAAAATTGCCATGGAAAGCGGCCGTTTGGAACCACTATAAAAGGAGTCGATCCATACGAATGTAAGGGAGGAACCGAAAAAAAATTCGAAAGAGGGAATTCGTGCAAAAACAAAGGCAAGAGAAAGTAGAAAAGGGGAAAAATCAAAATTTTTCCGCTCTTGTCAAAGTCAATCTTCTGCTGAAGAAAGGACAGAGGGTGGGTACAGTGAGAGAGACATGGAGGGGATGTAAGTAAAGAGGAAAAAAAAAGAGAAAAAAAGAAGAAGAAGAACAGTGCCTTCTTCTTCAGCTCTACCTTAACGCCTTTGCTGCCACTTGTCGGCCACCGCTACTTCACCGGCAACTCGCGAGCCCCTCGCCGCCATTGTCTGCGTCGCCATTGCCACTGTCCCCCACTGGTCGTCGTCTGCAGCAGCTCACCACCACCCCAGCGTCCCGCTCGCCACTGTTCCTCGCCAACGCCATAGCAACTTGCAGCTGCGCCTCTGCATCGCGCCGCTACCGCTGTCACGCTTGGTGCTCGATGCCCACAGCCAGCCTTTGCCTCTGCACCCGATGCCAGCAGTCTGATGATCGCGCCGCAGACTGCCCGGTGCTCGTCGAGCCTCACCCATGCCTGCACCAGCGCCCAACACCCTCTGCGTCGCTGCCCGAGCATTGCTCTCTTCGGACGTCACCCGCCGACACCCCTTTGCCGTTCATCGTCGCCGGTCGCAGTGCGAGCGCCACCCAGCAGCCTACGCCCAACTTCTCCGCCACGTCACCGTCCTCTTTGTCCTTGACGACCAGCCGACGCCGCACCTCCGCTGCCACCGTCGCTCCTCTCCGTTGTACCTCAGCCTACTCGTCTCCACTCGGTTGACGCCCGCTCAACCCCGCAGCCCACAACAACCAACCCGCCGCCGCTTTTTGTTGTCTGTTCCCCGCTGGTCATTGTGCCGCACCTCCGCCTCCACGCCGTCGCCGCCACCCAACCTTTGTCGGAGCTCGAGAGTCGCTGTCATCGCTGCTCGAGCTGCCCAACTCCCGCGCCACAGCCCGACCTCGAAGCGATCGTCGGTCGCAAATCCCGCGCACCAGTCCCCTTTTTTTTTTTTTTTAAATAAAAAAGTCATGGTAGTTTATTTTTTTATTTTTTTTTTAATTTTTTTTATCATTTTTTATTTATTTATCAAGTTTAGTTATTATTGCTCAAATTGAAACATTGGGTGTCAACGTTCATTGTATGAATATTTTAGGCATTATCCGTAGGGTTTTGCCCACAATTACTATAATTTCTAATTTGATCCGTAAGACATCGGATCATTTTTTTAATTATATTGATTTTTGGGCATTTTAATAGTGTTTTAATTCTTGAATCATTATAATTATTAATTTGACCCATAAGATTTCGGATCAAATTTTTAATTATTTTGAACTTTCTTATATGTTGTGATGTCTAAGGTTAAAATAATCGTTAATTTAATCCATGAAACGATGGATTATTTTTTCAATTATTTTAATCTTTCGTTTGATGAATATTTTGATTAGTTTAGATATAATGTTTTTATGATAACTGCTTGTCTTGAAAAAACACTAAAAAAAAAAAAATCAAATCTTGCATTGGAGTGTGTTGTTTTCATAAATTAGGAATGCATTTTTAGATTGCACGTTTAGATAATTTTTGGAATAGATTAGGGTCGGATCTAAATAATTTTTTAGACAAGGTCTTAGATAATGTTTGCACATTTTAGTAATCTCTTTTTTTAAAATAGTTTTCTAAGGTAGGATAGGGTTTACGTCAAATTAACCCCTAAAATATTTTAGAGAATTATTCATTTAGACAATTTAATTAGTTTTTTTTTACGAATTTTATTAAAAAATACAAAAATTAGGTGCATGTCAATTAGTTTGTATGTTAGGTTCATTTAATCAGAAATAGCTTGTTAGTAAAATTAGATCATGTAGTTAAAATGCATGTTTTATGGTAAAGTTCCAATTTCAAGATAAAAGAAAACCCAAAAAAAAAAAAAATTACTTGCTTTATTGTGTTAAATTCCTTTGAGCATCCGTGTGATCACCCCATTGCATGATAGTGTTTTAGGTTAAAACCAATCCAAACCGCCTACAAAAACATTTTTGAAAATAAAAAGAATGGTACCGAAAGGGCATTAGAGAAATCTAGTGTAACCAAGTCCCCGTACCTAAAGTCTCTGGTTCGTAGGAGTAAAATAATTCTCCCATTATTTTGCTTAGGTGTCTAATCGACTTACCGTAAACTGATTAGTGGCGACTCCTAGCTAATAATCTTTTGCATGCTAAATATTTGAACCTAAGTCGTGAATTGGTATGGGCTTGGGAGAGCCCAAGCTAAGTTTAGACTTAGTAGTCCATTAGCCTAATCCTAGGTGGTGCACCCGAAATTTCAGTCGCGACAGCTTGGCGACCGCACTGGGGACTTGTGTTAAAACTCTTAGTGGACTTAGGCCAATTTTTCTTTTCTTTTTAAAAATGTTTTTATTTGGCAGTGAGGATACCAGGTACGTCCCTTATATCATGTGTTAACTGTTCTTGCAGATGGGAGGAATAAGGGAAGTAGTGATTGCAGGGAGGTGTTGGAATTAATGATTTATTTTTCCTGATTAGAAGTGTTGTTTGCATTTAAACTGTTGTGCATGTTTTATTACTTTTAGTACTACACTATTGCACACACAACCTGTTGCCAAACCTGGGCTGCGATAGGATTCTTAGGATGGTGTTGAGAATGATACTTCCTCGAAAGCGAGACTGCTATGTAGAGGTTGACCTCCTTTTCCTTGAAAGTTTTTCATGGTGTCGACTGTGTTTGTCCATATTCGCGAGACCGCGTGACTATAGGACATTCCATTCGACTGAGCCGGAGTTAGGAGGACCTGACACGTTAAACGCGAGACTGCGATGGTCAGATCATCCTCTTAGCTCCACTTTGTTAAGCCTTCTAGATAAAAATCGAGCCTCACACTTCATGCGTGTGTTTATGTGATTGTTTTCCCTTCCCGGTGAAGGTAATTTGTCTGAACTCTCACTTTGCAATTTGCATACTTTATTGCAATTTTGTCGGTCAATGACAAAAGGTTTTGTAGTCAAGTCTCGTTTTATATGCGATGGGGAAAACCGTCGTATAGTTCATTCCATTCTTGAGGTTTTAGATGCTACCATATGGTCTTGGAAGAAGGAGTCAAGGCATTCGAAACCCTATTCAAGTCCCTCGGAGGTCTCGTTCTGCTAGATTAGGACACCATGGAAGAGGTGGAGAAAATTATGGAGGATAGAGACAAGAAAGGCAAAACTTGCCACCTGAGCAGGGGCAAGGGAGGCAAAACTTGTTGCCTCCCAACATTCGCAAGACGTTCCCTGGCCCTCCGAGAATGATGCAAGATGGAGTGGAAGTGATGGACACCCTGGGGCAGCCAAGTGGCAAATTCGACTATTATGTGAAGTACTCGGCTCTCCCTAGCTTTTACATTGATCCTCATTGTTCCTGATGGATGGGGTGGCATGGACGATCCGGCACCTCCAAAGACAGAGAACCTTGATGATGCACTAGAAGGAATCACCAGTTTGTTCAATGAACTCCTCATAGGCACCATTGACAAAGGACCTCCAGAAGGAATGGGCCCTAGCCCATGAGAGTAACTCATTTATTGCTTTCGTACATTCCCCTGCGTGGGAATTTTTATTACTTTTTAGGAAATATTTTCAATTTCTACTTTTTCGCTTTTGTTTTAGGGATTGAGCATTACATTTTCCATTTAATAAATGTAATTCAATTGATGAATATCAATAAAATTACAAGTTTTGTTTTGAGGACATGATGGGGTATGCTAAACCAGCCCGGTGACGATATCCAACAATGAAAAGAAAATATCATCCAAGAGAATTATGAGGACTCGGCTTCTTCATGCTTCCTCATCCAAAAATTCCCAAAAAAAAAAAAGAGAGAGAGAGAGAATAAAATAAATCATTTTGAAGCCATTTCCAAAAGCATGCATTAGGTTAGCCCTGTTTAATTTTCTGACTCATTTACTTCATGTTTCAGAGCATTACTTTCTGGGCCTGATGAGAATGCATCTGAAAAAGGCGCATCAGGTTGCAATGATAGATCAATTGGCTCAACTGTTACTCAACATATGACGAATTGGGAGCACCACAGATTCTAGTAGTGATATGACTCAGATAAAATTTCGATTCGAGCCAAAATGGACGTGCAATTTGAATTTACTTTGATGTCGCATAGTATCCTATTCATGCACGTTCTCTTGTGCAGGGGCAAAAGCGGATTTTCAGTCTTGATTGGTAGGGACAATCTAAGGACATCTATTGCTGAGGCAATCCCTTTGTGGACCAACTCCCTGAATGAATGCTTAAAACCATTTTTTTTAGCATGGAAAATTGTTTGTTTTGAAGTCGACAATTTTTCATGCCTAAAGCTGTTGAGCTCTTTTGAAAGGATTTTGCATAGTGACTCTTACATGTTTAGTCCACCAATGCCACTAAAGAACATCAAGATGGACTAATTTAATGAATGATGTGGAATGGATTGAGCATACTAAATGAGACGAGTCTGGATGATGAAAGGCAAATCCTATCCTATCCACAGTCCCCTACTTATACACTTGTGAGATGAGTGTAGGAAGGTTAATATCCACAAGGTAAAGAGTTCTCTCGCAAAAGGTACGACAACCAAAATGATGAGGGGCGGTTTATTTCTCTATCCCAAACACTACAGGTGATCCATTGCTTAACCCCTTTAAGCCTTATACACTTATGGAAATTCTTTTCAAAATTACCCTTGTCAAGAACCACCCCACATCGGGGCAACTAGGAGATAAGATGGCATCATGAAATGAGGAAAATGGAAAGAAATTTTCTTGCTCTCACTTGCATCAATTTTCAAGTCGTGCTATTACATTGAATTCATGTGGTAATTTAAGTGCCTTAGGATGACGAAGAGCATTTCTTTCTTTATCCTACGTACTTGTATTCTTTGCATAGTCCACTTGAGCCTGCAATTTCATTTCTTTAAATCCAGTTGGTGATCATCCCCCACAATGGGGCAAGGCAGAAGACAATTATTCAAAGAGCATGGTCCAAAGCACCGACAAAGTCCAAATGTTGAATCATACGATATTGAACTAGCGTCATGAAAAAGCAATGTTGATGCTCATAGGCATAAGATGAATGAAAAATTATGGGGCTCAAAAAAGCAATGTGCCTGGTAAGAGCAAGGCCAATGCCCATAAAAAAGAAGTGAAGAAAAAGTGCATGAAAACTAGGGCATGAAAAAAACGATGTGCCTGGTAGAAGTAAGGCCAATGAAAATGAAAAAGAATTAGTCAAGATAGGTGACTGTCAGTTGCAAATGATTGTATCCCAATGGAGTAGTCCTCAAAGAGTCAAGATCAATGGTGCATCCCTGGTGAAAGAGAACACCTGCGACAATGCCTAGATGATCATCAACTTTAACCCTTTTACACATCTTTGAGCCTAACAATCTTTCGTTTCTCAACCCATGAACCTATCCTACGTTATGTCCCTTGCAAAGTTTCTTCTGATTAGGGCACTTGAATTAACGTAGAGGTTCACCTGTTTTAAGCATCGCTCGAAAAAGTGCGGGCAAGATTATTTCTTTCTCATTTTGTAGGGTTCTTGACTTGTAAACCCGGACATGATTTCTAAGCTGTTCTTTCAATAGCCTTGACTCAAAAAGTCCATTTGTTAAGCCATTGACCAAGCCCACATTACAGTCCCTGTTAAAGACTTCTCAGATTGGTAAGGTCATACCGCTTGGGAGAATACTCGGACCCTTGTCGATATGGTGAGATGGAGTGATTCTCATAGAATGGCCATTCTAAATGAGAGTGAGTGAAAGTCATTTCTAACTGAAAGTCTCTCATTTAGCATTCTTAAGAAATCCATGTTATTGTCTTGAACGACAATTCTCTCATGTGGAAATTTGGGTGATGCAAATACGGGTCCTAGAAAGTGGTTTCCTGTTTAGGTGCGTAGAATGGTACGGGTCCTAGATAATGTTTGTTGCTCTAACAGACGACCGTAGAAAGGTACGGGTCCTGAAAAATCAATCTTTTCTATTAAGGTGACTGAAGAAAGGTTTGGGTCCTAGACAACCAAATACTACCATACTAGGTGATCGTAGAAATGTACGAGTCCTAGGAAGGTAGCTTTCTCTTACAAAACTCTGTTACTATTCTAGGCGACCGTAGAAAGGTACGGGTCTTGGACGTGTAACACCGGCTATCTTGAATTGCTCTACCCTCCTTAAAGGTAAGTCATTCTAGGTATGTTCTCTTATCATTTGCATTAGCATTTTTCATGCATCATATAAATTGCATTTCAAAATGGGATTAAAAAAAAAAAGTCATTCAGTGCATGTGCGTGATCAAAATTTAGGTCTCAACTTGTCTTTAAAGGCAACCTCAACGAGCTCACATTCAAAGATGGGCAGCAGTTGACACCTAATTTTGGCAACCCTAAAGAAATAAAAAATAAAAATCGCATCAGAGCAAATAAAAGGAAAAAAAAAAGGGAAAATCAATTTGATTGATTATGCATGGAAGTTGGAAATTCTGAAAAATATTCAAATCTTGGTAAATGCGGAAGCAATTCCCGGTCGAGGATCAAGAGTTAGGAAATCACGCAAGAATTTTGATAAAATGGAAGGAATCGAAGTAAAATCGAGCTGATTGCAAAATCACGCTCCGATATGTAGCCATGAATTAATGCAACAAAGAATGGAAGCTCGAAAATTGCCACGGAAAGCGACCATTTGGAACCACTATAAAAGGAGTCGATCCATATGGATGTGAGGGAGGAACCAAAAAAAATTCGAAAGAGGGAATTCGTGGAAAAACAAAGGCAAGAGAAAGTAGAAAAAGGGGAAAAATCAAATTTTTTCCTCTCCTGTCAAAGTCAATCTTCTGCTGAAGAAAGGACATAGGGTGGGTACAGTGAGAGAGACATGGAGGGGATTTGAGCAGAGAGAAAAAAGAAGAAGAAGAATAGTGCCTTCTTCTTCAGCTCTGCCTTAACGCCTTTGCTGCCCCTCGCCGGCCACTACTGCTCCACTAGCAACCCATGAGCCCCTCACCGGTCATTGTCTGCGCTGTCACTGCCGCCTACCCCCCGCTGGTCCTCTTCTGCGACGCCACTGCAACCGAGCAATGCCTCCACCCGCAACAGCTCACCATCGCGCCAATGTCTCGCTCGCTGCTATTCCTCGCCAATGTCATAGTAACCTGCAGCCGTGCCTCTGCACCGCGCCACTACCGCTGCCACGCCTGGTGCCCGACGCTCACAGCCAGCCTCCGCCTGTGCACCTGACGCCAACGGTCTGACGACCGCACCTCGATTGCTCGGCGCTCGCCGCGCCATCCGCGCCCGACGCCCTCTATGCTTGCTGCCCAAGCGCTACTCTCCTCTAGACATCAATTGTCGATGCCCCCTTCGCCGTTCGTCGCCGCTGGTCGCAACACGAGCGCCACCCAGCCAGCCCATGCCCAACTCCTCCACCGTGCCACCGTCCTCTTTGTCCTCGACGACCCGCCGATGCCGCACCTCCACCGCTGCCGATGCTCCTCTCCGCCGTGCCTCGCCCTACTTGTCGCCACTCGCCTTGACGCCCGCTCGCCCAACGGCTCGCAGCAACCAACCCGCCGCCACCGATTCTCGTTGTCCTTCCCCCTACTAGTCGCCGTGCCGCACCTCCGTCTCCATGCCGTCACCGTCGCCGCCGCCCGGCCTTCGCCGAGCTCCGAGAGTTGCTGCCATCGCTACTTCCGCTGCCCAACTCCCACGCCACAGCTCGACCCCCGGTGCATATCGTCGGTCGCAAATCCCGCGCATCAGTCCTTTTTTTTTTATAAAAAAATCAAGGTAGTTTATTTTTTTATTTTTTATCTTTTTTATTTTTATCAAGTTTAGTTATTATTGCTCAAATTGAAACATTGGGTGTCAACATTCATTTTATGAATATTTTAGACATTATTTGTAGGGTTTTGCCGAAAATTACTATAATTTCTAATTTGATCCATAAGACATCGGATCATTTTTTTTATACTGATTTTTTGGCATTTTGATAGTATTTTTATTCTTGAATCATTATAATTATTAATTTAACCCGTAAGACTTCAAATCAAATTTTTAATTATTTTGAACTTTCTTATATGTTGTGATGTTTAGGGTTAAAATAATCGTTAATTTAATCCGTGAGACGTGGATTATTTTTTCAATTATTTTAATCCTTCATTTGATGAATATTTTGATTAGTTTAGATATAATGTTTATTTGATAACTGCTTTTCTTGAAAAACACTAAAAAAATCAAAAAAATAATAATCAAATCTTGCATCGGAGTGTGTTGTTTTCATAAATTAGGATTGCATTTTTAGATTGCACATTTATATAATTTTTGGAATAGATTAGGGTCGGATCTAAATAATTTTTTAGACAAGGTCTTAGATAATGTTTGCACATTTTAGTAATTTCATTTTTTTTAAAAAAAGAAATAGTTTTCTAAGGTAGGATAGGGTTTAAGTGAAATTAACCCCTAAAACATTTTAGAGAATTATTCATTTTAGACAATTTAATTAGTTTTTGTTTTTTTTTTACGAATTTGATAAAAAAATACAAAAATATTAGGTGCATGTCAATTAGTTTGTATGTTAGGTTCATTTAATCATAAATAGCTTGTTAGTAAAATTAGGTCATGTATTTAAAATGCATGTTTTATGGTAAAGTTCCAATTTCGAGATAAAAGAAAACCCAAAAAAAAAAATAATTACTTGCTTTAGTGTGTTGAATTCCTTTGGTGCAATTTATTTGGGCATCCGTGTGATCACCCCATTGCATGATAGTGCTTTAGGTTAAAACCAATCCAAACCCCTACAAAAACATTTTTGAAAATAAAAAGAATGGTACCGAAAGGGCATGAGAGAAATCTAATGTAACCAAGTCCCCGTACCCAAATTCTCTAGTTCATAGGAGTAAAATAATTCTTCCATTATTTTGCTTAGGTGGCTAATTGACCTACCATAAACTGATTAGTGGCGACTCCTAACTAATAATCTTTTGCATGCTAAATATTTGAACCTAAGTCGCGAATTGGTATGGGCTTGGGAGAGCGCGAGCTAAGTTTAGACTTAGTAGTTCATTAGCCTAATCCTAGATGGTGCACCCGAAATTTAGGTCGTGAAAGTGCTTTTACATTTAATCGCATATTTACTTTTTCTCCTGTTTTCCTGTATTTTCTCTTGCCCATGGTTTAGACAAGTCGCTTCTTTTCTAGAACGACACAAAACCTATTTCAAACAATAAAGCCGAAACTTTGCCCCTTTGGTGAAAGATATTTGTGGAGGGAATCTTTTCCCAGTGAACATCTTTTGGTACACTTGGTGGGACTGATGTGTTCCGTTCCTAGGAGGCGTTAATGGCAAAAAACTAGGAACCGGGAGAGTTGATCCTCTATCGGTGAGGATAATTTGTCCCTATAGCGTGTTGGACAAAGAACTCTCCGTTCCAAGATTTCCGGCCATAATGCAGACTCTATTGATGGTGTCAACACATGCGGCAATTCTAGGGACATTCCTCGGGAATTGTCTAAAGATCAGAGATAGGAGTTGGCCCCGAAGTCAGTGGTAATGGTCACCATGAGAAGGATTTTCGAAGAGCGGCAAAATGATTTGGCCAATCATATAGCCAATCATTCGTCCGGTTTTTCAACTCCCCTACTTACCAATTTGGTCAATGAATTGACTTCCAGGATCGGATTATGGAATCAAGTGAATGTGGCCCATGCCGGTCAAACTAGTGTGATTCCACCACCCATACAAGTTCCGGCCCAACCTGCTGTTGTTGGTGGTTTGAATCTCATGTCGTTGGTTAGGATTTTGTAGAGGTTCGACGGTGTGAATGACTAGACTCAAGGCAGTCAGGGTGACCGGACTGGAGCACTTGGAGCCATATTCCTGCCTAGATCGATACGAGAGACTTCCAATGGCACAAATCTAGGGAGAGTGACCGGTGATACCTCGAACTCAAGAAATGAAGCGTATGCAAGCGTCTTGCAACAATTGCCTCTAGACATCAATCGGCCAGGGGGCAGTAATGCAGTGCCACTTACAAGGGTAAAGAACATCGAATTGATCTCGCATTGATTGCAAGGTACCAACATTATTGGCCACAAGGAGGGCTTAAAGACTTCGCTATTTGGTTCCTTCGCCGCCTAGGGTGTAGTTTAATAGGGGGAATTAGGCGTTAGATTCCACCACTGATCAACACGTGATTGAACAGGCTGCTTGTATGGTCATGCAGCGGATGGGCTTGGATGGAGGTTTTCCGAGACCTGTTTGTTGCAAGCCGTACTTAAATTGGGTCGATAACATCCCATACCCCAAGGGTTACAAGATCCTTGAGTCTACTCGCTTCACCGGCGAGGATGATTAGTCGATGGTAGAGCATATTAGCTGATTCATGGCTCAATGTGGTGATGTTAACAAGACGGGAAGATGAAATTGTGTTTATTTCCTTTGTCGTTGTCAAAGACAGCTTTTACTTGGTATACAGGCTTTCTCACAAATTTGGTACAAAATTAGGAGGAAATGGAGAACAAGTTCCACTTAGTTTTATCGCCCAATTCCTGAAGTAACGTCACCGTCAAACAATTTAACAATGAGATGGTGGATTAGTATGTTGCACGATTTAAGAAAATGATGAATTGGTGCCTATTCTTTCTCTCGGATAAAGAAGTTGCCTAGATGGCCAAAAATGGTCTCAAATTTGCATTGAAAGAACATTTGGCCGGGTAGAAATTTATGGATTTATCTTCGCTAATTACCACGGCGACTCGGTATGAGAATCTTTGGAAGGAGAAAGACTAGAAATCTTTTCGGGATTACAAGTAGAATGAGTGATATATGATTGTGAAGAAGATTCTGAGGATGAAGATGCTTAGGACGATGCCATCGATATTGCGGTACCGAAAATGGGGATAATTGTCCAAAAAGTCCTAAACCTATTACACTTTTGCCAATCCAATCCTAAACCTTTTCACTTCTTGCCAATTTAGTCCATCCGGCCAATTTTGGCTGGAAAATGTTGACGTGAACGCCCGCGGTGCCACGTAGGACCGCCGGCATTGACGTGGACAAATTTTAATAAAATTTTAATATTTTTTTCTTTTTTTCCCTTTTTTTTCTTTTCTTTTCTTCCTTTTCTTTTTGGCTTTTTTTATTTCCTTTTCCGATGGCCGGCCACCGGCCACAAGCGACGGCCGGCCACCGGCCACAGCCAGCCGGCTGGCCTTGCCCACCATAGGTGAGGCCTGGCTGGGCGAGGAGGAGCCCCGGCAAGGGGAGCCCTTGCCCAGGCCAGGGGCGACGGCGACGGCGGGCGACGGGCCGGCCTCGCCGGATCTGGTCCGCGAGGCCGACGCTCGCTTGGGTGAGGGTGAGCCCCGGCGAGGGCTCCCTAGCCAAATCTGGCGAGGCCAGCCCTCGCCCGGTGTCGTCGTTGCTTGGCCGACGCTCGGCGAGGCTGCCTTGGCTTGGGCGAGGGTCGGCCTCGCCTAGGCGACCCTCGTCGGGCCACGCTTGGGCGAGGGCTCCCCTTGCCGGGGCTCCTCCTCGCTCGGCCGGGCCTCGCTTTTGGCGGGTGAGGCCACCCGGCTGGCTATGGCGCGTGGCCGGCCGTCGCCTGTGGCCGGTGGCCGGCCAGCGGAAAAGGAAATAAAAAAGTCAAAAAGAAAAGGAAGAAAAGAAAAAAAAAAGGGAAAAACAGAAAAAAAAAATAATTTAAATAAATATTAAAATATTATTAAAATTTGTCCACGTCGCGCCGTCGTCCCTACATGGCACCGTCGACGTCCACGTCAGCATTTTGTGGCCAAAATTGGCCGGATGGACTGAATCGGCAAGGACTGAAAAGGTTTAGGACTAAATTGGCAAAGTTAAAAGGTTTATGACTGAATTGGCAGAAGTGTAATAGGTTTAGGACTTTTTGGACAATTTTCCTCCAAAAATGACCCTAAACAACCCATACATCTGCCAGGCCTTGAAGCCCGCTAGAGTAAAAGAGTCGGTTATGCTTAGGGCTAAGGATGGGCAAAGGTATTTGTTTGATGTTACCAAGTTCAATAAAATCTTTGATCTCTTGGTGGACAACGAGGTCGTAAGGTTAACAGAGAGTCAAATCATCCCAAGTAAAAAAGAAATATGCAATAGGAGGTATTGTAAATGGCATTACTCTTGAAGCCACAGTACCAATTATTGCGATATCTTCAGGAAGGCAGTATAGGAAGCAATTTAGCAATTTGCCAATTCAAAATCAAATTTGCCGAAGAAGGAGATTGAAGGATGGAAATCGATTGGGATCCTTTCCCTCAAATAACAAGGATAGTGTTACCGGCTGCTAGAGGTCACACCAAAAGAAAAACTTTATGTCAAAGGCGTCGGAGGGAAATCATTCATCGTTATTTCTCGGATGGCGATGACTATCCTACGGTACCGAGGTATCAGCGGGACCCAAGAGGGACTTTGGCAAGGCCTCGAAGCACGAATTATGATCGCCAATATAGGCGACACCCTTAGCATATTGGGTCTTCTCGCGACTATTCTAATTACGTTCAACTCATGGCTGAGTGTCAAAAGGGCCTGAGATTCGGAGGAGATATTTTAACGAATATAGCTTTCAAGAGCGAACTCCTGAAAGTGTTGTGAAATCAAGAAAAAAGAGAGTAGATGAAGTCCCGTTCAAGTGACTTTATGAAGAAGGACATCCTGAAATCGGAACATTAGGGGAATCCAGTGGCAGATTAGATTATTATGTTTGGTACACAAGAACGCCCAAACCAAAGCAGAAGGTTTCTGAGATAGTCCCGTCAAGATGGGGATCAGAGTTTGAGTACGAGGACGACTTCCCACCTTTGACAAATTAGTGTTAGAAGCCTCCTCGGACAATGAAGGTGCCGTATAACCCTCCGAAAGAGCAATGGTTTGTGGGAAGTGAAGTCTAAGCCAGTCCGCAATCGGTTCAAACTTCTAAATAGAGACCAATGTCGAGAACTCAAAGAATGAGGATATATCAAAAGAAAAAATTGCAAGAATTGCATAAACAAGTTGGCATTCCGGGAGGATCAAAAGGCAAATACTGTGTCGAGCCAAAGAGTTTAGTATGGGTAAGAGACAAAGAAAATTCTTTCGAGATTGAGGGGGAATATGATAGTTGCCAATAAGAAGAGACCGCAACAAGGAGGGGTCCTCTTCGGAAGCAGAAGGAAGAAAGGACCGAAGAGAAAATGGCAAGAAAATGGGATAAGTTTGACAAAGGAAGACCAAATTCTGGTTCTTCAGCCGGTTTAAATATGGTGCACGTAAGGCTCCCCCTTGAGCTCGAAGCTTTTTCTATGAGAGTTGTTCCCGCAGAGGAAGAGACTTTCGAAGTGGTGAAAACTGTGAAAGCAAAGTTCCAATTCACCGACGAGGAAGTAATGGAATTCGAGAAACTCCTAGTTCACAAAACGAAGCATCTGAAAGCCCTCATGGTGGTAAGAAATATCGAGGGACGCCCTGTGAATGGAATACTTGTTGATGCGGGAGCTACTTTGAATCTACTTTGATTCGGCGAGTAATTAGATTGTGTGTCTCCCTTACCATCCAAGATCTCTCCAACCGTCGTCGCATACTTTGGCTATGAATAGCATTTTTCCTTAGGCAAAAGTACGCTCCAAGTGCCAAAACTTACGAAAGGGACACTTAAGTGCCACTTTATTTATTTATTTATATATATATGAAAAAGGGACACTTGAGTGCCACATCTGGCGAATCTCACCGGAAATCCTACGTGGCAAATTTTTTATTAATGTTTTTGCTTATGTGGCTCGCCGGAAGGCTGACTCAGCAAACCACACATAAAAACGGCATCCTTTTGGTATAATTCGAATTTTAATATAATAATTAATTAAATTAATTAAAAATTAATTAATTTAAAAAATTAGGGGGAGGAGGAGGAGGGAGGCAGCTGGCGGCCGAGGGTTCAGCCCTCGCCATCACCGCCTCCCCTCCGTTGCCAGGCCGGGCTCGGTGGCCCCGGCCAACACTCCCTCACCTTTCTAGTGATGGAAGGGAGGAGGCGGCAGCCCTCGCTCCGGTTGCCTCCCTCCTCCTCCTCCTCCGCCCCCTTTTTAATAAATAAATAAATAAATTTTTAATTATAATTAATTAATTATTTACCACGTCACCACTAAAACGGCATCGTTTTGACATTATTTAGCCACATCGGCATGTAAAACGATGCCATTTTGCACTTACTTCGCCGAAAATTACTCATGTCAGCATTTTGGCCAGATTGTCACTTAAGTGATCCATTTTGCTCCGATTTTGGTACTTAAGTGTCACTTTCGTAACTTTTGGCACTTAAGTGTCCCTTCTTGCCAACTTTTGGCACTCTAGGGGTTCGGGTTTCCTTTTCCTTAGGCTTATCCATCCTCACGAGTTGTCTTCTTCTACCATTCCCAAAGATGGCCATGCCCCCAGTTGTCCCTCTTGTTCATATTTTCTCAATTGAAGCGGTCGAAGAATGGAATCAACTTTACGAGTTGCTCTCCGGAGGCTTGGCTTCCATAGCCAAGGATGAGGAGAAAGAAGTTGCTGTAAGGAGGCTGTCATGCCCCGAACCCCGGGTATGCGCACATTCCTCGGCGGTCAACTAAAATTGCAACGTTCCTATGACGTGTCGCCGACCCATTCGTTATATGCACATGCGGAAGCAAAATTAAACATATACCCGAACAACAACAAACACAAAGATAGTAGAAAGACAGGCAACCATTTTTCACAAACCCACTTTATAAACATATCAGGTTAAACTTATAGGTCTATACACATAAGTCTGACCCAAAAAGAAACTACTAGATAACCTACACCCCAGGCCCCACCGCCTCGAGCTTCAGATCCTCCACGATAGCATCTGAGATGTTGATGTCCAAAGGATTAGGTACTTCTGCTCCGTACCCTTCAACCTCGGGCCCCAAGTTCTCCACGATATTATTCAGTATATTGGTGTCCATGGGGTGAAGTACCTCTTCATCCTCGGTTTCAACGGTAGGCCAGTCAAAACCTTGCAAAGGACCCTCCCGAACCCCATTAGGCTCGTTAAGGAACCACGCTTTGAAGCGATGAGCTACCAAGTGAGATAGGCCCTCATTGACCCAAATAGTGGTCACCACGAGCTCACGGTCTTAGATTGGGAAAAAGGTAGACTCGGACTCCACCTCCCGTGGATACCCAAAACGGACGTGGCATACCTCCATCTAAGGATCTGAAAAAGGGTTAACCACAATGGGGTGAGATAAAAATCTTAGTGAGTCAACACCCTAAAACCTTATTAGGATGAGAATTCACTTAGAGGCAACCTAAACAAGCGTCACACACAAACTTTCCTCGTCTCAGCACCTCCCTACACATTAGCTCATCACATATATTATAGGTATACATCAAACGTATTTCATAACTGGAACACATTAAATCATCTTTTAAACAATCACAAGGGTCCCCATTATAAGACCAAACCGTTATGACACGTCTCATTTTGTGCCACATAATTTTGTCCCATAGTCAAGCGTGGCTATCTCAATCACGCAGGCATGTCCTAGTTATTTACGACCCATCGGCCATGGCCAACTCATCAGTCGACGGTCATCTGGCATAACCGAGCGTCGTCCCTCTCCGTCGGACATGGCAACGTCTACATCTAGACGGCATTCCATAAATGAGCATTAGTCCAGCCTCCACTGCGGCTGGCATCCGTTGACAAGGGGCATCCGAACTTAATTAGGCATAGCCTCTCTAACTCCCGTTGGGTGACGGGTTCCGATAGTGACCACACGCACATCCATACTTGCCCAAGAACACCGTGCTTTGCACTCAAATACTTCCATTTCAAATAATCGACTTGGCCAATTTTCTTCGTATTAAAAATTCTCGGTAAAATAATTGTATGTGGTCACACCTTTAAATTGAACCATAAAACACGGTACGCTCCCATTTCAAAATCCCACTATTTTATATAGTACCTAAAATATTTTTGGCATAAAAAACCGACACTCGGAATTTTTCTAATTAAAAACCATAAAATCGGATTTTTGCAATAATAATCCATAATAACAATCAAGCACTCAATTGCACAAATAAGTAACTAATTTCACATATAAATTCAATCACAACGATCAGCGTAAAATTCTGATAAACGGCTATCCCGTCACAATTTACGCTAACAAAAAATTAATTAAATAAATATCGGGAAAATAAAATCTTTTGATTTAATTGACTTAACCATGATTAAATAAACTAACCATGGTCAACTAACCATAATTAACTAACTAACCTTAGTCAACTAAACTAACCTAGGGTAGTTAATCCTAACCAAACTAACCCCTAACTAAACTAATTTAACTATCTAGTTCAACCAACTAAACTAAGACTAATCCTAATTAAGACTAAACTAATCCCCCTAAGTACAATTAACTTCATAATCCGAGATTTGGACGTTAACCCATCGGATTAGCACGGCGGCGGGTTTACGGCGACGGCGGCGCGAAGATGGTGAAGACCTGAGCCTACGGTGTCTCCAACGGAGGTCCGGAAGAGGCTGAAAATAGCCCAGCAAGCTCACGGCTTGCTACCGGTTTCGGTACTAAGCTGAGCTGGTCGAGCTCGGCTGAGGCGGGCTAGCTGGCAGGGCTGGCTGGTGGCGCGAATAGGGACAGATGGGAGCAGTTGTTGGGTTGGGATGAGCTGAGGCGGTCCGGCATCGGGGCCGAGCTGAACGGACACTGGACACAGGTAGATGGAGGGCTGCGAGCTGGAGGTGGTCGAGCGGGCAGCAGGGTTGGTGGATGTGGAGCGATTACGGTGCTGGTAGCTAGGCAGGGGCTGGCGATGCTGCTGGGAGGTCGCTGGTGGTTCTGGCGGTGTGGAGGTGAGGCGCAACAGCATAAAGGAAATGGAGTGAGGTAGAAAAGAAGAAGAAGAAGAAGAAAGCTGAAGGATGTTCGGCCGGGGGGGGATGCGCATGGAGGGGGAACAAGGAGCCAAGAAGGCCAAGGCTTCATCCAATGAGAGCCAAGCCTAAATATCTATGCACTTGAGTGTTCTTGCCCCTAAAGTCTTCAGCCACAATGTCAAAGGACCCTCCAATGGCAATTTTCCTTCAATTTCTTCACAAACCAAGTCATTTATGTGGCCAAAAATCCAAGCAAAGCTGCCCATACGAATTTCCTCCTATTTAATTTTGCCAAATTTGCTTTTTCTGCAAAATTCCGGGCTCGACAGAATTTTTCCAAAAGATGAGATAATGTCCTAAAAAAAATTGTGACACACTCAAATGTTCAAATCCCAAAACCGAGTTCAATTTCGTGGGTAAAATTGACCGGACGCGATTTTAGCGTGACCTAACCTACCGGGTAGCTTTTAGGGATTTTAGCGCGTTTGACCCGTGGTCGATAATTTTCGATCCACGTTTGTGCATCTCCAACTCATAGGCAATTCTTGGTTGTCATAAAAGTCGCAAGGTTTCAATTACGGGCACCAAGTATAAAATTGATAGAAAACCGGGTTAGTGCCATTCGACGCGAATTTCGTAATCATGCGAAATCACCTGCAATTCAATTACATGATTCCATCGAATCGACCTATATCTGATCACAAATCAATTATAATGGTGTCGTATTGACCCTTGCCGATTATCACAGTCGAGCGATCGATTGCCAATCGAATTCTCAAGTCTGTTGCATTTATATCTCTTAACAGCTTCACCTAATAGGTTAGTTCTTCACCTAATAGGTTAGTTAACTTGTGAGTGATTAGCTCAGAGAAAAGGACCATATGCGCGTCGACGAAATGCACATTTCATATATTTGGGACAAGGTCGAAATTTAGGGTGTCATAGAGGCTCCTCCTGGAGATGGACATTACTCCAATTTGCGGCTTTGAGCTCCATCGCTAGTATGACACCTTCTCCGTCCTCTTTTCAGATGGCTTAGAGACCTACAAGCTTAACCTAACATAAATCGAGAAGAAGGCCATCTTGGAGGAGAGGGTTATATTCATTGACCAACGTGCTGACCTTTTTGCTAAAATCGACAATCGAACATGTAATTTACTAGTTATCCTTTATTTTTTTGCATTTTTACATTCAACTGCACATTTACTTTATCTCCTATTTTCTTGTATTTTCATTTTCCTATAGTTTAGAAAAGTCGCTTCCTTTCCGAAATAATATGGAACCCATTTCAAACAATAAAGTCAAAGCTTTCCCCCTTTGATGAAAGATATTATTCGAAGGAATCTTTCCCTGGCAAACATCTTTTTTTGCACGGCAGTAAAGAAGTTATTAAAGTCTCAGGAATTGCAAGAGAAGTTGAAGAGTTAGCAGAGTAATAATTGCCAATGAGCTCATCAAATTTCTAGGGATACGAAAAGACTTATTTGAATGGCTTAGGTGGCTATTCATGAGTGGCTCCTGGCCTAGGGAGATCAATCGGTTAGGAAAGTCATGGCTACTAGCGGGATTTGACTCTGTAAGAAGATATCTTGACTTTATCAATTAGAAAAAATCGTACAGGAAGATATTGATGCGACTGTTGTCCTCAAGATTGATTATTAGGTTTAATTCATTGAGCCCAAGGAATAAGGCTGATAAGTAATTGCTCCAGTGTGGTTTGAAAATTACAAGGGATTGGTGTCACATAAGATTCATGAGAAAGGATCAACTCCAGAAGTTATCTTGGAAGAATTAAAGGAGGATAAACAAAATCTTCCTAAAAATCAGAGTTATCAATGCTTACATGTTATAGGATTAACATGACACATTGAAAGATACGTACATTTCATACGATGGGAGGCATATTTACAAAACTAGCAAGGGTCAAAGGAGGAACCATTAGGAATTAAATTGTTAACGTAAGGCGAGAACGAAGCTTCTAATCTGCCATTTCAACGCTAGGTTCTTTGCAAGATATCGAGTCTTTCGAGAAGCCTGAGCTCGGATGGTTGTATTCAGACCCTCACAGTCGTGAGCAAGGCCACTATGGAGTCCTGGAATCGGTGAATATCTTGAGTCAGCAATCTGGCATATGCTTCAAATAGCTTCATTCGTTGTAAAAGATCACCCGAAGGTGGGCCGTTTAGGTTGATGCGTCGAAGAAGTGCTGACAACTCTTGCTTGTTGTCATCCAACTGTTCCATCTTGATTGTGAGTTCCTCTTCGAAATCAGCCTACTTTAATTCTTTCTGCCGATACTCAGCTTTAGTACCTCAGCAGAAGCAAGCTTGATGCAGTTGTCCTGGTATACCTCAAGAGCGGAGTTGATGGAAAAGGATAGATCCCTATATATGTGCTAAAAAGCAAGACATGACACAGAGTTTATTAGAGGATCTAATTTTGACAACAAATAATTAATCTCTCCCATCAGAAGTGGATTGGAAATAATATGGGGATATTCATAATATAAGATATTGGACAATCTCCTCCATTTTTCCAAATCACGAGGGTCCGTGGGCAATGACAGGACATCAAAAGGAAGAGTAGTGTCATCGTTCTGAGGAGTACTAGTTTTGCTCATACTGTGGCTAGATCAGGAGCGAGAGGACTCGATATGATGTAAAGGCATTCCTGTGTTGATGACCATTCGATAAACCGAAGATTTCATGGGAAAGGAGCCTGAGGTACATGAATGGATATACTTACCAGAGGAAGAAGGCTGGTCATCATCTCGAGCAATACAGGGATCACGAAGTTGAGGAAGATGAACTCTGATCACCACAGAGAGAATAGCCTTGATACCAGTGGCAAATAGAGCATCTCGGTACAAAGTCTGCCAATTCTCGAAGAATGGTGAACTCCTAGCATTCCCCGAGAAGCTACAATAACAGGAACACACGACCATCACCTCATTAATGACTTCTTAACATTCATAGGCCACATGAAGATGACAGCGCTTTAGGACAGCAGAAGGGAAATCGATAGATTCTACGTGGGGCATAGGAATTTCTTGGGTTGCTTCGAATTTTCTTGCACGTTATTGTGACTGGCACACCTTGAACTCAGGAGAGAACTTGCCATCACGAGAGAAGTATAATGGTAGATCTGTAGAAGTGAAAGCATGCCTCCATAGGTGTTCATCGTTTGGATACTATCACAAGTCCAGGAATCGGTCTGAGGCTGGATACAAACTAGAAGAAAAGATATGGTTGAAAGCCATTGAGTCTTCCCGAGTTGAAAGGAAATATTCCAGAACAAAGGTGAAAGAAGAAAGGGGAAACAAATGCTGCTTTGGAGGCTTGCAAAGAACTGCGACATTGAAGTTATCAGGACCAAGTGGATCCGAATGTAAATTGTACCCTCTTCAGGGAACCTCAAGAACATCAGCGAACAAGTGAGGTTAGTACAATTTAACGTGAATAAGTGAGGGAAGTACAATTTAACCCAAACTTGTAGAAGCCAAAGGGGACCAAAGAAAGTTTCAGAGTGCTCAGTGATAAGAGAGGTCTAAAGGCAGTAATAGATCCATACAGAGCAGCGAGTATCATCTTGCCAAGGGGTTGATTCGGTTCAAGGGCTATATAAACAGCAAGGGCACCAAATTCCTTGGGAATAAGGTTTGAAGGGCTGCAAAAAACGTACTGAGAAAAACATTATAGTAGGAATGATGCATGTTCCTCACAAGTAGTATTGCCATCGCTATGCATATGGCGTCTCACAAAGGCATTGGGATGAAGATTCGATGGCCTCAGGTCGCGAAACATGGAAATTTTGGTAGAATACAAAGTAGCCGACTCATCATCATAAGGCACAAGACTAGTCAAAGCATGAACATCAAGTAAGGTAATGGACATCGGCCCAGCAAGAAGAAAGAAACAATGGGTGGAAGGAGGCCAAAACAATAGAGGTTGGCAAGTACGTCATAATCGATGGAAAGGGAACATAGCAAAATTCGAGAGCTTGGGAAATCTTAAGCCTTTTCCAGGCGAGCTCAAAAGCAGATTTCAGGCGACAATACTATGTGAAAAATACAGGATCAAAACTTGGAAAATGAGAAAAACTATTATTCGTGGGAGGCCACTAATGATCAATAAGGACCCTCTGCTAGACAGGAAGCTGCTCTTTATGGTGTCGATGAAAGCATTAATCAAAATATGGAGGAGAAGGCAAGGTCTTAAAGTAGGGGCATAATGTTCTTCAGTTGCGGGGTTAAAAATTAGGTCGACAGAGTTGGCCAAAAGCTTCTCCTTTCTTTTCGAGGTGGTACAAAGTCGTGAGGCGACCCATGAAAGCACTAGAGTGGTATACATCTCTATTAGAAACTCTAGTATGTGGAGCCATAGCAAAGGAGAAAGGTAAAAGAAAGCCAAGGAGAGTAAAGAAGGGAAATGGTTGGCAGCAACAAATAAAGGAGAAAACTATTGGGAAATCGCCAAGGGAAGTGGAGAATCCTAGTAAAAGGCCTTAAAGAACGTGAAGAGTTTTATGTCGATTGTGGGGAACATCAAAGGAAAAGTTAAATGCTACGTGACAAAATATGACCACAGATTTAAATGCAAGTGAGTCACTCAATTGTCAGCGTGTTAATAAAAAAGGGCACATGCTCAAAACAAGAGAAACTGCAAAAGTCAACTGATTTAGCATTAGCATTGGAACGACAAAGATTATATTCGAGAGAACTCTCGCTCAATTACAGACTAGAAATATATAAAGTCCTTATCACAAGCCATGTTCTTAGCTAGAAGCTTGGGCTTGACAATTTTCTAGCGGTCTAAAGTTGCGACAGTGATCTCGGATTCCCAAAATTTCTCCTTTACTTATTGGGCTTCGTTACTAAGTAGACACCAGGTGTTGGTCATATCCAGTTGATGAGATAGAAGCTTGTGACGTTCCTCGGCAAGTTGAGCTTTGAGACTGGAAATTGTTGTAATTGGCGGCGCAGCGGAAGTGGATCGTAAGTTTTGCAATTATGTCGGGAGCTATAGAAATCAATGGAAATAAAACGAGGAACAATAAAAGGACGCCAGAAATTTACGTGGTTCGGTCCGAATATCAAAACCTACGTCCACGGGGAGAGCCAGCAAAATATTCCACTATAAATCAGAGAATTATAGGATTACAATCACACATGCACTCAAGTGTTTCCCAGCCCTACTGTACACCCAATACCCACGGTGTTTAATAACTCAACCCAACGGACTCGACTTCTGCACAAATCTCTCTGAGCTCAAGCCTCTCACTCTTTCTCGAGCTCTTTCCTTTCGTTCTGTCTCGAGCGTCAGACGTCTTCTCCTTTTATCGGTGGAAGGGAAAGAAACAAAACAAAGTTGTACTCCACATATGTCAAACATGGTGCCGATCTTCAAAGCATGCGCCTCCATGCCATTAATGATAGCGTGTGTGCGTATGACCATCATGTATTGACACAAGAAGAATAGCTTCTGCCTTCCCTCATTTATCCACAACAAGACGAAAGAAGTCCACAAAAGATGACCAAGAAGAGAGAGAGAGTTCGGCGCCTACATGATAGGCTTCTGAGGCAGCAAGTGTTGACCAATTTTTCTACGTGCATGCATGCACATGGCCATGTGCATGCATTTAATGAAGTAGAAGAAATTCGGACGATCAACCCTTCAGCCTTATTTCATGCTGACAATGAGAAGAATCCCATGGATTGTAGCCTTCATTTCCAACGTGAATCGCAGATCGAGGGCGGGATCCTTTCGGCTCCTATCACACGTCATTTCTCATCAAATGCTGCGCGGATGTTCTTTCTCGTTTCAGCATGTAAATGTTTTGTATGTATCGGGTATCGTATATGGATTCAAACTCGAAACATAATTTAACAATTCTCTACCTTGGCTCGATGTTTGAAGCCAAGTTATAGTGCTTATTTTCCATGCTCGGCTCTCCCAATGCCCGATGGGCGCTCATACTCTACAGACGCCAATCGAGCTCATACAGAGCTCGAGCTTTGCTGAAGGAATAGGCTTCGTCATCATATCTGCTGGGTTCTTCGCTGTTGATATTTTCTTCACAACAATTTTACCCTTCGCTATGATATCTCGAATGAAATGGTACCTAATGTCAATATGTTCGTTCGCTCGTGATATATTGGATTATAAGCCAAATATATCACACCTTGATTGTCACAATGTATGGTGATATTTTTCTGCTCCTGTCCAAGGTCCGAGAGCAAACCCCATAGCCATATTGACTCCTTTGCAACAAAGGTTAGTGCCATGTACTCCGCCTCAGTTGAAGACAAGGCAACATCGTCTTGTAAAGACGCATTCCAACTTATTACACCACCTGCTAGCGTAAACACGTACCCTGCTAATGATCTGCGATCATCCAAGTTACCGGCGTGATCTGAATCCACATACCTGGTGGTCTCATTGCCATTGACGTTCCTCCGATACATAATGCCGACGTCTGTCGTCCCCTTTAGATATCTAAGGATCCATTTCACGGCTTCCCAATGAGCCTTACCTGGGTGCTTCATGTAACGGCTGACAACACTTACAGCTTGTGAAATGTCAGGTCTAGTACATATCATGGCATACATAATACTACCAACTGCACTAGAATAAGGAACACGGGACATATGTTCCTCCTCCTCCTCAGTTTGCGGTGATAACTTGTCAGAAAGTTTAAAATGTGTGGCTAAAGGAGTACTTACAGATTTTGTTGACTGCATATTAAAACGTGCCACGATCTTCTCAATATATTTCTTTTGAGACAAACACAACGCTCCTGCAACCTTGTCACGCAAAATTTCCATTCCCAATATTTTCTTAGCAGCACCTAATTCTTTCATTTCAAACTCAGCACTTAACTACCGCTTCAACACATCAATATCAGACATATGTTTAGCTGCTATTAACATATCATCAACATATAATAGCAGATAAATCAAAGACCCATCCTCCAATCTCCTAAAATAAACACAACTGTCAAACTGACTTTTCGAATAATCTTGACTAGTCATGAAAGCATCAAAACGTTTGTACCACTGTCTAGGAGATTGTTTCAGTCCATATAAAGATTTCTTCAATAAGCAAACATAGTCTTCCTTACTTGGAATAGCAAATCCCTCAGGCTACTTCACGTAAATTCATTCCTCCAATTCACCATGAAGAAATGCCGTTTTCACATCTAGCTGCTCCAGCTCAAGATCCTGTGCAACAACTAAGGCAAGTAATACACGAATAGAGGTATGCCTTACCACAGGAGAGAACACTTCATTGTAGTTGATGCCCTCTCACTGAGTATACCCCCTTGCAACAAGTCTTGCCTTGAACCTGGCTGTCTCTACACCGGAATGCCCTCTTTCCGTTTGTAGACCCATTTGCATCCGACAATTTTCTGACTTTTGGGTACTTTGACCAACTCCCATGTCTGATTCCGATAGAGTGATTCTATTTCTTCACTTATAGCCTCTAGCCACTGTGATGACTTGGCACTAGCCATCGCCTCAGAATAGGATGAAGGCTCATCCATCTCCACCTCATCACCTACAGTTAATGCATAGGCAATATCAAAATAACCATAACGTACCGGTGGTTTAATTTGCCTTCTTTGTCTGCTCATGGCTATGTTGCGTTGTGGCTCTGCTAGTTGTTCAGTATCACCGTCTTCAGAAACTGTGGCCTCATCCGCAATCTCTTCCTCTGTTACCTCTGAGGTCTTTGGAGATTCTGCCTGAATCTCCACCTCACTTCTGACACCATGATCCGTTTGCTCTACTGGTTGAGTCTCAGGACTGCTCTTTTGAAGCATTGCAATCTCGTCGAAGATCACGTCTCTGCCGATTAGAAAACTGGGTGATTTGGGATCAGTGCACCACAACCGGTAGCCTTTCACCCCTTGTGCATAACCCAGAAATATGCACTTCTTCGCCCTCGGCTCAAGCTTACCATCTCTCGAATGAGCATACGTAGGACATCCGAATATTCATAATCCGGAGTAATCAACAGGTTTCCCCGACCATACTTCCTCAGGAGTCTTCCACTCGATAGCAGAAGATGGAGATCGATTAACCAGGTAACATGCCATATTTATTGCTTCGGCCCAAAATTCCTTGCCCAGTCCTGCATGCGAAAGCATGCATGAGCTCGCTCAAGTAGAGTTCTGTTCTTTCGTTATGCTACGCCATTCTGCTGTGGTGTCCTGGGAACTGTGCGGTGTCTCACAATCCCTTCCTTTTGGCAGAACTCGGTAAAGTCCTTACCACAAACATTCATGCCATTATCAGTTCTCAGGCACTTGATTTGTTTACTTGACTGCTTCTCAATCAATGCCTTAAAATTCTTGAACCGATCAAATACCTCGGATTTGTGCTTTAGGAAGTACACCCACACCTTCCTTGAGTAATCGTCGATGAATGTTAGCATATATCGGGCACCTCCTTTCGATGGAACTGGAGACGGTCCCCAAACATCTGAATGAATGTATTCGACTAGTTGCTTGGTCGAATGTAGAGCTGTACCAAATTTAACACGACGATGCTTTCTGAAGATGCAGTGCTCACATAGGTCCAGCTTTCCTGTCTTTTGACCTTTCAGCAACCCCTTCTCACTCAGCATTGTCATACCTGCCTCACTCATGTGTCCCAATCGCATATGCCATAACTGAGTCAAATTTGAGTCTGACTCACATGATGAAACTGCAGCAACTCCGGTCACGGTTTCTCCCAGTAAATGATAGAGAGAATTCACCTTCTTCCCTTTCATCACTATCAAGGCACCTCGAGAGATCTCCAGCACTCCACATTCAGTTGTGTATTTGCACCCGAGGTCATCGAGTGTTCCCAAAGAAACAAGGCTCTTCTTGAGCTTCGGAACATGCCTTATGTCAGTCAACGTTCGTTCTACGCCATCGTGCATTCGGATTCGAACTGTTCCTATCCCTACAACCTTGCAGGCTGCATTATTCCCCAAAAGAACTCTACCACCATCTGCAGCCTGGTAGGTAGTGAACCAGTTCTTGTGAGGAGTCATGTGATAGGAACATCCAGAATCTAGCACCCATTCGTCTCCTGACGAACTCGTAGATACACATAGGACAGCTTCGGCATCACCGGTACTCTCCTCAGCAACATTCACCACACTGCTTGTGGCATTTTGCCAACCGCCTTTATTTCTTAGCTTTGGACAATCTCTCCTTATGTGCCCCTCCTCGTGACATTCAAAGCACTTCATGCGACCTTTTGATTTTCTATGTCGCGACTTCGACCTGCTCTTGCTTTTGCTTCTGTTGCTAGGCCTCCGATGTTGGTCTCTACCTCGAATCATCAGTCCACGCGCTACATCTTGCGCTAGACTGTCATCACGCAACTTTCTCTGCCACTCTTTGGAAAACAGGGCAAATTTTACCTTTTTTGAGGTAATCGTAGTACGCCCCTGTAACAAGGAGTCAGTAAAGTGCTCCCATGACTCTGGTAGAGACGCCAACAACATCATGCCTTGTTCTTCATCATCTAAAATCTTGCCAACATTCTTTAAGTCCATCATGAGTTTATTAAACTCAACTAGGTGGGATCTAATGGACGTACCTTCAGTGTATCGAAACTGGAACATTCTCTTCAGCATATATAAGCGATTGTTCAAACCCTTCGTGACATAGAGGGCCTGAAGTTTAGCCCATAACGCTGCAGCATCCTCCTCCTTGGCCACCTCTATTAGCACTTCACCCGATAAGTTCAACAGGATGATACTCATCGCCTTTTCCATTAGCTCATCCTTTTCGGCATCTCGCATTGTTTCGAGCAACCTAGCCTTGCCCTCCAATGCCTTGGCTAATCCTTGAGTTGTTAATAGCGCCTTCATCTTGACGCTCCACAACCCGAAGTTGTTCTTGCCGTTAAATTTCTCAATTTCTACTTTTGCTCCAGACATAATTGCAAAATCTTAGCTCTGATACCAATTGTTGTAATCAGCGGTGCAGCGGAAGTGGATCGTAAGTTTTGCAATTATGTCGGGAGCTATAGAAATCGACGGAAATAAAACGAGGAACAATAAAAGGACACCATAAATTTACATGGTTCGGTCCGAATATCTGAACCTACGTCCACGGGGAGAGCTAGCAAAATATTCCACTATAAATCGGAGAATTACAGGATTACAATCACACATGCACTCAAGTGTTTCCCTGTCCTACTGTACACCCAATACCCACGGTGTTTAATAACTCAACCCAACGGACTCGACTTCTGCACAAATCTCTCTAAGCTCAAGCCTCTCACTCTTTCGCGAGCTCTTTCCTTTCGCTCTGTCTCGAGCTTCAGACGTCTTCTCCTTTTATCGGTGGAAGGGAAAGAAACAAAACAAAGTTGTACTCCCCATATGTCAAACACGGTGCCGATCTTCAAAGCATGCGCCTCCATGCGATTAATGAGAGCGTGTGTGTGCGTATGTCCATCATGTACTGACACAAGAAGAATAGCTTCTGCCTTCCCTCATTTATCCACAACAAGACGAAAGAAGTCCACAAAAGATGACCAAGAAGAGAGAGAGAGAGAGAGTTCGGCGCCTACATGATAGGCTTCTGAGACAGCAAGTGTTGACCAATTTTTCTACGTGCATGCATGCACATGGCCATGTGCATGCATTTAATGAAGTAGAAGAAATTCGGACGATCAACCCTTCAGCCTTATTTCATGCTGACAATGAGAAGAATCCCATGGATTGTAGCCTTCATTTCCAACGTGAATCGCAGATTGAGGGCGGGATCCTTTCGGCTCCTATCACATGTAATTTCTCATCAAATGCTCCGCGGATGTTCTTTCTCGTTTCAGCATGTAAATGTTTTGTACGTATCGGGTATCATATATGGATTCAAACTTGAGACATAATTTAATAGAAATATTCCATTTCAGTTAAGTCTTTGTGTCTGCCATAACCAGAGATATGAGCGGTTATATTTTTTTCCTTTTGGGCTTTGTCAATAAACACCTGGGTTCTTCATTCTGAGATGGCCAAGGACTGGAGTTGGTCACTGTTCCTCTTGACGGTGTCCAGGCTTGAGAGGAAAATGGGAAGGTATTTCTCGCAGTTGGCTCCGAAGGCTCGACACCTAGCAAAAGCGGGATTAGAACAGAATGACTGCAAAAGCGCCTTGGCCTGTACCTTAAGTCGAGGATCCGCAAAAAGTCCAATAAGGCCATCCTTAGGTATCTTGAGGAATGTCCGAGTCGATCTTCTCGAATAAGCTTGGAGAGTTCTTTTGAACTAAACTCGAAAGGAGTGATGGAAGGCATCGGAGTGATCTCACGAAGAAGTTGCTTTATGCTCTCGACTGTCTCAGAAGGAGGAAGGGAAACCTTGCTCGGGTCCATTTCAGTTGTTGACCCAATGATAGAAGGAACAGGTTCGTGATAAGGAATCTGGGTAAACTAACATTTAGAACAGTGAGGTAGACAAAGTAAAGAAAGAAAATGAGTCTTACTTACATTAGTAGGAACAACACTGTTTGGTCTACTGGGTAGCAAGATTTCAATGGAAGATGATGAAGGCGCAATCGAGGTAACAGCCGGGGAGAAAATAGCCTCTAGAGTCACTGGGGCTGAGGATGAGAAAATAATATCTCAAACTGGAGACAAAGTAGAATCCCTTTCATTGTTAGCACGAGAGGTAGATATGACCAGTAGCTCTTGAGGGAGATTAGATATAGGGGCAGATGAAGTAGGTGCCGAAGGAGGATCACTCACTCTTTCAGGAAAAAAGGATGGCAAGTCTACAATAGGAGGAGGATTCACCTCTAAAACATTCCTGAGCCGGTGAAGAGAGGATTGCCTTGAGGACATGTTGGACTTATGTCCGCTAGCGACAAGAGAAACTGAGGAATCGATAGACTCCTGGGAAAGGACCGATCTCAAAGGAGACCCTTCTAGTGCTGAAGAAGGTCCACTCACTGTATTAGAGGACGAAGAAGTAGGCTTTGTAGTGGGAAGAGCTGTAGGGCTTGGAGAACTGGTGGTGTTGATCAAGGGTAATGCTGAAGCTTCAACGGTAGGAGGAATTGATCATGTAAGACTACCAACAGAAGAATGGCCTTCAACTTGTAACACTGTTGCATTAACAACATTGGGAGTAGAAGAGCTAGAGGTAAGGCAAATTGGTGGTGCAGATTGTGCAGTTGGAACTTCAGGGAATGATCTAGACAAAAGCATCCTTGTTTGAGGGGTAGACAATTGCACAAAAGCCACTAAAACAAAGCATTAGAGACATCAAAGACTGGAGCATAATGAAGGCCTGTTCACACCTGATTTTTAGTTAACGCATCCTTAAAAAGTAAAAAATCGAGATTTAAGTTTTTGATTGCTACAGAGCCCCTATCTCTCGATCTTAAAGTGTTGTTTTTCATCTCTTTCTTTTGCATTGTCATTTTTAAGCAGTTTTTAGCTCATTTTCAAGAAAAACCCAAAAAGTCAAACAGTTGACTTTTAGGTTGACTTTTTGGTTAACCCTTTGACCAAAAGTCAACCCTGAGTCAAAAATTGACATTTTACCCAAAAAATTCCACTTATTTTTAATTTTACTTTTTTCAAATCATTTTCTTGAAAATTCAAAGATTTGATCAAAAAATCAAATCAAAAAATCAATCTTTTAGGAAAAGTCAACCAAATGATTAACGAGACATCGTAATTCTCTGAAAGATGAAGAATTTTTGACCATTCTAAACAGTGGCTTTGCAACCCCCAATCTCAGCCCCGAAGGAGCTGGATTGCGTTCCTGGAACTGTAAATTCTCTCTACAATGGTAGAGGTTTTCTCTCCTTCAATGGAGTTTCTTCCTATCCCCAAAAGTGATAGACACACCAAACCCTAAATCATAAGATTCCATTCTCCATCTCTCCCAAAATGGAGAATCCATCTCGTCAAATACCTCACAAACGGAACACCCATTACCCACAATCTCGCAACCCCCTCCTTTCCAAACCCTAAACCACGAAAATCCCCCAGAGAGCCCGAGATCGCTAGCCTGCTTGTGATGCTCCCGCTTCATCTTTCTTCTTCTCCAGAAATCCCGACCGTTGACTGGTAAATGGCGACACGCACTGTTTCATTGCTCAAAGTGGCTGCAATTCCCTCCATCTTGGTGCGGGAGCTCCCTTCGATCAAACTCCAGGAATACATCTAAAGTAGGTAAGATTCTCCCAAGTTCTGATTCTGCAACAGCAAGTTGTTAGAATGGAGAGTAAGGAGGAAAACCATATTCGTATTGCTGCTCTATGCAAGAGTTTAGGGCATTTATGGTCAGAAGAAGATGTGATCACTGTTAGGGAGGAAGTCCCAACAAATAAACTTATTGAATGCAAACACACTCTCTTTGGTAAGCTACTATCGAAGCCGAATGTAAGCTTCCATGCTTTTTGCAACACGATGAAGAGGGCGTGGAAAGTAGAATCAGTTGAAATTTCCCAAAAAGAACCTAGGTTCTTCTCTTTTGTCTTTGAATCTGAAGCAGACAAAGAACGGGTACTAAAATCTGGCCCTTGGTCTTTTGCAAGCAATCTGTTTGTTTTGAAGCAATGCGCACCTAACATATCTGAACAATGTTATGATTTCTTGCGCTATGACTTCTGGATCCATATTATCGGCCTGCCTCCTGGATAGATTTTGGAAGAAGTATATGCTGATGTTGCTGGAAAAGTGGGAAGTGTGAAAGAAATTCAGTTAGAAAATAGAGGAAATATGCAAAATAAAACAGGGAAAGTAAGAGTTGAACTTGAACTATCGGCTCCTCTAAAAATAGGGGCTCTAGTGAAGATTGGAGAAAAAAAGTTATGGGTGGAGTTCAAATATGAACGTCTCCCTCATTTTTGCTATTCCTGTGGAAGACTAGGGCATTACGCCTCCTTTTGTGAAGAGATTCCTTATGAAAAAACAGAATGGGCAGAAAACAAGGCAGGGAAATATGGGCCTTGGCTCAAAGCTGAGGTACGGAAAGGAGCCCTCATTGGGAAGCATTCTATGGAAAAATCATCTCTACTCAAGAGGAGGAGGAATTTGTACCTGAAACTCCCTTTCAGCCATCAAATCTTGAGATGGGGGGTGGGAAAGGACTTGAGACAACAGCTGGCCCTGCTTGAAGCAGAAAAAGGGTAGAAAACCCGTCATCAAATGAGCACAAAGAAGAAGATATAAGGGATTCAGCAGTTAAAACAGGAAATGGGAAACAACCACTGTACTTGCTAGATTCTACTGATGAAGGGCAGATTGAAACAGGAGGAAGTAATAGAAAGGGACCAAAGCTTTTAAGAGCAAAAAAACAGAAGAAGGTTGAGGGATCGAGTCTGTTATTAATTGATGAGATGGAGTTACTAGAGACACCTCTTCAGTTGGTGAAAGAAGGGAATGAATGGGCTTTGGTGGCTAGCCCTAATAAGCCACCGGTGACATCATGAGGATTTTGAGTTGGAACTGTCAGGGGTTGGGCAACCCCCTGACGTTCCAGGAGCTTAAAGCCTTAGTGGCTCTTGAAAGCCCTAGTATGGTTTTCTTGATGGAAACTAAAAACAAGGAAACTATGGTGGAAAGGGTGAGAAGGAGGCTTAATTACCAAAATTCGTTTTTGGTGCAACCAATAGGAATTGTGGGTGGATTAGCACTAATGTGGAGTGAGGAGTATCAAGTGGAAGTGAAATGCAGCTCACATCATTTTATAGACACAGAATGCGAAGATCCCACTAGTGGCCACCTTATGAGGATTACTTTCCTACATGCTTCAACAAATTTCCAGGAGAGAGTCCAGTTATGGCAACAACTTCACTATTTTAATGACATTTTATATAGTTGGGAGAAGGAAGGCAAAAGGGAAGTAGACTACCACAGAATTACAGCCTTTTGGGACATGCTCAATGAATGTTCTTTAATGGATATTGATAGTAAAGGGTGCATGTACATGTGGACTAATAATAGAGGAGGAGATGAACTGGTGAAAAAGCATATAGATAGAGCTGTATGTACAATGGAATGGCGAGTTACCTTTCCAAATGCTGAACTTCTGGCATTACCAGTGGTGGGGTCGGATCATAGCCCCCTTCTGCTCTCATTATAACCTGTTCATGGCAAAAGGAAAAGAGTTTTTAGATTTGAAGCATATTGGCTAGAAGAAAAAGAGTGCAGAGATGTCATTAAGGACAGTTGGGCTGAAGATCATAGAAGGTTTTCACAGAAAATCCACCAAGTAACGGAGGATTTAGCAGTATGGAGTAAGCAGAAATTCTCTAATGCATCATATCAAATAAAGGGACTCAAAAAGCGATTAACGAACATCACAAACAGCAATACCAGAGATTCCAACAGGGAAGAAATTCAGCAGATCAAGGAGAGCATTGATCAATTGTGGAGACAGGAAGAGATGTATTGGGGGCTAAGGTCCCGGATCAATTGGCTTCAATGGGGGGATAAAAATATAAAGTATTTCCATGCCACAACAGTTCAAAGGAGGCAACGCAACAAAATTGCAAAGTTGAAAGTTGATGACCAGAATTGGAGTAGGGATACTAAGGTGCTTAAGGAACACATTGTGGACTACTACCGGTGTCTCTATAACTTGGTGGGACCAAGGAATCTCCAACCCATATTAAATCAATGCCAAACAGTAGTGATGGAGGAGATGGATGAATATTTAATGGCTACCATATCGGAGGAAGAAGTGAAAGAAGTTGTTTTCCAGCTAGGCACGCTAAAGGCTCCTGGACCAGATGGTCTAAATGGACAGTTTTACCAGCACTTCTGGGAAGATATAAAAATGGATGTGATGTTGTTGGTCCAGACTTTTTTTGAGTCAGGTAACCTAGACCCCCTTCTTAACAAGACACACATTGCACTAATACCGAAAGTTAAAAATCCAGAAAGTATAAGCCAATTCAGACCAATCAGCTTATGCAACTTCAGCTACAAAATTATTTCAAAGGTTCTGGCAAATAGATTAAAGCCTTGGCTTCCACAGATCATTGCACATGAACAAAGTGCTTTTGTTCAAGGCCGGCAAATGCAAGACAATATCCTCATAGTTCAAGAAGTGTTGCATCAAATGAGGATAAAGAAGAGGAAAAAGAAATTCCAGGCAATATTGAAACTGGACATGCAAAAAGCATATGACAGAGTGGAATGGGATTTTCTTCGAATGAGCATGTTACAGATGGGTTTTTGTGCCCAATGGGTTCATTTAATCATGCAATGTGTGTCAATAGTTACTTTTAATGTAAAAGTAAATGGAGAGCCGACGGAGTATTTCTCACCGACAAGGGGGATTAGATAAGGAGATCCTTTATCACCCTATCTATTTATATTGACAGCCAATGTACTCTCTTGGATGATGCATAAAGCAATAGAGGATGGAAGTCTTAAAGGAATCAAATTGAACAAGTATTGCCCAACCCTGTCTCACTTGCTGTTTGCTAATGATGGTGTCTTTTTCATGGATGGGACTGTTAGAGAATGTCAAAGTTTGGCGGCTGTCCTAAATCAATATTGCTATGTGACGGGACAGGCAATAAATTTGAACAAGTCAGGCATTTTCTTCAGCAATGGCTGTCCACCAGCTTTGAAGGAGAATATGGCCCAAAAGATGCGAGTGCCAAACATTAACAAGACTGGCAAATACCTCGGGATACCATCCGAATGGGGACAAACGAAAAAAGAAATGTTTACGTGGATTTTGGCAAGAGTTAATATGAAGCTAGAGGGATGGAAGGAGAAATTCTTGTCAAAAGCTGGGAAAGAGATCTTGATTAAAACCGTAGTGCAAGCATTGCCACAATATGCAATGTCCATCTTCAAGATACCTATCTCGGTTTGTCGAGCTATTGAACAAAGAATTACAGCATTCTGGTGGAAGCAAAATGAAGCAAAGAAAGGCATTCACTGGAAGAAATGGGAGGTTCTAAAGTCTAGGAAAGACAGGGGAGGTCTAGGCTTTAAAGATTTAATTATTTTTAATAAAGCATTACTGGGAAAACAGGCATGGCGATTATCCCAATCACCCTCAGCATTATGGAGTCAGATCCTGAGAGGCATATACTTCCCTAATGGAAACCTATGGAAAGCAAAAAGAGGTCAAAGACCATCTTGGGGATGGCAGAGCATCCTAATGGGACGGGACGCCATCGAACCAGGAATACGATGGACTGTGGGAGATGGGAAGTCCATTAATATTAGACAAGATCACTGGCTATCACAGGGCGTGCTAGGAGGCCCCGAAAATAAAGACGATCCTCAAATGGTGGCTGAATTAATCGATGAGGAAAGAAAGGAATGGAAAGAACCGATGCTGCACCATCTTTTTGAAAGAAAAATTGTTAATGAAATCCTATCTATTCCTATCACCGCACAGCCAAAGACAGATCAATTGATCTGGATAGGAAATAACAATGGGAGGTACACTGTCAAAAGCGGGTATAACAGTGTGTATACCAACTCCGTTCAACAAGACAAAAACAGGGCATCAACCTCATACTAGCCACCCCAAGCCCTATGGACAAGACTATGGCACCTATCAATCCCCCCAAAACTGAAAATTTTTCTGTGGAGCCTATGTCAAGATGCTATCCCAACAAAAGAGAAACTCTATCATAGAAGCATCTTACCTGACCCGCGATGTCCCCTCTGTTCCAAATGCCTTGAGACAATCGAGCATTTTCTTCTTCTGCAAAACAATCAAGAACGTATGGTAAGATCCAAGTTTAAATCTCAGCACCAGTATACGAGCGGCCACCAGAATGGATAAATGGCTGGCGGAATTTTTTGAAGCAAAGCTACAATTACAGGATGTAGGGTTAGTGGCAGAGGTGCTATGGCAGATCTGGAAACATAGAAACAACAAGATCTTCCACGATAAGAGGCCACAACCAGAGGCCATAATCGTGACCGCCCTAACACAAAATCGAAGCTTCATACGATGGAATCAAAGCATGAGAGACGAAAAGTCGGCAACGCCGAACTCACTTACGTGATGGACAGTGCCGGAAGGCCGGGATCTGAAGTTGAATATTGACTGTTCATGGGTAGAAGGAGCATCACCCAGTTCGATTGCTGGTATTTTGAGAGATTCTAGTGGCATCATCATTGATGGCTTCGCCAAAGAAATCCATGCTTCTTCACCCTTGCAGGCGGAAACCCTAGCTCTGCTCCATGGTTTACTTTTGCAGAAACAGAATGAAGAGATTCACGTGGGGCAAGTACACGAACCGAAGAAGTCTTCAGTTTGCGAAAGTGACTGTCGCTCGGTAGTGGAAGCTGTTCTGGGCCAAGCGAGAGGAGTCATGGGCTATGAAAGACTTGATTTGGGAGTGTAAACGGGTTCCGGCCCAACTTAAACATGTACGTGTAGCCCATTGCTCGAGAAGTGCAAATTACGCCGCAGATTGGGTAGCAAAAGCTTTCCGACTAAAAACCCTCCCCTCAACGTGGAAGCGCCAACCCCTGCAACCCCTTTGGAATATTTTGTGCTATGATTTTAACTTGTCCTTTCCATGTAATTCTCATTTTAAAGAATGAAATGAAAGTACTACTGTCGACCAAAAAAACAAAAAACTAAATGATTGACTTTTAGTCAAACCTTGACCCAAAAAAATAAAAAATAAGAAATGCACAAATATATTTATTTTAATGCCAATTTGACTTTTGTGTCAAAAATTTCACAAAATTCCATTAAGAACCTTGATTTCTGAATTTTTCAGTTTTAGGTTCTAAATCGACCAAAACTAAAATTACTTTTATTTTAATCATAATTAGGTGTAGTTCCTTCTTTGACATTTGGTTTAGGGACTATCTAAAATCTGTTTGAAAATTCAATTTCGCGATTTATCGAGTCAAAATACGATTTGCCGTTTTGAGCCCTAATTAGGGGACCAAATCGATCCTTCATAACTTGTGAACGGACGATTGTTTCTCACTCATTTTTTAAAGATAAGTCCAAATTCAAGATCGAGTTTGTGAAATTCACACAAAAACTCATCAATTTGAAGAATTTTATCCTCCAAAGCGTTAGAAAGTCAAGCAATTAAGTTTCAATTGACAAAATTTGAATTGACCCATTCATGGCTATGGTTTAATTTCATAAATCTAGGTCCAATTTTAATATTAGGCTTAGATCCATTTTTGACCTAAGCCCGAGCACTTCAATTCAAGGTCAATTTGAATGTGGTAAGTGATCTTACCTATGGGTAGCTTATTAGATAGGGTAATTGTGAAACTAATTGAGTTCAATTTTAGTTAATTTGCAATTTTGCCCGCTGAATTGCAAATTTTACAATTTTAGCCCTTTAGGCCCAATTCAAAGCACCCATGGTTTCAACTCATTTTTTTCCACGATAATTATTCAATTAGATCAATAAAAGACCCCTATATCATGCTCATAAGGTTTGATTAGCTTAATTGTATCTTAATTGGTCAATTTCTTCATAAAAAAATTAGGTCATTTATGGGTCAAATTGCATAAATTTTTTACCCATAGGGATCCCAAGTGGACAAAACAGTAGGAATTGGACCAAACCGGACAAGAACCGGTCAAAATCCGGCCGAGCCGAATCGAACCGGTCCGGCCAGTCTAACCGGCCACCGGCGGGATTGGCCAGTTCAAGCCCTTGCCAACCAGTTCTTGGCCTCCGGCCATCGGTTCTGGAATATTCTCGATCCCAATTTCACTTCTACACCTTCAATTTCCCAAATTTTACAAATTGGTCCTTTAATTTCATCAAATTGTAAATTGACCCCTAATTAAACATTCTGACGCAATTCCCAATTTTGGCTTGGTTTTTTGCAAATCAAACCCACTAGATCAATCACCCAACACCTCGAAGATCATAATAGAGCCTTTGAAATGGATTTTTGACCGTTGGATCACGACTTTGGTCGTAGAGTCGAACCGACGGCCAAAATTGCTTAATGTGGGTGTATATAAATGAAGTCTCTTCTATTTTCATAAAGGGGGGTTCATTTGCATAAATTTTTCTCTCTCTCCTCAACCTCTCTCTCCTCTCTCTCTCTCTCTCTCTCTCTCTCATTTCTCCCTCCAAAATGCTGCACAAACAAATCACGATTTCTCTCTCTAGATTCGATTCGCTTCTTGGACCGATCTCGTTCTAGGTTCGAACCGACGGTCACTGGAGCTCCCAAGCTTCAAGCTGCTGGTGATCTGCTATAGCAAGAGTCTTTGACGTTGCTGTGGAAAGAGGAGACTAAATTGGTGGCTGGATCTTCACTTGCGGCTCAATCTTCGTCGCCGAGTCAAGGCTGGTTCGTTTTGGACCGGTTCTTCTTTTTTTCCTTGAGCCGGAGGTTCGATTGGTCCTGATCCAAGCCGTAGTGACCTGATCTAAGTTCTTGGAGTCTCAATTGTGATTCAGCGATTTGATCCGACTAATCGTGATAGAAACCGACGAAAACCACGACGAAGGTAACGATACAAAACTCGAATCCGATGAAGCCAGATCGAGTTAGTCGATCGGGGCTAGGATTCAGATTAGGAGCTTTTACATGCTTAAGATTGATGAGTATGAATGCTGCAATGAGTTGTTGATGATTTGAATGATGATTGTGATTTTAAGCCTAATATGTGATTTTCGTAGGCCTGTACATAGGTTGCTATTTTGGCCAAAACGAGGTTCGAAACGACCTCATTTCAGCTCGAGTCCTTTTAGGATTAGATAATAGACATCCTGACCTTCGAAACGATAGGTCACACGGCCAAAAAAACCATCGTTTGGCCATCCAAAAACACCTCCAAAGATTAACGATTCTGCAATAGTTTAGGTTTTTTTTTTTTTGGTTCTGATCCGGTTTTGCCTTCTAACTTTGTTATTTTTGTGCCGACTTCCATGATCATTTTTTAACAAAATTTTCTTCATGAGTTTGGTTCCAAATCATGTTGTACATCTCCTGTATTTTTTTTTAATGATTTTTGGATGTGTTCAACAAGGTTAGGTCTACTTAGATATAGGCCTAGGTTAATCTGTTCCATATCGATCTCTATTTTTGCTATTTTTGTGCTGATTTTTGTGTTGAGTTCTGGAACAATTTTCCTTCATGAAAATTTCTCATATGGTGTTGTGCATCTTCTGTATTTTTTTTTTCAAAATTTTTAGACATGTTTAGGTAGGTCAAAATCGCTTAGATCTGGACATAGGTCAGTCTATCCTGTATTGGTCCGGGATTTGTTTGAGTGAAATTGAGTCCATAAATGCACCTATTTGGACTCAAATCCTTGATGAAAGTTGAAGTACATGATAGATATGTTCAATTGATGTATGCTTTACAAGGTTTTTACTTTGAAAATGTGAATCAATTGCATGCATTAGAGTAAAAGGTACTGCAACAACATGTGTTGAACATATAGTGTGATCTGTTTCGTCATTTTTGCCACGATTCATATGATCTTAATTGAGTTTTGATCTCTTAATGAGAAATCTTCATCACTGTATGCTCTGTATGTGAGATTTTTGGTAGGATTTATGCATGTCTTGAGGATGGTTGAAATCATGCTTGTTCTATAAACTCGATGCTGAAATGAAACATTGTCATATGTGCATCTTTCCATGCTTGTTTGAGTCATCTTGGGATCAAATCTTATGTTCATGCTTTCTTGATGATTGAACCACATGTTGAAAGGTTTGCATACGTGTTTAGGTCATGTCATTTGAGTTTCATCTTGCACATCAAATTGTCTCACAAAAAGTGTTCGTCACATTTAGAATTCCCAAGCATATCATTAGGAATCATGAATCATCTCATAATGTCATTTAAATTGTATGACATTTTGCATGCCGACTTAGGATTAGATGACTTTCCAAACTTTCCGTCACATCCAATCCTAAGTCCCGTGTGATTTCTTCATGCCATTTGGGCATTCTTTGAGTGATTTTAAGGTTTTCTAATGAATGTTTATGTTCTGTTTTCTTAATTATTGATGCGCGCACTTTTAGAGATCTCGATTTTAGGATACCAAATTGACCTAGTTTGGACTTGAGCTCTTCTCGGAAGACGTAAGAAACACTTAGAAGTTTTTAATGCCGCTAATTTCATGCCAATCACTCATCATTTGGACTATTTTTCATTTTTTCAAATCCAGATCACAATCTGGACAAAGGATCAAATTCGGACCCCTGTTTTAATCCCTGTCTGGACAGACATTTCATATTTTTGTTCCATTTTTTCTATTTGAAATCTGAACTTAGCCTCCTAATGAAACTTTCTTCTCATCATGTTAGCTATGTTGTCTATAAATTTTATGATTTTTAGACATGTTTTGATAGGAAATATTCTCAAAACATTAGCTGAATGTCCTGTTATTTTGGCAAATTTCTAATGTGTTGTTACTTGTTGTTTGATTTTTGTAAATTCATGTGTTTATTGTTTGAGAAAACTTTCTTCACAAAATTTGTTCATCATCATGTCATGCATGCTAGAAAATTTTTTCATTGTCAAATTATCATTAGATATTGCCCAATTTGGCTGTCCTTGCACGTTTGTTCTGAAATTTCCTGATGTTTGATTGTGATTGTTTAGCTGTATCTTTTAGATTAGTTTGTGCATGAAATTAGGGCATGTCATCTTCATAAAAATTGTTCTAAATGCTTTGATCTTTGTTTTTAAGCAATCGACCATTTCAAATTGCATATTTTAAAAAATGTTTTGGTACATGTGATTTTTCTCAAAAACGATTTCTAAAAAGGTTATTCTCCACAACTCGATTTGGCTTAAGGAAAAATCACGGTTTGGACCATATTCAAAATGCCTGCGACGCTTGTGAGTTCTAATGCGAGCCCCGGGCTAGCCTTGGCAATTGAATGTGTTCCATAGCCTAGATATTCTTTAATCCTAAATATTTTCAAACATTTTTAAAATCCTGATTTGACATCGTGAAAGTCACGATTTGAATTGTATTCAAAATGCCTACGATACTTGTGAGTTCTAATGCGAGTCCCGAGTTAGCCTTGGCAATTGAATGCCTTTCATAGCTGAGACATCACCTTGTCTCAAAAATTTTCATGAATGATTTTGAGATATGTTTATCACATGTACCATTCATACATATAATCACATCATGCATTAGAAAAAGCTTGTGTTTGTGATTGGTGCATGCCCTTGGTAATAAGTGACCCACCGATGGTTCACTTTTTTGCTTGATTGGTTGAGAAACAAGGTTCAAAAGACCTACATGCATGCTTACATTTTTGCAATGCATGTGATTTTTAGATGAATGATAAGGTCGATGCATGATAACGAGGGAAACTCATGGGATCACATAGATCGCTCGATTAGGAGACTTATAAGCGTTATTGGCCACGCGAGAATACAATTGGTCAGCAATTGCTATAAGTCACAAAAAAATGAATTGGGTAGGTGTCTTAGTGGGACCTTCGCATGAAAGACAAAGGCTGACCTTGAGGCCCCAAAACTTGACTTACGTATTGCAATTCTTTTAAATGATGGATTTTGACATGATTTCTTGTTTTTGATTGTTTTGATGTGTATGTTTGTTTCTTTGCATTGTATGCACCTAGTTATAAATTTCTTAGATTATGATTAGATTAGCACCCCGAAGATGGAGAAAGCGCGAAAACGGTGGAGGTCGATGTCCATTCCGACCATTATCATGTACTATTCATTTTCCCAACATATGTCTCAGGTTTCATTTGTTGTACAAAACCCGACAAGTTGTAGGTTTTTTCTCTTTCTCTCATCTTTTTCAATTGTGTTTATCTTTTATATTTTTTAGGATTGCATGATAGATTTATTGCTTTCCTTGATTGTTTACTTACTGTCTTGTAATTTCAATTCCATTGATTTTTTTTTTTAGAAATAGAATAGAATGAAAATGATCAACCAAGCATGATCACTTAGTTTAGGACTAATGATCCCGAAAATGTAAAAAGAAACGCATGGACATGTTAGGAAAACACAACATACTGTTTAGGTACTGAAATGATGCTAATAGAAATATTAGTGTAACCCAAGTCCACGAACCTAGATATTTGGTTGCGTAAAAATTGAGGGAACACTCCCAACCCTCAATTGGGTTTTCTAGCCGACCCCCAAAATGAGGCTAGTGGCAACTCCCGTCTTATTTATAGGTTGTCATAAACAACTAGACCATATAAATAAACCCGTCGCGCGGGGTATGAGTTTCGATGAAACTCACTATGGTTCAACATACTCGATATGGGAGTAGCCCAAAGGATGAAGTGATGTCATTCTTATGGGCAAGGCGTACCGTTGAGAGGGCTACCATAGTAAAGGTACCCTTAAATCCGATATCCATACCCGACCCCTTCTTCTAAGGTGTGTCGATCATGTGGGTATGGATCGCGACACTCTACTGTCACACGGGGTACGAGCTTGGGAGAGCTCGCGTTCTCGTAGAGGGAACTCACGAGAGGCTTGATCCAAAAGGCGAGGTGATGACATCTTTTGGAACGCGAGCCGTGAGGGAACTCTCGTGATCAAGTACCCCTAAACCTGACCTTTCCCCCTTTTCTCTCCTCGTGATAATGAGGGATTCGAGGGTGGCGAGATCGGGTTGCGACAAGGCCAAAGTCACAAAGACAAGATTGGGGCAGTATCTGGATCAAATGTCATTTTAGTGCTCAATGAGATAGAGAAGCAGGTAACCTAGACAAAGGTTCGATAGCATCAGCAGGAAGATTCTTGGAGACCACCTTAGTGAGAATAGTGTCGAAATCTTCAATGAAAAGAGAATTTCAGTAAGTCCTCCACTAAGTAGTAAAACTCTTGAAGATGTCATGAGCTGGACTGAATTACTTGATTGAAAAACCACGAAGTATCTTATGGGTGACTATACGATTGCAAACAAAGGGGTCAGACGCCTTGGTTATCACAAAGTGATGATTCTCATCAAAATAGAAGTCCATAAAGTAAGGGACGATGATCGGAATGCCTTGACTAGTATTGAGGGGAATAAATCTCTATGAACAACTTCAATTTCCTCTTAAGAGATAGCCTTAATGTTAGATTAGATGCAATCAAGATAGAACACCAGAATTTCTGGTTATCCTTGGACTGATTAAAGGCGAAAATAGAGATAAAATTTGGACTAGAGAGCGAGCAAAATTTGTTAATGTTCAAGGAGGCATATTAGAACCAATGAAGGAAATGCTGAAAAGACGAAGACCCCTCAGGAGTAGGATGGAAACGGAAGTTTAGCAACTGTACCCCTTTGCTCTTAGGATAAATTGCCTTGGACTTGTACCCTAGTGGAAAAGGGATCTTGGCATCTAAGAACAAGGATGAGAAATAGAGTCTGATCCATGTCTAGGGAATTCAAAAGGGGTCACGGAGAACTCCAATAGTGAGTACAACCATAGCAGTAGAGGCAAAACCAAGACCCCGATAGAAAGCGACTAGGGCAAGAGGACCAAAACCTATATGCTTCTCTTGCGAAAGGTAGAAAGCCAAACCCTTCAACTCTCGAGTCACTTAAAGAGAACGATGGCAAAAGACAAACTTGGACAGCCAGTAAAGCAGGAAAGCTACATGCTCTTCATCTTCGACGTCACCCATTCGGCAAGCATAGGTAGTTTGAAAATGGGTATATGAAAGATCAATGCCTTGCGCAAAAAAAAGGGGGGGGGGCAAGCCGCAAGATCAAAAACACTGGGGTCATCACCATATGGACTCAAGTTGATGATAGAATACACATCCAGGAGAGTTACCAATGTGGGGCCAAACCTTAAAAAAACAAAAACAGTTGACTGACGGTGACCAAAAACTTGCAAGGCTCCTTAAAAGTTTATGGTTGAGCTTCAAGTTAAAGGTGTAGAACTCTAAAGCCTTGTTGATTCGAGCTTTACGCCATATCTCATGTTTAATAGTCTTCAGTATAAAATACCATTCAAAGAAAGCTCGGTCGAAAGGATAGAAAGCCCTAAGCTTTTGAGAGGAGGAGCTTAAGACAAGCTCCAAAAGGTGATCCTTTGAAATAGAAGTGGTTCTTCTACATCCCAAGGGAAACATTTAGAAAGGAAAGGAGGAGGTACTGGTGTTCATAGGCATGGACCAAGGACTATCTTGTCAGCTGCCTCTTCTAGAGAGTTTTAAGGCAACTAATAGATGTTGTCCGCATACTCTGGTGACTTGACTTGCTCAAGACGAGTGAAGAAAGTGTCAGGATCGTATGATCAAGACATGGTAGGACCAAGAGGGGACTAAAAAGGGTGAAGATGACAAAGGAAAAGGATAAAAATTGGATCTTGAAAGTAAGCTTCAATGGCGTCGAAAGCGACAAGGCTAAAAGTTAGGAGCTGTGTGCTTATAGGAGAAAAAGGCGTAATAAGTGATTAAAAAGGATGTGGGTTGGGAATCCTAAAAGGCACTAGACTACATATGGAGGATTAGAAGCCGAAGAGACATTTCACGAGAATCAAGATGATAACTACCAGAGTTGCTTAATTTGACATTTCAATATATCAAATTGCTCAATGCTGAGAAGGTGTAGAGCAAAAAAGGCCCTTGCTGAAGCTAATACAGAAGTTTATAACTATCAGGAGTTGCAGAACAAGAAGTTTGAGCAAGAAGCTCAGAAGTTGCGGTTTAGGATAAGGAATGAATTTATTGTGGAGCTAAAAAAAAAAAGAAGAAGAAGAACATGATATTGTGTGAATTAGGAGTGTTTGAGAACATGTTATGAAGCAAAAGTACTATGAACAAATTCGTAGTGTTGAATTTGTTGATAAAGTTTGAGCACTTCACAAATGGCCTCTTACCTAGCTTTTCGCGTCATTGCTTTGTTTGAAATTATTGCGGAAAAACTCCAATCAAAGATGCACCAATGTAAGAATAAGTAGCAAAGGATGAAAGAAAAACGAAATCACACGAGATGCAAGATTTATATGGAAAATCCAAAATGACAAAAACCATGGGAAGAGAGAGATTTCACTATCTTCAACAAAAAGAACCAGAGTACAATCCAAAAAAGCTCTCAACCCACTTGGTAAGCTACAAGATCTAAACATCCAACAAGAAAATAGGAAAAAAAAAAAAACAGGAAATAATATAGAAGCTAGGATTGGAGATGTGTTATTAAACATATTCATTTTTATAGTCTCCTTTCAAAAATTCCTAAAATAAAGGTGCATGATCTAAAATACCCTTATCTCTTAATTTGAAAGTTAAGACTCAATAAATCTCCATTTTGACTTCAAATCTCCAAAAGAGTATTATGCCAAACACCACAAGACTTCTCCCCTTCACCACCAAAAAAGACCACACAAGGTTTCACGCCCCGATCCTCGAGCTCGTGCCTATCCCTCGGTGGTCGATAAATTTTTGCGACGTCCTAAGACGCATTGCCGACCCAATCATTTTAATGCGCATGCGGAAGCGTATAAATAAATCCATAGACAACACAAAAATGAGATAGAAAAGCAGGACCACAATTGCACAACCAAACAAGCTTTTATACACAGCCGACTAGTTTATATACAATACTAGTATAAAGACATAAGTCTATACAAATAGAAAGACCTACGGTCCTTTAGGCATTCGAACCCCCAACTGAAAACTTCGAGATCTCCTGGGGACTTGGGTCCACCACTGCACCACCAGGAGGGTCAGCTGTACCCTCCCCAAAAGCAATCTCTAACACCAACACTGGGACCTCAGAATCCTGCAAGGGACCTTCTCTGGGTCCATTTCGCTCGCAATGATACCACGCTCTGAATTGATGGGGTATCCGCTGAGGTAGACCCGCATTAACCCAGACAATGGTCCTCACGAGTTCGTAGACCCAGGCTCCTTAGCCCCCGGGAAGAGGAATCTCGGTGACCTGTTTGGTGACCCTCTTGGCTGGCCAAAACGTTTAGGAGGAACTGTTATCTAAGGATTTGAAAAAGTTGAGCCCATGACCGGGTGAGACAATGTCTCAGCAAGTTCACCCCCTAAACTCCGACTAGGAAGGAAATACGTCTAAAGGCAGTCTATGCACACACAAGACAAAAGACTTACCTTGCCATAGCTCATTCATGCACATCAGTACAATTCATATACTCAATCGATTCAATTCAAACCAACGATCAATCGATCCACTCAATTCGATGCAATCAATACCATCTATCAATTCAATTGATATGATCACTGCTCAAACAAGCTAAAATAGATGGTTATTATAGCTCTCACAAGCTAATATATAGATGGTAGCTCGCACAAGCTGATATATATTATAGCTCACCTAAGCTGATATAGTATACTGCTTTCACAAGCTGACGTACAATAATGTTCTCACAAGTTGACGATCAGTAATGCTCTCACAAGCTGACAATTCACCGTGTTAAAAATACCTGATAAAAATAATCGTGTGTGGGTACACGGTTGGCCTGAGCAAAAAATGCAATAACTTTATTTTAGAAAATCCCACTATTTATATAGTGCATAAACATATTTTTGGCGTTGAAAAGTAACGCCCGGTATTTTCTAATTAAAATACCGAAATTCCACAATTTTAGAATAAATACTCAAAATTACAATTACCACTCAATTTGCACAAATTAACACTCATCAAATAAACCAAGCACACCATTGTAATCAGAACAAAATCCCGATCACCAGCTATCCCGGTATAATTTCCGAAAAATAATAAATAATTAAATAAATATAAAATAAAGAAATAAATGCAATTAATTACCAAAAATAGAAACTTAGGCCGGAAATGCTTAATTAAACACCGAAACGGGCTCGAAAAATTTCCGAACCAATCTAGATAAGTAGTACAACTTATCTAGTTCCTAATTAAGCCATTCTAACCACCAAACATGCAAAATTGAGTAATTAAATCACTAATCCGTTCTAACTAACCACCTAAACCATAATTAGCCTAAACTAAATAACCATTAAGTATCATTAACTCCCCAAGTAGAGTTTAGCAAGTAAAATCACCAGTTTTGCGAACCAGTGAGTCCACGACGACGGCGACGAGAACACGGGCAACAAACGACCCTGCGACGACACCAAACAGGGACGGGACGGGCCTAAAACGGGCCTTGAAGCCTAACGGTTTGCTGGGCTTCTGCTTTGCACTGCTGGGCCGAGGGGCTGCTCGGCTCAAGGAAAGGGGCAAGGCGGGACAGCAAGGCGAGCGGCGGATTTACTGGCGGACAAGACGGAGCCGGGACGGTGGCGGAGGAGCTCGCGACTCGGGCGGCGACCGGGCGGCGACGGCGGAGGAGGCTCGAACATGTCGGGTCAGCGGCTAGACTCACGGAGACGTGAGCTGGAGGCAGAACGAGCGGCGGACGAGCGCGCGAGGCTTGACGGCAGCGACGGCACTCGGACGGCGGGCGGAGGAGCTCCGATAGCTCGAGTAGGCGTGCGACGGCTAGGGGGAGGCTTGGCTGGTTTCTCTGCAACTTTGAGATTTCAAAAGAGACAACAAAGGGAAAGCAACCTCTTTGAAGAAGAAGAAGCTAGCGGAAGGTTTGGGGGGTCCCATTGGCCTCAAAGTCTTCCTCTCTATCTTCAAACACTCATGGCAAGGCCCGACCAGCTGGGCTATCTGCCTCAGCCAAATTGGAGCACAAAAATCCCCCTAGAACCATCCCAAGAGGTCCAAAATGTTGCACACCCCTTGGCCTACGAATTTTGGACCAATTTCCCCAACTTGAACTAAATTCCTTTTCAATTGAGCCTAACTTGATATCCATAAATTCAACCAAGATATCCTCGACCAAATTAACATTTTTCCTTGCCAATTGAATCAACTTGAATCCCAAAAACGCGATAAAAAACGAACCTCTGATTTTTCTGGTCGAAAACGGCCCTATTTTGAATTTTCGCCAAAAGTCTCGATTTGCAGAAAAATCTTCAGAGCATGAGTTGACGTTCCTAAAATGAATCATGACATGAAAGAACTTTCAATTTCTGAAATTGGGTTCAAATTCGCGGTTAATTTCAATCTGGCGCAATTTTAGCGTGACCTAGATTATCGGGTAGTTTTTAGGAATTTTTAGTGCAATTGACTTGTGGTTGATTATTTTCGAGCCACAATGTACATCTTCGACATATTGGTGACTCTCGGTTGTCGTGAAAATTTCGAGACCTCAAATACAGGTACAGGGTATCAAAACGATGGAAAAATCGGTCTAGTGCTGATCGACGAGAATTTTGCAATCAGGTGGAATCACCCACATTTTAATCACATATCTCAGTCGAATCGACCTATCTCTGGTCCCTGATCGATTTTTAACTATGCCGTAATGACCTTGGCAGATCAACACGGTCGAGCAGTCGATTCCTGGTCAAATTCTCAAGTCTATTGCGTTAAAATCCCTTAACAGCTTCACATGATAGACTAGTTATCTCGTGAGTGATCAGCTCAGAGAATATAACTATATGCACGTCGATGAAAAGCCCGATTCATTCAATTGGAAAGAGAACTGGAAATTTAGGATGTCACAACTCTTCCCTTCTTATAAAAATTTCATCCTCGAAATTTAAACAATTACAAATCTTTAAACAAAAAGGTGGGGGTACAGTCGTCTCATCGAATCTTCACTTTCCTAGGTTGCTCCTTTTGTACCGTGGTGTTGCTAGACTACTTTAACCAATGGAATTGTCCTGGTACGCAGAACCTGTTCCTTTCGATCCACAATCTGAACCGGTCTTTCCATGTTCGACACTTTGTCGTCCACGTCTAATTCCTCAAAATTTAGCACGTGGGTCGAGTCAAGTTCATACTTTCTCACCATCGACATGTGAAAGGCATCATGCACTTGCGCCAACCTCGGCGACAATGCAAGACGATACGCTAGAGTCCCTATCATTTGGGAATCTCAAAGGGACCTATGTACCTCGGACTTAGTTTCCCTTTCTTGCCGAAGTGCAAAGTACCCCTCATTGGTGACACCTTTAGAAAAACGTGCTCACCAACTTGTAATTCCAAAGGTCTTCGACGCTTGTTTGCGTAGCTTTTCTAGTGGCTTTGTGTAACGACCTGGGCCCCACTGTGTATATTGTCTGCTTTGGACACTGAGCCCTCATGGCTTTAAAACGCGTCACACAGATTAAATGGACCCCAAGCCTTATAAACTAGCCCAGGACTCCCCTTAAGTGATGTGGGACTAGAGAGGACCCCTTCCCCTTCCCTGGGCTGTCACACTCTCCACCCCTTAAGAGCACAGCGTCCTCGCTGTGGCCCCACACGCGGTCGGGAGTCTACTCTGATACCATTTGTAACGACCCAGGCCCCACTGTGTAATATTGTCCGCTTTTGACACTAAGTCCTCACAGCTTTAAAATGCGTCACACAGATTAAAGGGACCCCAAGCCTTATAAACTAGCCCAGGACTCCCCCCCTAAGCGATGTGGGACTAGAGAGGACCCCTTCCCCTTCCTTGGGCTATCAAACTCTGAGCGATCTTTAATCTGTCCCTGATGATGGCAACTGCATCCACTGACTGCTTAACTAACTCTAGGCCCGTGATCTTTCGCTCTCCGACCTCATTCCGACAAACTGGCGTTCTGCACGCTCTGCCATACAACACTTCGAAAGGAGCCATCTGAATGCTCTGCTGGTAGCTGTTGTTGTAGGCAAACTCAACAAGATGAAGCTGTTCCTCCCAGCTTCCCTAGAAGTCCAACACGCAAGCTCGCAACATGTCTTCAGGGGTTTGAATCGTTCTCTCAGATTGGCCATCTGTCTGAGGATGATAGGCTGTACTGTACTGCAGCTTCGTTCCTAAGACGATCTGCAAACTTTTCCAAATGTAGCCATGAATCTTGGGTCTCGGTCTGAAGTAATCATCACCAGCACTCCATGCAGACGAACTATCTGATGCATGTACAACTCTGCATGCCTGTCCAAATCAAGGTCCTTCCGTACAGCGATGAAGTGAGCCGACTTTGTCAGTCTGTCGACACTACCCAAATGGAATAATTACCCCTCTGACTCCTTGGTAAGCCTGTCACAAAGTCCATTATGATGTGTTCCCATTTCCACTCGGGAATCTCGAGAGGTTGCAGAAGTCCTCCCGGCTTATAATGCTGTGCCTTCACTTGCTAACACGTCAGACACTTGGCGACATGCTTGGCGATATCAGCCTTCATGCCGGATCACCAATAGTGTTAACGCAGATTCTGATACATTTTCGTACTGCTAGGATGAATGCTGTAACTACTACGATGAGCTTCTGATAAGATCTCCTCTAAAAGCTATACATCATTAGGTACACACAATCGTCTCGGAACCTTAGTGTTCCATCTTCAGAAATCTGAAAGTCAACCTTTCTCTTATTGGTATACTCTTGCAGGATCTTCTGAACATCCGGGTCTGTCAACTGAAGTGTCTTGATTCTGATTTGCACTTCTGACTCAATTATGAGGGTGGCCATAAGATTCGAAATGTGGCCTACCTCAAATTTGAAAATCAAATCTCAAGCTCTCTCAAGTAAAATCAATTCCTTGACCATCATATGCACAACTAAAGACTTCCAACCAGCGCATTTGTGACCCTATTCGCCTTTCTAGGGTAATCAAGATATCACAATCATAGTCATTCAGAAGTTCCATCCAGTAACGCTGTCTCATATTCAACTCCTTCTGAGAGAATACATACTTGAGACTTTGATGATCAGTAAAAATTTGGAATCTTTCTCCACACAAGTAATGTCTCCAAATCTTCAGAGCGAAGATAATTGTTGCAAGTTCTAAGTCATGCGTCGGGTAATTCAGCTCATGAGGTCTCAACTGACGGGACACGTATGCAGCAACTCTGCCATGCTGCATTAACACACAACCTAGTCGTCTAAACGATGCATCACTATAGATCCCGTATCCTCTAAGACTAGAGGGTATGGTCAGTATAGGTGTGGTAGTTAGCTTCTGCTTGAGCTCTTGGAAACTACGCTCGCACTTGTCTGTCCACATGAACTTCTCTTCCTTCTTCAATAGTCGAGTCAACGACGACGCTAATACTGAAAATCCTTCCACGAACCTTCTGTAGTAACCTGTCAACCCCAAAAAGCTTATGATCTCTGTCACGGTTGTCGGTCTTGGCTAGTTGATAACTGCTTCAATCTTGGTTGGGTCCATGGAGATTCCTTCGCCTAAAATCACATGACCTAGAAACGCTACACGAGTCAACCAAAACTTGCACTTACTGAATTTGACGTACAACTCATGATTCCTTAGGGTCTAAAGTACTCTTCTCAAATGACTCTCGTGCTCCTCTGAACTCCTCGAATACACCAGGATATCGTCGATGAACACGATCACAAACTGATGCAGATACTCTTTAAACACTCGGTTCATCATATTCATAAAAGTAGCTGGGGCGTTCGTCAAACCAAACGGCATTACAGTGAACTCATAATGGCCGTATCGAGTATCAAACACTGACTTCGGTATGTCCTTTTTTCTGATCCTCAACTGATGATACCCTGTCCTCAAGTCGATCTTAGGAAATATCGACGCTCCTTGCAACTAGTCAAACAAGTAGTCGATCCTCGGTAAGGGATACTTGTTCTTGATAGTCACCTGATTGAGTTGACGATAGTCGATGCACAGGCGCAACGAACCATCTTTCTTCTTTACGTACAGAACTGGTGCTCCCCAAGGTGATGCACTAAGACGTATGAATCCCTTATCCAACATCTCCTGCATCTGTACTTTCAGTTCTTTCAACTCAGATAATGACATCCGGTAAGGAGCCTTAGAGATTGGCTCTGTCTCGAGTGCTAACTCAATCACGAATTCTATCTCTCTCTCTCTCTCTCTCTCTGGCGGCAGGCCTAGTAATTCTTTCGGAAACACATCTAGAAATTCTTGTACTACTGCGATATCTTCAATCTTTAGCTCCTCAATTGTTGTATCCACGATAGTTGCCAAGTAACCTTGACAACCCCCGTCTAACAAACGAGTTTCCTCAAGCGACGAGATTATGGAAATTGAGGGTCCTCCTCGACTCCCAATAAACTTGAAACTTTTAACCGCTAACGGGTTAAACTAAATCGCTTTACGATAGCAGTCCATCTTAGCTCGTTGTTTGGTGAGCCAGTCCATGCCAATTATCACATCGAAATCATACATGGCTAGAACTAACAAATCTATCTTCCCCTCTCGCTCACCAATCACTAACTTGCAACCAAGACAACCCAATGCAGCTAACACCTTATCCTTTAATGGTGTAGATATGCTAGCCACTGACTCCAACAACTCAGGATTCAATCCTTTCAGCTTAACAAACTGTTCAGCTATAAACGAATGAGTCGCACCAAGATCAAATAAAGCATATGCAGCATGGTCGTTCAGCGAAACGGTACTTGTAATCACATCAGGCGAGTCCTCTTCCTGTCCTCTCGCGATGGCGTACACTCGTCCTTCCGCTGTGGGTCTATTTTGCTCTCCCTGCTGTGCAATCTGCAGCACAAACCTTCTATTCTGACCCATCGGTGGCGGTGGCGGCGGTAACTGCTGTAGTCCTCTTGGCCTTCTGGGACAGTCCCTGGCCATATGACCATGTTGGCCACACTCAAAACAAATGCCCATCCTAAGATGGCATGGGGCCGAATCATGTCGCCTTCCATAGAAGCGACACGCGCCATTCTGATTCGGTGCTGACTTGCCAATTCCACCCTTCCTATTGGGCGGAACATGGAACCTTCCTCCGATCATGGGCTTCTTCCCGAACCGGTTTCCATCTCTATTTGAACCGAACCTCGACCCAGACGAGGCGGCTTGCTCACTCAAACTTCTCTCTATCAGTTGGGCCCGACTATACACCTCATTATAATCCTTGAGATCAAGTGGCACCAATGGGTTCTTCAGCTCTAGTCGAAGGCCATTCCTGAACCTTTGAGCTTTGTCTTCGAGATCTTCCACCAGTCTTGGAGCATACTGAGACAGCTCCACAAATTTAGCCTCATACTGATCTACTGTCAGCATTCCTTGGCGGAGGCACTGAAATTCCTCCATCTTCTGTTCTCGAGCGCTACCCGAAAGTACTTGCTGTTGAAGGCTCTGAGGAAAGCATTCCACACCGGGACTATGCCTTCCGGGAATACCGTGCCTCTGGTGGCCCTCCACCAAGTATTTGCATTACCCTACTGCTGATATACTGCCACGACAACCTTTTCCTCCTCATTGCACATCAGAAGTGCAAAGGCCTTCTCCAGGTCTTGAATCCAGAGCGATGCAGTCTCGGGATCTCCTGCACCAGTGAACCTCGGCGGGTTCAGCTTCAAGAACTGCTTTACGAGCTTATGAATCGGTCTCTCTCTCCACAACTACGTTCCTAGGTGGAACTTCGGCAAGTGTGGGCGTGGCGCGAAAGATCGCAGCGGTGGCGCAACGGCAAGAGCGGCGGCGGCTGCCGCGGCGGCGGTAGTGGCGGAGGCTTGATTCTAGGCCTATTGCCCCATCAGTGCTCCCATTGCCTCAAGTGCCTGCATGATCACTCCGATCCTTGGATCACCAGGGGCTGCTACCTTAGCACCAACCAGAGGCGGTGCTACTCCACTAGCTGGCGCTCGACCACGACCCCCTCGGGTACCGACCCTTGATGGCGTCCTACCCCGAGCAATAAGTCCAATGGTTCGCTTTCTATGAGTCATCTGCTCCTGATCACTCATAACGCAGATTCTATACATAAACCTGCTTTCCAATTCCACACAGAATTAGAAACTGAGCGATCATACCAAAAAAATACCAAACGGCTATCACTGACATACACCAGCATAAGATAAATGACATTCCTACTAACTATCCCATAAACCATCGCACCTTATCACTCTAACTATCAACCTGGCTCTGATACCACTCCAGGCGGGGATGTCACGCCCCGATCCTCGAGCGCGTGCCCATCCCTCGGTGGTCGATAAATTTTTGCGATGTCCCAGGACGCGTCGCCGACCAATTCATTTTAATGCGCATGTGGAAGCGTATAAATAAATCCCCAGACAACACAAAGATTGGATAGAAAAGCAAGACAACAATTGCACAACCAAACAAGCCTTTATACACAGCCGACTAGTTTATATAGAATACTAGTCTAAAGACAAAAGTCTATACAAACAGAAAGAGCTACAGCCCTCTAGGCATTCGAACCCTCAACTGAATACTCTGAGGTCTCTTGAAGACTTGGGTCCACCACTGCACCACCAAAGGGTCAGCTGTACCCTTGCCAAAAGCAATCTCTAACACCGACACTAGGACCTTAGAATCCTGCAGGGGACCTTCTCTAGGTCCATTTCGCCCACAACGATACCACGCTCTGAATTGATTGGGTACCCTCTAAGGTAGACCCGCATCGACCCAGACGATGGTCCTCACGAGTTCATAGACCGAGGCTCCTTGGCCCCTGGGAAGAGGAATCTCGGTGACTTGTTCGGTGACCCTCTTGGGCTGGCCAAAACGTTCCAGAGGAACTGCCATCTAAGGACCTGAAAAAGTTGAGCCCACGATGGGGTGAGACAATGTCTCAGCAAGTTCACCCCCTAAACTCCGACTAGGAAGGAAATACGCCTAAAGGCAGTCTATGCACACACAAGACAGAGGACTTACCTTACCTCAGCTCCTTCCTACACGTCAGTACAATTCATATACTCAATCAATCGATTCAATTCAAACCATCGATCAATCGATCCACTCAATTCGATGCAATCAATACCATCTATCAATTCAATCGATACGATCACTGCTCACACAAGCTAAAATAGATGGTTATTATAGCTCTCACAAACTGATATATAGATGGTAGCTCGCACAAACTGATATATATTACAGCTCACCCAAGCTGATATAGTATACTGCTCTCACAAGCTAACATATCAAAGCTCACATAGGCTCATATAGTATACTGCTCTCACAAGCTGACAATTTAATAATGCTCACACAAGCTGACGTACAATAAGACGATCAGTAATGCTCTCACAAGCTAACGATTCACCGTGTTAAAAATACCTGATAAAAATAATCGTGTGTGGGTACACGGTCGGCTTGAGCCAAAAATTCAATATCTTTCTTTTAGAAAATCCCACTATTTATATAGTGCATAATCAAATTTTCGGCATTGAAAACTGGCACTCGGTATTTTCTAATTAAAATACCAAAATTCCACAATTTTGGAATAAATATTCAAAATTACAATTACCACTCAATTTGCACAAATTAACACTCAATTAAATAAACCAAGTACACCATTGCAATCAGCACGAAATTTAGGTCATCGGCTATCCCGGTATAATTTTCGGAAAATAATAAATAATTAAATAAATACCAAAAATAATTGAATAAATGCAATAAATTACCAAAAATAGAAACTTAGGCCGGAAATGCTTAATTAAACACCAAAACGGGTTCGGAAAATTTCCAAACCAATCTAGATAAATAGTACAACTTATCTAGTTCCTAATTAAGCCGTTCTAACCACCTAACATGCAAAATCGAATAATTAAATCACTAATCCGTTCTAACTAACCACCTAAACCATAATTAGCCTAAACTAATCAACCATTAAGCACCATTAACTCTCTAAGCAGAGTTTAGCAAGTAAACTCACTGGTTTTGCGATCCGGTGAGTCTACAACGACGGTGACGCGGAGACGGGCGACAAACGACCCCGTGGCGACACTAAATGGGGACGGGATGGACCTAAAATGAGCCTTGACACCTTGCGGTTTGCTGGGCTTTTGCTTCGCACCGCTAGGCCGAGGGGTTGCTCGGCTCGGGGAAAGGGGCAAGGCGGGCAGGCGGAGCTACGACAGACCAGGCGGAGCTGGACGGTGACGGAGGAGCTCCGGCGGCTTGGGCAAGCGATTAGGGCTTCAACGGCGACCAGGGTGATAGTGGAGGAGGCTCGAACACGTCAGGACAATGGCTAGACTTGCAGAGACGCGAGCTAGAGGCGGAATGAGCAATGGACGGGCGTGCGGGGCTCGGCGGCAGCGACGGCACTTGGACGGCTGGCGGAGGAGCTCCGGCGGCTCGGGCAGGCGTGGGACGGCTAGGGGGGAGGCTTGGCTGGTTTCTCTGCAACTTTGAGCTTTCAAAAGAGACAACAATTGGGAAAGCAACCTCTTTGAAGAAGAAGAATCCAGCTGAAGGTTTGGGGGGTCCCATTGGCCTCAAAGTCAAATTGGAGCACAAAAATCCCCCTAGAACCATCCCCAAGAGGTCCAAAATGTTGCACACCCCTTGGCCTACGAATTTTGGACCAATTCCCCCAACTTGAACAAAATTCCTTTCCAATTGAGCCTAACTTGATGTCCATAAATTCAACCAAGATGTCCTCAACCAAATTAACATTTTTCCTCGCCAATTGAACCAACTTGAATCCCAAAAACGCGATAAAAAAAAGGCCCTCTAATTTTTCCGGTCGAAAATGACCCTATTTTGAATTTTCGCCAAAAACCTCGGTTTGCAGAAAAATCTTTGGAGGATGAGTCAACGTTCTTAAAATGAATCGTGACATGACAAAACTTTCAATTTCTGAAATTGGGTTCAAATTCGCGGTTAATTTTAATATGGCGCGATTTTAGCATGACCTAGCTTATCGAGTAGCTTTTAGGAATTTTTAGTATAATCCTGTGGTCGATTATTTTCGAGCCACAATGTACATCTTCGACACATTGGCGACTCTCAGTTGTCGTGAAAATCTCGAGGTCTCAAATACGGGCACAAGATACCAAAACGATAGAAAAATCGGTCTAGTGTCGATCGACAAGAATTTTGCAATCAGGTGGAATCACCCACACTTTAATTAGATATCTTAGTCGAATCAACCTATCTCTGATACCTGATCGATTTTTAACTGTGCCATAATGACATTGGCATATTAGCACGGTCAAGTAGTCAATTCCTAGTCGAATTCTCAAGTCTATTACGTTAAAATCCCTTAACGGCTTCACCTGATAGACTAGTTATCTCGTGAGTGATCAGCTTAGAGAATATGACTATATGCACGTCAATGAAAAGCCCGATTCATTCAATTGAAAACAAAACTGGAAATTCAGGATGTCACACAAGGCCACCCTTAAAACGATGGAATCAATGATGCACGTCCCTAAGCCTATGTGAGCGTACTCAATGTAGGAAACAAGGGATGAAATGCCACCAACTCCACCTAAGCAACTCAAATGGCGAAAACTCCAATGCTTGGACTTGATTAAAGGAACTGATTTGGTCAATATATCTGTTGGATTATCCGCTGTAGATACTTTTTTCATTGTAACCGTACCATTAGCAACCTAATCACGTACAAAGTGATACTATATATCGATATGTTTTGTCCTCTCGTGATACATGGTGTTCTTGGTCAACTGGATCACAAAAGATATCGAATACTCCCTCCTACTTCACACCAAGTTTTGTAACCAATGCTTCAATGAAAGAGCTTCCTTTACTGCTTCCGCTGCTGCCATGTATTCCGCTTCAATGGTAGACAAAGCAACTATGTCTTGCAAAGTTGCTCTCCAACTAACTGTGGAACCACCAAGCACAAAAACATTTGTTAAAGATCTCCTTTTGTCGAGATCACCTGCATAGTCAGAATCAATGAACCCAACAATCGAATGTCCTATATCACAACCCCTATTAAAGACCAAACCCATATATGAGGTACCTTGGATGTTTCGAAGAATCCATTTCATGGGTTGCTGAGCTTTACCCGGATGTGCCATATCTACTCACAACATTAACAGTTTGTGAAATATTCGGACGAGTGCAAACAAAGCATATATGAGACTACTCACAGCACTAGGATATGGAACTTGAGACATCTCATCTTCCTCTTCTTTAATTTTAGGCGAAAAATAAGCCGAAAGTCTAAAATGGGATGCCAAAGGAGTACTTTCCAATTTAACATTCTTCATATCAAAGGGTTCAAGCACTTTCTCTATATAATTCTTTTGCGAGAGATATAACTTCCCAACCTGTCTATCTCTACGAATTTCCATACCTAAAATTTTTTTGGTAGCTCCAATATCTTTCATCTCAAACTCCCTACTAAGCTACCTCTTCAAATTTTGTATCTCTAATATGTTCTTCGCTACAATAAGCATGTCATCCACATATAATAGTAAATAGATAAAAGAACTATCATGCAATCTCTTATAGTACATGCAACTGTCATGCAAACTTCATAAGTAGCCATGACTTAACATAAGACTATTAAATCTTTTGTACCAATGCCGCAGAGATTGCTTGAGACTATACAAAGAATGTTTCAACCTGCAAACGTGATCTTCTTTACCTTTGACAATGAATCATTTGGGTTGAGACATATAGATTGTTTCCTCAAGCTCGCCATGCATAAAAGCGATCTTGAAATCAAGTTGCTCAAGTTCTAGATCATAAAGGGCTATTAATGCGAGCAACATATGAATGGAACTATGTTTCACAACTGGAGAGAACACTTTATTGAAGTCGATCCTCTTCTTCTAACAAAAGGACTTCGCTACCAAACTTGCCTTAAATCTTTCATCTTCAACCCTTGAAATTCCCTCTTTTCTTTTGAAGACCCACTTGCACCCAACATTTCTTTTGCCCTCAGCCAATTTCATAAGATCCCAAGTTTGATCCTTATGAAGAGACTCCATCTCTTCATTCATCGCAATAAGCCATTTATCAGATTTAGAATAAATAGTAGTTTCATGGAATATAGAAGGTTCTTCAATACCAAGCTCTTCAGTAATTTAAGAGCATATGTTACAAATCAGCGACTTTGAGGAGTCTTAATTTGTCATTTAGCCCTCCTTACAGCCAAACTTTGAGGTTGCTCAATTTCGTCTACTTCTTCTTTGATAGAATCTGAATCTTATTGCTCATTGTCACTTTCTCGCTGAATAGGAACATCTGCAACTATTTTCTATGGATGCTCTACATGAAACTCCACCTCTTTTCGAACATTCTCCTCATGAATACTTGTAGACTCAATAACAACTTTTCTCTTTTGAAGTATAGAATTTTCATTAAACGTAACATCCCTATTAATTATAAACTTTGATGACTGAAGGTCAGAACACCATAATCTATATCCTTTAACCCCAATTGCATAACCAACGAAAATACACTTCTTGGCCCTAGGTTCAAGTTTACCCTATTTTACATGATAATAAGTAGGACATCCAAATATTTTTAAATTATAATAATTAGAAGGTTTAGCTGACCACATCTCATTAGGAGTCGTACATCCAATTGCAGTTGAAAGAAAATGATTCACTAAATAACATGACATGTTCATAGCTTCAGCCCAAAAATCTTTCCCAAGTCCAGCATTAGAGAGCATATACCTAGCTCTCTCTCAAAGTGTCTGGTTCATGTGGTTTGCCACCACATTTTGTTGAGGTGTATCTGATTGTTCAATGTCGCACAATCCCCAAATATTCACAATACTTGTTGAAATCACCCCCGCAGAACTCAAGACCATTGTCTATTCTGAGACGCTTTATCTTCTTCCCAGTTTGATTTTCTATTAACATCTTCCACTTCTTGAACGTATCAAAAATGTCACTTTTACCGTTCAAGAAATAAACCTAGACTTTCCTAAAAAAAATCATCAATAAATGTCAAAAGATAAACCGCACCATCATTTTTTTTCCTATGCTGGTCCCCATAAATCGGAGTGAATATAGTCAACTGTACTCTTCGGTGATTGCACCTTATTATTGAAACTAACTCTGTGTTGCTTTCCGAAAGCATAATGTTCGCAAAAGTCAAGTGAGACCGTATGATCCTCACAAAGTAAACCACGTTTACTTAAGATAGAATTGCTCTTTTGCTCATGTGGCCCAACTGCATATGCCACAACATTGATTTTTCAGAATTTAAAGATGATGATATATTTAAAGAACCCACAACGATATTTCCCTATAGAACGTAATTTCTTTATGTTACCTCTCATCACAATCAAGGAGCCTCTTGAAATTTTCAAAACTCCACCTCCACCTGTGTACATGCGTCCAATGGAGTCTAAAGTGCTCAATGAAATAAGGTTTTTTCTTCAAATCTAGGATGTGCCTAACAGTTTTCAAAGTTTTTACTACATTGTCTTGGCATTTAATTTGTACCATACCAATGCCTACAATCTTGTAAGCTGCATTGTTACCCATCAAAACTAAATCACCATTGATTTTCTCATATGTGTGGAACCAATTTCTATGTGGACACATGTGGTATGAACATGCTAAATCCAAAATACATTCATCATCAACATGACAATCTGAAGACAAAAAAGAAAGAACATTGTCTGCATTAGCGAACTCGTTATTTTTCATTAGACTAGCCGAATTGAAATTCTCCATCAACTTCTTCCCCTTAGCTTTGAGCACTGGACACTCACTTTTGTAGTGTCCAAATTTCTGACAATAGTAACACTTAACTTTACTCTTATCTTTGCCTGATTTAAATTTTGAACGCCCTTTACTATTACTACGTCTATCGCGATGATTCGACCTTCCCCTAACAACTAAGCCATCGACATTCTCACCACTACTACTCACATTCAATTTTGTATGCATCTCCATGGAATTCGACAAGGCTTTCACATCCTCAAGAGTTATGGATTCCCTTCCATACAACATAGAATTCACAAAATGCTCATACGAGCTCGGCAGTGAACATAACACAATTAGGACTTAATCTTCATTATCTAATTTCAAATCTAGATTTTTCATATTCATAACGATTTTATTGAATTTATCTAGATGTTCGTGGATAGGAGTACCTTCTTGCATCTTTAGTGTGTAAAGATGTTGTTTCAAAAATAATCTTGTCATAAGAGATTTCTTCATATAGAGGATCTCAAGCTTATTCCACAATCCCGAAACCGTTTCTTCATCCTCAACTTCGCGAAGCACCTTATCGAATAAGGACAATTGGATGGTGCTATGCATCTTTTCTTCCTTCTTCTGAATTGGAAAAAAAAAGGTGTTTCATTGAATATATTTAAGGTATTGATCCCATTCAGGAATTTAGCCCCATCACTTTTGAGCTGTTAAATATTGCAGTATCCAATGGATAAATTTCATTTCCTACTGAAGTATTGTATTATCAGCGAGCACTAGTGCTAAAACAATTATATTATTAACGCGTGTCGAGGATCATGAAATTATCAAACATGCTATAAAGTGACTTATAAAACTGACTATTTTATCTGCAAAATTGTGCGGGGCTGTGCATTTGGTCTGACGAAATGTATGTTACAAAGCCACTTGCATTAGGTCCAGCAGTATTGGATTTTCAAAAGCCCATTTCCATAGTAAAAACAAAGACTCTTTCGAACTAAAGTCGATTTTCATTTTGTAATATGTTAGCCGGGCACAGTTTTCTAGATGTGGAGGGAGAAAGATCCATTTTGGTTGTTCAAAATTTTCTAAATCATTTTGGTCCTTAAATAAGTTTTCGAATTGGAGCCTACTCGGATGCAACGAGAAATATAACTTTCTCCAATTTTGGCTCATGCGTTACTTTTTTTAATAGGATTCGCACCTAAAAGATTAGTTCTTCAATGGATCTTTCTCCATAATGATGATGATGAGGTTTTTCTTTACTTTGATCTCTCTTCTTTTGATGGTCAAAACAGAAACATAAAACCAAAGATCATAAATTATGCTGATTGTGACAGCAAAAATCCAAACTCTTTTCTGGTAAACTTGTTCTAGTATGACACAAATATCCTCTGTTTACCACTAGAAAATCCTAAACTCTACTCAGTGTGAACCAATATCCCAAATTTGTTCTAGTGTACAAGTTTATGGGGTTTGTTGAGATTTGAGTATTGATGTCACTGGTTAATATAATTTAAGATTTTTAGTAGCAAAGAAGATTTGGAGTGATTGTGTCACAGTGACCATAGTTTAAAGAATTTAATAGTATAAACACAGGTCAAAATAGATTAGGCAACTTCATATTCCTACGTTTCGATGCGTGTATATTCTCACTGATGGAAATTCTTTAAAACGTCTAATAATGCATCTAACTTCTAGCCGTCAATTACCAATCATCCTTAGTATTACATATAGCAGACCCAAATTTTATTGCAGTTTGGAGGGAGAGACATAGTTTTAATTAAATCGGTGTGGAGTACCCCTATATAGCTGTGGCGCCCATCGACTAGAATATGTCTACTTTTTCTAATCTAAGTCAATTTTATGATGCTACATTTGCACTTCAAGCCATCGCTAATACAAATTTCGATTAAATAGTACGTAGAATCATATTCATGGATAAATAAAATCTTCTCCACTAAGCAATATTATAAAACGTGTTTGGCTTGCCTGAAAATTATTATAAGTACTATTTTGTTGACGATCAATTATGCCACAATATTATGTCACTAATGCATGTCAAGGAAGGAAATCAAAGTGTCTCCTCTCTTTCGCTCCTACTTTATTCTTAAAAACATCAAAAGGCAACGAAAGTATTATATAGTGATATTTTGTTGACATGGTAAGATTTTCTTTTGTTATGGTAAAAGACATGGTGAGCTATCCCCATAAATGCTGCCAAAACGTATCTTCGTGCAAGTCTTGGCCCAAATCATAAAACAGTAGTTTTATAAATCTAAGTTTGGGGAAAATTTTTGCATCTAAAGTTTTTGGATCTGAATTGATCTACTGTACTCACTTATCCTATATACGATATGGACATCCTCCCGCAATATCTAAATTAATTTGATAAAGTTGAAAGTTCAGACACTTTTCAAGAAAATTAAGATTCCATGACATTTTAAAACAAAAACAAAAAAAAAAAAAAATGAAATAACGTTGAAAGTTCATGACATTTTTACTAACAAGCGGAAAGGCTAAAGAGCTTTGGAAGGTTTACTTTTCCAAAAATGACTTTTAAAGAAAATGAGAATTTTCTAGATTTCCAATATACATTCATAAATTTATTCACTAGTTAGATATTAAATTATGGGGAGAATTAACAAAAAAGCCCTAAACCTATTGTAATTGTGTCAATTCAGTCGTAAGCTTTTTTTTTTGGGTCAATTTAGTCATAAACCTTTTACAATTATGCCAATTCAGTCCATCCGGCCAAAATTGGCCAGTCAGCATTGACGTGGATGTCGGCCGGGACAGTGGGTCGACAAACGTTGATGTGGCAATTTTTAATATTTTTATTTATTTTTTTTCAAAATTTTTAATTTTGTTTTGAATATATGAATTTTTTTTCTTCTTTTTTCCCATCTTCTCCTTCCTCTGGCTGGCAGGCCAAAGGTGAGGGCCGGTGAGGTTAGCCTTGCCGGCCACCGGCAAGGCTCGCCCCCACCGGCCACTCGCCAAGGCGAGCCTCGCCTAGCGATGGCGAGGTTGAGCCTCGTCGTCCCCGGGTGAGGAGCCTTGCTGGCCACCGGCGAGGTCAACCCTCACGGGGCCTAGCCTAGCCAAGACGAGGGTCAACCTCGCCGAATTTGGTGATGGCAGCCTCGCTAGCCATCGGCAAGGTCGACCCTCACCTTGGCTGGGCGAGGTCCACCCTCTCCTTGGCTGGGTGAGGCTGAGCCTCGCTAGATTTGGCGGGGCCTCGCCCGCCGAGGCGAGGGTCGACCTCGCCGATGGCCGGCGAGGGTCGACCTCGCCACGGCTAGGCGAGGCCGAGCCTCGCCACCACCGGCGAGGTCGACCCTCGCCTTGGCCGGGTGAGGCTCCGCTAGATCCGGCGAGGCTCGGCCTCACCCGCACAAGGCGAGGGTCGACCTCGCCATCGCCGGGTGAGGCTCACCTTCGCCAGTGGGCAGTAGGGGTGAGCCTTGCCAGTGGTCAGCGAGGCTGACCTCGCCGGCCAGAGGAAGGCTAGATGGGAAAAAAAAAAGAAAAAATAATTCAAAAATTTCAAAACAAAATTAAAAAATTCGAAAAAATATTTTTAAAAATTGCCACATTAGCGTTCGTCAGCCAGCTATCCCCGGCCGGCGTCCACTGTGGCATCCCAAAATTCATGGCAACCTCCAGATACATTAAGGCCTATGAATAGGCGATGAAAGTGCCATCAAGTTGTATTGTAGCCATTTGATCCATAATTTGCAATAAGATTATGGCAAAGCTTTTACTGGATAATTATTTGTTAGGAAAGAAAATTCTATTATTGGCCATGTGTTTTATAAGTTGGAATTTATTTATGATTGCAAGTTTTATGACCAAGTGAATAAGTGTATTTAGGTAATTATATGATGGGTGATTAGGTGATAATTAAAAAGGAAAATTTTAGAGAAGAGTGGGCCAAAACTCTTAGGCCAAGAGCAGCCCACAAGACTCCACCATTCGACCATTTAGGCCCGGCCCAAGAGGCCCAATGGGCCATCGACCAAGGAAGGCCGAATGAAGAGCTCTGCCCAAAAAGGCAGGCCCATGAAGCCCAAGAAGGTACTGCCGTCGACCAAGGGGAGGAGGCCCAGCCCAACTTCTGGCCCATCATGTGCATGGGAAAAATGCCAAGTGTCTTTCCCCTTGAGCTAAGTGGCATTAGCCATGCAAACCAAATGATTGCAAATGATGAAGGGGAAAGAAAGAGAGGGAAAGTGGGCGGATTGAGAGGGAGTGACCGTCCGAGAGAGAGAGAGAGAATTCGAGAGAGGGAGAGGGAGCGTGCGAGAGAAGAAGGGGAGGAGGGAGGTCGTTCGCTGCTGTCCGTCGCCGCCATACTCCGCCGTCCGTCGCCGCCATACTCCGCCGTCGAGCTCGCCGTTTGGTTGCTGAGTTTCACTTGGTTTGGAGGCAAGTGGGATCCCTTGATCTACTCTTGCTTGCTGTGTTTTATGTATGTGATTAAATGGTGAAATTTCGGATGTGTAGGATGTGTAGAACTCGAAGTTACAAGAGTGGTGTTCTAGTCTAGTATGCTGTTTTTGAGAATAACAGTTCGACCTTGGATGTTCTAGTGAGTTGCATGCGATGTTCTAATTGAAATTTGACTTCGACTTCTTGATGAATGTTGTAACGGACTTCTTGGAGAATAAGATACTCAAATTTGAGACAAATCGAACAAGTATAGGTAGGTGAAATCGTTGTTCTTTAGAAAGACTAGATCTGGAATTTTGGTACCGACTCTTGATGAATTCGTGGACTGTAAGATAACCTTTCTGTTGGAATCTCACTTCGATTTCTTAAGGAAAGCTGTAAAGGACACCTTGAGGTATAACATATCAAAAATTTAGAGAAAACCAACAAGAATAGATAGGTGAAAATCGCGGTCCTTTCGAAGGGCTAGATCTGGAATATTGTTACCGAGAACAGGGGGTATTAACCGCCCATATCTATTTATCTAGGACAAATTTGATTTCAATGTCTGCATGAAATATCTGCCTTTATGTCTTTTCTATAACATATTAAAATTTTAGAATTTTTGAAGTTCATTTTCCTATTTAACCGAAAATGTTTCAAAAACGGTGCAAGCTGAAATGTTAGAATTTTAATGCTGTGATGCATGGACTGTACTGATTTATGTGAGGCTCTGTTGATGTAGCGTTCCGCATGAAATATCTGCCCTTACATCTTGTCTATCACATATTCGAATTTCATAAGTTTTGAAGTTCATTTGGGTATTTAATCGAAATGTTTTCTGAAACTGTGCAAACAGAATTGTTTGAATTTCGAAATCTGTGATGCATGGACCGTACCCAATCTTGTAGAGTTCTTTTGGCATAATGTATTTATGAGATAATTACCTTTAGATGTTGTTTATAATCTATCAAAATTTCATAATTTTTGGAGTCCGTTTAGGCATTAAATTGAAAGCATTTTCGGAATTGTGTATAATGTTTTATCCAAACATTCATATATTTTCAGAAAAATAAAAGAATTGGTTTCATGTGATGTGATGTATTGTGTTGCATATATGGTATCATATGGCATGGTACATAATGTCAAAACTTGAAATAGACCTTTGTTGCCATCATGTCGTTCATCATGTGGATAATGTGGTACATATATGAAAATAAATTGCGATGATGGTGTGTATACCGTCGGAGGTGTGAGCCGACGATGCCCCGGGAGTGTCGGGATGCCCAGAGTGTGTGTGCCGGATGCTCAGAGTGTGTGAGCCGGATGTCCTCGAGAGTTTCGAGATGCCTGGAGGTGTGTGCCGGATGCTCGGAGGTGTGTGCCGGAGGTTCCTCGCGATTCCAGGTTGGGTGCGAGCGATAAAATGAGGGATGCAAATACTGGTCCCTGGAAAGAAAAATGATGTGATCCAATTGAAAGATAAAATTAGAAATTGAATCATGCGCATGGATGTGTGCATATGGCATCGGATGAGCCTCATGGAAATGCAAGCATGGAATGCATGGTGAAATATGCATGGCTAGTTGATGATATGTGTGCATGTGCATGGTGGTATATGCACGTTGCATGGTGATATATGCATGGCTAATCAATGACATATGTACAAGTGCATGGTAGTGAATGCACGTTGCGTGGTGAAATATGCATGGCTGTAAGGTGAGGTATGTTCGATAGCATGATTGATATGCATTATACTTGTGGCATCTTGATTGTTCAGCTTGCTTGCAATGTATAGATTAATGGATCTTTACTGCTGAGTGGTTGTACTCACCCTTTTGGGGATTAACATTTCAGATTAGAAGATGCCTCTAGCACCTGTCACGCGTGGTACATTTTATGGTGCACCGTCTGATGTTGAGGTTGAGTGCACGAAGCACCCCTGCGCTGGTGTACCTGGTCTGGTGTTTATTCGAGTTCGTGTCTTGGTTATGTATGATGTGGGTCTTGCTGATGGCCCAGTTATCCAGGAGTTTTTGTCTGCTTCACGTTCGGCGCAATGGAGTGATGCTTTGGGGATGTTCTTTGCCGCCACCGCCCGATGCACCGGGTTGGGTGTGATGGCATGTTTGACTGGTGGGAGTTGACACTTTTTGGGGATAGCTGACACTTGTAGATGGAGGGTTATACATGATCAATATAGGGGGTTGAGATCTCTCTTTTGAGACGTAGCCGAGTATAGCTAAAAATCTTGGCTTTTTGGTTGTATCGACCCGAGATGTCCATCGTAAATATGTGAATAAAAGTGACTCGGCTTTATCTTTTCCTTTGGTGTGTAGTTGGTGTCCATTGTTTCATTGTCATGGGAGTAGGGATGGTGAGACTCGTTTATAATTTCGCTATGAGCTGCGCTGAATTTAAAAAAAAAAATGCCTATGAACTATGGTTCCTCTTTAATCCGAATAAAAGATTTTAGACTGGTTTACAGTAGGTAGAGCGATAGGTATCTGTGGCGACCTTACCAGACCGGGGGTGCCACAGCGGTTTTGGTATCAGAGCTAAAGTTTTATATGTGGAGTGATAAGGAGCCTCATTTGGAAATTGAGGAAGATAGTGACAATGCACACCATAGGATACTAGCTAGGATAGTTGAGTAACGTTGAACAATGGGTGATGAATATTCACTCGTAGATCCCTAGTAATCTTTATGAGTCACTTTTAGGTGCTAGTAACATGTTTATGTTACTTATATAGCAATAGTAGCTTTAAATAAAGACATTGAGTCACAGATTATTCCTGAGGCAATGCTTGAAAACTGTAGAAGAGTCATGGAACGAGCTGGAAGTTCACATCCATCGAGGGCTGAAGCCTCTGCTGCAAGGGCTAAACCCCGAATGGAAGATATCCTGCAGGCATTGGCCAATATAGGAAATATGATGGAAAGACAAGCGCAGCAACAACCCGGAGCGGAACACCGTACTCAAGGACTGGTGGAGCAATTTTTGAAGTTGAAACCACCTAAGTTCAGTGGAATGGGAAGTCCTGAGGAGGCGGAGCATTGGATTGATGGGATGGAACAAATTTTCCGGGTGTTGAACTGCAGTGATACTGAGAAGATAACTTTGGCAGAGTACCAGATGGAGGGAAATGCAAAGTTTTGGTGGAGAGCTTCGAGGGACACGATCTTTCCGCCAGGTATTGATGTAAATTGGGATGAGTTTGTCAGAGCTTTCAATAGAAAGCATTTCTCTGATTGTGCTAGGGATAAGAAAATTACAGAATTTGTTCAGTTAGAACAAAAGGAGCCGACAAAGGGATCGGTATGAGGCAAAATTTTCTGAACTGTCTAGATACGCTCCTAGGTTGATTGAAGATCGAGAAGAAAAAGCTAAGAGATTCCTGAAGGGATTGGGAACTAATATCTGAAGGCAACTGGTGCCTTTGAATATAAGGGATTATAATGAGATTTATGAATGGGCACAGTTGGTGGAGCAGGAGTTGGTAAGAGAGCAATCTGAGTACAAGAGGCAGTCGACCTTTGGTGATAACAAACGGGGTAAGAGACCCTATACAGGTCAAGGTCAGACCTGGGAAACTAGGAAGAAGAGCAATTTTGGGAATTTTGGAAGAATCAGGGATGGCCTGAATCTGGGAAAAGCATCTTATCGGAATGAAGAATGTCAAAGGTGTGATGGGCGACATGGCCTAGAACCCTGTAATGGACGGCTGAAATGCTATGGTTGTGGACAGGTAGGTCACCTTAAGAAAGATTGTCCACGAGAGAGATCACAGTTAAGCGCCGGCTCGGTGCGGCAAGTGCCACAAAGAAGTGCTGAACCAAATTTGTCAAGGAATTCGCAACAACCACCAGCACAAGGGAGGGTGTATACGATCACCCAAGAGGAAGCAGCAGCTTCCAAAAATGTTATCTCAGGTACGATCCTTATAAATGGTAAAAAGGCATATCTATTGTTTGATACGGGTGCTACTCATTCATTTGTATCTGAAAGATATAGATAGTTAAACAAGTTAGAAACTGCGTCTCTTGAAATACCTCTTTGTGTTTCTACGCCTTTAAAGAACATGGTATTGTCTACATTGGTATGTGGAAAGTGTAAGATAACAATAGAGGGAAGAGATATGGAAATAGACCTAGTGGTGATGGCTATGTATGATTTTGATATTATCATAGGAATGGATTAGCTTCATAAGTATCGGGCCAAAATGGATTGTTATGGAAAAGTGATCCAATTTGTTTTGCCTGATCAGTCTAGTTGTAAATTTGTGGGAAGTCAGACCAATCTATCCATAGCGCTTATTTCAGCAATAGAGGCCCGTGCATTACTTGACGAAGGATGTCAAGGGTATCTAGCGATGGTTAAAGATTATGCTAAGGAAGAGCCTAAGCTCAATGAGATTCGCGTAGTCAATGAATTTCAAGATGTATTTCCTGAGGAGTTGCCTGGATTACCGCCGGAATGAGAAATTGAGTTTGAAATTGAATTAATGCCAGGAACAGGACCAATATCGAAAGCCCCGTATAGGATGGCCTTAATGGAACTAAAGGAGTTGAAAGTGCAACTGCAGGAGTTGCTTGATAAAGGATTCATTAGGCCAAGTGCTTCACCTTGGGGTGCACTGGTCTTGTTTGTGAAAAAGAAGGATGGGTCGATGCGCTTATGTATTGACTATAGGCAACTGAATCAAGTTACAGTTAAGAATAAATACCCTTTGCGTAGAATTGATGATCTATTCGACCAACTACATGGAAGTTCGATCTTTTCTAAGATTGATTTGAGATCGGGATACCATCAGCTAAGGATTAAGAAAGAAGATGTTCCTAAGACTGCATTTAGAACTCGCTATGGACACTACGAGTTCCTCGTCATGCCTTTTCGATTGACGAATGCACCGGCTGCATTTATGGATCTAATGAATAGGGTATTTAAGCCTTATATAGATCAGTTTGTGATCGTTTTCATTGATGATATCTTGATATATTCTAGAGGGCCTAAAGAGCATGAGCAACACTTGAGGATAGTTTTGCAAACTCTGAGAGATCACAAGTTGTATGCCAAATTCAGCAAATGTGAATTTTGGCTAGACCAGATCATATTTTTGGGACATGTGGTGTTGGAGAAAACTTCCTTACTTGTTTTGATGTCGACAAAACATTTTTCAGTCTAGTCTGAAGACTCGCAGACTCTTCCGTCAAAGTTTGAAGACCGTCAAAGTCTGAAGACCGTCAAAGTCTGAAGATCGTCAAAGTCTGAAGATCGCCAGACCACCAGACTCAAGATGTAAAGTCTGCCCTCATTGACAGTTTCTAGACCGACGAAGAAGATTTATCCAGATTCAAGTATTTCTTTAGGGATTTGATTCGAGCGGTTATAGAAAATCTCACGGCTGGAGATAGCACCTCAAAGATCGATTATTCGGTTTGATTCAAATTTGAATAAATTGGATTCGTTGATTGGCGAAGTATACTTGGAAGGTTCTACTTATGGAAACCTAGATCCTGATTGTATGGGCGAGCAGGATTGGTGGGCTATCTTCACATTCCTTAAGTAACTCAAGATCTCCCTAATTGATTCTGTCCAACGAGTTGATTGGAAGAACTCCTTTGGAAGGTGCCAACGGTTATGAAGGCATGGAGGAGTATATAAGGAAGACGCTCTGGTTATTTGAGTATGTGCGAGATAGATAAATTCCAAAGTCTGAAGCTTCTTGTTCTTTGTCAATTGTTGAGCGTAAACTTGTACTCAAAAGAGAGTTTATAATTCTGTGAAGCCTTGAGGAAGTGTAGTAGAGTCTCTACACTTTGTGGAATCAAGGAAGTGATACCGTAACGACTCTTTTGATTAATAGTGGAATCCAGCCGGTGGGCTGTCGGTGCGGAGAGTGGACGTAGGCTTGGATTAAGCCGAACCACTATAAACCTTGTGTTCTTATTCTCTTCCTTGAACCCTTTTACCTTGATTGTAACTCTATTTAATTGTTCGAGTCTAATTTCCATTTTAAAGTCTATTGCTAAACAAATTTGAAATTGTAATTTCTGGTTTACTTGGCAAAAATTGTTTTCGCACCTATTCACCCCCTCTAGGTGCTCGTACTAGCGATTACAATTGGTATCGAGCCCGTGTACTCATTTAAATTGAAGTGTTTTTACTTGAGTTAACGATCCATGGCTAGTATGTTAGCTCCAGGTCTGGTTGAAGGGCAAAGCAATACAAGACCACCTTATTTTGATGGAAAGGATTACAGCATATGGAAAAACAAGATGAAGGCATTCCCAAGATCTAAAGATCCTATGGAATGGGACGTGGTAGACAAAGGAATCACTCCTAAAGCTACAACAGTCTCAGAAAGGGGAAAGGAAGCTATTGAGTCTAGCGGGATGACTCAAGAAGAGATAACCAAGAGACAAGCTCTCGATGCAAAAGCAATTTATTCCTTATATTGTGCATTATCTCCCACTTTGAATATAACAGAATATCTTCTTGTGAAACAGCTAAAGAAGTCTGGATAGGTTGAACATCACCTATGAAGGAACTGATCGAGTGAAAGAAACCAGAATCAATATTCTGCTCGAGTCAATACGAAGCCTTCAAGATGAAACCAGGAGAATCTATCACCGACATGTTTAGTCGTTTTACGAAATCGTGAATGGTCTTGAGTATCAAGGTCAACCAATCTCTGGACCTATGAAGTTCAACAAACTGCTGCGTGGACTTTCCAAAGATTGGAATCACGTAAAGACCTCAATAAGGGAGACACAAAGAATCATGCCACTTTACGTTAACGAATTGGTTGGCACTCTTCGATCTTACGAAGTGGAGCAAAACAACGAAGATGAAGATCCCAAAGATAAAAAATCTATTGCTTTAAAATCTAACGATGACTCGATGTTACGTGATTCTCGAAGATGATATGAACGATGAAGAGCTTGCTTTCATGATAAGAAAGTTAAGAAAACTGAACAAAAAGGGAAGAAGATTCAATTGGAAGAAACAAAGCTCTCAAAAGTTTCAAAACAAATCAGCAGAAGATGATGAATCCAATAAAGATGTGATTTGTTTTGAATGCAAGAAAAAGGGGCACATCAGACCCAACTGTCCCTTACTAAAGAAAAAGAAAGGAAAAGTTGAGAAATACAGAAAGGCTCTCAAAGCAGAAATTTGGAGTGATACCGAATGCGAAGAGAGTGATGATGACTATGCCAATATTTGTCTAATGGCACAATCAGACTCAGACTCTGAGACAGACTCAGACTCAAACTCAGACTCAGACAGTGAAATCAAGGTAAGTAATTTTAAGATTCCTACTAAAGTTTCTAAATATATTGATGAACTGTGTCTTAGTCTCAAAACCTCTCTCAAGAGGATTTCCGAACTGAAAAAGGAAAATTCTGCATTGAAGCAACAGGAGACTGTTTGGAAAGAAAAAGTCAAAAATTTAGATAAAAGTATCATTACCTTGAAAGAAAATGCAGACTCTCTTTCTAAAGAAAATGAAGTTTTGAAAAATGATATTTCAAGCATCTCAAAAAGGTTTTCGTAGGATCGAGAAATTGGAAAAGATTCTTTTAGCACAAAGACCTTACTTTAACAAATCAGGCTTAGGAATGACTGCTGAAACCATTCCTCTAATTGATTTTCCAAAAGTGAAGGAAAGAATCAAACAAAGACATACAAAAGACTTTTATAAAACTCACTTTCAAAAAGCCTTTGTAAAACCTGTAGGCCGCAATGCTCTTAAATGTTCTAAGTGTAATAGTTCAGAACATTTTGAGAAAGAATGTCCTATGGTTTGGAAACCCATTAAGAAGGTTTGGGCAAAGACCATATATTGTACTAACACCATTGGACCCAAGAAAATATGGGTACCAAAAAAGGCTTGAGTTTTCCTTTTAAATGCGGGTCACTATCAAGAAAAAGGTCAAATGGTACTTGGATAGTGGATGCTCAAGACATATGACAGGAGACTCAAGTTGTTTCATAAAGCTTATGCAAGTTAATGGTGGAAAAGTTTCATTTGGAGGAAATAGTAAAGGCAGAATTGTTGGACGCGGAACAAGAAAGATTGGAAGTCTCACAATCAGCAACGTTTCTTTAGTAGAAGGACTTAACTACAACTTGTTAAGTATCGCCAACCGTGCGATACAGGTTTCAAAATTAACTTTCAAGAAGGAATATGTTCGGGAACCAGCGAGAGATTCCTCTCGGACTTTCACAGGACGAAGACATGGGAATATCTATCTTCTGGACATCAAACCAGAAAAATCCCAATGTCTAATCTCAATACAAGAGGAAGCTAATCTATGGCATAGGAAACTTGGCCACATCAACATGAGGCAAATAGCCAAGATCTCTCGCAAAGAAGCTTGTTCGTGGACTACCAAATCGACATATGAAAGATCCGATCTATGCACCCCATGCGTCTTTGGGAAAACAGTCGAAGTTCTTTCAAACCAATAAATCAAGTTTCCACTAATCGTGTGCTGCAACTCTTGCATATGGATCTCTTTGGACCAACCAAACCCGTAGTATTGGTGGTAAGAAATATTGCCTAGTAATAGTAGATGATTACTCACGATTTACTTGGGTATATTTCTTGGCAAGTAAGTCTGAAACTTTTTCTTATTTTATAAAGTTTGCAAAGAAAGTACAGAATGAGAAGGGGTATGTTATTTCTTGTATACGAACGATCATGGAGGCGAGTTTGAAAATCAAGATTTTGCTAAATTCGTGATGAATCTGGTTTTCAGCATATGTTCTCCTCTCCGTACACTCCGAACGAATGGAGTTGTGGAAAGGAAGAATAGATCACTGCAAGAAATGGCTAGAACTCTTTTAATTGAAAGCAACATTTCTTCTCGCTTTTGGGCTGAAGCAGGTTTCTACAGCTTGTTATATTATTAATAGAGTTTTCTTAAGACCTATTTTGGAGAAAAGTCCCTATGAATTGTTCAAAGGTAAGAAACCAATTGTTTCCTATTTTCATGTGTTTGGTTGCAAATGTTTTATATTGAAAAATGCAAATGATCGAATTGGTAAGTTTGAAGAAAAATCGATGAAGGTATTTTCCTTGGATATTCAACCACCAAAGCAAAGCTTACGAGTTTACAACAAAAAGACTCAAACAAAGGAGGAATCAATGAATGTTAAATTTCAAGACTTCACACAAATTCAATCAATCCAGACTCAACCTGAAGAATCTGAACCTGCTCCAGACTCTACAAAGTCTAAACCCCCAGAAGCAGCTCAGACTTAAGAAGATCAACAAAGAACAAACATTGAAGAACCAGATGAAGAGAAAGATCGGTCTGTCAAACCAACCAAAGAATCGGAAGCACAAGTCTAGTCACCCCAAAGAACTCATAATTGGCAACATTGATGAAGGAATCCGTACGAGATCCAAAAGGCATGAAGAGTCTAGTCTTTGTGGCACTTATTTCTGAAATAGAACCCAAGAGCATAGAAGAAGCCTTAACGATGAAAGTTGGATTGAAGCTATGCAAGAGGAACTCGAGCAATTCAGCATTAACGATGTCCGGGAATTGACTCCTAAACCAAAAGGTAAATCTGTTGTTGGAGCTAAATGGGTTTTCGAAACAAGATGGATGAAAAAGGAAAAGTTATAAGGAACAAAGCAAGACTCGTGGCCAAAGGATATACGCAAGAAGAAGGGATAGACTATGATGAGACTTACGCACCACCAGTAGCAAGGTTAGAGGCAATTAGATTATTACTTGCCTTTGCTTGTTATAAGAATTTCAGGTTATTCCAAATGGACGTCAAAAGCGCATTCTTAAATGGATTTATCCAAGAGGAAGTCTATGTGGAACAACCTCCCGGATTTGAAGACCCAAGGAAGCCAGACTCTGTATTCAGACTGAAAAATGCACTATATGGATTAAAGCAAGCACCTCGAGCTTGGTACGATAGATTAAGTAAGTTTTTAATCCAAAATGGTTTTGTTAAAGGTAAGGTAGACACCACCTTGTTTATTAAAAGAGAAAATAAAAACTTTTTACTTGTACAAATCTATGTTGATGATATTATCTTTGGATCACCTAACGAAAATCTGTGCAAGAAATTTTCTAAGTCTATGCGGGATGAATTTGAGATGAGCATGATGGGTGAACTTTCCTTCTTCCTTGGACTACAAGTAAAACAATTGAAGGAAGGGACTTTCATTCACCAAGAAAAATATGCTAAAGATCTTGTTAAAAAGTTCGGTTTGGAGAATTGCAAAAGACTGATATACCAATGTCTAGTTCTTCGAAGCCGGACAAAGATGAAGGAGGAAAGAAGATTGACCGAAGCTATACGGGAGTATCATTGGTTCACTTCTTTATCTTACTGCATCTAGACCTCGACATTTTGTTTAGTGTATGTATTTGTGCCGATTCCAATCGATCCAAAAGAATCTCATCTAAGTGCTGCAAAACGCATCATCAAATACGTTGCAACAACCTCAAAGTTTGGTCTCGGTATCCTAAAGAAGGAGATCTTACTCTCCTTGGTTACTCGAGCCTGACCCTAGCAGGATGCGAGTTGATAGGAAGAGCACTTCGTGCACTGTCAATTGCTTGGGAACGAACGGTATCTTGGTTTTCTAGGAAACAAAGTACGTAGCTCTTTCAACGGCGAAGCGAGAATACGTGGCTCTTGGAAGTTGTTGTTCTCAAATCTTATGGATAAAACAACAGCTAAGAGACTTTGGAATCGAAGACTCATGCACTGAGATCAAATGTGACAATACCAGCGCAATTAATCTCACCAAGAATCCAATTCTTCATTCAAGAGCAAAGCATATAGAGATTCGACATCATTTTATTAGAGACCATGTTCAAAACGGAGAAGTATTGATTCATTTCATCGACTCAAAGAATCAGCTGGCGGACATCTTTACTAAGCCACTGGAGAAAAGCCAATTTGAGTCTATTCGCTCCAGACTTAATATCTTAAAGTCTGAAGAAGTTCAGACTTAGGGACTAAAGTTTAAGAAGGCACAGACTCAAGAGATCAAGATCTACTACTGTAAGTTATTTCTACTTTGGAAATTTATCTTTTGGACAAAATCTCGAAAAGGTACGTTCATCTATTAATCTGTAATTGATTGATGTTATCTTTCTAAATTTTCGGAATTATAGCAATCATTCCTTTTCGAAAAGAAGTTATCTTTTTGACAGTTATACATTTTTCAAAAAGGCAGTTATTTTTGAAAAGGTATTTCCTAATTTCCTTTTTGCGACGATTCGTATAACCTGTTTTGTTTGCTATATATACCGATCGTCTTATTCACAAACCCTAGAAGCACAGAACTTCACTTTTTCACCTTTTCTCTCTAGTTAAATCTTAAAGTCTTCACCTTTCTCGCGAATCGAGTTTGGAATCTCCTAAAGAATGTGATAATGGCCTCTCAAAGAAAATCCTCAAGAATCGCAAGCAGGGGACCACCGCCTTTGCGTGAGGGTCCTACGCATTTTGACCTCACCGAGGAAGAAGATTCTCCGAGACAACAGCGAGCCCATAACATTCTCAACCGCGCCGCTCTTCTCGGGCTAGATCACAACAGCAAGCGCAGGGAAGAAACCGTCGAGGATGCCGCACTGTAAGGTCCGAAAAGCCCGCTTTTACCTACAAACCGTACATTTCGCTTTAAAAGAAGGAGGCTCCGCTTTGAGTTTCATTGACGAGTTTTTGGTAGAAAAGGGGTATAGGAATGAAACCCATTTTTTGCGCACAATGGAACGCTTGGGTATTGCTCCTGCGGGCTCAGCAGATAAAGCTTTTGCGAATATTCCAAGTGATCCACGTGTAAGTGGACATAATCAACCCTAAGGAAATGATGATGAGAAAATATTCACAAATTTTAAGTCTATAATGGGTATTGCTACGAATGTTAGAAGCAACAGAACAGATTTGTTTCGTTCTGAGGAACATAAACGACATTATACTAAGTTGCTGAAGAGAGGGGTGATGAACCCAAGGAGTGTAGACTTTGATTTTCTCGACTCTCTGAAGGTGAACTTGCGGGAGAAATTCACCTTACTTCAACTTGATAAATTCTGCTCGAGACAACGTAGCACATCCGAACTTATCTTTTTACTTCTATTCAAATCTAAGCTTTTGGATGCGAATAGATTTTCATTCAGCGTTAGAGATCGGGATTATGTGGTTGACATGGACACCCTGGCCGATGTGATTAGGGTTGAAAGAGGGGAATTTCAATCGATCGGCGTGTCTATTGGCCGGGCAACAGTGGAACTCGTTCGAAATGGGATGGCCAAAGGACGAATCTCGTACGTGAGGTTGAATGCCTCAAATATTCTTCTTCACAAGATAGTGATCAACCATGCCGAGACCAAAATCGACTTCAAAGACTGATGTTTCAAATTCGAAGCAATGCCGATGTATGCCATCAATGCTTTGGAAAGAAGTTCCCCCTACCACACACTATAATGTTTCACATGTACAGATCGGTGGTGAAGGACAAAGGCCAACTTCCGTACTCGCACTTGTTTCCAAGCTGTTCGACACCTTCACATTCAGCCTCCCAATACTCTTTGTGTTCGATCGTGTGATCGGATGGTGGTAGGATCAAAGATGGTCTCCAAGATGCGTCTGAAAGAGCTAAACAAAGCTTTGGAGCGATTCAAGGAAAAGACTCCTATCAAGACTCATCAAGTCTCTTCTGCTGCAAAAAGAAAGGAAAAAGAGCCCATGACAGCTCCATCCAAGAAAAGAAGAGTACTCATCTTGGAGGATGAAGAGGATGAGGAAGATGTAACCTTATCAGCTCTTGCTTTAAGCAATCTTCAGCATTCTATTCCACGACGAGAGAGAAAGAGGATCAAGATAGAGAAGAGGAAGAACGAGAGGGAAGAAGAGAGGGGATTGATAAGGAAAGAGGCGGAAAGAAAGAACTTCGAAGACGAGGAGCAACAAGAACCGCAAAGATCATGACACTGACGAGGAGACAGAGCATGAAGAGTACTTCTCTCCACCCGAAGGCACTGAAACAAGGGGAGTTGCTGACAAAAGAGGTACTTCTTCAATTGCTTTTGCTAGTGAAGATGTGAGCCGCTCACCTGCAGATCCAGAAGATGTCTATGCCTCTCAATTTCCAGAGGAAGGTCATGAGACTTCTTCTCCAAATTTGGATACTCATGCTCAGATGCCATCTTTTGCAAATACTCCTCAATCTAACCATGCTGAGGTAAGCACTCAGACTGATAACTCAGCAGACCTTCGACGAGTGCTTGATATTCTTATGGAGATGCGAGGTCAGATCTACGCTCTGGGATATGAAGTTCAGAATCTGCGGAATGCTAGTCAAGCCTCTTCAGTTTCGTTGAATGATCAAATCTAGACTCTTACTCTTCAAGTTCAAGCCAATGCCAAGAGTCATGAAATAGAAAAGCTGAAGGAGGATTTGAAAAAGTTGGAAGACACTGTCCAATCGATTGGAGATTTCCAACTTGTTCGCATTCCAAGACAATCCTAATTTCATTCTCTTTTCATTTCTTCCTTTTTAATGATGACAAAAAGGGGGAGAAGCTGAGTGCAGCAGATTTGTTTTAAACTTTACTTTTGTCCGGTTGTGACCGATTTGAATTTAGATTAATGTTTGGATTTGGATTGATTTGTTAAAATTGCTTAATGCTTGCTTGCGATACTTTAAGTGTTGGCAAAGATGGTTGTTTATCTTTGGACTAACACATTTTCTGTGGATGCAGATTCAATACTATCTTTATTTATTTATGAGATATCCATGTTTGCTTAAGTATTGTCTTGCGGGTTAAAAATATCCAAATCTGCGAAAAAGTTTTGTCACCATCAAAAAGGGGGAGATTGTTGGAGAAAACTTCCTTACTTGTTTTGATGTCGACAAAACATTTTTCAGTCTAGTCTGAAGACTCGCAGACTCTTCCGTCAAAGTCTGAAGACCGTCAAAGTCTGAAGATCGCCAGACCACCAGACTCAAGATGTAAAGTCTGCCCTCATTGACAGTTTCTAGACCGACGAAGAAGATTTATCCAGATTCAAGTATTTCTTTAGGGATTTGATTCGAGCGGTTATAGAAGATCTCACGGCTGGAGATAGCACCTCAAAGATCGATTATTCGGTTTGATTCAAATTTGAATAAATTGGATTCGTTGATTGGCGAAGTATACTTGGAAGGTTCTACTTATGGAAACCTAGATCCTGATTGTATGGGCGAGCAAGATTGGTGGGCTATCTTCACATTCCTTAAGTAACTCAAGATCTCCCTAATTGATTCTGTCAAACGAGTAGATTGGAAGAACTCCTTTGGAAGGTGCCAACGGTTATGAAGGCATGGAGGAGTATATAAGGAAGACGCTCTGGTTATTTGAGTATGTGCGAGATAGATAAATTCCAAAGTCTGAAGCTTCTTGTTCTTTGTCAATTGTTAAGCGTAAACTTATACTCAAAAGAGAGTTTATAATTCTGTGAAGCCTTGAGGAATTGTAGTAGAGTCTCTACATTGTGGAATCAAGGAAGTGATACTGTAACGACTCTTTTGATTCATAGTGGAATCCAGCCGGTGGGCTGTCAGTGCAGGAGAGTGGACGTAGGCTTGGATTAAGCCGAACCACTATAAACCTTGTGTTCTTATTCTCTTCCTTGAACCCTTTTACCTTGATCGTAACTCTATTTAATTGTTCGAGTCTAATTTCCATTTTAAAGTCTATTGCTAAACAGATTTGAAATTGTAATTTCTGGTTTACTTGGCAAAAATTGTTTTCGCACCTATTCACCCCCTCTAGGTGCTCGTACTAGCGATTACACGTGGTACCAAGAGGAGGAATTGCAGTGGACCCGGCGAACGTTGAGATGGTAATAAATTGGCCGAGACCGACAACACCCACTGAAATACGGAGTTTCTTAGGACTGGCTGGTTATTATAGAAGGTTTATTGAAGGGTTTTCACGATTGGCAGGTCCCTTAACAAAATTGACTCGGAAGAATGTGAAGTTCGAATGGAGTGGTGAATGTGAAAGGAGCTTTCAGGAACTTAAAAGAAAATTGACCTCGGCTCCAATCCTGACTATACCGTCTGGATCTGATGGTTTTACAGTGTACAGTGATGCGTCTCACAAAGGACTGGGATGCATTTTGATGCAACATGGCAAGGTTATAGCCTATGCATCCAGACAACTGAAACCTCACGAACTGAACTACCCAACTCATGATTTAGAACTGGCAGCTATAGTGTTTGCTTTGAAAATATGGAGGCACTATTTGTATGGAGAGAAGTTTGAAATCTATACAGATCATAAGAGCCTAAAGTATTTGTTTTCACAAAAGGAGTTGAAAATGAGAAAAAGGAGGTGGATGGAATTGTTGAAGGATTATGATTGTGAGATACGGTACCATCTAGAGAAGGCGAATAAGGTGGCAGATGCCCTTAGTCGTAAATCGGCTACGGAGATGGCCAGTTTAAGGATGGCAGAATGGAACTTATTAAAGTCCGTAGCAGACTCGGAGTTTGAGTTGAAAGTGGATCACCTTACCGGTATGCTCACTACCTTAAGAATTGAACCCGAAATTATACAGAAAGTTAAGATCCTACAAGAGTCTGACCCGAAAATTTTGAAAGTAAACAATGTAGTGTCTTTAGGAAAGAGACCAGAATTTCAAATCTCTGAAGATGGAGTGGTAAGATGCCAAGGACGACTCTGTGTTCCCGACAATGAAGAAGTAAAGAAGGAAATTCTGTCGGAGGCACATAGGAGTAGTTATAGTGTTCATCCCGGTAGTACAAAGATGTACAGGAATTTACGCCAACAGTTCTTGTGGAATGGCATGAAAGCGGATATAGCTAAACATGTTTCGCAATGTTTAACATGCCAACAAGTGAAAGCGGAACACCGCAAACCTAGAGGACTATTGAGACCATTAGACATACCAGAATGGAAATGGGAACATTTAACGATGGACTTTGTCCAAGGACTGCCAAGGACATCAAATGGTCACGATTCGATTTGGGTAATAGTGGATCGCTTAACCAAGTCTGCCCATTTCCTAGCAGTCCGCATAAACTATTCAATGAGTAAACTTGCTGAAATGTATGTGAGTCAGGTAATACGCCTACATGGTATTCCTGTAACGATCACCTCTGATTGAGACTTTAGGTTTACTTCGAATTTTTGGCGGAGCCTCCAAAATGCCTTAGGGACAAAGCTTCAATTTAGCACTGCCTTCCATCCTCAGACAGACAGGCAATCAGAAAGAGTGATCCAGACTCTAGAGGATATGCTGAGAGCATGTATTATTGACTTTAGAGGAAATTGGGATGAGAACTTGCATTTGATAGAGTTTGCATATAACAATAGCTTTCAGAAAAGTATCGGCATGGCTCCATATGAAGCGTTATACGGGAGAAGATGCAGGACCCCAGTCTGTTGGGATGAAGTAGGTGAAAGAAGATTGACAGGACCTAAATTGGTACAAGTTACTACTGAAGTTGTCGAGATTATTAGGAAAAGACTTAAAACATCCCAGAGTAGACAAAAAGACTACGCAGATAGGCATAGAAGGCCTTTGGAGTTTAGTGTAGGAGATCACGTATTTCTTAAAGTATCTCCAATGAAGGGAATATCTCGATTTGGAATGAAAGGAAAATTAGGTCCCAGATTAGTTGGACCTTTTGAGATACTTGAGAGAATAGGAGATGCAGCTTATCGTTTGGCGCTGCCTCCTAATCTAGGAAATTTACATGATGTGTTTCATGTATCGATGCTGAGAAAGTATCAGCCGGATCCTGGTCACATACTCGATCATGAAGCCATCAAAGTGGACGAGAAAGTGCGATACATCGAAGAGCCTGTGCAAGTGTTGGACCGAAAGGAGCAAGTTCTTAGGACCAAGAAAATCCCGTTGGTAAAGATATTATGGCGACATCACGATGTGGAGGAAGCCACATGGGAAAGTGAGGAATTGATGAAGGAAAAGTACCCCTACTTGTTTAAAGAGGCATAGGTGATGTCTAATTTCGAGGACGAAATTCTCTAAGGAGGGGAGAATTGTGGCATCCCAAAATTCATGGCAACCTCCAGATACAATAAGGCCTATGAATAGGCGATGAAAGTGCCATCAAGTTGTATTGTAGCCATTTGATCCATAATTTGCAATAAGATTATGGCCAAGCTTTTAATGGATAATTATTTGTTAGGAAAGAAAATTCTATTATTGGCCATGTGTTTTATAAGTTGGAATTTATTTATGATTGCAAGTTTTATGACCAAGTGAATAAGTGTATTTAGATAATTATATGATGGGTGATTAGGTGATAATTAAAAAGGAAAATTTTAGAGAAGAGTGGGCCAAAACTCTTAGGCCAAGAGCAGCCCACAAGACTCCACCATTCGGCCATTTAGGCCCGGCCCAAGAGGCCCAATGGGCCGTCGACCAAGGAAGACCGAATGAAGAGCTCGGCCTAAAAAGGCAGGCCCATGAAGCCCAAGAAGATACTGCCGTCGACCAAGGGGAGGAGGCCCGGCCCAACTTCTAGCCCAACATGTGCATGGGAAAAATGCCAAGTGTCTTTCCCCTTGAGCTAAGTGGCATTAGCCATGCAAACCAAATGATTGCAAATGATGAAGGGGAAAGAAAGAGAGGGAAAGTGGGCGGATTGAGAGGGAGTGACCGTCCGAGAGAGAGAGAGAATTCGAGAGAGGGAGAGGGAGCGTGCGAGAGAAGAAGGGGAGGAGGGAGGCCATTCGCTGCTGTCCGTCGCCGCCGTACTCCACCGTCGAGCTCGCCGTTAGGTTGCTGAGTTTCACTTGGTTTGGAGGCAAGTGGGATCCCTTGATCTACTCTTGCTTGCTGTGTTTTATGTATGTGATTAAATGGTGAAATTTCGGATGTGTAGGATGTGTAGAACTCGAAGTTACAAGAGTGGTGTTCTAGTCTAGTATGCTGTTTTTGAGAAAAACAGTTCGACCTTGGATGTTCTAGTGAGTTGCATGCGATGTTCTAATTGAAATTTGACTTCGACTTTTTAATGAATGTTGTAAAGGACTTCTTGGAGAATAACATACTCAAATTTGAGACAAATCGAACAAGTATAGGTAGGTGAAATCGTTGTTCTTTAGAAAGACTAGATCTGGAATTTCGGTACCGACTCTTGATGAATTCGTGGACTGTAAGGTAACCTTTTTGTTGGAATCTCACTTCGATTTCTTAAGGAAAGTTGTAAAGGACATCTTGAGGTATAACATATCAAAATTTATAGAAAACTAACAAGAATAGGTAGGTGAAAATCGTGGTTCTTTAGAAGGACTAGATCTGGAATATTGTTACCGAGAACAGGGGGTATTAACTGCCCATATCTATTTATCTAAGACGAATTTGATTTTGATGTCTTCATGAAATATCTGCCTTTATGTCTTTTCTATAACATATTAAAATTTTTGAATTTTTGAATTTCATTTGCCTATTTAACCGAAAATGTTTCAAAAACGGTGCAAGCTGAAATGTTAGAATTTTAATGCTGTGATGCATGGACTGTACTGATTTATGTGAGGCTCTGTTGATGTAGTGTTCCTCATGAAATATCTGCCCTTATGTCTTGTCTATCACATATTCGAATTTCATAATTTTTGAAGTTCATTTGGGTATTTAATCAAAATGTTTTCTGAAACTGTGCAAACAGAATTGTTTGAATTTCGAAATCTGTGATGCATGGACCGTACCCAATCTTGTAGAGTTCTTTTGGCATAATGTATTTACGAGATAATTACCTTTAGATGTTGATTATAATCTATCAAAATTTCATAATTTTTGGAGTCCGTTTAGGCATTAAATTGAAAGCATTTTCGGAATTGTGTATAATGTTTTATCCGAACATTCATATATTTTCAGAAAAATAAAATAATTGGTTTCAGGTGATGTGATGTATTGTGTTGCATATATGGTATCATATGGCATGGTACATAATGTCAAAACTTGAAATAGACCTTTGTTGCCATCATGTCGTTCATCATGTGGATAATGTGGTACATATATGAAAATAAATTGCAATGATGGTGTGTATACCGTCGGAGGTGTGAGCCGACGATGCCCCGGGAGTGTCGGGATGCCCGGAGTGTGTGAGCCGGATGCCCGGAGTGTGTGAGCCGGATGTCCTCGGGAGTTTCGAGATGCCCGGAGGTGTGTGCCGGATGCCCGGAGGTGTGTACCGGAGGTTCCTCGCGATGCTAGGTTGGGTGCGAGCGATAAAATGAGGGATGCAAATACTGGTCCCTCGAAAGAAAAATGATGTGATCCAATTGAAAGATAAAATTAGAAATTGAATCATGCGCATGGATGTGTGCATATGGCATGGGATGAGCCTCATGGAAATGCAAGCATGGAATGCATGGTGAAATATGCATGGCTAGTTGATGATATGTGTGCATGTGCATGGTGGTATATGCACGTTGCGTGGTGATATATGCATGGCTAATCAATGACATATGTACAAGTGCATGGTAGTGAATGCACGTTGCGTGGTGAAATATGCATGGCTGTAAGGTGAGGTATGTTCGATAGCATGATTGATATGCATTATACTTGTGGCATCTTGATTGTTCTGCTTGCTTGCAATGTGTAGATTAATGGATCTTTACTGCTGAGTGGTTGTACTCACCCCTTTGGGGATTAACATTTCAGATTAGAAGATGCCTCTAGCACCTGTCACGTGTGGTACATTTTATGGCGCACCATCTGATGTTGAGGTTGAGTGCACGGAGCACCCCTGCGCTGGTGTACCTAGTCTGGTGTTTATTCAAGTTCGTGTCTTGGTTATGTATGATGTGGGTCTTGCTGATGGCCCGGTTATCCAGGAGTTTTTGTCTGTTCACGTTCGGCGCAATGGAGTGATGCTGGGGATGTTGCCGCCGCCGCTGCCCGATGCACCGGGTTGGGTGTGATGGCATGTTTGACTGGTGGGAGTTGACACTTTTTGGGGATAGCTGACACTTGTAGATGGAGGGTTATACATGATCGATATAGGGGGTCGAGATCTCTCTTTTGAGACGTAGCCGAGTATAGCTAAAAATCTTGGCTTTTTTATTGTACCGACCCGAGATGTCCATCGTAAATATGTGAATAAAAGTGACTCGGCGTTATCTTTTCCTTTGGTGTGTAGTTGGTGTGCATTGTTTCATTGTCATGGGAGTAGGGATGGTGAGACCCGTTTATAATTTCGCTATGAGCTGCGCTGAATTTAAAAAAAAAAAATGCCTATGAACTATGGTTCCTCTTTAATCCGAATAAAAGATTTTAGACTGGTTTACAGTAGGTAGAGCGATAGGTATCTGTGGCGACCTTACCAGACCGGGGGTGCCACATCCACGTCAGCGCCGGCCAACCAATTTTGGCCGGATGGACTTAATTAGCACAATTGTAAAAGGTTTAGGTCTAAATTGACCAAAAAAAAATTTATGACTGAATTGGCACAATTGCAATAGGTTTAGGATTTTTTTGGTAATTCTCCCTTAAATTATGATTTGATCATATCGCTTAATATATAAATTTTAGTGTACTTATTTTATTACTCGTAAATAATCATGACATTATTTTGTCAAACTTCAAATAATGGAGCACATGCTTTTTTTTGTTTTTTTTTGTCTGAATGGAGCACATGCTTACAGAGTGAAAGTTTACATCTTTTTTAACCTAATTGAAAAAAATCCAAATTTTGCTAGCAATCATATAAATAGCTTCATTAATTAGAATCTCTTACATAAAATGGTCAAAGCAGGTGATCATTTATAAAATGGTGGCTAAAAGAATCATTTATCAAGCAAAGTATAAAAATAATAAACCCCACTAGCTTGATTTTTTTTTTGTCTATTTTAGTTTAACTCTTAATTTACTCTTAAATTTTTGTCCGGTCTATTTGCAAAGCATGGAAGTCAAACCCCACTTCTAAAACTAAATATTCCCACTCTTAACTCCCGAGAAGATGGAAAATCGAACTTCTCACCTTTTATTTTTTACGTGAGAAAGGGTATACCGGCTTGTTGACTAGTGGCATAATAAAAACTTTTCTTGTGGTCATCGACCTATGTTCACGGTGAATGTGGCCCGAGGGAATCTGGGGAAAACTTTATAAAGAAGCAAAGTGATAATGAAAAGGAAATAAAGCAAAAAAGCAAAGAAAAAGAAGGTGGGTCATCCTAATGTGGAAAAGAAGACCCGCCAATGCTTTTCAGCGTGTGCCTTTATGTTTTCGGAGGAAGTTAGTCAAAAGATCCCTCCGAGGAAAAAATCATGACAATGCCTCACGGTGGCAATAAATTATTCATTTTTGCTCCTTTGCTCCTTCTTTTCCCATGCTCCAAGGATTTTCTTTTCATAGTTAAATCTATGAACATTCGTCACGTTAATTCTGTCGCTCTTGTTCCGATTACATTTCAATTGCTCCTTAAAAATAAAAATAAAACTAAAATAATGAACCTAGGCTAGAGCTTGAACATTGGCACAGCCCACTTGAGCCCAAAAAAATATTGACGTCACGATAGATATACTTTAATATTTCTAGTAAGGCAGGAAAAAATTTGAGATACTAATATCATAGTAACCATAATTTAAAGCATTTAGTGGTATAAACCCAAGTCAAAATAGATTCTATGGCTGCATGTTCCTACATTTCGATATGTATATATTATGGTTGACGAAATGCTTAAAATATTTAAGAACTCATCAAACGTCTTGGTGTCAAGTATCGACCATTCTTAGTACTACATAATAGCGGACCTAAATCGATGTGGAGTGCACCTAGATAGTCGTGCCGACCATTGATTGGAATGTGTCTAGTCGCTCTCTTCTTAATAAAGTTTTGTGGTGATGGTCCGTTTGCACTTTAAGTCGTCGCTAATATAAATGATGATTAAATAGTATATAGAATCATATTCGTGAAGATATAGAATCTTCTCCACTGATGAATATTCTTAAACGACATTTTGCTTGCCTGAAAATATTATTCTTATTATTTTATCAATGATCACTTTTGCCACAAAATTATATCACTAATGCGTGTATGTATGTATGGATATTCTTCTTCTTCTTTTTTCCATTTTGTACGTGAGCACAATGCAAAGGAGTTCTTCTTTGCTCTAGCTCTTCCCTTGGTTTCTCCTTCAAATCCCAGAAGGAAATTAAAGTGTCTTCTCTCTGTTGCTCTACTTTATTCTTAAAAACATCATAGAGCAACGAAACTATTATATGATATATAGTGCCATTTTGTAGGTATGGTGGCATTTTCTTTTGTTATGGTAAAAGACATGGTAAGTTATCCCCACAAACGCTGCCAAAATTTTTCTTCTTGCATGTCTTCGTCTAGATTATAAATAGTAGTTTTATAAGTGTTAGTTTGCGGGGTTTGCATCTAAAGTCTTTGGATGCGAATTGATCTACTATACTCACTCATCAACTCTAGATATGGACATCCTCCTGTGATATCTAAATTAACTTGATAAAGTTGAAAGTTTAGGACAATCTGCAAGAAAATTGAGATTTCATGACATTTTAATACAAAAATGAGAGATTATATTTCACATGATAAAATTGGAAGTTCGTGACATTTTTAATGATAATTGGAAAGTACGAGACTCTCTAGAATATTAGGCTAAAGAGATTTGGAAGATTTATTTTTCCAAAAAAAATTAAAAGAAAATGAGAATTATCTAGATTTCCACGTGAAAGGGGCTAGTGACTACATCTAGAGGGTGGTGAATAGGTGTAAATAAAAATTTCACAGAACTTAATAAGATTGATTGATTTTAACCATAAGTGATATCTAACTTGAAGTAAACAGACAACCAGTAAATAGAAATAACAAGTTCAGGGATAAGAAAAAGTGACCACAGAGTTTATAGTGGTTCGGCTTAGATCAAGCCTACGTCCACTCTCCTCGCTAATAGCCTATTGGCTGGACTTCACTAAGTATCAAAAGAGTTGTTACAGCTCGTGATATTGACTATCACAGTGAAGAGTCTAACCAAACTCTCACATAGTCACACTAAGAGATCTTCTCTTTTGTATACAATGTTTTGCTCGATGAAGAAAGCAATAGACCAGAAAAGATTCAAACTTTGGAATTCTCTCTCAAGCACCGTATCGAACAACCGAAGAGTCGATCCTTAAATACTCCTTCATGCCTTCACAACCGTTGGCACTTTCCAAAGGAATTCTTCCAATCTGCCTGTTGGATAGAATTAATTAAGGTGATCTCGAGTGGTTGGATAATTTGCGTTGAAAGCCCGTTAATCCTGCTCGTCCATACAAATCAGGATCTTGCGTTTCCATAAGTAGAACCTTCCAAGTTTAACTTGCCTTCTAAAGATCTTCATATCGGAGTACTTTCCAATAAGAATAATCAATCAAGTATTTGTGAATTCCAATTATAAGATCTTCCAATAAACATACGAACTGAATCTCTGAAGATAATATAGCATCTAGATAGTAATCCTGCATTTGAATAAATGTTCACACTTCAGTCTGGTGGTGCTAGTGAGGATAGACTTTAAGATAGAATCTGGTGATCTGTCGGTCTTCAGACTTTGACGATAAAGTCTTCAGACTTAGACTTTAGAAAGGTTTTGTCAACTTCAAAATAATAAAGGAGTTTTCTCTAACAATCTCCCCTTTTTTATGGTGATAAAACTTTCTTGCAGATTTTGGAAAACCTCTTTGACCTGCAAGACAATACTTATGCAATAACGAGTATCTTATAAATATAGTAAGAACTTTAAACAACCTTGATTCTGCATCCACAGTACACAGGTTAGTCAAACTAATAATAAGTAATATCGCAAACTAAACCATTGCACTTACAAGCATCAACAGATTAACAATATCCAAAACCAATGTCAAACACCAAATCAAAAAGTCCACAGGAAATGAAATAAAAGTTCAAATAAGAGTTCAAGTCAAGAGAATAAAAACAAATCTACAATCTCTCCCCCCTTTTGTCGTCAGCAAAAAGTGGAGACAAAAACAATTTAAAAAGATGGTTTGAAATTAGGGCTGCTTGGGGATACGAACAAGATGGAAATCCCCCATGGACTTGACAGTATCTTCAAGCTTCTGCAAAAACTCCTTGAGCTACTGAATATCCACACCCTGTGCCTGTTCTTGCTTGAGGGCTTGAATCTGTTCTTGAAGAGAGTCGGTAGATGCTTTGAAGATAGCCATCACGTGCTTCATTTCAAACTCAAAAGCATACTGTTGTCCCTTTAATTCCAATAGAAGATCCATCACTCGTTGTAAATCTTGAGAGTGATTTGTAGTAGTGCTGGGACCAACCGAAGTAGATACAAGAGTTTGAACGTGAGGGGGAACATCAGTTGTTCTATCACGACTAGGAGAGTATGCCTCGAATTCTGTTTCAGGGAAATGAGCGGCATAGACCTCTTCTGGGTCTCGAGGCGATCTACTAACATTACTAGTAAATATGGGTGAAGAAGTACCTTGATTTGCAGCATCTCCCCCTGTCTTTGTGCCTACAAGTGGAGAGGTATGTTCTTCTTCATGCTCTGGTTCAGCACTGTAGTGATGTTGTTCTCCAGTCTTTTCACTCCTTGTCTTCTCCGAATCATCGGATGCAGCCATTGTTCTTTCTCCGTTCCTTCTTTCTTCTTGTCTCTCCCTCTCTCTTTCCTCTCCTTCTTCTTCTTCTTCTCTTTCTTATGCTCTTTCTCTTTCTTTTTCTCCTTCTCTTTCTTGCTCTCGTTCTCTGATCTCAGTGGGGCTTACATAACTCTGTAGATTCCTCAGAGCAAGAGCTGAAAGAGTGAGATCATCTTCATCTTCTTCTTCATCTTCCAAGATGAGAGATCTTCTCTTCTTGATAGGTTCTGTCATAGGCTCATTTCCCTTCCTTTTCTTGACAGCAGTGTCGTGTTTTGCCTTCACTGGGGACTTCTCCTTAAAGCACTCGAGCTCCTTGCTCAATTCCGTTAGCCACATTTTAGAAACCATTTTGAACCCAATAACCATTGGAGGAATGGTTCTAGCACACAGAATAGCAGGGAGCTTGATCTTGAAGTGCTTGAAAAGTTGAGAAACAAGCGCAGAGTAAGGAAGTTGTCCCTTGTCCTTCACAACACTTCTCTACATGTGCATGAGAATTGTGTGAGGCAGAGAGAACTTGCAGCCAGTGTTGATCGCGTACATAAGTTTTGCTTCAGAATGAGACACATTAGTCTTGGAAGTAGACTTTGGCCTGATGCAGTTAATGACTACCTTGTGAAGGAGGATGTTGGAGGCCTTCATCCTTGAATAAGAATTTTTTCCTTCAACTATTCTGTCAGTCACTATAGACAAGGTAGCATGGGCATAAGATGCACCGATTGGTTGGAATCTCCCTCTTTCCACACCAATTACATCAGCCAGGGTGTCCACATCAACTACAAATTCTTTATCCCTTACAGCAAAACTGAATTTATTCACATCTATAAATGAAAGATTCGAATAAAAATAAGCAGTAAGTTTGGGATATGAGTCAGTTGTCTCGGTGCAAAACCTCTCAAGTTGAAGCAAGCCAAGCTTTTCTCTTAAATTTATCTTTAAAAAATCGAGGAAATCGAAATCCACACTTCTAGGGTTCATAACCCCTCTTTCCAGCAAATTCAAATAGCATCTTTTGTGGTCCTTAGAACGAAATAAGTTCGTCCCATTACCACCAACCTTTGCAGTAATGCCCATCCTGGGCTGAAAATTAGCAAACAACTTTTCATCGTCGTCCTTTTTCTCTGGTTGTCCAACACTTGGATCACTAGGAAAGTTCTCGAACGACCATCTTGCCAAGCCCTGTGGTGGTACTCCTATTCTTTCCATAGTTCTCAAGAAATAAGTCTCATTTCTGTACCCATGTGCCTTTAAGAACTCATCGATCAAGTTCATAGCAGAACCACCCTTCTTCAAGTTCGAATACAATCTATAAATAAATTGGGGTTTTTGAGTTCTTACTGGTTCAACATCTTCAGTGACTTCTTCTTGCTGTGGAGGAGGATTTTGTGTTGCTTGTTAGCGTGGTTGAGAATGTTGTTTTGGTTGATGCTCTTGAGGAGAATCTTCTTCCTCGGTTAGATCGAAATGCGTAGGTCCCTCACGCATATGCTGTGGTCCCCGACTTGCGATTCTCGACGACTTTCTTTGGAAAGACATTGTCAAAATCTTGAGGAATATCTCGAACTTGCTCTTTCGAAAAAGGTTAAAACTTTTGAGGTGAAACTCGAGTAGATGAGAAACAGTAGGATCACAGTATCATAGGGTTTCAAAAAGTGATCGTAAATGAAGAAGATGAGTTTTGACCATATATATATATAGCAGGTATACGAAGCGTCACGATTAGAAAGTAAAAACTGCCTTTTTTGAAAATGATAAACTTCCTAAAAAGTAACTACCTTTTTTCAAAAATAATAATAACTTCCTTTTCGAAAACATGCAATCGATAAATAATATAATTTTTAAAAATAAAATAAACAAGAGCAATTAACGGATAATATATCTTTTCAAAATTCTATCCAAAGATAACTTCATATAAAAATAGAAGAAATTTACGTATAGTCTCATCATCTGGGCATTCTGAGTCTGAACCCTTTCAGACTTTACCCGGTAAATAATAGAATGTTCAGTCTTGCTCGAATAGACTCAAACATGCTTTTATCTAGTGGCTTTGTAAATATATCCGCCAGTTGATTATTTGAGTCGATGAATTGAATCAATATTTCTCCATTCTGAACATGATCTCTAATAAAATGATGATGTATTTCTATATGCTTTGCTCTTGAGTGAAGAATTGGATTCTTTGTGAGATTGATGGCGCATGTATTATCGCATTTGATTTCAATACAAGATTCTTCAACTCCAAAGTCTCTTAGCTGTTGCCTCATCCATAGGATTTGAGAACAGCAACTCCCAAGTACTACATATTCTGCTTCAGCTGTTGAAAGAGCTACTGTACTCTGTTTTCTTAAAAACCAAGATACCAGCTTATTGCCAAGTAGTTGACAAGTGCCTGAGGTACTTTTTCTATCCACTTTGCATCCTGCAAGATCTGCGTATGAATATCCAAGGAGAGTAAAGTCTCCTTCCTTGGGATACCATAGACCTAGCTTCGTAGTAGATGTAATATATTTGATAATTCGCTTTGCTGCACTAAGATGAGATTCTTTGGGATTTGATTGGAATCTAGCACAGATACAAACACTAAACAAAATGTCAGGTCTAGATGCAGTAAGATAAAGAAGTGATCCAATTATACTCCTGTATAGCTTTTGATCCACAGTCTTCAATTATACTCCTGTATAGCTTTTGATCCACAGTCTTCAATTATACTCCTGTATAGCTTTTGATCCACAGTCTTTCCTTCTTCGTCTTTATCTAACTTTGAAGAACTTGACATAGGTGTCTCTGTTTTTTTGCAGTTTTCCAATCCAAACTTCTTGATGAGATCTTTTGCATACTTTTCTTAATGAATGAAGATTCCTTCTGTTGACTGCTTTACTTGTAATCCTAAAAAGAAATTTAGCTCACCCATCATGCTCATTTCGAATTCATCCTGCATGCATCTAGAGAATTTCTTGCATAGACTTTCATTAGGTGAACCAAAAATAATGTCATCAACATAAATTTGAACAAGTAAAAAAAACATTTCCTTCCTTTTTAATGAATAATGTAGTGTCTACTTTACCTTTGACAAATCCATTTTGAATTAGAAAATTACTTAACTTTTCATACCATGCTCGCGGTGCTTGCTTTAGTCTATATAGAGCCTTTTTCAGTCTGTAGACTAAATTTGGCTTTCTTGAGTCTTCAAAACTAGGTGGTTGTTCCACATAGACTTCTTCTCGAATAAATCCATTTAGGAATGCACTCTTTACATCCATTTGGAATAACCTGAAATTTTTAAAACAAGCAAAAGCAAGAAGTAATCTTATTGCTTCTAACCTTGCTACTGGTGCATAGGTCTCATCATAGTCTATTCCTTCTTCTCGAGTGTATCCTTTTGCCACGAGTCTTGCTTTGTTCCTTATTACTTTGCCATTCTCGTCCACTTTGTTCCTAAAAACCCATTTAGCTCCAATAATATATTTACCTTTTGGTTTAGGAATTAATTCCCAAATATCATTGATGCTAAACTTTCTGAGTTCTTCTTGCATTGCTTCAATTCACCTTTCATCAGCCAAGGCTTCTTCTATGCTTTTGGGTTCGATTTCAGAAATAAGTGCCAAAGCACTAGACTCTTCTTGTCTTTTGGATCTAGTTCGAATTCCATCATCAATGTTACCAATGATGAGTTCTTTGGGATGACTAGACTTATACTTCCAATTTCTGGTTAATTCTTGAGTCTGCTCATCCTCTGCTTCAGTTGAATCTTTTGGTTCTTCTTGTTGTTGAATTTCAGGAGTTTGAGCTTCTGTGGGAGAAGTAGACTTTGTACTCTCTCGAGTAGGTTCAATTTCTTCGAGTTGAGTCTCAATTACTTGATTCTGTGTAGAGTCTTGAAACTTGACATTCATAAACTCTTCTACATACTGAGTCTTGTTGTTGTATATTCTGTAAGCTTTGATTGATGATGAGTAGCCAAGAAAAATGCCTTCAACTGATTTTTCTTCAAACTTACCAGTTCGATTATTTGCTTTTTTCAAAATAAAACATTTGCAACCAAACACATGAAAATAAGAAACATTTGGCTTCTTCCCTTTAAGTACTTCATAAGGAGTTTTCTCTAAAATAGGCCTTAAAAACACTCTGTTAATGATATAACAAGCTGGAGAAACTATTTCAGCCCAAAAACGAGAAGAAATATTACTTTCAATTAAAAGAATTCTAGCCATTTCTTGTAATGATCTATTCTTTCTTTCCACAACCCCATTTTGCTCTAGAGTATATGGCGAAGAGAAAACATGTTGTAAACCAGATTCATCATAGAAATTTGCAAAGTCTTGATTCTCAAACTCACCTTCATGGTCGGTTCGAATGCTTGTTATAGCATATCCTTTTTCATTTTGAATTTTCTTAACAAACTTTGAAAAATGAGAAAATACTTCAGACTTACTTGCCAAGAAGAATACCCATGTAAAGCGAGAGTAATCATCCACGATTACTAAACAGTATTTCTTTCTACCAATACTTTGTGTTTTGGTTGGTCCAAAAAGATCCATATGTAGAAACTACAGAACACGATTAGTAGAAACTTGATTTATTGGTTTAAAAGAACTTCTTACCTGTTTTCCCTAAACACATGGTGTGCATAATTCTGACTTTTGATAGCTTAAGTTGGGCAGTCCACGAACAAGTTTCTTTGATGAAATTTTGGCTATCTGCTTCATATTGACATGACCAAGCTTTCTGTACGAAAGATTTTCTTCATCTTGAATAGAAATTAGACACTGAGAACTTTCTAGTTTAATGTCCAGTAGATAGATGTTTCCATGTCTTCGTCTCGTGAAAGATTGAGACAAATCTTTGCTAGTTCCTGAGCAAATGCCTTCTTGAAAGTTGATTTTGAATCATGTGTCGCACAGTTGACTTATGCTGAGTAGATTATAGTTCAAGCCTTCTACCAAGGAAACATTGTTGATTGTGAGGCTTCCTATCTTGACAATTCCACAACCAATAATTTTTCATTTGCTACTTCCACCAAAAGAAACTCTTCCACCATTTATTTGAGTAAGCTTTATAAAGTAGTTTGAGTCTCCTGTCATATGCCTTGAACAGCCACTATCCAAGTACCATTTGGTCTTCTTCTTGAAAGTGACCTGTAGTTATACGAAGATTTCAAGTTTTCTTTGTTACCCATATTTTTTTGGGTCCAGGGGAGTTAGTTCCAAAAACTCTCTTTGCCCAATCTCTCTTAATTGGTCTCCAAACTATAGGACAATCATTCTCGAAATTTTCAGAGCTGTTACACTTTGAACATTTAAGAACACTTCGGCCAACAAGTTTTACAAAAACCTTTTGGAAATGATTTTTATAAAATGTTTTAGTTGGTCTTTGTTTGATTCTTTCTTTAACTTTTGGAAAATCAATTAAAGGAATAGTTTTTGGTGTTATTCGCAAACCTGATTTGTTAAAGGAAGGTCTTTGAATAGAAAGAATTTTATCTAGCTTTTCAGAACCATTTGAAAACTTCTTTGATATATTTGAAATGTCTTCTTTTAAAAAAATATTTTCTTTTGAAAGAGAATCTGCACTTTCTTTTAAGATAACAAAATTTTTGTTTAGATCTTCAAACTTTCTTTTCCAAGAGTTTTCCTATTGCCTCATTATAGAATTTTCCTTCTTTAGTTCGGAAATTCCTTTAAGAGATATTTTGAGACTAAGACAGAGTTCATTAATATATTTTGTAATTTTAACAGGAATTTTAAAATTACTAACCTCAATTTCCTTGTCTGAATCTGAGTTTGCATTTGTTTCAGAGTCTAAGTATGATTCCAATTTTGCCATCAAACAAATGTTGGCGTATTCTTCATCACTCTCTTCACATTCAGTGTCACTCCAAGTCTCTGCTTTGAGAGCTTTCTTGAATTTCTCTGTATTTCCCTTCTTTTTCTTCAATAGAGGACAGTTGGGTCTGATGTGACCTTTCTTCTTGCATTCGAAGCAAGTCACATCTTTGTTAAACTCATTGTCTTTTGTTGAATTATTTTGAGATCTTTGAGTATCCTGTTTCCTCCAATTGTACTTTCTTCCTTTTCTGTTTAACTTTCTAAACTTCCTTATCATGAGTGCTAGTTCTTCATCATCCAAATCATCCTCTAAATCTGTAACATCATAATTATCATTAGACTTTAAAGCAATTGATTTTTTACCTTTAGGATCTTCTTCCTCATTGATTTGCTCCACTTCATAGGATTGAAGTGTGCCCACTAATTCATCTACAGATAGAGGTGCAATCCTTTGTGTTTCTCTAATGGAAGTCTTAATGTGATTCCAGTCTTTGGAGAGTCCTCGCAGCAACTTGTTGACTTTCACCTGCCCTAAAATTGGTTGTCCATGATATGCAAGACCATTTACAATTTCTGTAAAACGAATAAACATATCAGTGATAAATTCTCCTGGCTTCATTTTGAAAGCTTCATATTGTCCAAGGAGAATGTTGATATTTGTTTCTTTAACTCGATCAGTTCCTTCATAAGTAACATTCAATCTGTCCCAGACTTCCTTCGCTGTTTCACAAGATGAAATTCTATTATACTCAGTAGGAGATAAGGCACAATATAAAGAGTAGATAGCTTTAGCATCAAGAGATTGTCTCTTGGCAATATCTGCTTGTGTCATCTCACTAGCATCTGCCACTTCTTTTCCTCTTTCTAAAGTTGATGTATTTGTAGGAATCACTCCTTTTTCTACCACATTCCATTCCAGAGGATCTTTCAATTTTAGGAATGCTTCTCCAAACGTTATACTCCTTTCCATCAAAGTAAGGAGGTCTGGTGTTGCTTTGACCTTCAACCAGTCCTGGAGCCAAAACACTAGCCATAGATCTTTAGCTTAAGAAGTAAAACACCTCAATAAATAAGCACACAGGCTCTGATACCAATTGAAAGGGGCTAGTGACTACACCTGAGGGGGGCGAATAGGTGTAAATAAAAATTTCACAGAACTTAATAAGATTGACTGATTTTAACCATAAGTGATATCTAACTTGAAGTAAATAGACAACCAGTAAATAGAAATAACGAGTTCAGGGATAAGAGAAAGTGAACACAGAGTTTATAGTGGTTCGGCTTAGATCAAGCCTACGTCCACTCTCCTCGCTAATAGCTTGTTGGCTAGACTTCACAAGTATCAAAAGAGTTGTTACAGCTCGTGATCTTGACTATCACAGTGAAGAGTCTAACCAAACTCTCACACAGTCACACTAAGGTATCTTCTCTTTTGTATACAATGTTTTGCTCGATGAAGAAAGCAAAAGACTAGAAAAGATTCAAACTTTGGAATTCTCTCTCAAGCACCGTATCGAACATCCGAAGAGTCAATCCTTAAATACTCCTTCATGCCTTCACGACCGTTGACACTTTCCAAAGGAATTCTTCTAATCTACCCGTTGGACAGAATCAATAAAGGTGATCTTGAGTCGTTGGATAATTTGTGTTGAAAGCCCGTCAATCCTGCTCGCCCATACAAATCAAGATCTTGAGTTTCCATAAGTAGAACCTTCCAAGTTTCACTTGCCTTCTAAAGATCTTCATATCGGAGTACTTTCCAATAAGAATAATCAATCAAGTATTTGTGAATTCCAGTTATAAGATCTTCCAATAAACATATGAATTGAATCTCTAAAGATAATATAGCATCTGGACTGCATTTGAATAAATCTTCATACTTCAGTCTGGTGGTGCTAGTGAGGATAGACTTTAAGATAGAATCTGGTGATCTGTCGGTCTTCAGACTTTGACGATAAAGTCTTCAGACTTAGACTTTAGAAAGGTTTTGTCAACTTCAAACTAATAAATGAGTTTTCCACTAACACCACGCTTGTACAATATTTGTGTCCATAAATCAACTTATGCAATGGCTAAATATTAAACTATGATTTGGCCATATTACTTAATATCGATTTTAGTATACTTATTAACGTTACTCATGAATACACCATGACTTTTTTTTTGTCCAACTTCAAAAGATGGGGAGTGCATCCTTACTGCGTAGAATTTTACATCTTTTTTTAACAGAATTGAAAAAGCACCGTTAATTAGAATATTCTGTATGAAACGGTGAAAGCACGTCATCTTACAAATTCCCATCGAGGATCCATGGAAGATATTGAAATTGCAGTCTTGAATCATTTAACTAACGTTGCTGGCCAATAAAGAAAATAATTAATATCACAAAAAACTCTAAACTGAAACAAATTTATTTTAAAATAATTTTTTGACTTTAAAAAATCTCAAATTAATATACTTATGATAAACTTACCCTTCATTAGTTTCCGTTAAATCTCACCGTTAAGTTATTGAGTTGGATGGCATGTCGGTTAACGAATGTATTGATTTGTGCTCTTTTGTGGTACTGGTGTTAATTCAATTTAATGGAAATTAACGGAGCGCAAATTTATCACAAATATACCAGTGTAAATTTTTTGGTCAAAAATTAATTTGAGGTAAATTTATCATATGTGCACTGATTTGGGGTTTTTATAATTAAAAATTAATTTGGGGTAAATTTACATATGGGTATTAATTTGAAGTTTTTTGTGGTATTAATCCTAAAGAAAATCATTTATCAAATTGTGGCCAGAAGAATCATTTATCAAGCAAACTATCAAAATAATCAACGACATGGAGCGTCCCCAACCGCGTGGAAAAAACGAGAACAAACAAAAAAAAAAAAAAGGGAGGAGGATTTTCCTGCTTTCACATCGAAGCTGGGTGGGAGACGAAGCTTCGAGGAAGTTTCGCGCCAAACTGTCGTGTGTCCCGTTTTGGAAATTTGTCTCTTCATTTGCGTTGTTTTTTGTGAAAATTTTTTTAGGATGTAAATAATACACGGTTCGTTGTCGTGGGTGGGTCAGTGATTGACCTTATGTAAATCCATGCGCGAAGTATTTACGTCTCAGATTCCTAATGGGAAACCGTCAGAAGTATCCCGGAACGGGCAGTGTTGAGGAGGAGGACGGTCCCTTTCGTCCCCCTAAAACTGGCCGTGTTTCTAGAGGCCAACCCGAGATTTTTTGACCCGAGACACGGTCGACGCGACATAATATAATTGATAGGAGTGTACAGTGAAAATCTTAGGCAAATGCCTCTTGATTCCAAGAGCGTGCCTGGCAAATTGGCGAGAGATCCGGTTTCTGAAGTGGAGATGAGACCCCTTTTGTGCCCGTGATGGATTCTAGGAGCTAAAAACTGGTGATTAGACCAGCTTGTTATAGAACGGACTGGTACCTAAGGACCGATATTTTCCTTTTTTTTTTAACCTCTAACTTGAAATTTTATCAAACCTAATCTTCTAAATAGTGACGATGGATTAGATAATGAGATATCAGGTTTTTATTATTATTGATGAATTTTACAAAGTCAAATCAATTTTTGCTCCACAAAGTTTGTATATTTAGTCCTATTGATCCAAAATAGTCGATTTTATCACGGAAGCGATTTGATGACAGCATAAAACCATTTTTTGGGGGACCTTGACCGTCATTCACTGTGAAACTGGTCCGACAGAATCCGAGGAAAATTTGGTGAAAAAGCAAAAGTTGCAAGGAGAATTCGGCACTCGGCATAAATATGGCAGTTGCTTCGAAGGCGAAGGCATGAGTTATAAGAACTGCAACGGCGAGGGCAGAAGAAACAAACAGAGACGCGCAGGGACGAAGAGAAACTGAAAAGCTCTTCTAGACGTTGATGTGTTATAAAAAAACGATAATAAAATTTAGGGTTAAATATCCAGAATGCATTTATAATAAATCATCAACAATCTCAAATTAATATATTTGTGATAAATTTTCCTCCGTTAGTTTCTGTTAAATTTGATTACTATCACAAAAAGCCACAAATTGATACACATGTGACAAACGGAGGGTAAAATTCCAAATTGGTACAAGTGTCTATTGCCACATGTCATTCAACTTAGCAATTTAACACGGATACTAATTGAAAATAAATTTGTTACGGATGTATAGTTTGGAGTTTTATGTGGTAAAAAAAAATTAGTTTTGATAAACTTGTCACAGGTGAACCAACTTGAGATTTTTCATGGTATTATATCAATTAATAATCTCACTTGTAGTTCTTCAACTCATTTAAATTATCCAATTGAATTCTTAGATTTTTAACATCTAAGTGTATGACCTAAGATTTTATATTGTTAAAATGACCATCATTCCATTGCCAAAAAAAAAAAAAGAAAAAGAAAAGCCACCACCTAAAATCAACCTTGGCGAAATTTAATAATCTTATTTGACTTTACTTATACTTGTCTTATTAATCCAAAATATGAATTATCATTTAAAAATTAATTGGCATTGACATAATTTATAACTTTTTATAAGATACACATCTACTTTATACTTTTCTACATTTATAAATCTATAAATAAATATATATATATATATATATATATTAGAGATGGACTATCCGAGGAAAAATTAGAAATAGAAAATTCATATGAAGAAAACAGGGAGATAGTAAAGAGGGGAGGGGGAATGGAGATGGAGATGGATTGCATACATTTGAATAGTATATGAGTTCGGCTTTGGGCTTAGCAAAAAAGATTACAACCAAGATGAAGAATAGAACCATCTGAATTTTTCTTGTGCAAAGAGCAAAATTAATCCTAAGACAAAGTTTAGTCCAAGTGTCTGGGAGCTGAACTTCCTTCAACCAAGCCCCTACTTGGATCCATACCTAGCCTGAATCTTATGCAGTTCCTTGAGAGCTTTGGCCACGTCCATCCGATCTTCCGGTAACTCCATCGAGCATGCAACTCCAATTCTTAGGACGGAGGCAATGCATCCTCTCATCCTCTCAATGTCATTCTCACTTTCTCCATTAAAAATGGCCGAGTCCACGATCTCCATCACTCGGTCTAGCAGAGCTACCTTGACAAAGTTGTGGAGATTTGAATGGTCCTTGAAAGTCTCTTCCGTGGGTCTCCTCCCAGTTAACATTTCCAATAAAAGAATACCGTAGCTGTACATATCGCCTTGTGTGGATACCATATCCCCCATGCCATACTCTAAAATAGTGTACATCAAGCAGTATACAATGAAAATAAATATTTTATCTAAAAGCAAAACACAAATAAGACTTAGACAATTAATGAGAAAAATTTCTTACCAGGAGGGATATAACCTACGGAACCCCTCACTACTAATGAGCTCCCGTTGTCATCAATGTCCATGGCGTCTGTTTTCGTAGGAGAGCTAATTGTCGCCAGCCCAAAATCCCCAACTCGTCCCATCATCTCGTTGTCCAAAAGGATGTTACTTGGCTTCAGATCTCCATGTACAATCTTTGGGCTACAAACCTCGTGAAGATATTCAATTGCAGAAGCTATGTCAATGGCAATGTCTAACCTTTGCATTAGTCCCAAATGCCCTGGCTTTCCATGTTCATGTTCATGCTCAACATCCTCTTTGTTTACTTGGTGTATCCAATTCTCTAAACTCCCATTAGCCATGTATTCGTACAATAGAGCTTTGAAATCGTTGCCGTGATAGTCCACGCTTGAACAAACATTCACTATTTTCATGAGATTTCGGTGTCGTATAGCCCCTAAGGTTCGACATTCCGAGACAAAGCTCTTTAAAGCACCTATGTGGCCCAAGTTGAGCACTTTAACTGCCACCAAGCCGCCTTCCTGTGTGGTTGCTTTATAGATAGTACCATATCTCCCTTTACCGATCACATTGATCTCAGAGAATCCGTTTGAGGCTCTAAAGAGCTCCTCATAAGAGACCATCGAAAATTTCTGTTTAAATGGAAATTCAATCGAAGAGGTATTCTTTTTCAACTTCTTTCTCCGATACCAAAAGATAAATAGGCAAAGACACATAATGAAGTATGACAAGACAGCCGTCATTGTGGCAATTACTCTAACTTTGCTAGTCCATAATGGTTTAGAGGTATTCGATTTGCAAGAAGGAAGGTTTAGTTCTGCAATACCTCCACAAAGATTCCCATTCTCAAAGATAGACACTGCACTAGCATTGAGAAATACTCCCTGCTTCGGAACTTCTCCTTCAAGCTTGTTTGAAGATAGATTCAAGTACTTTAGATTTGTAAGTTGAGAGAGAAAGCTCGGGATCTCACCAGATAAGTTGTTATGGGAAACATCCAACTCTTGTAAGCCTCGTAATGTGCTTAAAGCCAGAGGAATTTCGCCATGAAAGGAATTGAATGCTAAGCTGAGCCGCCACAATACTAAGCACTTGCCGATGGAGCTAGGAATTGATCCCACTAGCTTATTGTAAGATAGATCCAGTTTGCCAAGATTGATCAAGGACCCAACTTGAGACGGGAGAGATCCGCTCAACTGGTTATGTGCCAAGCTGAAGACAATCGAAATGGTAGAAAGGCCAAGAACCTCCCCTGGGATTGAACCACTCAGATTATTATTGGAAAGCTCAAGCTCGATTAGCTGCCTGCAATTACCAAGACTCTGCGGTATTTCCCCGTAGAATTTGTTGGACGATAGGTAAAAGCGATTCAATAATGTCAAATTGCCGATCGATGATGGAATCTCTCCCGTTAGCATGTTTCCACTTAAGTACAGTTCATGCAAGTTATGGAGTGCTCCAATACAAGAAGGAACATGACCACCAAGCGAATTGTTTGATAAGTCAAGATAGGACAAGTTGAAGAGATTGCCAATACCTGGAGGAATGGTTCCGTACATTGTGTTGGACGACATAGAAATTAAACTAATGCTATTGGAAAGATTGCCAATGGAATCCGGCAATTGACCTTTAAGAAAAGTGAAGGCCAACAAAATAGCTTCTAGCCTTGAACAATTAGTCAATGGGGTAATGAAACTGAAGTCACCTCGCAACTCGTTAGAAGTAAGGGATATTACTCTAAGAGCTTTCAGCTTTCCAAGATTTGCAGGCATCGGTCCGTAAAAACTGTTAATGTTATAGTAGATGTACTGAAGGCCAGAGGCATTCGATAAGGACGGAGGTATAACCCCAGTAAACAAATTACTATTAAAATCAAGATAAAGGAGAGAAGGAAGAGTATCACCAATATAAGGAGGAATGCTCCCTCTCAATTGATTATTATTGACGCAGAAATAGAAAATGCCGGACATGTTGAAGATCGTCGGAGGGATCTCGCCGGTGAGTTGGTTATATGCCAATTGAAAAAATTTCAAACCATGAAGCTTGGACAATGTCTTGGGAATCTCTCCTTGCAACCCATTTTTCATGAGTGAAAGCTTGGAAAGTTGGGAGAGATTTCCAATAGAATGAGGAATAGATCCTACAAGATTGTTTATAGCCAAACCTAAAGCTTGAAGCTTTGACAAAGAGCTGAACTCATCAGGAATTTTTCCTACAAGTTGGTTACCGATGAGATTTAAAATCTCAAGGTTTGAGCACTGAGAAAGATTGGTGGGCATTTGTCCGCCCAAAGAGTTGTTACTAAGGACGAGACGACGAAGCCGAAACAAGTGGCCAATGCTTTGTGGAATTTCACCACGAAAGCTGTTATTCTGTAGAATGAGGCTTCTCAAGAAAGAGAGGTTTCCGATATGAGGTGATAGAAGACCCCCCAAGCCTTTCGACATTAGGTTGAGGGACACGACTCTTTCAGGATGCCGTCCACCACATATCACACCTTGCCATTCACAGTGATGAAAAGAGTCATTCCACGAGCTCAAAGCTCCAAGCGGATCCTCATCCACACTATGTCTGAAGTAGATTAAAGCGAGCCGATCCGTCTGGTTGGTTTGCATCGTTGGACTTGTCCATAATGGGAGCTGGGCATAGAAAAATAGGAACATAATCGCCATATGCTTTTCCATTATGAATGGGTTCTATGTCCTAACAAGCTGCAAGCAAAGTCTCTTCCAAATTGAATTAAAGAAGAAATGAAGACCTTCAAAAGCATATGCATTTCCATTGATCAAAAGACAATGTTTTACACGGCGAAACCCGACCCAAAATGCAAGTTTAACCCAAACAAAGAGTTGGACTTCAAAAGTATTGCAGATTGGTTGAACCAAAGAAAGGGCACACACTTATGTCAAAATGGAGGATTTGACGACTACCCAATGACTTCCTGGAAAGCCGTGCCGCGAAGAAAGGGAATCAAGAATGGACGTGGTCCCTGATTTTCGGCCATTTCAAAGAGAGCTCCTATTTGTTCGCAGGCAAAGCATGTAATTTGTGTTGTGAGTTTTTTACATCCAAATTGTTAAAGTCTTGGGTTCCATTGATCAAAAGACACCGTTTTACACGGCGAAACCCGACCCAAAATGCAAGTTTAACCCAAACAAAGAGTTGGACTTTAAAAATATTGCAGATTGGCAGAACCAAAGAAAGGGCGCACACACACACACTTACGTCAAAATGGGGGATTTGATGGCTGCCCAATGACTTCCTGGAAAGCTGTGCCGCGAAGAAAGGGAATCAAGAATGGACGTGGTCCCTGATTTTCGGCCATTTCAAAGAGAGCTCCTATTTGTTTGCGGGCAAAGCGTGTAATTTGTGTTGTGAGTTTTTTACTTTCAAATTGTTAAAACCTTGGGTTCCATTGATCAAAAGACACTATTTTACACGGCAAAACCCGACCCAAAATGCAAGTTTAACCCAAACAAAGAGTTGGACTTTAAAAGTATTGCAGATTGGCCGAACCAAAGAAAGGGCACACACACACTTACGTCAAAATGGAGGATTTGACGGCTGCCCAATGACTTCCTGGAAAGCCGTGCCGCGAAGAAAGGGAATCAAGAATGGACGTGGTCCCTGATTTTCGGCCATTTCAAAGAGAGCTCCTATTTGTTTGCGGGCAAAGCGTGTAATTTGTGTTGTGAGTTTTTTACTTTCAAATTGTTAAAACCTTGGGTTCCATTGATCAAAAGACACTATTTTACACGGCAAAACCCGACCCAAAATGCAAGTTTAACCCAAACAAAGAGTTGGACTTTAAAAGTATTGCAGATTGGCCGAACCAAAGAAAGGGCACACACACACTTACGTCAAAATGGAGGATTTGACGGCTGCCCAATGACTTCCTGGAAAGCCGTGCCGCGAAGAAAGGGAATCAAGAATGGACGTGGTCCCTGATTTTCGGCCATTTCAAAGAGAGCTCCTATTTGTTTGCGGGCAAAGCGTGTAATTTGTGTTGTGAGTTTTTTACTTTCAAATTGTTAAAACCTTGGGTTCCATTGATCAAAAGACACTATTTTACACGGCAAAACCCGACCCAAAATGCAAGTTTAACCCAAACAAAGAGTTGGACTTTAAAAGTATTGCAGATTGGCCGAACCAAAGAAAGGGCACACACACACTTACGTCAAAATGGAGGATTTGACGGCTGCCCAATGACTTCCTGGAAAGCCGTGCCGAGAAGAAAGGGAATCAAGAATGGACGTGGTCCCTGATTTTCGGCCATTTCAAAGAGAGCTCCTATTTGGTCGCGGGCAAAGCGTGTAATTTGTGTTGTGAGTTTTTTACATCCAAAATGTTAAAACCTTGGGTTCAGGTTTAGTTTAGAGAAACACTCGAGCATATTGAGCGATTGTAATTCCAATTCTCCAATTATAGCAAATTTGTATTACTAGCTCTTCCCGTAGATATAGGTGTCAACACTTGGACCGAATCACGTAAATCTTTGAATCCTTTATTATTCCACGTTTATTTTATTTTTTTTATGATTTTCCACTTACTTAAATACTAAATCCTTATTAGCTTCCCCGTTTGTTAATTTTACCACGAGGGTTACTTCTCACCTGTAATGAAAAGGAAATAAAGCAAAAACGCAAACAAGGAGATGATGGGTGGGTCATCCTAATGTGGAAAATAAGTCCCGCCAATGCTTTTTAGCGTGTTTTTTTATGTTGCCAGCAAAATTTTTAGACAAAAGATTCCCTGACTTCTCCCATACTACAAAGTAGGGGTGAGCATGGTCCAGGTTGGGCCGGCCCACCCCCTAACTCTAGGACCAACCCGCATAGTGCTAGTCCTAAATTTTTGGGACCGAGGACCGACCCTATTGAGCTTAGGATCGAGGACCGAACCGATGCAATGGGTTCGGTCCAGTTCTACGGTCAACCTGAGACCAACCGATAATTTTTTATTTCATTTTTTGTACTCCTTAAAAAAGCAATTGAGGACCGGACTAACCCAATGGGTTCGGTCCGGTTCTAGGGCCAACCCGGGACCAACCGATAATTTTTTATTTCATTTTTTGTACTCCTTAGAAAAGCGATTGGGGACCAGACTGACCCAATAGGTTTGGTCTGGTTTCCAAGTCAACCCAGGACCAACTAATAATTTTTTATTTCATTTTTTGTACTCCTTGAAAGGGCAACTAAGGACCGTATCGACCTAATGGGTTCGATGATAAGCAAGGTCAGCTAAGAAAGGCAAGCGGTGAGGGTCAAGTGGGGTGAGCGTCGAACGGAATGAGCATCGAATGTCGAGCGGGGAGCAACAAGCCAAGCGAGCATCGAGTGGCGAGCGGCACGAATGACCCTAAGCGAGCGAGGTGAGTGTTGAGTGGCGAGTGGAGAAGTTGTTTCTTTCGATTTTGGCAAATTGAAGACTAAGAGAACAAATAAGATATGAGAGAACGAATACTAGAGGAGGATGTCATAAGGAGCTATTTATGCATTTTTGGACGCCGTGAGGACTCCTCACGAAAACATTTTCCTCATTCGTAAATTATGACTATTGACATTGTAAAAGACATTAAAAATCTAAGTTATTAAAGAATAATGTACCGACAAAAAAAAGAATAATGTAAAATTACTTGAACTCCTCATTAATGAGCTATTTAATGTTGTTGACTCTATTTATTTTAAGGTTTTCTCTATATAAAAAAAATTATAAATAATATTATATATATAATATCAGGGTTGGTCCGGGTTGGACCGACCCGAAACTCTTAGGACCGAGAACCAACCCGCATAGTGCTGGTCTAGAAATTCTACGACCAAGGACCGGCCCAATCTCCTTGGGAACCGGACCAGGACCAGCAGGGTTGAGCCGGTCCAGGGTCAGTCCAAGATTGACCCTGGACCAATGCTCACCCCTACTACAAAGAGTTTCTTTTCAAAGTTAAATTTCTTGAAAGTTCGTCACTTAGATCCTATCACTCTTGTTCTGATTACAATTCATCAGGGCCAGAACCCCCGTGCCAAGCTCGAACCCAAGACTAAGAGGGCCGGTTTGTGTGGGCCAGCACAACTCAATTACCATGCTTAGATAGGGGCTTTATAAATATACATGTTAGGAAAAGCAAGATGCTGAAATTAAGTCTGTTTGGCCGTTTGAAACCAAAGAGTTTGCAAAATAATGCACGAGTATATGAGTCAAATTCAGATTTTGTGGGAGAAGGGGAATCTCGATGTTCAATTGCCGGTGTGGTACAGAAACTGAAGTTATGGTCCTAGTAATGAACAAAGAATACGTGATGCAAAGTACTTTGTTAGAAACTAAACAAAGAGAAAGATATTTTAGAATTTGGTGGAGAATTAAGAATGTTAGCTCTGATCTTGAAGTGAAGTTTCCCGTGGAAAATCAACAATGTTGTACAATCGTGGCCGGCAAGCATGATGACCTCCACCATGAGAAGTTTTCCATTTCTTTTTCCCTTCTTTGAACTTTTCTTTTTAGGTTCTCTCGATTTGATTACCAAAGCCATCGCAGGATAGTCTCAAATATTGATAAACTAACGCAAGGCGTCAATAGTGCTCGACACTATTGAAGCCTATGGGATTTCGATGAGCACTGATTGAGTTTAGTCGAAGGCCCACTTGTGTAAATAAAGATGGTTCAACCCCTTCCACTATATGGGGGTAAATTACGCACAACTTTGAATTTTGGGGTAATACAAATTTGCCTCTGATTTTTCACTTGTTATACAATAACGTCTGAACTTTTATTTTGTTCAAGCAATTAACTCTTCATTATATTGTTATTAGCATGCACATACTTGTGAATTTTAAGGGGTAAAAGTATAAATTTTATCTCATTCTTTTTCTAAGGAAGCCTCTTTTTCTAGAAGACTGAAAAATATAGAAAATGGAAGAGAAATAAATTAACTAAAATACTAATAATCAAAATAATAAATATCGATAATCATATTTAATGATGAGAATTTTTCAAAATTAAATAAATGTAGCCACCTTAATATAACTAAATAAGACATTTTAAAAAATAAATACAAATTCATTAGAATGGGAAAAAGGCATCTATAACTAAAAGATCAAATAACAAGAATTGCTTAATCACTATGTATGTTTAAAGGGTAAATTACTGTAAAAATTATTAATTAACAAAAATATTTACAAGGAGGACGATCAATCCCTTGCAAATCTATCTCTTTAAGAGGCAATTTTTCAAGAAGAGCTTTTAGCATCTTGAGTTCAAAAATGCCCTTTGAATCGATAGTTGTCCGAAATTTTCTAAATCGTTTTGGCTTTTAGATAAGTTTTAAAATCGGAACCTCCTCGGATGCAACGACACATATAACTTGCTTCAGTTTTGGCTCATACGCTAGTTTTTAGGTCCGCACCATATTGTGTAACGAGGCAGAGCTTTCTTTGAGAAAGCTACTCTCACCGAATTATCTTAAATAGTAACTTGTGCCATTTTCCTGGTCCTACGTGCTTGCTTTTGTAAGTTCGGGTTTGTCTTATATCTTTCCTTCTTAGACAGTTCTTTGCCTTATATTTCTTATTCAATTGTTGGACACATCAAAGAGCAACCAAAAGCATCGATCCATTCATTAAACATATGAACTCATATTCTAGTGGAGTTATTCGCCAAATTTACGATATGGACACCTTGACGCGTTTGTAATTATTTGGATTGTGCCTCAATTTTCAATTTACGCTTCATATTCTTATCGCAGGATTTTGAACAACCACCTTACCCTACTCAATTTGATTAATATCAAAACACTGTAAATGAGTCAGCTTCATTACTAAACTAAGTAGATCACCGAATCAACAAGCAATTCACCGCCTCAATCAAAAACCGGACATGCTAGCATAATAAACCACGCGGATGCCACGAAAAAAAAAAGCATAATATATGCTAATCACTAGAGGTGAGAAAATGGCTGATGAACCCATTTTGTAATTCAGATTCAATGACCTGGCAATAACATGAGTTGTTAGCTATCTGTGTCAAAAGGGAGGTCTAAAACTTTCTAGTTTTTTTTTTTTTAAATCTCAAGCCACTCTTAAATGTGGTGCGACACAAACATGGACATCACCTATACTTTGTTCACTAATCAGAGATATGATCAGAAGAAATCAAGAACGGACCTCACTAAAAGAGTGCACCACTTCATGGCAATAATATAATAACAATGAAAACAATAATAAATAATAATAATTTGTACGCCCTTCATGCAATTGGTCGGCTAAATGTGCTTTGAGTCATGGTGTAAACAAGAATACATGTACTAGATCTTAGAAGGAACTTCTGATACCCTCAACAGTTTCATCGTATTTTTGTCATTGGGTCTTCCTTTCGTAATACACACACAGAGGGAAGAAAAAACACATCATAAGCTAGAAAAACTTTCCGAGGAATGCTCTCGAACTATTCGTTCTTAAAAATATTTAACGTCTAGCATCACATTTTTAATTGTTTTAATGCCTTATCGAAAAAAAAAAAAACAGTTAGTATCTCTTAGCAAATCCCTCAAGTTAGCACATGGATTACATAATCCATTGCATAGACAATCCATTAAATATGCTATTCAGGAATTTAATTATTGTAATTAGCGTGTGATATCGCCTAAGTGTAGATAAGGAGAGTAGCTAAGCTAAGCTCTTAGAATAGATCAAAGGGATAAATAATTAACTTGATGCTATGGACTGCTTCAATGTCTCCTTTTGCATGTCCAGCTCCAGCCCGTTCCAACCATTTTAGTGGGTCTTTTGGATCGATGGTTTCATCACTTTGTTCTTCGGTTATAAAATGGAAGTTTAGTGGAGTAATGTGTAACAATTGAAAGTTTAGAAGGAACCTTGTATTACCCCTTAAATTAGGGTAATTTTTGAGCTATTAAAAATCGTAGTATCCAATGGATAAATTTCATTTCCTACTGAAGTATTGTATTATCAGTGAGCACTTGTGCTAAAAAAATTATATTATTAACGCGTGTCGAGGATCATGAAATAATCAACATGCTATAAAGTGAATTATAAAACTGACTTTTTTATCTGCAAAATTGTGCGGGGCTGTGCATTTGGTCTGACGAAATGTATGTTATAAAGCCACTTGCATTAGGTCCAGCAGTATTGGATTTCCAAAAATCCATTTCCTTAGTAAAAACAAAGACTCTTTTGAACTAAAGTCGATTTTCATTTTGTAAATCATGTTAGCTGGGCACAGTTTTCTAGATTTGGAGGGAGAAAGATCCATTTTGGTTGTTCAAAAATTTCTAAGTCATATTGGTCCTTAAATAAGTTTTCGAATGGAGCCTACTCGGATGCAACGAGAAATATAACTTTCTCCAATTTTGGCTCATGCGTTGCTTTTTTTAATAGGATTCGGACCTAGAAGATTAGTTCTTCAATGGATCTTTCTCCATAATGATGATGATGATGAGGTATTTCTTTACTCTGATCTCTCTTCTTTTGAAGGTCAAAACAAAAAAATACAACCAAAGATCATAAATTATGCTCATTGTGACAGCAATCCAAACTCTTTTCTGGTAAACTTGTTCTAGTATGACACAAATACCCTCTGTTTACCACTAGGAAATCCTAAACTCTACCAGTGTGAACCAATTTCCCAAATCTGTTCTAGTGTATAAGTTTATGGGTTTTGTTGAGATTTGAGTATTGATGTATAACATAATTTAAGATTTTTAGTAACAAAGAAATTTGGGGTGATTGTGTCACGGTGACCATAGTTTAAAGAATTTAATAGTATAAACACGGGTCAGAATAGATTAGGCAACTTCATATTCCTACGTTTCGATACATGTATATTCTTGTCGATGGAAATTCTTTAAAACGCCTAATAATTCATCTAACTTCTAGCTGTCAATTACCAATTATCCTTAGTATTACATAATAGCAGACCCAAATTTTATTGCAGTTTGGAGGGAGAGACATAGTTTTAATTAAATCAGTGTGGAGTGCCCCTATATAGTTGTGGCGCCCATCGACTAGACCATGTCTACTTCTTCTAATCTAAGTCAATTTTATGATGGTACATTTGTACTTCAGGCCATCGCTAATACAAATTTTGATTAAATAGTACTTAGAATCATATTAATGGAGAAATAACTCCACTAAGCAATTTTATAAAACGCGTTTGGCTTGCCTGAAAATTATTATAAGTACTATTTTATTGACGATCACTTATGCCACAATATTATGTCGCTAATGCGTGTCAAGGATCATGTATATATATTCTCTTTCTTTTTTTTTCCTTTTTTTTTTTTTTTTCACTTTGTACCCGAGCATAATGCAAAGAAGTTCTTCTTTGCTCTAGTCCTTCCCTTAGTTTTTCCTTCAAATCCCAGAAGGATATCAAAGTGTCTCCTCTCTTTCACTCCTACTTTATTCATAAAAACATCAAAAGGGAACAAAAGTATTATATAGTGACATTTTGTTGACATGGTAAGATTTTCTTTTGTTATGGTAAAAGACATGGTAAGTTATCCCCATAAATGCCGCCAAAACGTATCTTCTTGCAAGTCTTGGCCTAAATCATAAAACAGTAGTTTTATAAATCTAAGTTTGAGGGGAAAATTTTTGCATCTAAAGTTTTTCGATCTGAATCAATCTACCGTACTCACTTATTTAATATACGATATGGACATCCTCCTGCAATATCTAAATTAATTTGATAAAGCTGAAAGTTCAGACATTTTTCAAGAAAATTAAGATTCCATGACAGTTTAAAACAAAAAAAAAAATGACATAACGTTGAAAGTTCATGACATTTTTAATAACAAGTGGAAAGGCTAAAGAGATTTGGAAGGTTTACTTTTCCAAAAATGACTTTTTAAAAGAAAATGAGAATTGTCTAGATTTCCAATATACATTCATAAATTTATTCACTGGTTAGATATTAAATTATGATTTGATCATATCGCTTAATATATAAACTTTAGTGTACTTATTTTCATTACTCGTAAATAATCATAACATTATTTTGTCAAACTTCAAATAATGGCGCACATGCTTACAGAGTGAAAGTTTACATCTTTTTTTTAACATAATTGAAAAAAAAATCCAAATATTGCTAGCAATCATATAAATAGCTTCATTACTTAGAATCTCTTACATAAAACAGTCAAAGCAGGTGATCATTTATAAAATGGTGGCTAAAAGAATCATTTATCAAGCAAAGTATAAAAATAGTAAACCCCACTGGCTTGATTTTTTTTTTGTCTGTTTTACTTTAACTTTTAATTCACTCTTAAACTTTTGTTCGGTCTCTTTGCAAAGCGTGGAAGTCAAACTCCACACCTGTGTTGACACCTAAATTTTGTCAATCCGATCATTCATTTATTGCATAAAAAATTAGGGACTAAACTTTAGTCCCTAAACAAAAATAATATTAAATTGCATAGCATAGCATTTGTTTTATTGCATTTGCATTGGAACGGAAATGAAGGGGTTTAAGTTGATGGTTCTAAGTTTTAATCTGATGAGTTCAACTAAGTCCATGGTGGGAGAATTTGGCCAAGCTCATTATTAGTTAAATGGGTCGATTTTAATGCCAAGGTGGAAATTCGCTAATTGAGCTCGATCTTAAGAAATATTGAGGCAAATTGGAGAAGAGATATCAAGAGATCTATTGATCACCTGGCAAGGAATCGGTATAATTTTCGAGATATTTGGGTGTGTGCTTAAGAGGGGCAAATGAGCCGCGGCTGATTCTGTTAATCGAAGAAAATACAAAGGAAGGGCTGAAAGAATTTTTTTTGCTGATCTAGTGAATAAAAACGTGCAGACAAAGATATAGAAGGTAGGGCATGAAAAAGAATGGCATTATTCATGAATGGAAAGGAATTTTTAAAAGAGATTTTGTTCAAAACAGGAGAGAGGGACACGATTCTTTCATGAGGACACATGGATCCGCAAAATATGCGAAGATAGACACACGGCCGAGTACTTCACGGCCAAACATCTCAAGGCCGTGCCTCCACCGATCCTCACCACCGTCATTAGAATTCTTGCTGCCAATCACTGCTGCCTTACGAAGCTGAGAAGTTGCTGCCTCGCTGAAGATCGCCGAGCACTTTCTGTCGCAAATGTTCGTGAGTGATACGCGAAGAAACGTACATGGTGTGCTCCTGTTCTTCAAGTCGCATCAACAGCACACCCTCACGCTTGCAGGTGGTCCTCCCTCTTGACTTCACGACACACGGACACGGCGTGATACACATGGAGCCATCAAGGAAAGACCAGTGGAAACTTTGATCGTGGGGTTTGGAGGGTCAAAGTTTGAAAATCAAAGACTATCGTCACAAGACTTGGATGACTCGGACAAAGAGTTTGGGAGTTAGCAAAGTTTGTCATTGGTCAAAGTTTCCTTGGCGCCCTTCACTGCCTTGTCGAGAGAACCAACACCGCTTGCTACGTCGCTTCACTGCCCATTGGCCGTGAACCATCGCGCCGCCACTCACTGCTGTTGTCTCCAGCCCGTAAGCACCACTGCCGCTGTGAACGTCACCGCCGCTTACCGTCCTGCTGAGGAGCCGGCTGCAATTCCGGTATAATTGCGTTTGATCCAAATTTGGAAAGAATATATGCACATGTCACGCCCCGAACCCCAAGCGCGCGCATCCCACTGCGGTCGATCAAATATGCGACATCCCAGGATACGTCGCCGACGCATTCATTTATTATGCGCATGCGGAACGTATTATAAAACCCCTGACAAAAACTCACGGGATAGGAAAGCAGGAAAACAACTCATCCATAAACAAACATGCTTTCATAAATAGTCACTCTAGAGATTACATATATACCAAAAAGAGTCAATCTACAAAAATGGATCAGTCCACCAAAAAGAAGGAATAGCCCTATGACCACTAGTCGGACTCGTTCTTCGATCCCACTTCTAACGGATCAGCCTCCGGGGGTTCCGCCATCTACGGTCCTGAAATTTTGGCCCACAACGGGGTGAGACATTGTCTCAGCAAGTTCAACCCCCTTAACCCCTATTAGAAAGCAAATACGCCCAAGGGTCGCCTAGCCACACAACACAGAAGACTTACCTCATCTTATTTCTTTTCTGCAGGTTAGTACAGTTCAAATCACTAAATCACAGGTAGTCATAAGAACTTAAACAATTGGAACACAATCACTTTCATGTAATCGGTAACCACACCCAGCACACGTTCCAATTGATATTCACTGCCACACCAGGGCATAGCCTACTCGCAGTTCGGCTATCTACTGGCATATAGCCAGGCATCGCCTCCCCCCTTGGAGCGCGGCTTCGTCACTACGTAGATGGCGTTCCCGAAGGAGCATGGGCCCAGAATCTGCTGCGACCCGCAATCATTGAAAGGGCATCCCATATAGAGGCAAGTCCGGCTCAACAGCCCAAAACAATTTCCTCTTATTTATCACACAACAATTTCACAATTGGCCCTAGGACACTTTGCATTTCATTCAATGCTCCCAATTAAAAATAGTGATCCCAGCCATTTTTCTTCATATTAAAAATATTCCAGAAATTAACCACGTGTGTGGGGACACGTTAATTTCAATCCAGAAAACCAATATCTCACTTTTTCAAATCTCACTATTTAATATAATACTTAAAATCCAATTTTTGCATCAAAACCCGACACTTGGGTTTTTATGAATAAAATCCCTATTTATCACAATCAACACTCAATTTGCCACATCCATTCATCAAATTCAAATTCTAAATGCACAGCAGCGATCGGCACGGAATTTTGACCAATTAAGGTCCCAAAATAATTTTCGAATTTTAATTTTTTTTAAATAATAATATTTTAATAATTCCGTAATATAATATATTATTAAATAATTCCAGAATTTCGAAACATTTAAGTAAATCAAAAATAAACCCCTATTATGTCCCATCAAGGTTTATTATAAAATAAACTCTCTTAGCCTTAATTAAACATGCTTTAAATTAAACAAACATCTTAATCTAAATCACAATTAAATAAACTAAACTAACCACCTAAGCTTACTTAACTTAGACTAATCACACTTAGGGCATCATTAACACTCTAATCAAGATTTAGTGAGTTAAACTCACCCGATTAACGAACCGATCGGACCAAAACGATGGGGACCGACTTTCTCAAAGGCGGACCTAGCTTTCGGGGTCGGGAAGCCGGCCAAAACTGGCCAAGACCGGGCTGCAACACCCACTCGGCGAGCTGCTGTTTGGGGCCGAGAAGAGGCGGATCCGGGCTCGATTGGGCGGAGGAATGGCAGGGGAGAGACGGTGGCAACTTGGGGCGGTGTCGGACGGCGACGGCAACGACGAAGGAGGCTCCGGTGACGGCGACAAGTGGCGGACGTAGGGCTGGAAACTTGGGTTGTGGACGACGAAATGGCGAGCTAGCCGGCAAGGCGCGCGCGGACAAGCGGCAACTGCGGTGGCGAGCTTCTCTGGCGGAGCTGGTGGCGTGGAGCGAACAGGCGGATGGCGTCGCGTGGGGAGGGGGCGAGCTGCTGGTTCGGTTGAGCTTCTCCCTCTCTCTTCTCCAAGTTCAAAAAGAAGACCAAGCTTGAAGATGGAGTTGATTGGTGAGGTGATGTCCCACCTTTTTGGGGTGAGATCTCAACCCTCCACTTGTCAAAATCCTAGACACCCAAGCCCCACCATGACATCACTCGATGATGTCACACTCAATATCTCCAATCTCCCACAACCTTACTCCAATGGGTGCAATTTCTTTTTCCGCCGGGGCATAAAATCTTGTACAACAACTTCTTCAATTCCATTTAATTCTCTTCCAATTGAGTCCAATTGAAGTCCATAAAATTAATCCAATGTCACCACACTTCAATTCACATATTTACTTGACCATAGTACCATCTTGATCTAAAAATACAACCAAAAGCGGGCCTACTAATTTTCCAAACCAAATTAGCCATAATTTGATTATTTTGCTGAAAAACTCGGTTTGCATGAAAAATCTCCCGAAGATGAGTCAATGTTCCTAAAATGATTTGTGACACACCATGACTTCCAATTTCTGAATCCGATCTCAACTCACGGTTAATTTCACTCTAGCCCGATATTAGCGCGTCCTGATCTACCGGGTAGCTTTTAGAAATTTTCATGCATTTGACGTATGGTTGATCAAGCCACAATGTACATCTTTGACACATTGGTGACTCTTGGTTGTCGGGGTAATCTCAAGGTTTCAAATATGGACACAGGATACCCAATCGACAGAAAAGCCGGTCTAGTGCCGACCGACAAGAATAGTGCGATCTGGTGGAATCACCCACACTCGATCACATGCCTCTGTCGATTCGACCTATCTCCGATCTCTAATCGAATTTTAACTGTGCCGTAATGACCCTTGCAGATTAGCTCGGTCGAAAGGTCGCTTCCTGGTCAGATTCTCGAGTCTGATGCATTGGAATCTCTTACCGGCTTCACCTGATAGATTAGTTTTCACATGAGTGGTTAACTCAAGGAAAAGAACTATATGCGTGAAGATGAAATGTCCGTCTCATTTTATTAAATACAAAATTGGAAAATCAGGATGTCACAGCACATCTCTAGTATATTTGCACATTTTACTGCCTTATTTGAGTGATTTAGTATATTCCAATATATCTTGTTAGATATTAGAACTATTGGATATTAGAATATTCTGTTGGATATTTACTTAAATAATGCAATATCCACAAAATCCTAAGATACCCCGAAGTTAAAAAAACTTTCCTAATTTAACAACGTACATTGGATGGTCATCTGATCTTTAACTTTCCACGCTTGTACAATATTTATGTTCATAAATCATGTTAAACTATGATTTGGCCATATTACTTAATATCGATTTTAGTATACTTATTAACGCTACTCGTAAATAAACCATGACCTTTTTTTTTTGTCAAACTTCAAAAGATGGGGAGTACATTCTTACTGCGTAGAATTTTACATCTTTTTTGAACAGAATTGAAAAAGAAAAATCCACATATTGCTAGCAATTATAATACAAAGCACCGTTAATTAGAATATTTTGCATGAAACGGTGAAAGCACGTCATCTTACAAATTCCCATCGAGGATCCATGGAAGATATTGAAATTGTAGTCTTGAATCATTTAACAAACGTTTCTGGCCAATAAAGAAAAGGATTAATATCACAAACAACTCTAAATTGGTACAAATTTATTTTAAACTAATTTTTTGACTTCAAAAAATCTCAAATTGATACACATGTGATAAACTTACCCTTCATTAGTTTCCGTTAAATCTTACCGTTAAGTTACTGAGTTGGATGATATGTCGGTTAATGGATGTACCAATTTGATCTGTAGTCTTTTGAATTTTAATGGAAACTAACAAAGAGTAAATTTATCACAAATATACCAATTTAAGATTTTTTGGTTAAAAATTAATTTGGGGTAAATTTATCATATGTGCACTGATTTGGGGTTTTTATAATTAAAGATTAATTTGGGGTAAATTTACGTATGTGTACCAATTTGAAGTTTTTTGTGGTATTAATTCTAAAGAAAATCATTTATCAAATTGCGGCTAGAAGAATCATTTATCAAGCAAACTATCAAAATAATCAACGACATGGAGCGTCTCCAACTGCACGGGAAAAAAAAAAGGAGGAGGAGAGGATTTTCCTGATTTCACATCAAAGCTGGGTGGGAGACGAAGCTTCGAGGAAGTTTCGCGCCAAAATGTCGTGCGTCCCGTATTGGAAATTTGCCTCTTCATTTGCATTGTATTTTTGTGAATATATTTTGAGGATGTAAATAATACACGGTTCGTTGTCATGGGTGGGTCAATGATTGACCTCTTGTAAATCTAGCCGCGAAGTATTTACGTCTCAGATTCCTAGTGGGAAACCGTCAAAAGTATCCCAGAACGGGCAGTGTCGAGGAGGAGGACGGTCCCTTTCTTCCCCCTAAAATGGGCCGTGTTTCTAGAGGCTGACCCGAGATTTTTTCACCCGAGAGACGGTCGACGCTACATAATATAATTGATAGGAGTGGACAGTGAAAACCTTAGGCAAATGCCACTTGATTCCAAGGGCGTGCCTGGCAAATTGGTGAGAGATCCGGTTTCTGAAGTGGAGATGAGACCCCTTTTGTGCCCGTGACGAATTCTAGGAGCTCAAAACTGGTGATTAGACCAGCTTGTTATAGAACAGACTGGTACCTAAGGACCGATATTTTCCTTTTTTCTTGAAACCTCTACCTTGAAATTTTTATCAAACCTAATCTTCTAAATAGTGACGATGGATTAGATAACGAGATATCAGATTTCCATTAATATTGATGAATTTTACAAAGTCAAATCAATTTTTGCTCCACAAAGTTTGTATCTTTAGTCCTATTGATCCAAAATAGTCGATTGTATCACAAAACCGATTTGATGACAGCATAAAACCATTTTTTGGGGGACCTTGACCGTCGTTCATTGTGAAACTAGTCCGACAAAATCCGAGGAAAATTTGGTGAAAAAGAAAAAGTTGCGAGGAGAATTCGGCACTCAGCATAAATATGGCAACTGCTTCAAAGGCGAAGGCAGGAGTTATAAGAACCGCAACAGTGAGGGTGGAAGAGACAGACAGAGACGTGCAAGGATGAAGAGAAACTGAAAAGCTCTTCTAGACGTTGATGCGTTATAAAAAAGCGATAATAAAATTTAGGGTTAAATATCTAGAATACATTTATAATAAATCACCAAAAACCTCAAATTAATATATTTGCGATAAATTTATCCTCCGTTAGTTTATGTTAAATTATATTACTATCACAAAAAGCCACAAACTAATACACATGTGACAAACGGAGAGTAAAATCCCAAATTGGTTCAAGTGTCTATTGCCACATATTATTCAACTTAGCAATTTAACACAGATCTAACGGAGAATAAATTTGTTATAGGTGTATAGTTTGGAGTTTTTATGGTCAAAAAATTAGTTTGAATAAATTTGTTGCAAGTGACCCAGCTTGGGATTTTTCATGGTATTACATCAATTAATAATCTCACTTGTAGTTCTTCAACTCATTTAAATTATCCAATTGAATTCTTAGATTTTTAACATCTAAGTGTATGACCTAAGATTTTATATCGTTAAAATGACCATCATCCCATTGCCAAAAAAGAAAAGAAAAAGGGCCACCACCTAAAATCAACCTTGGGGAAAATTAATAATCTTATTTGACTTTACTTTTACTTCTATGAATTATCATTTAAAAATTAATTGGCATGGACATAATTTATTACCTTTTATAAGATACACCTTTACTTTATATTTTTCTACATTTGTAAATCTATAAATATATATTAAAATTTTGCATCTAAAGAAAATTATTATAGATGGACTATTCGAGGAGAAATTATAAACGTAAAATTCATATGAAGAAAATAGGGAGATCGTAAAGAGGGGAGGGGGAATGGAGATGGGGATGGATTACATACATTTGACAAGTATATGAGTTCGGCTTTGGGCCCAGTAAAAAAGATTACGGGTGCTTTTAGTTCAGCATTCCCAAAGGGGCCCCTTGGGGAAATGCTAGACCGTTTGGCAACCATTTTGAAATAGTTTTCAAGTAAAAGTCAACATTGGCAAGGCTGAAAACCCAATGCTAGTAAGGACTAGCTTTGAGCTTTCGATTTTGGCTAAATGCTGAAACTTTTTTTTTTCCAGAACTATCATAACTTATTTTTCAAATTTCTGATTTTGCTATCGTTATTATTTTTTTCAAATTAAATTCCAAATAATGCTAAAAAGATCAAATTTATATAAATGCTAAAAAAAATTAAAAATATTTTGGTCTAAATATTTATATAATTGATTTTTTTAGCATTATTGTCAAAATTTATATTTAAAAAATTGCATACATTATTCTTTTCAATTTTAAACAATTAAAAATTAAAAATTTTCGATGAAGGGTTTGGTCTTTTTTTAAAAAAATTATATACATGTATTTGATTTTTTAGCATTATTTTCAAATTTACATTTAAAAAGTTGCATATATTATTTTTTTCAATTTCAAACAAATAAAAACTAAAAAATTCCGATGAAGGGTTTGGTCTTTTAAAAAAATTATATATATGTATTTGATTTTTAGCATTATTTCAAAGTTATATTTAAAAAGTTGCATAAATTATTTTTTCAATTTTAAACAAATAAAAATTAAAAAATTTCAATGCAGGATTTGGTCTTTTTTTTTTTTAAAAAAAAAATTATATATGTATTTGATTTTTTTTTAGTATTATTGTCAAAATTTATACTTAAAAAGTTGCATACATTATTTTTTTCAATTTTAAGTAAATAAAAATTAAAAATTCCAATGAAGGGTTTGGTCTTTTTTAAAAAATTATAAATGTATTTGATTTTTTTAGTATTATTCTCAAAATTTATATTTAAAAAGTTGCATACATTTTTTTTTATTTTTAAACAAACAAAATTTTAAAAAAAAAAAACTATTAATCACCCAAATGGCTTTTCAGAGAGCAAAATTAACCTAAGACAAAGTTTAGTCCAAGTGTCTGGGAGCATAACTTCTTTCAACCAAGCCCCTACTTGGATCCATACCTAGCCCAAAGCTTATGCAGTTCCTTGAGGGCTTCGACCACGTCCATTTGATCCTGCGGTAACTCCATCGAGCACGCAACTCCAATCCTTAGGATAGAGGCAACACATCCTCTCATCCTTTCAATTTCATTCTCACTTTCTCCGTTAAAAATGGCCAAGTCCACGATCTCCATCACTTGGTCTGGCAGAGCCACCTTGACAAAGTTGTGGAGATTTAAATGGTCCTTGAAAGTCTCTTTCGTGGGTCTTCTCCCAGTTAACATTTCCAATAAAAGAATACCGTAGCTATACATATCGCCTTGTGTGGATACCATATTCCCCATGCCATACTCTAAAATAGTGTACATCAAGCAATATACAATGAAAATAAATATTTTATCTAAAAGCGAAGAGAAATAAAACTTAGACAATCAATGAGAAAATTTTCTTACCAGGAGGGACATAACCTATGGAACCCCTCACTACCATTAAGCTACTACCGTCATCAATGTCCAGGGCGCCTGATTTCGTAGGGGAGCTGATTGTCGCCAGCCCAAAATCCCCAACTCGTCCCATCATCTCGTTGTCCAAAAGGACACTGCTTGGCTTGAGATCTCCATGTACAATCTTTGGGCTACAAACCTCATGAAGATATTCGATTGCGGAAGCTATGTCAATGGCAATGTCTAACCTTTACATTAGTCCCAAATGCCTTCGCTTTCCATGTTCATATTCATGCTCAACGTCCTCTTCGTTTCCTTGGTGTATCCAATCCACTAAACTCCCATTAGCCATGTATTCGTACAATAGAGCTTTGAAATCGTTGCTATGATAGTCCACGCTTGAACAAACATTCACTTTTTTCACGAGATTTCGATGTCGTATAGCCCCTAAGGTTCGACATTTCGATACGAAGCTCTTCGAAGCACCTCTATGGCCCAAGTTGAGCACTTTAATCGCCACCAAGCCGCCTTCCTACGTGGTTGCTTTATGGACAATACCATATCTCCCTTTACCAATCACATTGATCTTAGAGAATCCGTCTGAGGCTCTAAAGAGCTCCTCATAAGAGACCATCGAAAATTTGTGTTTAAACAAAAATTCAATCGAAGAGGTATTCTTTTTCAACTTCTTTCTCCGATACCAAAAGATAAACAGGCAAAGACACAGAATGAAGTATGACAAGATGGCCGTCACTGTGGCGATTACTCTAACTTTGTTGGTCCATAATGGTTTAGAGGTATTCAATTTGCAGGAAGGAAGGTTTAGTTCTGCAATACCTCCACAGAGATTCCTATTCTCAAAGACGGACACTGCACTAGCATTAAGAAATACTCCTTGCTTCGGAACTTCTCCTTCAAACTTGTTTGAAGATAGATTCAAGTACTTTAAATCTGTAAGTTGAGCGAGAAAGCTCGGGATTTCGCCAGATAAGTTGTTATGGGAAACATCCAACTCTTGTAAGCCTCGTAATGTGCTTAAAGCCAGAGGAATTTCGCCATGAAAGGAATTGAATGCTAAGCTGAGCCGACCCAATACTAAGCACTTGCCAATGGAGCTAGGAATTGGTCCCATCAACTTATTGTAAGATAGATCCAGTTCGCCAAGATCCCAACTTGAGATGGGAGAGATGCGCTCAATTGGTTATGTGCCAAGCTGAAGATAATCGAAATGGTAGAAAGGCCAAGAACCTCCCTTGGGATTAAACCACTCAAAATATTATTTGAAAGCTCAAGCTCGATTAGCTGCCTGCAGTTACCAAGACTCTGTGGTATTTCCCCGTAGAAGTTGTTGGACGATAGGTAAAAGCGATTCAATAATGTCAAATTGCCGATCGATGATGGAATCTCTCCCGTTAGCATGTTTCCTCTTAAGCACAATTCGTGCAAGTTATGGAGTGCTCCAATACAAGAAGGAACACGACCATCAAGCGAATTGTTTGATAAGTCAACATAGGACAAGTTGAAGAGATTGCCAATACCTGGAGGAATGGTTCCGTACATTGTGTTGGATGACAGAGAAATTAGCTTAACGCTATTGGAAAGATTGCCAATGGAATCCGGCAATAGACCTTCAAGAAAATTGAGGGCCAACAAAATAACTTCCAGCCTTGAACAATTAGTCAATGGGGTAATGAAACTGAAGTCATCTCGCAACTTGTTAGAAGGAAGGGATATTACTCTAAGAGCTTTCAGCCTTCCAAGATTTGCGGGCATTGGTCCATGAAAACTGTTAATGCCATAGGAGATGTACTGAAGGCCAGAGGCATTCGATAAGGACGGGGGTATAACCCTAGTAAACAAATTACTATGAAAATCAAGATAAAAGAGAGAAGGAAGAGTATCGCCAATGTAAGGGGGAATGCTCCCTCTCAATTGATTGTTATTGACGCAGAAATAGAAAATGCCAAACATGTTAAAGATTGCCGAAGGGATCTTGCCAGTGAGTTGGTTATACGCCAATAGAACAAAACTCAGACCATGAAGCTTGGACAATGTCTTGGGAATCTCTCCTTGCAACCCATTTTTCACGAGTGAAAACTCATAAAGTTGGGAGAGATTTCCAATAGAATGAAGAATAGAACCTACAAGACTGTTTATAGCCAAACCTAAAGCTTGAAGCTTTGACAAAGAGCCAAGCTCATTAGGAATTTTGCCCACAAGTTGGTTATTGATGAGATTTAAAATCTCAAGGCTTGAGCACTGAGAAAGATTCGTGGGCATTTGTCCGCTGAAAGAGTTGTTACTAAGGACGAGATAACAAAGGCGAAACGAATGGCCAATGCTTTGTGGAATTTCACCGCGAAAGCTGTTATTCTGTAGAACGAGGCTTCTCAAGAAAGAGAGGTTTCCGACATGAGGCGATAGAAAACCCCCCAAGCCTTTCGACATCAGGTTGAGGGACACGACTCTTTCGGGATGCCGTCCACCACATATCACACCTTGCCACTCACAATGATGAAAAGAGTCATTCCACGAGCTCAAAGCTCCAAGCGTATCCTCATCCACATAGATTAAAGCAAGCCGATCCGTCTGGTTGGTTTGCATCGTTGGACTTGTCCATAATGGGAGCTGGGCATAGAAAAATAGGAACATAATCGACATATGATTTTCCATTATGAGTGGATTCTATGTCCTAACAAGCTGCAAGCAAAATCTCTTCCAAATTGAATTAAAGAAGCAATGAAGACCTTCAAAAGCATATGCATTTCCATTGATCGAAAGACACCTTTTTACATGGCAAAACCCGACCCAAAATGTAAGTTTAACCCAAACAAAGAGTTGGACTTTTAAAGTATTGCAGATTGGCCGAACCAAAGAAAGGGTGCACACACACTTTTACGTCAAAATGGAGGATTTGATGGCTGCCCAATGACTTCCTGGAAAGCCGTGCCACGAAGGAAGGAAATCAAGAATGGACGTGGTCCCTAATTTTCGGCCATTTCAAAGAGAGCTCCTATTTGTTCGAGGGCAAAGCGTGTAGTTTGTGTTGTGAGTTTTTTTACATCCAAATTGTTAAACCTTGGGTTCAGGTTTAGTTTAGACATGGGAAACACTCGAGCATATTGAGCGATTGTAATTCCGATTCTCCAATTATAGCAAATTTTTATTACTAGCTCTTCCTGTAGATATGGGTGTTGACGGACTTAATTACGTAAATCTTCGAATCCTTTATTGTTCCTTGTTTATTTTTTTGGTGATTTTCCACTTACTCAAATACTAAATCCTTATTAGCTTCCCCATTTGTTAATTTTACCACGAGGGTTACTTCTCACCTATAATGAAAAGGAAATAAAACAAAAACGCAAACAAGGAGATGATGGGTGGGTCATCCTAATGTGGAAAATCAGTCCCCACAATGCTTTTTAGCGTCTTTTTTTATGTTGCAGGCAAGATTTTTAGCCAAAAGATTCCCCGACTTCTCCCGTACTACAAAGAGTTTCTTTTCAAAGTTAAATTTCTTGAAAGTTTGTCACTTAGATCCTATCACTCTTGTTCCGATTACAATTTATCAGGCCAGAACCCCCGTGCCAAGCTCGAACCCAAGACTAAGAGGGCCGGTTTGTGTGGGCCAGCACAACTCGATTACCATGCTTAGATAGGGGTTTTATAAATATACATGTTAGGAAAAGCAAGATGCTGAAATTCAAGTCTGTTTGGCCGTTTGAAACCATAGAGTTTGCAAAATAATGCACGAGTATATGAGTCAAATTCAGAGTTTGTGGGAGAAGGGGAATTTCAATGTACAATTGTCGGTGTGGTACAGAAACTGAAGTTATGGTCCTAGTAATGAACAAAGAATACGTGATGCAAAGTACTTTATTAGATACTAAACAAAGAGGAAGATATTCTAGAATTTGGTGGAGAATTAAGAATGTTAGCTCTGATCTTGAAGTCAAGTTTCCCGTGGAAAATCAACAACGTTGTACAATCGTGGCTGGCGAGCATGATGACCTCCACCATGAGAAGTTTTCCATTTCTTTTTCCCTTCTTTAAACTTTTCTTTTTAGGTTCTCTCGATTTGATTATCAAAGCCATCGCAGGACAGTCTCGAATATTGATAAACTAAGGCAAGGCGTCAATAGTGCTCGACACTGTTGAAGGCTAAGGGATTTCGATGAACACCGATTGAGTTTAGTCGAAGGCCAACTTGTGTAAATAAAGATGGTTCAACCCCTTCCACTATATAGGGGTAAATTACGCACAACTCTGAATTTTGGGGTAATACAATTTTGCCTCCGATTTTTCACTTGTTATACAATAATGTTTGAACTTTTATTTTGTTCAAGCAATTAACTCTTCATTAAATTGTTATTAGAATGCACATGCTTGTGAATTTTAAGGGGTAAAAGTATAAATTTTATCTCATTCTTTTTCTAAGGAAGCCTCTTTTTCTAAAAGACTGAAAATATAGAAAATGGAAGAGAAATAAATTAATATAAATACTAATAATCAAAATAATAAATATCGATAATTATATTTAATGATGAGAATTTTTCAAAATTAAATAAATATAGCCACCTTAATATAACCAAATAAGATATTTAAAAAAATAAATTCAAATTCATTAGAATGGGAAAAAGGCATCTATAACTAAAAGATCAAATAACAAGAATTGCTTAATCACTATGTATGTTTAAAGGGTAAATTACTGTAAAAATTATTGATTAACAATGATATTTACAAGGAGGACCATCAATCCCTTGCAAATCTATCTCTTTAAGAGGCAATCTTTCAAGAAGAGCTTTTAGCGTCTTGAGTTCAAAAATGCCCTTGCCTCGATAGTTATCCGAAATTTTCTAAATCGTTTTGGCTTTTAGATAAGTTTTAAAATTGGAACCTCCTCGGAGGCAACGGCACATATAACTTGCTTCAGTTTTGGTTCATACGCTAGTTTTTAGGTCCGCACCATATTGTGTAACGAGGCATAACTTTCTTTGAGAAAGCTACTCTCACCGAATTATCTTAAATAGTAACTTGTGCCATTTTGCTGGTCCTACGAGTTTGCTTTTGTGAGTTCGGGCTTGTATTATATCTTTCCTTCTTAGACGGTTCTTTGTCTTATTTTTCTTATTCAATTGTTGGACGCATCAAAGAGCAACCAAAAGCATCCGTTCCATTCATTAAACACATGAACTCATATTCTAGTGGAGTTATTCGCCAAATTTACGATATGGACACCTTGACGCGTTTGTAACTATTTGGATTGTGCCTTAATTTTCAATATACGCTTCATATTCTTGTCGCAGGATTTTAAACAACCACCTTACCCTACTCAATTTGATTAATATCAAAACACTGTAAGTGAGTCAACTTCATTACTAAACTAAGTAGATCACCAAATCAACAAGCAATTCACCGCCTCAATCAAAGACCGGACATGCTAGCATACTAAACCACGCGGATGTCATGAAAAAATGCATAATATATGCTAATCACTAGAGGTGAGAAAATGGATGATGAACCCATATTGTAATTCAGATTTGTTTTTTTTTTTTTTTTTTTTTTTGGTCTGAGTAATTCAGATTCAATGACCTGGTAATAACATGAGTTGTTAGCTATCTGTGATAAAAGGGAGGTCTAAAACTTTCTTCTTCTTCTTTTTATCTCAAGCCACTTTAAATGTAGTGCGACACAAACATGGACATCACCTATACTTAGTCCACTAATCAGAGATATGATCAAAAGAAATCAAGAACGGACCTCACTAAAAGAGTGCACCATTTCATGGCAATAAGATAATAACAATGAAAACAATAATAAATAATAATAATTTGTACGCCCTTTATCCGATTGGTCGGCTGAATGTGCTTTGAGTCATGGTGTAAACCAAGAGTTCATGTACCAGATCTTCAAATGAACTTCTGATATCCTCAACAGTTTCATCGTATTTTTGCCATTGGGTCTTCCTTTCGTAACATACACACACACAGACGGAAGTAAAAAACATCATAAGCCAGAAAAACTTTCCGAGGAATGCTCTCGAACTATTTGTTCTTAAAAATATTTAAACATCTAGCACCATAATAAACAATTGCACATTATCACTTCCCAGTCTCAAGCATACACATCAGATCATTCAAGTGGTGGCTAGTCACTCAAAAGCATTATGCACAATAATATATAACTCACATGAATGAAATCTATTGCAAAATATAAAAATCATGAAATTCACATATCATGGTTAGGCTACATCGTAGCCCTAACAAAAGAAAATTAGAACATAGTAGAAGAAGAAATAAAAATATATATTAAACCCAGCATCTTGAATCGAAGAACAAGAATTCTGTCATTACTTTTGTCTTCTTTTCAAAATACTTGAAAAACTCTTAGAACAATGAAAAACAATCTAACACAAAACCTAGCTCCTCTCTCAAGCTCTCAACGTTCTCATCTTCATAGGATATATCCAAGTTATCTATGTCCAAGCGCTTGCAGATAACATTAGGGAACAAAATCAAGGATTCCCTGATTTGATATCCATCTTCCACTGCTGCTTGATTTGAATTTCTAAGTTTTGCCATTTTTTTCTTTATCTTCTCCTTATCTCATTATTCTGCATAAACAAGGAAAATTCAAATAATCAGAAGGAAATCCAATTATTTTCTTATAGATACTGCATTAATTGTTGCCTAAAATGGATAAAATAACTCTATTTTTATAGAGTTATCACATCACATTTTAAATTGTTTTAATGCCTTATTGAAAAAAAAAACAGTTAGTATCTCTTAGCAAATCCCTCAAGTTAGCACATGGATTACATAATCCATTGCATAGACAATCCATAAAATATGCTATTCAGGAATTTAATTATTGTAATTAGCGTGTGATATCACATGCGTGTGGATAAAGAGAGTAGCTAAGCTAAGCTCTTAGAATAGATCAGGGGGATAAATAATTAACTTGATGATATGGACTGCTTCTCCTTTTGCATGTCCAGCTCCAGCCCGTTCCAACCATTTTAGTGGATCTTTTGGATCGATGGTTTCATCACTTTGTTCTTCGGTTATAAAATGGAAGTTTAGTGGAGTAATGTGTAACAATTGAAAGTTTAGAAGGAACCTTGTATTACCCCTCAAATTAGGATAATTTTTGTGTAATTTTCCCGTACATTTATTATGCGATGCTCAATTTCTAAAACATTATTTGCAAGGTGATAGGGCAAGATGGATTTAGAAAATTAGGTGTAGAAATATGAGAAGCGAAACTTATATTCTAACTAAGCGTCTCAACTTTTCCATCAAAGTCACCAAGGAACCGCATAATATAAGGTCCATGATTAGTGTGAGCCCATTACAATGTTGGCCGAACAATAATCGATGGACATCCGACTTCACAGCCTCGAGTAAGGACATTCATAAAAAATAAAAATAAAAATTCTTAGTCCTAGCCGCATGGAACTGGTGATGTTTTCCCGCAATGGATCCAAACCTGTAGAACAGCAAACACCTTTCAACAAACAACTCTCACCGGCAATTGTTCTCTTACGAATTTGTGTCAGCAAGGCAAGACTGTCACGTCATTTCTCGAATCAAATGAAAACTGCAAATTGCCATTTCCACCGCCTTCAATTTATACACTCTGCAATGGACGCACAATAACCGTTCAATCACAGAGCTTTACCTCAAAGCAAAAAGGAGAGTCATGACGCGTCACTCCTTCCATGCAGTGGCTGTTTTTCAGCAACATTGAATAGCAGCAACCTGTACAGCATGACAATAAGTGAAGGAGATTAACTTCAGTTCTTTCCATCACTATTTATGCTGGCCTAAGTGCCGGATAACTGAAGCTTACCGCATTCTCTCGCCCCACAATTCTGAGAAAGAAAATACAGTTGGACATGTATCAAACGTTCAACATCATCAACGACAAAGAAATGATGAAAGCAACATCCAGAAGCGGGGAACTCAGTCTAAATTGAAATATAAATACCTAAAAGGAAACCAATAATCTTCTCCAAGGGAAATGGGATGCATCTAGGAATTTTATCTAACATCCTCAAACTATTAGTTTGGATCGTAGACTCATACTAAATCTAATCATCTAGCTATTATTTGTGAAAATGTTTTGGGTGAAGCATGACATTTTCATAATCGCTTTGACACTATTGCATATCACTGCTAATGGTGGCCATACCTGCAAATGCCACATCCATTGCAGCGATTCTGCTTCTTGGATGTCTGTAAAAAAATAAATAAATAAAGTAAGATGTTAGGTCCATGTGATCTCATCGTCTTCAACTGCAGGATCCAACACCCAACACCCAACACTTTTGAGAATATGTAAAACGCAATTAACGAACTTTTTTTTTTCACATGTTTGCACGTCATGCAGCATTTTTATGCTCAGGGTTTTGAAATATTTGCTAGGGGGATAGGGCGGACAGAAACTACCTCTGACATAGAGAGAGACTCGACCAATGCCACTGTCCAAGACATATGAAAGAAATTGAGCAGCAAGGTGAGAAAGATTTGACGCACATCATCATCCAAAAACTTACAAGTCCAACAAAAGTACTTCCCCATGCAAACACCACCTGTGAACATGGAAACCAAAGGTTGAGAATCAACATCTGCACTGTAGTTTATTTTTGGCCAGTCTTTTTAAACAACTTCACATTTTTTGCCTTCCTTTGAAAAGCTCCTTAGTGCAATCAAAGTAGGTAATGAAGGACAAAATGTTTAGAATTACCTATTGAGCACTATCATAGATTGAACTTACAACCTGAAACAAAACATGTAGGTAAGTGGGAACATCAAGTAATTAGTTGGTCTATAAACATGCTTGAAATTCGATAGCATCCATCCACTAAACTTGATGGCAAGGCGAGTCAATGCCCTGCTTTTGTCTACATTGATATGTTATTCTAGCCATAAGAGAACGGTATGTCTTCTTATGAAAAGCATGTCCACAGGTTGAAGATTGAAGAATCGAATATTTGACGAATTCACCAAACTGTGGACTACTCATCCGAACTCAAATGACATGGCGATTTGTGCACATATCCGTCATGCAGTAATGGCAAACTGTACATACCAAAATATTAGAGAACACACTACAAAGTTAGCAACAAGTCAGAACGCAATCTCATCTTAAGATAACTCATGTCACTAGCGCCCAAAATTTTGGAGGCCGCTGAAGCGGTGCCTATATTTTGGTTAACGATCTTGCACGAAAGTATCTCGTAGATATCTAGTGCGTTCTTCATGCCATAACAAAAGGAAGTTCTCAAGCACACTTAAGTTTATGAGGGGCACAAGGAATCACCTTTGCATCATCATGACGGTGAAGGCTCCAATGCAATAGGGGGCTCCAATGCGGCACCTTCGACGGTAATGAGGACATCTACCGCAGCAGCAGCAGCAGCGACTTTGATATTAACTGAAAGTTGAGAAGGACAAAGCTTGAACTACTATTGCTCAAGAACGAGTCGAGACATTACTTGCACGGCAAGTACGACTCTCTAACAAATCAGTAGCAAGAGCATCTTCACGGTCAGAACAGAGCACGGTCGGAAACACGATTGGACAGTGCTGGAATTGTAGCAACAGGAGGCAACCGAGTGGCGGCGGATGAGGAGGAAATGCAACTTTAATTATGAGCCAGGAGTGGTGGTGATCGCCTGATCCGAAATGGAGCGGCTGTGGAACTAGAGGGAAAGCGGGACTGAGAGAACGTTTCTCTGTTTTCAGTTCCCCTTCTTGCCCTCCGCATGGGCCTTGGACCTAGGATGGGCTCCATTTTTCAGTTCCTTTCTATTGCTGAGCCTTATTCGATGGCTATTGGACAAATCTTAAGAGATCTGGGCTTAAGTCCGATATTATCGGCAAAAATTTGGGTGTCAAAGTCCATATTGCCGACTCTGTTGATTGGATAAATACATTCATCCTGTTTTCCAGTGACCATAATTGGTTCTATCGAAGTATGGAGGTCTGGTGGTAGATTAAGCCTCATAAACAACTGGACTAAGGTTGGTAGCCATAGAATAGGATCTTTATAATCAGAAGTAAACAACACTTCAAAGTACAAGCAACACAATCTTTAATGCCAATTATTGAGGTCAACAATGCAACCTAACGAAGGGATGAATGGGTTGATCTACAAAAGTTAAAAAAAAAAATTTATATAATAACTCAAGTTAAGAAACACAAATTAAATAAAAAGGGGAAAAGGCTTCGATAACAAAAACATCAAATGATAATATTTGATTATGCGTTATGTACATATAAAGGTTTAATTAATGTAAAATGATTGATTAACAAAAAACCTAGCAAAAAGTTATCAATGAGAATGATGTCCTTAACTCAAGAAAGACAAAGATGAATCAAAATCTAAGGTGATTTTGTCAATAAAATATTTTTATTTATCAATTTTCTGTTACATTCATTAACCATTTAACAACACAAAATGAACGTCAAATTTTTGTTATTTGACTTTTTTGTTGTTTGGGGCATTTTTCCTTTCTACTTAATTGCGTTTCTTTTTCTTCAAATACCTACTAGTTCTATTAATCTATCCATCAATTTTCTACCAAATTTTATTTTCTACATTGTTATTGATAGTCATTTTTATGGTACTGATAATTTAGTTTGCTTTTTCTCCATTTTCTGTATTTTTTTTTTCTTACAGAAATCAACGGTAAAAGGCAGCCTTCTTTCACGAAAAATGAGATGAAGAACAAGTTTACCCCTTTAATGTCATCTGCATTGCACGTGTGATTGGAGAATATAGTGAAATGTTAATGGCTATAACCAAATAAAAGTTCAAGAAGTAATGTGTAGCAGTGGAAAGTTTATGTCAAACATGTATTACCCCGAAATTTGGAGCAATTTTGTGTAATTTTTCCATAGATTTATTATGCAATGCCGAATTTCTAATATATTCGCGAGATTAGTGTGTTTTTAGGTATGCTGGGTGTGGAAATATGAGAAGCCAAACTTATATTGTACATAAGTTTCATAATTAGTTTATTATAGTGATGTTTGTGAAGTCACTACGAGAAGGTCCTTCGTTTAGCAGCAATTTCTCATCCCGTAACCCAAATTCACAAGTATTCTTTTCTTTTCTTTTTTTTTTCTTTTCTTTTCTTTTCTTTTCTTTTTCTTTGGTGAGTACAAAAAATCTGCCATCAAAATGACAAAAGATTGTATTGGAGTGATTGAACACAAAATAATGCCACATAATCCTTCCGCTTCTAATCTGATTGTCAAATCCAGCTTTGGTGGATATTATTACGTGGAGACCAAACCTTTAATTTATATTATCTCTCTAAATTCTCCCACCGTCCCTGTCTCCTTCCGAGAAAATCAATCCCTTCTTCTTCTTTTTTTTGCTTGACCGCACCGACTTCACACTTGCCACCACCCTTGACAGGCCCAGCCAAAATGATAATCTTTACACGTGTCAAATATATATTTTAAAATAACTTTTAAGATAATAATTTTTTAGGCTGCGTTTAGCAATCAAAATAAAATTCATAATAAGATAAAATTTATTATATTTTATGTTTGATATTTGATCAAGATAGGATAAAATCGGATATAAGAAAAATATAAGTCGATAAAATTATTCCATGAGGAAAGTTGGATAAAAGTGGATAGAATTTCGAATATTCAAAATTGGAAAATTATTTTTTTCGAATAACAAACTTCTTAAATTAGAAAATTATATTTCAAAATAACTAATATTTGAAGTCCAATATAAGAAATTCAAAATGACAAAAAATAATAATTTTTTTAATTTAATCTTGTTTTTAGTTATATATTTGAATTCATTTCTATCTTATAATACAAATTCGATATATAAAATGTAAATATATATTTATATATATTACATATTTAGGTATTTTAATATTTTAGGTATGTTATTATAGTTTACTACTTAATAAAATTTTATTAGAGGATAATGGAAAGGGAAAAAATAAATAAATAAGGAAATTAATTAAAAAAAAGAGGGAAAATATAATAAAAATAAAGTAGGCAAACACGAGAGATTTTTACTATTTCCGTTTATTAATTTTTATGTTCATTTACATTGATATGTCATTTATACCAAATAATGTACATGATATTATAAGAATATATCCGATTTTATGATTACGATCACTAAATAGTGAATATGATATGGTAAAATCCCAATATTTCATATCCCATCATATTCAATTTTATTTTGATTGAAAATTCATACGACCGAATTTAACCAAAGAGGATAGAGAGATTGACGAGCCGATTTGAGTTCAGCGAGCTATGTTGATGGGCCTTCGAAACCTTGTTCGCGGGCTGATTAGCTTCCCTGGGTCAAAAGGCCAGAGACACTGGCTGCATTTAAGCCACAAGATGCTGACAATCCTCAACAACGGACCGGACTACCCATGGTCTTTCAGCTTGGCCTGAGATAAGGAGAGTTGTAGATAAGCTATCACTTTCTATCCTCACCTACGAATCACCATTTTTCCTCCGCAAATCAGTTCCAACCTACCTTCAACGGGAGCGCCAAGGCTTCTCTCACTGCTAGGATTTCAGGTACGAGGGCCGTCGGAGCATGGATTTTCTTGGCGAAGCCGGCCATGAGAGCCCATGAGCATCTCTACACACCCCAACTACTGAACCCACTCAAGAGCGAATGTTGTGCTCTGAGGCAGCAAAGAACTCTCATGAATCGCATGCTTAATTGCTTTGACCAATCACCCTGTGCCTTGTGTTTATGAGTGTTTCTTATCTTCTTACGAATACTAACACTCCCATCATTCGCATGGATAATTGCTTTGACACTGTTGAGTCTTACTTCCAACGGTGGCCACACCAGCAAATGCCACATCCGTTGCAATGATACTGGTTGTAACATATTATCACATAAGCTATTAGGAAATTAACACGAAATTATTAGAGAAATAAATGAGAAATAATAAAGGACACCAAAGATTTACGTGGTTCGGTACCGAGTGTCGGTACCTACATCCACGGAGAGAGCCGGCGGTAGATAATTCACTAATAATGGAAAAATCCAAGTTTGCAGTCGCTCATACGCTCGAATGTTTCTCACACCTAGATTAGACTCAAATTAAAATGCTTGCAAAAATACTCACAACACAAATCCACGGTGTGTATAGCCCCCCGTTCACGGCCAAGCAACAAGCGCCCCACTCTCTGATTCTTCCTTTCGTTCTTCGTGCGGCGTTCCCCAGGAAATCACGGTGCGGCCATTGTATTCTCTTTCTTCTTGTGCGGCTACACTTTGCTGAAGGAGCCCACTCCACGCTTCTCAAAGAAAGAAGCCACTGGCGGCCATTCACACAACGAGGAACCCCTTTTGTCTTGCAGTGATAGGGGACTTCTTTCCTCTCATTCGTCCAACCTTCGGCAAAGGTGAGTCCAACTCTTCAATTTTATTGTGCTGTTAAACTTGGATATTTATTCAATCTGGTTGGATTCCATAAACGGCTCAGACTTGAGACATAATTTAACGATATCGCTTGAATATCTGCAGATATTTTTAAAAAAAAAAAAAAAAAAAAGTAAGACATTAGGTCCATGTAATCATATTGTCTCCTGCTGCAGGATATGACACCTAACACTTATGACAATCTGTATAATGCAAATAAGAAATTTCCTTTCTAAATTGAATGCCCATTGTTAAGCATTTTTATGCTTTTTGTTTACATTGATACTATCCAGGGCATAGGAGAACAGTATGTCAGGTTATGGAAAGCACGTTTGTGTGCAGAAGATTGAAGAATCACATTCATCATCATATTCACCGAACTATAGAGTACTTATCAGAACTCAATCCATATGGTGACTTTCATTTATGATACAAAGGAAGTCTGATGCAATTAACTAGTGAATTAACTTCTAGAGAATATCAATGGCAACCTTCTGCACATATTTGTCACATAGAAATGGAAACCTGCACATATCGCAATATAAGTGCACAGATTTCAAAGTTATCATGAGGTCAGAATGCAATCTCATTTGAAGATAACTCATGACGCTAGTGCCTAAAATCTACAGGCACCCGAAGCAGTGCCTCCATTTGGTTGATGATCATTCTCTAATGTATGGCAAGTAAAACTTTAATTGCAATCTATTAACTAAGCTTACTCTAAAGTATCTCCTAGACATATATCTAATGCCTTCTTCATGTCATGACAAAGTGAGTTACCAAGCATTCTTAAGTCTACGAAGGGCAGAAGGGATCACCTTCACATCATCATGACAGTGATGGCAATTAAAGATCTTGTTGCAACAGGGGGGCCGTAATGCAGCACCTTCACCAGTAATGAGGACATCTGCAGCAACAACAACTTTGATATCAACTGAAAGTTGACAGGAATTAACCTGGAACCGATAGTGCTAAAAAATGAGCCGAGACATTACCCGTATTGCAAGTACCCACTCTCTAGCAACCCGGTAGCATTAGCATCTTCTTCAGCTTTTTCGACAGGCATCTGTTCCGCATCCATCTGCCAAAGGACTGCAGCTCATTGTCTGTCTGACTTCTTTATATATGACATGCTGAAGGTTTCTTGTATCAAACGAATGAAACCCTGGTTTTTAATAGCTAGTTCATCCATTTTAGTTTGACTCTGCTGAGACTACGAGCTACCTAGGCTAGCGATGAGAAGCACCTGCAGAGATGAGCAAACTTATCAACATTCCATAACCTCCTAAGAATTTTACTCGGCCAGTCAAGCAAGGAGACTCTGCAACATTGATTTCATCTACAAGGCTCAAGACCATTTGACATCAGCAATAAGACGGTCCAATTAATGTGGAACAGCTCCAATCAACAGTGCTCCAATTGAAGCAATTGTCAAAACAAGTAGATCTAAAAGATTCCTATACAATAACATAAGTGAAGGATTGAGGAACACCAGGGCATCCCGCCATGAGTAATAAGGAACCATGTGTCATGATCATTTGATTCCTTGAAGTTTGGAACAAACCATACCTAACACGACCATGAATTAGCCAATCTCTGGTGAAAGCCAACAAAATCACACAATCCAATTGCTCTGAAAAGAAGTAAGACAACAGAATATGGCGAAAGATTGCAAGAGCAAAATTTGTCCATCAAGGATATTCTACCTCCTCCCACAATTCTGCTTGAAGCTTTCTTCAAAAATTGCCAATAACTCAAGCTTCAGACATTCAACTGTGCTGACTCATGAGACTTTTCCTGTCAGAAGGCTCTTCCAACAAAACAAATACCTTCAAGTTGACTAGATGATTCCATAATGTACATCCGCTGAGGACAGACATACATGTCCTTAAGTAAGAACCTTCATGAAGAAGGTATTTATCCAGGTTAATTGACCAACTTTTTCATTTATTCCACATGTTATGCAAGAGTCAACACAAATCAAATTGTCTTCATGATTCTAGTCCAACATTTCCCATTTCATGCGGTATGAGCATATGCTTCTTCCATGTGCATGAATCAAATGGGTGGGTTAAGTCGAGGGAGGCATGGAGAGAATGAGAGGGAGAATGTTTCCTTTTTAAGCCTAGAATTATAGTCGAAGTCCTACTAAACGGAATCATAGCTCACATCCAAGGAATTTTGCCTACATAAGCAACCACTTCATTTGTGTGTCATGAAACAAGTAAATTCCGCCATCTATTGCCATGGCGGACTGCTGCTTTAGAACAACACATTGATCTATCTCCAATCATTGCAAATGCTACTTCAGTAATCCTCTTCCGACAGCAATCATCAGCAATGGGAATCTTGTTCCATTTCATGTACACTAGCCTGTATGAACCAGCCTCTCTTCTGTGCCATGGTTTACGACTCAGCTTCTCTTTTGTGCCATGGTCTACCATCTTGATTAAATCTCCTTTCATCACGCAGGGGGGAAAAAGGCAGAGCACGAGAATAGAGATTTCAGAATTCTACTTTGAAACCTAAACTACAGTATCTGCATTATGCATTTATCTTAGATATGTCTAAAAGCCAACCATTCTAGCAGATATTTCCCGAAGTTCTAAATTTGCTAGATTGCATGAGAACCAGGATCTAGGGTAAAGGTTAGAAAGCTTGTCACTCGAATGAGCAGAGAACTTCAAACCCATACATCTATATGTTACATAAAGTATTTAGCGCAAACTGCTCTCCAAATGAATTCAGCATATCATTTGATATGTTTATTGTTCAGTCTCATGACATTTGGATTCTACATTGTCCTGTAAATTTCCAGGACAAGGAAAGTGGGCGAAAACTACTCCAATCATTAGGAGATCTCTGAAAAGAGGAAAACATGAAAAGAAATTGTGTCCACTCCACCTTCCCCTAAAAACAAAATTTCCAAGTACTCCAGAAGGGAGAAAATCTACATCCTATAAAAGATGGAAAGGATGACTATCATCTTAACCATTAACATTCTTCACTTAAGAATCGAATCATCAGGCAAAGGTCAAAAAGCATGTTACTTGGATGAGCACAAAAGTCAGAACCCAAACCTCCTATGTCATGCAGTGCATTAGTGCATATGACAATCTGTAAACTACTCTCCAAATGAATATAGCACATCATTTGATATAATTATCGTTCAGCCTCGTGACCTTTGGATTCTACCTTTTCCAGCAACATTTCGAGCACAAAGAAAATGGGGAAAAAACTGCTCTAGCCAGTAGGACATCCCCTTGAGCGAAGACCTCAGTCATATGTAGAAAAGAGGAAACATGAAAAGCAAGTATATCCACTCTATCTTCCCCTAAATACTAAATTCCCAAGGACTCCCGAAGGGAGAAAATCTACACCCTATAAAAGATGGTGTCACAAAGCTGATCAGAGAACCCGCAGCAAGTAGAAAGAGAGAAAGAAGGAAGAGAGAAGGAATAGAGAGAAGGAGGAGAAGGAGAACGTAAAAGAAACAAAGAAAGGGCTATAGTTTTCTGTAGTAACAGAAACCCTACACCCATTGTATTTATATTGAATATAAACTGTATATGACAATAATACCCTTATGTAAGTAAAAAAGGAAATAAAACTCAGATAATAAAGGAAACTCAATTAAAGTAACTTAACACTCCCCCTCAAGCTGGAGCATATAGGTCACCCATGCCTAGCTTGGAACAACCAGCAACAAAAGCAGGACGAAATAATGCTTTGGTAAACATATCAGCAAACTGATCTCTAGAGGCAACGTAAGGAGTAGCAACCAACTTCTGCTTCATAGCATCACGAGCAAAGTGACAGTCAACTTCTATATGCTTAGTTCTCTCTTGAAAAACAGGATTCCCAGCAATATAAATAGCTGCTTGATTATCACACATCATATCAATAGGTTGATCAATAGAAAATCCAAGCTCTTGGAGAAGAGATTTCAACCACAACAATTCCCCCACAGTATGTGCCATAGCACGATATTCAGCCTCCGCACTAAAACTGGCAATGGTAGTCTGTTTCTTGCTTTTCCAAGTAACCAAATTACCACCAATAAAGGTGCAATACCCAGTTGTAGACCGTCAATCATATGTTGACCCAGCCCAATCAGCATCAGAATAGCCAACCAAAGTGGAAGAACCATTAGATTTATAAATTAGTCCCCTACCGAGAGAGCTTTTAAGATATCGAAGAATGCGACATACAGCATCCCAATGAGCCTTCTTAGGTGACTCCATAAACTGACTCACCACACCAACAGCAAAAGAAATATCGAGACGTGTAACAGTAAGATAGATTAGTTTCCCAACTAGACATCGATATTGGTGCTTGTCTTCAATTTCATTTCCATCATCAACTCCAAACTTTTGATTTGGATCCATAGGAGTATCAACTAGCTTGGCAGCTAGTGTACCAGTCTCAAACAAAAGATCAAGAACATACTTTCGCTGAGACAAATTAATACCTTTTTTACTTCGTAAAACTTCAATACCCATAAAATATCTAAGGGTTCCCAAGTCTTTAATCTGAAATTGCTGCTGAAGAAAGGACTTAACCTCAGAAATGCCGGTCACATCACTACCAGAGACAATTATATCATCCACATATACCACAAGAATGACCACCCCCGATTCCTTCTTGCAAACAAACACAGAATGATCTGAATAACATTGGTGGAAACCACATCTAGAAATCACTAAACTGAATTTTTCAAACCATGCTCTTGGAGACTGTTTCAACCCATAAATGGCCTTATGTAGCCGACATACTTTACTACGATTCTCCCCCTAAGCAACATACCCAGGAGGTTGCTCCATATATACTTCTGCAGACAAATCGCCATAAAGAAAAGCATTCTTGACATCTAATTGATATAATGGCCAATCGAAATTCACGGCAAGAGAAATAATAACACGAACAGAATTGAGACGTGCCACAGGGGAAAAAGTCTCAAAGTAATCAACTCCATAAGTTTGAGTAAAACCTTTAGCAACGAGCCGAGCTTTAAGACGTTCAATTGAGCCATCCGGATTGTACTTGATAGTGTACACCCAACGACACTTCACCACATCTTTCCCAAGAGGAAGATCAACTAATGACCACGTTTGACGAGACACCAGAGCTTCCATTTCCACATCCATGACTTTCTTCCACTCAAGGCGAGACAAAGCCTCAGTGGTAGAAGTAGGAATTGTGTGAGTTTGTAATGATAGAGCAAAGTCGTGTAATGGAGAAGGAAGATGTGAAAGAGACACATAATGCTCAATAGGGTAAGCCAAAGAGGATTTTTCTGTGCACGATCGAGTACCTTTGCGAAGGGCAATCGGAAGATCGTTCGGACTAGGAGACAAGGAGGAAGATTGAACAGAGGGCATGGAAGAGCTGGAAACTGATGGTGCCGTAGACTACTTTCGCCGCTGATACACCTGCAGGGGAGGAGGTACTGGAGAAGAACTAACAGAATCTAAGGGTATAAGATGTGGGATAGGAGGATCAGCTACAATGTCAGTTGAAAACTCTTTACCCTCAGTCGAATAGTATGGTGTGCCCTCGAAAAAAGTAACATCGGCACTAACATATTGGGTACGAGTTATTGGATCATAACACCGATATCCCTTTTGTGTACGTGAATACCCAAGAAAAATACATTTAGTGGCACGAGGAGATAGTTTATCAGAACCGGAACGTAGGTTATGAACAAAACAAACACACCCAAAGACGCATGGGGTAAGAGGGAATAACGGCTTGTCACGAAATATAACACTAATTGGTGACTGACGATTGAGGACAGTGGAAGGCATACGATTTATGAGATAACATGCGGTAAGGACAGCATCACTCCAAAATGATTTTGGCACACACATATCAAAAATAAGAGTGAACGAGCAACCTCTAGAAGGTGACGGTACTTTCTCTCGGCCACACCATTCTGCTGAGGGGTATAAGCACAACTTGTTTGATGTATAATGCCAAGATTAGAACAAAACATAGAAATTGATTTATGTGCATATTCTAGAGCATTATCTGTTCGCAAAATTTTAAGGGATGTATTAAACTGATTAGTAACTTCACAATGAAATAATTGGAAAACTTGTAAAAATTCAGAATGGTCATGAAGCATATAGAGCCATGTTAAACGAGAATAATCATCCACAAAAGTAACAAAGTACTTAAAACCATTTCTACTAACAATACGGGAAGGTCCCCAGATGCCCGAATGAACAAGTTCAAGTAAAGTAGATGCACGAAAATCATTACGACTAGGAAAAGAACTACGATGATGTTTCCCAAGTTCACAAGCTTCACACTCAAGAGTAGAAATTGATTTACACTTGGGAATTATTTGTTGTAACTTAAATAAAGATAAATGCCCTAAACGAGAATGCCATAATAGGGGGTTAATAGAACTAGCAGCTAGACCATTGGCATCAGCAATAGAGACACCATTTAGATAGTAGAGTCCATCACGTTCATGCCCTCCACCAATCATCTTCTTTGTCTGAAAGTCCTAAAAAACACAATAAGATGGGTAAAATGTAACTAAACAACTAAGAGCTTTTGTTAACTGACTAACAGATAACAAATTTAGAGGAAGTTGGGGAACATGTAAAACAAAGGACAAAGATAAGGAAGGTGTAAGTGAAACAGTCCCTGATCCAACCACTTGAGTCGAGGAACCAGTAGCTAAAATAACTTCTGATGAAGGACTAGAGTTATGGTGGGAGGAAAATAGTTCTTGCTTACCCATCATATGACTAGAAGCTCCCGAGTCAATGACCCAAGGGGTGCTAGGAGACAAAGTAGAGAAAGAGGCCATGTTACCTATATGTGCAAGAGTGGCAGTGGATGAGAAATTGGAAGCCTCTAGTTGTTGGACATGCTTGATGAGTTGTGCAACCATATCATCTCGAGTCGTAGACTCAGAAGAACTACCCCAGGTGGGATAGATGGGTTCATCTCGTTGTAAGACACAATTCCAGCACTCCCTTCAGACACAACAGCATTTGCAGTAACTAATCGTTGAGCCCACTCAGGCTTGCCATGCTTGGCCCAACAAGTGTCAATAGTATCACCGGATTTGCCATAGTATATACACTGACGGCTATTGTGATTAGAACTTGTCCACTACGTCCACCACCACGACTACGACCTCCCCTGAAACCACGACCTCTATTGGAAAAACCACCACGACCACGACCACCACTACTAGCCATAAATGCTGAATTATCTTTAGATGATGTGGAAGACGGAGGGACAATGCGCTGAATTCGACAAAATGCTTCATTCATAGAAGGAACTCTCTCTCCAGCAAGAAGCTGACTCTTCACAGGCTGTAAGTCAGCATTCAAGCCAGATAAAAACTTGGCCACTTGAAATTCAGCTCGTTGTGTCTTAAGTCTCTCAAGATCAGTAGTGATGCACTGATAAAGATTGAGTTCTTCCCACATACCTTTCAAAGCACTATAATACTCTCCAAGAGACTTGTCTCCCTGTTTAAAATTAAAGATCTTCTCATATAGTTCATAAACTCTAGACATATTTTTGTCTTGTGAGTAACTCTCCATAAGATCATCCCACACTCCCTTAGCAGTTGTGTGGAACATGACATTAGCAGCAATTGATGGTTCCATGCTATTCCATAACCACACCAAAAGTGTATCATTCTCTCTCATCCAATCACTATAGTTTTCAGAATTTTCAGCAGGAGGGTCTATAGTAAGATAATGGAGTTTCCCTTTGGCATTAATATAGACCTTCACAGCTTGGGCCCATAACAAGTAATTGGAAGATCCATTTAATTTAATAGTGGTAATTTGAACATTGACACTATCAGTAGAAGCCTTAGATCACTCATGATGATAGTCTCAATATAAATATATCTACCACTTAATCAAGAAGGCTGAAACTTTAGTGCAAGAAACAAAACAGCAACACTAATGTATAATCAAATGTAATTGGCTCCATTAGTTAACCAAAGGGAACCCAGCAAAAATCAGTCAACCATAATCTAGGAAATACTCTGATTCTTGAATCCACTGATCAGTAAGTGTTGTAATCCATGTTCAAAAATCGAACCTGATGAATATGATATCTTCTAATCTCATACATATCGAGACTCAAAGAGAAAACCGATAAAAATTGCAACTTTAGGTGGCTGCACACCAGAGAAGAAGTAGGGTTACTAGGGGACTCTCAAACCAGCAATAGGATCAAGTAATCCGGTAGTTAGATCTGCTCTAATACCATGTCACAAAGCTGATCAGAGAACCCGCAGCATGTAGAAAGAGAGAAAGAAGGAAGAGAGAAGGAATAGAGAGAAGGAGGAGAGGAAGAACGTAAAAGAAACAAAGAAAGGGCTATAGTTTTTTGTAGTAACAGAAACCCTACACCCATTGTATTTATATTGAATATAAACTGTATATGACAATAATTCCCTTATGTAAGTAAAAAAGGAAATAAAACTCTGATAATAAAGGAAACTCAATTAAAGTAACTTAACAGATGGAAAGGCTGGCTTTCATCTTAGCCATCATTAACGTTCTTCATTTGAGAATCGACTCATCAGACAAGGCCAACCATGGATAATAGATAATATTAGGTGTAAAAGAGCAGCCAGTCAATTCTCCTCTTCATCTTCTTACAAGGAACTTAGGTGAATCTGCATCAGCATTCACCTTGGCTCCTGTTTCTCACTTAACAAAAGCCACCTAGCATTAACGTTCTTCATTTCTGTAGTATCAGCTGCTTGGGGTGAAATCTAAATGCAATACATAGCATTCCGTGACCAACAATCGAATTGCAAGCTAAAATTCTAACAGCGCTACAGCACACACACTCTACACAAAATGTTCCAGAAAATATTGAATTTCCGAAGTTATCAAATCCCAGCATATCTAACCTCTAATGCATGTGCCAAGGAATCACATGACATATTATCCAATGATTTGGGAAATGATTGCAATGCCACATCCTTAATCACACGAGATAGCAACAAAAGAAAAGAAAGCGGTGGGGAGTCCATCATTTCGACAAAGGAAAAACAAGACCATGCCAGTCCTCCAGTTTTCAACGAGAATCGAGTCATGATGCAATAAAAACTGCCAAATGAATTGACAGTTCAAAAGGTCATAGTATCAGACTAACATCAACAACAATACCATCAAAATTATCACAAACTCTCTCTCCCCGAGAGAAGCCTCTTCCAATGCAAAGGACTCCGTTCAAATGGAATCATCACCAAGCCAGCATTCCCATTCCAATTATGTCCGAATGTTCGAGAGATCCATATCATTCTGCTATGTCAGAAACCAAAAGAAGATAACAAAAATGCCACCGAACGATCTTCATTCGTTGTCTCAACATGACACTAACAAACCCAAAATTGGTTTTGTTTCAGACTAACGTCCTTCCCCTTTTAGAACAACGAAATTTGAATTAAATATGAAGTATGCATTAAATATGACCAGAATTGGTATAAATTGACGCCGAAGAATGTTTCTTTGAGTTGGGAGCTCTTCCTTGAGGACGTGAATGGTAATTATTCTGTTCCTAAGAACAATTTCTAGCCAAAAATATATTTTGGAAAGGTACTTTATGAGGCGAAAACTGTAGAGGAAGAAGAGGTAGAGGTTATTCCTGAAACTCCAGTGAATCAAGGTGTTTTAGCACCCCGTGAGCAAGCTCAAATTGATCCAAACCAGGCAGATATGGAGGGACAAGAGGAAGGATAGTAGAAATGAATGCTGAATATACTTTGAATATAAATCAAGGACTGGCAGGAATCTAGAAAACGAGTCCTTAAGATCCAAGGTATTGAAGAAAACAAGAAGAAAGGTAAGGAATAGAAAACTCCTCCCAACAAGAAGCAACGTGGATTTTTTCCGTATAATTCAATGAATCCAACCTCCTCTTGGTTAGTTGAAACCAAAATGCTGCAGACTCCCATTCTTATTACAGAATAAGTAGCTGAATGGGCTTGGGTGGCTAGCCCAAATAAGCCTAATAAGTAAGTTGGAATTGTCAAGGGCTGGCCACCCCTTAACGATTCTTGAGCTACGACCTCAGTTGTGAAAGGCCCAAGTTGTTGTTTCCCATGGAGAAAAATAGAGAAAAAGTGGTGCAATGACATATGAGACAGCTCAATTTCCGGGAATGTTATATTGTGAATCTAGTTGGTACAGCAAGGGGATTAGTGGTCATGTGGAAATACTTGGTCTTGGTGGTTGTAGATTCATTATTAAAATACTTTATTAATCTGACTTCCACAGATCGAGCATATTACTTTTGTTCATGCTCTAAATGCATTCCAAGATAGGTTAAGGCTATATGAGATGAAATCAAAGACAAAAAGACAGTAATCATCTCCCATGGGTTTGTACAGGTGACTTTAATAAAATTCATTATCACTGGAAGAAGGAAGGGAGGAAAATGGCAGAGAACTGTAGAGTGACAGCATTTTGGGAATTAATAAATGACTGTTCTCTAATGAAGGTGGATTGCAAGGGGTGCACATTAACATGGACTAATTGAGATCTTGAGTGGTGATACTTAGGCTGCGGAAACGGCCATTTTGTTTTGAGTTTGTGTAATAATCCAAGGGAAGGTTTTCTGGTATTGAAGAAAGGTATTACTATGTTTTATGACATAAAATGCCACGATATAGAGGATACTTGATTAGATCTTTGGCTAAGTTGAGCGGTGCTCGCTTTATGGTTATAAAATTTGATCAGTGATTTGAAGTTGGTCATAAATTTTAATTGCCCGCGGCAGACTTTGGCGTATGTAGATAGCGCTCTTTATGGGGTTCCAAACAGTGACGTCACGGGCCGTCAGGTATAGTTGTACATGTGGCTGGCTGGATAATTATTATCTGCTAAGTTAGTGACTACATCCTGTTTGCTTCGAGTATTTTTCCTCGCAATTTTCCAATTCTCAGGTCCTGATGACCCAGTAAGAGTCCCAGTGCACACCTCCTTGAACCGGGAACCGGAAATAATGGCCGGCTCTGGCAGGGGAAGCAAGGTGTGCCACTCCGACCTCTCCTGCACCGTATCATCTATGCGCTTGCTGGATTGTTCCCCCAAAGCGCCCACGCCTTCACTACCGGGTTCTTCACCTGGGGTAAGAACCCCTCCGGCTAGGGCACGGAATCTGCCGGCTGCGCGTACACCAGATTGTCCCCAACAGCCTCGAAGTGAACGGCTGTAAACTTCTCCAAGTCCCTGGCCGAGACCGAGCCGATGGATGCCTTGGAGGGAGTTGGGCAAAGGCTCACTCGACACTCTCAAGGTCGGACCTGAGGGAGAGGTCCACTTCGAGCTCGGGCTCGAAGTCTCGGGGCCTGAAGGCAGGGAGGGCGGTCTCCTGGAGGCGCTCGAGGAAGGAGAGCAAGGGAGTGGAGGCAACCGGCGTTTCGCACGCTCGTAATGGAGAAACAGTAGTTGGGTTTTAAAAATGTTTGCGCGTGGCGGAGACTCAGCTTTAAATGTTTGGAGTCAAGTTCCACTTCGGACGGGGCCTGAGGGCCCAGCCCGAGTCCTCTACCAGAAATTAAAAAATATATATAATTATTTTTAATAGAAAATTTGATAAATAAATAAAAATTGAAAAATGGATTGAGATAGAGATCTTGATTAGGTTGTTAAGGGATTGCTCCAGTAATCATCCTTCCCACTTGAGAAAGGGAAGGTGGGGAATCACCTTCTTGGAAGATTGGGATGGGGATGTGTGAGTGAGGTAACAAGGTTTCGCAACTTGCGCATAGCATACACTGTGGCCTGTAAAATAAATATAAAACAAGACTAGATAAAAAAAAAAAAAAAAAAAAAGTTCAGTGCTAGATTCAAATTTGTTTCATTTAGTTAGCACGCATTTAGTTTAGGACCATATATATAAAAATAAATTCAGTGCTAGATTCAGCTTAGTTTCATTTAGTTAGTATGCATTTAGTTTAAGGATTTCTGTGAACACCTTTGGTATAGTTTAGTCTTGGTAGATTAATCTGTTAGGAAATCCGTTCTCCGTCATTGACACATATTCTATGTTATGATGTTCTCTGTATAAAGCTGAGGGTTGAGAAACTTTGTTGTGCTTTATTCGAAAAAAGCCTCCAATTGAGGATCTGTTGGTGACTTGAGCCTGTCCTGATGATAGTTCGAATGTGAATCGGTGTTTCGCAACTATCATTTGACTGGAGTGCTTACCGCAGGTTTGATTATACTCTGGAAGCAGATTAGCGGCATTCCAGGTTAGATTTTGATCGAGAATAACTTGTTTGTTTGACTGTTGGTCGTTTTCTGTCATTTAAGATTTACTTGAGTTTTGTTTTCCTTCATCGAGGATGAGCCTAGTGGTGATACACTGAGGTTTCACTTCTCAATGTTATGATTTAGATGTGTGATTAGTGTTCAGATGAGATCGATCTGATTCGGTCTCCCTTCCCTGAAATTGACTCATTTCTTGCTCATTGTTCTCTGTGTATGTTGCTTATACGGGACAAGGTTAATGAATTAAAAGTTGAATGTACATATATGAACGTGGGGAGATGCTAGTGAGTTCGCTGTGGGCATGTTCGAGGGGTTGTTGCCCATACTCCTTGCAAATTGATAACCGATAGATGTATTTTGTAGGTCTGTTTAATACTAAGATATTCCTTTGTTCCAGACAATCCTGTAAAGCAAATGTGGCTGGTTTGCTCTTCATATGCATGATATGAGACGTATTGCATGATCTCTACTAGAAAATTCTTTATAAATGCCCTGTAAGTGTAGCAAATAAGTGCTGTTGAGGAACTTATGAGTCGCTTGAAGGTCCGTAGAATTGATTTAAAGGACTAGAACACATAGTGCTTGGTAATTTGTTGATGAGAAAATATCACAAGTTCAGAGTCCACCTAATCGGTGAGATTAATCAGGTTATTTGACCTAGTAAATGGCCAAATCATGAAAAGGAATTAACTAATGAAATGATCATGACATCCTAAGCTTTGTTTTGGTTGATTATAAGCCCAATTTTAAGATCATTTAGTAGGTCAAATCCACCTCAAGATCTAGGACAAAGAATTTGGAAAACTGAAGTTGAATATGGAATTAGAAGTTTGATTAGGCGTGTCTCGATATTTTGGGATTTAGGAGATCTAGACGATAAAATCTCGAAAGGTAATTAATTACAAACTTTAAAATACTTCTCGATCTTTCCATTCAGTTAAGTTTCATGAAATTTCGAATTAAATTGCTAGGTCAAATGTCTTTTCCAAGTACCAAAACAGATTCAGTCAGAATTTCCAGGGTCAGTCTGACCTTCAGGGCCGTTTCTGCAAATGTGGGCCATATCTGAGACAATGATGACTTATAACGTTTTAGAAGACATCTTAAGCTTTCAAATGGGACTAGTTTCATAATTTCATGAGATGATTTACTATGTCAATTGATTCCCAAAATCTAGGTCTAATTCAGGGGTGAATACCGACATGTTAGGGCATTCCGATAATTTCAGGTTTTGTGGGTCTAATCATGAAAAATGGTTAACTGAGAAACTGAAGTAGACTTAACAAGCTGCAAATTCATGGGCGTTTCATCAAAATCGGACGTCATTTGGTATAGCTAAGATATTAAAATTTGATTGCTTAGATTAGGGAAAAACAGAGAAGTTAAATCTGGACATTAACAAATCCTTGCTTGATGTGCTTGATGCAGGAGATGTGCTGACTGCCAATTTATTGATTTTTCTTAGCTTTTTGGTGGTCAATTCGTTTTGTGAGCATTCCAATGCTTTTATTATTTGTGACGCATGAGTGAGCGACGCTTGGAGATTTTCATTAACTTCCATCGGGATTAAGGTTAGCTCTAGAATTTGAACTCTAGATTAGGCTCGATAACGGACTTAGGATAGTCACTTTGAATAAAAATGGTAATATTTAGTTTAGTTTAGGATCCACTTAGGATCAGTTTAGCTAATTAGTCTTAATAAAAGAAATAGATTTAGTTTTAAAAATATAAAGAAAAAAATGAAAATAGTTGTTTATAAACATCACTATGAAAATACCCTTACCAAAAAAAAATCACTATGAAAATAAAAAACAAATCGGAGTAAATAGCTTAGTTGAATTTAGGATTCACTTCAACTAATTGAATAGGTAAAATGGAAGTCATAACCTAGGAGAAACTCGAGGAGGATTAAGTGAGTACCTAATATATTAAAGTCGGATTGGGACCCCGACTTAGGATGACCAAGTACCGACGTAAGGCTTCACTTGTCTCCGAAAGTTTCGATAACTCGTATTACCCATTTTAAGATAAGACAATCTCTAAAGTTAGCCTCATAAGGGTTGTTGTCTAGGCCTTAATAACGAGACTGTCATATTCTTCATACTACTTGTATTGGGTTACTTTAATACACTTTACTTTTGCTCGTTCTTTTATTTTCTTTTTAGATCAATTGATTGTGTTTCTATTGTGTAGCTTTTTTTGAGTTATGATTTTGTTTGTTTTAGTTGTATACTTTGGTTACATTTTCGGATCATAGTAAACACGAAAGCATTGCTTGTTCACTTAGCAGATGAGAACCATATGATCCATAATTTTGTAAAAAGATAGTTAAGTAATTAAGTTTAGGTATCAAAAGGGTACTTGTTAGACAACTAATATAATTAAGTGACACAGCAACACTAGATTTTTGGTTGCATAGGAAGTGAGGTATTCGCCCATACCTAACTTGATTTCTAGCTGACCCTAATAAGTTAGTGGCAATTCTTCACTTATAATTATCGTAGAATTAATCGAATTAAAATGAAAATCTCAACGCCGCATGAGTTAAGGATTTGAGAGTACTCACGCTGATTGAGGACCGTTGGTCCCCAGCTCGACATTACTTTTAAACCCATCGTCTTATCTCTCAATCCCGTGTTGAAGATTACGTCCATATATGCTAGCCAAGCATTTGTGTCCTTGTGGATTAGATTTTTAAAGATAAGCAGATAAGAGAGCCAAAATAAACAAATGCTCGTCCCTCCATAATGACCTAAGAGATTTTTTTAATATATTTTCTCTCTTTTGTACTATATATCTCTTCTACACGGAGACATTCCTCGCTCAGCTTCCCATAAATTGAAAGTCCATCTTGACCGAATCCCTCCATCTCTTGTTACCAATTCATGTCCACCAAATTCTTCTTAATTTTGCCTTCAAATATATCTAAGCCTTATCTCGAAGTTCGCAGTAAATTTATCGAGATTCATCCATCTTCGGTCGACCATATGGGGGTAATCCTGCGTGCCCTAACGGAGATGAATTGGTAACTACGGGCAACAACTTAGTAACAGACATTATCAATCAGGAGTGGGGTGCAGAATTAAAACTCTCCCTGAAGATGGTCGGTCAAAGTGCCCACGTTTGCATGCATGATAGTCCATCATAATATCGTGTGGGGTCATGTGACTTGTATATGATGCATGATTTAAATAATATGTGAATATAAATTATGATTATGGTACTTTTGTTATGGGGTCGGGTTAATCCTTAATTTTTTTATGTAATAAAAAGTTAAATACAATGACCAAAATTTAGAAGTCAACTTCATCTATTTTATGGGCAGTTTTAAAAAAAAATCATAAGAATAAGTTTTCCTAAATTTAGTTAAATATTGAAGTGTTTTAGTAATATGAATCCAATTAGGTATGGGTTGTGTATGGTATAGGTAAATAAATTTACATTACGCATAAATATGTCATAAACGGATTAATAGGTCAATTTGGGTAGCATCATTTATAACTTGACCCAAACTCAACTCAACCCACTCATTTAACAGCTTTACTAACCTCCAGTCATCAAACGGAAAGCTGTTGCTGGACCACCACGCTCCCGCTCCCAGACACCGAAATTTATCATCACCGGCCACCCCAGGAAGTAGTGCAAAGCACAGAGCAGATGGAAAGAAAGTGGACGCGACAACACTCCCAGAAACGACGCAATATGGCAGAAATCATTATGCTCAGCAACCATGAAAAAGGCGTCTATCACGTAAAACATGTAGATATGCACTCAAGGTAATTTACGATCGGGAATAAACTGACACGGATTCGGTTCCTGCATTTCGTCGGACATGCAGCGGGCGTGGTGAGGAGAAGGCATTGACCATTTTTTAGACCTCGACCTCGGATCTAGACCCAAAGAAATCATCAAGAAACACTCGAAATCAGCCATATCAACTCACTCGAACCTAGCGCATGGATTAAAGAAAATACCAGTCTTGGCCTCTGATTGGTCCAAAAGAGGGTGAAGGTTCACGGGAACAGGGGTTTAATCGCGAAGACTCCTACCTGGCTTGAAGCCGACGGCCGTAGGTTGAGTTCGCATCGAGTCGAACTACAGCCAGCCACCTCTCTTCATCTCCGAGCTGCGATCCTCGGATTAAGGACTTCGAACCAAACAACTAAAGAACTCACTGGAAATGCTGGGAATCGGACGAGAGAAGTCGTGAGAAGGACGCCGGCTGGAGGTTGTTGGACGGCGATAGTGGAGTTGGGCGGTTGGGTGAGGTCCAGAGAGAAAGAGACCCAAAGAGACAAGCAAAGGGAGATGTCGGACTGAGAGGAGGAGAAGGCGAATGGCTTAGTGAGTGGACGCCAGTAATGGCTGTGACTGCTGGTGTTGGTTGAGGCGACGGATGGAGGAGGGTGGTCGACACTCGAGAGTGAGGTTGAGGTAAGGGGGAATGGAGAAGAAAAGAGTACGTGTGATTTAGACCAAATGAATAAAAAGAGGGCGCGTGAGGACGAAGACGAGCATACGTGAGAGTGGAAAGAAAAAAAAAAACCCGTTTTCTCGCCCGCCGAATTTAAAACTCCATTTTTCATGTTAACCTTGAAAGTCCCACTTTGGACTTAGTTTATTTTTTATTTAGACGAAACTAATCATGCTCCTATTTTGAACAATATTTATTAAGGTGAAATGTGGAGCCCGCTCTTAATTTAAGATTAATGCTTGCCTTTCTTTTCTTCTTGGTTGGCTTCTTTTGTTTTCTTTCTCCATTTTCTCCATTTGAAACGGGGTGTACCTCTTTTTCAAAAAAATAATAATTATTTAATAGATAGCTAACTAATTATTCGACAAAAAAAGCTAATTATTGTGTCAATGAATTGTATACTTCTTTTTTTTAATAGAAAACTATTATTCAAAAAATAACCTAAGCACAAGTAATAGGGAAAAGAACCATTTGCCAGTTTTAGTGCTTGCTTAAATCACAATAATGAATAATAAGTTTAAAAGAAAACAAACATGAAAGAAATATTGAAATTTAATTGCGGCAAAAGAAGCGGTTAGGGTAAAAAGAAGGCTCATGCTATTTCCACCCCTTATTGGCTCCTGAGATCCCTATTTCATCCAATTGACTACATTATCATTTGCAAGTCCCATTATTGATTTATGATGATTCCTACCTTTTTCTCTTCTTTTTCTTTTGTTTCAATTACTAGAGATGAAACTAATCAAGGAGTGTAGTTTATTTAGTGAATTTGATAGTCAAATTTTTAATTATTCTATTGTGTGATGTATTAAATATTTTAAGTGACCCTGATCCGTTCCTTTTCAAAAGGATAGTCAATCAAAGATGATCCAATCTTTCTTCTTGACATGTAATAAAAATATTATGTCGATCACGATAATTACCTCCTCTATCACAACCAAGAAGAAAATATTTGTCTCTCTTTTAATTTTTTATATAGATGACATAACTTTAAGCATGAAAATACATCATCAAACTACTAAAAAAACCTCTCGCATTAGAAAACTACTTTGTAATATTTGAAATGAACTTGTTGAATTGATTGATTGTTGTTCTCCATTCACAATTTTGTCATCAAGGATACATTTAAGCAATAAAACAATATTATATTCCATAGTGACTACATTACAAAAAAAAAAGCAACAAATATGAGTAAATTGTGTAACCACAATATTGAAGTCAAAAATTCACCATCATGAGTATAATCTAAGGAAATAAAGTAAATAATTTGTACATAAAATTAACATATTTTGCTCTGATATATTATTAGTGCTTGCTTAAATCACAATAATGAATAATAAGTTTAAAAGAAAACAAACATGAAAGAAATATTGAAATTTAATTGCGGCAAAAGAAGCGGTTAGGGTAAAAAGAAGGCTCATGCTATTTCCACCCCTTATTGGCTCCTGAGATCCCTATTTCATCCAATTGACTACATTATCATTTGCAGGTCCCATTATTGATTTATGATGATTTCCTACCTTTTTCTCTTCTTTTTCTTTTGTTTCAATTACTAGAGATGAAACTAATCAATACTCCTTTCAAACAACATTTATTAAGGTTGAATATGGGGTTCAACTCGCTTAAAAAAACATTTTACCGGATAAGAAAATTAAAGTTTTTAATTACATTAATAAGAGACTCATTATTCATTTAAAACAATATACATCGAGGAAAAGTTTTCAATTTATAGTGCGAGATGGTCCAAATAAACTTATTGACATGATTATTCGATGTTCTTCATTTGCAATTTCATCATCAATAAATGCATTTAAGTAATTTAGGTTCTCTTCACTATTGTCCTCCATAATAACTACATGACGAAAAACAATACAATGAAAGATGATTAAATTGTTTATAATGCATTCATTAACCACAATATTCAATCTTTGAGTGATTCTTGTAAGTTTGTAGCAAAAATCGAAGTCGCAAAATTAAACAATCATAAGGATTATTTGGGGAAATAAAATTAATAATGGGCGGAATAAATTTAAAAGAAGACAAACATGAAGGTAACGTTAGAATGTAATGGGTGTGAAAAAAAAGAGCTAAGGTGAAAAAAAAAAAAAAGTTGTTTGAAAGGGATATGGGTAATTTTGTCTTTAAATAAAATTGAAATAAAAAGAAAACAAAGAAAAAATGGTAAGAAACTATTTTAAATTAAGAGAGGGACCCATAAGAGATACTGTTGTCAATTCAATATAATAAAAGGGTGCGAGAGTCAATAATGGAGTGGAAATAGCGCGAGCCTGAAAAAATTGTTTAAAAGTGATATAGATAATTTTTTTTATTTTAATAAAATTGAAACAAAAGAAGAAAAAATGTTAAAAATAATCTTTGATTAAGAGTAGGAACTACAAATGATAATTTAGTCAATTCAATGTGATAAGAATGTTAGAAGCAATAAAAGGTGAAAATAGTGCCAGCTTTTTTATTTTGTACCCTATGTATTTTTATCGCCACTTAGCCCCTCCCTTGTGTGTAGAATAATCCATATACCCCCTTTTGTCCTATTCATCCACAGCCCCCAACAAAATAGAATAACCTAGCTTGGTGACAAGTGGGAAGCTTGCAACGGTGAGGATTTGGACAAGGTACCACATGGCGCGAGAATTTCTACTGTAGAAAGGCATGATCTGGGGTTGAAGAGGGTCGAGCTCTATTGAGCCTTGACTCAGGCAATTATAAGATCTTATGAGTTTGTAATAATGCATACATATGATGACTTGAACTAGATCTCGAGCAAGAAAGCTAGACATACTTGGGCAATAGAGCTATGTTACTAGTATGTCCATGGAGCAAGTTATTAACACACTAATGAAATCACTATCATGGGAAGAATTGGTCGACGTATGTGAATATTGACTGAACCTCATCGACCGCCTTATTAAAAAAAAACAATTACTATCACAAGGTATCACCCAGTGCCGGTTTGTCTAGTGCCGGTCACTATAAGACAAACGCCCTTTACACGTTTATCGATTGACTTACCTAGCATTCTATGATAATAGCCACTTGTCTCATTCTTGAATGGGAACTAATGTAGTACTATCACCCGCACGACTCCCCGTACATCTACCGTCAGATTCACTTCCATTCCCTGGGATCTACTACTGCCCGCACCCCAATATCTCCGTCGGCCACAATGTGCCTATAAAGACCGCAAGTCATTGCATCAAACGGCCATGCATGAAGGGAAACCAAAATGGGTGAAATCTTCTAACTAATTGTCGGCAGACTAGTGATTGGAGAGAGAGAGACCTTTCCCCTTTCAGGGATACGAAAAGATTCACTTTTGAGCGGTAAAAACGACCGCTATCATGACACTATTTGATTCGCGCCATTTTGGGGAGAAGTTCGGGGCCTTTGTTGAAAAAGGAAATAATTTTTAAATATTACCTTGACTTTCAGTGAATCATCAGGCGAGCTGGCGTGTGGTTACGACAAAAGGGAATTGAGACGCTACTCGATAGGGTGCCGATTACAGATTGATGTAATGGAATTGAACATGCGTATGTTGTCTATGTGAGACATCAATTAAAAATTAATCCTAAATAACATGTGAACCCACTGAATGAAATGCAATTTGAATGATACAAAAATGATTAACGCAGTCTATATGAAAACTCTCTAATTTTGTGTTTTCTCTTTGTTAATTAACAAAAATACAAATAACCTTAAAGTTCTACAAATTAAATGGATATCTATTAACCTTTCATCATGCTTAAGTAAAATTAATACCATGACCTAATGTTGATACCTGATTTTTGTTGGCCGTTCAAGTATCCCTTGTAAGAGCACAAAAACGAAAAATAGCAACGGCCTTCGATCTCCATTCTTATCATGGAGAACCATACAGGTCACGAAAAATAGCAGTGAAAAATAGCAATGATCTTAGTTCCACATTACTATAGTGTTCAATTGATTCTCCATATTAGTCATTCGTGTGTTCTCAACTTTGTTCTCCATTCTTGTTTTTGAACACGTTTGAATCGGAGATCTTCTTTTGGCCGTTTTTCATTACCTTGATTTTGGAAAATAAAGTCAGAAGAGATTAAGTTAGTATACGGAAGAGAAGTGGAAAAATTATAGCCCTTCAAATTCACCCTTTCTTATAGTGACTTTTGTAAAAGCCCAATCTCTTATCAAAATTTCTTTATAAGTTTGAACGGATAACCCATGGTGATTAATCAAAATGCCATTCCATATTCCATAAGAACTTGTTAAAAACACACGAAAGGGAAGCTTTCACAGTTACATCAAAATTTGCTATAGAAAATCCCCACACATTCTCTAAGAATTAGAAAGAAATTCCTATACATCGTTACTAAAATGCTTAAAAGGAAGTCCTATACATTCTGTTTAAAGAAGTACCTGCTTAACAGTAATTGTGACAATTTCAGCGTAATATGCAAGAGTCTTTTGGAATTTTCAATGAACATAGTGAGACCAAAGTGATGAAATTTTTTCTAAAAGTCAGAAGCACGAAGAGATGATATATCATTAAATAATGTAATTATCATCATAACACGCGACTCACCCTTTTTGTCGTGTCCATCTCTTAGTCTATCTTTTCATACAATTCTCGCAAGTATAATCATCGCTGTGTTTAACTGTCACCCTTTTTGTCATAATAAAAAAGAATAAGTTCATTATAGGAGGTCATCCTGCTTTCTAACTATGATTTTCTAGTGTTGTTGACCGACTAGCTAACTCTAAGATCAGAATGCACTGTTTATCCGTTGGAGAGAAATTTTTTGAGCGGAAGAAATGCTCACCAAACTTTCTTCTTACTGGTTACGGAGCAGCTCAAAATCGGACACGATTCTAACAAAGATGAGCTACCCTTGAATCGGATTAAGTGGTCTTTGTGTTTGGATTTGGTAGAGGGGGAGTTAGCATCATGGGAGTTCTCGGGTGAGTGTGTCTACGGTCGGGGCAACGATGCCGTGTGTTCGGAGTGCAACGTTAACATTGTGAAGCTAAAATATTATCCTTGATTCAAAGACAAACCACGAAGAAGATACATGCGAGTATGGATACATGAACGAAGGGCATTTTGATAAATTAACTATAAAGGGGTGTTTTTAATCAAAGAATATCAGCACCACCCTTTTTGCAAACTAATCTAATAAACATAGCATTTTTCCTTTTTCCAAATCATTTTTCAACATATAACTTACAAGCAGGCCCAACACCTTACTACTAATACATAATATTTATTTACCTCCAAATTAGGAGGAATTTTTAGGTAATTTTTCAACCAATTTATCGTGATTTTCTAAAACATTTGTAAGAAGATTGGGACATAACTAGGTATGTCGAGTATTGAAATACGGGAAGCCAAACTTATTTTCCAACTCAAAATCTCAAATTTCCCATTGGTGTCACTCAGGAACCGCATAACATATGGTCCATAATTACTGTGAGACCTTGACAATTGGGGTGGAGCTAACCCTAATGTTGCCAATTTAGAAGGAGCACGAGAAGGCTCATCAATTTGTTGTAGTGCTTTTTTAAGAAGTCGCTATGTTGAAGGTCCTAGTGTCTCTAAACCAAGGATACAAGGCCAACAAGCCAGTTGAGAGACACTGCAGATCGACCTTGCAATGGTGTTTCACTCACCCCTTCACCTTCATCGGCGTAGGCGGCTATTATACTGACCTACCAATTCCTCAAGCACTCCTTATGAGGTACGGTGGAGTCTACCCTCTCCACCTGAAGGGCCCCCTAATTCCTGAATATTATTTTTTCTTCTCCACTTAGAAAGGAATACCCCTGATATTTTACATCCTAAAATTCAGATGAGACAATTTTAGGATATACTAGGATCCAAGAAGGTCGTTTGTTTCGCGGCAATAACTCGCGAGTCTTCTTTTTCTTGCTGTAAGGGCACAAATGATTGTGCTAAAAGTGATTGAGCATGACATGATGCCACGTCACTCCACCGCTCGCGAGCCGATGGTCCAATCAAGCTTTCGTGGATTTACATTGGAGACGTATCTTTTTTTTTTGGCTATAATTCTCATCCTTCCCTGTCTCCTTCAGAGAAAATCCATCTCGTTTGACCATTCTTGGCTGAATTTACATGTGTCAACCCGTCATAGGCCCAGCCAGAATGATATTCTTTACGTGTCAAAATATATTCTTAGATAACTCCAGAATGATGGTATCTGATGCAATCGTTCTTAGTTGTGTGATTACCTTAACCTTATCCAATACCGCTGATCGTTGACTCCAATAGGAAGTAACCGTGGAGAGCACCTCGGTGCCTATTTTGTTTATTTATTTATTTATTTTGTTTTTCAATAACCCAGCAACTCCGGTGGATCTTAAAACACCCTTCATCTCCTATAATTCAGTCAAGTTGAAGCCTTTGACCCGCATAGATTGCTTGATAGTGAGTAAATCGCATGCAAATGAAATGATTTAAACAAACGACTTCAATTGTTGAGGGGAGAATTACCAAAAAAGTTCAAAACCTATTGCAATTGTGTCAATTCAATCTTAAATATTTTTTTGGCCAATTCATTTATAAAATTTTTGCAATTGTGTCAATTTAGTCCATGTGGCCAAAATTGACCGGCCAGCACTGACATGGACGCTGTCCGGCGAACACTAACGTGGCAATTTTAAATATTTTTTTGAATTTTTAAATATTTGTTTTTTTTTCCCCACCTTCTCCTTCCTCTGGCTGACGCCGGCCGGCCAGAGGCAAGGGTTGGTGAGGTCAACCTTGCTGGCCAACTCAGCCTCGCCAAATCCAATGGGGCCTCGCCCAGCCAAGGCAAGGGTCGACCTCACTAGTGACTGGCGAGGCCCCTTGCCAGATTTGGCGACGATGGCCTCTCTGTCACTAGGGGAGGTTGGTCTTCACCAAAGGTCGGTGGGGATGAGCCTAGCTGGCCAAAGGAAGGAGAAGGTGGGGAAAAAAATAAAGAAATAAAAAAATTCAAAAAAATATTTAAAAATTCAAAAAATTAAAATATATATATTAAAAATTGCCATGTCGGCATTCGCTGGATGACCGTCACCAACCAATGTCCACATTAGTGGCGGCCAGCCAATTTTGGCCTCATGAATTGGATAGGCACAATTATAAAAGGTTTAAAATTGAATTGACAAGAAAAAATTAGGATTGAATTAGCACAATTGCAATAGGTTTAAGATTTTTTTGATAATTCTCGCAATTATTCAGCTACAACCATTATTGTCCTAATAAATCACGCCAACTTCGAGGGTCTAGGTAGGTTTTTTTCTTATAATATTTTTCGTAAAAATGTAACTGTTGGTAGGCCTTCACTTTTGGACATGATTACGAACTTAAAAGAGCCAAATTACATTAGAGTTGAGTCATATGTCTTCTCGTTTGTTATGGTTTGGCCCCTTTATGCTAGATATCAGTGCATGAACTCAGTTAATATCTATTCGAAGTTACCACTGGTATGAGAATGATGTACAACTGGAGGTGTAACAGTCAACCTAATTTACGGTTGAAAAGATAAATGTTTGTCTGTGATCATTTTTAAAAAGTGATTTCTAAATATAAAAAAATTTATTATGTGAGATCCTATTTTTTCATAACGAGTCGAGGGGTGGGCATTGTTGGCCTAGAAGAAGCAATAAATTGGGTTTTATTGAGATCAATGATGCACCTATTATAAAGGATTTGAAGGGCAGAAGTACAGCCCAAGTGCCAAAACTTGGCGCGGAGGGACACTTAAGTGCCAAAACTTTGAAAAGGTACACTTAAGTGCCAAAATCGGAGTAAAATGGATCACTTAAGTGCCACTCCAGCCAAAATCCGGCTAAATTGCTGACATGGCAATTTTCCGGCGAGATTGGTGCAAAATGGCGTCGTTTTGTATGCCGATGTGGCGAGAAAATGCAAAAATGGCGTCATTTTGGCTCGATATGTAAATAATTAATATAAAAATTAACTAAATTAAATTTAAAACTAAATTTATTTAAAATATTCTAAAAAATTAAAAAAAATTGAAAAAAAGGGGGTGTCAAAGGGGGCGGGCCGAGGTCCGAGCCCTCGCCATCGCTGCCGGGAAGGGCGGCGACGGAGGGAGGAGGGTCGGCCGAGGTCGCCGCCCCACGGCCCTCGCCGGATCCGGTTGGGCGACGTCGCCGGCCCCTAGCCGGGCCCGCGACCCGGCCAATGCTCCCCCCACCGTCATCGGCCCTTCCCGGCGACGACGGGGAGGCGGCGAGGGCTCATCCCGGCCGACCCTCCCCCATCCGTCGCCGGCCCTTCCCGACAGCTGCGGGCGGGCGGCGGCGACGGCGAGGGCTCGGCCCTCGGCCGCCCCCTCCCTTTTTTAAGTTTTTTAATTTTAAGTTTTTTTATTTTTTTAGAATATTTTAAATAAAATTAAGTTTAAATTTAATTTAATTAATTTTTATATTAATTATTTACACATCATACACAAAACAACGTCGTTTTTGCATTTTCTCACCACATCAGCATGCAAAACGACGCCGTTTTGTGTTCACCTCGCCGAAAAATTGCCACGTCAGCAATTTGGCCGGATTTTGGCCGGAGTGACACTTAAGTGATCCATTTTACTCCGAAAATGGCACTTAAGTGTACCTTTTTAAAGTTTTGGCACTTAAGTGTCCCTCCGTGCCAAATTTTAGCACTCCAAGTGTCCCAACCTCGGATTTAAAGTGAGCCACTAATTGCTCTACATCATTTGTGATCAGAAGGTTCTCTCTTCTTTTGACAATCCAGGGGCACGAGCATTGGTCTCTTGACTACCTTAAAGCTCATGAAATATTTTGCAAGCTTTATGCATAAATTAAGTCCATATATTTGGCCTATGCATATAGCTTAATCTAGCATTTGGGCGTAGTTGGTGGAATTCTGACCTGTAGTTTCTTAATCAGAAATTCCCCAATTCCTTATCAATTGCACAAACTTTGGGGATTGCAAATGTTCAAGAATGACAAGTTCGTTATGGTACCCTCACAGGCATGCTATTAATTAGAAAGTTTCTCCACAAAAAAAAAAAAAAAAAAAAAAAAAAAAAAAAATTCATGCGCAAATAACATAGCACGAACTGTTTGGAGATTTATTCACAACGAGGATTGCGCTTATGACCCCGTGGAAGATAGTTGGCCCCTTTAACTCAGGCCAACATATTGAAGGTCGGTCCTTCTTTTTTTAATTTTTTGGTAAACTTATTAAAGATTGGTCACAGTTAACATGAAGCTTCTTCATGCAAACTTAGTAGGGATAAAGATAGACGGTGTCAACTGAGCTCGCATTTGATTAGATTTAACTTTAAGCACCCTCAGTGTAAATCTACTTTTGGAAAATGCTGCTGCAATTCCCCACCCCCTCATATAAATTAGTTTTTTCTATAAGCTCAATAAAATAGCTAGCGACAGTTCAACCGCGACCATCATGGGAAACCTTTATGATAACTTAGAATTCTGAATATGTGGGTGCTTTTGTTCAAAAAAAAAAAAGTTTCAAGATAAAAGGAAAATATTTATCAAAAAATCATTTTTTAAATTTTTTTTTTTCTTTTTCAGGTTAGGAAATTCGTTTTCCTAACTTTAAGCATGTATATTTTCTTAATTATAAATAAATTTTCTATTGACTAATCATTTTCAGCAAACCAAATGCATAAAAGTCTGAAAAACTAATTCGTGGAAAAAAATTTCACTCAACCAAGGCTAACGAACTCTTGTCTTGTTGAATTGTTTGAGCTTTGACGCCCTTGCCCCAAGTAAGCAAGTTCTTCGGGACGTTGCTATGTAATGTCTTACATTACCAAGAAAACGTATAGATTGATTATTATAATATCTATTTTTCTATGTCAGGATTACTGCTAAAAGTGAATCATGAAATCAATGACTCACTGAGCCACCAAAATCACTAACTAATACTATTCTAATATTAATGAAATAGAAAATACTTATAGAATAGAAGAGAACTGTCTTTTATGTATACTTCCCCGGTAACACACCCTATATTGACAATTGGGCAATAATTTGCTATATTACGATGGTGGCTTAGGCTATGTTAAACTTACAAAGTAGTAGGGTAGTGCAAATGGTTCGGTTCTATAAAAAAATCAAACCAAACCCGCCATAAAAACAGGTCCAAGTCCTAATTCTAGTGGAAACAGGTTCGGTTCTAAGTTCTAATTTTTTTTAACTAATAGCATGTGGCTAGGTTTTAGGTTTTGGGTGTTGAACCCATCGATCCAAGAATCGATTAGAACATGTTCTATGAAGTTGGAAGAAAATGATTTATCTTTTTTAAATGTGCTTAACTTCCCTATTAATTAATATTTTGCTGATTTTTTTACTTTGATCCATTTTGTTATTCATACTATTTTCTTGTGACTATTATTTGTCTTGCTTTTTTAAAAATAACGAAGACAAAAAAACAAAAAAGAAATCGGTTCTTAGGCAGGCCCTAGAATCATAATGGAAAAACAAGGTAGGTTCCAGGATCGATTTCAAAGTAAATACGATAAGTCTTAGGTTCCAAAAACTGAGAACGATTCTAATGAGAGTTTAAAGTTCCAAAACCTATAACCTACCTACCCTCAAATCGATTACCCCTAATCAGTAGGAAATTTTCCTTATAACTCTTGAAAGAAGGGAAAGAGAGATTTGGTGGCAGCAAATTCACATTTCATCAGCCAATCGCTCTTCCGAGACTTGAATCAGTGAAAAAGAAATAGAACGTTAGGAGGACCTACAATTTTGCACTGAAAATTCAAATTAAAGATTCATTTAAGATATGAGTTCTTACATTAATTTTACAAGAACGTAGAGATGAGTTTGAATTTATATGTCCGATTGGTCGAGTGTAAATTATGGACTAAAATGCTTACTTGATGTTCTTCATGGTTTAAAAAAGATTAAAAAAATAAGGAATATTGAAAAACATAATAAATATTAAAAACATTAAAAAAAAAGGGAAATTTGAAAGGAAAACAAGGGATAAACAAGGGAGGGAAGTGGCGCACTGTCGCCTGACTCTAGCAGATAACCAACCGGGTGTTGTGCGACTTCGGTGATCCATGATTAGGGTTACATAACCAGACTGCCTAGTCAGTGCTAATGTCTTGCCGATGTGTCAACTCACAGAAGTATTTTCGTTTTTTGTTATAACAAAATGACCAATTCACCCTTACCAAAAAAAATTCCTTACCAAAAGAAAAAAAACTACCAATTCAAATATTAAGAAAAATAACATATACTTTAAAAGACCCAGTTGCACAAAAAAACATTTATCCCTAATCTGTTTAATGGTACGTTTCTAAAAAGCGTATCTTGATTGAAAGAGTCAATTTATATTGCAATGCAAGGGCTGTTTATTGACTTGATCAGTTCGTGATGCGGCACCGTCCAATCCGACGCGATGCAAGGAGGTCGCCTTCCAACTCGTCACCTCCTGCCTTATATCGTCACATGTCATCTTCACATCGACTCTCTCTCTCTCTCTCTCTCTCTCTCCTTTCATTTTCAACGAGCGTACCGGGAAAGCCAAATCCGAACTCTCTCGAACGGACCCTTTGTACCGTTAGTTAACCCAGCTTTTGTTTTGCGTTCTCTGCTGCTTTGCGTGCGTGCGTGCGTGCGAGTCACGAGTGTTTGTTAGCTAGTTTAGCTCTCTTTAGGTTAAGGTAATGTGGTGCTTCGCGTCAGATTTCTCTCCTTTTGGGTGGTGGGTAGGGGATGCTTTTGATTCGAGTGTGTCTGAAAGAGGAGGGATTCTAAGTCCGAACAGGAACCGATTTTGGGTTTGTCCGTGCCATGTTGAGGCAGGGAATTAGAATAGTTCGGAGGCATTGAGGGGTTTGTTGTCTTTTTTTTTTTTTATTTCTGATGCAGTTGAATGATATAGGATCTTGAATAGACTCCTTGCATGGTCATAGCGTTTTGACCACCGGTCCAATATGCACATCTTGGTGCTGGAAGAGGTTTCTCTTAAGGAGAGAGAGAGTCAGCATCTAATGGTATCGTTGTAGATGTTAGTCTGATCTTACAATTTTTGAACTGTTACTCATTTGGCAGTTTTATCGCCCGACTTTCCGGTTGATTAACATAAACGACATCGTGGCTCGATTATTGTCGATAACTAGAGGAGTAGCATGGTGTTGTTTTTTCCTTTGTCGAAGTGACGGAGTTCCCCCGCTGCTTTCCTTTCCTTTGCCGCCATCTCGCGCGATTGAGGATGTGGCATTCCAATCATTTCCTAGGAACAAGTCGCTCTCATCCAGTATATGTTATGGACAGTGTGAGTTGATAGGTGCACAAGTATGTAAAGTGTGAGTGTGGATTGATAGTGAGATCCATCTAAGTTTCGAGGGTGGAACTACTCAAAACTTCATCATAGTCTATTTTGAAGATTACTAATGGAATCCAGTCTTACTACGGCTATTAGTCTAGGAGACTAGACATAGGCTTGATGATATAAGCCAAAAAATGTAATTTGCAATATCTTTTTATCTCTTTGCTCGTTTTTCAATATTTTTCTAACAGTGGCATGCTGCATTGCATATAAGCATATTGCATATTTACGTCTGCTAACATCAAACTTTCCCTACTTACATCCAAGTCCAGTTTCAACTAACTTGTGAAAATCTAAAATAATATTATTATACAACATATTCACCCCTATTTAGGTTGTATCGTTAATCTCAACAAATACGACGGCCTTTTGAATGTTGCACTCTCTAAAGTTTTTGGAAATTATGCCGAGTAGGCCCGATGTTCCCATATATAGGAAAATTGATTTGTCAGAGTTCCTGGCCTATTTCACTTCTTTCTAAACGCGTGCTCCAAGAATTCACAAATATGTGTAAACCTTCACTTTTTCTTTTACACTTGCATTTGAGTTTAGTCTTCAATTTTGGAATATGTACTTTTTCTAATCCATTTTTGTCCATATAGTTTGGTCATATGGATGTAGTATGGTCATATGTCCGTGCATGTGTGACATAAGATAACAACTCGACATTTATATCTTTAAATTTACAAGCTGCTCGCAAATTGACATCGACCGAAAAACTATTTGTTGTTACAAATGACTTTTGGTATTGTGAGATTATATATTGCATGCTTTCTAGGGTATATCCATCTAGTAAGGCTAACGTCCTTTTTACATTAGAACACGTTAGAATGCCCTAAAGAATATTTCCCTTAAATTTATTGGAGAAAAATCTACAAGTGATTTTGATGATGTCCAAACTATCCTTAATATAATGTTTACAACGACATATGCACATATATATATATATATATATATATATAGAGAGAGAGAGAGAGAGAGAGAGATTACGCAATATTGATTGTGTGATCTAGGATATGAAAGTATGCAACAAGTCCAGAAATGGTTTTTGTCTAAATACTACCAACGGACCTAAAGATCAACTGATGACGATGTTTATATCGTAGCTACAAATATCAAGTCGTTGGTGTTATAACAACCATGAACATCTGGCGAAGTTTGTTGGGTCGGCAAATTAGCCGTTGTGGCTAAGGATTTGCACAACAATAGAATCCAGTTAAAAGTAGTAATTTGAGAAGCTTAGTCTTCTGATAAGTTTTATAAGTTTGTCAGAGACTGCAGTGATGGGACAGTGGCAAATGCTATTCTTACTACAAATGTTCAGGAAAAAAAAAACTGCATGGGCAGTTCTATTCTTGGATAGACTCCAATGGTTCCTTGCTTCTTTGATCTTCTCTTAACAGACAAATTGGAGATGAATATAAGAGAGAAGACCTAAGAAGCCAATAAGGAAAGACTAAACAACATTATCTAAAGATTTGCAATCTGCTTTGTTCCTAACGATACGCTCTTGTCCAAAGTGTTTCACTAAGTTTTGTATTCATGCTATTTGAGTAATTGTGTTCTAGATTAAATGTAAAAGGGTACGAATAGCAGTTGGGTCTTGATAGTGTGATCTATCTTATAATAGGACTAGTGTTTGCCTAATGTAATTGTCTGAGCAGTTTACTCATGCAATCCATCCCGACTTGTGGCTATTAGTCTAAAGAGTGAACGTAAACTTGGAGATAAAGCCAAATCACTATATATCATTGTGTGTTACTGTTTTACTCTCTCTTACTCTCACAAGCACACAAATTGATCACAAACTTTGAAACATCATCTTGACCTGATCTTTACTTAGCATTAGCTAATTTTTGTGAAAAATTGTCAAGTTTTCTTAAAAACCTTATTCACCCCCTCTAGGTTGTATTATTAGCCCCCAACAAAATTAGTTGCTTTGGAGCAACAAAAAGTTACTAAAAAAGTCTTGAAACTGGCTAAATATAACAGAAAATGTTCTTTTCATATATTTTTCTCTTGTAAAGTAAATACACATATTTTTCATATTCTTCCTTTTTGAAACTTTTGGTGATTTCGAAGACAAAAAGAGTAACTCTCCAATCAGATGATTCAACTGGAAAAGCAACTTGATGCAAAAACAAACCTTGAAATTGGAAATTGAACAGTTGAGAAGATCATTAAATGTCATGAAGCACATGAAAGACGAGGATGATACTGAAATTTTGAAAATAATTATTTTGCTAGCGGATATGAGGGGAAAAGAGGGGAATCTTGAGGACGTAGAAGCGCTGAATTGAGCTATCATAGTAAAGGTGCATAATCGCAATAATGAGCTTCAAGAAGCTCGCAGAGCTTTTTCTCTACCTTTTTTTTTATGGCGAGATTTTTAAATTTTTTTGCCGGGAATCATGTTCTTCTCGTATCATTTGTCGTCTTTTTTTTGTTTTTGGTCTGCTACCTTCAGTTACTTCACTCAATACAAGTTTCTTTTGCAAGTGTACATCATTGATTGACTTACCTAAGGTGCCAATTAAACTTACTTTGCAAGTATCAAAAGACATACATAGTGATTTTAAAGTCGATGGCAACGTTCAAGGTTGACAGAAAACTCCAATCCTCCAGTGAAGCTGCACCTAAACAAGCACGTATTTGCTTGCACCATAGTGGCCTCCGTGACCCCCCTTTTGATTGGGGGATTGACCATAACCGAGCAAAAGGGAGCTCACGGAGGCCACAACAGCACAGGCAAGGGCATACTTCTTCTGATGCAGCTTTACTGGAGGATGGAAGTCCTCGATCAACTTAGGTTAGATATTTCCATCGACTTTAAAAATCACTAGATTTGTCTTCTAAGACTTGCAAAGTAAGTCAATTAACACCTTGGGCAAGTTAATCAGTGGAGTATAGTAGTTACAAGAGAAACTCATGTTGATTGAAATAACAGAAGACAACATCCTCAACTATATGAAATTAAATTTAAGTCTAGTACTGAAGCTCATTATTCCTTACCGATTAATTGGGAACTCTACTTCTTTATTATTATTATCTTTAAGTGCACGGAACTTCTGGCCTTTCTTTGTGTTTTTTATTTAGTCCCTTCATCCCTAAACAAATTAATCTTCTCTTCATTATTCTTTTAGGCAGAACACTTTTCACTCTCAAGTTCAGGAAGCTCCCATCTCTTCAAACCTCCATTAATCTTTTTTCTCATTCTCGCTCAACTCGCTCACCATTTTTCAAGCAATTCACTCATATCTGCACCCTTAAACCCATGAATTTGGAAGCAAGTGTCGTGTGCATACAAAGAAAATAGATACACCCAGAACACATGGAGACAGCAAACGCATGTATCTGCATATACTGAAAGTGCGTTCACTTAAACGACACTTATACAGAGGACACATTCGGCAAAGACAATCTGTGATCTAATATGTCATCACGAACACATACTCAGGAGATATCTAACTGACTCTTACACATGATAATATGATTCTTCCATTCCAGTATATGCCTAATGAATTCTCCAGCAATACCCACCAAACTTTCTCAAATTACCGCATTGACATTATCGAATTATTCTAGAGAATCGAGCTTAACACGTGCAAACATGGGGGGCTTATTAGAATAGAGATTCTTGGAATTAACTGAGAAACGAATTCATCTAGCCCATGCAGCTAGCGCAGTGAATGACTAAAACTGACGACGTGATCTTGGTCAGACCTAAGGTTATGTTTATTAGTAACACTGTTCAGACGTTTCAACAAATGATTGGTTGGTGGAAATCAAGAGAGGTTCAACATGAAACTATCGCGGTAGAGTTGAGATCACGGATATAAGCTCTGACATATACGATTTTAAAGCTAGGAAGAACTAGATTCTCAGCCTCTGTTTTATTTTCATACATCTGAACCAGAATATACTCAGTTCGATCTAGCAAAATGTGATTACCAGCAGCGACGGCCGATGGCTTTGAGAGGCGCCCTAGAAGGCTTGAATCTGCGAGGGAGTCAATGGCAGCAACTGGTCAAACTCTTCACTCAACAATGGCACTCCAAAAACAGGGACAAGCAGGAAAATTCCAGAGCAGCTCGGCGACTACGAATAGCCGCTGTAGGCGGGGGTTATGAAATCCTGAGATGCTGCACCGTGAATGCTGATGTAGATTAACGGTGAAGAAGCTTCTGGGAAAGTAATGGCATCAAAGTGTGGTTAGACTACCGTTAGATCCTCAATCAGTATCGTCTTTTCTTCTCAGACTTCGGTCACATAACTAGGACTCGACCCACCAGAGCAGAGCAGAGATGCAATAACTACCTTGGAGATGCAGTAGATGGTCACGAACAACGATCGAACGGAGAATTCAAAGGCCCGGAAGCATCTCCGCCGATGGTCGGTGACCCGAGGGAAAGAAATCTCGAGCGAGATCGGAGCTTTCTGGACTACCCTGTGGCGGAACAGGGGCGAACAGAGAGGTGATGGAGGTCTGCAAAATCTAAAACAAACCCTTGAGAACTTTTCTAGGGACTCGTTGCAACTTCAAAACTGATGCTCTGTCTTCTTGCTCTGGCCTTTATAGGAGAAGGGATGGTCAGCTAGATGAGAGCGCTTCTCTCGGTCACTACCTCGACGCACGCCTAACTGATTGGCTTTAGTTTGGAAGATGAGAATCTTACGGGGCGTCGGCTAGTATAAGCTTAGTAATTTTAAAATTTACATTATCCTAATTAAAATTTTGAATTTACATTTCCCTAACAAAAGAAAAAAAGGAGAGGAGAAAAACCCTTTTTTTTGGGAAAAGAGAAAAACCTTAACTAAACTTGCCTCTTAGCACTCACCAGTCATGAGCCATGATTGTCACGGAACAAATCATATTATGAATTTAAATATCTCCACAACTTTATTTAGCTGTAAAGATGGATTAGAAATGGACACTAATCGAGGACTATATAAAACAATTCAAATTAAAGGACAAGAACGCAACACAACTAATTGACCCCCTGTGGTTCAACCCATGAACTATGCGAGAACCCCCATTAAATTCGAATATCAGAACACTAGTAAAAGAGTAGAGGTTTGCGCATCTACATATGTGAAGCCTAAGGTTCAATTTTTATTAATTTGAATACCTCTTCGACTAGGTTGGATTTCTTTAAGAATAATATATTCTGGCTTAATCGAAGGGTATCGGATAATCGAGATTATTTCTCGATTATCTAATTCTATTGTCGGTTCAATCGTTGAACATCCGACTTCACGGCCTTAAGTAAGGACGTTTGTAAACATCGCAAATTGTTGCCCTAGCGACGTGGTCAGCAACATGTTGGGTAAGTATTATAGAACTTGCGATTGGCAATTTCTGAGCGGCTACATGGAATTGGACTCGAGATGTTTTCCCGCAGTCGTTGCGCAGGATGCAATACCTGTTGAGCAGCAAACAACTCTCAATGGTGATGTCTTCTTACGAATTTGCGATAGCAAAGGCAAGACTGTCATGTCATTTCTCAAATCGAATAGGAACTGCACATCACCATTTCCGCCACTTTCAATTTATACTCTCATTGCAATGCACACATAATAACCATTAAGTCAGAGAGATGTACCTCAAAGCAAACAGGACAGTGATGATGCATCGCTCCTTCCATACAACGATGGCTGTTTTTCAGCAAGATTGAATAGCAGAAACCTGTAGAGCATGACCATAGGTAAAGGAGACTAACTGAAGTTCTTTCTATTGCAATATTTATGCTGGCGCAAGCACAGGATAACTGAAGCTTTCCACGCTCGTAACGGTGGAAGGAATTCTTGCTCTCCCCAATTCTGAAAAAGAAAATACAGTCAGACATGTACCAAACGTGCAACATCATCAACGGCAAATAAATGATGAGAGCAAGATCCAGGAGGAAGGGGAGGGACGGACTTCTGTATAAATTGAAGTGTAAATTCTGAAAAAGAAACCAATAATCTTCTCCAAGGGTGATAATTGACAGAAAATGAGATGCATCTCGAAATTTCATCTAAAATCCTGAACTATTAGTACGGGTCATAGACTCATATTATATCTAATCATCTAGTTATTATTTGTGAAAAACTTTTGGGTTCTATTGAAGACGTTTTCATATATTCTGACTAATCACCTTGTACCAAAAGTTTATGATTTTTTCTTATTTTATTACAAATATTGGCAGTCCTCACCAGAGATTGAATTGGTAAATAACAATTTTGTGCATCGAGGCACTAAGGAACTCCCATTATTCGCGTGGATAATTGCTTCAACACTGTTGTGTATCACTGCTAACGGTGACCATACCTGCAAATTCCACATTCATTGCAGTAATTCTGCTTTAAGATTTCAGGTCCATGTGATCATAGCGTCTTGGACTGCAGGATATAACACCCGACACTTTTGAGAATCTGTAAAATGCTATTAAGAAATTTTTTTTTTTTTTTTTCATGAGTTTGCCCGTTATGCAGCGTTTTTATGCTCAAGGTTTGGAAATGTCTGCCAGGGGAAGAGGGCGGACAGAGATTAGTTCTGACATAGAGAGGGCCGAATGGGGAGCCCACTAGCCGATGCCTGGAGCATGCAAATACCAAGACTCCACCAATGTCACTGTCCTAGACTCATGAAAGAAATTGAGCAGCAGGATAAGAAAGATTTGACTTAAATCATCATCAAAAAGCTTGCAAATCCGACAAAAGTACTTCCCCATCTAAACACCTAAGTCAATGCACGCCAGCCGGGCATGTGAACATGAAACCAAAGGTTGAGAATCAACATCTGCAAAACGTAAACATTGATGGCCCATCACGATACTGCAGTTTAGTGCAGTGATTATAGAACGTGAAACAAAAATGTAGGTAAGAGGGAACATCGAGCAATAAGTCGGTTTATAAACATGCTAGAAATTCGATAGCATCCACCTGTTGAACTTGATGGCGAGACAAGTCATGTCCTTGTTTTTGTTTACATTTATATATTATTCAGCTCAAAAGAGAACGGTATGTCTTGTTATGAGAAGCACGTCCACGGGTTGAAGATTAAGGAATCGAATTTTTGTCATATTCACCAAACTGTAGACTACTTACATGAACTCAATTTGCATGGCGACTTCTAGACATATCTGTGACGCAATAATGGCAAACTGCACATATCAAAATAGTGGCGCACACAATAGAAAGTTAACAACAGTTCAGAATAAAATCTCATCTTAAGATAACTCATGTCATTAGTGCCCAAAATTCAGAAGCAGCTGAAGCTGTGCCTATTTTTGGCTAATGATCATCCTCTAATATATGGCCAGTAAAAACTTAATTGCAATCTGTCAACTGAGCTCACATGAAAGTATCTCGAAAATATATAGTGCCTTCTTCATGTCATAACAAAGGAAGTTATCAAGCACTCTTGGGTCTATGAGGGGAACAAGGAGTCACCTCGTATCATTATGACAGTGAAGAGGATAAAAAATCTCGTTGCAACAGGGGGCTCTAATGCGGCACCTTTGACAGTAATGAGGACATCTGCAGCAGCAGCAACTTTGATATGAACTGAAAGTTGAGATGGATAAAGCTTGAACTACAATTGCCCAAGAATGAGTCGAGATATTACTTGTATGACAAGTACCTTTCTCTAATAAATCAGCAGAAATAGCATCTTCTGTAGATTTTTGACAGGCATCTGTTGCCCATTCATCTGCTGAAGAACCACAAGCTCATTGTCCGTCTGATTTTCTTTATAGAAGACATGCTGAAGGTTGTTCGGATCAAATTGTTGAAACCCTGGTTGTTCAATAGCCAGTTCACACATTTAGTTGGACTCTGCTGAGACTTCCAACTACCTAGAAGCTAGCGATGAAGCACCTGCAGAGATGAGCAAACTCAGAGAAATTCCATAACCTCCGAAAAATTTCACTTGGCCAGTCAAGCAAGGAGACACTGCAACCTTGATTTCTTCTACAAGGCTCAAGACCATTTGACATCGGCAACAAGACAGTCCAATGCATGTCAAACAGCAGTGGATGGTAAGGAATTGTGTCATGATCACTTGATTCCTTGAAGTCTGGAAATACTGTATCAGACACAATCTCTGGTGGAAACCGCCAAAATGACACAATCAAATTCTCTTAAACGTAGTAAGATAACAGAATATGGTGAGAGATCGCGAGAGAAAAACTTGTCCATCAAGGATATACTACCTCCTGCTGCAATTCTGCTTAAAGCTTTCTTAGAAAACTGGTAATAACTCAAGCCTTAGACTTTCGACTGTGCTGACTCATAAGACTTTTCCAGTCAGAAGGCTCTTCCAACTGAACAAATACAGTCAAGTTGACTAAATTATTCCACACGTACCGGAAGAACTACATATTGTAAGACTGCTGAAGATAGACATTGATGCCCTTAACTAAGACCCTAATGAATAAGGTATTTATCCAGGTTAACTGACCAATTTTTCCATCCATTCCTACCTCTGATTTTAAGGGGTTCTTCAGGATCTAAGTAATACCTAACCTCACAAGTCAATTATAGTTCATAAAAATTTGATTTAAAATGCCACGTGTTATCCAAGAGTCAACACACAACAAATTGTTTCATATGCTCCTTCCACGTGCATTAATCAAGCTCGTGGTTTAAGTTGGAGGGAGGCACTGAGAGAATGAGAGGAAGGATGTTTCATTTTACAGCCTAGAGTTACGGTTGAAGCCCAACTAAACAGAATCATAGCTCACATCTGAGGAATTTTGCCAACACGAATGTTTTAAGAAGCAACCACTTCATTTGTGTGTCATGAAACAATTAAATACGCCATCTATAGCTCTGGCGGACAAGCTGCTTTAGAACAGCACATTGATCTACCTCCAATCATTGTAAATGCTAGGAATCTTCTTCCGACAGCAATCGTCGGCGATGTGAATCTTGTTCCGTTTCATGTCTACACTAGCCTACATAAACCAGCAAGACTCAGAAGTCACACACTCCCCCCCCTCCCTCACAAACCCATTCTCCCTCCCTCCCTCCCTCCTGTGCCATGGTCTACCATCTTTATTATGACTCCTTTGATCATGCAGGAAAAAAAAATGCGACTAAAAGCCAACCATTTTAGCAGGGATTTCTCGAAGTTCTCGTTGTGCTAAATTGCATGAGAACCAGGATCTAGGGCAAAGTTCAGAAAGCTTGTCACTCGAATGAACAGACATCTTCGAACCTATACATCCGTATGTTATAGAGTATGCATTAGTGCATATATCGATCTGTAAACTACTCTCCAAATGAATGCAGCATATCCTTTGATTTTATCGTGCAGTCTCATGACATTTGGATTCTACCTTGTCCAGCAAATTTCCAGTGGGGGAAAACTGCCCCAATCAGTGGAGATCTTTGAAAAGAGGAAAACGAGAAAAACAATTATATCCATTCCACCTTCCCCTAAATACCAAATTTCCAAGAACTCCTGAAGGAGAAAATCTATATCCTACAAAAGATGGAAAGGTTGACTATCATCTTACCCATCAATAACATTCTTCGCTCGAGAATTGAATCATCAGACAAGGTCAGTCATAGACAATAGACAATAATCGGTGTAAAAGGGCAGCGAGTCGATTCTCCTCTTCATCTTCTTACAAGGAACTTATTTAATTAGATGAATCAGCTTCGGCATTCACTCTGGCTCCTTTCTCAGTTAACAAAACCCACATAACGTAGTATGCTATCAAACTGCTTGGTGAAACCTAGATAAACTACATTGCATTCTGAGACCAACAACCGAATTGCAAGCTCGAATACAAATAACCTAGTGCGCACCGTGCTTTTCACTTTATCTTACAGGAAAGAAGGTGAGAGAAACCTCTTCCAGCACCAAGATGTGCAAATTGGACCAGTAATTCAACCCTATAACAACGCAAAGGACTGTTCAAATGAAATCATCACCTAGCCAATTCAGACTAAGATCCTACCTCCTTCAGACACACTAGAAATTTAACGATCTAAGCAGAAGCGAAGTATATGACCCCTCCCCCCCCCACTTCCTCCCCAAAAAAAAAAAAAAAAAAGCCTTAGAGAAGTCAAACATGGGTGGTCAATTAACGATGTAAGCTCTTTCAGAACAACCAACTTTCAGCCCGTAGCGGAGCTCCGATTAAATCAATTTGCCGCAAGTCGAGTTTTAGATTACCTTCATTTGTTTTTCTTTTTTCAATTTTTGTAATCGTGTGAAGTGAGTTATTGAAATTATTATTATTATTATTATTATTATTGTTAATTATGCTCTAGAATTTATGTACATAAAGTCTTGTCCATCCATGTTATTTTTGAAATCTCTTAATAATCATGTTAAAACATATCGGCTCGTGTTAGAAATTGGGTTAAGATGTCTTCCCAAATCTCTAAAGCAATCCACTTTTTACGTAGATGCATAATTACGAGAAATTAAGCCATGAAAAGTGTCTAGACCATGGGTGCGAGAAGTAAATAAATTCGGTATATTTGGAAATGAAAAATGTAAGAATGATGCTGGAAATAAAAATAAGGTGATATAATAAAATCTCACGGATGCCTCGCAATAGCTCAGCTATTGAAATTCTCAAATTTATATGTATCGAATCGATTTTTTAGTTAATTTATGTATCTTAAGATTGCTCATTATTTAATCATTCCTTTCTTCTTTTGAATCTGAAGTATGCAATAAATTGCAAATTAAAAAAAGCATATGGTTAAAATTGCAAAAGCTACTGGGAGAGATCAAATAGGGAAATGAATCTTTACAACTTTACAACGATATTATACTATAAAATTAATTCAAGTTAACAGGGTCGAAGTCAAAATATAAAACTCTCAAAACCTTAAAACTTTCATAAAAAATGAGTATAAGCAAGAACTCTAGATCGTCTTCCTTTTCATCGACTCTTTGTCTAAGGTCATGGAAATTGTGAAGCGATAACTCTTTAGTGACACTTTTAGTAATTCTAGTAGTATTCTTGACAAAAAAGCTCAACTTAGATTTATCAAGAAAAGTTGTCACCTCAAATGCTTAATATCCTCTTTTGAATGGGATTCAAGATTCTAACAATTACTACATAATACCTATGAAAGACACTGCTTAGGTCAAGTAAAACTCACAAGGTTTAATCCATCGTTGATATTCTTAAACGAGATGCTACGTTAGGAAATGATAAGGCCACATATTGTTACTTGGTCAAGTCATTTTGTCAAGAGTACTACTAGAGTTACTAAAAGTATCACCAAAGAGATCTCGCTAATTGATGTTCGCATTTTCCACGATCTTAGACAAATACGACAATGAAGGACTCAATGAAGAGGAAGACATTTTAGAGTTCTCGCAAAATTTAAAAATTTAACAAAAACTAATGTAGGGTAAATGTGTCATAAGAATTTACCAATTTGGAGTTTTTGGTAATCCAAAAATTAGTTTTGATAAATTTGTCACAGATATACCAATTTGGAGTAAATTTGTCACGGTATATCAGTTTGGGACAAAATTGTTATAAGTGTACGAATTTTGGGTTATTTGTGATATAACCCATTATTTGATCCACGTTAAGTCCACATGTCATCTATATTAGCAATTTAACGGCAATATTTGACAAAAGCTAATTAAGGGTAAATATATCACACGTATATTGTTTTAGGTTTTTTGTAGTTAAAAAATTAGTTTTTGATAAATTTATCATTAGTATATCAATTTGGAATTTTGCATGGTATTAACCCTACTATAAAACTATTTCAAGTTAACGAGGTCAAAGTCAAAAAAATAAAAACTCGCCGAACTCTACAACTTTCATATTAAGAGAGAGAGAGGAGAGAGAGAGTGTAGAGAAAATGCAGAACAACGCACCACCGTATTTGTGCTTTTACCGTTTACTTTGGTGGTAGTTACCAGTTTCGCCATTCTGGATATTGCTTTTGTTTTCATTATTTTTTTATCGAAAAACATGAAAAGTCTGTAAACTTCGTAATAAAGCAACATAATTAATGACCAATTGCTGGATCTTATGTTGTCATTAATGATGAGTACACGCTAAAAATCCCTTTTCCAGCAACTACGGTGTTGCTAGTTAGCGGTGAGTGCCTAAATTTGGCTTCCTTTACACCATCATCATACGGATACAACCAAAATAGGTTAAACAGACACATAGCTCCTAAATTTAAAACTAGATTGTGAGAATTCAAACTATCAAATCTAGAATTGAACCAGGAGAAAAGAGCTCCAGATCTAGGTCGAAAAAGAAGAAAAATAAAATAAAATGAACAAGAAAATACAAGTAGAACCAACAAGAAAGCGAGGGGAGGATGAGACTAGCTCAAACCCTTCACTATAGCTTGAGGTCGAACAAAACACAAATAGAATCACCACTTTACCGCTTTTCACCTAAAAACTACTATTATCTCCGGGAAATATATTAAAATATATTGAATTAAGTGCATTTAAATAGTAAAAAAGTGATGAAGCATATTTAGGATTTTTTAATTGTTTTAATTAATTTCAGACTTTACTCATTACATTTAATTAATTTCAGGCTTTACTCATTACATTCTTAGCTGTAATTGTACCATTGAACATTTTGCTACTTATTTAAAAAATTTACATTATACTCTTAAATGAATGTGTTTATACTCGTAGTATTCCTAACCTAAAGCTTTTATTCCAACGCGTATTGCAACAAAATATTTTTGATTATGATGGAATGAGGAGCATGGATTGCACTTGTCGCTTAGAATAGTGGGTTGATTTTTTTTTCCCCAATTTGAAAAATGAGGTAATATAATATTCGTGGCAAAACTTAAATAGCGTATGTGACGTGGCTTTTTAGAGTTATGGGTTAAAAGTTTTCGTTTTATCTTTCCATTTCAAATTGGAAAATATGCAATCAATGATATTATTTTTCTTATGGCGGTCCTGCGACCAAAAAATGAAGCCCAACTAAATTTTTTTATTTTTATCTATCTTGTTTTAACTTTCAACTCATTTTTAGATTTTTGTCCTACCTCTTTGCAAATCGTAGGAGTCTTAACTCCACACCTGAAATTATAAGTCCTCACCCCTAACCCCCGAAAAGGTGAAGGCTGACTAATTGACAAGGTAAAAAATGATCGAAGTGATAGAAAGTCTACCAAGTAAGAGCTTTAGGTTTAACTATAACATTATCTTCACCTTTTTAATTGTGCATATTGCTCGAGTTAAAAAGCAAAAAACGATTCATTTTGGTCTTTACTTAGATGAGAGCAATGTTCCACTACTGGAACTGAATAGTTGGAGGATTAGTTTCTCCAGTTTCACTAATGATGATTCCTATAAAATTGCCGGTGTGTTGCAATAAAAATTCGTTTGTTTAGAATAAATTGTCAGACTCTTTCACTGCTTTGGTAATGTAGATTGATGTTTAGAATGACAATTTGTAGAATTTGATAGGTTAGAAAATTCATGCCCTGCATCTAAACAAGCTTGACTCGTCATTGTGGACACAGCCTAGTCTTTAACGCCAACAGACAGGCAGAAATAAGGTCAACAGCACTTCTCTTTCAAATATCAAACGTACTGCCAAGCACAATAAACTGTAGCCCAGAATGCTTGTGGTCTGAACAGTATCATTGCCACATCTTGCAGAAAATACAGAAAACAAATTTTATCTCTTGGTCTTAAATTGAAGATTATCACATCAACAAAAATTACTAGAACATATCAGACTTCCAATTCTTTACAGAGCAACTTCTGGTCGATTTTTCCTCTTTCTTGGAGATCTTGTTGATCCAACACTTCCAATGTCGTCCTTCAAATGCTCCACCACTTGTTTCCATTTCTCTAGCTTCTTTTTCACACAGTCTTCCTTTGCGGCTGGACGAAAGAAATGCATGCTATGAAATCAAATTTTAAATCTTTACAAAACTCATTTACTGACATAAAGCTGTACCTCTAATCTCACTGCGGTGATAAATATGCGAAACGCGCTCTCTACCTTCTTAGTATTGACCACAACATTGTTGGAATTTCTTAGTAGAGAAATGACTGAACTGCCTTCCCATTAAGGCTATTAAGAACCAACCAATCCTCAAGTTAAAATGGCACTTATAATCATTCAACTACATACAGTCACTTAAAAGTAAGGTTAAAAGTACCCTTTAAGCAGTTGCACTTTTATGATGCATCTCTGCGACAAGTTGGTTGGCTTCTCTTTGTCTATCTCTTGATCCTGTTCACTTAACAAAGAATAAAAGTAAGAAAATAATGACACAACGACAGACCAGAAATTATTTGCTCAATCCCAGTGGGATCTCCCGAAGTTCATGACAATTAGACAGGAAAAATTTCCGTAACTTGCAAAAATTTGACAAGTTTGGGAATTTTGCCAAGGTCTTGCAATCCTCAATCCATAAACTTGTGCAAGACGAGAATCTCTCTAGGCTCTGAATGTCATGAAGCTTGTCATTGCAGTTAATTGCCAACTTTTGCAAGGTGTCAAAGCAACGTAAATCTGGTAACCTTCCAAACGAAGTGCACCCAGAGATATTCAGCACTTCCAAGAACTCTAACCTATTCATGCCTTGAATTTCGACCAAGCTTTTGCAATATTGAGCAGCTAATATCTTCATACCCTCTGATTTTGGAAGGTCAAGCCTTTTAATTGAAGTGCACCCAGAGATATTCAGCACTTTCAAGAACTCCAACCTAGCTAGACCTTGTATTTCGACTAAGTTTTCGCAATTTTTAGTACATAATATCTTCAAACCCTCAGGTTTTGGGAGGTTCAGCCTTCTAATTGAAGTGCACCCATAGATATTCAGCACTTCCAAGAACACCAACCTATCAAGGCCTTGAATTTCAACTAAGTTTTTGCAATTTGGAGCATATAATTTCTTCAAACCTTGGAGTTTTGGAAGATCTAGCCTTTCAATCGAAGTGCACTGAGAAATATTCAACACTTCCAAGAACTCCAACCCATCAAAGCCTTGAATTTTGACTAACTTTTTGCAACATTGAGCAAATAATTTCTTCATGGCCTTGGATTTTGGAAGGTCCACCCTTAGAATTGAAGGGCACTGGGAGATACAAAGCTCTTCCAAGAACTCCAATCTATCGAGGCCTCGAATTTCAACTAAGTTTTCGCAATTTTCAACAAATAATTTCTTCATGCCTTCAGACTTCGGAAGGTCCAGCCTTTCAATTGAAGTACACCCGGAGATATTCAACACTTTTAAGAACTCCAATCTATCAAGATCTCGAATTTCAACTAAATTTACGCAATATTGAGCTTCTAATATATTCAGACCCTCATATTTTGAAAGGTCTAGCTTTTTGATTGAAGTGCAACCAAAGATATATAGCTTCTTCAAGAACTCCAACCTATTGAGGCCTTGAATTTTGACTAAGTTTTTGCAATATACAACATTTAATACCCACAAACGCTTGGATTTTGAAAGATCCAACCTCTCAATTGAAGCACACTGAGGGATATGTAGTTCTTCTAAGACCTTCAACCTATTGAGGCCTTGAATTTTGACTAAGTTTTTGCAATATCGAACATTTAATATCTTCAAATGCTCAGATTTTGAAAGATCCAACCTTTCAATTGAAGCACACCGAGAGATATGTAGTCCTATTAAGAACTTCAACCTGTTGAGGCCTTGAATTTTGACTAAGTTTTTGCAATATCCAACATTTAATATCTTCAGACACTCAGATTTTGAAAGATCCAACCTTTCAACTGAAGCACACCGAATGATATGTAGTTCTTTTAAGAACTTCAACCTATCAAGGCCTTGAATTTGGACCAAGTTTATGCAATTTTGAGCGTATAATGTCTCAAGACTCTCAGAATTAGGAAGGTCCAGTCGTTCAATTGAAGCACACCCAGAGATAGACAGCCCTTCCAAGAATTTCAACCTATCAATGCCTTGAATTTTGACTAAGTTTTTGCAATCTTCAGCATTTAATATCTTTAAACGCTCAAATTCTGGAAGGTCCAGCCTTTCAATTGAAGCGCATTGAGATATATGTAGCAGTTCCAAGAACTTCAACCTATCGAGACCTTGAATTTTGACTAGCTTTTCGCAATTTTTAGCACATAATATCTTCATGCCCTCGAATTTTAGAGGGTCCAGGCTTGTTTGGCTACCATTGAAACGCATCCTCTTTAAGAACTCCAATCTCTCAAGGCGTTGAATTTCGACTAACTCTTCCCAATTTTCAGGTAGGCCCTCAAATTTTGGAAGGTCTAGCCTTTCAATAGAAGCACACCCAAAGATATATAGCTCTTCTAAGAACTCCAATCTATCGAGGCCTTGAATTTCGACTAAGTTTTCGCAATTTTTAGCAAATAATTTCCTCATGCCCTTAGATTTCGGAAGGTCCAACCTTTCAATTGAAGCACACCAGGATATATATATATAGGAGTTCCAAGAACTCCAACCTATCAAGACCTTGAATTTCGACTAAGTTTGCACAATTTTTAGCAAATAATGTCCTCATGCTCTTAGATTTTGGAAGGTCTAGCCTTTCAATTGAAGTGCACCCAGAGATACAGAGTGTTTTTAAGAACTCCAATCTATCAAGGCCTTGAATTTCGACTAAGCCTTCACAATTTTCAGCATCTAATATTTTCAGATTCTTAGATTTTGGAAGGTTCAACCTTTCAATTGAAGCGCATTGAGATATATATAGCTCTTCCAAGAATTCCAACCTATCAAGGCCTTGAATTTCGATCAGGTTTTTGCAATATTCAGCATGCAGTTTCTTCATACCCTCAGATTTTGGAAGGTCAAGCCTTTCAATTGAAGCACACCGAGAGATATTTAAATCTTCCAAGGACTTCAACATATCAAGGCCTTGAATTTCAACTAAGTTTCTGCAATATTCAGCATGCAATTTCTTTATACCCTTGGATTTTGAAAGGTCTAACCTTTCAATTGAAGCACACTGAGAGATATATAGCTCTTCCAAGAACTCAATCCTATTGAAACCTTGAATTTCAACCAAGTTTTCGCAATTTTTAGCATTTAATATCTTCAGGCCTTCAGATTTTGGAAGGTTCAGCCTTTCAATTGAAGTGCACCCAAAGATACATAGCATTTTCAAGAATTCCAATTTATCAACGCCTTGAATTTCGACTAAGTTTTCACAATTTTTAACATTTAACATCTTCAGACCCTCGGATTCTGGAAGGTACAGCCTTTTAATTGAAGCACAATGAGAGAGATATAACTCTTCTAAGAACTCCAACTTATCGAGGCCTTGAATTTCGACTAAATTTTTGCAATATTCAGCTTGTAATTTCTTCATGCCCTCAGAATTTGCAAGCTTCAGCCTTTCAATTGAAGTGCACTTAGAAATATGTAAAACTTTCAAGAATTTCAGCCTATCGAGACCTTTAATTTTGACTAAGTTTTCACAATCTTCAACATGTATTTTCTTCATGCCTTCAGAATTTGGAAGGTCCAGCCTTTTAATTGAAGCACACCCTATGATGCTCAAGCTTTCCAAATATTTCAATTTGTCAAGACCTCGAACTTCAAGTATATTATCGCAACGCTCGGCTGATAATGTCCTTAGATGGTTTGATTGGGAAACATCCAATGTTTTCATAAATTTGCAGCCACGTATTTCTAAGATTTCCAACTTGAAGGGATCGTAAGGGAACTTTTGTAATTCTGATTCTTCAACATCTGTCAGTTGGGAGCATTCTAAATGTTGTAATAGTGTCGATCGTAGCTCCCAGATGCACTCGAGAAATTTGCAGTCAAGAAGTCGTAGTTCCTTGAGATGGTTTAGGTGGGAAAGTGAAGGCAATCTGCGACTTTGACAGGTGATGCTCAAACATGTTAAGCTACAAACATGTTAAGCTAGAAGGAAGCTCTGGTAGCAATCGGAGCTTTCGGTAACCATGAAAATGAGGGCATTGCAGGGAAGAAAGACTACGGACGCTTTCTGTTTCTGACATTTCCCCTCCCAGTTTATAGCAGCTTGAAGCATCTAAAACTCGGAGCTTTCTCAGCTTTCCAATACCATAGGGTAAATCTTTTATCCCAGTGCCACTAATATTCAGAATTTCTAGATTCTGTAAAGCCCCTATTTCGTCTGGTACTACAGAAATATTTTGACAACCTTCTAGAAGGAGTTGTTCCAATGCTTTTAATTTACCCACTTCTAGTGGCAGCTCCTTGAGACTAATACATCCCGTCAAGTCCAAGCGAACCATACTCTTCATGTCTCCAATCGAAGAGTTAATTTGCTCCAGTCTCCAACAACCTTTTAGGATAAGAACCTCCAAATTCTTAAAAGCTGAGAGGAAGAATGTTCCTTCTAAAGATGAACAATGTGTAAGGTCAAGAAACTTTAGCTGCTCTGCCATCTGATAAAAAGTACAATAATTGTCGAGGGGTCAGCACAGAGTGATTATAATTCAACAGAAAGCCAGGAAAAAAAAAATGGAAAACAAAGACTTGCTCTTCCATCTTACCATGATGGAATTCCATCCTCCCCATTTATCTGAAATCTTGCTTTTCGACAAATCGAGTGCAACTAATTCCTTTAAATGAAAATTTTCTGCTTCAAAAGTCAAGGGACAATTCTGCCACCGAAGCGATTTTAACTCCTCAAATGAGTTTCTAAAATCTCCACTAAAATGTGCCCCACTCACATGAAGAAACCTTAGCCTCGTTAAATTCTTGAATTGTTCGCTTGTATGGATATCGCCACCATGTTCAGGTGTCTGGCCAAAGTCTTCTGAGCTGCCTTTGTTAAGATAAATGGCCCTGATCTTTTCTGTTCCCTACAAGTGAGAACCAACGTTTTTTAATACTATTTATATCCAACTAAAGTAATCTAACATCATTTGTTCATATTGCTATTACCGTGCATTGATGACTTTTAGAGCTAGCAAACTGAAGATATGACATTTTTTGGCCAATAAACAGTATTCATAAAGACTAAGGGAGCAAAAGAAGAGAAACAATTACCTTATTTCCCTTCAGAACTTTCAGGATTTCCTTGGATTCCCATAACCTACTACGGTACCAAGGCTCCTGTTGGTTTTCCTCGCGAACGATTTCCCTACCAAGATCTCGCAACTGGTCATGCATTCTGCGCTCATGATTATCCCCAGCTTTTATTAATGACATAAATCTTAATACTTCAATTCCCTCCTCTGGGAAAAGGTCACAGGCATCCCACATGTAAGATGCAATTCTTCCATCGGTGCCAATGAAAAAACAAGCAATATCCAAGAAAATTTCTTTTTGTCCATTTTCTAATACATCATAACTAATCCTTAACTTTTCTTGCACTTTTCTATGTGGAACTTTTTTCAACTTCTTTATCATACCTCTCCATTGTGTTGGCCTTTTCCCACACAATAGTGAACCTAAAACCTCAAGAGATAAGGGAAGGCCTCCTGTGGTGGATACAACTTCATGCGCGAAGTCCTTAAATTCACTTGGAGGAGAGTTCCTACGAAATGCATGTCTACTAAACAAAATCAAAGATTGATCATCATCCATTTCCTCATGTTCATAGTTATAATTCACCGCAGCATTGTCAAGAATAGCCTTGTTTCTGGTGGTAATAAGGATCCTACTTCCCGGAGAAAACCAATTATGATTTCCAGCCAAAGCCTTTAACTGATCATCATCGTCCACATCATCGAGAAGAATGAGGACTTTCTTATCTTCAAACTTGGATGAGAGGAATCCAGTCCCTTCATCCTTATTATAAACTTGATTTTTTTGCTTCAATATATCCAAGATTAACTTATTCTGCAAGTACTCGAGGCCATTACGCTTGCATAATTCCCTAATATCAGCAATAAAGCTACAATACTCAAATTTACTGGAGAGCTTGTTGTAGATGGTTTTAGCAAGAGTTGTCTTACCAATGCCTCCCATTCCATGGATGCCAACAAATAGGGTAGCACTAGAATTGTTATCTAGAAATTCCATAACGTTCTTCACATGACTATCAATTCCAACCAAATTATCAGGAATAACCAGCTCAAACTCTTTCTTCAGCTCATTCAACACTTTTTGGACAATTGATTTCACCAATTTTCCTTCATACCTGTCACATGTGGCAACAGTTATATCATTTTGTACACCTAGGGGATAAATCAAAACACTTCAAGTAGTGTTTTTGCCATATTTCTATATATTATCTTACATGGTAAAACTAAAGTAGGAATTGCCGATGGTTGCTTCACATGACTTGCCCCATTCCAGTATTACTCTAACATAATTTATAAGCCAGAAGAAATTTGAGGGTATCACTTATAAATCTTGAATATTGTATATTTAACACTTTTGAATCAAATTTTTAACTTGTTTGTTAAAGATATTAGGTATGACACAAGTGTGACTTTGAAAAGTTTCTGAGGCATTTCAATAAGCAAAAATACAATAAACTAGTCCAGTACAAGAGTTCAATTATCAGTCAATATGTAGGACATAACTTTTGATGTAAGAGGACCAATCCAAAAAGTCTTTCCAAGTGCTATATTGTGAACTAATTGGATACAATTGAGAAGATTTCTCCTTATCTGTGCAATTCTACATGCTTGCAAGTTTCTACTCGTGCCGGAAGTATAGTATGTTCTAGATTTGTGTCCTTATCAATTTTTATTGCATCAAGGGTTGTACTTTATATTCCTTTTGAGTATTATCTATGTTCTATGATTTTAACTAATCTACCATTGATTTATTGGGAAGTAGAAGAATAATTTTTTCCCCAAAATAAGAACGTTGCTTCAATTTATGAAGGTGTATGAGATTAAAATTATGCGCTGAAGATAGGAAAATGCATTGAAAGTTATTTAAACAAACATATAATACGATAATCATTTTTCCCTTTCTATTCACCCTCATCATATATAACTAATGAAATATTTATTTTGTAACAATAATTTTAATAGCAACTAATTCATGACATTAATGATTTAATAAATGTAAATTGGAGGATAATGGCTTTAACAATCAACATGTATGGTATAAGGTGTTACGAGCTTTCGATAGGAACTGCCAATAAGTTGTGCTATTAATCTCAAATAAATATAAAGCCAGAAAGGTTTGAGATGAAGATTAATGTAGCTTATACTATAAAAATAAAAACGGCACAATGTTACAAAATCTTTGGATATAAGAGTAGAAACTCATTTAAAAAAGCTTACATTATTCAAGCGAATGGGATCATAAAATAAATCTATGATTAGATTGGTCAATATCATTAAAGTAATTTTAAAAAAAGAATAACTTATAGAACTCATGCATGGCAGGATCTCACTGCTTCCCTTTTTTATATTAAAGAAATGAAAAGCAAGAAAATAAAGCGTAGAGAATTTTTTGATGAAAAACTTTACCCATTGGCTTCCCATCCTTTCAAGAAACTGACTTCATTGAGTGCTAGCTTCCATTTCTCTAAAATTGCCCGGTCAGAATGCCTCTCACGCATACGAAATGCGTCTCCAAAACTCCCGATTTGATGACGCACGTGAGTCGGTTCCACTTTGTAAAATATAGGCAACACCAGATATCCCATGTTACTATTATAGCACTCCATTATTTGAACCAGTTCATTTAGGCACCACCTGCTCGACCCATAATTCAAGGAGATAATGGGGATCAGGATCTTACTGCTCTTGATGGCTGCCAAAAGATCTGGCCCAATCTTCTTGCCATGGCGGAGCTCGTTATCATCTTTGAAAGCATGAATTCCAGCATCAACAAGTCTGGTGTAGAGGTGATCAGTGAAGCCTTTTCGAGTATCTAAGCCTCTAAAGCTCAAGAACACCTCGTAGCAGTTTCCAATTGCCACGGGCGATGAATTAGATGCACCATTAGTTTCTGTCAGAGACAAACCAGATCCACCAGAATTAGTTTATGTTGACACAGTCAACAAATCAGATGCGCCAGTAATAGCATCTTCTGCATTTCTTCGCACACTAGTTCTCTTCTTATTGAGACAATGGAACGCAAGCCCAAAGAGGAGGATCAGGGCCACGAGCTCAGCAAAAGAATGCCCAAAAATGAGATGATGCATTTCGTCTTTGCTCTGACCCTACCCTTAATTTTTCCTTTCAAGTCTTATTGAAAAGAAAACCAAACTGCCTCTTAGAAACACAAAATGCCTTGTTGTTGCCCGTTGTCTCTTTATTGGTTGGATTTATATAATTGAACCACTTGGCAACCGGAACCGCACCAATAATTCCAACTTGTCAAGCTGCATATAAATTAGTAATCCATTGACTGGAAACAGTAACCATGTGCTTATAGTTGTTGCCTTCTACTGGTGGAAATCTCAATGTACAGGAGAATCCAAGGCAATACTTGCCTATAAAGAATACAGTATGTGAGAAAATTTCGATGCAGAAGAAATGAAAAGAAAATAAAACCAAAAAAAGATGACAAGTGATGCTAAAATCAGATAATAACATTCAAGGTTGCATCATTGATAAGTTGAAAAGTCAGGACATTTTTTAAGAAAATTAAAATCCCGTGATATTTTAATACAAAACTTAAATTTTATATTCCCCATGATAATTAGGGTCTCAACGGTTCTGTTCGGTTTTCCATGATACCTGAACAGAACCATATGGATGTGTGCATGTATCGACCCGAATGTGACCGGAACCCAATATAAAGGGGTCGGGTTGGGTTTTGGGTTTCCTTTTTCATTATTATTATTTTTTTTTTTTTTTGTGGGGGGCCTATTTCAAACATATGCCCCAATTCAAGCATAATTTTCCATTATAATCGACGATAGATCAGACAACAGAGGTGAAGTCAAACACATTTTTCTTCAATCACAGATAAAACTACGCATAGCACTAATACTGATCAACATAAAATTCACTCGTGACAAGATATTCCTGTCAGATTGAAAGCAAATCAACTAGAATGGCTCTCGTGTTCATCCTTTCTCACTGAATTGCCAAAATAGGAATTGCAAAAGTCTTTTACTTCTTCCAAGAACTCATGCAGCAAACCAACTCCCTCTCTTCCCCATGTCAATCACATTACTGTTCTTCATGTACATGAAAAATGAATTTGAAAATTACGAAACAACTTTGTGTAAGATCAAATGATGTCACTGTTTAATGGAAAACATATGTAAAACAACATATATCAGCTTCATGGTGCAAATTATCTTCCCATTAGGACAAGCAAACATTAACTAGTTTCTCAGAAACTTCAAACAGAACAGTAAAAGTCTAATTTGTAACTCAAATATGTGCGGGATTAGCTAGTGTTCTTATATTTACTAGAGAATTTAAGATCTAAAAGTGCATCCACAAAAAGAATAGCAAATTCAAATGAATCTTCATGAAAAATAGAAGCCAATTTATCAAATTCTGCAAACATAACTCGATGAACAGTTAATAGCAAAAGAGGTTGCAGTTCACAAGGCTCAACAGCACTTAGGGATGCGCCGAGCTAAATCAATTCTTTAGCCAAAGTCTTAACAGATACAAAATGAGAATCGAAACAAAATACAGAACAAAGCTTCGCCCTTATTTTTCAGAAGTTTTATGCTCAAAAAGACAAAAAAGAATCAAAAGGAGACAAAATCTAAAGGCCTCACTAATCAGCCTAACAGCCAAGGGTCAAAAACTAGAGTATAATTAAATTGGCAAAATACAGAGAAGTACATTCTGCCAAAGCCTGAGTATCTGCCTAGATACATGTGGAAGTGGTATCAATACAATATTAAAGAAAATTAAACGTCACCAAAAGACAAATATTTTACCAGCTTTATATGCTTCATAAGCCAATAGTGGTGTCTGCATTCACAACAAGAATTTCCCAAAATCATCAATCCAACCATGGACTAAAATTTATTCTCTGAGGATTCCAATCATCCTCTGTTGTAGACACAGAGAGAGAGAGAGAGAGAGACAGAGAGAGAGAGAGGGAGGGAGAGTTCAGGGTTAACTATGTGCTTGTTGATGAGTTGTGGAAGGAGTGAATTATTTTACAGGATTGAAGGGGATCCAAAGAACACAAGACATTTATAGAACCGTCGCAAAACCCAAAATGAAAAAGAACAAAGTGCTGGGACCGTTAGTTAGAACACCGATCCCACAATTCTAATGTCGACCAGCTAAAGAAAGATGCTTATGTGCCGATAAACCCAACAAGACCAGAAGAACGAAAGGAGCACTCGAAGATGAGCCAACCCACAGAGATTTCAACGCATACTTACAGATTTATCATATCCACTTCGACAGAGGCTTACAAAATCAAACACCAAGAAATCACATTTCGTTCATCAATATGTCTGATTAAAGCCTGATCATCATTCCCTTATTTAGTTCTGCCAACCTACGTACATATGGTCGCTATCTACGTATTTGCAGCAACCATGCGACGGAGACATCGAGTATCCACTACTGCCATTGGTGGACAAGTTATTGGAGGATTTGAACCACTTCTCCGAAGAAAAATTAGCAGAATCATACCTGTTCTTGCCAGAAAAGAGTGTTTTCGCTTCGTTTGGCTGTGCAAGTGTTGACTCCTTTGCTTGCACAGACCTATTTCCACCCGGATGAACACTGGCAAGCTCTGGAAGTGGCACACCGAGAACAACCGAGAAAGAGGCGAATCCACCAGCAATTAGTCCGGAGAAAATGACAACCCCATCAGCAAGCAATGGAAAAATTGAAATCAAATCCGTGAAATCAAAGGTGAAAAAGAATGAGAAGGATGAGAAGGAAGAATCGATCAAACCTCGAGAGAAATCGCGGGAGGGAGTATCAGAGAATGCTGCGAACAAACGCGAAGCTAGGGTTTGAATCACGAATTCTATGAAGGGAGAGATGAGATGGAGATCGAGGGCGACGGGTAGCCAAGTCAACGGAAGATCCGAGCGTTCTAATGCGTGTCATGCATAATCTTTATAACCAATTATAAGGCTTCTTGTTATACCCCCGTGCGGAGGATCCGAGAATTGACGAGACCACTCGAAATCGAACCGGACCGGTCCAAAATTGATGGCTACTAAGGGACTTGTTCCCGAATCCCATTTATTGGAATTGATGGCTAATGATCTAATTATGTAACTGCCCTTTCAAACCAGACCGCTTATATATGTAAATATATAATTATTAATTTTTTTGAAATAAATGAAAATCCTAAGTCCCTAATCTTTGTTTTTTTTTTTTTTTCTTTTACTTTGGCTTGAATTCCTCTCTGAATCCAAAGGGGGAAGGCAGTGAGCTGACGTCGTCGAGCTTGCATCGTTGAGATTAGGAATGTCGAGAAGAACTGGGCTAATGCAACTACAGCAACAATAATGCTAGAAACATGCTAAGTATTGGAACTGGTCAATGATACCAACAAATCTAATAATGTTGATGGCGGTCCATCGCTGCAGGAACTGTCATGGCTGAGCACTAGAAGTCGTTGGGTTTGTTGTAGGTAACTCGATCAGGCAAGAACATCACAACTAGGCATCACTCAAAGCTTGATGGGACCGATTTCATAGATTCACCCGGTTCCTTCGGTTCCTAAGTGGGTCCATAGAACTAGCAAATGGTTTTCGATTCCAACTTTTCATAATCAGTCCCAATCAGCGGTTCTTAGTTCCGAGGTGGTTCTTATTTATCCAGACCATTCTCACTTTTAGTCTACTACTAGTAAAAGAACATTCGCTTTACATGTATGCAAAATATAATATATATATATATATATATTTAAATATTTTGCTCGAAAATTCCCTTCTTACAAAATATTTAAATAATTAATGATTGGAAATAGATTGTTGGTACAGTAGAACGAAATTGTATACATATCTTCATGGAAAGTCAAAACTATTTCAACATTTGAATTCTTTTGTAAGATTTTTTATAACTTACCAGATAAAAGAAGATTAAAACTTTAAAATTGAAATATGTGGTGGACAATTTAGAATAATTAATTTTTTTTATGATTATTGATAGGAATATTCACAAAATAGTTACCAAGTGTTTGTAGCTTTCTCAATTTTCTCATCTCTCCTTCTAGCTTGAATTGATCTTCTTATATAGTATTTACTCTCCAATCTAGCCGTTGGATAATCTTCAATATGATCAAATAACTGTTGGAATTATTGGACACAATCACAAGAGACTCGGTCGCATATACAATCAAATATTCCCCATAATGGTTAGGTTTCCCAAAATGAAGTCGGCTACGCCTGGTAATAGTCTATTTCTCAAAAATAGATAACAATTGATTTGATTTAGCTCCTTTCCAGAATTCCAAGCCTTCAAGATAGTTGTTGAATCTCTTTTGACATTTAAAATTAGTTTAAAAAAAAAATTAGATCTTCTTGTCAAATTCGTAAACACATGACAAAATCATTAGTTGATATTGGTATAGGGAAGTGCATTTATTGGCGATAGGGTGACTTCATCTGAACTTCCCACTAGAGGTCACCAAACGAACTATCGTCAATTGGCCTTCCTAAGTACATCAATGACTAAGAAATCATTCAGTTTTTTCACCTTATTATGGTATCTCCAAGTTTTCACAAACTTCTCCTCCTCCTCCTAGACTTGTTTATCCTTCACCAGGTCCTTCCAACTCTTTGACATCTTTCCACTACCTATCTTGGGTGCTGTGGATGGTAATAAAGCTTTCCTTATATCATCACAACTGGAAATAAGTAATCTCTGCATTTATCAAATAATAACAAGAAATATATGATTATGTCAACTTCAAGTTTGCCTAACAAGCCCGTCGTTATTTTTATTTTTATTTCATTTGTCACGATCTTCCCATATATGAACCATCAAAGGAAAACTAATGGATTACTAAACAAATATTTAGTGTAAACTCTCCCAAACCCATACCAATTGCAACTTTGACATCTTTTTTTTTTTTTTTTTTTTTGGGTTGAACTTTGAGATCTTGATTTAATCAATGCAATCAATTTAATTTAAAGTCACCACTAATTTATTATGGATCAATTGAAAACCCAAGTAAAATGTGAAAAAGTATTTTACTCCTGCAAACAAGAGATGTCATAAGAATAAGAATTGGTTACACTAATAAATCTAATACTTTTTCTGTACATTTTCTTTCAAAAAGATGATGTGCAATCACTCTTTGATAATTTTGATCCTAAACCACTAACATATGAGACAACAATGAATCGAAATCTAACTTGTCATCAGGATCTCTAATTGCTACTCGTGCTAACGTCCTTTTTACATTAGAAAATAACAGAATGCCCTGAGGAATAGTTCGCTTAAATAGGCTGCTTCAAAGCAACGAAAAGTCACTAAAAAAGTCTTGAAACTGGCTGAATGACAAAAGATGTTCTCCTCATTTATTTTTCTCTTGTGAAGTGAATACATATCTTTTCATATTCTTCCTTTTTAAAGCTTATGGTGTTCAGAGGCAAAAAGAGTAAGGGGCTGTTTGGTAACGTGCCAAACAGTACCCGATTCTGATTTTTTTAATTCCCGAGAGTAGTTTTGAAGCAGAATCACGTTTGGTAAAATTTTTGTTCCTGGGAACAAATTTGGAGTAGAATCAAGAATAAAAAAAAAAAGTTGATTCTTGTTCCGGGAACAAATTTGAGAATCAAAACCAATTCTTCTTCTTCTTCCCTTCCGCCATCTCGCGACCGCCGTCCACCACCGCCCACCGCTGTCCACCGCCGTGCGCCGGTCTAACGAGCTCGTCGGAGGCTCGCCAGGCCAGGGTGAGGTCCGGCGAGACTCACCCAGCCCCACCGGTGGCCAGGCGGGCTTCGCCTAGCTACGGCGAGGCTCGGCCGACAAGGGCCGGCCACCGAGGGCCGGCGACGAACTAGCGACCGGCCACAAGAAGAAGAAGAAGAATAGGAGAAAAAGGAAACAAAGAAAAGAAAAAAGGAAAAAAGTAAAAAAATTATTTAAAAATTAAAATAAATTGATTTGGAACATAATCAATGAAGATAATACCAAACGCAATTCTATTCCGAATCGAAATTTTGGACGATTCTGCAAACGCGTTCTTTTACTCAAAATCAATTCTCGGAACAAAATAAAAAATAATCATTTCTGATCAGAATTTGTTTCCGGGAACAGAATCGTTACCAAACGCGCCCTAACTCTCCAATCAAATAATTCTACTATAAAAAACAACTTGATGCACAAACAAGCCTTGAAATTGGAAATCGAACAATTGGGAGGATCATTAAATGTCACAAAGCACAAAATATGAGGTAACAAAGAGGGAAATCTTGAGAATGTAGAAGCACTAAATCGAGCTATCATAGTAAAGGAGCGTAATGGCAATAATGAGCTTAAGAAGCTCACAAAAAATTGTTCAATGTAAGTTTGCTTTTCTCTTCCTTTTTTATAGCGAGATTTTCAATTTGTTTTTGTATGGAATCAGGTTCTCTTGTATCATTTGTCATCTTTTTACCTTTTTGGTCTGTTATCTTTGGTTACTTTACTCAACACAAGTTTTTCTTGCAACCATACATCAACGATTGACTTACCTAGCCAATTGAATTACTTTGCAAGTATTAAAAGACATACACTGTGATTTTAAAGTCGATGGCAACGTCCAACCGGAGTCGATTGAGCCCTCGAATCCTCTAGTCTAGCCACGCCTGAACAAGTTTGCATTTGCTTGCGCCATCGTGCCCCCATGACCGCCCTTTTGCTCGGTGGACTGACCATAATCGAGCAAAAGGGAGCTCGTGAAGGCCACAACAGAGCAGGCGATGACATACTTCTTCCGACGCTGCTTCACTAGAGGATGGAAGTCCTCAATCAACTAGGGTTGGACATTTGCCATCAACTAAAAAAATCACAAAATATGTCTTCCAAGACTTACAATGTAAATCAATTGGCAATTGAGGCATGTCAATCAGCGGTACAGCTGCAAGGGAAACTCTTGTTCAGTGAAGTAACAAAAGACAACATCCTAAACGACATGAATTTCGATTTAAGCCTAGCACTGAAGCTCATTGTTGAGACCATACCAATGAATTGGGAACTCTACTTCTTTATTAATATTTCATATTTTTATGTGCAAGAAACTTCTGTCCTTTGTTTGTGAAGAAGCTTCTGGGAACTTCACGGATTGAGAGAGGATTTTCTCTCCGTTCTGGTTTGAATGGCCTCCGTTCAGTTGGGGCTGAGCCTGAGATCGCCACCGCCAACAGACAATTGGCAGTAGCCACGGCCTGAGGACATCAGAGAAGGTCAGGAATCAGAAAGCGAGGACATACAGAGGCAACATCGAAGCACAAATTCAGATCCATACAATCCTGACGGCATCAAAGTGCGTTTAGACTAACGTTAGATCCCAAATCGGCATCGTTTATTCTTCTCCGACTTCGGTCAAATAACTCGGGCTCGACCTACCAGAGCAGAGATGCAATAATTACCTCGGAGATGCAGTAGGTGGTCACGAACAACGGTGGAACGAAGAACTCAGTCCTGGAAGCATCTCCGCCGGTGGTCGGCGACCAGGAGGGGAAGAAATCTCGAGCGAGACTACCATGTCGCGGCGAACAGATAGGTGATGGAGATCTGCAAAACCCAAAACAAACCAGGGAGAGCTTTCTAGGAACTCTGCTTGCTCTGGTGTTCTCTCGGCTGTGAATCGTATCCCCCCCCACCCCCACCCCCAATGCCCCTCAAAAGTCTCGGTCAGTTAAGACGAGAGCGCTTATCTCGGTTCTTTTGAGGTTATCTGTAAATTTCAAAATTTTATAAAGCACTGTTGTCGTAATTAAATTTTAAAATTGAGAAAAACACGCGTACTTTTATTTATTCAATTGGATAGTATAAGTTTAGTAATTTTAAAATTTACATCGTACTAATTAAATATTAAATCTTACATTGCCCTATTAATTAAAGAACAAAAGAAGAGGAGAAAAAGCTTTTTTGTTTTTTAAGAAAAGAGAAATAGTAAGTTTACTTACTGGAAAGCTTCGAAGAATAATACTTTTATTTACTCAGTTTGATAGTATAAGCCTTATTTGAGGTGCGTTTGCTTGTGTAGTATAAAAACAGATAAGTCACAATACGGATAAGGAACAAAAAATATGTCATACGAAGTACCATAATGGAATTTTGAATGTAAGTTCCATATTTAATTTTGGTGAGAGAAAAATGTTGGATCACTATTATCTTGAAAGCAATATCTTCGAGCACCAGAACCTTATCTGTTTGGTTTAATTTTATATTATCAAAAATAGAGAAAAAAAAAATAACCAAGCCTATATCATCAAATTGAGTAAATGAAACTATCATTCCTCAAGGCTTTCTCGGTGAATAACACTATTATTTCTCTTTTCATTTAAAAAAAAAAAAAAAGCTTTTTCCCTCTTCTTTTTTATTTCTAGTCTATACATTTTAGCGTACTAATACATAATCTTTATAATCAGTAATAAGGCTTCTTCAAGTACTAATAGCAAAATTCCCTTACTAAAAATTATTTAAATATTTGATGATGGGAAATAGGTTGTTGGTACAATATGCCGGACTTGTGTACAATGTATACGTGGAAAGTGAAAATTATTTCAACGATGGAATTTCTTTTGCAAGATTATTTATAACTTAACAGATAAAAAGGATTAGAACTTTATAATTGAAATACGTGGAAGGCAAAGTGAAATCATTAATTTAGGCATTTTTCCATTGATAGGAATATTCACAAAATAATTATTTGAAGATATATTGGGAAAGAAAACGATTGTAATTCCTAAAAAGGCGTAGTTACTAATTTTTAGCGAGTTAAAGAGCTTCAAATATCAACAATTACTGTAACTTTTTTTTCTCATAACCAGACAAGGCATATCAACAATTGATAGAGACGCCCCTTAATTTATCAAAAAGACCGTTTATTAATATATTTATACCAACATGTATCTTCTTTCTGATTTGTCTTTCAATTAAGGAGAAGATTGTAGCTTCCTGAAATTGATGTTGCACTCCGAGCATGACGACATTGCTGCCACGACTGTAGACACCCTCACTCGCAAAGTCCCGTGACGCTAACTCTTCATGCCAAATCCAAATGCATTAGACCAAATGACCCAATTCAAGGGTAGCCTAAATTTGATGTGGTCGTGTTTGATTTTGAGCTGCTCCATCGTAATTGAAAGAAAAAAGGGTTTAGTAAGCATTTCTCCCGCTCGAGGAATTTCTCTCCAACAGTTAGCAACGTTACATAATCATGGCCAGCAAGCATGGCCACTTCAACCAAACCCCTCCGAACCTTTGGGGTATTATATGTTAGTCCCCAAATTTTCTACTATTGTCTAATACCCTCTTAACTTTCATTTTGTTTGAACTGTAAAGGCTCCGTTATTTTTTTTTCGTTAACCTATTCAATGCCCGTGACTTTCAAAAGATGGAAGTATTTTTTTCATCACTTTTTTTAAAGAAAATCTCTCGTATACTCTTATTTGATGTAAATTAAATGAAAAATATAGAAAACTAAAGAAAAATAAATTGCATATAATACTAATAATAATAATAAATATCTATAAGTTGCGTCCGATCGTCCAAATTCCAATTGGAATAAGATTGGATAAAGGGGAATTTGAAATCCTCCAAATATCCCTAGATTGCAAAGATATCTCATTATACGTTTTCTGCTACCTAAGATAGGATTTGAAATCTTTTTAAAAAAAATTCTTTGAAAATATTTGAAAATCTACAACCTAATAGGATTGTTAATCTTTGAAAATCCTTAGCGTTTGAAAATTTTTGAAATTCCCATCTCCTTAGGGCTTCAAACCTTTCCAATCACGTAGTTAGTTGGAAAATCGATCTCGATGCATGACAGCTCCCAACCAACACGAGTTCACGTAACTTTTGGAAAAGCCTCTGTGGATAACGAGAGGCACTTCTTGTGGGTTGTACAACCGGACTTCATCACCAAAGAAGGCCCGCGAGAGGAGATTCCACATCACGGTGCCATTGTGGCATTCTTGATGCACATCAATGGGAACTCCATGCTTGAGAGAAAGGTCCCCATGAAGCCAAGTGTGTTGGCCGTTCTTTGTCGACCAACTAGTGAAAAAGTGGCTTGTGAGTCACGTGAAAGGTTGAGCTCACCGTGAAGGACATATGAAATTGGGATGGAAAGGATGATCTATGCAAACCTAGGACAACATTGTCTTGAGACCCCTTTCACCCTCGCTTGTCAGAACGTAATGGCTGGTTGGTGGTGACGACTGACCTAGTGAGGTGACAATGATCATGTGTGGTCAGAAGTGATGATGATAAGCTATCTTGGTGGTGTCCTTGTGCAATGCCACCGACAAAGCAATATATTGATGCGTCACTATATTAGTGATTTAATATATATATATATATATATATATATATATATATATATATATATAATTCGGGTTTATCTCATCCCCTAGACTGGATTTATTATCCGGCATTTTATCTGAATATATCCAAAATTATCCAGTTCGGAAAATGTCACCAAATATCGGATGAGATAATTTGTTATCCTATCCAGATTCAAAATTGGACTACCAAACACAGCCATAATTATATTAAACGGTAAGAATTTGTTACTATTTAATAAAAATAACCACTCCGATGTAACTAAATAAGAAATTTTAAGAATTATAATAAACAACAACTAAAAGAAAATGGAAAAGGCCTCGTAAGATCATGTGACAAAATTTGCTTTCATCGTTATGTATATTTCGGGGGTTAATTAATGTAAATTTGATTGATTAACAAAGAATTTTACATGAAGAATAATCGATCCCTTGCAAATTTTCCTTTTAGAGGTAATCCTTAAGGAAGAGCTTTACATATGCGCGCGCAACACATATATGAAGGGCATCGTGAACTAAAAAGTGCCTTCGCATCTTAGTAATTCAAAAATTTCAAAAATTTCAAAAAATCCTTTTTGTTTTTAGATAAGTTTGCAGATTAGCACCTTCTCGGATGCGAAGGCAGATATAACTCGCTCCATTTTCGGCTCATACATCATATTTCTCCCTTGCAGAACTAATTTTTTAGTTATGCAAAACTAAAAAAAAAAATTATCTTAGGCTCTAATCATATCATATTACAAAATTATTTTAGGTAAATTTGCAGATCCGAATTGCAAGTCTAAATTTTTAGGCCCGAATCAAATCATATAACTATTACCACTTTCTTTGTGCAGGCTACTCTCACCTATATCATCTTAATTAGGAATCTTGAGCTATTTTGCTGTTCCTTCATATTTACTTTCTTTTGGACTGTATTATATGCGGTAGAGTTTCTTAATCTTTTGAACCGGGACATGAAAGAGGACATACATATGGTTGGGCCTCATGCAGGGGGGGAAGTTGGCAATCGAGTTTGGTCCAAGATCCAATTATGTAAGCAATTATGATTCCCATTTCATTAAATTAGGGAAAAATAAGCAAAATCCCCCTGAGTTTTACAGGTAGTACTGCCCTCAATTTTTTCACTACTACATGATATCGGAAAAATTATTCAAAAAATCCTAAGCTTATTGTATAATGACTAATTCAATCATAAACATTTCGATTGTATTAATTTAGCTGCAGACCTTTAAACAATTTATCAAACTAGTCTTAAACCTTTTAACGAATTGTCAATTTCGTCATTCAGACTAATTTTGACTAGATGTCGTTGGCATGACGGCCCCGTTACTGCCAATCTTCCTATGTAGCACAGGTGATGATAACATAGACAATTTTTTTAATTAAATTCAATTTTTGTTATATTATATTTCTTTTTTTCTCCCTTTTTTTACACATGGCCCGCAACAATTGAGAGCTAGCAATCTTTGTCAGCCACCAAGTAAAGGCTAGTAGAGTCACTGGGAAGGGCTTGTGAGCCATTGCTCATTGCCAACAAGGGCGTTGCAGCCTTTGCCAACCCCAACAAGGGCGTCATGGCCCTCGCCCAAGCCATTGTTAGCGAGGGCCTAGGTGAGAGTTTGCAATGCCCTTACCAAACCCACTGAGGGCCACAATGCCCTCGATAGATCTGGTGAGGCGAAAGCATCGCGACCCTTGGTGGTAGCGAGGGCTTGCGAGCTCTTGCCAGATCTAGTGAGGGCCGTTGCCCACCTAATGAGGGCTTCGCGGCCCTTGCCTAGGGTTTGCGAGCCCCATTGGCCATGTGTGAAAAAAGGAAAATGAAAAGAAAAGAAAGCATCGATAATTTGATAATTCTTTAAAAGGTTTATGACTAGTTTAACAAATCATTTAAATATTTAAAATAAAATTGGTATAATAAAAAAGTTTCGAATTGAATTGATTTTTATATAATAAATTTAATTTTTTTTAGACAAGTATCTCACCAAATAACTCATGTACTTTTGTTTTCTTACATCGCTTGAACCCTGCCCTTGAGGTCCGACCTCGCGAGTCTTCCATTTTGCTGTAAGAGCACAAAAAATCTGCCATTAAAACGACATGATTTGTATCAAGCGATTGAACCCGATATGATGCCACTTCACTGTCCCACTTACAATACTAATAATATCATTGTCATATCTTACTAGCTTTTGGTGGATATTTCATTGGCAGACGGGTCTTTTCTTTAATGGTATCCGTCTAGATTCTGGACCGTCCGTGTCTCCATCCGAGAAAATGCATGTACTTGATCGCTCCGGGCCGACACTGCACGTGTCGCCGGACCACAATCCCCGCCAAAATGATGCTCTTTTGACACGTGTCCAAATGTAACCCGTTAGAATGATAAGCTCCGACAACATCATTCTTAGCCACATGATAACCTTATCCATTAGCGCCAATCATGCTCCCCAATTCGACGATGCCCTCATCTTTTTTATTTTCTAACCCAATAGTATGGGCACGAAAAACCGGTTACTTGGATAATTATGAAACAACTTGCAAGCCTGATGGATTTGGATTACTATGAATTGGCAAAAAAAAAAAAAAAAAAAAAAGATATATGGTGAGAGGCAAATCATCAATTCAAACTAAACAAAGATTCTTTTTGAAAACGTTATCTAGATTCAAATTCAAACTACCAAACACACCTATAATTATTTTAAACGGTAACAGCTTGTTAGCATTTAATAAATAGAGCCACTCTGATATAAATAAATGAGAAATTGAGAAAATTCCAAGTAAAGACCTAAAATATCTTTATTTTTTGAAATAATGATATGAAGTAAACATTATTTTAGATAAAAGCTTGAAACGTTATCATTTTCTCAAATAAGGATTTGAACTTACTGTTTGATGGATGATAATTTCGTCTTTTAAATATTTTCCTTTCGTTTTTCTTTTTTCCAAACTCAAAAAAATTAATTTAAGAAAAAAAAAAGAAGAACACACACGGGAGGGAGGGCTCACTCCCATTTGTGGCCACCACCCCATCATTAGTGGGGTGGCAGCGATGGCCAGCGAAATCGCCGACAAATGCCAAGGCGAGGGCTGACACCCTCACCGACAAGAGACGAGGGCTCCCGTCTCACGGTCTCACCTCTTGTTGACGAGGGTCACCAACCCTCATCCAGACGACCTCGCCGGCCATCATTGCCGCCCCACTAGTGATGGGGCTAACGGCCACTAATTTTTAGCGAGCCAACGAGTTTCAAATATCAATAATTACTGTAACTTTTTTTCTCATCACTAGACAAGGCATATCAACAATTGATAGAGACGCCCCTTAATTTATCAGAAAGCCTGTTTATTAATATATCTATACCAATATGTATCTTCTTCTTCATTTGTCTTTCAATTAAGGAGAAGATTGTAGCTTTCCGAAATTGATGTTGCACTCCAAGCATGACGACATTGCTGCCCCGACCGTAGACACCCTCACTCGCAAAGTCTCGTGACGCTAACTCCTCATGCCAAATCCAAATGCATTAGACCAAATGACTCAATTCAAGGGTAGCCTAAATTTGGTGTGGTCGTGTTTGATTTTGAGCTGCTCCATCGTAATTGAAAGAAAAGAGGGTTTAGTAAGCATTTCTCCTGCTCAAGGAATTTCTCTCCAACAGTTAGCAACATCACATAATATTGGCCAGCAAGCATGACCACTTCCACCAAACCCCTCCGAATCTTTGGGGTTGTATATTTTAGTCCCCAAATTTTCTACTATTATCTAATACCCTCTTAACTTTCTTTTTGTTAGAATCGGTGACGCTCCGTTAATTTTTTTCATTAGACTGTGCAATGCACGTGACTTTCAAAAGATTTTATCTCTTTTTTTTTTTTTAAAGAAAATCTCTCGATTACCCTTAATTGATGTAAGCTAAATGAAATATATAGAAAATTAAAGAAAAACAATTTGCGTATAATACTAAAAGTCGAAAAAATAAATATCTATAAATTCCGTTTGGTCATCCAGATTTCAATTGGAATAGAATTGGATAAAGGGGAATATGAAATCCTCAAAATTTCCCCGGATTGCCAAGATATCCCGTTATATATTTTGTGCTACCTAAGATAAAATTGAAATTTTTTGAAAATCCTTAACGTTTGAAAAATTTTGAAAATATTTGAAATCCTATCACCTTAGCGCTTCAAACCTTTCCAATCACTTGGTTAGTTTTTTTTTTTTTTTTTTTTTGGTCTAAATCACTTGGTTAGTTGGAAAGTCGATCTCGATGCACGATAACTCCCAACCGATGCGAGCTCGCGTAATTCTGGGACAGCCTCGTGAACAACGAGAGGCACTTTCTATGGGTTGTACAACCGGACTTCATCACTGAAGAAGGCCCGCGATAGGAGATTTCGCATCACGGTGCCATTGTGGCATTCTTGGTGCACATCAATTGGAACTCAATGCTTGAGAGCAAGGTCCCCATGAAGCCAATGGTGTGTTGGCCATTCTTTGTTGACCAACAGGTGAACAGTCGGCTTGTGAGTTATGTGTGAAAGGTTAAGCTCGACATGAAGAACGTATGTAATTGGGGTGGAAAGGATGATCTATGTGAACCTAGCATAACATTGTTAGAATACTATTGCCGATTAAAGGTGACAACTGACCTAGTGAGGTGACAATGATCATGTTGTGGTCGAAAGTGATGATCAGCTATCTTGGTAGTGTCCTCATGCAATGATGTCGACAAAGCAATATATGATGTGTCACTCTATCAATGATTTTCTTTTTTTTTTAAAAAAAAGTTAAATCTAATTCGGGTTTATCCAATTCCCTAAACTGGATTTCTTATTCGGCATTTTATCTTAATGTATCCAAGTTTATCCAGTTCACTGTTACTGTTCATACCGTGCGAATAATTCCTACCGAGATTTTCGAAAGCCTCTGTTTGTTTTCGGACCCGTGAGCTTGGTCCTTGTTGTGTGTGATCTCTAATTGCCTATATAAGGCAAGGAGGATGTAATGTGTTGGGCAGAGTCCCTTGAAGTAAAGTGTGTGCTTTGTGAAATTCTCTCTATGGCTTTCTAAACTCCTTCTTCTTCTCCAACCTGGTAGGATCCTCTAAGAAATACAGGTCGGATAGTTAGAAATGTTATCATCCTGGTCCTATTTGGGTGTCTCTAGGCTCGGAACTAAAGGTCAGAGTAGTTTTCTGCTAAAAGGCTATCCCTGAGGCTTGAACGGGAGCTGTTTGCCCAAAGTGGGAAGGCATACCCGCAGAAAACTGACTCCGTCCTCCCTGGTTCTAATTCTAGGTCCATTCAATGGTATCAGAAAGGGAAAAAGACCACAAAAAACCCTAAACTTTGCCTAAAGTGACAAATTTATCCAAAACTTTTTTTTGTGACATAAAAAACCCCAAACTTTGCAAACTGTAACACATTTACTCCATTAAGGACATTTTCGTCTTATTCTTTATGTTTTTTTTTCTTTTTCTTTTTTATAATTTTTTTCTTCTTCTCTCTTCCCTCTGTCGGCCATGGCGGAGGGAAGAAAGAAGAAGAAGAAGAAAAAAAAAAAAAAAAAAGTTTTTAAAAGTAAAAAGACCAAAATGCCTCTATGATTTAGGGTAAATGTGTCACACAAATGAAAGTTCAGGGTTCTTTGTGTCACAAAAAAAAAAAGTTTAAGGTAAATGTGTTATGGTTAGCAAATTTCTAGGTTTTTCATATCACAAAAAAAAAGGTTAGGGTATATTTGTCACTTTGAGCAAAGTTTGGGATTTTTGGTGATTTTTTCCCTTAATAAAAATAGCCACTTTGATATAACTAAACAATAAATTTTAAGAAATATAATAAACAACAACTAAACAAAAAGGGAAAAGGCCTCGTAAGATCATGTGACAAAATTTGCTATAATCATTATGTATATTTCAAGGGTTAATTAATGTAAATTTGATTGATTAACAAAACAATTTACATGAAGAATAATCAATCCCTTGCAAATTGTGTCCTTTTTAGAGGTAATCCTGAAGGAAGAGCTTTACGTATGCGCGCGCAACACACATGACGGGCATCATGAACTAAAAAGTGCCTTCGCATCTATAGTAATTCAAAATTTTCAAAAAATCATTTTGGTTTTTAGATAAGTTTGCAGATTAAACATTTTCTTAGGCTCGAATCATATCATATTACAAAATTATTTTAGATAAATTTGCAGATTCAAATAGCAGAACTAATTCTTTTGGCCCGAATCATATCATATATCAAGGTACCACTTTCTCTGTGCAGGCTACTCTCACCTATATCATCTTAAATAGAAACCTTGTACTATTTTGCTGATTGCTACATATTTATTTTGTTCGTTTGGGCTCTATTATATGATGTAGAGTTTCTTAATTTCTAGAATCTGGGACATGAAGAGGACATACATATAGTTGGGCCGCATGCAGGGGCGAAGTTGGCAATCGAGTTTGGTCCAAGATCCAATTATGTAAGTAATTATGGTACGCATTTCATTAAATTAGGGAAAAATAAGCAAAATCCCCGGGTTTCACGGAGAGTACTATCCTCAATTTTTTGACTACTACATAATAAATTATTCAAAAAGTCCTAAACTTGTTGTATAGCGACTAATTCAATCTAAAATATTTTGATTGTGTCAATTTAGTTGTAAACATTTAAATAATTTGTCAAACTAGTCTTAAACCTTTTAACGAATTGTCAATTTAGTTATTCCGACTAATTTTGACCAAACATCATTGGCATGACAGTCTCGTTAGTGCCAATCTTCCTACATGGCATAGATGACATTGATATAAACAACTTTTTTAATTAAATTCAATTTTTTTTAATCAATTTTTATGTTATTTTCTCTCTTTTTTTCCTCCCTTTTTTTACACATGGCCGACAATGGGGCTACCAGCCACTAGCCAAGAGCTAACAACCTCTGTGAGCCACTAAGCAAAGGCCAGTAGGGTTGCCGGGAAGGGCTTGGGAGCCATTGCTCATCACCAGCAAGGGCTTCACAGTCGTTGCCAACCCAAGCGAGGGTGTCACAGCCCTTACCCAAGCCATTGTTAGCGAGGGCCTGGGTGAGAGCTTGCGATGCCCTTGCCAAACCTAGTGAGGGCCACGACACTCTCGACAAATTTGGTGAGGCGAGGGCATCGCGACCCTTGCCTAAGCCCTCCCTACCACACCAAGGGCTTGCAAGCCCTTGCCAAATTTGGCAAGGATCGCTACCCTCCTTGTGAGGGCTTCGTGGCCCTCACCTAGGGGTTGCACAATGCCGCCGGCCATGTGTAAAAAAAGGAAAATGAAAAGAAAAGAAAACATCAATAAAAAATTAGAGCATTTTTTAAAAATTAAAAAATTATCCACGTCAGTATTGACCGTACCATGTAAAAGGCTAGCACTGATTGAATCATCACGTTAGTGATATTCAGTCAAAATTAGTCGAAATGACTAAACTGTCAATTCTTTAAAAGGCTTGGAACTAGTTTGACGAATCGGTTAAATGTTTAAAATAAAATTGACACAATCAAAAATTTCAAATTGAATTGATTATCGTATAATAAATTTAAGACTTTTAGAATAATTTTCCGACGTAATTCCTCGTGTCCTTTTATTTTGTTACATCCCTTGTACCCTGCACTTGGGGTCCTACGTCGGGAGTTTTCTATTTTTTCTGTGAGAGCACAAAAAATCTGCCATTATAATGACAAGTGATTGTATCGAGCGATTGACATAACCAGGGGTAATCCAAGAGCGTTGGTTATGTCAACTTGGCATCTAAGCCAACTCTTGAACCAGGTAAGACGTGAATCTTACCACTGTAGAGCCCCGGGGTAGCCTCTCCATTTAAGGAGGTGAGCATCCCAGGCCGCAGTAGGAATTTCTCCCTACCCACTATCAATTCAGTGGCTACAGTCCCCTTATTCCCTCCCAAGTTTTTCTTCTCGGGAGAAAAGGAATACGGGGATCAGTTGAGACTCCCACTCAAAGGCGGTTTTCCCGCCTGTTGATCCCTTGAGCCTTTTAAGGATTTGCTCAGGTCCGAAATATGCCATTAAAATGACAAGTGATTGTATCGAGCGATTGAACCCGAAACGTTGCCACGTCACTCTTCCATTTACGATGATAATAACAATAATATCATTGTCAAATCTTGCTAGCTTTTGGTGGATATTACATCGGGAGACACATCTTTTCTTTAATAGGGTCCGTCTAGATTCTCGACCGTCCTTGTCTCCTTCGAAGAAAAACCCTGCTCTTAACCTTTCCGGCCCGACCTACACGTGTCGCTGGGCCACAGGCTCACTAAAATGATGCTCTTTTGACACGTTTGGAAATGTAACCTTTTAGGATGATAAGTTCTGACGACATCATTCTTAGCCGCATGACCTTATCCATTGGCGCCAGTCATGCCCCCCATTTCGAGAATGCCCTCATTTTTTTATTTTCTAACCAATAGTACGGGCACGAGAAACTAGTTTCTTGGATAATTACGAAATAACCTGCAAGTCTCATGGAATTGGATTACTTTGGATTGGTAGGTGAGAGGCAAACCGTCAAATCAAACTAAACAAGGATTCTTTTCGAATATACTATCCATATTCAAATTCGAACTATCGAACACAACCATAATTATTTTAAACGGTAAGGCTGTGTTTAGTTGTTCAGATTTCTAATCAGGATATAACTAAATATGATAAGACACTTTGTTATATTATATTCAATGTTTGGTGATTATAGTAATAAAATCGGATATATTTACATCAAATTATATATATTATCTAGTATAAATGGCATATTAATACAAATGAATAAAAAATCTTATAAATGGATATGATAAAAATTTCTTGCGATACTTTTATCTACTTTATTTTTATTTGATTTTCCTCTCTTTTTAAATTAATTTCTTTTTTATTTCTTTCTTCCCCTTCCATCATTCTCTAATAAAAATCTATTAAAAAGTAAACTATACTAATATACCTAAAATACTAAAATACCTAAAATATGTAATAAATATAAATATATATTTATATTTATATATAGAATTTATATTATAAAATAGAATTAAATTCGAATATAAATTAAAATAATATTAAATTAAAATAACTAAATCTTATTTTTTCTATTTTGAATTTCTTATAATATAATTCAAATATTATTTATAGTGAAATATAATTTTAATTTTGTTAATTTAAGAAGATTGTCATTCAAGAAAAATAATTTTCCTATTATAGATATTAAAAATCATAGCCACCTTTATCACACCTCCTTCATGAGATAATTTTATCCACTTCATGTCTCCCTTATATCCGACTTTATACTGTCTTGAGTAGATACCAAACGCAAGATATGATAAATTTTATTATAATCTGAATTTTATCTCAATTACTAAACACAGCCTAAGAGTTTATTAACAAATATAGCCACCTTGATATAACTGAATAAGAAATCGAGAAAATTCCAAATAAAAGCTTAATGTGCATTCATTTTCTCAAATAAGGGTCTAAAGTGGGCATTATTCCAAATAAGAACTTAAAGTGTCATTATTTTCTCAAATAATGAGTTGAAGTAGACCTTATTTCAAATAAAGGTATAGAGTAACCATATCAATTTCAAACAAGGACCCGAATTCACTGTTTGATGAATGGCAATTTCGTCTTTTAAATATTTTCCTTTTTTCTATTTTCCTTTTTTCTTTCTTTTTTTTTTCCAAACTAAAAAAAAATTAAAAAAGAACTTAGGAGTGGTCTGTGGCTGCCACCCCACTACCGGTGGGGTAAGGTGATGGCCAGCGGGGTCATTGGTGCCTTGGTGAGGGCTCTCGTCTCTAGCAAGGGCCTATTGGCCACCTTTGGGAGGGTCGTTGGCCCTCATCCAAGCATCGATGACCCCACCTGCCATAGCCGCTGCCCCACTGGTGATAAGGCAGTAGCCACGGCCCACAGGTGGGAGCCCCCCCCCACTTTTGTTTGTTGCCTTATTTTAATATAATTTAAATTGTATTTGGGCAAAAATTTCCTTGATCAACTATAATTTTTTAATGGCTGGCGAGTCGGAAAATCTAGGTCCTTATTTGAAAGAGCCGTAACCACATCGACGCTTATTTGAGCATTGAGACTAATAAAATCATTTCAGATCCTTATTTGAAATAATGTTTATTTTATGCCCTTATTTAAAAAAACGATGGTACTTTGGGTCTTATTTGGAATTTTCCTTAAGAAATTTTAAGAAATATAATAAACAACAACTAAATAAAAAGGGAAAAGACCTCGTAACAAAAAGTATCATGTGACAAATTTTGCTTTAATTGTTATGTATATGTCGAGGGTTAATTAATGCTAATTTGATTAACTGACAAAAAGTTTCATATGGAGAATAATCAATCCCTCGCAAAATGTGTCGCTTTTAGAGGTAATCTTTAAGGAAGAGCTTTACATACGCTCGCGCAACACATGTATGACGGGCATCGTGAACTAAAAAGCGCCTTCGCATCTAAGTATAGTTATGATACTTTCGGTCTATCTCTTTCACAATCCCTGGAGAGATAGTTCACTAATAGACCGAGGGATAAGTAATTTGACTCATTATAGTTATTCAAAAATTTTAAAAATTGTTTTGGTTATTAGATAGGTTTGCAAATTAGCACCTTCTCAAATGCAAAGGCAGATATAACTTGCTCCATTTTCGGCTCATGCATCATTTTTATCCCTTGCAGAACTAATCTTTTAGTTTCGCAAACCTTAAAAAATTATCTTAGGCCCGAATCATATCATATAACAAGGTATTCCTTTCTTTGTGCAAGCTATTCTCACCTATGTTATCTTCAATAGGAACCTTGGACTATTTTACTAGTCCTACATATTTACTTTCTTTAATTTGGGCTCTATTATATGTGGTAGATTTTTAAGGGTAGCACTGCCCTCTACTACATAGAATCATAAAAATTGGTAGGAAAGTCCTATGCTTGTTTTACGACAGCCAATTCAGTCTTAAACATTTCAATTGTGTTAATTTAGTCGTAGTTCTTTAAATTACTTGCTAAACTAGTCCTCAACCTTTTAACAAATTTCCAAATTAGTCATCCCAAATAATTTTGACCAGACATTGCTAGTGTAACAACCCATGCTAGCCTTTTCTTACACATGGCTAGCGAGGCCAGCCATTGGCCGAGAGCCAGCAACCTCCATCGGCCACTGAGCAAGGGCCAGCGTGGTTGCTCATTGTTGGCGAGGGCTTCGTAGCCCTTGTGTAGGCCATCACCAACCCCAACGAGGGCGTCACGACTCTTGCCTAGGCCATTGTCAACTCTAGCGAGGGTTAGGGCAAGAGCTTGCGATGCCCTTGCCAAATCAAGCAAGGGCCGCGATGCCCTTGATAGATTTGGTGAGGCGAGGGTGTTGCAGCCCTTGCCTAAGTCCTCGCTGCCACAACAAGGGCTTTCGAGCCCTTGCCGATCTAGTGAGGGCCTCTACCCACCATCGGTGAGGGCTTTGCGACCCCATCAGCCATGAGTTAAAAAGGAAAAAAGAAAATAAGATATCAATAAAAAATCAGAATTTTTTTAAAATAAAAAATTATTCATATGAGCGTTGATTGTGCCACGTAAGAGATCCGACGCTGACTAGCTACCACACTATCAATGTCTGATCAAATTAGTCAAAGTGACTAAATTGACAATTCATTAAATGATTTAAGATTAATTTAATGAATGAGTTAAATATTTAGAATAAAATTGATACAATTGAACAATTCAAAACATAGCAGGTTGAAGAATTTTCGGATAGATTTCTCAAGGGTTACCTCACCTACTCTTATTCTGTTACATTCCCTTGACCCCTGCATTTGGGGTCCTTCCTCGCGAGTCTTCTCTTTTGCCGTGACAGCACAAAAAAATCTGCCATTAAAATGACAAGTGATTGTGTCAAGCGGTTGAACCCGAAACGATGCCGCGTCACTCTTCCACTTATGGCAATAATGATATTATTGTCAAATCTAGCTTTTGGTGGATATTACACGTGGGGGACAGATCTTTTTTCTTTAATAGTATCCTTCTAGATTCTCGACCGTCCCTGTCCCCTTCGGAGAAAATCCCTATTCTTGACCGTTCCGGGGCCGTCACTACACGTGTCGCGGGGCCATAGGCCCCGCCAAAATGATACTCTCTTGACATGTGTCGAAATGCAACCCGTTGGAGTGATGAGCTCCGATGACATCGTTCTTAGCCGTGCGATTACCTTGACCTTATCCATTAGCGCCAATCATTCGCTCCAATTAGACTGTGCCCCCATTTTTTAATTTTTAATAAAAAAAATTTCTGACCCAACAGTGCAAGCATGAAGAACCGGTTACTTGGACAATTATGAAACGACTTCCAAGTCTTCCCACGATTTGAATGGGTAAAAAGGAAAGAAATGATTTAATAAGAGACAGATCATTGCGTTGAAAATTCAAACTAAATAAGCATTTTTCATAGTATTACTGACTTTATTAAAAAAGAGTTTCGATTTATATATACTTGTCTTTAATGTACATAAATATGTTGAATTGATGGATATAACATATTTAATTATTGAGATAAAAACAACTGAGGTTCTTTAATTTTTCAAATTATTCAGTTTAATTGGATCCTTAAATTTTATACTCAAGTTGATTGTTCCATCAAAATTGTGAACGGGAATATTGACGTAACGTTTTATGTGATGTTTAGAACATGAGAAAATAATGAAGAAAAAAAGGAAATATGAAAAAAAAAAAAAAAGATAGTGAAAGGAGGCGGCATGCTTAGCTGCTACTAGCTAGGGGATGCAAGACCTCATCTGGTGCTTCTATAAGGGACTAAGCAACCTTGGCAATCCACAATTAAGACCCCAGGTTAGATTTGGCCTTGGCAAATCTGTAAGTACCATTTATTCATTCAGTGTCGACATTGCACTAATATATCCGTCCACATCGGTATTTTTATTTTTCTATCGATGAAATGACTAACTCAAATAAAAAGCACATGTGAAATTGAAGACCCCAATCCCACAAAAAAAAAAAACGAAATTTAGAGACCTAATTGAGTAATTCGAAAGAAAGCAAAGCAAATAATAGCTTGTCCAAAAAAAATATAAAATAATAATAAACAAAGGCATAGCTCGGATCAAAATAATTAATTTACATTGCAAGGGGGGCGTTTCACTATCTTGACCCGGTTCACGGTACGGCACCGTCCAATCCGACGGGAGGTCGCCTTCGGACACGCCACCCTACCTGTCCGATCTCTATCTTCACACGTCATTCTTCGCGTCGACTCTCTCTCTCTCTCTCTCTCCCCCCTTGTCCGCTTTCCCTTCATTTTCCACGAACGTCCCCACCAGAGCCAAACCCGAACTCTCTGGAACCCTCCTCCGGTCCGCGTCCCCTTTCTCTCTCTATAAAACCCGAGCTCCGTCTCGCTCTCTCTCTCATCACTGACCATCTCCGTCGCCGGAAGGAAGATTCAGCACAAGGATACGAGAAAAATCTCTTCCATCACTCAGTAAATCGGAGCTTCAGCCGCGGGCTACGTCGTCGCTTTGGCCGGAGGATCGGGCGGAGTTCGGATTTCGAAAGTTCGTTGTTCCCGAAAGAGCCCTCGTACCGTTAGTTAAACCCAGCTTCTGCTTTCGCGTTTTCTGCTGCTTTGCGTGCGTGCGTGCGTGCGTTTAGCTAAGCTCTAGCTCTCTTTAGGCGGGAGGTAAGGTGGTGCTTCGCGTTGAAATTTCTCTTTACTCTTTCGTTTTTTCTTTCTTTCTGTGGGTGGGTGGGTAGGATGGTGGATTGCTTTGGATTCTAGCGTGTCTGAAAGAGGAAGGATCGAAGTGTGAATGGGGAACCGATTCTGGGTTTTGTCCCTGCCGTGTGGAGGCGGGGGAATGAGGATGGTTCGGCGGCATTGAGGCGATGCCGCTTGTTGTCTTTTCTTGATTTCCGACGCGGTTGAATGATCATAGGATCTTGAAACAGACTCCTTGCGTGGTTATAGGTGCCGGCGTTTGATGGTGCCTTTTGATATGTTAGTCTCTGCTCTTGCGATTTCTCGAACAGTCGTTTCGCTTGGTGGTTTTATCGCCCAAGATTTCGGTTGATTGACTCGAGCAAACTCCGTGGCTCGATTCTTGTCGATAACGAGAGGACTAGCATGGTGTTGTTCTTTTACTTTGTCGAAATGATGGAATCTTCTTTCTTTTGCTACTATTTCGTGTGATTAAGGTCCAAGGATGTGCCGTTCTGATCAGTTTCCGAATCGTAGGAGCAGGTTGTTCTCATCCGGGTTCATTAGGGACAATGTGTCGGGTGATGACTTGGCACATACATTAGAGATTAGTTATGATGGGACACAGTAAATCTGGAAATCCCATCTTTTATGTAGGATCTGGTGAAAAGCATGGCGCGCGGTAGCGTTGATAGAATTTGAGGTTGCAATTTGGTTGTTGGTTGCAGAATGCAATGTCTGTGTTTAGGTCATGCGAAGCAATTTGATAGCAAACGAAAGCTACATGGCTTTTGTTAACGGAGAAATGGGAGCCAAGGTGAATGCTGATGCAGATTCACCTAATTATATGAGTTCCTTGCAAGAAGATGATGAGGATAAACAACTCACTTCCCTCTTACACCGCGTATTTTCTGTTATCTATGGCTGGCCTTGTCTGATGATTTGATTCTCAAGTGAAGAATGTTAATGATGGTTAAGATGTGAAAGCCAGCCTTTCCATCTTTTATAGGATGTTGTTTTCTCCCTTCAAGAGTCCTTGGAAATTTGGTATTTAGGGGAAGATGGAGTGGATACAATTGCCTTCCATGTTTTCCTCTTTTCCTCATCTGACTAAGGTCTTGGCTCGAGGGGATAACCTATTGACTGCAGCAGTTTTCCCCCATCTTTTTTGTCCTGGAAATTTGCTGTCCATTTTGAATCTAAACTTCACGAGAGGGAATGATAAACATGTCAAATGATATGCTATATTCATTTGAAGAGTAATTTTCAGATTCATATTTGCATGAATGCATACTCTGTATAACATACGGAGGTGTAGTTTTTAAGCTTTTTGCTCATTCAAATAGCATGCTTTCTGACCTTTGCCCTAGATCACAAACGCATACTCTGTAAAACAGGTTGAGCATGGGCACAGAGATCCCTCAATTCTACTGTGAAACCAGAATTACAGTGTCTGCACCATTCATTAATCTTAAACCTGGCTAAAAACCTACTATTGTAGTAGAGATTTCTTGAAGTTTGCAATGTGATAAAAGTTCATGAGAACCAGGATTTTTAGTTATGTTTAATCAAGATGGTAGAACATGGCACGGAAGTGAGAGAGAGAGAGAGAGAGAGAGATTGATAGACTTTTAAGTCTTACTGGTTTATGTAGGCCACCTTCCCATGATAGTGTAGGCATGAAATAGAACAAGATTTCCAATACTGATAATTGCTAGTGGAAGGAGATTACTGAAGTAGCATTTGAGATTATTGAAGGTGGATTAGTTTGTTGCTCCAGAGCAGCTTGTCCACTAGAGCAATGGCAGGATTTAATTGTTCCATGAAACTGAAATGAAGTGGTTGCTTCCTAAATTTTAGGCAAAATTCCTCAGATGTGAGCTATGATTCTGTCTAGTGGGGCTTCATTTGTGATTCTGGACTTTAAAAACAAGACATTCTTCCTCTCACTCTCTCCATGCCTCCTTCCAACTGAACCCATGAACTTGATTTATGCACATGAAAGAAGCAGATGCTCATACCGCATGAAATAGGAAATATTGGACTAGAATTGGCAAAATCAATTTGTAGTGTGTTCACTCTTGTAACATGTGGAATGTTAAATCAAATTTTGAGGGACTATAAGTGACGTGTAAGATTAGGTGTTGCTTGGATACTGAAGGGCCCCTTAAAGCCAGAGGTCGGAATGGAGAGAAAAGTTGGTCCATTAACCTGAGTAAATACCTTCTTCGTGAAGGCTTTTACTTAAGGACATTGATGTCCGTCTTCAGAAGTCATACAATATGTGGTTCTGCTGGCATGTGTGGAATCATTTAGACAACTTGAGGATAGTTGTTTAGTTTGGAGAGCCTTCTGACTGCAAAAGTAAAACAAGTTTCAATACAGTCAAAAGTCTTAAGGATTGAGCTATTAGCAGTTCTCAAAGAAAGCTTCAAGCAGAATTGCAGGAGGAGGTATATCCTTAATGGACCAGCTTGATCCTTCAATCTTTCAACATATTCTGTTATCTTACTACGTTCAAGAGCAGTTAATTGTGTGATTTTGTTGGCTTTCACCAGAGATTGGCTCGTTCGTGGTCGTTTCTGGTATAGTTTGTTCCAGACTTCAAGGAATCAGTGATCATGACACACAATTCCTTATTATCCACTGCTGGATGCCCTGGAGTTCCTCAATGCTTCACTTATATTATTATGTGGGGTTTTTTAGATCTGCTTGTTTCGATGGTTCCTTCTGTTGGAGCACTGCTGATCGGAGCTGTTCAACATGCATTGGACTGTCTTGTTGCCGATATCAAATGGTCTTGAGCCTTGTAGAAGAAATCAATGTTGCAGTGTCTCCTTGCTTGACTGGCCAAGTAAAATTCTTAGGAGGTTATGGAATGTCGCTAAGTTTGCTCATATCTGCAGGTGTTTCTAGCTTCTAGGTAATTGGTAGTCTCAGCAGAGTCAAATTAAAATGGGCGAACTAGCCGTTGAAGGGCCAGGGTTTCAACATTTTGATGCGGAAAACCTTCAGCATGCCTCCTATAGAGAGCGCCAGATGGACAATGAGTTCGCAGTCCTTCAGCAGATGAATGGGGAGCAGATGCCTGTTGAAACATCTAAAGGTGATGCTAGCGCTACCGAGCTGCTAGAGAGTGGGCATTTGCAGTATGGGTAATGTCTCAGCTCTTTCTTGAGCAATATTACTTTTAAGTTTAATTCCTGTCAACTTTCAGTTAATATCAAAGTTGCTACTGTTGCAGATGTCCTCATTACCGTCGAAGGTGCCGCATTAGAGCCCCCTGTTGCAACGAGATTTTTGATTGCCGTCACTGTCATAATGATGCAAAGGTGATTCCTTGTGCCCCTCATCGACTTAAGCATGCTTGATAACATCCTTTATTATGACATGAAGAGGGTCGCTAGATATCTAGGAGATACTTTAGAGTAAGGTTAGTTGATTAACTTTTCACTTGCCATATGCTAGGGAATGATCGTTAACCAAAATTTAGGTACCACTTCATCTGCTTGTAGATTTTGGGCTCTAGTGACATGAGTTATCTTGAAATGAGATTGCATCCTAACCTGATGTTAACTTTGAAGTGTGTGCCCTTATATTGTGATTTGTGCGGTTTGTCATTATTGTATGACAGATATGCGTAGAAGTTGCCACTGATATTCTCTAGAAGTTAATTGACTTATTAATGGCATCAGAGTTTCTTTGCATCATAAATGAAAGTCGCCATGTGGATTATGTTCGGATAAGTAGTTTAGTTAACTAAATCTAACAAGTATTTTATTCTTTGATCTTCTACCTATGGACATGCTCTCCATAACGCGACATACTATTCTCTTACGTGCAGAATAATATCAATGTAAACCAAAAGCAGCGACATGAGTTGCCTCGCCATCAAGTTCAACAGGTGGATGCTGTGTAATTTCTAGCACGTCTAAAGACTCACTTATTACTTGATGTTCCCACTTACCTACCTTTTTTTGGTTTCAGGTTGTATGTTCACTCTGTGGAACTGAACAAGAGGTAAGTTTAAATATTGTTTCCTTCATTACCAGTTTTGGTTGCACTAAGAGCTATGCAAAGGAGGTGAAAATGTGAAGCTGTTTAGAAAGATAGCCAAGAATAAGCTACAGTGCAGTATCATGTTTGGCCATCTATATTTTAGGTTTTGCAGATGTTGATTCTCAACCTTTGGTTCCCATGTTGACAGGTCCGGCAGGTGTGCATTAACTGTGGTGTTTGCATGGGCAAGTACTTTTGTGGGACTTGTAAGCTTTTCGATGACAATGTGAGTCAAATCTTTTTCTTATCTGGCTGCTCAATTTAGGACAGTGACATTGGTCTTCTCTCTCTCTCTCTCTCTCTCTCAGAAGTAGTCTCTTTCTGCCCGCTCCCCCTAGCAAATAGCATAAAAATGTTGTATGATGGGCAAGCATGTGAAAAAGGAAGTTTCTTATGTGCATTTTACAGATTGTCGAAAGTGTGACGTGTTATATCCTGCAGCGGAAGACGATATGATCACGTGGACCTGACATCTTGCTTTATTTTTTCTGCAGACATCCAAAAAGCAGTATCATTGCAATGGATGTGGCATTTGCAGGTATGGCAATCGTCGTCATTAATATTCAACAGTGTCAAAGCAATTATCCATGTGAATAATGGGAGTTTTTTGGTGTCTCATTGCACGACATCACTGTTTACCAATTCAATCTCTGGTTGGGCAGTGTTAGTATTTGTGAGAAAATAAGGTCATGAACACTTAGCGCAAGGAGACCGGTCAGAGTAGATGGAAGATGTCATGTTTCAAAAGACCCTAAATTTTATTCACAAATAATAGCTAGATGACTAGATATGATATGAGTCAATGACCCGAACTAGTAGTTTCAGGATGTTAGATGAAATTTGTAGATGTGTCATTTTCTGTCAATCATCACCCTTGGAGAATATTGTTGGTTTCTTCTAGGAATTTCTATGTCAATTTACACAGAAGTTCCCCCCTCTTGGGTGTTGCTCTCATCATTTCTTTGTCATTGATGATGTTGCATGTTTGTACATGTCTTGACTGTATTTTCTTTCTCAGAATTGGGGGACGAGAGAATTTCTTCCACTGCTACAAGTGTGGTGAGCTTCAGTTACCCTGTGCTTGCGCCAGTATATATAGTAATGGAAAGAACGGAAGTTAATCTGCTTCACTGTTTGTCATGCTGTACAGGTTGCTGCTATTCAATCTTGCTGAAAAACAGCCATCCTTGTGTGGAAAGAGCGATGCATCATGATTGTCCTGTTTGCTTTGAGGTAAAGCTCTGTGATTTAATGGTTATTCTGCGTGCATTGCAATGGATGTATATATTGAAAGTTTGTGGAAATGGTGATGTGCAGTTTCTATTTGATTCGAGAAATGACGTGACAGTCTTGCCTTGCGGGCACACAATTCATAAGAACTGCTTAAAAGAGATGAGAGAACATCACCAGTGAGTATCTGGTGGCATTTCATGGACGTAAGTTCTCGGGCTTTACTTTTCTTCGTACAGGATTTAATTTGGTGATTATTGTCATAGGTATGCTTGCCCAATCTGCTCGAAGTCTGTCTGTGATATGTCAAAGGTTTGGGAGAAATTCGACATGGAGATTGCAGCCACGCCAATGCCAGAGCCTTATCAAAACAAAATGGTGGGTGTAGCACTAGTTATATTTTTCTATTCCTTCTTGAGGTTATGTTAGTCAAGTTCCGTGATTAATGAAGAACCGCTGCTGAAAGAAAGTTTGCTGTTCAACAGGTTTGGATCCTCTGCAACGACTGCGGGAAATCGTCTCAGGTCCAATTCCATGTAGTCGCTCAGAAATGCGCCCATTGCAAGTCCTATAATACTCGCCAAACACGTGGCTGACCTTGTGGCTGGGACCTCAAGGAATTGTGATGTTTACCAATGTCCTTACAGCAGGCTGTATAGTCGGGACGACCATCGAGTTGGGTCGCTTGTGAGGTGTGCTACACATGCAAAATGATCAAGCAATTGAAACTCGAGGGGGGTCTCGACCTTCCTTCTTCTTGTCCTCTCCAAAATCTTTTCCTGGGTTTGTTTATTCAATTCATGGAAATGAAGGATGTGTAGTTCTTGAAACTCGAGGGGTCTCGACCTTCCTCTTTCTTGTCCTCTCCAAAATCTTTTCCTGGGTTTGTTTATTCATATCATGGAAATGAAGGAATGTGCAGTCGCTCTTCTGCTCTTCTTGTTGCGGCTTTTCGGTTCGCTAGCTTTCCCTATTTCTTTTCAGTGTTCTTTATCTAGCAAACGGTAGCTGCAGCGTTAGCAGTATATCATCTGAGCAGTACGTAATCTTTGGAGGGAATCCCGTGGACGACACTGCAAGATATGCCTTTCTCAAGGGATCGAGTGCACCATGATATAATTTCTCCCGTGAGAGACGTGCGTGAAAATTATGCTGTCGAATTACTTAGCAAATTTAGGAATAAGTGTATTAAAAGTCTTCAAATTTGTAATGAATCTTAAAATTTTTCAAAAAGTAAAATTAAGTACTAAAATTTAAGTGTTAAAATTTTTAAGAAGTATAATTAAATTTTAAAATTTGTTATGAAAGTGTAATTAAATTTTAAAATTTTGAAAAAATATAATTTAATTTTAAAATTTGTCAAATTGATCAAATAAAGTCTATTTTTTCATAATGTTTTAAAAGATTTAGGCTTTAATTATATTTTTTTGATAAATTTTAAAATTTAATGGTATTTTTGAAAGTTTTAAGAATAAATTATACTTTGTTGACAAATTTGAGGATTTTCAATATATTTATCACTTGAGATTCCGTACGTGATAAAGCGAGAAAGCCACGTATGTCGAGGTAAATTGAGAGGGACAAAAGAGATTGCAAAAGGGCGGGGGGTACCAAATAGACGTCAACAGGGGGGCTTTACGCGTCGATAGATCGAGGACCACCACGACATCGGCCAGGACAAAATTGTTCAGACTTTTGATTTGGACCCGAGTTTTTTTAGACCATGGTCCGCTAGTTTCGTGACGAAGGCCCCATTCTGGTCCATTTCAAAACAGGACAAAACTTTCATCGTCTTTGTTTCCTTTTTCTGAGGGAACCCTCGGGCAAACTTTCAGCTGCCTTTACCTTTCTCGTTTCTCTTTCGTCGCGAGACTTTTGGGGCGTGGAACTTGTCTCGAGCTATAAAGAAGAATCTGAGATGTTACAAGACGCGCAAAGCTCTTTTGTTCTCTTCCTGGCCAAGAGGGGACAGGATTTGAATTGTTTGAGAACAAGTAGGCGTCGCATTCACTCTTCTGGATCCTTGTTGGTGACGACTGAGACCAGTCGCGATCTTCTTTTGGCCGGAATATATTCTGGTCTCGCCTTAGGCAAACTCTCTAGAACATCACCACGCAAGCATTGGCGTGCATATTTTGGTTTGGGGTGAGCAGAGAGGATCGCCTGAGCCGGGAACCGCCTGGTTTAGACTAAACTGACATGTTTTGGACGGTTCCAAGGGATGTCGGTCTGTTTCCTAGCTCCGTAAAATTAAAACCGGTCGAATATATATTTTTGATATTTTTGGTTTCATAAAGAACAACACTGTTAAAATAAATTGGGAAAAAGAAAAACTTATTTTTTTTCTCCTCCTCAAAGCCTTGCATTTTCAGCTAACGAATCTTTAGCAAAACCCACCTTTTCTTTCCCAAGACGAAGCAATCTAGGCTACGTTTGGTCGTCCTGATTTTTAATCGGGATAGACGGATAGGATAGGATAGGATATGAAATCCAAGATTTTTTTTTATATCTTATTTATTATTTGATGAATCATAGATAAAAGTCGAATATATTCATATCATATCATATTTATTTTTTTTATATAAACAAAGATATCATTATAAATGAACCTAAATGTTCAAAAACGGAGATTGTGAAAATCTATCGTAACACTATTCCTTAATTAATTTTAATTTTAATTTTAATTTTAATTTATTTTTCCTCTTTTTTTATATTATTTTCTTTATTATTTCTTTTTTCCCCTTTCATCATTCTTTAATAAAATTTTATCAAATAATAAACTGTACCAACATACCTAAATATATAATAAATATAAATATTTAATTTATAGATTGAATGTTTATTATAAGATATAATTAAAGTTGAATATATAAATTAAAATAAGATTAATTAAAAATAATTTTTAAAATTTTTAATTTCTTAAATTAGAATTCAAATATTATTTATATTAATATAATTTCAATTTTGTTAATTTAATAAGCTTGTTATTCGAAAAAATAACTTTCCTATTATGGACGTTAGAAATCATATCACCTTTATCCCACTTTTCCCACGGATAATTTTATCCCGTCTATATCTCCCTTATATTCGACTTTATCCTATCCCGAGCGGAAGACTAAACGTAGGATATGATAAATTATATCCTATTCAGAACTTTATCCCAACTACCAAACACAACCCTAGTTCTTGAGTGGGACCGGATCGAATCAAGAACCGATCACCCTTAATTTGGGTGGATCTAGTTCTTGAGTGGGACCGGATCGAATTAAGAACCGATCACCCCTAATTTGGGTGGGTTGCGTGTTCGTAAATGGTAGCCTAAGATCAATAGAACTCCATCCGTCGTAGGCCCCAATTGTCGTCTGACAATGGCGGTCCATCTAAACAATGCGAAACCGCAAATTTTGGAGACCGGTCTGGAAGCGCATCGATAGGTGTAGAATCGTTCATCGAAACCAAGATATGCACGAAGAGAAAACACCGACATTTGAATCGAATGCCATAAAAAAGGAAATCCTTGCATCTATAGAGATCTCGGGATCGATTAGTTGTGCTCTCATAAACACGAGTTTGCAAGCAAATTTGTGAACGAAACTATAAGTTTATATTGTTGAAGGCAAAAAGCTCAAGTTCATTTGGATGCTCATACATGGACTCTGATATTCCTCTAGAGGGACAGAAAATTGGGGAGCCATGAAAACCGGCATACCGCCCCCTTTCTTAGGAACAAAATGACAACAACAAAAGCAAAGAAAACAAAACTCAAACGTCTCAATTATCTCTCAATGCCAAAAGAAGACTCCCCATCACCTGTACCACCAAGTATAGAAGCACCAAGCAGTGAAAGCTGGGGCAATGTATAAAAAAAGGGGTTTGATTGATGATCATCCATGGCTGCAGATTAAATGCACATGGAAACAGCTCTTTGTGAACGGACGATCTGGAGGGCTAGTGGTGGAGGAGACGCTCCAATGGGGAAGCAGCTTTGATTACTTGGTTTCTTCGAGGTCAGTTTCGAAAAGGTTGCCATGGCCATTGTACGAATCAGATGAGTCCCCAGGAGCAGTAGTATTCATGGGTTTCTCCGTTTCCTCGTCGATCCTGACCTCTGCTAAACGGCATTCTGAACTGCAAAATGCTTTCTCGCCTCTGCATGGAAGATAAAAGACAAAGTACATCAGCTCGAGCAACCACTTCAAGCAATTCATAAGCACTGCCAGTGGAAATCACATAATATATAAATAAAGCTCCCAATGCATGGTAGTACGATGATTGAACCTGTACATGTAGATATCTTTTCCCTCTTCCAGAATCTTCTTGCAGGCGAAGCAGAAGCTCAAGAAGATGTCTGATGGATACAATGCCAGAGCTTCAGAAGTCTTACTCAGTGAATTCAGCCGATTGTTCTGACTGGTCCCATGAATATCTATTGTTCCATTAGATTGGCATTCCAAAATACAGTCACCGAAAATGTGGGTTGTCTTCTTGTTAGGGCCATGTAATGTTATACATGTATAGTCCTCGGAGAGCTCAATCTCGTTCTTCGGGAGAGAAGCAATGAGTCCATTGATTCCATTTCCAGAGCCAGGCGACACCAACAAGGAACTCTGGTCAGCACAGAAGAAGTTGTTTGATTTTGGATTTGATTTGCTCAATTCAGAAGAAGAATTCACAATAGTGCAAGAATTCAGAGAACACGACCGGGTTTTCCCAAAAGGTCCGGTATCTTGAGGGTCTACTCCAATCTCAAAAACAACATTGGAGCTAGTATCACGGAGGGGAGATTTCAAGTGGGTATGAGAGAATGCATAATTCTTTGGCAGCGACTTCGCTGCTTCAACGGGACGAGTATCTGTGTCAAAGTTCGGATTTTTAGGCCTCATCTGGGGACCAAGAAGAAAGGTCTTGCTATTTGATGACTGATGAACTTTTCCAGGCAATGCTTTAGCATGATCATCAAGAGAATCTACAATGCTTAAGCCCACTTTGTCGCAATCCCAAATTTTTTTGTGTTGTGGTGATTTAGGGGACTTGTTAGGGTTGGTCAGAGTTGAGAATGCCTTGAAATCAAGAGGAGAGGTAGGACTATTGGCTGATTCAGAGTCTGATAGTCTCTTAGGGGTCAAACCCACAAAAAGGCCAGGGAGATTGAATAAGGTATTCCTTTTAGAATTCAAAGTAAGCTCACAATCAGGATTAGCAACTGTTCTTTGAGCCATCTGGCGATCTTTCAGCACTGACCTGGCCCTTTTTCCAAGCATTATCCCAAAATCACCAAGAAAGATTAGCTGCATCATGATGAAATGTGTTTGAATAAGTGAGTCATTGGGCAATGAGAGAGAGAGAGAGAGAGAGAGAGAGAGAGTATTTTCCCCCTTTCGGCCACATTAGCAATGGAAAAGGGCGAGCTAAAGAAACCTCAACGGGGGAAAAATCCACCTTGAATCACTAGAAAAACCTCATCCACACATGACAGTGAAGGGGTTGAAGAAGAAGTGAGACAGTCGAAATCATGCAATAGAAAAATTAAAACGACCATTTCAGTCTCAAATTACATAAAAAGATGGTCAAAACTTTCCATCCACATCAAATGGAAGAACTCTGATGTTTTTCTCCTGTTTATTCCCCCAAATAGTACATGGCTTTGAAGGTAGAAAAGATCAAACCCACAAAAAAGAACAAAAACAAAAACGATACACTCTAGATTAAACTCACACCAACTCAGTCATTTCCATATAGCTATGAGAGAAATCTAAGAACAGCATTGCAGCAAAAGACATTAACCAGGATGAAAGTGAACAAACAAGAGCTGCCAACGAACACCAAAAACTTCACACCTCATGCACTCTAACAGAGACCTTCGATCGTTCATCTGGACATTCCAAGAAAATCTGTAGCATAATCTGTAAAATAAAAGGGAATAGAGCAAAGAGACAGTGAAAAAAAAAAAAAAAAAACCACCTGGGTATTCTGCGTTTTTCTCTTGACCTTCCTGCAGGAACTTCTCCAGAGATGACAATATCCAGAGAGAAGAAGAATGAGTAAGATAAACAAGACCCAAATGCAGCTAAAAACGAGTTCTTGTCAAGTTCTTGTGCTCGTGGGTACACTTGTACTACCCTCTCTCTCTCTCTCTCTCTCTCTCCCCGAAATATGCCTCACATTCAGCGAACCAGCGAGCTTGTCATATACTCCTCTCTCTCTCTCTCCCCCTTTCCCCATCTGTTCATTCATTTCGTATGTGCGTGCAATGCACCGTCGTTTGACTACAGGACTACGCGTGTCTGTATCCTTACAAAGCCATCTCTGTAATAATTAAAAAGCCACAGTTCATCTCTTTGCCATCTAATTGCTTTTGCTAGTCAGGTTTCCCGATTTCGACTCCTCTTTCCCCTTCTAATATCGGAATTTTCCTCATTCATGTCCATTTCCATAGCGAGAAGAAGCCCATTTCGATTAAATAAATTCCAAGGGGATAGCCGGACGACTTCTACTTTTCAAAGACGCGATGAAACAACATCGACACCATAAAAAAATTTCATCAAAAACCCATGTCCGATACCTCCATATCCATTGATTGTACGCGTGTGTACATATATATATATATATATATGTATATATTGTCTTTCATTTACATAATGGAAAATTAAGATATTGGCAAAACTCTTTGGGTGCATGCCCACGTGGCCGAACCAGAGAGAAATTCGGGTCGGTGGGACAATAAAGGCAGTAAAAAATAAAGTGGGGTTCAGTCTTTTGAGAGAGAGAGAGAGAGAGAGAGAGAGAGTTAGATTTTATTTTTCGATATTTTTTCTCTCTCTTTTTGAGAAATTAAATGAAAAAGCTTTTGAAGGGTGAGTCCTCGCAAAACGACAAACCATACGTGAGAGGGACGCGAGGGAGATTTCCATTTTTTTGGGATTTCTTTTTTCTTTTTCCTTTTGGAAAACTTAAATGGAAAAGGCCTTTTTTTTTAAAGGGGGAGTCACCACAAAACGACAAAGCGTACGTGGTAAATAAACGCTCTTCTCAGTCATGCCGCTGACAAACGGTCAGCTTAAACGGACGTTTAATTCATTTCCGTTTTTTCGTTATTTTCCACGCCTAGTCGAAATCCTGGATTTATCCCTCGTCTACCTCCACCCTTTTTCTCTCTCTATCTCTTTTCCCAAATAGAAAAGATGAATAGCTGAATTACAGTGAATTTTATTTATTTATTTATTTCTCGAAAAAATCGAAGTTTTTTTTTCTTTTTCTTTCCAACTCCTGGGCGCTGCTAAACCTGCCCAGGCGACTCGTAAGCAAAATGGGGGTAAAACAAAGAACCCATGATTTGGGTACTTTTGTTATTTTCATTTCTTAGGGTATACATATGAAATCTGAGACGAGAGTGAATTTAGAGTGATGTGTAGAAAAATTCTAATAGCGAAAATCAGACACCCCAAAACATATTTTTTTTTTTGGAGGACCAAGACTATATCATATAATATTAGTCTAAGTGGTATTCTTATTTTCAGCTATCGTTTATTTTCGTGAAAAATGAATGATTTGAAAAATATTTTTAAGAATGGTTCATTGTATCATTTGAAATAATTAGTCAGTTAAAAAAATAAGTGAGACTAATTGAATTATTTATGGATTTTTAGGTTCACCATTGGTGTAAAAAAATAAGTTACACATTCACTCTCAGATGACTGGTAAGTGAAAGAATTCGGATAGTCAACTAACCACAAACATACATGTTGCTTGTTTAATGATGAATGTGTAATGATTTTTCGAAACTGGCATGGATCGAATTTATTGCCACTATTATGGAAGAGATTATAATTTATGGTCTCTCTCTTAACTTTTTTTTTTTTAAATCTAAAAAGCCTTTAACTAAAAAGTACCCTTGGTAACTCACGCCCACTATTTCCTAAATCAAGGTATGTGTGGAAGTTATTACGTATGTAATGATAGTTGTAGTGCCATGAACATGCACATTGCACTGGCTGATGTTAATTCTTCTTACTATATAACTTCAAATTATATAAGAGGATATTTACAACCTATGTATAATCTAACTGAATGTATATCGCTCCATCTCAATTTTCAACTACCCTCTTCATTTTATAAATGAGACAAAAAGGTTGAAGTCATTGTCCCTTATTTTTAATAGAATCGGCTTATATCAACAAATCCGAGAATGGACTAGCTCCATAATTTCAATAATGTAGCTTTCACTTCAATATATGATATTGCTATAGTGATCTACATGACCGTATGCCACAAAAAAATATATATGTATACTGAAAATTGATCTCTAAAGAATTAGTTGTTTTTATGTCATGCATAATTATATATGCAAGCACATCACACAAAAATATATTGGGGATCTGAATAACATGTAATAATAATTTCATTTTGGGAAACATATAGTTAGCATTTTCATGCATAAGTAATTCAAGAACCAATCAAATTTCAACACAAGCAAACTAGGGAAAAATCAAGTTTGTGCCAATTGCTAAAATTTTGCAAAAGATTTTGTCGTTCAAGAAATGCCATTGATAGTAAGAATTTATTTCTACAATAAAAATGGTTTGTGGGTCCTAGCCACTTTGACTCCCAATGATGCATTTCGCTTTATTTCACTGCACTGCTAAAAGAGAAAATAAGCGCCACTTTCAACCTCATGCCTTGGATTGCTTATCAGCTATGATCAATGCCATCACGCCTTCCCACAATTCTTTTTTCTGCCTCATAAAGGATTATTTTGAAAAATCAATTTAGTAGTGTCCATGAGCATATTTTGGTCGGGCAAAAAGTAGTTTTTTCAAAAATATTTTAGGATCTTACTAACAGCCCCATGGTATTAATAATGCTAATTAGAAGTGGATATCATAATTTTCAAGAGAGTTTAGAAATCGACCAAGAACACATTGGTGAAGTGGTTTTCAAAGTATATTTAATAAGACTCGACAAATTGTCAAATACCCAGGATATCTCTTTTAACATTTTTCAATTTTTATAAAAGGGGTTGTTCGCATGTGCATTAATCAAACAAACTTTAATGTTAGGATACCCCTCAACTCTCCTTGCCTTAGGTATGAAATCACCTAAGTTCTAATTGGTGTTGCTCAAAAAAAAAAAAAAAAAGTTCTAATTGGTGAACATGGTTAATTATGGTCCCAAACTCTAATTATTTTTTTCATTGCTTTTTGACCCGATGCTTCTGATGAACAATTACCCCGTGAATCACATGCTGTGTTTCTTGCTTTATTTGTTTATTCGTTCATTTAATTATTTGCTATTGAGTGTATCTAGCTTAATCAGTTGCCCTTTCTTCCTTTCTTTTTTTGTTTAACGTAGGGTAACTTTTTTCCTCCAAAATCAACACTCGCATCACCGACAAATAGTTCTAAATTATTATTCACTTTTCTATTTATTTTTGTAAAGTGACCACGAGAACACTTTAATCGAGTACATTCAAAAGAATGTATTGTACTTGCAACCCGTAATATTTTAGTTGTATGCAAAGTGAAGGCTTCTTGCTGGACCATCTTTTCTAATGTTTTCTTCCTTTTAAGACCATTGATGAATGTCGTACTTGAAAGGTGCGAAATGTCAAAAGATTAGTGTTTACTATTAAGATTGATATTAAATAGATACCTCCCAAAATATTTTCATTTAGTGTTATTGATTCATTAAGCTAAAGAAAGTAACACTTTCTAGAACGGCTATAACTTTACTCATAACAAAATAATAACAAATCACATGTTGAGTTGCGAAAGCGTGACTATAATAAATATTTTATTAATATTACAAAACCATTTAAGTACACCACTCTTGCTAAGCACACGATGGACTCTCATTCTCACGCCACTCACTAAACATGCTACATACACCACTATCACTCACTTCTCACACATGCTCAGTGCACTCTACACATCACACTTGAAGACCACTTACTACACAAGACCCATGTTCTTCTATTTGAGGCGTGAACTCGGGTAGATGAGGCTAGGCTATTTATAGCCTTCATCCACCGACTCTCTCAGAAAATTATCTCTACCACAAAGGAGATCTTTGCTTCTATATTTCACGTTGGACAATTTATAGCCCCAAGCTCTACCTACCACAAATAACCTAGAGTCTTGTAGCCTTCACTAGAAAATGCTAGGGAAAGAGAGATAGAGTGAGGGCTAAACTTGTCAGGATGAAGAATAATCTAAAGAGAAAGGTGCTAATTGATCCAGCATTACACATGTTTAATATCGGTTACAAAAACACGCCGTTGCCATCGTTGAGTTGGCCCTCATCATTCAACTTCTTAACCTTTCACGTGCCACGTCAATGGAAAGCCACTTTAAACCTGACCCTAGTGAACCAAAACTAATATCAAGAGTTATCACTCTTTGCTCGTAATTTTCTTTTGTTCACTTTAAGGTATTATCCTGTTTGGTTGTTCTATGAGGGCTTGCCTCAAGGGTAGAGACGACAAGCACGTGTAGGTCGATAGGCAAATGTCGAGGCGATCTAATGGCAGGAAATAGGAGATTCCCTGTCACGCCCAAGATCTATTCCCGCGTCTCGAGAACGCGACATCCGCGGGAGTTAATTATATGATGTCCCAAGAGGCGTCGCCGTCCCATCGATTTTCATCTTTCAATTAAACGCGTGCAAAAGCGTACAACGTCAACACCCAATCAACAAATAACAATGAGATAGCAAGGAAAACATGTACGCAAATATATAACTTATAGATACTACTTCATTAGATCGGATCGTTGAAGGTACAAGCCTGTTCACTAGGCCAATTCGATACACATCCAAAAAGGATAACAGGGAGTTGTTTCTAGCACCTCTACGAGGGCAAGTATTAAAAATGGTTTCCATTAAGAGGCCGGCTCCTCACGACTTGGACTCGATGTCATAATCTGGGTTGGAGTTGAGGTCATCTAGGCTCCGCAAGAAGGGTTCACCACCGAACTGTCAAGACCATCGGGTGGACTGTCGAAACCACGGAGGGGCCGGAAGACCTCCTCATTAACCCACACGAACCATGCCTTGTAAAAATGCGGGACCAAGTATTCGAGGCCCTCGTCAAGCCACACCGTCGCGGTGTGCCTCTAATACATGATGTTGGATACCACATCCTCTATATTGATGATCACCACCTCCATCTACACTCGCAAATAGTAACGGATTGGGGGATGACTCATAACTACACGTCTGAAAAAGGTGAAACAGCAACAAATGTATTGAAAACTCAATAAGTAAATCACCTTAACCTCATATAGGCAGATGTCTTGTTTTGGAAACCTATGAAATCCGACGCCAAGTTATTGATGGCAGATCAATAGCAAAGCCTTTTCTTTGCCTTAACTATGCACATGAGGGAAAGTTCTCAACTACCTAAATATCTGCTCTATCAAGAGCCTACGAGGTATCTTGTACTCATAAAAATTCTAAAGATAACAATTAATAACTTCAACAATGTACACGTGCTTCTCGAGCCCTAAATAATGGCATAAAAATTCACATGTGCCTCGTCAAATACAAATAATAGTTTATAAAATTTCCACATGTCAAATATTAGCTTCTAAAATATTACCATGGCCTTCAAGTCTCAAATAATGATTTATAATATGTCCACGTACCTCATACGTCATAATTAATGACAATTATATCATGCACGTGCCCTCCATATCACTAATAATGACAAATAAATTATGTACATGTCTATCACGTCTCAAATAATGCCATATCAAATATGCACGTGATATGTAACAACTTTAAAATTATGCACGTAACACTCAAATGCCTCACGTACGATTTTTTTTTCGAAAATCACATAATATCTCATAATATTATGCTATATGGAGTCCATTTATTATACACACATAGCCGAAATTTTACGGCTATTCTGGAAACCTCTAGGGCATTGTTCCGCCCTGCCGAGCACGGCATCCAATCGTTCTGTTTAACCATATCCGTGAACGGCATTCAAAATTCATCGAGCATTCGAAATCCATCGGGTATCATCCCAAAATCTATTGGTGACAGGTTCCTCATTTGAACACATGGATTAAGCACACAACTGATTCTTATCTTCATCTTTAATCCAATGCATGTGTGCCTCAAAGGTGTGTCAAGCAGTATGTATCTCATGACCTATCGATATTACATCAATATAATATATGCCAAGCATGAAACGAGAATCTGTGGTTTGACACGTTACATTCGAGCACCGGCCTAAGTCTAATCCAGATCGAAAACGATATGCTTTAATATCATCAAACCAAGAAAGAGGCTCAGCCCAGCATGCTTCCACGCGCCTCCAAGAACCATCGCAAATCTCGTTTTAAAGGCTCAGGGTGTTCTTAAGCATCGACCATGTATTATAGACATGTGGATCTATATGTATATAGACCACATCAAATAAACACATATAAAACATTTCCATTGATACTAATTAACATTACATAGAATAAACACATTCAATAATGACAATTATTCCATATAACTCAACCTAGACAACAACAATAACTGAACCGCATGTTAGCACAATGGCTTTTTGAAACTAAGCATCGACATGAACATAAACAAGTTGTTTCCACTGATGACAACAACCGTGCAACCTTGACAATAACATAATCTTTCCTCGCCTACCTTGTGTTGGAAGTTTGTTTGTTAAAACAAAAGGAGTGCATTTTCCTTGTCCCACATAGGAAAAGTGGGAGGAAGTGTGCCAATTAATAAGTGTGGGGTTTCCTTTGTGTATCTAAAGGAATGATTGGGTGTGGGTTAGACCCCACCATACCTGCGTGCGAGTGCGCGATTATTTGGTGAACTTGACACTTAGCACGCTTGCGCGCCCGCGGTTTAATTAGCACTAATCCCTTTGTTATTTTTTTTTTTCGTATGGTTATCTTATTAACTTTAATCAATTTAAAGGTTGTTTTTTGTTTATAGAGAATTTTCAGAAATTAATTAATTAATAAATAATAATTTCAAGACAACCTTTCAAAGATACCCGTTCAGTTTGCAACCTTTCCCGAAGGGTTGCATTTGTTCGGTTTTAACTTCTTACAACGCTTTTGTTTATTTTGGGCAATTTTCGAAATGATGTGTTTGTTCATTTTCGCAACTTTTCACGAAGAGTTACCCACATTTTTTAAGCCTGTTTTATATATATACATGTCAGACTGAGGAAGAACAAGTGTGATCATTTTTCATCTTTTCGAGTCTTCTTTTTAAAAACTACAGCCATCATTTCAATTCTTTCCTAGAGAGACCTTGGAAAAATACTAGAATTGCTCTCTAGTATTCTCATTTTGAGACTTTGCTGTATCATGGAGGATATTTACCGGTGACCATTAGCAACTTTGTGGGGCAAGTAAATCCTTAAAGAAAATGATATCACGCCTCAAAGTCTGACTCGAGTACTCTAAAGATCCGTCTTCATTGTTCTACCCAATTCGAAGCTATATTTTCCCAACAATTTTAAGGATTTATTTCGCAACAATGGAGATGGAGACAATCAAAGTGATGAATCAAGACATGGTCAAATTGGACCGGTTCGATGGGAACAACTTTGCTTGTTGGAGGGACAAGATGATGTTCTTACTCATTGCTCTGAAGATTTCCTACATACTGGATCCTAACTTGGCGCCTATAGAAGATCCAAAGCCTACTTCCGAGGGAGGACAGCCAAGTGCGGAAGCCATTGAGAGAGTTAATAAGGAGAAGAAGAAACGTACAGAGGACGAATTACTTTGTCAATGACACATTCTGAATACACTCTTCGATCGTCTGTACGACTTATTCACTGAAATGAAGTCGGCTAGATAAATTTGGAATGCACTGGAATTCAAGTACAAAGCAAAGGAGCAAGGTACTAACAAATATCTAATCGCAAAGTATTTTGATTTCAAGTTTATTGCTACTAAACCCTTCCTGGAATAAGTCCATGAATTGCAAGTGCTTGTGAATAAAATTCATGCCCTCAAGATTGATATTCCTGAAACTTTTCAAGTTGGAGCAATTATTGCGAAATTGCCTCCAAGTTGGAAAGACTATGGAAAAAGGCTGATGCACAAGTCAGAAGACTTTACTTTGGAGCAAATACATAAACATCTTCGCATTGAGGAAGAGTCATGTTTACGTGATAATTTTGTTTTATACAATTCCAAGGTGAATGTTGTGGAAAGAAAACGAAAAATCGGCCAAAACTTCAAAGTAAAAGGCGGGCATAAATTTAAGAGAACACAAAAGAAGAAAAGTGGTTGTTGTTTTGTTTGTGGCAAACAGGGACACTATCGAAAGAGCATTTCAAAGGACAAGAACATTCCGACGGTGAAGGCCAATGCAAATTTGGTTGAAGAAAATTATGTGGCCATGATTTCAACCATGTTTTCGAACATGAAAGTTTCTGAAATTAATGATGCAATAGCTATGATTTCTGAAATCAATTCTACCACTGTCCAATCTGGTTGGTGGTTAGATTCTGGAGCAACAGTACATGTGTGCAAGGACAAGTACATGTTCAAGCAATTTAAGAGACTGTTGACTCAAATGTTCAAGAGATCCTAATGGCGAATAATGCTCTTGCAAAGGTTTCTGGAAAAGGCATGGTGGAGATAGATTTCACTTCTGAAAAGAAGATGACTTTTCTTAATGTATTATTTATACCTGAAATTAGAAAGAACTTAGTTTCTATTGATTTACTTTGTAAGAGGGGGTTTCGGGTTTTGTTTGAATTCGACAAGATTATCTTGTCAAAGAATGGGATGTTTGTTGGAAATGGTTATGCCAATGATGGCATGTATCAACTGAGTATCAATAATAATAATATTGTTAGTTCTGCTTATATTGTTGAGTCTTCACATTTATGGCATAGTAGGTTGACACATATAAATATTCGCTATTTGAAGAATATGAAGAAGTTAGACTTGATAAATTTCAATGGTGAATTTGATAAATGTGAAATATGTGATAAGTCCAAACTTACTAAGAAACCATTTCCTAGTGTTAAAAGAAATTCGAATTTATTGGATTTGATTCATAGTAATATATGTGAATTCAATGGTATGTTAACACGTGGAGGTAAAAGGTATTTTATTACCTTTGTGGATGATTGCAGTAAGTTTTTATATGTTTATCTCATGAGATCGAAGGATGAAGCATTCACCATGTTTAAGAAATATAAAGCTGAAATAGAAAATCAATTAGAAAGGAAAATCAAAGTTCTACGATCAGATAGAGGTGGAGAATATTTCTTAAATGAATTCTCTTCATTTTGTGAAGAACATGGTATTATTCATCAAGTTTCGGCTCCATATACTCCACAACAAAATGGTTTGGCTGAAAGGAAAAATCGATCTCTTGCAGAAATGGTTAATTGTATGCTTTCATATTCAAAGCTACCAATTAATCTTTGGGGAGAAGCATTAATTACTGCATGCTATATTCATAACAGAATACATTCCAAGAAAAATGACATAACCCCTTATGAAGTATGGAAAGGTAGAAAACCAAATTTGTGTCATATCTTAAAGTGTGGGGGTGTTTGGCATACTATCGAGTACCAGATCATAAGAGAACAAAGCTTGGTCCCAGAGCTATCAAAAGTGTTTTCATTGGGTATGCTGAAAATAGTAAAACTTAAAGGCTTCTTGATTTAGAATCCAATGTCATTGTAGAATCAAGAGACGTTGAATTCTTTGAGAATAGATGTTTTATAGGTTCTGAAATTATTGAAAATAATTCAAAATCTATGGAAACTCAAAGAGATTCTCAAGAGAAAGAAACGATTGATTCTAAAGACATGATTGAACCAAGGAGAAGTACTAGAGCTAGGAAACTAAAAGACTTAGGTCCTGATTTTATTACTCATGTTTTTCTTGTTGAAGGAGATGAAGATAATAACGTGATAAATAAATATCCTTTAGTATTAAATTTAGAATATGATCCTAGAAGCTTTGATGATGCTATGTCTTCTAGAGATACTTCTTTTTGGAAAGAAGCTGTGAACAATGAAATGGACTCAATTATGTCCAATAATACTTGGGTATTAGTGGATTTACCAAAAGGATCAAAACCTATTGGATACAAATGGGTTTTTAGAAGAAAATATCATTCTAACGGTTCTATTCAAGCTTTAAGGCTAGACTTGTGGCCAAGGGATATAGACAAAAAGATGGAATAGATTATTTTGATACGTATGCTCCTGTTGCACGTATAACTTCTATTCGAGTTCTTTTTGCTCTAGCTTCCATTTATGATCTTTGTGTTCATCCAATGGATGTTAAAACTACTTTCTTAAATGGAGACTTAAATGAGGAGATTTACATGGAACAACCAGAGGGTTTCGTTCTTCCTGGAAATGAAAGAAAAGTATGTAAATTGATTAAGTCTTTCTATGGGCTTAAACAAGCCCCTAAGCAGTGGCATGAAAAGTTTAATTCGGTCATATTGTCAAATAGTTTCATTAGTAGTAGTGCTGATAAGTGTATATACTCTAAATTCACTAAAGACTATGGTGTCTTAGTATGCTTGTATGTTGATGATATGATTATCTTTGGGTGAAGTAAATACTATCTTAGGTATTAAAGTTAAGAAGCATAGTGGGGGTTATTCTTTAAGCCAATGTAGTTATGTTGAAAAATTATTAAATAAATTTCAACATCTTGGTTTCAAGGAAATAAGTACTCCATTTGATTCCGATAGTAAATTAAATCATAATACTAGTAGAGTGGTGACACAATTAGAATATGCAAGTGTTATAGGGTCTTTAATGTATGCGATGCATTTTACTAGACATGATATTGCTTATTTTGTATGCAAGTTGAATAGGTATAGTAGTAATTTAAGTATAGAACATTAGAGGGCTATTACCAGAAATTTTGGTTATCTTAAGAGAACTAAAAATTTAGGATTATTCTATAATAATTATTCGGCTGTATTAGAAGGATACACCGATTCTAGTTGGATTACAAGTGTGGGAGATGAGCGTTCCACTTTTGGATGGATTTTCACACTAGCCGGAGGTGCTGTATCTTGGGCAAGTAAGAAACAGACATGTATAACTCACTCAACAATGGAATATGAATTTATTGCTTTAGTGGCAACTGGGAAAGAGGCCGAATGGATTAGGAATTCATTGTTGGATATCAAATTATGGCCTAATCCTATGCCTCCTATTTCTATCCATTGTGATAGTCAGGCTACTTTGGCAAGAGCCTATAATAACACCTATAATGGTAAGTCTAAACATATTAGTCTAAGACATGAATATGTGAAACAATTGATCAAAGATGGTACCATAACAATTGTCTATGTGAGATCAAGTAACAATCTTGCCAATTCTTTGACAAAGGCTTTACCAAGACATATGGTAATAATGACCTCACAAGAAATGGGGCTAAAACCCTTTAATTAAAATCACCAATAATGGTAACCCGACATTTTTCTAGAACATCACTAGTTACAAGGTTTAATGGGTAAGAACAAGTTATTGAATGTGATTGTTTGATACTGAAGTAGCCCTGTCAGTATTGTCTGTTATGTTTTATAGGCTGAATTGAATTCTTAATGAAGTATAGTACAAACTTGTAATGTGTTGAAAGTAACAGAAATACATTGTAGATACTTCACCTATATGAGCTTAGAAATGGCGCCGCTTCTTACGAAAGTTAGGGTTGCTTTCTAGAGATCTCATGAAACAAGATCAAACACAATGCCATAATAGTGCGGAGTAATATAGGACTTCTTGCTAAAACAAGAGATTAGTGTATGTGCGATATGTCCGGTTCTATTACATAAAAGTACAAGTTTAAAGCCGAGCTACTTGTCACTTTGATAGGGCTTTGATATATTTGCACTAAATAAAGGTTTAACTCGAAAGAGACCTTTATGTATGTATTAATCTTATTGAAATTTTGGCTGTACATTTTTAATATTTTAACTTTGAAATATTTGTTTTTACAAACAAAGTGGGGGATTATTGAAAGTTTGTTTGTTTAAACAAAAGGAGTGCATTTTTCTTGTCCCACATAGGAAAAGTGGGAGGAAGTGGGCCAATTAATAAGTGTGGGGTTTCCTTTATATGTCTAAAGGAATGATTGGGTGTGGGCTAGACCCCACCATACCTGCGTGCGGGTGCGTGATTTTCGCGCACTTGCGCGCCCGCAGTTTAATTAGCACTAATCCATTTTGTTATTTTATTTTTTATTTTTATTTCGTACGATTATCTTACTAACTTAATCAATTCAAAGGTTGTTTTTTTATTTATTGAGAATTTTCGGAAATTAATTAATTAATAAATAATAATTTCAAGACAACCTTTCAAAGATACCCGTTCAGTTTGCAACCTTTCCTGAAGGGTTGCATTTGTTCGGTTTTAACTTCTTACGAATGGACGCTTTTGTTCATTTTTGGCAATTTTCGAAAGGATGTATTCATTCATTTTCACAACTTTTCACGAAGAGTTGCCTACGTTTTTTAAGCATATTGTATATATATATGTCAGATTGAGGAAGAACGAGTGTGATCATTTTTTCATCTTTTCGAGTCTTCTTTCTGAAAACTACAGCCATCATTTCAATTGTTTCCTAGAGAGAACCTAGAGAAATACTAGAATTGCTAATAGTATTCTCATTTTGAGACTTTGTTGTATCCTAGAGGATATTTGCCGGTGACCATTAGCAACTTTGTGGGGCAAATAAATCCTTAAAGAAAGTGATATCACGCCTCAAAGTTCAACTCGAGTACTCTAAAAATCCGTCTTCATTGTTTTACCCAATTCAAAGCTATATTTTCCCAACACCTTGAACCTCATAACCCAAGTAATCTCATGAGCAAACCATAAAAAATTAGCACATGGTTCTAATCTCTCTGAGATAGCTTGATCCTAACTACTAGCACAACCAAAACCGACCTAAATCTAAGTTACGTAAAACAACAGCCTATCCAGCGTTTAAGGGATCCATTTATGAAAACTGGGACAAGAACGAGACATGGACGATGGTGGTTTACGACTCATGGCAATGGCACGATGGCGTGGCACAGCAGATGGCAAGGCAACAACAAACGACGATGTAAGGTGGTAGCAACAAGCAAGCCGAGAGGGAGAGAAAAAGGGAAAGTGGTGTGAGAGAGCTAGAGGGAATTGGAAAGGGGGACGTGAGTGAGGGAGAGAGGGAAAGAACTAGAGGAAAAAGAACTTGAAGAAAATGTAGAAAGGAGAGAGAGAAATGGGTCTTCCAAATACATTAAATGCCAGCTCAATTATTGGACTTAAAATGATGACTTTCCTAAACTTGGTGAGCAAGGATTGATCTCCCCCTTACAAGTGTCACCCTATGCTCTCTTCTTGTCCAAGCTTGCTCTTCAATCTTCAACGTCCAATTAATGCTTAGTTCTAGTCTAGTTACCCCGAACTAGATTTGTTCCTCCTCCTATTTACCTCATAAGTGGCACCTATTTCTCCTTGTAAGGCCATTAAATTTTTTTCTCATATTAATTTAATCTCAAGAAACTAAATTGGTCTCACCTCTAGGGTATGTCCAAAAGTAGCACATGTTTCCAATCATCGCACTAATGGACTAACCTCCAAAATTTTAAGGATGGTTTAAAACCTTGCAAGAAAACTTGTCCCAAAAGTTCATTTCATTTAGGCATGTAAAATGGGGTTCATTGGTTTCCAAGTTCACTCTCAATTAATCCAAATTCAAGAGAGCAAGATATAATAAAAAAAGACTATATAATTATTGTCTTAACTAGGCAGAAATACCTTGAGATCGCCTACGATCAACACTCGTAATAGGATTGGGTTTGTGACTAAATTTCGATCGAAATGACCCTAATGTAACCTACGCTAATTAAGCAACAATGGGAGTGCTCATGGGGCCAAACTCGAACTGAGTTTGGCACCTGTCTAGGATTCTACGGATGATTTATATTTGAGCTTGGTCGATCCATGAATGACCCACGATTGTCATGTAATCGTGTAGGATCAATTGACTTGTCTTGACTCATGGTCACATGGAATCGGATTAGTGTCGTTCACGAACGATACAGTAACCATGCGGAGTCACCTGCGATCGGTATATACTTGAATTGAATCAATCTATACCAGTTCATTGATCAACTTGTGACGACGTGTGATCATCCACATCGATACTTTTGGTTGAATAGTCTTTTCATAGTTGAACGCTCTTGTAACATGCTCGATTCAACTACTATTTTGGCCCCAACTAGTAGGCCAAAGCCTAGTACGTCAAGGGCGAAACTTGGCCATGAGCCGGCTCGAGGGCCGGTCATAATTCCATTGGCCGTTCAAGGATCAGTAACCCAAGGTCCAGTTATAGAGTATTCGACCATAAAAATGTTATTCGATCATAAGGATTGGTTGTGAGACGATTGCGTACCATCACGGATCAATGAACGGTCATGGCTTGATTCCGCCCAGTCAATGCATCGATTGCGAGTGATTACGCCCAGTCGTGGAACTGGCCGTGGACGACCATGAACCGATCCCATGCGACCGTTAGTTGTGACATCCCAAATTTTCACTTCTGCTTTCAATTAAATTAATCGGACATTTCATTGACGCGCTTATATGGCTATTTTCATAACTGATCACTCTTGAGATAACTAGACTATCTGGGAAAATCATTAAGGAATTTTAATGCAATAGACTTAAGAATTCGACTAGAAATCGGCTATTCGACCGTGCTCATCTTTAAAGATCATTACGGCACAATTAAATATCGATTTGAGATCAGAGATAGGTCGGTTCGACTGATGTGTGGCTAAATGTGGGTGACTCCACTAAATTGAAAAATTCTCGTCGGCCAGCACTAGACTGATTTTTCTATCGTTTTGGTACCCTATGTCCGTATTTGAATCCTTGAGATTTTCACGACAACCGAGAGTCGCCAATGTGTCGAGTGGGTTCATTGTGGCTTGAAGAAAATCGACCACGAGTCATTTGCACTAAAAATTTCTAAAAATTACCCGGTAGCCTAGGTCATGCTAAAATCGCGCTAAATTGAAATTAACCACGAATTTGAATCCGATTTCAGAAATTGAAAGTTCTATCATGTCACAAATCATTTTAGAAATGTCGACTCAGTCTCAGAAGATTTTTCTACAAACCGAGACTTTTTGGGAAAAAGTCGAGGTATGGTTGTTTTTGTTCAAAAAGTGTCGGGGATCGTTTTTGATCACACAATTGGGAAGCAAGTGGAATCAATAGGTGAGGAATAATACCAATTGGATCGGTGAAGTGTCGATTGAATTTAGTGAGGCCGATTTGTGTTGAACTAAGAAGAAAATGGTGTCCAATTGGAGAGGAATCCTTGTAAAATTCATACCCCCCCCCCACCTATGGCTTTTGGACCATTTCAAGAGTGCAAAGAGGAGCCTTGGTGGCTGATTTTTCAGCCTAGGGATGAAGCTGGTGGAGGTGGATGGTCAAGAGGACCAAGGTGATGAGGTTGGACTAAGTGGTGGCCCCCTTGCCCCCTTATCCCCTCTTCCCTCCTTAGCACCGGCCGACCATCCTCATCTCCCTCTCCATTGTGCCGTGTGAAGACCAGAAAATCTAGAGGAGAAGCCGAGCAGCCAGCCAACACGCCGCCGGGACCGTTCGCCATCGTCGGACCGTCGTTCACCATCCTCGCGTCGCCGTTGCCCCACGCCCACCCGCGCGACCCCGACCCCTCAACCGCGTCTCTCGCTATCCTAGCTGCTGTCTCGTGCCTTGTGGAGCTTAGCCGGAGCCGTCTAGTTGCTATTTCGCTGCCCCACCTAGGCCTAGTTTGGTTCCCTCAACTTTCCTCAGCCCGTTGTTGCCTCAAACCGAACTTGTTTCCCTCTATTTCAGCCCAGAACAGAACCTGAAAGAGTGGGTTTCCAACAGTACCTCGGGCTCGTTTTGAGGTCATTCGAGCCCCGAAAGCTAGGCCTGCTTTGGAGAGAATTGAGCCCCGTTGCGTCCCTGTCAATTTGCACCGATCGGATCGCCGAACAAGTGAGTTTAACTCACTAATCCTCGCTTTGTAGGTTGATGACGCTTAAGGGTTGTTTAGTTTAGGTTAAGTATGGTTTATGTGGTTAGTTAGATTAGATTAGTGAATTTAATTATTTACCGATGCATGTTAGGTGGATAGTTAGTACAATTAGGGCCTAGACATGCTCTAGTATTTATCTAGAGTGATTCGGAAATTTTTGGGTCCGTCTCGGTGTTCAATTAGGCTTTTTCGGGCCTAAGTCACATTTTTTGTAATTAATAATTAATTTTCATATTTATTTATTTATTTATTTATTTATTTTTCGAAAATTAGACCGGGATAACCGATGACCGAAATTTTATGCTGATTGCAGTGTTGTGATATGTTTATTTAATTGAGCTTTAATTTGTGTTGATTGTACATGAATTGTAGTTTAGGATTTTATTCCTAAAGTAATTAATTTTGGTAATTGGTTGAAAAATAACCGAGCCTCAGTTTACAAAGCCAAAAACATTTTGGCGGACCATATAAATGGTGGGATTTATGGAAAGGAAATTATTGTATTTTGGCTAAGGCCAACCGTGTACCCACACACAAGTATTTTATCGGGTATGATAAGAGTTGAGAAATCATTGGTTGTTTAGAGTGACAATATACCCTAAGTATCGCACAGCTTTGGTAAGCATCGTCAGTATACTATATAAGCTCGATGACTCGATATGTCATCTTAGAGAAGGAACAGTACACTATATAAGCTTAATGACTCGATATGTTATCTTAGAGAAGGAATAATATACTATATAAGCTCGATGACTCGATATGTCATCTTAGAGAAAGAACAGTATACTATATAAGCTCAATGACTCAATATGTCATCTTAGAGAATGAATAATATACTATATCGGCTTGATGGCTCGATGGCTCATCTTAGAGAAGGAACAATATACTATCTATTAGCCTTGAGGCTAGTAACTATCTATTTTTCAGCTTAGAGCAAGCTGTTCGCAAGGTGGTCGGACTTTATAGATAGTGTTGACCGAAATGACCGAGGAATGGTCGTGGTGACATGTAATCGACTGAATCGATTGATCAATGATTCGATCTGATTGAATAATTGTTTGAATTATTGTTTGACAGGAAGAAAATGGGGCCAAGGTAAGTCTTCTGACCCGTGTTGTGCTTAGGCAGCCCTTAGGGCATATTTGCTTCCTAGTCGGGTCTTAGGGGGTGGAATTCGCCGAGACGTCGTCTCACCTCGTTGTGGGATAACATTTCAGGTCCATAGATTGCAGCACCTCCAGCTCCTCTCGAGCATCTTGGCATACCGAAGAAGTTCACAAAGCAGAGCTATCACATTCCGATGACAAGGCACCCTGAAGATCTGGAATATGTATTGGTGAAGTCCATTATCTGGGTTGATGTGGGTGAATCCAAAAAGGTGCCCCATCAATACAGGGCATGGTATCGCCATTATTATGATGGCCGAAGGGAGGGCCCAGTACCAGAATCTGATATACCTCTGTATGTGATGGAGGTAACTTTTGGAAAGGGTACTGCAAACCCTAAGAATGATTCGGTGGTGGATGCGATGGACCCTGATCTTGAAGATCCATAATCTCCGGTGTACTTAGCCGTGGGCTCTAGCTGGAGCGTGGAAGGAGGAGAGATCGTCGAGGAGGACGACCCGGAGTAGTTTAGAAACCCCCACCATTGTCTGCAGACTTTGTTTTCTAAACTGGTTTTTGTAGGAACTGAAGTTTGTTGTTTGTATATAAGTGTAGTTGGTTTGGTTTCTAAAATTTGTGGCCTACTTTTCTATCCCATTGTTTTATTATTTGGGGATTTTATTATGCTTCCGCATGAAAAGAATGGGTCGGCGATGCGTCTTGGGACGTTACTATTTAATCGACCAAGCCGGGATGGGCGCGTGCCCGAGGATCGGGGGTGACATTAGTTGGTACGAATCAATCGATTCCACATTATTACATGACAATCGATAATCGTTTATGGATCAAATGAACTCAACGTGGTTCAATTTCGGACTGACCAGAATTTGTGGTGCAAAACCTTAGACTAGTCACGGACCGGCTACATGATTGGTCGATTGGCTTAAGGATTGACCACAGATTGACCAAGTAGAATTGACCCATGGGCTAGCCACGAACCGATCAGAGGACCGACCAACTGGGCCAGGACCTAACTAGTAAACCTAACTACGACCCTTTTTTTTTCGATAAAGGGGATTTCGAGCTCGGTTTGGCCAATCAAGCCGGGTTGCGTCTGGTTTTGTTTGGGCACGGTTTAGGCATGAACCTCGGGCCAAATAAGATTGTCAATTGTAGTCAAACTAGATTAATCCCTAACCAATGACAAGGCCTTCAAAACTTATATATTTTCCTAAGGTGCATTCAATGCCTTTGGCTTGTAGTTAATTAGTGCACATTAACTAAGGGTGGAAACTTGGCATGAAAGGTTTTTGCCTTGGAAGACAAGTTTGAAACTTGGACTTTAGCTCATTAATGAGGGGACACCTAAGCTTAATTAGGAGGGTTCATACTTAGGTCTTAGAAACTAAGTGTGAACAAATGTGAACACGTGTGGATATATTCAATGAAGTGTGGGCTACTAAGGAATATGTGTCCCTATAGTCTAGCCTAGTTAATTCTAAACTAAGTAGAAGATCTTTGAGGCCAAGAAAGGGACTACACGCCCATTGGAAAAAGGAGCAAGCAAGTCAAGTATTTTTAGATAAGATAAGAGTGCTTTAAATACATTTGGTTTCTTGTTATTCAATGTCAAGATGAAGTGTCCAAGCTAGTCTAGGACCTAGTTGGAAACTTGGAAGATAAGGTTGGCCAACAATCGATGCTTCTTGACCAGGTGGGATGCCTCATTTTTCCAATTAAGATTGCCACATTTGATTTTCGAAATTTCTAAATCTCTGCTATTTGCCAATTTTACACAGATTTTTATGGTATGAATTTAAAGAAATATCCTTGATAAAAGTTGTTTAAAAAATCTTGATCTATAACATACTTAAATTCCATATTTTTATAAAGTGAAATGGTAGGGACGAAGGCTCAATAATTCACTGTCTAGAACCTGTCCCATGTAGTGAAAATGGTGACCAGGTTGTCTTCTCAAATTTTTATAAAATTTTCCCTTTCAAATTTAAACATGCTTCCTTCATGAAAGTTTTAAAGGACATCCATTTCTAAATCATATAAAAATTTCAAAGAGTTTTGTAAATACTTGAATTTCTAAATGGTTCATTCTTTGCAGACGTTGGATCTGCTTGATGGGCAGATTATTGGTTTGTGTTTAGTGATTTGATTCTCTTTCCACAGCATGAATTAGACTTTTCTTCCTTCATGAAAAATGTTATTTAATGTCTTTTCTAAAACACGTTAAAATTTCATAATTTTTCAATTCCGTTTGTTAAGGTAAAGACACTAATTTCGAAAATTGTTCAAATCTGTTTTTCTCACCCAGGAGGTGTGAGTCACGCCCAAGCTTGGACTCAAGTCCTTAAATGCCATGTTGAGGTGTCCCAAACTACCAAGCTAAAGTCCTATCCTACCTTGAGACTGGTGATCAAGTTACCTTGCATTTAATGCTTCTTGACTTAGAGAGGAAGTCTTGACTTTAAGGGCTTGGAGAACAAGTTAGAATTGCCTATAAATATGGGGCATCCGTCTCTCATTCCCACAACACATCACCTTCTCTACCTCTCTTCCTATCAAAGTTCGGCCCCTCTTCCCTAGGAATTCTTGTCGCTATCCTTGCTGCCATGTGTGTCGTCATGGCCAATTCAAGGCCGCCGACTTAGAAAGTAGTAAGTAGAACTTACTAATATCTTGTTAAGGTTTTGCGTCACGCTAATCCAAGCATGTAGCGAGTCCTTGATTGCAATGTTGTGACTATGTTCTTACTTAAGGTTCGGTTGTGTTTGCTTGGATCAATTTAAACGTTGTTCCTTGATTGAGTTCAGTCCTTGTTTGATGAGCTATGGCTCATGCTTTGGCTTGAGTTACTTTGGAAGAAGCTCGATTTGTGTGTTTATTTGATATGCTATGGCTTTTGCTCTTATACAAACCTATTTCAAAAACGTTTTTTTTAAAAGCTTGCTATTTCTTTACAAAATTATTTCCAACCATTTTCACAAGTGCATGTTCTAGTTCACGCCCTGAGCTCCAAAAAAGGGTTTTGTTGAACTTGATGTATATAAAATCACGACGGATCGGTCTTTTCTTAGTCTCGGTACGATATCGAGACATATCGTTCCCAAGCCAACTTTGGTACTAGATCGGTGAACATGTCATGACGCGCCAATCCTTTCATGGTCTTAGTGCAGTATTGAGGTATATCGCTCCCGAGTCAAGTCTGATACTAGGTTAGTGAACATGTCATGACGGGCTGGTCCTATCATAGTCTCGGTGCAATATCGAGGTATATCGTTCTCGAGCCAAGTTAGGTACTAGATCGATGCTCAAAAGTGTTAGATCAAGTCGATCGTTGATTCATGCTCGGCATGCTTAATGTCTCGGTTTTGGTAAGTCATTTTACACACTTATGCATGGCACACTTTCAGGCCCCTGAACTAAAAGTAAAGATAAGAATCAGATTATAGTGCCTGATGTATAGTCACACGATAGACTAATTTCTAGCCTCGATGGATTTTGGTGACGTTGCCTAACGAACTCATTGTCGAAGGATTGTCATCACCCTTGGATTAGGAGACGTTGCACGATTAAGTTCGGATGCCTGACGGATGCATAGTCGGAGGATCACCGTCACCCTTGCATTTTGGGACGTTGCCCGATGGATGTCAGATACCCAGTTGATTTCGGAAGAATCGATGGATTTTCGCTGTTAATGAATGAACCTCGTGTGCATGAGTTCCTCACATTATGAAAGGGATTCCGGTTATACTTGTATATTATTGAGTGAGGCATGAATTCCTCTTACTATGGAATGAATCTTGTTTAAACTTGTATAATATTGAGTGAGGTGTGAGTTCCTCATGTCATGGGTAAATATTGGTTTATGCTTGCATACTGTTGATTGGGGATTTCTCATGTTTCATCTAAGACAAAGCTTTTATTTTGCTATTAATCTGTTATCGACTAATGGTTGGATGAGTTATATGCTTATTAATAGGCGAGGCATCCTCCTACCCTAAAATTAGTGGGTTTTACTTACTGAGGCCATGACTCATCTTGTTGTTTTTCAAAATTGTAGGCATTGAGGTCTCCCACTAGTACTAGAGTTGCAGTCTTGCTAGAGGAGTTAAGGTTTACCCGGTCTTTGGAGCGTAGAAAATGTAGTGGTTGTAAATGTAACGACCCATGACAAAGGGGCCTGTAAATACAACTGATGTAATTGAATATTTGCAGGTGGTTGTTTTCTTGGCTCTTTATTATTGTGTGGGAATTGTTAGTAACGATTCTACATGTGCTTAAAATCAAAGATAAAAAGTACGGGATAGCAATGTGCTTAGGACGTCGCGAAAATAATCCCCGCTACTCATGACCTTGGGGATGGAGTTAGGGTCGTGACAACTTTGGTCTAACATAATCTTGATCGAAGTCACCTTGCCTCTGATCAGCTAGTTGGCTCGTGAACAATCTCTATAATTGACTCACAGTCCATTTTCGTTATCGACATACCGATCCTTAGTCAATATCACGGCTCGAGATAAGGATCCAAATCGAGGATGTCACATTCCCAAGAGGTGATAGTGAAGGGACAGTAACCCTTGACTTCTTATACTATAAAAACGAATGACATAGGAAGGACTCGTCACACATTTTGGAGGGTGTGTGGGTTTCATGTCGTAGATTGGGTGACATGAAATGAGATCCACATGAAATGCGAGTAGATATAACTAACGTGGTTTCAATTGTAAAAAACCATGTCGTATAAGATGCTTTCAATTGTCACTATTTAGCATTATCTTGATCGCACTTAATTAGGCACGAGAAGATACTTTCGAGGTGTATGGAATGAATTAATAGAAATTAAATCGAATGCGAGGGCTATGGAATTGGCGTCTTGGCCAAATCCTTTGAGAAGCACGAGGTCTCGAGTTGATACTCATTTCGCATTGCGATCTATCATACTACAAGAACGTAGTTCTTTACGAATCCTATCAACGAACCTGTAAGATCTACCTTTATTGACCAACAGAGGTTGAGTCAATCAATCGCACTCGAATTAATTGACCAAGGGCCCATGGCAAAACAACTTGAATTTTGTACTACCTTAGAAGATACGAGACCTCAATTTCAATTCTACTTTATAGCTAATACACCACTCGACGTCGAGCTATAAGAAAGTATAACACATTTGCTAATCTTATCACGAATAACCCGCCTTTGAACGAATTAGAGAGCTAGATTTATTCCGGTGAATGTCCATTCATATTTTAAACCGAGGAGTTGGTTGTGTGCTGAACCGTTGAGATCTTATGTTCAAGAAAGGCGAGGTCTCGTAAGTAAGTTCCTCGTGAATTTTGTAGTCCTTGTGTGCGCAACCGGTTTTAGATTGAACCAAAAAGAAGACTTGTTTTGGTTCTTAAGGACGCGTTTGGTAATCATTCTGTTATGAGGAATAATATTTTAATAGAAATAGTCTTTTTTTTGTTTCTATTTCCGAAAACAATTTCTAAGTATAAGAACGTGCTTGGTAATTGCAAAAAATTTATGAATAGAAATGCGTTTGGTAAACTTGTATAATTTTGTTGTTTCTTTTAATTTTTCAATATTTTTATTATATTTTTCCTTTTTTTTCTTTCTTTTTTTTTTTTTTTTTTTCCTTCTTTCTCCTTTGTGGCCGGTCGTCGGCCGTTGCGGCCAACGACCGGCTGGGCGAGGTCCGGCGAGCTCGCTGGAGCCTCACTAGGCCACCGTGAGGGCCGATGAGCTCGCCGAAGCCTTGCCAGGCCACCAACGAGGCTCGACCTCACCCAAGCAACGCGAGGTCGGCCTCACCTTGGCTAGGTGAGCTCGAGCTCATCCAAATCTGGCAAGGCCGAGCTCACCCAACCAAGGCGAGGCCGAGCCTCACCCAACCACAGCGAGACTTAATGTCGCCGGCCCTTGTCGGCCGGTCGCCGGCCATGGCCGATGCCGACAACCAGTCAAAAAAGGGAGAAGAAGGAAAGAAAAGAGAAGAAGAAAAAAGAAGAGAGAGAAAAATTGATTCTCGGAATTGTTCCCGGGAACAAGAATCTACTGTTTTCTACTTCTTGTTTCTGTTCTTTTTTTGTTCCTCGGAACAAAAGAACATAAATTTTTATTCCGGGAACAGAAACACTTTTTAGACCCTAAAAGCTAACTAAATATGCTTTGGTGTTTAATTCGAAGAGGTAGATTGAATTATAAAACTACTGGGGTTTTGTGTTTTAGGAAACTTTAGATCGGCAAAAGTAACTAAATATACAAATAGAATGGAATAGCACAACTAGCAGGATAATGTATTACGTTTTCCTAATTGACGTAAACCACTGGAAATGTGGGCCGTAAAGTACTCATTCTTTTTCAACCCCCCAAAAAACAGTAGTCATTCTTTACTAGGTTTAGTGCTTTTGGTGCTATGATCATTTATAGATGTAATTACATTACGTTTTTCATTTTTTTACAAATATTGACATTGAAGAAAATTACATTTTTTGTGTGTGATTTGGCATTAACTTCTCTTGAGTTTTTTCTATATTTGGAAACTAGATCAGCAAAAGTAGCTAAATATAAAAAATAGAATGGAATAGCCCAACTCACAGATGAGAATAGTCCCATAATAACTAGTGAGCTTCTGATACTAGAATTTGTGCAGCTTCTCGAAAGCAAAAACATTTGATTGACGCATCATTTGACGCAATCTACACTTAAAAAGGATGTGATTAGTTGAGATTCCTTAGGATACATAGTTAGATTTGTATTCTGAATGTCATGGTATCTTAAGTAGTAAATTGAATTAATTACCCTTATATTAACATGATCTAGAAAAGGTAAGGAGGCCCAAATGTAAATAAAACAAAGAGCACTAGATTCCAAATGGATGGAGAAAAAGAAAGAAATCAAGCAATTATAGCCCAACTGCATAATAGTGAAAGTCAATATTGCCATGCATACGTATACACATGCACATACATATATATTTATATATTATATATCAGTAGAGGACAGAATAATTTATTCCATCCCTTTGTCTATTTATGAGTGTTCACTGAATGAAGAATTTAGAAATGAGATGGGGCCACTAAAAAGATGGGGGTGTGAAGAGTGAATGCCCTTGCACTCACATTGGACTTTGTTTTTTTTTTTTTCATATATAAAATAATTTAGCAGTCTGACGTTGCCACTCATCTACCTGACAAAAAGTAAATGACATCATATTAACTATTCATTAACCCCAATTTCAATTCATTTTATTATCGAATTATAAAAATACTTCTGCTTTGTTTCTTTATAATACAACTTCTAACCCCATCACGAGTACCGAAAAATTCCAACCGTACGGGGAATTAAATTGGAAAATAATCGGCAATTCACTATTTTAATGTGCTAGGCACCGGCACATTCTCCTAGCCTATGATGTGGTCCATATGCTAATGTATATATGACTTAAGCACTTAGTAATCACCGCATGAATAAATTAGTTAATTAGATTGCAATCTAATTGTAAGGGTCGCAGGAAGCAGAGGATTGAGTAAAGGGGAGGAAAATGATCTGTTTGTTTTTGGACTTGGCATAAAACCTTATCTTAGGTTTAGGGTAGGAGAATCTGTCCGCCGATTTGTCCTTTTTTTCTTAAAATTAATTGAAGAATTCTTAATATGGCAAAGCACATGCTGTTAGGTGTCTCTGCAAGGTTCTATGATCAGATTGGGTTTTTCACAAAATAATTCAGTGAAAATGGGGCTTGCACGATTTAAACACAATCGTATAAATTTGTCTAATTTACTATGAACTCAGTGTAAAACGCACTACAAGCGAATGAAGTCAAGACACGCGATATAGATATTATTTGAGAAGGAGAGTCGTTCAAATGAAAATAATTGCGCTTTTATTCCGAAATGAGAGGGCGAAAGTTCGCACAAGTGTAGGGCTGCTTTCACTTATACAATTAGGGAGGAACATGGTTGATAGAATGATGTTTGTCCATTTGCGATATCATGTCTTCAGTGAAATTTACAGTTGTATGAATTTTCTCCTGACTAAAATCGATACTTTTCGTATATTCTGTCCAAATAGTTGATAAATGATGTTTAGCATGAGACATTTTTTAGTGTAATGGTATGTACATATATGATGCGTCTAAGATGTTAAACCATCCAGATTTCACGCCAAAAGTGCACATACTAAACGAAAGACCTTTCAGAGCTTTTCTATGTTCAAAACCTTCTTTGGGTTCGAGACAAATTAGGAAAAATTGTCCAAAAAGTCTAGATATATTATAATTTTGTCAATTCAGTCATAAATATTTTAATCTTTTTAATTGTGTCCTAAAAATTTTTACATTTTGCCAAATGAGTCCATCCGACTAATTTTGGCTGGAAATTACTTATGTGGACGGCTTTGTCGTGGATATTTTTAATAATATTATCATGGACAAGAACACCAGAAATTCCACACCTCGTGCACCCTAATAAGGACCTTCGATCGTTCATCTGGACATTCCAAGAAGATTTATAGCATAATCTGTTAGACAAAAGGGAAGAGCAAAGAGAGTGAAAAACAAAAGAACCCACCTGGGCATTCTATTTTTTCTTTTTTCATTCCTACACGAACTTCTCCAGAGATGATAATGTTAAAGAAGAAGAAGATGAACAAGGAGATCCAAATGCAGCTAAAAACGTGTTCTTCTCAAGCTCTCGTGTGCTTGTGAGAACACTTGTACTGCACTTGTACTGCACTCCTCTCTCTCTCTCTCTCACATTTATTCCATCGTTCATTTCGTCTATGCGTGCAATATAGCATAGGTTGACTCCAGGAATATGGGCGTTTATGTCCTACAACCCATCTGTGATAATAAAAAAGAGAGAATTCATCAATCTTTTTTTGGTCGAATGAATTCATCTCTTCGCCCTTCTATTGCTTGACAAAATCTTCTCTTTTTTCTCCAATCATAGCAAAAGAAATCAATTTTAAATAGAAAAATTTCAAGTAAATAATCAGAAGCTTTTACTTTCCGAAGACGCAATGAAACAACGTCAACACAATAATATTTTCATCTGAACCCCTTGTATTATTCTCTGTATTCATTGCATTGATTGAACATAAATATTCTCTTTTATTAACATACGGAAAAGTAATAAAATTGAAAACTCGTATATGAAAGCATATCTGGCCAGACTAGAGAAGAACTTCTGACGGCGTGGACAAATGGCATATCTGCCTTTTTAATTAAGGCAGTAAATAAAGTAGTTCAGTCTTCCAAGAGAGAGATTTTGGCTCCATTTCTTGTGTTTGACTTAAACTTAATAATGAACTAGAAAATATTTTTCATCGTTTGGGTATTGAATATCTAATTTTATTTTTCCAAATAGACATGCACTATTCGAAAGTTGGTAACTCGTGTATGGATAGCCGGGGATCTGGGTATGGACACTAGAATCCTAGATCCGACATTGATGGACCTCAACCAAGGCACTAGGGATTAGGGCATGGACACTGAGATCTAGGGCCTAGTCTTGATGGACTTAAGTGTGGGCACTCGGGTCCTTGGCCCAACCTCGATGGACCGGGGCACAGCCTTCGTGGACTCGGGCTTGGGTGTTGGGATCCAAGCTCGAGTACCTGGATCCCGCGCTCAGCTTTTGTGAACTCGAGCCTACGTGCTGGGGCATTGGGCAGGTTACAATTGATTTGCACGAACCCAGGACATTCAAGATTGTAACAACCGGTGTCTTCATGGTCATCAACCTATAATCTATCCAAAATAGACATGCCAAGTTTGGGTCCTGAATCTTGCAAGTTGTAAGTTTTGAAAATATTAAAGAACTCATGGTCCAATATAGGGAAGCCTTTGTCCATCTGTCGGAACTAGAACCTTCATCTACCTGGAACAAAGAAGAGGTTAAAGAGCTTCGTGGAACTACTAGGCATGGTCAATTTCAGTTGTATTATTGTTTGAAATTATGATGTAATGCAAGTGCTTAAATCAGATGTGGCAAATGATGAACCTTTATGTTTGAGAATTGGAGATTCCTTGAATTTGATGAAAAATAGATAAGTTCTTATCCCGGTTAACTAGGAAGTTATGGGCAGTCAATATTAAGTGATGATCCTTTAAGTGATAAATTGTTTATTAAGATTTGTGGATTAAAGAAAAGTTCTAGTTTGGAAACCACTTATGCTAGAGACAACTTGCCTTCGGAGACAACTGAGGTTGGAATTCAAAGAAGTTGATCTTTATCTTAGTGTTGCGATTGTAATGCACAATGATCATTTTAATATGACGACCTTATGAATCCTGTCTTGGGTGCATTAGGAGTTAATTGTCCCGTGATGCAAGATGAACAAATTTTGAAATAAAGTGATCAATGATCTCACTCAACGTGTTAGTAAGAACATGAGTAGTTGAAGGTTTTTATGCAGTAAATAAGAGTCGATTTGCATAACTCTTCAAGTAAATTTGTTGATATTTGGAGCATGAGATTGATTAATGATATAGAACATTGATATCCAATATGAAATTGATCAAAAGTATAGCTCATTAACATATGATTTGATGTTGTTGCTTTAAATGAGTTTATAATATGTATAAAGTTTTGTGGAAAGATATTACCCGCTCTGGTTACTGTACATATATGAAATAAATTTGAGAATAATGAGTATTTAAGTATTTTACCTTTCATGTGAACGCGTATTTCACTGTTCATTTTGATCGTATGAGTATGAACATCTACTGAAAGGAAATAACTTATATCTAAAGTTGTGCTTATATTATCTACTGGATTTGGGATTATTGAGTTTATAGTATGGTTTTTATAAGTATGCATAGTGAATATTCGATCCGTTTAAAAGAGATATACTACTGAGCTGTGATTGTTTGCTCCATTCATTCCAACCGTTTCAGGTACTTTATTCAAAAGAAGGAGCTGTAATTGAAAAGCGTGATTATGACCAATATACTCTCTTTTCAAAATGATTACCGGTTCATAAGTGACTTTAAGAACATTAAGTACATCGAACCACCGAGCCGTGCTTCCTTCAAAAGCATTAGTGTACTCACTGCAAAACATTTGATAGAGCCTTTATTAATAAATAAATAAATAAATAAAGCATCTTATCATATGTTCAATAACTTGCACACTGAGCTGAAAATCCGGGGCCCCCATAATAGAAATGAACGTGATATATGTCGTCGTAGTCCATGTTGAGGTCATAGCATTCGGGTTTGTCCACAAACTTCTTGAAATCCAGCGGGTCTCTTATATTTAATCCGTCGTCGTAGAATTTAAGACTGCGGAAATAGGCCGCCTTTGCAAAGCCTTCAGAAGGGAAATGGCCGCTCCCCATTTGCGTTGACGTAGGTGTAGCACCCCATTGTTTCCTGGATACCTCTCCGCCAAAGTCAATTCGATCGGCATAGCCATTTAGATGAGTGAAGATATCATTTTCCCAATATCCTATATCCATGCCCTCAATTTGCAGCCACCACGATCCAGTATATTGATTCTGAAATATTTTTGTTAAAAGACAGAAGGCTCGAAAGTATCCCGTGTATATTTACCTAGAAGATTGTTCCATTACCTTAATCAAGGATATTAATAATTCATATTGAGGTCCATAATAGGTGGAAACTCCTTCAAGCGCAGCACCCAAAGCAAATTGGTCAGATGTTTGTACGAATCCATCGCATTCTGTATCGTAGCAGCCTGTCTTATAGCCATCACCCTAAAGTCCACCCAAGAAAAGCATGTCAATGTTTAATATGTTTATGAAAGCTTGGTGAATCGTAAGCTGTCAGAAGAGTTATGAACTCACCGTATAGAATACGAAAAGCTCTGGGAACCCGCTATCACTTCGTTGTCTGTTAACCTAAAATAAAAATACAAATTCTCAACTTCTAAATCTACACATTTAGAATGCCATTTACGCTAAAATCTTTGGATTCAATCATTCTTAGTTCTTACCATCCATCCGGCCTCCACAGTGTTCACTTCCTCAGGAGGGCCTGCTGTGATCCAAAGTTGAGCCAAACTGAATTCATCGTCCACTACTTCAGGTTTCCACACATTAAGGTATGCTTGAGCTCCCAAGTAGTTGCCGCCGCTCATAGTTACTGTGGCGTACTGACCAATATACAACAAACTCTTAAGGAAGTGAACTTTAAGGATCAGCACATAAACGAAAACTCAACTGAAAATTAACGCCACAATAAGTGATATCGTGATGTATTTGCACATACTCTATGTTCACCATCATCATCGGATTCATTCTCGCTCAAATTGAGCCGCTTCAGGCGTGAAGTCCACCGTTTAACCTGACGAGTGGTACCATTTTGCTCTCTTCTTCTGATGGGGACCGTTCCTTTAGGGCATTCACCGTATTTCCACCAAACTTGACTGACTGCACCTCTCACATATCCCGCTTCATTCCATTTCCGATTGGAGTTTGGGTTCGTCTATTCATAAACGTGCCAGCTTCAGCGATTATCAAATAAGGTGGGCGAACATATATAAGGTCGGATGACAATTCTTCCGACTTAGAACAACCTGAATTTCTTAGACAACCTATAATATCGAAATATCTTTCTCCTAGAATTGCTCTGTGATGGCCCTCATCATTAAGGTACTCATACCGTCATCGCTGCCCTTTCTACTGTTAACTACAAATTTCGCAAGAGCAGCACTGGACAGAATACCGGTGCAAGTGAGGGAACAAAAACCTGTATGGTGCGATTCTTGCGAAGCGGATGATCAAAAGCGGGTTGCTTGAAAATGTCAACACAATCGATCACTTCACCAGTTTCATGACTCTGCAGTAAGTTCTCATAAATTATTTTACCAAAGGGAACATAATTAAAAGAAAAAAAAAAAGTTGAAATAGCAACTGGTAGAGTTTAGGAATGACCTCAATGGTTTTTACTGTTCCTTTAGGCTTCTCGAAACCTGTAACTTTGTTTGATACGAGGATTCTCGCTCGAGCACGCCCATTGCTTATCATACTAATAATACTTACCATCAAAACCAACCATTTGGAAAGGTGCATTCGTGGACTTACGATTGCCATTGTAGAACAGTGATTTTGAAAATGAGATAAGACAATGTTCTTCCTTATATACACATAAATCACATCCCCTTGGTAGACCTCAAACCTAAATCCCGGTAATCATCATTGACAGCCTGCCGGGGAATACCGTTTCCACAAGGAAGAAAATGTTCAAGATTTGGTAATTGAAGGGAAGAAAATGAATATTCTTTCGGCAAGTATGGATTTGGCTTTTGCACGTGAAAGGAAATGTTCAAGATTTGGTAATCGAAAGGAATTATGCGTCCAGGATTTATCCTTCTATTTCCACATATGAAAAAAAAAAAACGATCAATTTTTGTACGTCCAAAAGATTCTCATTTTGGAGTGGCAATCAAAATGTCGCATTGATGGCAAGTATCTATACATTTAAAAATATATATATACATATAATATATATATGGTAATGAGTGAAATTGCCTCAGTGGCAAAGGGCAAGAACTCTCAATTCCTTCCTTCTTCGAAAATGGTAATGAAACTCCAATATCCAAAAAAAAAAAAAAAAAAAAAACACGTTAACAATACACGAAGATGCAACAAAAAATAGCCAAAGCTGCAAAGCTTCTGCTGAGAATATACTCCCCTCTAATATTGAAACACGGAAGAAATTAACGTTCTAGACATAATATGCCATCTCTTAAGGGAGATGTGCTAAGACATGAACTTCCCGGGGCTCTGGCGGAAACTCACAACTGATTTCCTGTTAATGCTAGCTCGTCAACTGAAATCCTAAACCGACAATGCATATAAAAGCAATGTGATTGTACTTCCAAAAACAATAAAAGATAGTAACTTCCGGACACCATTTCAAAACTATTTGGGCATAATGTATGGCCCTGGGAGGTCTTTTCTATGGCTTAGCCGCTATTTACTGCTTCAAACACGGAGTTGAAAACCCAGGACCACCGTTGAAGACATTTACCCCGTATTGGGGAGTCTTACCCATGATCTGCAAATCATAGTACTCAGGGTTCGTCGCCATCGTTACAGCATTGTCTGCATCCTTGTTCATCAAATTGGCATCAATATATTGAAGGTGGAGGAAATTGGACGATTGCCCGAATCCTTCAGAAGGAAAGTGGCCGCTACAATTTGCGTTGTCGTATGGTTACCATCAGGTTCCATGTTGACTCTCTTTGCCCCAAGTGACCCCAATCCGCACTTGTGCTTGAAAAGGTAAATATTTCTTTGGGCCAATATCCTATGTCGGCATTCGCCAATTGAAGCCAATAATGTCCGGATCCCGGGACATCTGGTAAAAAGACAAATCTACTCAGTACTTTTACGTTTGCATCACCCCGATATAATTAAATTACGCCTTTTGATTTCCTTATAACTGGCAACATCATATGATCTATTATGATAAGAAAACTAAACGAGGAATACGAAAGAGCCTATCATTTCCCTAAATGGGCAATTTCCGTTACCTGGGTTACATGTAAACATCACGTTGATTCCCATTAGGTTGTACCAGAGACCCGAGAGTAATTTAGTGTTCCACTTGCATTAATCTCGGGCAGTCAAAATTAAAGCGACCGGTCTTCTTGTTTGTTATCACGCTGAAAATCATCCGAAATAAGCATGTCAATTTTCAGCCGTTGGATCCTGACTCTCATGAGAATCTCAGATATCGTAAAAGACATAGGAGAACTCACAGTTCGGTATATGTATGACCTAGTCAATTTGCCGAAATAAGAAGAGCTACCGATGTCGCGACCCTCGTCTGTCGCGCGGGGTTTCGGTCCCTCAGGCATTGGGGGTTTAGAGGAAATTGCTTATGAGACAGCCCAAATGGTTCGTACAAGCAACAAATTCGGACGGACCATCATTTGCTAACACTGCAAATGGGTTATCAATCATAAACATGGGCTCTTCCAAGCTCATATCTCGTGTGTGACAGGAGTTTGATTTTAGAGTTCTTTTAGACACCTTGAATATTATCTATGAGTCACCACTAGCCTCATTTTTAGGGATTGGCTAAATACACAATAGAAAAGTGGAAGGTTCTTCTTGATTTCTACGGAACCAGAGATTATTGGGTTTAGCAACTTAGGTTACACTAACGTCTCTATTAATGTCATTTCGGTACCAAACTTGTTGGGATGTTACCTAAGTGACCATGCATTTGTATTTATCATTTTCATGGTAAAGAGGTCCAAAATTCACTAAGCGATCATGCGACATGCTTGTAGGTGGGTTCGTTTAAAATCCAGGCTATTTCTAATCTTAACTTCAATAAATGAAACCCACGACGTAAAGAAAGACATTGTGATAATAAAAAATCAATGTAAGGAAAGAACAAGCTATTCTAAGTGCAGTGAAAAAAAATTGCAACTTGTCGGGCAATTATTATAGAACCGATTGAAAACCCGAGACATGTTCGGCATTATAAAACGTGACTGGATTGGACATCGGTCTTAAACTACCATCTTCAAGAGTTTGAGCCACCACCTCCACAGATCATCTCATCGGTCTTAAACCACCATCTTCAAGGATTGATTAATTAATGGTTAATGACAACTGGCCACCATTTGCATTCACATAACGATGGTCAAGATCAATTAATCCCTAAATTCGGATCTAATCAATCCCAAGCGGCTACCCATCAGGTCATGCATCACATTTATCCATACATCTAAAAATCACATGCATAGACATTAAAGTAAACATATATATATTGACCTGGATTCTCAATCAAACAAGAGTGAGTGAACCATTAAAGGGTCCCTTATATAGTTTAATTTCCAAACCGGACGAAATCGGTTTTAATGGGATTGACCCATCAAACGAAGTCCAATCACAAAGGTTCACGCATGGCTAGAAAGCTTAAGAGTGTCCACTCAAAAATTCATGAAGACTACTCGGACTGGTTCTAACCCGAGAAAGACTTAGTGATTCAAATTTGACCCGGTTTTGATCCGTGAATTCAAAAAATGCGATAAAATTATCAATTACATTCAAAAGCGCACCAAAATTCACAGGCAGTTAGAAAAATGTGTCCTCCACAGCTTTTATGTTTTGAACTTTTGCTAAAAACCAACCGATTTTCCCTTTCGCCCAAGACTCAGTTGAAAAACAGTTTCGAAGGCCAAACGGACTTCGTTCGATTTATTGCACACGAGGACCTCTCAATCTTGCAATCAGGACCTCTAATTTTACAGGCTACTAAATCAGACCACAATGAACATTTTTAAAAATTAGAGATTTTGTATAATAGGACTTTTGAACTGTCTCAAATTTTCAAAATAAAGTTGTTCTATTTTGAACATGGAATTATAGAGCGTTTTCTAGAAAATCATGGAATTTCAGGGCGTTTTCCAGAAATCACTCAAACTTTACGCATGCTTGAAAAATATAAAAGATGTCCATTTTTCTGGAAACTTATACACAATATATAAATAAAGCTCGCAATGCATAGTAGTACGATTATTGGACCTGTACATGTAGATATCTTTTCCCACTTCCAGAATCTTCCTGTAGCTGAAGCAGAAGCTCAAAGGTTCAGAAAACACGATCCGGTTTTCCCAAAGGGTTCGGTATCTTGAGGGTCTACTGCAATCTCAAAAACAACATCGGAGCTAGTATCGCAAAGGGAAGATTTTAAGCGGGTATGAGGGAATGCGTAATTCTTTGGCAGCGACTTAGCTGCCTCAACGGGACGAGTATCTGTGTCAAAGTTCAGATTTTTAAGCCTCATCTGGGGATCAAAGAGAAAGGTCTTGCTATCCGATGACTGAAGACTTTTCCAGTTGTCGCGACCCGACCCCGCGTGTCCCTTGGCAGGAGAAGAAAGAGGTCAAGTTTAGGGGTACTTGACCATAGGAGCTCTCTCACGATACGAATCCCAAAAGATGTCATCACTTCTTTCAAGATTGACCATGTGCATTCCCTCCATCAAGGTCATGAGCTCTCCCAAGATTGTACCTTGCATGATAGTGGGAGTTGTCGTGATTCGCATCCACACAAACAATACACCTTGAAAAGGAGATTGGATGTAAATATCGAATTTAGGAGTACTGTTAGCCCTCTCAATAGTACTCTCATCTATAAAGATGTCATTACTTCATCCTCTAGAAGATTTCCACATCGAAGATGCTAAATTACGGTGAATCTTATCAAGACCCATATGCTTCACAATGGATTCATTTATTAATCTATGAGTTGTTTAAGACAACCCAAATAAAAGTTAGAGTCATCACTAGCCTCGTTTTTTAGGGTCAAGTAAAAAACCCAATTGAGGATCTGGAGTGGTCCTTCGATATTTATGCAACTGGAGATTCTAGGCTTCGGGGACTTGGGTTACATTAACATTTCTATTAGTGCCTTTTCAGTACCTAACAGTTTGTAGTGTTTCCTAAAGTGTCCATACATGTCTTTTTTACTTTTTTATGCCAATGAAACTAATTAGGTGATCATGCGTGGATGATTAATTTCATGCAATTCTATTTCTATAAAAAAAAAAAAGAACAAGAAAGAAAGCAAACAATTTGAAATTTAAAGGCGGTGAGATAAGTAAACACCCAAAAACAGTAAATTTAACATGCAATTCTAACAAAAAGTAAATTGAAAGAAATAAACCCGCAACTCATTGGGCATTTATATAGAAACGAGGCAACCCAAAACATATATCGGGGAACAATAGTAAAAAAAGGATCAGATTGGATATCTACCATCCATTATCTTCATGTCTTGGGGCCATCACTTCCATTGACTTACTCTAATCTAATACTAAGACGCGGTACTTACAAAATGAAAGAAACAATCATCATTATAAACATACAAAAGCAATCACAGTCACAAAACAAATAAGAACAATCAAGAAACTAGATCAGTATGCATAATTGATCAAGTTGGGCCTCAGGATTAGCCTTGGAGATTCATGCAATGATTCGCTTGGGACACCTACCCAATCCATTTATTTTATGACTTATAGTTGTTGGTCACTATTTGTATTCTTGCGTGGCAACCAACACTAAAAAGTCACTAAAACAGGTTCTAAATGTGACCCAAAGGTATCCCACGAGATCATGCATTGTATCTATGCATAGTGCATACATCTAAAAATCACATACATAATTGAAATTAACATGCAAATAGACCATCAGGCCTTTGTTCTCAATCAATCAAGCAAGATTAGTAAGCCAACACTGGATCACTTATTCAATCGTCAAGCGCCAAATACAAACACGTGTGTTTAACAAAAATGAACACATTAAAGCCTAATAGGTTCAAATGATTCCCAAAATCACTTGAGAAGGGATCGAACAATGGATATTAACAAAATCATCAAAGACGTAGCGAAGTTATGTCATGGCTATGGAAAGCCTTTAGCCGCCAAGACTAACTCGGGTGTAACAATGGGCACATTTGATCAAGCTTCACAAGCACCCTAAATACAATCCAAAGCTAGGCAACCTCAACGCCAAGCCAAAAGCAGAATTTTGGAAATTTGGATATAAAGTGAAATATGAGAGCTTGGATGAAAGGGCGACACGATTTAATCACAACTATGAGGCACATTTAATTGTCAAGGCTAACTCAGGTGCATCAATGGGCACACTAATCAAACTTTGCAAACATTTTAAATATGACTCAAACTTAGACAAAATCAATATCGAATCACTATCCAATCCATGCAAAAGCATTTTCCAAGAACGATATTTTCATACTTGGCATCACATGAACAAAAATCAACTAGTATATGAAATTTCAGATTTGTTGCACATTCGAAAGGTCTGAAAAACACGGTAAAAGGCTTTTTATTTTTCGAGAATTTTTGTGTACGAAGTTCAGAAAGTGAAGACCAAAACTCGTGAAAACATGTAAATTCAATTCAGCCTACAAGATGTCCTGAAAAATCCTAAAAGAAAATCACAGCAAAGAATCACAATAGAAATTATCCAACAGTACAAAAAAGATCAAAGCAATTGGAGTGGAACCCATTAATAATTGACTCCAAGAAAATTACAAAAATCAAACACACCACGAGGAATAACTTTCATGAAGAGAGTTTCTTAGAACGAGCTATGCAAGATTTATAAAAATTTAAGAACACATAACATCACATCAGAAACTTAATAGGACAGCAAGGAATCATGATATATCAATAATGATTTGTCCTAGTAAATGAAGTCAAAAAGATTTGAAATTTTATCACAATATAAACAAGAGAAAGATGAACAAACTTCTTTTAAGGACCTGACCTTTGAATCTCTATCGAAAAATTCATAAAAAAATAAAAATAGATATGACTCAACAAAAGCAGAGCAAGCATTCCGCATTTCAAAAGAAATGGATTTCTAGACAAAGTTGACAAAAATAGAAAACAGGTCAACTGATATGCAAATAATGAAAAATTGGCGTTCATTGGAAAAGTTAAAACGTATCTTAAGACTTTTTAAAAAATGTCGAGTTGATCGAATTCATGGTTGAATTGTGACAATCATAGAAGCGTGAAAATCAGTCATAAGCAAGCTAGAAAATTATGCATGATGATTGACTTGATAAGCTGCCTAAACAATGCATGAAAAATATGAAATTTGAACATGACCTAGAGCTATAAGAGCAAGTGTACAAGAATGATGGCAGTACGTAAGTCTTGGTAGTGTGATCTACTGAAAAGGTAGTACTTGCTTATTGTAACTTATCTTAAAGATTACTAATGGATTCCAACCTTGTTGTGGCTGTTAGTGTTGGGAGTGGATTAGGCTTGGAGATAAATCTGAACCACTATATATTTGTACTTGCAGTATATTCTATCTCTTCACTATTTACATTACATGTTCAATGTCATCACCACCTGTTAAATAGCAATACGCGCACCTGATTTCTGCAATTTGTTTTTGTCAATGTTTGAAAACTATATTTTATTATTGTCATGTATGTGTGAAGTTAATGTATCAAGATAACATGTCAATAGAGGTGAAAGGATGTGAAGAGATGACTCCGATCACAAAATCGGAATTGTTTGGCGATGAAAATGAAGAAGAGTTATCCCCTACCATGGGTGCCACAAAGAAAGTACTCGATTCTCATCTTCCTCCTCATGATAAGAAATATACATCTGAATACTAAAATCATCATGCGAGAATCAATGATAAGGATAGGAATCAAGTGAAGTGCATTCATTGTAGGTCTGTATGTAAGTACCGTGTTGCTAACGGTACTTCTGCAATGAGAAAGCATTTGACCACGGACAAGAAGTTTCCTCGTCATGTAGATAAGAGGCAGAGATTCTTTGCATCATGTAATGTAGACATAGCTAGCAAGAAAATAGGAGATTCTAATACTGATAGTGTCTTATCGACATGGTCGTTTGATTAAGAAACTTTTTAGAATTTGCTCTAGTGAAATGAACAACCTTTTTCCTTGGTTGAGCATGTTGGATTTCATGAATTTTTCAGTGAGTTACAACATCTCTTCAAACATTTATCATGTTTTACAGTGGCTAAAAATTGCATGAAGCTGTATTTCGATGAAAGAACTTGTTTGAAGACTTCTTTAAAAAGATTGATTCTAAGATCGCACTCATAATGGATACATGGAGTTCCATTCAAAACTTGAATTTTCTATGTCTCACTACATATTTTATTGATGAAATTGGAAGCTGAACAAAATAATTATCAATTATATGGTGATGCAAAGTCACAAGAATAATGAGATTGGGAAAATAGTGGAGAAAAGCATCTACAAGTGAAGAATAGGAAAAGACCAAAAATAAAAATGTCCACGATCACCATGGATAATGCTAGTTTGAACAATGTTACAATTGATTATTTGAAGAAAAAACTTGCCAAATAAATATTGTTAATATTAGATGGTAGTGTTTTGCACATAAGGTGCATGGCTCTTATATTAAATTTAATTGTGAAAAATAGCTTGACTACAATACTTGACTCTATTGCACATATCCAAAACGTGGTTAGTATGTGAGGAGTTCTCTCACAAAAGTCAAAGCATTTCAATCTTGCATTAAAAGTGAAAGGATCACTTACAAGGGTTCGATTATTATTGACGTTGCCACTAGATGAAACTTTACTTACCTCATGTTAGACACCGCCATAAAGTTCAGAAAAGCTTTTAAAAGGATGGAAGAAGATAATATATCTTTTGCCAGTAAGCTTAATTGTAATCTTCCTAAAGATAATGATTGGGAAAATGTTACTATTCTTTGAGAATTTCTAAAAATATTTTATGATGCCACTAATCTGATGTCAAGAAATTCATATGTTACTCCAAATGATTATTTTAAAGAGATAGCTCTTTCGCATAGATATTTGAAAGATGCAACAAATGCTTCAAATCCTAAGCTTCAAGCTATGAGTATGAAAATGAAAGAAAAATTTGACAAATATTATGGTAATTTGGATAAAGTGAATATGATGGTATTGATCGCAGTTATGTTAGATCCTAGAGCTAAGTTGAATTATGTGAATTTCTTATATTGACAAATTTATAATGATGAATCAAAAATTAATAAGATGCATTACAAGGTGAAGGACGCATTGAAATGTTTGTATGAATTTTATAAGCAATCTTCTCTTATCTCTAGTTATGGAAATTTTAGTAACCATAGTTTGAATGTAAGTAGTAGTGGTTCCAATGCCGATGTAGGTTGTTATGAAGGTATAAAGAAATATGATGCCCAAGCTTAGCAAAAAATGCTTATGCACTCAAACCAACAAGATTGCTACGACAACAAATCTGAGCTTAATTAGCATCTTCAAGAAAAAAAATGAAAATTTTCTTGATCTTGACTTTTTTGTATGGTGGAAGACTAGTGGCCCAAACCATGAGATCCTTTCTTTGATAGCTCACGATGTTTTGTCTATTCCTGTAACCATCATTGCTTCAAAGTCAACTTTTAGTACATCGGGTCGTGTGCTTGAAAGCTTTCAAAGGTCTTTAACTCCCAAAGTAGTTGAAGCTTTGATTTGTAATTAAAATTGGTTGAGAGCCATTTGTGTGTTGATTAACGTTGAAGAGGGCATCAAGAATGCAGAGAAATTTGAGTTGGGTAAGTGATATTTTTATTTTTATTTATTGTAATTCCTTTTATATATTTAATAAGTGAATATTTTATTTAATCTCTTTTTTATTAGATATGGATTGTCTTAATGAGAAGATTATCGTCGGTAAATAAAGTTTACCAATTAAAGCGGAATGAATATATGTGGTAAGGCTTTCTAATACTTATTTTAGTTTACCAACAAATAAATATAGATTGTCTTAATACTTTGGTTTTCTTTATTTTTATTTTTGTCCAATGTTGAAGGAGCAGCTAAGGTCGTGTTATCTATGATTTTGCCAATTTTTCATGAGTGCCAATTGGATATTTGAATGGATCTTTTGTTTGTTTTTCTGCTAGCCACATGACACTTCCCTTTCAATCTTTGAATAGGTTCAACTTGAAGAAGCTAACCTATGGGGAAAGGAAACAGAAGTTGATAGGGTGCCCGAATGCCCTCAACTCAGCTATTAGAGGAGACAACGACGACGAGGATGATGAGTGAAATTAAATATATGCAATTTTGATTTCTCAACTTCATACTTTTAGCACTTAGTAACCTTTTTGGTTATCTGGATTTTTTTGTTTGATGCCGACGATCTCATATTTGAATTTTAGAATGAGTGGGAGTATTGATTTTGGCTTTAAGTTTTCCAATAATTGCGAATCATATTGTTGCCATCCTTGTTTTGCTTTCCGTCACTCATGGGTTCTGTGTCTAGAGGCTCAGATGGCATAAAAGTGATGTTTGTGATAGTCCATACTTATGTTAATGTCGAAAACTAGTGTATATACCCAAAAAAGCACAAAGAAGCTCAATTATAGTATGAGTTGAATGCACTAGAAGGTGGAATGTGATCGTATTAAAAAAAAAAAAAAAACTTGTTAGAACCTAGAATTGACCCTGAAACCTATGATAGATAGATTCTAGGTTCAAAATTCCAATGGATAGGTTCTAGGTTTCAAGTGAAACCTGCAAAGAACCTGGAACCGCTCACCCCTAGAATGCAAGTTTCTTATGTACATTTCTTTATAGGGCGAATTCAATTTCAATTGATGTATGGATAATCGATTCGGGTGCTAGAGAACACATAAATTAGAATGAGCATTTATTTTCCCATGTTGACAAAGGACCACAATCTTCCATGTCCATATGTTTTCCTAATAGGAATGTGATCTATGTTACTAAAATTGGCACTATCCATCTCAGTCCAAATTTCATCATAAAAAATGTCCTACTCATTCCTAACTTTAAATTCAATCTTCTTTATGTCTCATAAGTCTATGTGGATAATTCTTGTCATGTCATATTCAATTTCAAAAATTGTTTGTTTCGAGACCATACAATTGGCAAACTGATGGGCTTAAGTAAAGTCACATAAGGGTTATATTTCTAGATTAATTCTCTAGGAGATTGAGATTTTTTGAAGAAAAGCGTTTCTTGTAATGCAGCCAATAGTAATAAAAATCTCCTTTTTTATCAACGTTTGGGTCATAATGCACACTTCCCTCATCCAAAATTTTCAATATATCGCTTGGTTAAACAATCTCGAGCATCTTTACTTGGATTTCTAACATCATAAACTGATTAGTGCCGACTCTTTATTAAAAATAATTTGCATATTAAGAATTTAAACCTAAATCGTGAATTAATAGAGTTTTGGAAAGTCCAAGTTAAGTTGGGACTTACTAATGTATTAACCAAACTCTAGGTGGTGCAATCGAGAAGGTTGTGAAAGATATAATCATTTTGGGGATATATTTAGTTAGCATTTTCATGTGCAAGTTATTCGAGAAGCAAACAAAGACCACCAGAAACAAACCATTAAAACAACAACTTTGTGCTATTATGCAGAAATTTTGTCCAATAATTGTTTTCCTCAATTAAGACATGTAATTAATAGGCGGTCCTGCCACTTTTGGTCCCAACGATGGGCTTCATTTTATTTCACTGCTCTGCTAAAAGAGAATAAAAAATGCCCACTTTTTTTTTTTAACCACTGGGGTTTGCTCCAATGACCACCCTTCCAACATGGAAGGGGGAGGTGAGGGGTTCGAATCCCCACCTTCTCAGGGGATTGGGGTGGGAACGATATAGTTTCAGGAGTGGATTTCGACTCCATGGATAGGATTGCTTAGCAGCTATGATCAACGCCATAAGGTCTTCCCACAATTCTTTTCTGCCTCATACTGTTTGTATTAAAAGAAAAAACCATAGTGTCAATGGGCATATTTTGGCCGGGGAAAAAATCAATGTTCATAATCGTATTTTTCAAGAAAGACTTGAAATCGAATAAACATGCCGTAGAAAAGTTACTTTAAGTGAAAGATTTTAGATTTTCAAAAGATATTTACTAAAATTTGATGAATACCTAGAATACTTTTTTAACATTTTTCAATGTTATAAAAGGGGTTGTTGTTACTTTAGCATTAACCTTACAAACTTTAATGTTATAGTAATCCTTAACTTTTCTTGCCTTAGCTATGAAACCGCATCAGTTCTAAGGGCTGAACATGTTTAATTATGGTCGTGAACTCTGATTATTTTTTTCACTGCTTTTTGATCCGATGCTTGTGATGAAAAATTGCCCCACGAATCCCGTGCTGTTTCTTGCTTGCTTTATCTATTTTTTTTATTTTTTTTCATTATTTGCTATCGAGTGTGCCTGGCTTATTAGATTGCCCTTCTTTAAATGTAAGGGGACTTTCTTACTTCAAATTCAACACTTGCATCCCGGACAAATAGTTCTCGAGTACTATTCACTTTTCTTTTATTTTGTAAAGTGACCATGAGAACACTTTAATTGAGTACTTTCGAAATGTGTGTTGTACTTGCAACTTATAATACTTCATTTTTATGCAAAGTAAAAGCTTCTTGTGAGACATTTTTTTTTAATGTTTTTTTTTCCTTTTAAGTTGTTGATTAATGTCATACTTGATAGGGGCCAAATGTCAAAAGATTAGTCTTTGTAATTAATGACCATATTAAATAGAGACTGCATATTTGTTTTCATTTGAGATAAAATCATTTGTTTTCTCAAATGATAGAAATGAGCACACAATAAATAAATAAAAGTCCAAACAATTATTGATATTTTTCCATAAGATTTAAGAAAAAGGAAAAAATACTTTTAAGATTTCGAAGTGAATAGAATGAATCGATAGAGATTAAATCTAATGCAGCGGCTATGGAATTGAAGTCTTGACCAAATCGAGAAACGTGAGGTTTTGAGTTGATAATTTCCAGGCATAATAATTTGTGATCATACTATAAAGAAGCAGTTCTATACGAATCCGGTAAAGGAGCTTGGATGATAAACCTTGATTGAGCCAAAGAGGTGGAGTTAGCCAATCGCGCCCGAATTTACTAACCAAGGGCCCATGGCAAAACGACTAGAATCTTGTACATCAAAAGATATGAGGCCTCAATTTCTATCATAATTTATGGTTAATACAGCAACTTGACCATCAAGCTACAAGAAAGTATATAGTACACACCCACTAATCTTAAACACGGAAGACCTGTCTTTGAATGAATCGAAGGGCCAGATTTATTCTAATGAATGTTTGTTGCTATTTTTTTTTTTTTTTTTTTTTGGGGGAGGGGGTAAATATAAGGTACAAAACTAAGAAAAATTAACATCTAAAATCTACAATCCTAACTTTATCACTAAATAAAGCATGAGCTAATTCTCTAGAAGGCTGCAAGTAGAACATAATATCTAAACGCTTCACTATGCCAATATTGGCAAGTATATCAACAGGCCGATTGCCTTGCTGAAAAATGTGATGAATTTTAAACTCAAAATGAGAGCTCAAAAGTCTCATGATATTCTTAAGAAGTGTTAATCCAGTTTTATCGCTATTCTCTCTTGGTTAATAAGTTCTGCAACAATTTTGGAATCCATCTCAATGATGAGCTTAAGAAAATCCCATTGCTTTGCGATGGTACAGTTCTGCTTGTCCGTTGCTATTTAAAACCAAGGACTTGATTGGGTGTTGAACTACTGACATCTTATGCTCAAGAAAGGCGAGGCCTCGTATTCAATGCGTGCACGCCCTCGATGCTACCGAGCAGGATCAATTCATGAGAAAGGAAGCAAGCTCCTCTATGAATTTCTTAGTCCTTGCGAGCGCAACTTTTCTTTTTATTGGACCAAAAAGCAAATTTAAATTGGTGAGTAAAAAACTAACTAAATATGCTTAGGTGTTTAATTCGAAGAGGTAGATCAGGCAATAAAACAGGTGATATTATATGTTCTGGAAAGCATAATGTCTTGTGTTTTCTTTAAGGGTCTATGCCACCAAAAACCTTAAACTATTTCAATTATAATACAAATACCCCCAAACTTTATATCTGTGTCACTAAAAACCCCAAAATTGCCTATTGTGATATAAATATCCTAGACCTTTTTTGCGCCATTATAAAAGTCCAAACTTTTTTGTAATAGAGAGTATATATGTCGCATTTGTATAAGTTTAGGTTTTTTCATGACACAAAAAAAAACATATTGAGATATTTATTTCACAGTGAGCATGCTTAAATTTTTTTTAATGGTATTTACCCTTTCTTAATTGACATAAACTGCCAGAAATATGGATCGTAAAGTACTCATTCTTCATTCTACGTCATTGTAGTTTTTTCATACTATAAAATACTAAAATAGTGCTTTTTGGTGCTGTGATATTATGGTCGATGTAATTACATTACGTTTTTTTTATTTTTACAAATTTTGACATTGAAGGATATTACATTTTTTTTTTTATTTGGCATTAGAAACGTTAGATAAGCGGAAGTAACTAAATAAAAATAGAATAGAATAGCACAACGCATAGATGAACATACTCCCACTGTAGCTAGTCGGGCTTCTAATTCTAAAATTTGCGTCGGCCTCTCGAAAGCAGATAACATTTGATTGATGCACCAGCTAACGCAGCCTAAGCTTAAGTAGGGTGTACTTATCTAAAGGTTGAGATCCATTCGGATACGTAACTAGATTTATATTTCGAACATCATTACATATCAAGTGGTGAATTGAGTTTTTCTTACACTGACGTTATCTCGAAAAGGTAAGAAAACCCAAAATGTGAATAAAAGAAATAGCACTGGATTCCAAATAGATGGAGAGAAGGATAGAAAGAAAGTAATTAAGCAATTATAGCCCAATTGCATGAACGTCAAAGTCAATATGACCATACATAGATTGTATGTATATAAATATGAAGGACAAGGGAATTTACAAGTCGTATAAAACGAATTAATGGAAATTAAATCGAATGAAATAGCCATGGAATTGAAGTCCTGGCCAAATCGAGAAACATGGGTTTTGAGTTTTTTTTTTTTTAGTAAAAGTAAGAATATATATTGAGCTTTGGACAAATATACAGAAAAGACGGCACCAAAACTTACACTCTAACTACAAACAGAAAGAGTGGAAGGGAGCCGAACTAAACACCACAAGGGCAACAGCAGACGCGGAGCAAAAAAAGCCCACAACCCGGGCAAAAGAGTCAAACACCAGCAGCTACCAAACCTCAACACACACCAAGAAGCGGGGCGAGCAAGAGAGCCAGGACGGCTGGGGGAAAGTCACACAACCCAAGAAGCTTGAGAAGCAAGGCTACTAAATAAACACTAAGGCGTCAAAGCCCCATCCTCTGTGAAGTCTTCTATTCCATGGAGAAGCAAGCACATTCTTAAGTTGATACTCATTCGGCATAACAATTTGCGATCGTACTATAAGGAAGTAGTTTATACGAATCCAACAAAGAGCTTGGATGATACACGTATTCCAAATATATGACTTACGCGTTTAGTAATCATCACATGAAAAAAAAAAAAAAAAAAAAAAAAAAAAAAAAAAAGTTAATTAAATTGCGATCTATTTGCTACGCCCCTGGTAACAGAGGATTAAGTAACGGGGAGGAAAATTATCTGTTTTTGTTAGGAGTTGGCATAAACCTGTAATTTAGGCTTTGGAGAGGAGAATCTGTCCGCCGATTGGTAATTTTTTCATTAAAGGAAGATTTCTAAATATGGTAAAGCACGTGATGTTTGGTGTCTCTAAAAGGTTCTTTAATCGGACTGTGTTTTTCACCAAATCATCGACTGAAAATGGGGTCACCCACTTTAACCACAATGGTATAAACATGTCTAGTTTACTTCGAACTCATTGTAAAATATATTAATAATGAATAAAGTCAAGACATAACGATGCAGATATTATTTGAAATAGAGTTGTTTGCATGGAAACTGTGGGGCTTTTATTCTGAAATGAGAGTGTGAAAGTTCGCACAAGCATAGGGCTACTTTTTCACTTACGCAATTAGGAGGAACATGGTTGATAGAATGAAGTTTGTCCATTCGCCATATCATGTCTTTTGCGAAATTTAGAATTGTTTGAATTTTATCGTGATCAAAATTGATACTTCAATATATTCGGCCCAAATAGTTCATGAATGATCATTTTTTTACTAATAGGAGCCATTATTTAGTGTACCGGTTGCACGTACATATGATGCATCCAAATTGTTAAACCATCTAGATTTCATAGAAATGTGCACACACCAAGACGGAAAACCTTTTGGGGCAACTCTAGCTGACAGCCTAATCTTCTCATCTCCGCACAACTTTCTTCCTTAACCTGGGAGGGAAAGGTTTGAACTAGATCTCTCCCTCTCCCTTCCTTTTCTATTTTATTCAGTTCTCTGTTTTCTTTTCCTTATTTTCCTCCCCTTTGGGGAGTATTTCTCTTTTAATATAATCCAGATGTAGAAGCTTCTCTCTCCCATTTTGAGAAGGTTTCTATTCCGACCACTCCGAGCCCTTGCTCAACCAAGTTCATGGTGTAGCACGTGGACCTCACGTATGGGCTTGTCGCCAAACATCACGCCCACATGGAACAGATCAACGTGCAGGAAGTCATGGTCCTTTCCGATTTTCTTCGCTTGAGCCTTCTTCGGATTTAGTAGCGTCACCAGGCTTGTTATCACTAAGAGATAATTGTTTCCTTTGCCAAAGAATTCCAAGTCTCCTCCTCCGTATACACATCTCTGTTTTTTTTTTTCGTTGTTTTTTTTTTGTGGGTATCGGCTGATGCCCATCAGGATTTTCCTTCATTGATTGCTTCCTCCAAGACATAGTTATCCTTGTCCTCAGCTTGCATAATATCCTTCACCCCACCAGTGATGCTATACCATTTTGTGCGTAAGTTATATCAATGTCCCTGCCACAATACGCTACAAAGTTCCACCAATCTAAGCCACTACTGGCCTCTACCCCGGTTCTCTATCAATGGCGGGTGATGATGGATCAATAGCGTTTCAATGGCCGATTGTGAGTAGGGCTGTGCAAAATGAACCTCCCAAATCAGAACCACCCAAATCAGGAGCCACCTAGACTGGATCTTGGGAGTGTCAATTCAGCTCTTGGGAGTGTTGGTCCGATTCCCGATTCCTAAACTGGAACCGGTGTCCGGGCGGTCCAATTCCCAATTCTAAAGGGAACTAGACGGAACCGACTACAAATACATTTTTTTTATTGTTTGTTCAAAAAAAAGTAAAATATGAACTATATATTATCTCATCCAATGGTACGGTGGCACAATAACTTTTCACCATTGTTGCTTCCATTAATATCTTTAGATTTGTCACTCTCTCTCATTGTACATAGCCGCGCTTTATTGGGGAAAAAAAAAGTTGCCATTTTCATTGGACCAAACAAAAAATGACGGTCCGGTCCAGTTCCCGATCCTAGAACCAAACATTCCGATCCTCGGTTCTTAAAATTGGGAACCAGTCCTCCTAGTCCGATTCCTAGTTGTACCTTAGAATCGGAACGGACCAAAAATTGATCACCCCTATTTTGAGAGCTAGAGAAGAGCATGCTTTTACAGACTAATTCAAGCATAATTGCACTGGCAAAACTTGAACTTTGATCGATTCTACTCCATTCTCGCAAAAAATAATTCCTTAAAACTATTGAGAAATTACAATCGATTAGGAAGACCGATACGTCAGACTTTGAAGCAAGATAACATTTGCTTTTAAAGAATTATTTATCTCATAACGTTGCTAATGGTTGCTAGCAAAAATCCTTCATGCCACAATAAAATCTCGATTGAAAATACCATATGACAATTCTAGTATTGAACATTTTGGAGAAGAAGATTAGTATTGAACATACAAATTTTGTGACAAGATTATATATCCAAACAAACACAATTTTTCAAAGATTAAGAAGTTATGTCTGAATAGATATGATTTTTGAAATAATCACAAACAAAAAATTGAAATTCAGAAATAAATTAATAAAAGATAATCGTAATTCCTTTGTGAATAGTCGTATTGTTCTAATAAGACACTATGGTTAATGTTTTATAAATATAAACCCGAATTTTAATAAATAAAATAATAATAACCATTGAGAAGTGCCAGTTTTTTTTTTTGGTAAAAGTAAGCAATATATTATGGAGGGTCAAACTGTACAAGCAACACGGCTCCAAAAACTTATACTCAAAATGAACACACTCATTAAGAGTGGAAGGAAGCCACGGAAGAAGCAACAAAACGACCAACAGAAAGCCAACGGCAAACAACGCCCGGCAAAAGCAACCTAGCAACCAACGAGAAGCCTATCTAGTCGACTACGGTCAGTGGCAGCGAAGATAATGGGATCCACATCCCACGAGCGTTGCATCCGCCTGTTCCTGGGAGGGTCCTCAACATTCTTAAAGGTAAGGGCCTTATCCTTGACGACCTTGAGAAGATGTTTCTTCATGGCCGAAATAGATAACGACTCCCCCCTGAAAAGAATATTGTTCATGTTCCGCCAAATGATGTAACAAAGCGCCCTAAAGGAAAACCGGGCAACACACTTATAAAAATCCTTGCCGGCGAGCAAGGTAATGGCCCAACTGAGAGTCTCCTCCCAAGTCCTGTTGGTCCAAGGAAGATTGCATCTAGTAGCCCAAAAGAAGGCAATACTCGAAGTAATGCGACATCCAAAAAAGAGATTATTGATAGAATCAGGCACCTCGTTGCAAAAAGGGCAGGAAGCAGCATCAATCCTACCATAAGACATGAGAAGAGACGTGTAGGCAACTCCGCTTGGTGATGAGCCACAGGTTCAGTTGGTATCGAGGCAGGATAGCATTACTCCAAATGAAACAATGCCAATTGACTCTAGCCTTCTTCCGCCTTATGGCCTCCCAAGCCGAGGCCACCGAGAACAAGCCCGTCGAGTCCTCCCTCCAACAGAACCGATCTTGGGCTCCAGACAAGGAAGGAAGTGGCGAAGCCCAAGACTCAATCTTTGATCTGATAGCCCGTCCATCCTCAGAGAAGAGATCAGCAACCAAAGCCTGCCTAGAGAGACCGGAGCTATAGATGAGGGAGTCCGTGAAAAATAAATTCAAAGGACCCCTGGGATGCCAATTATCGAACCAGAGCGACTCTGATAAGCCATCGCCTATCCTCCAGTGGAAGCGAAGCCGGAATTCTGTCCTGAGTTGTTGAATTTTTTTCCACGCCCAAGAGCAGTTGGTCGGCTTTTTAACAACCCAGAAGTTCCTGGTTTTTAAGAAGGTCGAGTGGACCCACTTACACCATACCGACTCCTTATCTGAAAATAAATTCCATATATGTTTGAGCATAGCCGCCTTATTGCACTCTCGCAATCTCCGGATACCAAGACCTCCCTCCACTTTAGGAAGGCAAACATCTTCCCAAGAGACTTTGGCACCCCCTTTGCCCAACTCAGGTCCCTTCCAAAGGAATTGTCTGAGAATACGCTCTATCTAGTCTAGCACAGCTGCAGGAAGAATAAAGACACTTGCCCAAAAGGCTTGAATGGCATGGAGGACTGACCTGATTAGTTGAAGACGGCCAGCAAAAGAAAGAAACCCATGAGTCCAAGATTGCACCCTGGAGGTGATGCGCCTCACAAGAGCAACACAATCTGTCTTCCGGAGCCTCGACGTTATGATTGGAACCCCAAAATACCGAACTGGAAGGTTACCCTCAACAAAGCCAAGCTCCAGGAGGATTTGATTTCTTAAAGCCGGCAAGCCTCCCAAGAGGAACACCTCGCTTTTCCTTTGGTTTGGGAGAAGTCCGCTCCAAGAAGAAAACAGATGGAGACCTTCCCTGAGAAGCTTCACGGATGGCAGGTGGCCCTCGCAAAATAGGAAAACATCATCCACAAAGAACAAGTGCGAGAGGCAAGTAGACTTACATCACCAGTAGAATCTGAAATCTGGCTGTAGTGAGCACCTTCCAAGAATCCCAGAGAGTACCTCCATAACCAACGTGAATAAGTAGGGAGAGATGGGATCTCCCTGTCGCAAGCCACGCCCACTAGGGAAGAAACCATGTAGCTCCCCATTCAACGCAATAGAAAACCGAGGAGTCCTCACACGGGTCATGATAAGGTGAACCAGCCGATCAGGAAACCGAAAAGCAAGTAGAACATTCTCAAGAAATCGCCAGTCCACGGTATCATACGCTTTTCTGAAGTCAACTTTGATAGCACACTTGGGAGAATAGGGTTCGATATGAAACCTAGAGAAAAGTTCCTGCGCCAAGAGAATATTATCCCTGATTCGTCATCCCTTGATGAAGGCACTCTGAGACGAACTGACTAGGTCTTTTAGCACGACGGCCACCCTATTTGCCAACACTTTGGTAATAATCTTGTACACCGTGTTGCAACAAGCAATAGGCCTGTAGTCGTCAATGGTAGTCACATTGGGAACCTTCGGAACCATGACCAAAATGGTGTTATTGATTTCCTTGAGGAGCCTCCCGAGGTGAAAAAGTCCTTCACGGCTTCCGTGACCAGCTGACCCACCGTATCCCAATTCTCCTTGAAGAATTCAACCGTGAAGCCATCCGGACCTGGAGCCTTTCCCTTAGCAAGGGAAAAAAGAGTATCTCGAATCTCAAGATCAGCCACGGGGAGAACAAGAAAGGTGATCTGGTTATCATTTAGTTGAGAGTGGATAACCTCCCGAATCTCCGACACCTGAGGGGTATCCAACTCCATCCGTGGCAAAAGGAGATCATGAAAATGCTCCACAAAATGCTGCTGGACCAGTTGAGGCTCAGTGATTTGGTTGCCTGAGGAATCCACCACAGAGAGAATTTTGTTTCTCAATTGTCTCTTACTGACGTAATGGTGAAAGAACTTTGTGTTCCGATCACCTTCCTTGAGCCATCTTATTTGAGCTTTCTGCCTAAAAAACGACTCTTCCTGAGACCTAAGCTCCACTAAGGCATGTCGCCGAACTCTCTCTAGGTCCGCGAGGACCATGTTGGTGGGATCGTTGAGGAGGCCAACTTGAGTTTGCCTTAAAGCTTCCCTCGCTTCAGAAGTCCTTTCGGAGATGTTGGCAAAGGAATCTCTATTCAACTGCTTGAGCCGACCTTTCAAGGCCTTCAGTTTGCGTACCAACCTAAACATAGGCACTCCATAACCCGGATTCTCCCAAACTTGCTTCACAATTAAGTCGAAGTTCGGGTATTGCATCCAGAAGTCGAAGAACTTAAAAGGCCTTTTCCAAAGGATCGAGTTCTCCACCTTAACCACCATAGGTGAGTGGTTAGAAATCCCAGGCACAAGGAAGGACGCCTCCAAAAAGGAAAAAACCTGGCTCTAGCAAGAGTTTACCAGGACTCTATCAATCTTCCTCATCTTGCGAAAGGGACCTGAAGAAGTCGACCAAGTGTATCGAAACCCCACATAACGAAAGTCCTCTAGCTCCGCCCACATCTAGACCTCTAGCTCCGCCCAAATTCCAAATTCGAAGCACGGCAACCAAAGGTCCGAACCACCCAGTCTATCTGAGGGGTCCTTTATAGCATTAAAGTCTCCCAAAACAAGCCAAGGCACGTCCTGCAAAGAACAGCTTCTGGCCACCAGATCCTCCCAAAGAGGTCGACGAGTAGAAAAGGAATGCTCGGTATAAATGAAAGAGACACAGCAGGCCACTCCGGTCTCCAACCAGCAAAGCTTCCTATGCATCATCTGATCCGAGACCGATAGAACTTCAAAGGAAACCGCAGTAGGATCCCAACCAACCCAAATCCTACCCCAATTGGAGTATTCAGAATTAGCCCGCCAGCACCAATTCGATATCAAATTCCCAGAAATGGCATTGAAGAGATTGTGGGGAACTTTAGTCTCTACTACCCCAATCAAAGACAACCGGTTCGTCAAGACAAAGTTCCTCACTTCCGCTTGCTTAAGAGGGGCAACAAGCCCCCTAATGTTCCAGCAACCTATGTACATATATATACAAAAGGAGAGGACAATGGCATTACCTCTTTTTAGAGGAACTTCGCCGAGTAGAAGGTGGAGCTGTTCGAATCGTCAAAGGAGGAGGATCCGGGGCAAGAGCAAGCAGCTTGTTCTGTATAGTCAAAGGAGGAGGATCCAGCGTCTCAACAGGCCTCTTATCCTCTACAGATGCCTTCGGTGTAGGGCAATGGGAGAGCTCATCCTCCGAAGAAGAGATGTCTGAGCCCCCTACAACCTCGTCCTGGTAGGGCACCGCGATGTCCACCGACTCCAAAGAGGTGATAACTTCATCCGAAGTAATTGGAACAGTTTCAACCTGCTCCGAAATGGTCATAGGCCCCCTAGGGGGCCTGCGTGAATAGGTGCCAGTCAGCCTCTTCTCCACAGCCGCGGTTCTGAGCTTCAAAGACCTCTCTCCTTCGCTCGGGCTAACCGGACTGGACGAGATTCCCTCCAAAGGTGGGTGAGCCTTTTTCTTCTTGCTCTTCACCTGCTTCCCGCCATGCTCCGGGGCTACGAGTGCCCCCGAAGACTGGTCGAGGGGGCGAGCAGCGTCCAAAGGAGCGGGAAGAGGCTGAGCCAAGGAAGGGGCAGCATCACATTTATGACCAAAAACCCCACACTTGGAGCATTCAAAGGGCCTCCATTCATAATCCACAAAGAATGGACCTAGAGACCCCATCAACATTCACTTCAACCGTCGAAACTCTCGGCCGATTAGCTTGGATCTCCACGCACACTCTGGCAAAGGAAATCATTCTCGTGCCCTCGGTTCGTTGATCCACATGAAGGGGTTTGCCAATGGAACCGGCTATAGCACTAATCGCCGATGCGGACCAAAGGTCGAGGGGAAGGTTCTTGAGTCTTATCCACACCGGAACGGAGGTTTGCTTAGCCTTCTTCAACTCCATAAGGGGTTTCCATTGTTGTAAAATAAGGGGAACCCGAGCAACAGTGATCGGTCCCTCCTCTAGGATCTTCCTCCGGAACACCGGGTCCAGGATATGGAAATAGTAGAACCCTTGGTCTTCGGCCAGCATATCAACTAGCTTCGTACCCCAAGTACCCTTCAAAGCCTGTTCGGTCATCTGAAAAGGGAGCCTTCTCCCAACAAAATATCCTACCAAGAACTCCTTCCATTTGGGATCCGTAGCCTGCAGCACCTCTCCCGTCAGATTAACTACCGCTCTCTCCCCCACAACAGCAGGAGGAATATAGGACAGCTCGTAGCCCTTCGCGGCCAACCGCGCCACATTGGCCCATGACTGGGCTTGGGGGGGCTTGGAAGAGCTTGCTGGCTTGCTTGGGGCCCTCTTAGTAGGAGCCCCAACTCAACTCCGTCCCCGGGATCGGCCTTCCCGAAGAGGTCGAGAGACCAGTCCACGACTCGAGCCATCCCCTGCCGAAGAAGACCCTCCTACGGGTCAGGATTGCTGGCCCGACTTGCTAGCTTGCCGGTCCACAGCCTTGTGAGGAGGGGAGCTCGGCCCCTTCCCCCTATCAGCACCTAGCTGAGGCTCAGCCGAAGAAAAGGCCATCAAGCCCAGTAGAAATCACCAAACAGTCCCAATGAATCTCTACAGAACAGCCAATGTAAGGAGCTCCATACCAGGCCAAGCTTCGAAGAGGAGGGACACTCGGGATCACCACAACCACCTCGAACCAGAGACAAGTAGGGCATGAGCACGAGCAGCTCCTGCGAGACGGCCGAACCAGAGCCGAGTAGGAGCTCCAGCAAGAGACGGCCGAACCAAAGCCGAGTAGGGCAGTAGAGATCTCGTCTTGGGGAAGAAATCGAGAGGATCCGCTCGAAGGGAAGATGGAGGAAGGTGAGAGGAAGAAAACCTCCAAAAATCGGAGCAAAAGGATGGCCGAATTGTCCAGGCCGAGCAGGGACCAGTCGGCATGAACAGGGCACAATCGTCTGCCTAGAGAGAGAAGATGAACAGTAAACCACGCATTTATATCTTTTCGATGTGGAATAAAACACATTTTAGTTTGTTTTACAAACAAACTACCAACAATTGATATGTCTCCTTGTTTCTCCAACCCCACCATTATCATGTTCTTGCCATGGAGAGATTTCCCCTTTGCAGTGAAACCTTTTAGAGTTCGCGGGTGAATTATTTGAACCGCCAAACCTCAAATTATCGTAGTCCTACTTATGCTAGCTCAAGATACTGTCTTCTAATGGAGGTAAAGCTCTCATTCGTTCTCTGCTGAAGAAATCTTTAAAGATCGAGTCTTCCTTGCTCGGCCGCAATCAGAGGACTTCTGAAGTCAATGCCTTCCTCGGATAAGTATCCGTTGTCTTCTTAGTTCTCACATCTTCTTTTGGCTGCCCTGCAAAATAGCATCAATCACAAGCAATGCATACGGAGGACTTCGCCTACCAGCTCTGTCCCCGATAAGTTGTTCCTTGCTACCTTTTCACTCGTAACGCGAAACAAACAACAAAGAAATCCAGTGTATGCCGAACGATGACGGTAAATCAGGATCTGCCTGCCGCATTCCTCTAGCTTCATGCCCCTATACCCTAGAACATATTATCGCAATTCTTTTGTGAATCAATCAGGAAAGACACCGAAAGTTCATCCAAACTGACAAACATACATGAAGCAATCACTTCTGCCTCCGTGGAAACTCAATTTAGTCTCCAAAATGGAGCAACCAATGGATATCCCAAGAATTGGGCTGTATGATTATCCGCAACAATGTAACCCGTTTTGCAACACAATGCAAGTGAGGAGATCAAAACAAGCTTTATTTCTTCAAATAAAGCAGCCACATTCTTATTATGTCTCATGCACTTCTTTAACAAGGAAAACAAGTCGAGCGATCAAGCCATACACCGCAAATTCGACCCATAAACAAAAACAAAAACCAAACACTGCAGTGACACAAACAGGTTCAGGAGGCCAACTTGTTTGAAAAGGCCATCTGTACAAAATCATATTTCCACACCACTGGCATCATCTCTTTTTCAGACAAGCACACCATGTAGCCAAACACCGTCACTATATTTGGCATGGGGATTATTTCAATATAAAAGCGGCTACTGTGTATATATAATGTTTGATCATCAAGTCTCACGAGCCATACAGCTTTCACTGAGCCCAAAAGTTGCAAAGCTCCCCATAATGTCTTTCCATCTAATTACATTTTCCCGCAAAAATTTGACTCTGCTCGGACATTCCCATAGGTCCCACGTACAGATGCTTTGCCCATGGCAGGCCTCCCAATAAAATGGTTGTCCATCACAAGTTTTCTTTACCTGAAAAGACTTGGACGGTTCCTCAAATCATCGCATCAGACTTGAAATGAAAGTAATAGCATGCTTTCAAATGAATATCAGTACTCTGATGAGCATAATGGCCCTAATATTCTGAAATGCTCCACAGAGTTGCAAGCCCATCAGATGAGCAAGCGTTAGGCAAAAGCAACTGGATTAAACCCTCATCTGCATGAGCTAAAGTTACATATATTGGGCTAACCATTGCTTGCACATATCAAGCACAGGGAGAGCATTTGCATGTAATGCCTGCAGAAAAGAGTCGGCATAGCATTTCAGGATCCAAAAGAATAACAGGCTCTCTCACAAATTCATCAACAATATCAGCAGGCACAGCATCAAGCAACGGCAACCGTTGGTAAGTGATAACTTTGAATTGTTGGCATTTGTACCAATTGTAAGTTATGAAATCAAGGTCAGTGAAGAAAGTGAATTCACTTTGAAACATGGACAAAAGGGGATTCATGTATCTGTGCCTCTACATCAAAACCTCCTTTCCCATAGAAAAAGGAATGACAAGGAAGATTGAGATGCAACACATGGATCAGTAATTAGTAACAAAATGCTTGGACATGAGTAAGAAAACCTGTGCTCTGCATAGGAAGATCTAGACTGAACTATGTCTTTCAAAGAATGCAATTAACAATTTTGTAAGCAGCGCAAAATCAGCATGCATGTATTCTCGTACCAATATTAATTGCTATTCATCATCCTTCTTTTTTACCCCCACATTTTGAAGATCAGTTATATCATGATCTTTTACCGGCCAATAAAATGATATGTAACAAAAGCTCTTCCAGTGTCACTTATTGATTTCATTAGATACCTTTCATCTCTTTTTTTTTTTTTTTTTAACTTATATCAGTTTAACTCAATAAAGCGAAAAACAATAAGAGAAGCAAAAATAATCATTGACTCAGAAGCTCTCCTTCCCTTGTTTTTTAAACTGTGAAGATCAACTTGCTACTCTTAACAATAAAAGTGATCATTCTTACTTTGTGAAATGATAGTTTCAATTTCTTCTACTGATTTTGGTAATCATTGTCCTTCATCTGATTGGGATAAGCGGTAAATTATTATCTATGCACCAATATCTAGATTGCAGAAGTTTCATTGAGTTTAAAGGTATTCATTGAATCACTTTTAATTTTGTCAATTAGTCTATCAAATCTTCTCTGTTAATTTCTTGAACTTTGGTAATGCAATATCGATTACAAGGATTCTCAAATGTAGGAAATTTTAAAAACTCCTCCTAAATAGGGTTGGTTATTACAAAAGTTATCTCTAGCGTCAGTATTAGTTACTTACATTTGGGCTCCTGTGATATTTTGTAGCAATATGGAAGAAGTAAAATAAATGATGCACACTTCTTATTTGTGCTATTTTTTAAGATATCCGTGATTATTTTTTTTTTTTAACATAATAAAGGATTTTATTAGAATAAAAAATTTAAATACATCATCAACGTAAAAGGAAAAAATGGAAAACAACATCACAAGACAACAAGAAGTTAAAGCAAGATGTCCAAAGCCAAATAAAAGAATTCAAGACAGAAGCAACCGAGGATTCCAAAACCCTCAAACGATCGTCTGTTGCATTCCTTCGCAATGCACCATGTGAAACAAAGTGGTACAGCACTCTTAAGACTTCTTAGAAATTGAGCCTTCTAGTGTTAACATTCCAACAGCTAAAAAGATGGATGGCGTGACTTGGCATTATCAATGCCACGTTAGACTAGGATATGATTCCAAAGCTTGAAAGCAAAGTCACAATGAAAAAAGAGATGATCAACAGATTCCCCCAGAATGTTACTTTGATTAAAACAAAATGATAATAGGTGGAAAAAGGAAATGGAATCAAAGATGTATTTCTTTGACATACACTAACAGGTTATATATAAAAATCATTTAAGATTAAGAAATAATCAATCTTAAACTTTCAAGGAAATTAATTTTTTTTCCAATATAGAGTGGATAATTAAGAAAAAGGACAATATGGTCAAAAGTTCATAAAGGTTGTACACAAATTAGGAAAGTCCATATTAAACTAAAGAACAAATTAATTTTTTTTAAATAAATGCATTGAAAATATGATGAGTATGTTACGTCTGTCAAAGAAGGAAAAAAAGGGAAAGGAACAGAAATTTGAAGTGGGACATGAGTCAGCCAAGGAATGGAATATGTGTCAGCTCCCTACAAGTCCTCTGAAGAGCATTGCATTTCTAGATAGGATATCGATTGCAAGGAGAGATCCTCTTCCCTATTATTACCAATGCATCAGGAAAGAATGCCAGGATCCTTTTCACAAGTTTCAACATGGCAATCAGAAGATGATCAAAGCCCAGAATGTCCGGTGTACTATAACCCATGAATCACCATCACGTTACTATTTTTCAGCCATGCAATACTACCATAAAAAACGTCTTTAACATTTCCAAGGTTAAAAGAACAAACAACTAGAAATGAGAAAAAAAGTAGGCCTATCGGTTAGAAAGGTGACTTTCTAGTGTGGTTTTGGTTTTGTAAGTTTGACGAGGATACAGGTATAAATTCTTGGAAACTTTTAACCAAAATTGAGAAGGGAAATAACCTGATGTGCTACATATTGCACGTCAGCAACACTTCCACTCCGAGAAGCAATTTGGAATGCACTTTTGAGGCGACCACAGATCACGCAAGCCAGCACCTTTCTGTTAGCAAAATCATTAAATTTGGACTATTGTCAAAACCCTCAAAAAGATAAAGAAATGAATAACTACATCAGCTATATCATCAAATCAAAGCAACTAATAAGCCAAAATAATGCCCAACGTGGATGCGCCACATTTTAACAATAATTCAACCCAGCCCCACTAAAAGGCTAATTTTTACCTAACATGCTGAAGAACAGATCATTGGGCAGAAGTACTTGCAACACTAATCACAGAGTAAGGTTGTAGGTGCATATAGTAACTGTAGCACTCACGTACACCAAAATGAGAATTGGATCCTAACAAAATGCAACAATTCATGCGTCCCCACTTGCATGATCAGTTAACATCTTCTCTCACATCTTCATTGGAAGAGATTTCTATCCATTATATGAGTAGCCTTCCGATTATTGCCAAACATCCTTCCATTCCCAGTAGAATGGTTAACTCAACTTTGCTTTTCGAATTACCAGATAATTCTCCTAGAGGAAAAAGCAATTAAAGGACATGATATATACGACATTGGGACAAGAAACCTACACCTACTAGGGATAATGAAGTGTATTATTCACAAAAATTGCCATGATTTCTCTGTCTTCCATAAACACATAAGAGATCCATGATAAAGTCCATGGTAAGACATGCTAAATCATACCTGTGGCTGCTGGTTAACATGTCTATCAGACGGTCAGGACGTTCTTTGTGCTTATTGGCATATACGTTTATGGCAGCTCCTAACACCTACAAAATGTTCCAAAGATAATGTTTATTGAGATGAAGATGACATAAAAAAGGCTTCGCTACTCATCTTCTAACAAGATTTTGCAGAATACAAGAGAAGAAAACATTGCAAAAAATTGTAAATTAACACATAAAACTCGAGCAAATCTCCCAAAGGATTTGCAATGGTATTGTTGACCTTCAACACCCAGGTCAGCAGTACCACGTTAATTGCATATTTCTAGTAAACATAACAGGTAAATCCCCAAAAATCAAGTGGGAATTTCAAATAGCTTGAGAAAGAAAAAGGAGAAGCTCAAAGTGTTTGAACCTCAACATTGACTTTCTCCTAACAAGTTTAACAATGTCAGCACTAGCATTAATCATTGTTGTGCCCTAATAGCTGCATCTGATGAAAGTTTCACTAACATTTTATGTGAACTGCTTTGGAAACTTAAACCAACTAAATGCCATGCTATCATGTTTTTGATGGACATTACATCACCTGATCCCAGTCGTCATAAACAATAGTGCCTTTGATATTTCGGAAAAACTCTGTCAACTGGCCTCCTTTTTTCCTTTCTGCAAGTGATGCAGCTACCGCAGCATAAATATCCACGGCTGTATGATATATTAGTATTAGCTTAGCAACACAACTAAAGTACAGTTGAATATATAGACAGCTCATGCCAAAAGAAGTCATTTTTAGTTACCAGGAAGGTTAAACTCATATATCACTTGAAAAGCCAAATCGAAGTTCCTCTCAGCCAGAGTCTCTGCAATCTCACACCTTCTCCTGCAATTCATAAAGAGAGAACAACATCACATAAAGTCTCTCTCTTTCAAGACATATCGATATGTTTCACTTTCCAAATGACAACAAAGCCTCAAGTAACTATTTCTCATTGGTTTGTATGGAGTGGTTTTAAGCTTTACTTTTTCTAAATTTTGTGATACTCACAATTAGACTTTTACTTATCACAAAACACCAGAAAACTTTCAATATATACAAACAGGAAATGCAAAAATTAGGAAAAGTACCATTTAAAAGTCAAAACCAACATATTAGAAGTAATCAGGAAAGTTAGGTCTAAAATATGCGACATTTTACTTATCATTATGAGAGTCTTAATTAAATGCAGGCAAGGTCTAAGGATTGCTGTTGCATATTCAGCTTTCACAGCTGCTACTGCTGCTATATAATTATGATGGACTGACATGTTAGGCAAAGAAATGTCATTCAAGTTCAGACAACTTTGGAGAGAAAGCAGCTTTATGACTTTTCCAACAACACCTCTCTTGATAAAAAGTAATACATCCATGAATATGAATGTGGACTTATCCAAAGCTCCAAACCAGACAAAAAAGAAAGTTCCCAACTTCCATAAGAAAAAACATATTTTCTTCAAAGGACAGTATGTTTAGATTTTGGTTTGAGCACTTTCATCTGAAGAAGGAACAAACCTGAACGTGTCAGGGTCATTTGGGTTCCCAAAAAGAGAATGCTTCCATTGGGGCCCATCTGAGTCATTGAATGACTTGACAACATCCATCTGGGAGATTATTAATCCACAGCAAAGATGTCAGTTGATCGACTACTAAATTGCCAAAAAGAGCTCGAAACTTCAAACTGGAAGGCTCTTTTAACATCAAATTATGTACGTTATATAGTCTGACAAATGCTAATGAAAAGTTATTGAATATTTCTTTTCAGTTCTCAGGTGCTAATTATCTCTAAAAGAGTTATCCATTCCCTTTTAAGCGCATGTGGCAGAAAAAGAGAGGACATATACAAACACAGATGAAAAGGTTTCTAAAGTACATTGCACAGACCCAGATTCAAAGAACTAATCAACTAGTAAGTAGACATCGAGCTTCAATTATGATTTCACACAGAAATGATGGTCATTTGCAACAGCACATTCTCTGTCATTCAAGAACTTTCCAACTGAGAATCCTATTTTCTTGCAGAGCATTTCAATGTGTCGATGGAAAACCATTTCAAATAGGTAATCATATTGCCAGTACAGATGCTTTTGAGGAGCAGAGAAAAGAGACCACTAGAAAGCGAATATAATTATTTACTTGTATTGCCACACGGGCAGAAAATTTGACAAGTCCTTCTTCAGTGAGCTTTTCGGAAGCACTTTTTCCTCTCAGGCCCTTTGTGACAACTTTAGTAGAATCTCCACCTTTATGTCGCGCTGAAAGACCTTCATCAAAATGCATCTACATGTCGAAGGAAATTACATCATAAATGAAGTGCAGGTCAAGATTACTCATAAGAAAGATATCTTTCTAGTAAGTCTACAAATTCGTTCAAACTAGTAAGAACACCAATCGCCAACCAAGTTTAAGCTACATAACCACTCTCTTTACATTACAAAGTTTACTCATCTTTTCCTGCCAAATCAGAGAAAAACAATGTCAGCAACATTTTTTTCCTCATGTACAGCCTCAATAGCTGTTGTTTGGCAGACAATTTGAACATACAAAAGGAGAACGTATTGACATCATCATTGGACATCAATAGAATTGTATGTACATTTTGCTAAATGATTATTTATCTTGCTTACTTTGTATACCAGGACGTTCAACACACCCACACCTGTCAGAATTATACAATTTGTTAAATTGCTCATAGGTTAAGATTGTCTTTCATGTTGGCCCCATCTTCTCTACTTCAATATTCTTTTGAGTTTATTTCTCCACAGCAGCGGAATTCTCACATTTGATGAAGAAATTGATAGCGCCAAATGACAATCAAATGTACTGGAACTAGTATGAGGAAATCCCTTAGCAATAATCTTTTATAAGTGATACACTAGGCACAAAAGGCCCAGAGTTATCAGTGAAACAAAGCTAACACACTTTAGATACTAGGAAATACCTTAGCATGCTGCAAATGTTTGATGGCTTCTTCCTGTGTGGCAGAATTCATGAATAGTTGAATACAGCAAAGCCCAGCTGCGACGTGGTCCTTCTTGATAACCTGAATCACAGAGAGAAGTGAAATTAACTCGTGAAGCGAACCTTAATTACAACCCCAAGAAGTGTTTGGAGCCAAAAAGACAAACCTAACCACAGCAAATTAGCCCAATGGCATGTGGGCTGGGAGTGGGGACAAAGGGCAATAAATATAATCATCACTGACACAAAGGTAGCCTCACAATGTAAAAAATCAATTTAAAGCAGACATATTTTATGTTATATTCATAAAAATACTTAGTGGAATTGAAAAACTTTATGTAAGAGCAAAGGTAAATCTTATTGTGGAAGTAAAAACACAGTTTCTCAACCGACAGGACAAAAGTGATGATTATCTCCTCTAAAGTTACAAAAAATTTATAGTAAACAGCAATAATCACACCTAGAAATCTCGTTTATATTAAATTACCACCAATAACATGAATGTCATGTTGAAGTCTGGATCAAAAGAGTAACATTTTTCCAATTAATGGTTACCCTTTGGTTCCACAAGTTAACAGTATGCTAAAAAGACACATATCGTTAATCCAACTGCATGTAAGTAAAAAAAAAAATTTGAGGTTTTAACATTTACATTTTTGTTTTTGGGGCCACAGGGGTTCCTAACGCTCACAATATTGTGCTACTAAATCATAAATAAAAACATAAAGAACTTTCAAAATAAGCCGACTGCCAGTAATGAAATAGACAGCATAACATGAAATTGCCACTCTATTTGCTTGACCATCTAAAAAGGACTATGTTCTTGCAAGCATGCACCAAAGTCCAAAGAATTCACTACACAAGGAGTAAATTATACCTGAAACTTGTATAAGTAATTGAAATGCTTATGAGTTTCACAATAAAGGCAGATTCGAGCAAGGGCTGCTTCTGTATGATTGACCACATCTTTTGAACTTGATGAGAGTCTCGACGAAATTACTTCTTCCAAAACAGGCATGGCACCATAGCCAATGCAGAAGTCACACAAATCATCAATTGTGCCATAATCAGTTGCCAGAGGATCTGCCCTTTGTGGAGATGAAGATGAAGTAACAACACCATGGCCTGAAGGTTGAGGGGGTGTAGGAACATCAACCAGTGGAAAGAATAACATACACCCATCCCTGAAATGGCCATGCCTAAATATAAAATTAAGCGAATGCTGCGGAGCATACTGCACTTCAAAAAAATATACATGGGGTCATGAGCTCTCAATGGAAGGAAGAAAGCAAGGATCAACCAGAAAATTAATGACAGCTTTAAGGAAGATAACATGTCCATACACACTTTGTACTTCTAATATTTGAAGTTGAACTTTCTGTTCATCTTCACTTTAGCAATTTCTAGCGGAGTTGTTTGACAAGCCATACGCTGAAGTTACTATCTAGATGACTTCATTAAAAGATCTCAAATGAAGATCAACAGCAGGGCTATATCCACAAATATGACAAGTAAAAGAGCTAAATTGCCAAATTGACGTAGCCACTTTGCAAATGCCCCAACCAATAGGTGTCAAGACAATTTTCCACATACAAAATATACCCAGAGCCAAGTATCCCACGAAAAAAGCTTCAATTAGAAATATTCTGCTAGAATCTACAGATGAGGGGAAGTTGCACAAATAAATCTCCCATATACATCTATACATAAGTTCTGCATGCAAATAATAATCAGACAATTTGCATTAAGAAAACCTGCATAGGGTGCGCACTAAGAGAAATAGAGCAAAGTGAATATCACGCCAAAGCACATAAAATATCAAAGGCTAGTCTACATCCTATGAATAATTAAAGCATTCCAGATACAGATCATATGTGTCAAAGATTAGTTTACCTCCTGTAGATAATTAACACATTCAAGATACCGAGTACTATCTAGATTGCTTCGGGGTCCCTCTTCCAAATCCAGGAAATCAGAGTCATTTGCAGAGTTTGATGAACGTCTAGACATCTCTGAACGTGGGAACGTAGATGGCATGTACAGGACATTAAGATAGGAATCAGCAGAAAGTGAATCATCTAATATAGCTGGAGCACTTTTAGCCAAATGGTCATACCTGCAATTAGAAATCCATCATTCACAACCTGTCTCAGCAAGCATGTGAAGTAACCTCAATTTTGTAATGTGGAAAGGGAATCATAACATAAACATGAACAGAGTTCAAAAGTACAAAGCACATTTATTGTGCCAAACATGTCTAAATAGAAGCAAAACACAAGATGAGCTGGAAAGTTCACTTCCTTGATAAACTTTATCCAAAGACACTGCAAGAAATATATGTTCATAACCTATTCAAACATGGACAGGATGTCAGGTTCAAGTGACTCAATGAGTTAGTTGGCTTCCTTGGACATTTCTCATTCTTTTTTTTCCCTTTGAGAGACATAACAGGTCCAGAAAGCATACAAAGGTTGCCTTTTGTAACAAGTAGACCCATGATACTGACTTATAGATATTCCCACTCTTAGCCCTAAGATCTATTCATCGTTGGTCATTCCCCCACAGCACAGCTTCTCGTTTTTCATGGATGTGTCTCCCCCTATGCTTCACCAAAGATGCTATCTGCATGCTACCATCTGCATGCTACCAACACTTCCTTCAAGACTCATTGATCATACACCAAGTACCATAGCCTGAGAGATTTAGTTCTTGAAAGATCTTCATTAAAAGATTAAAGTCAAGGGAAGCATCACATATAATATGGAGTATCAGCTCCCTTTATTAGTAGTTGAGAGGGAAAATTACGGTCCAGTTGGAATAAGGCAGCTATAACTAAGCCTCATTCTTTTAATTCATCAAACTCCATCTCTTTCTCCTGCTTTAATCTTCTCTAGAATCTTTTGATCAAGTGAATTCCCCAAATAGTAGATCCATGTCCTTTTAGCACATGACGAAATTTGCATTCAAGAACGGTCCTACATGAGTTGCTGCTGCTCTTTGCCTCATGTGGTGCATTTGGAAGGAATGAGTTAGGAAACTACTCGAAGCATCTGGATATTCTCTTCATTCAGTTTTTGCCGATTCTAAGCTTTCATGGATTTCATGTTCTATCTCCTGATGAATTAACATTTCTCTTGTTAGTCCCTTCCTCCTGTTCTTGAATATTTCATAATGTATAGCATGTACTTAAACAGTTCTCACTAACAATAAATTTTCATCTTAACAATAAGGAGGAAATTTAAACCGTTAAAAGGACATGCACTCAAATCCCTAAAACATCCACCACAAATTGAAAAGGACAAAAGCAAGAGGCATCCTGTCCATGTTTGAATAGGTTACGATCTCTACATTTCTCTTACTCCCAAACAAGAATTTAAGGGCAGGATCCTGGAGCTACACCAAGCACTCCGTCCAGATAATCCAAGAAAGGAAGAAGAGAAACTTAGTGAAATCCTGCTGGCACAGAGTCAGTCCTATATTAAACCAGATGATCCACCCACAAAACAGGTGCTCACAACTTTCCAGACTTACTGATGAGAAAACTCCGCCACCAAAATCTGAAACATATCCTGCAAATTATGACAGCACATTTTCCAAAAGAAATGCAGGTAACTCAACCTTATCCCACCATGTGGCTTGGAAACATAAATCTTTCATATTTTTTGTGTTCTATTACATAACAAGATCTTTATCATTGTCTCATTCCACATGTTATAAATCTTCCCCTGCTCCTTATAACCTGCTGACCGTACTTCCATCTTACAATTTCACCATTTAGTTGGAAGATCCAAAGGCCATTCCACGTGTCCAAACCCCATAAACACCCAAGGGAAAAGGCACAACTGAAGGAATTATAAACCCCTAAAATTTCAACTAAATACTCTTCTCAGTGTGATCATGAAACTGTCCCACTCCAACTCTTGTCAGAACCAAGTTCGCTCGTCGCCACCCCTCTTATATCTTCTTAGTTCAATATGCCTATACAGACTAGATTTCTTTTAGCTACTAAAAAAATTTGAACAGGATAGACCCATTTAAGACCAGTTCTTTCCTCTCTTCGATGTTAACATTGAGTGGTCCTGCTGCTGACGGAAAAGGCAAGCTTGCAAGTTCAAGTGCATTTCTTACCTCTTTCCTTTGCCAGCCTTCAAGAATAAAAATCATTTACCTTCACGTCCTTCAGAGAATAAACCCATTCCTTTGCTGACCACAACAAAGGAGCCATTCTCATTATGATACGACACTGCCATTTTGTATCTAAACAATCCACTTCTAGCATTAAAAGTCACCAGAACTCTTGAGCCCATACTTGATTCGCAAGGAAGATAAATAAAACGATCAATCATTGACCCAGTCTAATCTCAGAGTCCACAACTCTCCTACACTCATAGCCAGACTTAAAAATTCATCTGCAAAAGAGCCATGTTCAGATAAACACCCAACAGAGCCACAAGATCACTTGAAAAGGGCTGAATCAGGGCACGGTTCGGATGAGTAACAATTCCAAACACCCACAACCAGTCCTCACTTAAAACTAGGCCATGCTCAAGAAGCACATGACCCTAGATTTTTGGATAGTTTAGGATTAAGATCCAAGATATTAACTTATATTCTGCGGGAAAGCATTTAAACCCTGTGCATATTCTCCAATGGTACATACAGATATCTTGTCATTAACCAACCTCTCTTGGCCTAGGAATAGCAACGAGGCAGGGATGTCATTAGAGGTGCCCCATCCCCACCCCACACCCCACACTGGGCAAATTTCTCCACCCCGCCCCAACCCCATGGGGCATGCAGATACCCCCGCCCCAATTAATATCAAAGTCTAGAAATCTTAAAGCCAAAGGTACCAATTTATAGAAAATATGCAAACCGACTAAATTAGGTACTAGCACAAAAGTAAAATTGGTTAAGGGACGAGAATAAAGTGTGATAATTTATTTTGGAAGGTCTTCATCGCAAATTTAGTAGCAAGATATGGAAAATAAAAGATACATATGTTGCCGAAAATGCCAAAATAAAATAAAGAAACTGGGTCTTCAGGAGTAAAATATAGAAGGGAGGTTTAGGGACAAAAACAGCCTCATCCATCCCCGCTCCACATGTGAGCCAGAAAAATTTGCCCCTCCACCCCAAAACTCATGGATGGCAGGTCTAGCTGCCACATTGGAGCCAAGCAATTCAGGTCTTCGTTTTGGGAGGGTAAGACTGCCATCCCTACCTTGGCCAAAACTCAACCAATAGACATAAGGAAAGCCTGCCACCAAGGAGAAGCACTTAATCTCCTAAACATCACCAGTTGACCTCTCCAAGGCAGACTGAGAAGCCTTTCCCTATGTGGACCAAGTTTTCAGCACCAAAAAGATTTTCTACAAGTTCAACACCTCAGCTCTTTTACGGAAGACTAAATCTCTAAAACCACCTTCGACCTCCATAAAGAAGTCTGCCATGAGGATCTCTCGTGCTTCCTCCCTCCCTTTTTCACACGGAAAGCTGTCCAAAGCCTCCAGAAGCCAACCAACTTACCCCACCCAGGCAGCATAAAAGATTTCTCCTAGCATGCCCACAAGTTTCAGGAGGACCTCCAGACTACCTAAAAGCTGTATATCTAAGGACTTGCTCTCGCTACAGTTCCCTTATCTATTACTCATGAAATTGAAAAAGTGCCGCTTGCCTAATTAGAGAGCAGGTTACCCCTTCGAATCACCACCAGGAAAGAAAACACACTACTAAGCAAAAGAAAAGTAAGGAATGAAAAGAATAGCCATCTTCATCAGAACCGGGGGCTTGAACCTATTGAAAATCAAGCCCAGAAAGGCTTCCAACTTCCACATGTCAGCTCAACCTCTAATTCACTTGTTGGCTCCGCCAGAAAGGGATAGCAGAGAAAGAATAATTGCCAAAGAAAGGATAGAAGAGGACACCATAAGGAAGAAGGTGAAATAAGGAATGGCAAGGGAAGCGAACACAAGCAAAGCGACTGGATTCGTCAATGTACTGACAAGTATCCTCAGAAGATCAGCATTCAACACATGTAACACACTTCTAGTCAATTACACATCTTACATTGAACGGACTGCTGACACATCAACAGGCGGACCTCCTTCAATGGTATTAATGATCTCCAAAATGACATGTGTAGCATCACCCTTATACAACTGGAGTGCTTGCCTGGAAAGAGAGCGAGAAAGATGCATATCAGAACTGATAAACATGTGTAATTTATTATATTCGCGTAAAACTATTTTTTCAAAAGGAAAACATACTTAAACTTCACTCGAGCTTGATCATAGTGTTCCGTTCGAATTAAAGCATGTCCCCAAGCATTCCATACAGGAAAGACATCTATCTGCAAGAGGAGAGACATATTTAACCATTGAACTAGTCTAAATAGCACAACACGTGACTATGTTGCAGAAACAGAAATTACCTTGCACTTCTTACAAGTGTAGACAGCCATACTATACCGTTCATCTGCAATTAACCTGTCTCGAAGACGATCAGATGACTCCTTGTCAGCAATATCGTCAAGGGAAGCAGCAATCCCAGATCCTAGGAGACTCTGAAGCAGTTCGGCACGTCCAAGCCATATATCCGTCTGCAGAAGAAGTTCAGAGGGCTCATCTGTAGACTGACTGCCTAGACTCAAGCTACCAGCATCTGATGATGTGTCATCTGCATCCTTATTTCTCTCAGGATTGCCAGACAACTCACTAGCCCCAGCCAGCTTTCTAAGAAGAGATTTAGCATAGAATAATCCCTGCTTATAAGAAACAGTTATTACATTAGTTCAACCTGGATAAGATGTACTTTCAATTATAGTACTACAATTTCACACAAAGTTGTGCCATTTTGTCCAATTAAGGGATTATACAACAGTGATCAGTAGTCATGCTCCCTGAACCAATTCATGATGAAAGAAGCACTAGCCCCAAAAAAATGGTATGACCAACAAAGGACTGCCAGCTGAGAGAGCTAGCACCTTGACCTTACATTTAAGTGCCTTCGCATACGATTTCTCAGATTAACATAATTTAATGAAAGATATGGAACTTTTTCCTCTATTTTAAATACTTCTTTCCTTCACTAAGCAAAGAGCAAACCTGCACAAATATGTCTGTCGCATGATATGCCCGTCCAATTGTCTCCATGGATGAACTCTCAGGCAACTGTTGGCAGCTTAACACATTTTTCATCTGATTGACGCACAATTCAAGAGCACTTTTGGCGGACACGATCTCATCCGAACACAATGAAAGCAATGCCTAAAACATTAGATCCAAATTTTCCGTTAAGAAGAAAGATGCAAGAAAGTGACATCACACAATCTCTTTACCACCTTTAACACACTATATGTTCGCAACAAGCATCTATTCAAAGTAAAGAAGATCTTGATAATTTCAACACAGCTAAGTAAAAGTGCATAATTAAACAATTTCAAATGTATTACCAAACCAAACAGTCAATGCACTATAGAAGAATCACAGAAAGAAAACCACCAGTATACTCTATTCTCTCTCTTAGCCACATCTATGGATAATGTTGCTATTCTACAGGATTAGTCAAGATGTCTATTCAACAAGATGAGTCCACAACATGTGACATCCATCTTATCTTTTGGTTTAAGACATGCATGTGGTAGCTGTGGATCCTAATGAAACTCAAGAATTGATGTACCAAGAGAAGGAACTTATCATCAGAGAAGCTAGAGGATGGAAAATAGTTTTCCTCAAGGTCAAATTTCAAATTAGAAACACCCACTTACTGTGGCTTTTCTGTGGACGCTCATGGTCGAAGCAGCTATTAAGTCAAAATCTGACGAAGAATTTCTGTGCATGTGGAGAAATAAAAACCCTTAAAACACATTTTTCTCCCTTGCTAGGCCAATTTACAGGAGTCTTAGAACATCTAAATATATTAAATCAAGCCTTTATTTAGCAGCTTAAGTTTCTAGATTAGTTGGCAATGGTCCCATAAGATTTGACTCCTCAAAACCTGAACTTTATTAACATGGATAGATTGATTGATCTGCTTTCAAGCTCACTTAACAGGCAATCTGGATGCATTTCAGACGCTCCTACCTCAACCCAGATTTTCCTGATTCCTTATTTTCAGCTTTTTGGCACTGGCAAAATGAGGCCTATTTTATTAAGGCTTTCAGCAATTTCAATAATGAAAAAAGCCCCCTGGATCCACAAACTCATCAAGTGATCTATCGAAGATACTTACCTTGAAGAGAATAACATCAGGGGCACTTTCATACCGATGGGATGATCTGACAGCTTCATCCTTACTTGGATCCCCAGCTAACATCCATTCATCAACTATGGAAACAGGTGGAAGTCGGTCTTGCCCCTCGGCAGAAAGAGAAGTCATTGAATCTTCCTGAATACCTGCCATTGCCTCCCAAGCAACTCTTTCAGATGGCGATAATCCCGAACTCTTTCTCTTCCGTTGAACATCTTTTGAAGCATTCTTTTCTCCAGCATTTCGAGGGCCCCAAGAAAAAGCTCGTCGGGCCTCTTTCTGCAAGTTGCTCAAACTATTCGAAAAAGATGACCTCGTCGAAGCACCTGCTCTTGTTTTCGGTTTTGACCTAGTTCCAGAAACTGAAACACGAGGTTCCCTGGAAGGAGAGCTTATGCTGACCACAATAGCTTTAGCAGCATATGTGACAACCATAGAATTGTCTCTCAAGGAAGGAAATTCTTTAAGAATCTGTAAAAACATGATTCAATCATCAGATACAGAGAGGTAAAAATAATCTAATAATCACCAGTCACATTCATCCACCAGTCGCATTCATCCATGATAAACTCTCTCTCAATGCTCGATAAGGATTTTCACCCCCTAAGATTAGGCTTTTTATTTGCGATGCAGACTATAAATAAGTATCATACTGAAAATCATCTTCTTGAGAAGTACAATACCAGAGACGCAGATTGCAGCTGCTTCCTCATGAGGAGAACCTCAAGAATTAGATGAGGGTGCTCGTGCAGAGAAGAACATCTTTGCTGCCATGGCAGTGGCAGGGCAGCAAGAACACGGAGACCTAAGGCCCAAGAGTTAAGCCTGGAGACCTCGACATCTGACAATTTCCCATCTCTCCGCTTCAGGAAGAAGTGAACCTCCATAATATCGACAAACAAAATTAGTACCCAAGGGACAACATGGAATTGTAAAACATACAAGCAAGAAAGAAACAAGAGCGATTACCAGAAGCTGCTTGGACCGCAAGTTGGGTAACAACTGCATGGCACCCATTGCCACTGGTAAAGCATCTTCAGAGTCACGTAGGGAGGAAAGAAATCGTGAGGCTTCCGCTGGACCCCCACCATTCAGAGGATCTGCTGTTAGAAGTTTCACAAGTTGTTGAGCCTGTAGCTCTCTCCGCATATCTACCGATAAACCAGCACTCTCAGCCACTTTTAAAGCAGCAGAAACAGCCCCCTTTTCTGCCAATCTAAGAGCCAAGCCCTCCGGATCTGCTTTACACGCAGCTTCAACCTAACCAGAGTAATCTGAAAGTCTAAGCATCTAAACAACTACAATTATTAATCAAGCAATGATTCACTTTGATTACTCTTAAACAATCTGAGTGAATCAGTTTAGGACAAATGACCTGTTGCCAGCTGCTATAATGATCGTCAGCACTTAATATATGACTGTATTTCTGCAAAGCTTGTCTCATTTGCAAAATCTGAATCAAAACAAACTTGTTACACGAGAAGAACTCGAGGCTGAAAAGAGTGCTGATGAAGAATCATGAAAACAAATTCTTAAGTGAAAATAAAACAAGTTCCACCTATAGGAGAAGATTGAACTAAGTAAATCTAATTGCACCTCATTTCTGACTGGGTCGCTATGTGGCAGATGGCAGCTGCACATGGTGAGAACGTCCAAGGCGGCATCGAGTTCCCATCCGTGCATATACCTGATAGAAAATATTCAAACGCGAATGACCAAATAAGGAAAATTGGCGATGACTACGTACAGCTATTTTTGGAATATCAAGAACTCAACATTATCAATCAGCTCATCTACATTAAAAAGTCTTATTGGCCCTAAACATACTTAAGAGCAAGTTTAGCTGCCAGTTGTTTATCCTTCAATCGCAAGCAATACTGCCAACTGTTACTCCAGATGCTGTGGCCACCATAACTTTGTGCTTGACCAGATATTGAATGATTTTCTTCACCACGCTCAATTAATAACTGAAGTAAGCGGTCTGAGGTACCATTACATAGAAAACGATCGGATAGAGCAAGAGCATCCATTAGTTTTCCTTCATCAATTAATCTGTAGAAGAAGATCAGTGAGATTCAAAAGTAACCCGTGATGAAATCATAAGTAGAATATCATACTAAGTGCAATGCAAAATTGGATTATAGAGATGAGGCCACATTTAGCACTGTAAGTTGCACTGTTTCAGCAATTAAGTCCTCAAGCTCTTAATTGGTGCAATTGAATCCTCTAACTTTTATGAGTAGTACATCAAGCCCTTTCGCCAACACATTTAATCATGTTAACATGGCAGCTGACATGGTGTTATCTAAGATTTTTAATAAAAAAATAAAAATAGCAAAACAAGAAAAAGAAATAATGCAAGAGGGAAGACGAAGGGAGAAAGGGAGAGATTGTGATACTGCCGCCAGGCAGGCATCGCCATCTCTACCATTAACACTAGTAACGCATCCTAGTGCTGCCACCACCAAAGTCAACCTCTATCGTCCACAGACACTACAGTTTGCCTAGAATGCTAGAACATCATGACATCGCATAAAAAATTGATCAATGCTGAAACTTTTCACGTGATTCACCATAACTTCATCAATTGGAGCAAATGCCAGCAACATTTAGTTTACATAATCCAGCTTAATCGACTCCTACAATTGTATGCCATGTAAAGCCAACACCACAGAGTATCCTTTTGAGCTCATCAGGCTTGGCAAACATATTCGCCAACACATATTAGTTTGAACCTCTTTCTTGGTGCTATATACTCAAGGCTGGGTCCTCGACTCTCAATTGGAGAAAAAAATGCGGAATTCAGGATCAGAGGTCCTCTCAATCAGAAGATTGTCCATTATCCATCATCACCATCGCACCCATCTTGTCAATGTTTATCTCCATGGAGGCGTTGGCTATGCTGGTAGGTCCAGCTAGTGGTGAAGGAGATGGAGTGGTGGCACCGCAACAAGTCTCCAGCGTCGTTACCGACGACGGCTGTAGGTCTCCACTGCACATTGTCTTCTATTTATTGCTTTTCATTTTCTTTTTCTTATGTTTTACTAAGCTGATTTTAAGAATTTAAAATGTATCTCCTTTTCCACATTTACACATAATTAACTGTGCAAACGACGAAAGGATTTGGTTACACAAATCAGACAAATTAAAGGACTCAATTGTACCAATTAAAAGTTTGACTTAATTGCAACAATGCTGCGAGTTAGATAATTAGATATGGACTTATCCCTAAAAATATCATAAATCCATCTAAAATTATCATCAAGCAAATATGTTCATACTTCTTGATATAAAGCTAAAAGGCATGCCACCAATCAATTAATATTCGTAATGATACATACAAATAGAGCAAAATAAAGACCCAATTAAAATGTCAAAATTCTATCCTACAAGTGACAACCTCCACGAGGGAGTTATTGAAGCAAAGGATAAAAAAACCCAGATGTCAGCATCTACGCCTGTTTCTTTTTAAAGGCTAAATGTGATGCTTTATAACATCACCCTCACATCATATTTTGTAGTCAGGTCATGTGATATGTTTCTCCTTTATGACATTGTTGCAGTCATTCGTTAATAGATGTGCTGCTACAGCTGGCATCCCATATGGCAAAAGATAGGCCAAACACACAATAATAATGTCAGAAATAAAATAAAAAAATATATCGCTTTTACAAGATTTGTAAAAGACAGATCATGATTTGTTTCTGAGAACAGGAAAAAAATATTAAAAATTAAGGGAATAGCAATTTGAATCTTGAAAACTCTAGAACTGACACAAGATATTTAACCAACAAGACTGGATAATGCAGTTAACAAATCAGACTTGTAGACAATTAATCACAAGTTTCACAATTTCATCATATCCAGAATTGAGGAAACACAGAGAAAGTAAAAGTTGAAAAGACAGGTATGATGTGCACAGCAGGGCTGCCTTTCCAGTTCTATTATAAATTACAAACTCATCAATGAGACATGTTTGAAGGTGCAATAGATCGCTATCAGCGCAACATACGTAATGTGAAGATTGATTCCACGTAGGAAATTTTGAAATGATCCCTGCAGCATTTTATACCACTAGAGCACCATTAAATAAAACTCCAGTTACTAATAATAGACCACCACAATTTATGTCTGCTACCACATTTAAAATAGGGAAGACACTTCAACTCAATAATTTTATTGAGATATAAAGTGAAATTAACAACCCTACATGATGTTTTGACCTTTAAAAGAAAAACAATCCTACAAAGCGCAAAATTTGCAGATGACTTGCACATGCCTTGCCCTATATATTTGACTATCTTGATTGCCTCATCCAATCAGGCCTACTATAAAACCAACCAGCCAAACTTAATTTGAATCGACAATCCAATACTATTGCAGTTTGATTTGCAACAGAAAAGAAGCTAAGTTACGTTATTTGAATATACAAAAGGGGAAGGATCATAAACACCGTCCAGACTATGAATCATTATGAAGGCTCTCTCTCCAAATATCAGCGCAACTCAAATTGACACTTTATCTAAGATATATTTTTTGCCCAAGAACAAGGTCTCCATTCCATGATGTTAAGCTCTGTTAGTGATTATACACATTGTGTGAGATACGGACGGGTTTATATAATCTTCCTTAAGACTATATGAAAGAAATGGCCCCGTGCCATCATGAGGTTACACCAATCATATTATCATTGACAAGAACTTGTATATAAAATTTGATCTATTTAAAATAAAATCTTTTACAAAAACTTATAATTGAATTTGTTACTACTCTGCACCATCTCACAATATTTCAGATATTCTGTTTATTCACATGCATTTGATAACTTTTTGTATAGTTACAATAATTAACATGTCACCCAATTAATTGACTAATGAAAATATATGAAATATGTTAAAAGCATATATTTATACGCGTAAACAATTTACTCTAAAAAAAAAGTATTCCGTAAGTTCAAAAATCATGTGGGAGAAGGGATGTTTTATTGAAAATCACGTGCTTCCATATATCAGACCTGAAAGTACAAGTATTATACTGATAGAGGTACTGGGCAGCACCACTATTACATATATAATAAGCGAATTCGATGGTAAAGCTAAAAGGACAAGGCAAGGAAACTGAGAAACCACAATTATTGTGTATTTTAGCACCAAAAGCATCAATTCATAGTTGGATTAATGTCACATAAACCATGATACATTGGCAGAATACTATCATAGCGCAAAGGCTATGAATGCATATAGTGTAGTGTAATTAATCTGACCCAATTTTTTTCTACTGAATCATTTCGGAGTATTCTGACACTACTCAGTAAGATTAAGCTTACTTGATGCAATCACCTCCAGTAAAAAGTCTAGCTCACTAAATCTTGCTATAAATCATTCAATTCTATAGAAGTGAATTTTGACCAATAAAGAAGACACATAAGTCCATAAAGGACAACTATAAGCAAGCTAGGAATGCACTTAAAAGAAGTGAAACAGGAGAAACTACCTCTCAACAGCTTTCTCGTAAGGTTCTTCATTCTCCCAGTCAAATGAAAGATGCACCGCCATGTCAGAGTTGGTACGATCAGACTTTAGAGAGTCATCACAGGTTTCTGCAGGTCCCCCACTTTGATGATTGACATCTGTCAGACCAATAGGGATCCTACTTCCACCACCACTTTCACCAAGTTCAGACTCCGTGTCACTGTCATGCTCACGGGCTCGTTTTATAGCAGCTCTCTGCTCAAACCTAACTTTGCCATCATCAGCTGTTCGCTCAGATGTCACAGCAAACTCTGAAACTCGATGAAGGTTGGTTTGCATCTGAATCCAACGGTTTAAGGTTGGAAATCTATACATCATCAAAATATAGTTAACAATGGAAATCAGAAAACAAATAAGATACCAATGACTGCATTACCTTTCAGATTGATCAAGAGCAAATTCATAGAACAAACGATCTGCGTCAGATGACTGCAGTAAACCATTGTTGAAGGAACTGGAAATAGACGAGTCGCTGCCATTGTATAAGATACTGCTCCCAAATACACATGCTAGTACAGCCCTTACGGGAGAAACTTTTGCCAGATGTTTTATGATATCCAACTGAAGAGAGAATAGTGGCAAGCCAGGTGCTCCGGGAGAACAATTAAAGGAGTTGCCCTTAGCTTCTCTAGAAGAGGGAGTGAGAATTTTCTCCAAGTGACTCCTAGAGAACATAGTAATAACAGGAATGCATGCCCATCCACGGCCAGAACGTGGTGGATAAACTGGAGGCACGCAGGCAGAAATTACTTCATGGACAAAATCAGCACGCATTATCTCCGCCACTTTTGCCGCTGCATCGGTGTTTCCGCGGTCAAACACCAGACGAGTCAAAAGCTGCAGGGAAACAGATGAGTATTTTGTGATTGTCAAGTTTAACTTATCAATGAAGTCCACATCTTGCCCAACTTTTATGGAATTACCATGAAGGACAGCCATAATCCAATAGTCACTATTAATCATCATATGAAGAAATTGAAAATAAAGAAGACGACTCATGAATAATCTTCCAACAGATGAGTAAATTTGACTTTCCACAATAACTGAAACACATGAGTCTTCATCGAGTACTATATTAAGATCGTTTTCATGATGTGGAAACCTACCACCTAGAATAGTCACCATTACTTTACTTAAGCAAGTTCAGTAGTAACACTTCTCTGAGATGATCACCTCACATCTGATACTTGAAATTAGAAAGCCTAAAACAAAGTCCTAGCCAGAATAAAATAGACATGCAGCTGCTTTCACATATTAAGACTACTAAAGCATAATTTACCCAAGATGAGATAAAGACAAAAAAGAAGACAGAAATGTTTTATTTTTTGATGGAAGGCTTAAACTCTAGAGTTTCTAGAGATATATATGCACACAACCCAGCTTCAGCTTGCACATTCAGTGCCAGGGAAGTAAATTTATTCACAAATTTAATGCAAGAGAAGCAGGTTTCAGATGATAAAATATGTACATATATCTCCAACGTTCAATAAATGTGGTCTTAACAAACTTTAGGGATTCCCACCTGTGCAGTGTGCCACAACGAAGACTTTCTCAGGTTCCAAAACGATATTCGGTACCATACAAAATCTTTTCACAGGAGAACCGCACCATATTCTTAGTTTGAATTTTCAGGAACTTCAAGAAACCACAGACAATATATGCATTATGAACCAGAAGCTATCACATGAAATCAGAATGAATGCCAACTGTAAAAAGCAATTAGATACTGTATTATCCTGAATGAGAACACAGAGACGAACAAAATCATAGATTCCCATACTTTGAAAAGAAAAAAAAAATAAGACATACATCTTTAGGCCATTCATAGACGATAGAGAAAAAGTTGAAATCATGAGTTGTGTCCGTCCCATCAACTATGTCACCAATTGCAGCAATGTGTAGTATGAACTGCGAAAGATATGTCGTTGGCTTGGAAGTTAAAGGGCCATATATTCTCTTTCCAGTGTCTTTCAAATCATAATTGTTAGCCTGCAAATTCTTTTCTGTGGTCATTGAATTCAGCGACGTCTCTTTGACAGTTTTTAACCCAAGGCCAAGAACTCCATCCTTGTTTAGGTGTGAAAGAATTTTACGATCAGCAGATACAGCTCCCTCTCTGCTGGAATTGGCCTCCTTTTCTTCATCAGCAATGGCTCTTGCCAGGTTATATAGCTTGCCTAAACGTGAAAAAAGAATAAGAAAGTCATAGTTCACGAAAAAGATGACGGCAATCTCCCAGCACATAAAGAAAATGTACCACTTAGAAATTGTCGCTTGCCCCTGTAAGCATCTTCAATCATCTGATGTAACAAACCAAGAGGCTCCTTCTGCCCTTGTCGGTGAGAATCCTTAGATGATGAGATGACGATTTGCCCGGACAGAATTGCCTGAATAGCAGGAGGATTATCCTGGTGTGAAACAAAAATTATGCAACCAAAAGGTCAATCAGAATCGTACAGGTAGAGATCATGTTATAGCTATTATTTAATTCCAAAAATGAGGATGTTAATTGGAGATATAAAATAGGGATGCACAATGCAAAATGTGAAAAAGATGGCCACCAACTTTGCAAGAGCTAAACGAAACTAGGATCTGTTTAATTGCGTCCTAAAATCCATTTCTCATAGTTGGCTTAAGAAAACATCATCAAGCATGTTTGTTCTGAAGCTCGCCCCAGTAATAACAATGGAAGAAGCAGGCAGATCCCATATAGATTCAAGACTTCAATCAACAGAATCACACAGTGACAAGAGTAAAATAAGCAACGTCCAAACAGAACACGCCCTGACAAGTGTAGAAGGCCTTGGTCTGGAAAAATAAGGGATACCAGAAGATGGAAATTCGTGAAATTCAGATAGAATTAGTATCTCTCGAGCATACAGGAAACACAATAAAAAACTCTCGAGAGTCTCAGCATCTGCAAAAGCAATGAACTTCCCCCAATTTATGACTGCTGGACAACTATATTTTGTTGCTCGCTTATACTCTACAGTAATAGAAAGGCAGCAGGAGAGATCAGATGCAAACCACATTCATAGCGATTGTCTACAATTTCTACCATTAACAAGCCTACAAGCAACTGCCCCAACAATGAAGATCCACAGAATGAAAACCTAAGCATCAGCAACCACATCCACCCCTTTTGAAAAGAAAAGGATATTTCCATCTTCAACAGCTACTTGATTCATAACCCCATCCAAATGTTCAATAGTTACTATACTAGTGGAGCATTATCCCATGTACCGAGGCGGTTGCCAGGCTCAAGATCAATTTGAGCAAATGATTTCACTAGGGGAAGGACTGAATGATACTTCATCATCCTAAGTTTTTGTGGCGTAAGTTTTATTCCCAAACACTAACTTAGGACTCCCTTTAGGCGCTAGCTTCATGAATTAGCGAAGTTGGGAGCCAATTGGCAAGGAACCTGGGAACAAGTTGACAGCTTGTAATAGACCTCCCCTTTCAAAAGGAGAAGACAAACCTATTATAAACAGCAACCCTTGAATTCCAATTTATTTCACATCTCTCAGATTCCTTACTCTCGGTCAGGAGTCATCTCATTCAGAGTCATTTTTGTAGGGTGATACAGATGTGACATGTAATTTCATTTGGTGGATTGGAAAGCAATCAAGCAATCTTTTGTTCTGTCCATGTGCAGGGGGGTTTTCTTTTTTTTCTTTTTTTTTTTCCTTTTTTTTTTTTTGGGTGGGGTTGGGATTGGGGATTTTACTGAGGAGTGAAGCCTTTGTTACTTAATAAGTCTCCTTTTGGCAAATGGCCACAGGGATACACATAAAAAATGATCACCATCAAAAATGATCAATCTTTTTGTCCTTGAAAGTTGCAAATTTTGTCCTTGAAGAAAACAAGATGGGTTCAAAAGGCAGGGGATAAACACATGGCACCATCGTCTTGAGGAGAATTGGTGTGAGTTTCTTTTAATCAAATTTGGGAGTGAGCAATGGCATTTACATCTATGTTAAGCTGAACAATTGGTCTGGAAAAGGAGCATTAAAATAACACTTTCCAAATCTTTTTGCAGGGGACTGATTTCTTGAGATGTTGTTTCAATGATGGAAGAATCACTTGAGGGATTGATATCTTGGGACATGCTCAAGATTGGGAGTGTGAAGCTTTGCTAATCTTTAACCTTTATTATATGATTTTGAAGATTGTTCCCACCTCCAAGGGTGTCTTGTTTTGGAATTGGAAGAAAGAACTTCTTTTGTGTGGAAGTCAACCTAGAGGCTGTCAACAAGAAAGTCCATACTGGTAACAGTATTTTCTTGAAAAGATATTTGAAAAGTCAAGAATATCAACAAGAGTACTTTTCTATGTCACAAGTAATAGCTACAGAGTCTCTTTTTCTTGTGTTAGAAGTAATCTTGCGATGGATTCTCACCTTAGTTAATCAGTATAAAAGAGGCAAGGTGCTAGTCAATTGATTCTTCCTATTCTATCCAAAAAAGCCAGAATTGATGAGGCATCTTCTCCTTCATGGTCCTTCAAGGAGAATGATTTATCCAGCTAATCATGCATGAACCAGGCAGAGTTATAGCAGAATCTATTGAGGAAAAATTCTGGGCTGCATTCAATTGACAAGCAGCAAGAAGAGAAGGATTTCCACAATTTCTCTCTGCTGTTTTCATTGATTTGGAAAGAGAGGAACAAGAAAGCCTTTGAAGAAGAGGAGTATTCTGTTTCTGTAATAATTGAAAATTGGCTCAAAATCCCACAAGTGTAGGGAAATTACTTGCCGATGTAAATGCATTGATTGACATTGCCTATGCCTTTCTCTTTAGCATGAACTTTTTTTGGTTCTTTAAACTCTGTTTTTATGTGGTTTTGCACCCCTTGCTGTCCACTTTTTCTTTACCTTCCAAAAATAAGTGGAGTGTAACCCTGTCCAAGCCCAGAGATTCGCCATAGATACCATCCTGTTTGCAATTGATACCCACAAGTTTGTACCCCAGTTCCAATTTTCTTATCATAAGGATTACACAATGATTCGGTTCCTTTTCTTGGGAGTACATCTATGGCAACAACTTCACCCCCTTTCCAGAGATCCAGTCTCCCCACAATGCTTACAATTGAGGAAATATGAGTTACAAGAATGCCTTTTCCCAGAAAACCTTTTTAATTGAACTTCTTATCACGTAGCCAATAATTAGCATCATTTAACTTCTCTAATAGTAAACAGTACAGTTCAGTCTTTCAAAGCAAAATTACTTTTTCACACAAAGGTATATTGAGGGATCATGTAGGGAATTGGGCCTCCACAGATTTAGAACTATATCGTGCAAACCTTCACCTAAAATTTTAACATAAGAAATTAACCGGCAATATATATATGTACAAACATATATGTATATATTAGGGCCATGTTAACAAGTGCCCCTAGGACACTCGTTGAGTATACTTTATTTGGGATAATCCGATTTTCAAGGCAATGATGTGCATAACAAGAGGGCAATGAATGGGTTGCTTAAGAAGTGCCCTTGAGGCTCTTGTTAACATATCCTTTATATAATCAAACAACTAAAGAAGGTAAAAACTGTAACTACATGGTACTCTCGCATTTTACAAGGTTTGGTCACTTCTGAAGATATGCTAAGGGCAGTAACCAACATTGCTTCTAACATTTTGTCTACTTGCAACTCGACAAATTCAAACCTGACCTGTTCCAAGAATTCATGGAGACGCTTGAGCACATGCCTTGACACGGATATTACTCCTGCTTCACGAATCTGGTCCCAGTAGGTAGGGCCCACTTTTGGAGACTTTCCTGGATATATCTCAGACAGCATAACTTGAGCCTGAAACAAGGTAGAGAAACCTGGTTGGAGCCTGCATATGCTGCGGTCACTTGAGAATAGACCTGGCAAACACTATTACGGCACTGCGTGCGAGAAATCTGATACTGGCCAGTAAATTCACAGCCCTGTTACATTCCCTTGAAGCAACAGTGAGAAAAGTTGGCATTCGACATGATCTAACACAAGTAGGACCAAGAACAATTGAATTTGTAAAAGCACAAACCTCCACCTGCATCCTCTAGATTAGATATATGTCACTCAACAAATCTTCAAATAATGACATCAAGAGTCCAAGCAAAAAGTACAGCCTTTATTTATAAATCATACTAGCTCTTCCTCGAACATTAAAAATCTCAAAGGGGCGTGAACATAATCAATCGGTATAAACAGACACATTTTTGGTCAATATATCAAATTTGAGCTTCAAAATTTACCTGATCCAAAAGCTCTAGGCACAAATTTGCAGATTTTGCAGATGTTGCAGCCATGTCGATGCATAAAAGAATCTGTTAGCATATGAGAAATGTCAGGCACAATGCCGTAGCACATTCCTTGCACATTGTTACCATTATTAGGATTTTCTGAATGACATGACCAGAGTACGATCAATTGAAATAAAATCAGTCCTTCTCATACTTACTATAGCCAGAGGACCTAACTGGGAACGTAACGACGTAAAATCAAGATCTTGAACAGAGGATGTTCCATCAGCAGCACGAGAAACAGCATCTTCTACCTAAGAAGAACAAATTTCAATCAGAAACGGACACCACCAAAACAATCTAGGGGAAAAAAATCATTATTTGGAATAGGAACTCAAGGTAATTGTACCACATAGATTGTTCGTTTTAGAATCAATAGCCCCTCAACTAGAGGCAACAAAAGTATAGTGCTCAGGCATGCCAAACCACAAACCTGCTTTAGTGCCAATATATACAAATAAAGCGGGGTAAAATGGACTGATATTATACTCCAACATGTTGTTTTTCAGCACATTCAACTTCATAGAAAAATTCACAAGATTAAATGACACCACTGAAAGGAAATGGACGAGGCAAGCAAGTTGCTTGAGAAAGTCAAAGCAGAAATGACTCATACAGAAGGTCTATATAGCGGAAATATGGCAGAAGCCAAAGTTCTCCACAAAAGCCTTATAAAAACAAGCGCCGCTGATCACTAGACATTCCTACCAGATGGCGGCATTGCGCTTCAATCATATAATCAAATCTTACAAATGGAAAATAGAACTCCAAGGGTAAGCTTGTCACCCTACTGGTTCAAGTATGCCCAAATAGATGGCCAGTACAGTGAAAATCAGCAAATGCCAAAAGCAAACTTTTCCTGCAGACAAATTTGTTTTCTGAAATTCCTTACCCTAAGGACTTTCATTATATTCCCAAATACAAGGAAAGAATTTCGTAGAAGTCTCCTACAGTAATCTACCTTCGCCAGAACTGCAGCACACTCTCTCTATGGAACGAATTTCGTAGAAGTCTCCTACAGTAATCTACCTTCGCCAGAACTGCAGCACACTCTCTCTATGGAACTATTTTATATACTTGGCTTGGTTGGTAACCCTTAGCTGAACAGGATAGTCTCTGTGGACAATCAATCTTTGAAATGCCAGTCTTTCATAAGCAACTTCCAATTCACTGACACATCATCACCAATCACCAACATTGCTGTTAAACAAGGTTTAATAAATAAATCACCACCTTAAAAGTAAAAATCAAAGTGTCTCCTCTAACTCTGTGTAAATGTAGACACTCTAAGTTATTCAATTTTTTCTTATACAACTAAGTTTGCATCCACTATACAATTCTTCTATATCTACGTGTTTCATTCCATATCAAGTCTTCCATAAGGTTTAGGTACTCTTAAGTCTTTACTCCACATTCTCTCACATAATTCCCTATCTCTTTCAATTTGCACCCCCATCATATACTAGTATCTTCTCAATGGCACACCCAGAAGCCTATGTGCCCAAACTAAACCATAAACGAGCTTCTCCCATCTGATATCAATTTCAATGACCCCTATCCTTTCCTGAATCCATACATTAATAATCCTATTATTTCTCGAGGGTTCACCCACTCAACTAAGCATCCTCATCTCCGATACACTCATTTTGTTAAAGTGTTGGTGTTTAACTGCCTAATAGTTCCTACCATTAAGCATCTCAGGGTTTATTGCCAAATCTCTAGAATTTTCCGCGCAGGTAGCTCCACAGTCCATAAATAAGGTCAGCATTCTTCCATTACATCCAGTCTATTTATATCAATGGGTAAGATAATCCATCTATTTCTCCATCCATTTCACATCAAGTCAGCTATTGAAAACCTTCACTCTTTGGGCCTTCACTTTCTGCACTTTCCATCATCCTGTGACACCCCATGTGCACCATATCTCACCAATTTAAAAGGAAACTTTTAGTCCTAACACTCCCTCCATATTTCAAGCTCCTCGTGTACTTCAACCCGAGTTCAATCTCGCAGCACTACATCATCAGCAAGCACCCATAAAGGAACATCATCTGGGATATTCTTAACGAGCTCATCCATTACTAAAGTAAAACATTAAGGATTTACAGTTTGACCATTTTGTGACCCTATGGAAGATGAAAATGATGGTTCCATAAAACATATCCTTCAGAGCTTGTGCTTAAGCAATTCATGCTCCTTTCTTCTATTGAATCTCCAAAGTTATCTTGGAACCTTGTCATATGCTTTACCCAATCCATCCAGACCACCCTCTTGTCTGTCCTTATGCCTTTCTACCAATCTCTATAATGAGTGGATAGAAAACCCACAGCAATTCTATGTGATGGATTTGACCAAAAAAAGAACATAATAACATGCAAAGCCTCATGCAAGAAAGTTACTCTGTCCCTATATGTGTCCATTTATAACCAACCAAAAAAAAAAAGAAAATAGTATCAACAGTTGATAAAGTGACCAATGTGGACCGTACAGATGCTCTTTTGAATGCAGTATCCACCCATTCTGACAATTCCAACGTAGCTTTATCTTCAGCAGACAATGAAAATCGATGAACTGCTTCTTCTCCTAGGTCATACTTAGCCCGCTGCATGCAGCTGCATAAAAGTAAATCGAAATAATCAAAACCCAAGAGAATAATACTTTCTTAAAGAAATTACAACCAGGAAATTTCTAATAGAAACCAGAAATGTTGAGACATTTAACTGTGTTTAGTATAATAAGGTGGATTACCTTTCTCACCAATAAGACAACCAAACAAACATAGGGCAGTGTTGTTACTCTGACTCAGTTTAAGAAAGTTCTTAAAGATAACCAAGGGAAATTAACACCAGAAGATAGATCTAAATCTAAACAACACCCCCCAAAAAAAAAAAAAAAAAAAGAGGGAGAGAGGGAGAGAAACGAAACAAATGCCGATGGTGGAAAACAAAGACAATACTTTTGTAGAATTTTATGTTATCAGGCAGTAATCTAGATTCCTTGCATAAAGTAAAAGGCACATATTTCAAGTTTTCCCCTATCGCCCAGCTTCACAATCAAGCTTCTACAGCATCTAGATAGTACATCTGCAATCACATGCACCTTCATATTTGAGAAGTGAGTTAAGTCCCATGTCAAACCTGAGAAAATTTTACGATGCTCCCTAAGCACAGCATTCTCATCAGCCCAAGCCAATTACCACATTTCAATTTCTAAAGAAAAAAAAGTTCACACCAAATGCCAGGCCAAGATTGGCTGGGGTGGATGTAGATGTTATCTAGGGGCCCCTAAAGATGTCTCATCAAATTTAAGCAATACTATGACCTCCTTACCAGACTTCATCCCATTTTCAGACAAGGACATGTAGTGTTATGTGTTATGTACGTGCATGTTCACAAATGTCTCTTCCTGGTACCAAACACTAGAAGCAAATGTCCAACACAACACCTCTTCTATGTCACAGTTAAGGCAAAAAAAAATGGCTTGTTCAATGAATTTTAGATTGCTTCAGTCTTCTTGGAACTGACTCAAATAGCTCAATATTGATACAAAAATATAGGGACAATTCCTGTTGACAGTAACCTTCATAATCACTATATGTTAGCAGCCATTCGCCTGAACATAAATGAGAGCCAGTCTGCTTAAATGCTTCTAAATAAAGTTAAACACAGACTCACAGGTTGAGTAGCTTGGATGGGGCTGCACGTAACACAGTCAGTGCCTCCTTCCAACTCCACTGGCGTTCATAGAGTGGTAGAAGCTGCTGCAAAATAGACAATCGCCATTCCCAATCTTCAATGAAATGCTTAGACATAGTGATCCTCCACTCCAAGGCCTGTTTTCCTTCAGTACTTAACCCGTCACTCATAAGATGTTCTTGATCAGATAAAGATGATGGTAGATTTCGACGTAATATATCAAGCAGAAATCCAGTGAATGATATAACAATCTCATTTGCCCCTTCAACAGCAGTAAAGTCAGTATGCTCCTGAGCACATGAATCAGGCGATCCATGATAGCCTTTTGGTGACGCACAGTGTGTCAAATTGAGAGAGAGATTATCCATGTGTAAAAGAGAGATAATCACATTTATCATAAGTATCTGCATTAAAAAAATTTAATATTGTGTAAGGGTTACAAACAAATTAAATGACCAATGTCAATAATAAGAAGCTATACAAATCCATGGAGAAGCATTGAAAAAACTCATGGAGACATTAAAAATCACCGCCATCCCATTTACAAGCTTGATACTACCACAATTATCACCCCCCGCCTTATTAAATAATAAAAGCACGTCTTCAGCCAGGACTGTGCAACAGGTGAGAAACAGAGTCATAGAAGTCAAATACACTGAACTTTCTTAAAGCTAGAACACTACATAGAGCGATCAAAAAACTGAGTATGAAGTGCAACTTAGTCCTAATTCTTTTCAATTGGATAGTTAACTCCAGAAAATTTCCTAAAGATGCAATGTGGAATTCCAAGAGGTTTGGCAGGAACTCGTGTTTGAAAAATCATATTTCTCTCCAAAATTGTCCTATTTGGCTGTCGGTAGATAACTAAAACTTAATTGAGATGATTACCACGTTTCATTTCCTCATCATTAGGGAAAGTGTGTAACAATCATGAAAAGTGGAAATTCAAATGAGGCATAGGGATTTTTGCAATTCAATTTATAATATATTGTTCAAACTAAATTGGTTAGTAATTAGAATCAGCAATGTTTAAGTGAAATAGATATGGATAATTAGCATTCCCCACATCCTGTTAGCCAGTAGGATATTTTCAGTTGAAAAATCGTCGGACTTCCGGAGACAAATCTGGCTGAACCGGTTGGAATCCCTAAATTGCACCATTCTAAAAAGTTTTAGTACTTCATTGATTAATTAAAAGATTTAAAAACGAATCACACTATGAATAGTGCACTAATTAGTTCCCCCTAAAGAGATAGCATGCAGAGCCAACTGTGATCTAATTTCTAATAAGCTTTGTCCCCACAATCTGCTTCTTTTGACACAAGTAAATTCCCTAGAAAATTAGTTCCCAAGCACCAGCAAAGGATCTTTCAATGTAACCATTTTTCTCCAGTTTTCAATCTATTCTTCCTACCTGAGGAAGGTGGAACACCAGCTTATATGAGGACCAAGAATCAAAAAGAATCATCAGAGAAGATATACGTAATCAGCACATTGTGCAATTGATATTTGAAAGGGGAGGGGTGTGTGTGTGTGTGTGTGTGTGTGTGTGTGTGTGTGTGTGTGTGTGAGAGAGAGAGAGAGAGACATATCTCGGTCACTAAAGAAACTATTTGTGCTGAATCCCTCTAACAACAACAAATCATATCTGACACATCCCCCAAACCCACCTAAACAAGGAAATCCATTCTCAAGAGCACACTCCACATACTTTTATAATGACATATGGCCCCACAGGAGTTTACTTTGACGTCAAATAGAAACTTAGATGTTTGGTATAAGTGGTGAACAAAAAACAGAGATTCAAAATATATGCTTGAAAGCAATGACAAGGCACAAATAACTAAAAGCAGGTTTTAAATTCACACATACCAGAAGATGGTCAGGATAAAATGAGGAGAAAGGATATTGAAAGAGGGAAAAGAATAAGAGGATCAGATGACCTTGCGTGGAACATATTTGATCGCCTCCAAGTGATTACGCAAGTCTTTTAGATGATGAAGTGCCACTTGTCCATGATCTTCTCCTTCATTATGCACAGTCTTTTCCATCGCTCCAAGAGCAAGAACAGTGGATTCCAAAGCATATCTCATGTGCATAAGCTCAATATCTTGCATCCTACAAACAGTTAATATGCATCTCAGGATGAAACTGTGAACTCACAAGCTAGTGACTATTCATAAAGAAACTTTTGCAGATGGCAGTTGATATAGCAACAAGAACAAACAAGTTCCCCTCACAGTTTACTTTAATCAATAAGTTTTGCATGGTATTAGGTAAAAGAAAAAACTGCAAATAGCAAGTCAATTTGAATAGAATACTCTAAACCACATTGAAAACAGAAAAACCACACAATTCGGAGGGAGTACACTTTGCTGTCATATAGAGGCAAAAATTATAAAAAGACACCAATGATCCAATGGACCACGCCAGAATTCATCTAACTAAAGATATCAATACAGAGCCCACTTTACAGACATGTTACATTCTAACATAACAAACCCGCTGATCACACAAAAGGTCTTAAACGACCCCAAAAAATCTCACAAGAAGCAAGAATTGGCAGAAATGTATATAATGAGCTGCAATTAGACCATTCTTCAACACAAAAACCTAAAAAAGAGATTCTTTTAGCACGCAGAAATGGAACACCATTAGTGAGAACCAAGACAGATTTAAGTTCAATAGTTGTTCGAAGTGTCTAAGGAAACATACTAGTAAAATAAGTATTAACTGAAACTTATATAGGCCAAAAGAAGTGGAACCCACTTCAGCATTTAGCAGCAATGCTAAAAATGTGCTTGCATGCTAACCAACGAAAGATTCATTTACACGAGTGCTAATCAGCCAATTGATGCTAAGGTTTTATGTTCACAAATAGTCTTTCCATCAGTTTCTCCATCGCTGAAGCTGAAAATCTAAGAACAACGATGAGGATTTAAAATTAAATTATTGTAAATTCTTGATTTAAAGAAGTGTAGGCATATACCTCTTCCAGGCAGCAGTAGTAGAAGCAATGGGTTGCATACTTATCAATTCAATAGCATCTTGAAATTTGATACCAGGAACCACATCGAACAGGACCTGTCCGGAAAATATTGTGCCCAAATTAGCAAAAACAGCATTTAAGACAAACATATAAGCGCACAATAGCACATACACTATCATATGAATCCTAAATTCTAGAAAGTCCTGCAAAAAAAAACAAGAGCAGACTGATGACCATCATATCAACCCATTCAGAATGCATTTGTTTACTCGGGCATGTCCATAAGATCAGCAACTTCTTTTCTCATATGCTAAAAATCAGAGTTGCAGAATATAGTAAATAATGAAAGGAAAAATAATTGGTACACTACAATCTAAACTCCATAGACCACTCCATCGAATATGGAAACTGCAATACAGTTAAAAGATCTGGTGCCTAGGCTCCAAGAGATGGTCTTACCCGCAGAGGACTTTGAGCAGAAAGCCTCTCCAATACAAAGTTCTCAACAAAGGGGTCCAAATCAGCATTTTCAGACATAGATGTAGTATCTTCTTTTCCAGACAACAGTAATGAGGACTTTGAGTTCCATGTACGACCAGAATTCACACAAGCAACAAAGGAAGCAAGATCAAGCTGATAACATAATGAATCACAAAGATTTTCCACGCAAGATACCTGCCAAAATGCAAAGACATACAAATACGTATTTGATATAAGGACACAGAGATACATGCTTGAGAAAATAAATAAAAAAGATAAACAATAAATAAGAGTACCTCCTCCGATTGACTCCCATAAAGAGTTGATTCTTCCAGACGGATCACTCGTGATTTACTTGTCCACAGCAACTGCATCAATTTTCTACGGGCTGACGTATTACCAGGCAAGAGATCCCAACCAATCGCAGCTACTAGTGGTTGAAGCCGGGGAAAAAGTAAAAGAACCTGTGACATATGTAAATAAGACTAAGAGAACATGATTTAACACCACATATGCGTCAGAGCTGCAGGCTACAAGTATAACCAACTCACAAGTAAATATGACAGAGATTAGCTATTCAATTCAGTACTCACGTATTCAGCTAAAGATAAGACTGGACACGTACATTGCTAGCTTCTTCGAGCTGTTGTCTCTTCACCAAAGATATAGTGGTATCCATGACACACTCAAGTACATGTAACCTACAAACTCGCGCATAGTGGTACATATCTCGCATGCAAGCACTAACAATCGTTCCCAATTGTGAGGACTTAGCATTTGTGTCCATGTCTGGTGCAGATTCCTCCATATATTTTTCAAAACAATCAAGGGGTAGCGGGATTTGCTTGTCAAGTGCTCTGTACTTCTCAATGTCTTCAGAAAGCAACTCATCCTGAATAACCTGCATCAGCAAACAACCAATTAACTTTCTTTCACTAGAAAGACATCTTACAATCTAACTGGCATAATAAAGCAAGATAATGCTAGGATGAATGTCCAAAATATCAAATTGGCTAATTCAATCAAATCATCATGGCCTGGAACTGAATCAAATTCTGCCATCAGGCCAGTTCAAACTAGATCTGATTAAGTAGACACAATTCACCAGCTTTATCCGGAAGTCAAACATGGCAATCAAGTAATTAGCCCACAGAACTGAGATTCAATGTCCCAGAAACACCCACTTACGACCCATCGTAAGCATAACCCTGAATAGAGAAAGTTGCATACGCCCAAGATCCTATTGCCAACAATTTACCAGGGGACAATTTATAGAGTTTCAAGCCTGATGCTTTTAATTTCATCCAACCATCAGCTTATAAATAAATCAAATTCAAGCTTCTCAATCAACAAATCCAGTTAAGATAAACTCCACGAATTTCAACTCCAAATGTCCCGTCGCCCAAGGCAACCAAATTCATCACCAAGAAAAAAGAATAGCACCTGAATCATTTGTACAAGATGTGGGCAGTCTGCTGCAAGGGCTTTTGCATATAAGGAAAGCAACTTTTCCCGCATAGCAAGCCAAGAGTCAAAAGATCCTCCCCTTCTTGACAAAAGCATCTTGAGGAGATCTTGTAATACCACACTATCAAGACATTAGAAGTTTGAGTGCATTAAGAAGAATTGAAAGAAGATTAGTCATTGAAAAGGTAAAAGAAGAAAAGAAACATGCAGAAGTTCAGAAATTGTAAAGCTAGTAAAACTAAAGCTCCTTTTCCCCAGTTAAGGGCAATCATCAAAAATATTTCCAAAATATGACTTTCGACTAAAACACAACAGAAAATTTGAGCGTGCATTAAGATATAGAGAAGTCTTCCCAGTGTCAATTTTACCCAAAACTGTCCGAAATCTGTTTTCAGTTATCAATTTCCCTTCTCTTGAAATGATTTTTAAGTATATTAATTTCAATTTATCATGTTTCAGAACCCCTCAAACTTCCAGTTCCAGTTTTTGTTGGAAATGAAGAGATCCAGAATAATTCTTCACAACATTGATATTTTCCATTTCAGTTGGCAAATAAAACCAGAGCATTTTATTTTTTCCAAATCTCCAAAGCTTTTTGTAATTTTCAAATATCTGGAAATGAGGAAGCCTGGTTGTTCTCCAAAAATCAAATGCTATTTTTTATTATCAAAAAATCTGGAAAGAAGGGATCCCACTAAACATGTTCTTTTAAATAAACTGGAACTTTTTCCAGTGTTACCAGTCATAATCTGACAGTGTTAGAGTTAAAAAATGCTTATAAGCCCCCAATCCAAACTCCGCAAAACAGGGTCACATTAAACAGAAATAACGGCTTTATAAGTAAAACTGAATATATGCCCCAGATGATACCAATCCAAATACTGATCACAAAGTGTTCAACTCTCGGCAATAAATAACAAATTATAAAAGTTACAGCAAAAGAAGTCTAACTAAATACTGTGCTTAAATCACCAAACGCCAGCAAAATATTCTACTCCCTACTAAATCTATACATCAACCAAGCCTCCTCCACTCTATCACCCACCAGCATATGTACATGCCCCAAACCCCCCAAACAACCTTTGACCGAAGTTAAAAAATCAAACACCAAATGCAGAATGGTATTCGTGTAGCCAACCCCACTCAGTGGGATGAGGCTTGTCATCGGTGTCATTGCTGCTGCTGCTACTACAAAGAAAGGAACTTTCCCCGAGTTTTACATCCTACCTAGATGGTGCCGAAATATTAAGTGTCAAGTGCGAAAATTTCAAAACCAAATAAGGAGAAATATATGCCTAATTTGGTTTACTACAAACAATTCTTTGTCCAATTCTTTGGATACGGAAAGCATTTTCCACAGGAGCTCTTTCTCCAGCTCTTATTCAGTTTCACTTTGTCTATGAGAAACAAAAATTGTATTAATGATGTGACAATCTATACAGGACAGAGTTGTAAAAGATACTCCTTTTACTTAACGCCGTTACCAAGCAAAATAAAATTGAAAATAGGAATCTAACAAAAGGGGTATTAAGGAGGAACCAATACTAAGCAAAACCAACAACCAAAGAGGTACAAAATAATTTTCAGATGTTAAAAATATGTATATGGGACGAGAAAAACTAGCAGCAAGGACTAGGATCTAGGAATAGTGATCAGCTTCACTGCACATCTAATCTATTTAAGGTCAAGAATGATAAAGATGTTGCCAACTCAATATGAGGAATAAGGAATAGCAAAAATTTCACATCAGAATCTTGTGTGACATTCGAGGTCACCCCTGCACAAGATAAAGCTCAATAACAACAAGAAAAATTGTTCAAGTTTTCAATGACTCAATCATGGGGGTTTACTTTGAACCTTATTATAGATAACCACAATAGAGATGAGGGTGTCCAATAAGCACATTTAGTAGCAATGATATTGATACCAATAATATAACGATACAGAGTTGAAATTGGGTATATCCAGGAGAAAGTTATCCCTACCATTTCTAGGTGCTATGATGTAAGTAGTGTATTAAAAAGCTTTAGGATCAGATGGTACTCTACAATGAAGGGGCACCTTAAATGAGATATGGTGAATTGCAAGAGACTAAACTACTACCTTCACAAAAAGGGCCTAATCTAAATATCTCAGTCTCTTCAACAATGGGATGCTATATAGAACCTGGCATATATTAGGATCTTTATAGCAGACTCCAATTAGAAGGCCTGTTGTTCACAAAGATTTTCATTTAGAACGTGAAAAGATATGAATGGTGATATTTTCATCAACTAGCATCCAGGGAGCATCCGAACAGTTCCTGTCCCAACAGACATGGTCAGACATGCTTCATCTACATACCCGACATGATTTTTCCGCCCCTAAGAGGAAGAACCAAAGGAGAGTATTTCTAACTCCTGGTCCAACAAACCATTAAAGCAGAACCAGACAAGATATGGCTATCTGGACATTATCAAACTAATACACCAACTAACAGCAACTTCACCCAATCTGTAGATGAATTGCACATCACCTGGACATTAGTTAAGACAAGGGGTAGAGCAGATAATTACAGCTAGCTAATGAAACTTTAATAAACGCATAAATCTCCAACTGTCAACATAGAATTTGTACGGTACCGATTAAACAGTGTCCGCCTCTAAGGTAACACCTAAATTTCCTGGAAGAAAAAGGATACTTACCAGAACTCCGTTTCATCTACTCCATGGTCAAGGTGAAGAAAACGAACATGGTCAATTGCACCTTCCTCATTCCCATCACTGAGACACTCCTTCATTGCATTTAAATGAGCTAACTGAATGCTCTTCTGCATCAAACCCATAATCTTAACATCTTCCTCCTCCAACAACAAACCCGCCCGAGTCTTCCCGTGCCTATGCACCATCAATGCTAACCCAGATTCATCAACCACCCAACCTTGCAGTTGCCTCTGTATGTTCAAACACAACGCATCAAAAATTTCCGCAAATTCTGGAACTATGGCCCCCAAACACGATAACTCCTCTTCGTCAATTGAGGACGTGCCAGCACTCACGCTGCCTCCTGCGCCACCATTATCGACACCCTCACTTTCCACAACATCCGCCTTCAACCTCCTTACACCTAACTCCAACAACACACCCAAAACCCTACCACAATCATTCAATCTCCTATCTACGTCCCCGAGATCCTCATCTCTGCTCTCGCTCCACGTGCTATCATCACCACCCTCACTCCCCCCACCACCTCGGCCATCCACGCCCATCCGAATCTTCGCCAAAACCGCGTCGCTCAGGCTCTGCACGTACAACAGGAACTCGACACGCAGCCGCAGGGCCTCGGCGTCGAAGCTCCACGCGGTCAGCGGCCTCTCGTACCGCAGGAGCTCGAGCGCGCACAGGTAGGCGAGGAGCGAAGGGTTCGGGCACGACTGCGACCACAGCACGTGCTCCACCCGCCCGGCGCGGCTCACGATCGTCTGCAGGACGTCGAGCGCGAGGTCCGGGTCCTTCGCCCGGAGCGTCAGGAGGATCGCCCGGAGCGGCTCGAACTGGGCGAGGTGGAGGTGGTTCGCGGCCACGCGCAGGAGGAGCCCCGTCTCCTTGTCCACCTTCTCCATCGGGAAGAACCGAAAAGAGGAAGGGGCGGAAGGGAGGAGGTGAATCCGACGCGATGCTCAATCGACGGTCCGGCGATCCGCGGAGGCGAGGAAGGCCGGAGCCGGAGCGAGCATGGCGATCGACGGCGAGAGAAGAAAAGCGTTCGATTCGCGTGGGGAGAGAGAAAGCGAGCGAGAAAGTGAGAGAAAATTGCGGGGAGCGGGGGGGTCGAAATTTTCTCGAGAATCCTGGAGGCAAGAAAAGGATTTCGGAGTGGATTCGAAGGAGATGATGACGACCCCCTCCCCGACAAAATTCCGGTACTCGGACAAACTGCAATGTAGTGCGCTGGTTCGTTTTTTTATTTTTTTTTATTTTTAAAACTTTTAAATTTCTCTATATATCCGTTGTTCTCTAATTATTAAAATTTAATTTATAAAATCGAGTTATTTTTTGTCCTACAAATTTTCATTAAAATCCAGCCAAATCCAGCAACGTGAAGAATGTCATGCGCGTAGATGCGGACGCGGCCACAAAAAGTTGAAAATACATATTGAATTCGATTACTTTTGAATACTCGAGCTTTATCAATTTTTTCTTTATTGCCAACTGAACCTTTTAGTTTAGTACTCTAGTAAAGAGCTTTGTAACTGCCTTAAGCTTGAGTGATCGCAAGGTCTTTATTAGAGCTTGCCAATGCTCAAATGGACATCGCAAACTTGAGTAGTAGCCAGCTATGTTTGAGAGTTTGAATGAGCTCGGGTGGGGATGACAAATTTGCATAGAAATGAAATTCAATTGATTTGTAGCCTATGGATTGACACATGTAGAAAGAAGGCAGTTTATATTTTTATGTCCCAACCAACATAGGCATTGGCCAAATTTTATCCATATCATATTTCAATGTCTTTTGATACTCAGGTTGATTGAATTTGGCTTGACCTGCTATTGGAAAGATTTCAAGGAAATATCTTAAGGTAGATTTGGCTTGATTTGGTATTGTAATCCGATATATCGCTATGATGCCTAATGTATTGCCTAAATATTATCCAAATCTTAAATATATTGACATGTCTGGATGGGGCCAAGCCGAGTGTAATATAAACCTCATAAAATATAATCTAATGTCGGAACGTTTTAATAAAATTATAAATTACTTTTCATTAAAATAAATATGAAAACATATTAAATCGTATCCATTCGACGTTAATCCGGATCGTCCAGATCGGGCCCAAAAAAGGCCCGTGGGCCTCAGCCCCTTCCCAGTAAAATTGTGAAGGCCTTATATAATTGGAGTGGGTAGGCCCAAAACACTCTTTAAGTCGGAAGTCATTGTTTCGTCCTCTTCCCTCCTAAAAATTAGGAATTTTAAGAATTGGATAGGCCCACATCATCTCCATTTTTTTTTTTTGGTGAATTATACAAAGATCATAATTTTGTGAGTGTAATCTCTTATCATTACATTAAATTAACGATCTTATCACGTGATAAATATACCAAGACACCAAAGTATATTTATTATATCAAATTACAATATGCCAACTGATGATGCATTAAAAATAAATGCATCCGATAAAATTCTATAAATTACTTGCTATCACGTTTCTCATCGTCCATCTAACTCATAAAATATATTTTTTTATATTTTCTAATCAAATCATTATATATGATTAGGTTGGAAATTTTATTTTATATTTTTCAAAAATATATATAAGGTGTTTAATTGACTTTACTTTTTTTTATCAACCACAATCTTTCAACACATACCCTTTTACTTTATTGACTCAAAATACCTGTAACTTTCATAACATATAATTATTGACAAAAAAATACTTTTAGGTTATACTTAAATTTAGGCAAACAAGCAAGACTTTTTATTTATTGTTGGCCCCTCGATGTCTTTTTTCTAAATTCCTCCCTACATATTATCCAGGGAAAAATACCTAAAAGAAAACCTTATCACATTGGTACTACTTCGGTTCTAAATATTTTAATTTAACCAATTTAATTCTAAATTGCATTTGTATTGGTTAAGTCCATTTGACATATTTTGACTATAAATTATGAACATGAACGCTGATGATCTTATGTAGCATGCGCAACGCTAATGTTCACATATTTTAATAATACTTTAATATTTTTTGTGGTTTTTCGATTTTTCCTTCTTTTTTTGTGTTGTTTACTTTTTTTTTTGCATATGGCTAGCAAAGGCCGCCGATTGACCCTCGACGGCTCTCGCTAGCTCTAGGTGAGAGAGAGGTCGCAACATTACTCATAAACTCTCAACATACTAAGAATTGAATCCCTAGCTCTGATCAAATCGCTCTAAGGCACATGCGGAGAAAGACGGAGAAGAAGAAAAAGAGGAAGCGTTTGATATGATAAGATAAAACTCTATTTAGGAGAATGGGATAAACAAGAGGCAAAGCTACCCATCTTGTTGGCTTGCGAAACCTCCCTTTTATTTTCTTTTACTTTTGTCTTCCTTTCTTCTCCTCATTCGGCCCCTTCTTTTCGGCCTTCATGTGTTTTGTATCCTCCACCTTGTCACAATGTAACCCTCCATTGGCTTCTCTATCTGTGGTGGCCTTGCTGCTTCTCATCTGCATTGGCAAGCTAACTCTTCGGTGTGGCTCGCATCGTCGGAATCAACCTTGATTTGCCTAAGAGAATCTTCTCCTTTCTTGATCAGCTTGCAATCATAGTGCTTTAGCTGGATCTTGCCTTCCTTGGCTCTTTGGGTGCGTCGTTTGCTTGATTGACACCTCGAGTTGCTCTCCTTCGGTGAGAGTGTCCCGAACTTCGCTAACAGCCCTCGCTAGACCTCATGCCCAAAGGTTTTTAAAAAATATATACAAAGAACGTGAAAGAACGAAAAAAGAAAAAATTCAAAAAAATATAAGAAAATGAAAATATTATTTGAATATATCAACTCAATTAGAAGCTTCATTTCATCATCGTGTCTAGATATCATGATAATAGCGAAGTCAATATTAGTTGTGGTAAAAACGAATTAACCTGGTTAGTAAATTGTAGACTAGAAGCCCAATCAATTTTTCTCTCTCAAATCCAAACCGTTAGCTCTGCAAGTAACGGAGATCGGCTCCATCTAAAAAGCGATACTCTCCCAGACTTAATGATAAATAAAAAAGAGATAAAAGTCATGCAGGAATGCTCTTGTACTCTCCTCATGTTAGTATTTGTGGGATATTACGAATAGAATAATGACCAACGTATAAATGTATATATGGATGCATGACCCCTCAAATCACCAACATATATATTCTCCTTATTTAATGGTAGCATTGGGCAAAAATGTTATAGTACTCTTTTTGAATTGGATTTGTGAGATGACCCCTATACATAAGCATAACCCATCAAATCATCACCATAGATTTTTTTCCTTATCATACAGTTAAGATACAATCGCCTTATCTATCACATACCCCACCGAGTATAAGAATTCTCTAGAGCAGGGTGAACATTCTCCACCATGCCCTTGAGAATATTCTAGAGCACCCCAAAAACTTTAGACCCTGCAAAATTCAAAGTTATTTCCGATCGGTCTAGTCACCTTTTCAGTCCTATTTTCCCTAAAAGACCTTTGGCCCATGACACCTTGTAGTTAATAACAAAAATAATGCCTTGAGAGTTGGATGCGCATAGGAATGATGCTTAGGCTGCACAGAACAACAACAAGCGAAAGTGTTGGCTTTGAGGAACGTCAATCGCGTCTCTCTCCTGAAAAATTTCAAAGCTGCCCAAACTTCACATCATTTTGATCCCCATTTCAACGACTTTAATCAAGTAAGGACCTTTCTTTTGCGAAGCTTGTACTCGTATTCATGGTCGATAATTTCTTTTACATTGTCAAAGAATTGGTTATTTACTTCGATTACTTTATGTGCTTGTTATATTGAGCACATTATTTCCTGTTTTTTAAACCAAGTGCGAGAGAAGTTACAATAATGTATAAATGGGCTCATAAATTTTCGCAAGTGTAGATTTTAGTGTGATTGGGGTCATTGAAAGTGGGATGATAATGAATCAACCGTCCACTCGAGAATGAAAGCATTGTCCCAAGCACGTTGAAGAGATAATAAATCTGATCCAAATTTGCTGGGAAAAGGAAAAACTTCCATACATCATTTTTGGTAAGTTCAATTACAACCTTGATGTTTACATAATTACCAACGCATATTAGGCGACTCTCAGATTTGGATTATCTATTTCAGAATAGACCTGATAAATGTATTGATAGTGCGACACCCATAAGATGGATGGCTCTTGCTAGATTTGTTAGGCCTGTCGAATGGGCTTGGATAAAATTTCAAAGCCCATATGTTCATCTAAAATAATGTAAGACCATGTTTTGTTAATAATTCAATCATAATATTTGAAATTTATAAATGCTAATAGGATATGATAAGACCAAATTTCTACTCAACATTATAATGAAGTTGTCGGAAATTTCACTTTAAAATAGAGTTTGCTTAAAAAAATTACTTATTTAAATTGACTTTTCCATTTAATTGAAATCTTATGGTGCACACACTTTTATCTTCACCTTTTTTTCCTCTTAAATTCGAAACATCTCTGACCTTCACTACTTACAATTATCGACTCATAAATATGCACATTATCATTGTTTTGACTCTTAAGATTTAAATTTGGACAAACCAGCCAAGATTTTTTCAGTTAACTCATGTCCGTGTTTATGGTGTACTCAGCATTAACCGCGGTGAAAATGGATTAACCGTGGTTAATGCTTTTAGGCGGGAAACCGAAATGATTTTACCTCCATTCTCTCGAACGCGAACCGTCGTGCTCGGAAGTAATCTTCACCGCCTCTCTTTCTCCTCCGTGTCGCGGCGGTGTTTTCGCTCCGGCCTTCCTGCTCCGGAGAGAGTCGCCATGCCTCGACCACGCCGGGTTCCTGCCGCCGGCGACGGCGGAACGGAGGCCGACGGTCGCGAGGGGGAGACGCCGCCGTCGATTCTGGACGAGGCCGGCGGCGGAGAAGCAGCAGGCCCGGAGGTCCTCCGGGAGCTGCGGGAGCGGTGGGAGCTCGCCTCCGTTCTCAACTTCTTAAGCGTAGGCTGTCTGGCGCTCCGATCGCTCTCGTTGATTTTCGCGTTTCGCTTTGATCGCTCCTGGTTCCGGAACGAGGAGCGGAAACGGAACGCTTTTGAAGTTTGCCGTCGATTCGATGATGATCGTTTGTGTCGCCTGCAGGTTTTCGAGCCTGTTGTCGGGAATGATCTCAAGTTGTCCGCCGAGGAGATCGAAGGAGGTCTGATCAGGCCGAGCTCTTCGATCGCGCAGCTACACATCAAGCTCTTGAAGGTTCTTACACATTCATGAACCTGCGCTGACGTTGGTAGCTTCTACGATCATTCAGCTTGTCGTCTCGGCTAGGAAATGGTTTTGTCTTTAGTCAGTCTGTTGCCTCCAGTTGCTTTGTTACCTTAATCAACGTATGCTTGGGATTTCCTACCTGGATGGTGTGATATTTCCACAGAAATGATCCCTGCTTTAGAGGAGAAACTAGAATTTTTTACTTTTGGGGGTCAAAACTAGACACGAAAGGCCTAACTTTTAAGACGGAAACAATTTTCAAAACGAGCTTAAGGTTAATATTTGGTGGGAATATTGGATGCTGGCATCCGCTTAAAAAGAAGTTCTACAGGCTAACTAAAAAAATCTAGTAACTTCTGCAGGAAAATTTGACCTGCATTTTCTGCAAATACGCATATTTGCTTTCTCTGGACTCTTGTTATTCAGATAAAAATCTGTTGAATATTTAACTCACACCTGTGAATGTCGTTCTTTAAGCTAATCTAGATTATTTTGGTGCTGGCTGGAACTTCTTTTGGAGGTATGGTCTACTCACAGTTTTCCCAAGAGCAGGTTATAGTTGTGATTGTCATGGGAATGTCAGCAAGAGCTTGTTATCTAGTTTGCCCAGAAGATTCGTCAATACTGTGGCTTATTTGATGTCAATGTAATCTGAATAAACGCATGGCATTTTTTATTTTATTTTAATGAATAGAATAAAGCAACTAGCTTGCCTTGTCTATATCCCAACTTGCCAACTTTCTCTTTCATCCTTCTATGGGTTGGACTCTATTCAGTATTTGGTGCTAGTTTATTAGCATAACATTCACTCTAAGCAGGGAATTCGGCCTATTAGCAAAGCATTGGATGGTTCTGATGCATGGGTGACTGTACTCTGTAAGAAACTGGATCCATGGTGGCAGTGGGTAAGTCAATTCTTTAGTTCTCTGCTTCTGGTTCTCCTATGTAGTACCTGAATGAGTAGATGACCATGAGAGACTGGCCAAATTTCAGGTTGCTGAGGGGAATATCCCATTAACGCTGGCTAATGGGTAATTTCCACGCGCCATCTATTTGATTGCTTTAATTTCCCTTGAAACTGAAACATATAGGCTTAAGTGGCCTTATGTGCTTGTATCAGGAAGGAAATATCTCAGTACAAAGACCTTGATCCGGTTGGTCGATTACTTTTACTGAAAGCTCTATGTGAACTCCGAGCCATTGTAATGTTTTTTCTCTCCCTTTTGCTCCGTATACATCTGATGATCTCGCTATGCTTTTGTATGGAAGTTTTATTGAAATATCTACAGATTTTTGCTCCGTGACTCTGAATTTTAAACACTTGATATCAAATAGATTTTCTGAACCTAACAAAAGTTGGTCCTTTGTAGATGAGCTTTCCGAGTGTCTTCTTCTCTATCAGCTTTGCTAACTCATTACTGAACCTTAATGTCATGCAGCAAGATGATGCAGTGTCTTACATAAACGACGCCCTTAAAGATGGAACTCACATATCTTGTTTTCGCAAAGAAAAGCTTGCTAGTCATGGAAATGGAACTTCTTACTGGTACTGCTAAGAGTGTACTTTGGACCTAATTATGAGTGGTTTGACAAATGGTGATGTTTCCTCTGATGGTCATGTAGGTACGACGGAAATGCAACTGGTGGGTACAGGCTATATAAGGCTGTATGTATTCCCAAGTCGAAGGGTACCACCAAGGATGAACGCTGTGCACCTCTACCATCCAGAATGTTTCGGTGGGAAACACTTGCCACTAATCTCGATGAGTTTTCTGAAGTTGTGGTAAGGAAGTGATAGTGGTTTCTGGATTTTCTAGTTTTTGGGGAGTTTAAGCTTCTATGAGTCACCCATTTCATGCTAACAATGACAGGAAGCACTTGCATCAAGCAAAGGCGTAGCTGAAGTTGCCGTCAGTAGAATCATACAATCTGATATAATACCCGTCCTACAGAAAATAAAAAAGGCAAGTGTTACTAAGGTCTTCATGTAAATGCAGCCCTGTTTTTGTTACTATGACTAATTTTGTTGGAAAGAACTCGATCTCCAAGTTTCATGTTTACTTTATCTCCCCTGTCTACATTTACATTTTCTCATCATATAAACCTGAATCAGTCAGCTTTGAAACAGAAAAAAGAAAGAGCTCTCAAGTGGAAAGAAAGACAAAAGATGCCCCTAGATAATTTTAAGAGTTCCTATGCAGTTGCTCGTCCTCGATCCTGCCGGAATCGTCGGCCTATAAGTTACACATTCGGTATGATGGATTTTCAATTACAACCTGTTAGCTTGCTATTGTTTGGGCGGAACTTTTGGTGTCATTTGGCTTTTGAAGTTAAACCAACTTTCTCCATGTGCAGAGGAGTATGATCAGGCCATTAATGAGGCTATACAAGTCACACAGTAAGATCTTGTTCTCTGAATTGCTTTTGATACTTTATGGATTACAACTTATCTCTCCTTCTAAAGTCAGGTGTCGCCAGGGAATCTCTAGATTTGGGTTTTTTACTGGCTTAGCAGCTGAAAATCATAGTTTCTGTAGACTTGGTACCATTAGTATCTTTCCCTTACGATCATATTGTGTCACCGCTAAGTAGTGCTCTTCTCAAGTGTAGACTGTAGGGGCTTGCGGCCTGGATATTCTAGAGCCAGTATGTTAGTTTTTTGAAGTATAAATGCAAAAGACCATTCTGAGCATGACATAACTGCTTTCTGCATAGTCCGCATTGAATGTCTCAGAACCTTTAAGCTTTCGACAAGAAAAGCAGTGAGAACAATGACAGAGGCTATGCCAGTTGAGGAATGATACGACAAGAAATGCTCTATCATGTTGCTGCACTAAAAAAAGTTGTATTTCTGCCAGATCGTTGGTTGCTAAAACTGCTATAGGAGTTGGAAGCGAGATACTTTTTGAAAAGTGGGACCATAGGGCAGTCTACTCTTATTTTCTGACAAAGCATGTTTTTTTCTTATTTGCATGCGTTATGCATTTCATTCATGCAAAGCTGATGTGCATTCTCAGTCTCATAGAGCCGATGCCAAATAAGAAAATGTATAGATTCTCTCACCAGCTATTTACATAATCTGTTGTTCAGGAGGTTGACTGCTGAAGATCAAAGGAAACAGTACAAGCATCGTGAGCTTAGTAAAGAGGATGATAGCCACAACGAGGATACACATTCACACGAAGGGATTGATAGAATCAATATCTATGATGTTTCTGAGACTCAGATTAACAGTCTTGAAGGAGCTAGAAATGACGACATGGATGAGGAATATGATGGAAAAAACAGTGATGATGATAGCAGTAGGTCAAAAAACTCGGATGAGGACTGCCTTGGTAGCACAATCGATTCTCCTTCTAATATTAATCATCCAAAGAGGAAAATTCATGTTGCTCATAGAGTGGCTGGATCGCGCTGGAGCAAAAGGTTAGCTGGAGCTGCTGCTCACGCAGTTGAGGAAATGGGGACGTTGCACATGAAGAAGTTGCTGAGTCAAAGACCCACTAGAAACTCTGCTCTAGACTCGGCTATTATACCAGATTCAGATGATGAAAACCCATTAGGGAACGCCAACAGCAAGATCATTTTGGACTCTGCTGTGGTTTGTGACAGCGACGATGACACTTCCGAAATGTAACTATTAGGCGAGTCAGGTTACATGCAAGGCCCATTAGTTTCCTTGAATTTTGCGATCTAGCAAGGAAATTGTCTTAATGTACATGGATGACAAGATGTGCCTTTTTGCACATATTATCTCCAGGCAGAGGAGGTCAGTTTTTGCAGAATTTTCCGTGGATGCTTTCTACTACTATTGAGAAAGTTCCCTCAATCCTGACCACCCTCTTACCAGGACAGGACAATGATTTAGGACATCTTATCTTAATTCTGCAAAAGGGAAGTAACTGTTCATGATATTACTGCTGATGGAGTCAGGAGTGGTTTTTTGCCTATTGTAATATGGTTTGCATAATTTAGTTAGTTGCGTGCTGCCATGTGACTTTGGGGGGAAAATTCCGAGAAAAGATTGGTTTATTGCTCGGTAATCGATACATGCTATATCACATTGAGTTCCAACCGTCCTTTTCAAACAACAAACATTCAAATGAGTGATGGTAGGATACCGTATCTTTTCTCTTTTATCCTCTTATGTAAACCATAATGTGATGCCTTGGATGTTGGATAGCTGCAGAACTTCCAAGCAGCGATGTAAAATAGGCTGCTTTTGCAGCAAGTTGTTTTTCTTGCTCTTTAGGTAAGCTGCCTCCTTCGAAGCTCGTCTTAGTGCAAATGAAAATTATTCAAGTTCAGCCTATATGCCATTCAAATTCATCATAATTCGTGTAGTTCATGGTTTCTATTTTGATATCAAGCTGCAGTTGAGCGGGAGCTTATTAATACATGAATTTTGTTGAGCCCTAATAAGGCATCTAGGATCTAATTGAGCTCGTGACTCAGTCCTGGGTGTTAAGCCGCTCTCTTTGGTGGAATATATCTAGAACTATAAAGTTGACCTCGAACTCAGCTACCTAGCCTTCATTTGTGGAGCTCGAATATTTTTTACCCTTTTTCGAAATTCCCACAACAGATTGCTTTCACTAATCAAAATCAAAATCATATTACCAGTTGTCTATTTTTCGTATAATTACTTGTGTGCAAACGAGTGTTTTAGGAAAAATTGAAAGGCTAAAATTTCCACGAGGAAGGTAGGAATCCTCTTTTATGCTTGAAAGTTGTCCTACGAATATCGGCTCATGTCCACGGGGCCTCTTTGATTGAAATAACCTTTCCTTAATCTCTTTGATTGAGGATATTAGATTAAATGAATCAAATTAATTAATTTTATGGGACATAGCCTTCGCTCCAGTCAGGATGGCCGAGTGGTCTAAGGCGCCAGACTCAAGTTCTGGTCCTCGAAAGAGGGCGTGGGTTCAAATCCCACTTCTGACAAAATTTTCTGCCACAACGTTTTCCTTCTTGCACTTTTTAGTAATTTGAGCCCGATGCAATGCAACGTCTTTCTCCTCTGGCCGAGAAGATTATCAATGTCATTCACTGATATCATGACTTCCTTAAATGCATGTGTGCCCACCATTGAATTGGTCGTTCCTTTTTCTCTTTTCGATAAAAATCGTCAGGCAAAATTTTTACACATCTTGTTCAGAGCTATAATTAATTTATCTTTAATGACATGGTTGCATTTTTTAGATATTTGAACCTGATGCAATGCAACGTTTTCTCCTCTGGCCGAGAAGATTATCAATGTCATTCACTGATATCATGACTTCCTTAATTGCATGTGTGCCCACCATTGAATTGGTCGTTCCTTTTTCTCTTTTCAATAAAAATCGTCGGGCAAAATTTTTACACATCTTGTTCAGAGCTATAATTAATTTATCTTTAATGACATGGTGGTGAATGAAGGTTTCTCACTTTCAATTTACAAATTATCAAAACAAGGCATTACACAAATCACCCACTTTCCCCTATCTTATTAGCTTTGGTAAAAAATTCTTGGAACCCCATGTCATGAGTTTGAAGGTTCGTAGGGAAAGTATCAAACAAGTCATCAATCTATTGTATTTATACAAATTCAATCATAAACATTTTAATTGGACCAATTTAGTTCTAAACCTTTTCACATTTTTATTAATTCAATTCATTCAGTCAATTTTGACCGGCCTAACACAATACAATAGATTTATATTTTTTTTTATACTTTTCTTGAAAGTTTGTAGACATCAGGACACGGCACAAGTAGCACCACAAAATTAGTTGATTTGACTTACAAATAACCTTGCTTATGTGAGAAAATACTTACTTTGCATTCTAAGTTTAACTTTTGTTAAGTTGTATATGATAGGCCATTCGCAAGGCGTCATCTCATGACAGGACGAGAGACCCCTTTATCTTGACATGGAATTAGCAAACTTTGATTCATCCCAGTCATATCTTCACAAGTAATGTTGATACTTAGATTCGAAGTGTGTCCACTATAAGACACGCCGAGATGCCACTACACTGTGACTTTGCCGTATGCAACTTAGTAATGTTGGGTTAATGTTAGGCGTCGCGTTCTACGTTATGTTAGTCCTCTGAATGCTCAAGTCCAACTTGAAAAATTTTCACATACCTCAAAATAACAAGAGATCTTCGACTGTCATTCCATCTAAACTCGTCTATGGCATATTATAATTTCGTCCTACCTGTTACCGATACCATTCCACTCAATCGCGACTCGTCACTCTGCCCCGAGGTCGAACGGGTCTTGAGTATAATTCAGGACCGGGCTTGACTACAATGTACTTTTGATTAGCAGCAACTACACTTCACATTAAGGATGAACTAAACGCTAACGCTATCAACATTTAAGCACTATTCACACAAATCACTAGAGGATTTCTGTTAATTTGATTCCGTGGGTTAGAGCTAGTCATGGTAACTTCCTGACGGCCTCTAACATGACTTCCGGATCAAAATTCTATGCTTCCACAGCACAACCTTTTCCCATTAGAAAAGAGGGAGTTTTCTTTTAGGCCTTAGCCATAGAAAAAGAGGCACATCAAATGCACAATGTTACAAAGCCAGGGCAACCGCCTCTTGGGTTCCTCTTTCGCTCCAGACCAACCAGTTTTCACAAGATGCACAGAGAAAACTCCTTAGTCTGAGCAGCTTTAGTGTAGAACACCCGCGGTGACACACCTCAGGTCATATCCTTGAAAAAGGGGTGTTTTAGGGCTTCTTGAGCAGTGAGCCGTTCGGATGGATTGTACTTCAATAAACCTCGCAACAAATCGGTGAGAGAAGATCTTGAGGAGGCCGCATTTTGAGCTACAAGGTTCTGCCACAGTACAATAAACGAAATTAGCAAAACCAAGCAAAATTTCCATTAGCGGAAGTCAATGAATCAATTTCCACAACTCCACGGAGAATGGACCAAAGCAAACCTGTAAAGAATCGAGTTTTTTCACAGCTCTAATACTCTCCCTTGAAACTGCCCCTTCAGGCCAATTTAAACGTGATCCTCGTCTAAAATACATTTCAGCTCCCCTACTGCCAACATAAATAAAAGGAATTTTTATTTAAATACAGGATAAACATTAAAAAACATCTCTCGCTACACAAACTCATTCTTAGCAGGGGAAAATTTGACATTTAAAGATACATCAGCCAAGGAACAATTGAACCAAATAAAACTACAAGGTTTACAAGTTATAAGGAACTTACTTGGCTCCTCTAATCATATGCTCCGGTAGAGGTCCCAACACCCTCTCCATCATTGCCAAATGCTCGAGATTTTCATGGGTTTGAAATAAAGCTTCCCCCTGAGAACACAGTTCCAATTTAAAGGACTTCCTCCACCAGATTTGATATCTGAGCTACAATTGGAACAACAAGACTAACCGTGCATAGTTCAATAAGTATGCATCCGACACTCCATAAATCACAAGGATAACTCCATCCCAAACCTGTAAAAGACACCCCAAAAAAAAAAAAAAGAGGAAAGGAATAGAAGTGAGTCTTAAAATGTTGACAAACCGTAATGGCAGCTGAAACAGTCAATTTTATTTGATAACCACAAACATACAAGCAGAATCCTGACCCACAAAAAAAACTAAGCACCAACTGCTCAGGCATAAAAACGACCTCGTCGATTTACTACTTTAAACACACACCAAACAAAAACTCAAGATTTTAAATGTGAACCTAACCAATAACTCCATAAACTCAAAGAAACATCAACAATCATTATACTTATTAAACTGACCTAATACTAATCAAGTAGGCTTTGGGCTGCACAGTGGCAATGTCATGTAGAGAGAACTATGTCTATCCTATAGCCAGTTCTTACACTATGTAAGTCAAGCTAATCTTAACTTTCTTTCCACTTTATATCAGTTTTATAGAGCTTCCCATCACAATTCAAGGCAACAACTTTCCAGATGCTAGCATACAGGTACTCAGAAAAAGTCCAAGGCCATATATGATTAGAATGAAAAAAATTAGTAAACCCCCCTAGATCAATCAATAGAATCCGTTCTCCCAATCATATAACTCCATCCATTTGATCAGGCAACACACAACAGATAAAAAAAATCAATAAATTGAATATCTAATATGATTGGGAAAAGAAAGACACTTGCAATTCACCATGAACCACAGCATTATATCCCTCAAACTGGTGACTTCCCAAACACCAACATTGAGGACACTCGCAACCAGAGCTCTTAAACAGAACCCAATAGTCACAGTATTGTAAATTTCCTCTGTTACAACAATCACTACTACATTATATCCTTCCATTAAGAAATCAACAGGAACGAGTTTAAGAGTTTCTATACCAACATCAAATATTTTTAGATAAAGGATTTAAGAGTTTCTAGACCAACATTAAATGAAAATCTTTATTGAAACAGAACACAAACATTCAAAAGTAATCAAGTACAGCAGGGGAAGCACACTTTTATGTGCTAATGTTCAAAAGGTTTCAATGTGTGGATGGCCAGTTACCTAGGATAACCTCCGGTGCTCGGTAATGCCTCGTAGAAATGATGGAGCTATGATTTTGATTATCATACGCAGTACTACCAAAATCAATCACCTTAATGGCACTAGACTTGGGCAAGCACCGATACTGCATTGCACCTGAGGTCGTCCTCTGTATGATCCAACAATTTTAATAAAACAGAATTATCCTAATTAAGACACAATTTCCAATTTGTAAGAGATCGTGTACCTTAAAATCAGGAATCTTAATGGATTCAGAAGATTCAAGAAGGATATTTTCGGGCTTCAAGTCAGTGTGAATTAAGCGCAAATCGTGCATATCTGCTCAAAGCAATAAAGCACAGACGCTATGTCACATATAGCAGCAGTTAGAAAGCATAAACCTGGGGAAGCAACCAGGTGAAGCAAGAGGCTTTCGGAGGAATATTTATGAGAACAATACTGGAACAAGAAACTAAAACAAAAGCCAAGAATAATCCACAGACATGCTACAGATTCCAAAAGCTGACGTCCAAATTCTCGAACAAGATCCACAGGAAATGGATGATATCTATTTCTCTTTAGAATATCATATAAGCTTGGTCCAAGCTTCTCAAACACCTGATAACACCATTCAAATGCATCCAACAAAAGGGTTTCTGTTTAGTTTCCAATTGAATGAATAGGGTTATTGATAAACTACTAGCACATGAGAATGGCAGGTTCAACCAGATGCCCAAGTTTGATATCAGCACATGGTCACAAAAATCACCAACTTCAGTTATGATTGTGATTAAACATAAGAATGAGAACAGGCTGGACGTTATAAAGAGTGTTTCGAGAGAGATTTCATGAGGAAAGAACAAAATTAGCTATAAAAACAACAGAAGTTAGTCAGATTACTCACTATGCATATGTGATCGCGGTAATCAAACCAATTCCGAATTTGAACACAGCTGTCCAGAGCAATGAAGATGCACATAATTAGACCATGTTATCTGATCCAGCAATTCAAGAAGCCAAAACCACATAAATAATACCGAGAGCTGCCCCTATCATTCTTGCCAATGAGTTGAAGTATATCCACTTCAATCATTGCTGCATCGCGATACTTCCTTATACTTCGGACAACCTTAACAGCCACATATTCTCGTGTTTGGCGATCCCAACATTCCAAGACACGCCCAAATGTGCCTACAGCACTAGCACAATGTTGAATGATGCAAGCAGAATCTCAATAACAAATATCTTGAGGACAGCAGGAGCTCTCGACAGGCTAACCTTCACCCATCTTGCTGAGTATTTTATCTGTTGCACATTAAAATTGCATGTGAAATTAGGACTAACCCACTAAGAGACAATGCCACCAAATACAAGAATTAACTCCAGATTCAGTACAAGTACGCCAGACCCCGTAGGATAAAATAATATTCGAGACATAATTTGAAAAGGCTGCTCGAATCACAGATAGATTTGTAGTCATGATACAACATATTCATCGAATCTAAGAAGGCTCACGACAAATATATTAAATTTCCTTTCGAAGACGCCCAATTTTTTTATGTAAAGAAGAAGAGCAATTCCAAAAATTACAAAATCCAGAACTTAGCCAAATTGAATTTATATGTAGACATTACAGCACAAATCACAAAAACAACAAACTGAGGACCTTGGAAGACAACAGACCAGACATTGAGACCTCATTTCACAATACCCAAAAGGGCCAAAAACATTAAGTTGAGCTAGCGTTGTGGAACCAAGCAAAACAGGAGCTCCTGAGGCTGGACCCATTCGACTAACATAACCATCCAATACATAAACATCCAGCAAACACAAGTGGTTTTGCCAAGACAACGGAAAAGACTAAGATGATAGAACGATGAAAGACGCAGATAACAACCACTTCGCAAGCGAAACCAGCGAAACCGGGACATACCCAAAAAAAAAAAAATGCTTTGTTGAACGAGCGACATGCAGAGGAACAAAACTCCTTCTCCAATCAAAGCTCCAATAAGATAGGAAGCAGACATAAAACCAGAGGAACGAATCACGGTCACGGAAAAACGGCAAGCGCAACACGACAGACATCGGATTAGGGAAAACGTACATCTCGGAGTGAGGTTCTCGCCGAGGCTGTACACGTAATGCCCCTCGCGGTCGTCGTCCCTCTTCGGAGGCGACGGGTGCCGCTCCGCCACCTGATTACCCGTCAAACCAGACTGGTCCCACGCCTACACAAAAAGATTAAAAAAAAAAAAAAAAACCGTTCATCAAAACCTCGAGAAAAACCCAGTCTCCCGATTCAGAAACCCTAGCTCTCCCCCCCAGGCAAAACCGCACGCCAACACCCCCTCGACGGACCTCCGATACCGCCGGCGGGACGTCCCAGGTGAGCCGAGGCCGTTTCCTCACGCGCTCCTTCTCCATGGATTTATACACACCACCGCCGATCTTCCCCGACCGCGACCGCAACCGCGACGAAGCGCGTCCGAGGATCGCCGCTCGGCGCTCGCGTATCTGCAACGCGAATCGATGGGGATTGGGGGAAAACGCGCGCGCTTGCTCGCTCGCGGAACGGGACGATGAAATTAGGGTTTTTTCGCCAGTCCGATTCTGAGGAAGACGAAGAAGGTGCTGACGCGAGCGAGGGATATGCCGGTGGCACTGGTGGCCCCCTTGGAAAGGACTATATATAGGTTTTAGCAAGTACATAAATTTTATCTTAAAGTAACACCTTGATAAGTTCATTTTAACTGCAAAAAAAGAAAATTGATATCCTAAAAAATAATTGTATATTTACTAAAATTTTGCCATAAGTTTTTCCCACTATTTCTTGAAACTTAAATGACATCTGAAGAGTTTTATATAGTTTATCCATAATTTCTCTACAATAACTAAGATCGTATTATTTATTTCCAAATTTCGAAGGGAAAGTCGAAGTGAGAAAAAATCAGAAAATTTGCATGAAACGGGTTTGCACGCTTTGCCTATATACCTCGAGTGTAATGTAAGGACGCAATTTCATTCTCTAATAATTACATCAACAAATCGTGAAAACAGAAACCATCACATTGGTATATTACTCGTATATCAATATATATGTTTGATTGTAACAAAGCAACAATGTTGAAATATCGTGGGACGATGTGTGCCTTCCCAAAGTAGAAGGTGGTCTTGGTATTCGCAAACTTCGTGATTGCAACAAAGCAGCAATGTTGAAATATATTTGAATTCTATTTATTGATAAGGAGTCTCTTTGGTGCTGTTGGATTCATAGCAATTTTTTAAAATGGGATAATTTCTAGGTTGCTTCTAAACCTTCTGTTTGCTCGCGGGGTTGGAAAAAAATTCTTTAGTTGAGGACTTTCGTTGGAATGTGGGCAATGGGCTCTCGGTCTCCGTGTGGTTCGATTGGTGGCTTCCTGTAGGCCCTCTGAACTTAATCATCCCTGATTCCCTTATAGAAACTTCTGGTCTTTCCAGACTTGCTACTTTGGCGGATCTTCTCTCTCCCGCAGGTCGGGTTTTTAGAGCTTTATTGCAAGTTTGGCAGCTGGATTTATCGGTCCTCTCCTCTACCCCTGATCGCTTATGCTGGTGTGGTAACTCTTCGGGCATATTTTTGGTGGGCTCGGCCTGGGAGATCATTCTTATTAAGAAGTGCCGAGTTCCTTGGGCTTCTTTCCTTTGGGATAATGCTTTAGCCCCCAGATTTCAATTTCACCTTTGGCTTATGACGAAAAACCGCTTGCCCACTTAGGTGGCCCTTCTTTCTTATGGGAGAATCGATCATGGATTATGTGCTTTTTGTAGTTCTGTCCCGGACTCCATTGATCACTTGTTTTTTGAGTGTCATATCTCAGCGACGATTGTGTATTTTTGGGCCACCAGATGTAACCTTCCGTGGCATAATAAGCCATGGATGGACAACCTTAGTTGGGCGATGAAGTTCTTTGCGGGTAAGGATTTCTACCATAGCATTGCTCGGTTTTCTTTTGGTGCGATATGAAATCTTATTTGGAAGAAAAGGAACAACGTTATTTTTCGGGGGGAAACCCTGGTGGTCTCCGCCATCAAGAACCATATCATCAAGGTCATTAAAGATAAAGCGCTCACTTTCCATAATGTGCTGGACAACGCAATGAATAGGAGACTCCAGAGATCCTGGGGTTTTGACCCTTCCATCTTCATGGGTTCTTCTTCTCACTAGTGCTGCTTTTTGAGGTGTCGCTGCCTTGTTCTACACCAACCTTCTCTCGTCTCGCTGCTTTCTCAGCTCGATCTTGGAGGGTTGCTATTTGTCTTCCTTCGTGTTGGCTTTGCTGCCTTTTTATTCCTTCTTTTGTTGTTCATCTTACATCGACGCCCTTTCACTCATTGAAGGTTCTTTTTGAGTGGAAGTTTTTTGAGCCTGTCTTTTGTGTAGTTGGTTCTTGCTAATATATTCTTACCTTTTACCATATATATGCTTAAAATTTCTTTAACTCGTGGTGGAAATTCATTGGAAGCGGATTTTCGAAATATGAGATCTAGTTGGGTTTGAATTGTTCTAATACGTTAACAAGGTTTGTGAGAGGTACATGTATGAAAAGTGTTAAAAAAAGTCCGGCTAATTTTGACTAGAAGACTTATGTGACATAGTCGTCACTAACGTGAACATTTTGAATATTTTTTAATTTTTTTTCTCCCCTTTTTTCTTCCTCCAATCAATTGCCAGACCTAGGTGACTACCCAGAGGCAATGGCTGGCGAGGTCGTGCCTTGACCATGGTTGGCGTAGTCTCTAGCGAGGACTCAAGCCTCACTAGTGATCGGCGAGCCCAACCTCATAGAGCCTTGCCTCTAGTCGATTGTCGGACTTCCGCAACCAATGGGAGGAAGAAGGAAATAAAGGAAGGAAAAAAAAAACAATGAAATAAAAAATATACATATAAAATTTGAAAAATCATTAAGATATTACTAAAAAATATTCATATCAGTGTCTAGTCATGTTAGCAAATCGATTGGCGATTCGGTCAAAATTAGTTAGAAGGATTGAATTGACTATAAATCAAAAGGTTTACGATTAAATTAATACTATTAAAAAGTTTATAACGACTCCAAGTCCATCACCAAGCAGGTCACCAACCATCGTCAGCCCCTTCACCTCCAATGACAATGAGATGATTGTTGGAGGTGATGAGGCACGATACGTTTGCATGGTAGGTGCTCAAGTGGTGTGGAAAGGCCTGCTGGCAAATTAAAAATAAAAGAAATAAAAGAATGAAATCTCGAAACCGAAATCCAAACCGAATCAAATTTTCAATTTGAGTTACATTCCATTCAGTTTGGTTCAAACACTCATTTTATCGTTTGGTTCAGTTCAGTTCGGATCTCCTGAAAATCCAATTCGAATCAAACCATTGACATCCTTAATTATCGCATTATAGGCTTGAAAACCACAACACTTGAAATTGAGCAAATTTATACGAGGTAATAATAATATAAATGTCATAACTTTCGTACAACGTTCATTTAAATGTCTTAACCTTTTTATCACTCGCTAGAAAAAACCAGAGGTAATAATAATGTAAATGTCATAACTTTCGTACACCGTTCATTAGAGTATCATAATCTTTTTATCACTCGCTAGAAAATCCAACATAGACACTTATCGTCTTACTCAATCTCATTGGTGCTAACATAAACAATTTTTTAATATTATTTTATTTTTATTTTTAAAATTTAAAATTTTAAAATTTTATTTTTTTATTTCTCCTTTTTCTTTAGGGTCAACGAGAGTCATTCTTGGGTGAAGACAATGTAGCCGCGAAGGCCCTTGCCGAATTTGGGTGGCCATCACAGCCTCATCCAATCTAGGCAAGGGTTGCTGCTGTCTATCGCCGACCCTTAAAAAAAGAAAAAGGAAAATAAAAACAAAAACGAAATTAAAAATTAAAAATTAAAAATTAAAATTCACATCGGATGCTTGGACGCTCAAGTGATAATTTTACTTCCGATGTGATACTTAAATAAGTGAAAAAAAAAATCATAACATTTAAGTAAATGCCGCACGAAAGTTACACCACTTGCGCTATTCTCCTCCCCAATTCAGACAGCACCGTGTGAAGATGCTTTCATCAATCTACAGCATAAACACGTCACGCAAGTGAATTTTCTCATCACGCAACGCAAAATGCAGTAACTTCAGAATTTGGCTGACGTCTATTTTTGTTGAAGCCTTAGCTGCCACCAATCCTTCAAGGAATGACTCTTCTGAGGGATTCCAAAAATCAACCTCACAAAAACGCCTCAGATGGAGAAGAACAGTTAAAACCAGCCCAAAAAAGAACCAGGAAGAGTAGAATAAGTATATACACATCTACGTTATAGGAGGAAAAGCGAAAGGTTTGGTTTCTAAAAGCCCAGAGCCAGCGGTTGTTGCCAGAAGATTGAAAAATTACCGAAGTTACTGGTCAAAATTCCCCAGCATCCCTACAACCAGATAGCCCAGCGCATTTTTACATTTGCCTTTTTTACATTTGCCTCTTACCAAAATCTGCCTAAATAGTGGAGCAGAAATGCCAAAAAATCTCCTCTGCTTCTCCTCTGCACAAATACAAAAGAACAAATCAATTAAAGTTTGAGCATAAAGGGCATTCCAATCATGCAAACCATGCTGGTAAATATCATAGAACATCATGTTAAAGTAAAGTTCTTTTGCACTTAGTAAATACTGATAACTTATATTTTCTCAAAGCCAAGAAAGTTTGACTAGATTTTTGAAAGGGGAGCGTGGCACTTCTAGGTCACTTTAGAGCTAGAGAGGAGCCTCAAAGTAAAAGCTCTAGCAAGCAGAATTGAAATAGAGGGTAAAAAAATAAGCAGCTTTCTTGCTCGAGCAAATTGTATCTTACATACATTGGTTTGGATAAGTTTTCTGCGAACAAGACAATTGGTGCAAACAGACAGTGGGACACGAACCCATACATCTAGAACCAAGAACAAAAGGCACATTGTTCAGTAGAAACAGTCCTTTTAAATTTAAGCGCACAAAGACCATGCTACTGAATAAAATTTCACATGTAAAGCAACAATTGAGGATAAAATGTAGTCTCAATATAAACCTTCGCTTTTGTTGAAGCACTGATTGCCTATTCAGTGGCCGAATGGCGCTATACATCACTTGGACTTCAAAAGGGCCTTGACTTTTTTCAATTCCACCCCTTGTAGCTATAACAAAGGGAAACGAAATTAAGAAGCATCAGCATAGTATAACACATGATCAGTAGGATACACAAAAAATCAGTTACCCTCAGAAATACTAGGGTGAGAAATCATCTCATCCTGAAAGCTGGAAAATACAAACCTTATATAACTTGTCCAAAACAAAATCTGATTTTTGTTGTAGCAAACACCACTCCATTGCCATATCATATACTATGGTGTTAGGCTGTGAACAATGCGAAGTAGATACAGCTTCCTTCTGCTTGAAAGAAAGTGAAAGAGCCACAAATATAAGAAAAGGGTCCAACTGTGCTCAGTCAGGAACTTGATAATGAAGGGGGAGAGAGAAGTGGAGGAAAGAGAACATACTGTCCCCCGAGTCTGTGGCTGCCTTGGATTACTAATTACAAGATGGCCAGTAAATGTTGACTGCTTCCCAGGAGAGCAAGGAGTCTCAACACAGCCGACAAGAGGTCTGGCAAAGTTTTCAAAAGCAAAGAGAGAGAGAGAGAGAGAGAGAGAGAGAGAGAGAGAGAGAGAGAGAGCATTATTAACATCGAAAATACACAAAAGCATATTCTTGCAGCACAAGGTCCAAAGCAGCTCCTGTCACACTTTTGCCCCTTGTTGATGAGTAAAATAGCTAAGAAAGCACTTCAAGATAAACCTGTAAAGAGGTACATTTGTAGACTGGTCTTCCAAATTAAATGGGTAAATGAAAAAGACAACCTGATCAAGACCTACATTGGCCAAGCAAGTAATCTGCATTTTCAAGTCCCCTGGAAATTTCCATGAACTTAAGTTATGCCAGAAACTACTATTTCCATATTGCCCCAACCACTCAATTCACCAAAGAAATATTTGGAGCTAACATTAACGCAGAGTACCCCTACAAGGACCAATCATTTATTGAAAGACAAATTTTATGTGACAGGCAGCCTATGTACAACCATGTAATTTAGTATGTGTAATGTCAGACCATGTATGGAAGATTTAGCTACAGTGTTCACAGAAGCAATTAACGGGAATAGACCAGGGGAAGATTATGGACCTAAAGGAGCCAATAATATCAAAGTAACTAAATTTGAGTTCTATTGCATCTCATCTGAAATGGCTCGACAGCTTTATGGCATATATTAGTGCACAAACTCCTTTTTCCAACATTTTTAGCAAAAGTTTAGTCCCATCTCAAGCTGCCATAATTAACAACAAAGAGTAGACAAAGGAAACAAAAGACAAAGAAGGAAAAACCTATTAGAGCAAAAACATGTTTCCCGTTCTAGCATATTTGCCCTTCCTAAGTTGCAAGACAATTGACGCACAATGACACTTTTTCAACAAGTTCTAGACATTAAGAACGACCTTAAACATATACAATGAACAGTTTATTAGTTAGAACAGCACCATGATTTCCTTACACTTTCACTTAGTGCTAGTCAACCTAAACTTTTGCATGGGAAGTACATCACGAATTTATTGGTCAATGAAACTTAACCCTGCTTTAAGACGTGTTCTCTATGTATGGAAATTCCAACAAGTTGAATTAAAGAGCATCGAGTCCATTTCTCTCCTTATTAAGGTAAAAATTTCAAATTGTCCCATGAAGTGAAGTCGTTTTCTCAAAAGAGTATCCAAACTAAACTTTGTCTCAAAGAAGCCCATTAAAAGTGGGTGACTTGGTAAAAATACACCCCCCCCCAAAACCCAGCTCACTGGCCCACCAATTCTTCACTGGCCAATGAGCACATGCGAATCTTGTGGCACTTTCCAGCCGAAGGCCGAAGGCATTTTCAACCAGGATTATTTTTTTATCATATTTTTTCTTTTCTTTTCTTTCTTTTTTTTTCTCTGTTTATTCTTCCTTCCACAACCTCATGCCAAGACCTCCCTCTCCACCCTCAACGAATTCCTCCATGCCCTATCCTGCCTCAACCACTGCGTCCCCCGCAAGAGCACCTTTGACACGCTGATTGCCTGCCTTTGCCGTCTCGGCAACCTTAAGAAAGCCCTACATGCTATTGAGACGATGGAGCACAGTGGCTTTGGCTTTAAAAACGCAACAACAGGACCCCAAGGGCAAGGCTGGCCACCTTCAACCCTCAATCAGCAAAGTACGCTTTGAAGCACTGCCAAGCAGGAGCTCAAAAGAGGAAAAGTGACCGCCCTCAACTGCTTGAGTTCTTTGTCCATATGGTTGAAGTGAAATCACTTGCAAGAAGAACTACATTTCCCACCCCCAAAACCACAACAAATAACTAACCAGAGCTCGCCAAGGACATCAAATCTTCTTGTCGCCAACTGCCACCATCGTCATAGGATTGCCTCGCCATACGACTCCTCCTATGCCCCATTGTCGCCATCCCTCCCCATGTGCACACTACTTCTGCCCCTCTCCATGTCCATCTCTCTTTCCACCCGCCGCTGTGATCATTGTTGACAACTAGACAGCAAGACCATGAGCCCGAGATCTGGAGCTCAAATCAAGCATAAGCATCAGGTCTCAGTTCGCTCATGCTCAACCTGAGCCCCAGTAGATCATGAATCTAGGGCTCGGATCAACCTCAATCTAAAGGTGCTGGAATTGTTATCAATGGCAATGCTGGATGAGGTCAAGGGCGTTGAAGGCAAGGTCGGCAGTCAGGGAAAGAGGGGGAACTTTGAAGGAGATTGATAAAGTGAGGTGTCGATGGATGATGTCCTCACCAAATCAATCCAGCTTCTCGTTGCCGAGTCCCACGAGAGCCTGCAGAAGGATGGGAAGCTCACAGGCTCTCTAGTGGGGGGAGGCTGATGAAGGTGTTGAAGACAGAGATTGAGGTGATGTAGAGCTAAGAAGATGGGAGGCGTGAGGAGGATGTGCCAATAGGAAGATGAAGACACTTCATAGATTGGATTAAAGGAAAAAGGAAAACGACAGCGAGAAAGAAGAAAGAAAAAGAAAAAAACCAAAAAAAAAAATGCCTCTGGACGAAAATGCCCTTGGCAATGGCTTGCAAGGTGCCATGTGAGACACATGCTCATCAGCCAGCAAAAAATTGGTCGACCAGTGCGCTGAAGGGCTGATTGAGACCAATTCAGGGGCTTTATTGAGACAAGATCCACTTTGGGGACTTTTTTGAGAAAACAGTCCCACTTCAGAGGACTAGTTGAAATTTTCTCGAATATTAATAACTAAGGACATAGTTAATCGAGTGCAATGATGATGAGTTCTGCTAATTAAATAAGTAAAGTAAACATTAAAGTTTTCTAAGGAATTTTGGCAAAGCCTAATTTTTAGGTTACACAACATCGCTCATAACCTTCAAATCAGAGGAAGAAAAAAGAAAAGAAAGCCCTCACAGGAAATTAGTCCTAAAATATTTTAGTTAGTGGATATAGTGCTCCACTTAGTCGAATTTCCTAACATTTTGCATTAACCTCTCTCCATTCAAGATTATGTACCCTAGGAAGCACCAGAAGTAACAAAGCTGGAAAACATTAGAAAACAACGATGAGATGAATCTCTCCTGCTTTACTTCTTGTGCTAAATTTGTAAATAAGTAATGGAGGCCTTGAAGTGTTATTGCACTCAATGGAAGCAAGGATTTTCCAATCTAGAATCTCAGGAAGTAGGAATAGTAGAAAAGGAAACATCATTTTCCTTCAATTCTTGTTGGCCAATTAGCATTTTGTTTCCTTTTTCTACTCCTTATTCTCCTTGCTAACTCGACACACACTAAATGACATGGCACATGCCACATTGGCAGCCATGTTATTTATTGTGGATATATTAGTAAAAGTTTGGTGTTTGTAGCATTACCAAAATTAACATTTATTCCTTTCACACGGTTTGGCACCTTTAAAAATTAAACTTGTAAAATGGTAAAATGGGGGGACAAAAGGAGACAACCAAATTAAAAGGACCATCTTCATACATACCTTCCATCAGGTAACACCAAGCATCCAGTCTCTAATTTTTCTATGGCTCTCTTTGCTGCATCCTTAGTTTTGAATATCACAAAAGCTTGACCTATCTCCCAATTCACATCGTCAAAAGTAAGCAAGCATGCGCATGAAGCATCATTAACAGAAGAAATTTGCAAAATTTACTATCCAAAAGTAAAAAGCAGCAATGACCTAATGGATAATTGTAAAGCACAACTACATTGACATAAAGTTTAAATTAAAGGGATGTTCTCATCTCATTTGTCTCAATTAAATGTACGAATTCAAAAAAAAAAAAAATTGAAAGAAAATTGCTGTACACATCAAACTAGGCCCTAGACATGGGGTCATCAAACCAAAGCCTCGGTTCGAATTGATATAGTATGAATCGATTGAGCCAAATTAAACACTTCTTTTTGAGTAATATGGTTGCGTAACTATTTGTACCAATAGTGCTACAAATCTAGACCTGACAAAAAGCAATCATCCCTCATGAAACTGATATTATTAATTCAAAAACAAATGATCTTGTCAAAAAGTAAGATGTTGTAAAAAGCTAGCATCTATATAAGGGATATCTATCTATAGTACCTACTTATAAGAGACCTGTAAGGCATGCTCCCACTTTGGGACTACCACAACTAATCCAACATCAAACCAAAAGTGAGATACTCAAAGGACAAAGTTGTAGAAAACAGATTCTTCGTTTCCTTTTTTCAGTTACCGAGAGCTAGGAGAGAGCATTAAGTAACTGCCAGAATGTTCTGCACCATAGTGTCATTGCTATCATGCAAGAATAACTCGTGCTGTTTTCTACAGCATAATTTACAAACCTCAGTGTCATTTGCAAGTGTCGATATAAGGAGACCTATTGCCTTAAGATCCATTCAAGTTTCAAGTCATCACAGTTGGAAGACCACTTAGTCAATAAATGAAGAAAAAAATCCAACAAAGCGGTTGACCCTTTTGTGGTTACACTTTCAAACAAGTTCAATAAAGTCAAGCAAAGGAGATTGGCAATGTCACTGAATTTGAAGATGGAAAATCCAAAATAGATTCTTCGAGATTCATGCCTATTCACCTGGAAATCACTACACTCAGCAGGAGAGAAGATGATCTGCAATAGCACTTTCTCCCGAGAATCTTCTGTGGATCAATCCTACCCACGCCATCCAAAGATTCTCAACTATGAGAAACAGGGAAAATACCAACGTGGAGAAAAGGTCTTCCCCATCCTCCTTCCTAACAGAGGAATAATAAATACATCCATCATCCCCAACAATCTTCGACTTGGATCCAACAAGTAATTTGAAGCTCAAGCCCCACTCTCAAAAGACAGATGACTGGGACTTCCCCATTTATAATTCACCCAAAGCAAGATCCATCAAATCGCCTGATGAACAACTATCTAAAGTGTGACCATGATTACCTAAAGTTGGCTATTCTCAGGAGAAAGTTCAAGATAAGACTCGTGTCTCCAGACATTGCCAAAAGCACTAAACTAAATCTAGAATATGTTCACCTCCATGATTACTGCACAGATCTATGGCAAAGTCCAAATGAAACTGGGGAGAGCTTCAAACAAAATCCATGATTATGCACAAGCAGTCCAAACTTCTGCATCCTGTGTTATCAGCCCAACCCACACAATCCTTGTGTTATTGAACTTGTTATTGGCCTTTGAAATGACCAAATCTTCTCATGAAGTAACTACCCCATCCCGCAAAAGAATCCCTCTAACATGATTACCCATCTAGAACTCCTACAACTCACATCCATCAAAATTACTATTTGTTCACGCCTGTATCTTTCAACACCAAAAGCAGCAATTTTGATTTTCATGCCAGAACAAACCATGGCACTCCACCTTGCAACTCCACCACCGACCCAAATATACCTGTGAACAATGATCTTCGACTGAAATTCTTCAGTCCTTTTATAAAAAAAAAAAAATTGGCCCTCCACAGTGATGTGCCCCGGTCTATTTGCTCGATAAACGTAAACCATATGTATAACCTCCCTTCACTCTCAGCCCAGAAAACTATCTCTCCCTTAGGGTTATCTTGATGACAATAAACCAGAAGATGCACACAAATATTTTATGATTAGAAGGGTAGGGTACAGCAAAAGCAACAGTAAGATAGATGGTGGACACATTAAAAGAGAATGCTACCTGAAAATTGAAGGCAAGGAAAAAAGAAAAAGACAAAAGGAAGCTAACAGAGCTAAGAGGAGGATGAAAGAGAGGCCAACCAGGGAGAAAAGCATGAGTGCGTGGGCGCAGTGAAGAGAGAGAGAGAGAGAGAGAAAATGTGATATGTAACATTAATCTGAGTTAAGCTGATCTTAAATTCAATTTGGAATAGATTTCTCTATCAGAGTGGTCCAACATAACAAAAGTTAAGATCCAAACACACCACTCCACAGCCCGTCAAACATTCTGCTTCCCAATAACCCAGCTCAGCTACATGCATGATGACTAATATAAAATAAAAATTGGCCATAGAAAGGCAAATAGGTAAAACCATAAAACAACTTGCAGCTGTATAATCCAGCCTTTTCCAACACAGTTTGTTTCAGCAACAACCATGATATTGTGGAATGTCCTCATGTATGAGGATCCTTTATCATCCAAGCATAGTAACTTAGTATTATTAAAGGCATGTTTGTTCACAATTAATCAAAAGCAAAACGTAATTTTTTGCTTTCCTGCTAAAATTTAAATATTACCTACATTTAAAAATTATTAACAAGTTATGTGTGAATCATAAGTGTCAACTTTTATATATCATGAAAGTTTCAGGTGTTCCAGATTAAAATAAATTGAGGTGCAAGATCTTGATTAAGCAAAAAGCAAAAGTAAAAGTCAATCCCGAAATGCCCTATGTCAGGGTGATGGAAAAATACCAGTCCTCACACATTACAAATACATCTCAGAGTGGCGAATCATTAACTAACTGCGATATTTCAACTGAAAATTGATACAACAAAATCAGGTATTTCTGTGCTTTTCTTACCAGAGTGAGGGCTAGAAGTTGTAGTCTGTGGAAGCATCTTTGCTGAGCAATTCTCCTTCAAGCCTTGCCGAATTATATCCTGTAAGTTATACACTATTGTAGTGACAAACTGCAGTGGGAATAATCCAGTCAAAGAAATCGCTCAGCCAAAGGGCTTTGACACAACTTTAAGAGAATGGGAAGTCCCCAATGGATAGTACTCCCTGAAAAATGGTTCCACTAGCTAGACTACAAGCCTTGGAAACAAGAGTAAACCATGGGAAAGAACCTTAAAGTACATAGTGACTTGAGAAAAATCTGCTAATGTGGTGACTATAGCAAAAAGAAACGATATCAAATAAGGCCCAATCAAACTTAAAAGATCAATGCAACCTCATGCATTCACTATGAAAGATCCCAATCTCACCAAATGCCAATACCACATGCATGTTCGGGAATATCTTATATGTAAGAGACCTCATACCAGTATTTAGCTACGTAAAGTAACAGAACAACAAACTGATTTAATTTAGAGCTCCCTCTTGGCAAAGAGATGGAAATTCTTGACAATTCAAACATAGAAAACTAGTTCAGAAGTGCCTTATTTTCCTATTTGTAACAGCATTCAGAACTGTACAAATTTGTACCAGTTTACTGTCTCGAGCTCAAGCAAAAGCGGAACAAGATCTTCATAGTTATTTTGCGTTACTAGCAAAAGATCTTAGAATATTAAACGATGCCAAATGTTTAGCCAGCCAGACAAGCTTCTCTGATGACAGGGGTTGTGACTAGCTGCTTGAACCAAACTCAACAAAAGATTTTCCAAGTTTGCATTATTGGGGATTACCTCAACTTCAGTCGAGACATAAGTTGGATCCAAATTTCGAAGCAGAACAAGTGTTCCTTGCTCACATGCAGTCTGCATTCTTTCTTCAAAAGGCTGAAAACAGAATATAACAAAATTATTCTGACATGTAAATTACATCCCCAGGCCATTCCAAAAGAAAAGAAAGAGAGTTTGGGCCACTTGGAAGCTTTAGTCTCTTGGCAACAAGATACTCGCATGCTAAATCAAAGTCAACTTCATATTTGCTTCTCTTTTAGCACTATAAATAACATTATGCCATATCAAAGTCAATTATCATCTTTCTGTTATTTGGCTGGTTGGAAAGAATGGATCAAGAGAGCCTTTGAAGGAAAAGAGTCCTTGGTCCAACCATTTACTAAAATTGTAACTTCCACAATATTGGCATATAGGGGATTTAAGCTTAGATGTAAAGGCTTGGTCTTGATAAGCTCTCTTTTGACTTCGAACACTTTTATAGTTTGGCACCTTTTGGCGCCTCAGCCTGAAATTCTCTTTACTTAGCAAAAAAATGGGATAATACAGAGAAATTAGGACCAATAGACAACAGGGACAAAAGTACTTACTGGCTCCTTGAACCATGTGTTTTTGTCCTGTCCAAAGAGCCAAGAGCAAACATCAAAAACTCAATCCAGGGAACATATAACAAATGAATGGTAATTAATCATATTGCACCAAATTTATAATATTTTGAACTAAAGGTAATTTAGGTACACCAAAGAAACACCATTGAATAATCCAAGAAATAAATAATTAATGATGACTAAAAATGTAAGAGATCATTGTAAAAAATATAGATTACGCATCATCACAAACCCATAGCAAATTCCAAACTACTAATCTGGTCCATTTTAACAATGCTAATTTTGTTTCTTCTCTTTTCAAGTGAACTCATCCATTTTATGGTCACCATTCCTCACCTTATTTTATCCCATTTTTCCCTTGGTTGGTGATATCAATTTACAACTCTTTTAAGCTTTTCTCATCAGCAAAAAGAGAAGAATTGAACCAAACACCACATTAAGGGGAGGACCACCAAGCCAATCCATTAATCTTCAAATAATCATGCAACCTAAAAACTGCAAACAGCACCATCCGCTCTCTATTCAATGAGCTGAAGCTCAAAGTCTGATACTCATATATTATCTTTCTTAGCAACCATAGAAACATGATATAACCTTAAATTTCTAATAGCAGGCTACTGAAAATGAGGAAAGTTCTATAACTGCTGCAAAGGTTTGGCCTCCCATTGAAGTCAAACCAATTACTTCCATTTGGTTTTATTCAATCTCCATTTGAACGATTTATTTCATCATTAAAATCCAAAACCAAGCTAAGATGCTAGAACTTCACTTTGGTTAGATTTGGTTTGACTTGAATAAAAACAATCCACCTTTGTTTGGGTGAGATGAGGGGAATACTAAACTTCCTCTTTGATCGGACTATCATCTTGAATCCCACCGTAGACACTCTTAGGAAACTTTTTTTTCCCAAAACTTCCCCTATTTAGACCTCCCAGTTTTACAAAGTACAAAACGTGCTAGCAGTGACCATGGCAGGTTGAACACAGCATACCAAAGAGTGAGTTATATCAAGGGAGCATTCTCTCATGAATCAATCCAATATCCCAGTCTTGTATAAAGAATTTTTTATTTTTTTCAGATTCTTCCTTTCAGGATGGGATGTGTAGGAAATTCCTATTGACTATAGTCTAATATAACATAGAGGGAAAAAGGCAACAATGGTACTATCCCCCCACCAATGAAAGGGGCAAGCTCAGGTTCTTGAATTACATAGATAGGTCATTAGCTGCACCATATTACTTTTTCCCATGCTTGAAAAGTAGTAGTCATACACTAATAAAGGGGATCGTAAAAAAAAGCCATGGTAAAACCCCCAACTCAACCCTAGATCCCACAAGCGGATAGGAAGTTAAATCTACATTGTCGTCCATCCTTGTGAGATGAATTCTGCTTTCCAGCCAGGTTTGATCATCAAATTCTTCTCAGCAAAATTGAACTAAATCAAATGATAAGCTAAGTTGCTTCAAAGTCCAGCATGTCACGTCATATGCATAGGCTAAGAATTTTTTTGCTCTATAATTGACCCATCCCAACCAAAACTAAAGATAATTTGAGTGATTAGATCAAGCACAAGACTTTCCTCATGCCTTCCCATTATCAATCTAATCACCTTAGTCCAATGCGACCAAAAAGTCTCCATCATAGAGAACAAAAGTTATACGAGTAATGGATATGCATGGACAATGTGCCATAGTTCCCAAGGCAAGTAAACGCACAGTCACATCCAAACAAGGAGCTTAGTAATTCCACAAGGGCATGGCCCAAGTGTGACTTCCTATGTTGTTCAATTGAGATATGAATTGTAAATCAAAAGGTTAGTAACGTTGTAGAATAACTAAAAATAGATATCTCAGAAAACTTATATTGGTGACAAAAATAAAGATATTATGAAGTAACAAATGTGAATGTATAGTGAAACAAATATCATGCCATTGCGCAACCTCTAAAGACAAACCCGAAATGCCGCCGCCACCACTAGCAACACCAACAACAAATTGAACCTTGTCCCTCGGAGTAGGGATAGCTATATAAATTCTTTTATGCTATTACTCTAAATCTCTATCACAACCCAAAAAGCCTAAACAAGAAAAAGTTCAAAACCCAAATGACCAAAAAAGAGATTTGAAAAAACAAATGATACCCCCTGTCAAAAAGTTTGAACATGTAAGAGTATTTATAAAGTGAAAATTGAAGTTAGTTGAGAGACTACAAGGAAAAGAAAACATGACATCAATGCCTACAATTAAAGAGTTGGAACAAGAAAACATATGAGCAATTAAATTATCACAAAATTCCTCTCAAAGTCAAAACTACCATGACCTTAAAATGATTCTTAAGAGTCACAAGTATCAAACTAAAGAATTTTTGTGAGGCCACGATCAATTGTATTTGTGAGATTTTGTGAAATTATTGTAAACCATTCTAAAAACTTAAGCTGTTAGATGAATGCGTAATTTATTATTTAGGGATAATATCACAAAAAACTCCAGATTGGTACACTTATAACAAATTTACTCAAAACTTTTTTTATCACAAAAAATCCCAAATTGAAACATCTATAACAAATTTATCCCAAATACTCACAAAAGACACTAAATTAGTATAGTTGTGACAAATTTACGTCAATCTATTTTTTTTTACCGCCATAAACACAAAATTGATATATTTATAACTATATACCCTCCGTTAAATTGGATTAATATCATAAAAAACTACAAAACTAGCACAACAATGACAAACGGAGAGTAAAATCTCAAATTGGTACGCCGTTCAACTATCACGTATCATCCAACTCAGCAATTTAACAATGAAATTTACCAGAAACTAATAGAGGATAAATAAGTTATAAGCGAACCGGTTTTTGGTAAATTTGTAAAAGGTGTACCAATTTTGGGTTTTTGGTGATCAAAACATTAGTTTAAATAAATTCGTCACACGTGTACCAATTTGAGATTTTTCGTCGGCATTCACCCTTTTATTTAAATATTATAACACTCCCTTTCACGCTTTGTCCAATCATCTAGTACTAAGCATGGACATATTTGAATGGGGAGGCAAATAAAGGCCTAAAAGATTCAAACTTAAGAGCTTCTGACTTAAATACCATGTGAGATTTTGCCAAACCACTGCCAACTGTTCTAAAAACTTAAGACTATTACATGAAGGCATGGTTCATTTTTTAAATATTGTAACAATACTAAAAGTATATAAACTATGAGACGAAGCTGAAATTTCATCTCTAAATCTTGTAAAACTCTCCCACAAGCATCTAGGATTTTCCCAAAGACTAAGCATTGAAATGTAACACTATAAAACAAATGTAAAATATGTAGGACCACTACTAGCTACTTTTGAGACTACAGTGTTGGAAGACAATTTTCTTCATATCTTCACTCCAAAAAAGTTTCACAAGTTGAGGGCCACAATTAATTCTAAAGGTAGAACTTTCCATTCTAAGAAAATTTGGCTCCTTGTAATAAAATCAAATGGCAAAATAGAGATTTGAGGCTCATTAGTCACTACAAAATTGCGACCAACAAAAGTGAAAGATGAATCAATGAAGAACTTATGGATCATATCATTCAAGGTAATGTTCTCCAGTCTATTAGTTAAAGGAATTGTTGGACGCTCATTATAGGCTTGTTGATGGCTCATCTAAGTGACACCTCAAAAGGATTTTCATTGCAACCAAAACCGTTGGTGGCAACCAAGCCCCGCAACAACAATTAATGCCAACAATCACAATCATAGGTGTCCAACTCAATCCCCGGAAAAAGGTATGATTGAATATTTGTTTGATTTGTTTATTGTGTTATCTATGATTCACACCTACAAAATGAATTATAACCATGTGATGATCTCAACAAACTGCTTACTCCATCCTTTACTTGGATCCATGGTTGCATCTTATACTTGTATCTCAATAATAGATTTGGTTACATCTTATACTAGTATCTCAATAACAGATCTCAAAACATTACACAATTGCCTAAGCATTAGATTAGACTAGCAGAACAAAACATGAGTACCGCTTCAATCGAAAGGCCTTACCAATAGCCCTATTAGGATCAAAGCTTGATATACATTCCTCTGTTACCTTGATTGACAACTTAACCTCTTGGAAAAAAGGATTAATTCTCATGGTATCAAATTATCACACCAATGGTTCAAATATCAACAACCCCTCTCATGTCATTATATCTCGTACAAATCTTACTTACACCCAAGGGTGGTGTCAAGATATTAGCTTGATAGATTTCATAGGTACAATTCCAAACGACTTAGAATTCACAAGCTCCAAGCCATTGGAAGACAAAACTCCTTTGCATCCAGCTCAACCATTTATATTTGACCCAACATGGATTTCTTATGCGAGTCAAATTGGATCTGCAATTTAAGGTCCACTTGTTTGAAAGAAAACTGATTCCAGAAATGTTTTCCGACTTTCCGATGTTTGGATGACGGAAACTGATTGATCTATGAAAAAAGTTTTCCATGGACTTAGAACAAGAAGCTTAGGTTGGGGGAAAACGACTTTCCCTTGTGGCAAGAAGAAATTCACTTTCGATACCACCAAATAGATGAAAACTAATCATTTTCCTTGAAAATGATTTCCATGGAAATAATTTTCCTTTATCATGAAATTTTCAGTGAAACAAATGAACCTTCATATTCTAAACAAGCTTCACCCGCTCCATAATCTTGCCGATGAGTTCCAACTGACTAATGATCTTACTTGAATTTGGAGGATCTCTTAGACGGAATGCAAGTTTCTTAAATGCAATAACAGCACTCCTTGACAAATTAGGCCGCAAAAGTATATCTGTTGAAGCATAAACAAACAATATATACTCAATCGACAAATATCCAACTGCGAACTTACAACATCAATTGGCAAAGGAGCTTGCAATGCTTCGTAGTTGTTTTTGTCATCCTTTCGAGGAGATTGATGACAGGACACTTCATCCAACTTCCCATGAGAGAGTTCCATCAATTTCTCCTCTGGCTTCAAAAAGAGGTCTCTCTCTCCTTTTCGAGATTCATTGAGATTTTTATTTCTGAATTTATTCTCAGATGCACTTCCACTTTGTATTGGAGCCTGATGCCCGACAGCATCAGTTGACTTGCCTTCATCATTCTTGAGCTCCTTCCCCAAGAATATCTCTGAAGCATCCAATTTTCGTTTCTTCAATGGCCTATTGAGATCGTCCGATGGTTTAACTATTGCCTCACTTAGCAACACATTATTGTGAGGGTCTTCATCCTCTTTGTTGAGACAGCTAACCTTTTCAACACCATTGCGATTGGGACTTCCGATTCTATTAAAGATGTTCTTAACTGCGATGATTAAAAACGTTTGATCAAATGATATATATTCAAATGTTTTAACACACAAAAGTACTCCTCTATCATTTTGTCCAATAATCCTGTTATTACATACTAGAAATTAAAGGTTTCTTCACTAAATGATGTTTAGTGTGCTCTATAAACAGCACACTATATAATGATCTCAATAAGAGAGCACTTGCAAGCTTAAGTAGGAACAAACCTACTTAATTAATTAGTATGACTTGGCTTTAGCGACCATTTGTCTTTTAGTGGATCTTTAAGTTTTACTAGAATTCCCAAAAATTATAACTTTACTTTGAGACAAAGAACAGTCACTTCTTAACTAAAATACATCTATTCTCACATTTTGGATAAATGCCTTTCATTCCACATGTATGTTGGTTTCTCACACCCATTATGTTCGTCTATTAACATTGCTTTAGTCACCGTAGGAGTCACATAGTGTTGCGTTGCTCCCCTGGACAGAATTGAGCAGCCTTCAACTTGCATTGTCCATGGAGAAGGAATAGCATTTCCAGACCATGGGTTAAGCTCCGCATAAGCGCATAGTTATGGTCATGTTAAGAGAACCGAATCCAATCAAAGATGCTAGAGTGGAACGTGACGATTTGAGAAACAACTAATCCGAGTAATAAGGAAATCTAAAAATATATCCCCATTTAATAAGACCAAGCACTATCAAAGCATAAACAGTGCACATACACTTCAATTTACATCTATATTCATGAAGTTGGCAATGACAATTAAAGGTTATTATTAATCTTTTATCCCTTTTTTATGTTCCATTGCTTTAGGTGGTTGTACATATCTCAAAAGTTTCAAGGCAGTGTCATTATAGATGCAAGGATACAACCATAAATGTGAATAGAGCAGACTGAAAAAATCCTCAAATAGAAACTTGTATTGGACTTCTGATTAGAGCAAGTTTATTATGCAATATAAAAAGTAGTACTCACCAAACATTTCAAACAATTTTATAAAACAATTTTATAAAGTCCCCCACTTAATTTAATATTAAATGAATACCAAACAAGCTTGACTCATGCTTTTTAGCACTCACCGAACGTTTCAGTACTTAAAATTTCAATTTAATCAAATAAACCCTTAAGTGTTTGTTTGTCTTTTTTTTTCTAAAAGAGGCAGCCCTCAAGGTTTACCATTATTTTACTGAATAAAATTACACCACTGGGGCCCATATTGCATTTATCTACTCCAGATAGAGGGCAAAAGGGTATTTGTTTTATTTTCGGGGCTCTTTACTTCTTCACCTTTCCATCAAGTGAGCAAAGATGAGAACAGCATCTAACAACAAAAGCCCCAAAAGTGTGTGCCATTAAACAGGCCTCATTCAAACTTTACAGAGTTGGAATCTCAGTGCCCCGCCTTGCCTCATCACCTAAGCAAGCGCTATATGTGCCTTTGATCATATTGGCCTACTTTGAGATTCTGGTTCCATAAAATTCTGTTGGGATCTATGTAAGCTTAACAGATGTTTAGTTCGTCCATAAGTCATACACAAAAGCCATTTTGGCTATGCTCTATATCAAGGTGGATCAAGCCTAGGTGACAGTAACATCCTACATGTGATGACTAAGAATGAAATTTCCATAAACCCTAGGTATCAGTACCACCTAGAGAAAGCTCCTTTTCTCTCTTATCAAATAATAAAAATAATAATAATAAAAAACAGAAATCATCCAATGTTAGAATATAAAAGCAAAATATATACCTTCAATGCCAGCAATTTTTTCATCTATCTTATCCATTATTTTGCATTGCGCGACATCAAATGTACGAGAAAACACAAAGTCAGCTATTTGAAGCTTTTCATCAGAAGGTTGCGGATTCCTTGTGTCCTTTGCAGTGCAGATGATGTGGCATTTTCCAGCAATTGCTTCCTATAACAGTACATTTGTTAGTTAGCAGCTAAATTTTAACTTCAAGCAAACTAATGGCTAATTCTGCCTCTGTGTCTCCTGTAAAAGCTCATAGAACAGACAGGAATTGATAAGTTTAATGATCATCTAATAATTCACCACATCCAGTCAGAACAAATTTAGGGCAGCAACTTCAGTCAATCACCAATCCTTATTTAGGTAGACTCGCAAAAATATTCTTAGAGATCCCTCTACATGCAACTCAAACTTGATTGGAAGATTGAACTTATAAGTTGCAATTACAGAAGCACAACGAGCTAGATTAAAACCTTTACTATTTTGCCAAAGAACAGACTTAATCTATTCAGTTACTTGTTTATTATTTATTACTTAGGGAGTCAAAGGAATAAAAAGTTTCTGCATCTACTTCAGCCCACATGTATAGTGATGAATGTGATGTATAGATACTAATCTCGAGATTATTTCCACAATCAAAAGGACGGCACCTTAGATTATAAACCAAAATACTTTTAATAGAGGAGAAAACTTCAACCAAAAAATATAGTGACAACACTAGATCAGAAAGGGCCAACATTCAAATAAAAGATGATGAAAGAATCGTCAGAACTCAGTAGGCTCAATTCGTTATTTCTTTCTTCTTCTTATTTTGATAGGTGTATCAAACAGGATCAATTCAATCCGCACTGAAAAACATAATGAGTGTGGCATGATACAATGGTTAAAAAAATTAATAAATTCATACAAGTCAAAAGCTCAGTAGCCTTGGTCTCTAGTAATGGTGGGGCTCTAAGGCAGAAAATTGTTGGCTAATACTGTGATTAATGTTTATCACATTAATATTCCCAAGATTGGGAATTTAAAGCTTTTGCTCAATTTTTTTCTTTTATTCTTAGTAAAATTATAAGGTTTTTCCAACTTTTGAGGATGTACTGGTGTGAAGCAGTGGAAAAGATGGAAATTCAGCATCAAGAACAAGTAAAATGCTCCCCCTAATGTAGTGAATGAGAAACCTCCAGAAATTTAAACAATCTTACCTACTACCATGTCAATTTCGTGGGATTATTGCTAACTTTTTAAAAAACTCAAGTACAATGATGCGCTTGAATAGTATTCAGATGCCCTGACATAGACGATCATACTATAGGATCTCAAAGTAATGGGAAGCACAAAAAATGACTGAATTCTGCTGTTCCAAGTTGCTTTTCGACATTCATATGGCAATCAGACAAACAAACAGCAGCGTCATTAAATAATTGGAAGTTCAACTTAACACACACATTTACACAAAAAAAGTTCACTCCATGAGATGTCTCCTTGCCATTATCAATAGAATCTATGTCGCTGATCAATGGGCATATGAGAGAGATAAGATCATTGACATCCTTAGATATTATAATGTAAGAAGAACTACAGAATCATGCCGCAGCAATGATCTCAAGCATGTAGAAAACTTCAAAACAGCAACTTTGATCAAGTATAAGACAGCATTTGCAATCATAATGTAAAACAAGTACTTACCAGAGGATTAACATTTGCAAGACCTACACCTTCACCAGATGCCAGGAATAATTCATTCTCAAGCAGCTGTTCAGTTCCTAGGTACTTGACGATCTCACAGGGACGGAAAAACCACAGTACCTTCACTCTCCTAGTCTTATTTGGGGTTTCCCAGATCTTTATGAGCTTCCCAATGTAGGGCTCGGGCTCACCTTCCTTATATAGGTAAACATCGTCATAAAGATTGTACTCGACGCCATCGAAATGGAAGGAATTGTAAAACTTGATCTCTCGGTTCTTTCTGCCAACATCTCTCTCTGTACCCCACTTGAAACCAATATCGCTTGTGTCCACCATGCTCTCCTAATAGACCTTTTCCCACCTGAACACGTGGACCACAAGAACATGAATGAAAGCAGCAGCACTGTGCCCATTTTCCGGGACTCAGAAAAACGTGGATGCTAAAAGCAAGAAAACCCGATTCCAATACAGCAGAAGAACAGACAACAGTGCAACTAGACATGAGGACTAACACGACAAGCATTATAGAGCCTGACCACTGCTTTGACAAATTCCATGACGCCCACTTGTCCCCACAATCAAAAACCACCGATCAAACACCTGCAACAGGGGAGTTCGCAAAACACCCTCACCGGTTCGAGGTCAAAGCAACAGCCAATCTTCTTACTCAAAAGGGAGTTGGATGAACACAAAGCGGCACGAAAAGAAAAAACGAGCAATTCCCACCGAACATGACATTAGGGCAAAAAAAGAAAACCCAATTCTAATACGGCATAAGAACAGACAACAGCTGCAACTAGAGGCGAGGACTAACACAACAAACATTACATAGCCCCGAGCCTCGGCGGCGCACGACATTGCATGCCCCAGTTAATTAACTAACAAACCGACCGCCACTTCCACAAATTCCACGACACCCACTTGTCCCCGCAATCAAAACCGCCGATCAAACACTCGCGACAGGGGACTTCGCCAAACACCCACGCCGGTTCGAGGCCAAAGCAGCAGCCGCCAATCGTCTAATCTACTCAAAAGGGAGTTGGATGGACACAAAGCAGCACGAAAAGAAAAAAACGAACGATGAAGGGAGAGAATCGAAGAGTGCGAGTAGTTCCCACTGAACATCGCATTCGGGAAAAAGATAAAGAAAAATGGGAGACCGGAGAGGAGGAGGGGCTTGCCAGTAGAGCGTCGGACCGGCGGAGCTCCGCCTCTTCTCCGTCGTCCCTCCGCCGTCCCTCCGTCGCGGAACAGCTCCGAGTCTTTCGGAGGAGAGGAAGAAGAGATTTTCCCGGGCGGTGATTCTCCCGAATTCCGGCGCCCTAATTTTTTGGGGGGCGGCCCTTTTTTATATATGAAGATTTCGGATTCTTCTCGCGGCGTTGAAAGTGGGCCTCGGGCTGGGGTTGAAATGTCGGCCGAATGTTTTAGCAGTTAGCAACAGGAAATAAGGGAAAAAACGGGAATTTTAAATTATTAAGGGATTAATACCATAAAAAAAATCCAAAACCAATACATCGGTAATAAATATGCCGTCAGTTGATTTTTGTTAAATTTTATCGTCAAATTACTGACCTTAATGACACGTTTTACCCTCTATTTGTCATGAGTATACTAATTTATGTTTTTTCGTAGTATTAATTTAGCTTAACGGAAACTAATTTAGAGTAAAATTATCATAAATATGTCAATTTGGGATTTATAATGGTTAAAAAATTAATTTATAGTAAATTTATTATAGATATATCAATTTGAAATTTTCAATGATATTAATCAAATATTAAATGAGATTAGATAGGAAATAAGAAAAGCTTCGGTAACACCCCACTAGTTGAAAGGCCTTTGGGGGGTTTTGAAAATGTAATTACATTTTTTGAGAACTCTCCCAAAAAGATTTGTCTAACTTTACTTACATTTGTCAAAAAAATTTTAAGAAAAATGTTTGACCTTTCCATATCAATCTGTTACAAGACGTTTTGTTTGGCATGGAATATAAGAAAATGTTTGACTTTTCGTGTTATATGTTACACACGGTGATATTGCCTAGAAAAACCACAAGCATCTTCTTATTTAATCAAGCATTTGACGAGCGATCCAGCCACAGTATTAAGTTTCAAAATTTTTAATGTCAAAGTCAAATGCTTAGTCAAATTTCATTTGTTAGCAATCGAGGATCCGTGCTATGCTAAACCTGTATTTGTTCTTTTTTATTTTATTTTTTCAGGGAGAATACATTTATTTCCCGTATTTGAATGATGGAAAACCAATCGATATATTGAAAAACATTTTCCATTGATTGAAAATGGCAAAATTAAACTAGAGAAAAAAGGGAAAGCCGTTTTCTCCAAACCACCAAAGCAAATAAAAACTAACAATATTCATTGAAAATAATTTTCAAAAACAATATTTTTCCTTTATCGTGAAATTGTCACTGTAGGGTTCATTTATTTGAAGGACAGTTGTTTTCAAAAACTTGTTTCCAATTTTTCGATATTTGGATGGGGAAAACTAATTCAACTAAGAAAAGTATTTTTCATGGACAGAAAATAAAAAGTTTAAATCTGGGGAAAACATTCACCCTCCTTGCAAAAAGAAACCACATTTCCTATACCACAAAATAAATGAAAATTAATAATTTTCTTTGAAAATAATATCCATACAAAATACGGTTAATGGCACAAATGATTATTGAACTTTGATATGACATATGATGTGGTCCTTAAACTTTGATCAATGTATAATATGATCCCTAAACTTTCAATTTGTTTAATGTTGCTCCTAAGCTTTTTGTGCATATGATGTTCAATATTGTCATTCAATTACTCCAAGTTCAAGGACAAAATTGAATACATTTTTATAATATAAAGACTAAATTGAACATGTATTAAAATTTTAAAATTCATATTGAACAAATTAAAAATTTCGGAACCATATTTATATTGGACTGAAGTTCAAAAATCATATCAAACACATTAAAAGTTTATGGACGACATTACACAAGTGAACTTTATGGTAAATTTTCCCTTATCATAATTTCTTAGTGAAACAAACGCACCTTAACATATATAGACATTTTTGGATGGTAAATTTCCTTCAAATTCCTTGTTAATTCTTAGGAAGGAAAGCTCACGTACTTATAACCATAAATTAGAGCACTTTCCTATGGGTACATTATCAAGATTTTGTGGGGTGGAATATGATAAAGTGCTTCTTTGAGTATAATTTCACTGGATGAATTTGCGCAAATGCCTAATTAGATCAATGCCCAAACTCATTCGATAAGAGATTTACTCGTTAAAAACTCGAGCTTACGTCTAAATCCCTCCAAATTTTCGTGCAGTCACCTAAAATAAGCTCTAAACTCTTGAAAGTTGTGAATAACCCCCATGAACTTCGTATTGTTGCACAACAACATCCCAACTTTGAAAATTCACGGATTATTACCCTCATGAGTTACGATTTTTTATGGGGCCATTTGTGTTCACGCCCGCATACCCATTTACCAGCTGCTGTAACGACAAATCAAATTTTGGCAATTGTTCAAGGATAATTCGCGATTCTTAATTTTTAGGGCGCGTTTGGTAACGATTCTGTTCCTGAGAACAAATTATGATAATAAATGATTATTTTTTATTCTGTTATCGGGACCGATTATGAGTAAAAGAACGCGTTTTGTAATCGTACAAAATTTTGATTCTGAATAAAATTGCGTTTGGTACCGTGTTCATTGATTATGTTCCAAATCAATTTATTTTAATTTTTAAATAATTTTTTCCTTTTTTTCTTTTTTTTTTTTTCTTTTTTTTTTTTTTTTTTTTTTTTTTCTCCTATTCTTCTTCTTCTTCTTCAGGCGGTCGCCGGTCGCGACCCGCTAAACGAGGGCCGCGATCTCACCGGGCGTCGCCAGCCCTCGTTAGCGAGCCTCGCCGGTGGCCGGGCGGGCGAGCCTCCGACGACCGACGGCGCGGCGGCGGCGGCGGGCGGCGGTCGCGGGATGGCGGTCGATGAAGAAGAAGAAGAAAAGAAAGAAGAAGAGTTTTGATTCTCAATTTTGTTCTTGAAACAAGAATTAACTTTTTTTATTCTTGATTCTCTTCCCAATCTGTTCCCTGAACAAAAATTTTACCAAACGCCATTCTCGTCCCAAACCGATTCTGGAACAAAAATCGAATCATGTGCCTTAGAGGCTATCGTGCAACGATATCAAAACTTCAAAGGGCACGAGATATCATTCCAACTTAGGTTGATATTACTAAAAATAAAAAATCGATATATTTATAATAAATTTATCCAACGTTAATCTCAATTAAATTTTATCGTTAAATTGTTGAGCTGAAAAAGACGTGGCGATTGACGAGCATATCGATTTGGAGTTTTATCCTCCATTTTGTTACATGTGTATCAATTTGTAGTTTTTTATGGTATTGATCTAATTTAACATGAATTAACGGAAGATAAATTTATCATAAATATATTAATTTTGAATTTTTTATCGTTGAAAAATTAGTTTCGGATGAATTTGTTAATACTTTCAATTGTCACCTGTAGCTCAACTCCGAAACGGCAGGTCGTTTCACCTTCCAGTCAGCCTCCCACTAGCGAAGAGGCCCCCCATTCGCTTCCAAAACGGCACGGCGGCGAAGCGCGATCTCAGCGTAGCGTCTTCACGGAGAAAGTAACGGACGGGGCGTCGCGACGGGGAAATTCCGTCATCCATCTCCCCCTTCTTCTTCGACCTCCTCGCTTCGAGCTCGTCCGGCGTAGATCTCTCTCTCTTCGATCGCCGGATCTCCCTCGCCGGCGCCCCGTCGGAGCTCGTAATCGCCGCGCCCGAGCACCGCCATGGCTCCGCCGGGTCAGGCCCAGCGGTCTCCGTCGCCGTCGCAGCCTTCCGGGTGAGTCCTTCCCCCGGTCCGATCCTCGCCCCGGTCCCGCGCTCGATTTGGCTTCTCGCAAGAGGAAATCGCTTCGGCTTCGTAGTCCCTCCGCTGCGATCTCGAGTGATTGTCGCGGTTTCGGTCGTCCTTAGTGCAATTCGATGTCGCGTGCTTCATCGCTATAGCGGAAGATGCCTAGGAGCGATGCTGGCCCGGCGTAATGTGTTTTCCTGGAGTTGATTGAGAAAATCTAGTTGGCAATTTTAGTTCAGTGTTCCGCTTGTTATCGATTGCGGTTGCCTTCGTCATCGAGCCCTCCTCTGATTGTTCTGATGCATATGCATTTACTCGGCATTGCGTTTCTTGCATGGTAATGGAAGAACATGCTTAGAACTCCTGGTTCTGATATGCATGACCATAATCCGGATGATTGTGGTACATTTCATGTTTCTGTTAGTTTCTGGAGCTCTAGAAGAGAATTGCCCAGTTAGTGAGACTGAAATTTTTCTTATCTCGGTGATTCCATCTGCTCCGATGTTTCACTTTCTGCGAATGGGAGGATTTAGTAGTCCCAAGTGGTCTGTTTGGTGAGTAAAGCTGAAAAAGGAAATCTAATGGCTTGTTTGGTGTGATTGGTCTTTTTGCTTTAGCTATCGGTTTTGACTTAATAATTTAGCCCTCTCGAACACAGCCCCTAAATAAGTATTTTAATCACTTGACGAGAAGGAAGTTTTATTGGGTTTTTGCATTATTTAATGGTCATGTTGAGGATGTTTTTGTTTCAACAAGTATTTGGGATTTGAAGACTTCTTTTTCTCACTGTAAATCCAAATGCTGGCAGAAAAGGTGAAGTTTCAGATCTAAAAGCACAACTCCGGCAGCTTGCTGGCAGCCGAGCTCCTGGTGTTGATGACTCCAAGCGTGATTTGTTCAAGAAAGTGATATCCTACATGACTGTAGGAATCGATGTCTCATCTGTCTTCGGCGAAATGGTCATGTGCTCCGCAACTTCAGATATAGTCCTGAAGAAAATGTGTTATCTCTATGTTGGGAACTATGCCAAGGTCAATCCAGATCTTGCGCTTTTAACTATTAATTTTCTTCAGAGGGACTGCAAGGATGAGGATCCAATGATTCGTGGGCTTGCACTGCGAAGCTTGTGCTCATTGAGAGTTGCCAACTTGGTGGAGTACTTGGTTGGCCCATTGGGTTCAGGTTTAAGGGATAGTAACAGTTATGTGAGAACGGTGGCAGTGATTGGGGTTCTGAAACTGTATCATATATCAGCTGCGACGTGTATTGATGCGGACTTTCCAGCAATGCTTAAGCGTTTGATGCTAAATGATCCTGACACCCAGGTGGGATCATGTCTCCCCAATCTTAGCTCAAAGGCCTCCTTTTACCTACATATGTTGTATTTTCCCATTCTCTTGCAGAAGGAGATTAACACTGTTGTCTTATTAGGTCATTGCAAATTGTTTGGCAGCATTGCAAGAGATATGGACCTTGGAGGCAAGCAACTCTGAGGAAGCATCGAGGGAGAGAGAAGCTTTACTTAGCAAGCCACTCATCTATTACTTTTTGAATCGGTATCTGCAAGTGCCATATGTTTTACCTCTTGTACAAATTCCTTTTGTAGCTAGAATTGATTGAAATTTGTACTTTGATGACGGTAGCCTGAGGTCTGGCCGGCTGTTTTGGTTGTCTATAAGCCTGCTTTAGTTGGTATCTGTGAATATCAGCGTGAGATGATGTACCTCTAATGTTGTCAGAAACTAATATTAGAGGATGCATGCCACTTATAAGTATTAACTTAGTTAACATAGAAGTAAGTTCAAATGATGATTGCTTAAAAAAGCCCCCAATTTTTGTCTCTTTTTTTTTAATATAATATAAATAGCATATAACTGCTAATGGGCTGTTGATAGAATTGCCTGATCTGCTTAATCGGGCCTTTTCTGACAAGTTTAAATTTGTTCCTGGTTATACGGATTTTTGAGATGGCAAACTCTCTATGGAGTCAGAAATGCAAGCTTTCAGTATTGGCATATTTGGCATCCGTATACCCTGCAATGACTAATGTGTCGCTACTTGTTGTGTAGCCGTGTTGTTTTGTTTCGATGTTTTCTTTAAGAGGATAATTTGTGTTCAGATTATGCTGTTAGGATGCATTATGATGCTTTCGTTCCTTGGGCGATTGGCTCATTTCATCAGAGCAATATAAGTCTCTTCACAGTGTGGGATTGCAGATAAGTAGAATGTAAATGTTTGGTTGCATGCAGGATTAAGGAATTCAGTGAGTGGGCCCAATCTCTCGTGTTGGAGTTAGTTGCTAAGTATGTACCATCGGATAACAATGAGATATTTGACATCATGAATCTCCTTGAAGATAGACTTCAACATGCTAATGGTGCTGTTGTATTGGCCACCATCAAGGTTTTTCTACAGTTGACCTTGTCCATGACTGACGTTCATCAGCAGGTGCCTATCGCAACTTTGTTAAATGTGGAAATATGGTATTGTTCTAGCAGTTATTTTGCTGTCATTGCCTATTGAAAACTTCCAGAATTGAAGAGCAACTCCGACTCATTAGTTCTTGAAAGATTGAGTTGCCCAAATGACATATTGGATGTGCTAGCCTGCTTTGATTTTGGTCATGTTTGTGAACGCATCATTCATGACAAACTAAAATCAGTTTCTAATGAAGAGTTGCTGACTAGACATAATATAGTTACCAAGAAGATAGACGAAATAGCATATGTGGTTCTCAAGCTAGTGGGCAGGATCCCAATTTGATTTATTCATTTTCTATTTCTAACTCCAATCTATTTTGATGTGTTCGATATGTCTGCAGGCTTTATATATGTACACTAAGGAAGTGCATTTTATTTTTTTTATGTTTGAGATGAATATTTTGTAAGTTGGTTGCATGGCTATCATTTGTTTGCTCAGCAATTTGCAGTTCCCAGCCCTGAACGTGGTTTTTTCTTTGGCTTCATTAGGTCTATGAACGTATTAAAGCCCCTTTGCTGACTCTTGTGAGCTCTGGCAGTCCAGAGCAATCTTACGCGGTTTTGAGCCATCTGCATCTCTTAGTGATGCGTGCACCAATTTTATTTTCCTCGGACTACAAACACTTTTACTGCCAATACAATGAGCCCTTTTACGTGAAGAAATTGAAGCTCGAGATGCTGACAGCGGTTGCAAATGAGAGCAACACTTATGAAATTGGTGAGTAAACACAACGTTGACTCACTCTGAGCCACCTCAGAGTATTGGAGGAGGGAAAATTTGTCAGTACATGTGCACATCCTATCATGTTATCTTTTGATTGTTACTGATTCTTGGTGTTATTGAATCAATCTCAGTGACGGAGCTATGTGAATATGCTGCGAATGTTGACATTCCTATGGCAAGGGAGTCAATTCGTGCTGTTGGAAAGATTGCGCTTCAGCAATATGATGTTAATGCCATTGTGGATAGGCTTCTTCAGTTTCTAGAAATGGAGAAGGACTATGTGACGGCAGAGACTCTGGTAGTTGTTTATCAGAATTTGTCCATGCTATGGCTGTGACATTGACCTTATTGATCCGAGTCCAATTGTGATGCAGGTTCTTGTAAAAGATTTGCTAAGGAAATATCCTCAATGGAGCCAAGACTGTATTGCTGTTGTTGGAAATATCAGTTCCAAAAATGTCCAAGAGCCAAAGGCAAAGGCAGCTCTTATATGGATGTTGGGGGAATATTCACAGGATATGCATGATGCTCCTTATATATTGGAAAGCTTGATTGAAAATTGGGAAGATGAGCACTCCTCTGAGGTAATATGACGCTGGTTTACTGCACTATTATTGTCTCATTCTCTGCTAGTTTATATGGCCCGCAGCCTTCCTTGTGGCTTGTTGGGCTTATAATGATGCGACCTCAAGGTAAGAGGGCAAAGGATCTCCTCACCCTTGATGGATTAGGTTTTGCATGATGGTTCAATGAATGTCTATTCTCTTTCGGAGGAATTGAAAACATATATCATAGCGGCAGTTTGCAATTGTTAACTATCTGAGTTTGCATTTTCTAATTCAATATGTACCTCATCTTGTATGCTGTCGGGAATTTCAAGCCTCTTGCTATTATGATCACTCATGAAAAAGCATTGTAGATTCATTATCATCATTTATATTTCTTGATTAGCAAATTCGTATCTCCTCTTATACTTGGAAGTGTTCTAACTTGCATGGTATACCTATTTGTTGCTGACTTCATATAACAGTGTAGTAACCAGGTTTCAAGACATCATCTCTCGCATTTGGTGTATTCTAGATATGTCTGTTGCTTGTTAAGTGTGCACTAGTTTGAACAAGCTGTCTAATGTTTTTTCTCTTTTTGCTTTCCTTTCTAATGGTTTGGGAAGTGGGAATATGGAATTGAAACTCTCAATGTACCTACATCAAGTAAGGAACAAAGAGATCAATTTGCTTTGAAAATTTGGTGTTTCTGAAAAGAAAAGTGTCGCAGAACATCACAGTAGTAACAGAACTCTCATAGATATGCATGTGGGCTTATGCTGTCTCCTAGGAGCATTATTCTCACAATTCAGTTGTGGTTCTACAGACAAAGTTGACTTTGTGGTTCTGCAGACGAAGTTCAATTATCTAAAACTAATATTCTTAGCTATATCATTTGATGCTATATCATTTGGTAACCTTTGGGGCCATTTATTCCCTCAGGTCCGTCTACATCTCTTAACAGCTGTGATGAAATGCTTCTTCAAAAGGCCACCAGAGACTCAGAAGGCCCTTGGAGATGCATTAGCTGCAGGACTTGCTGATTTTCACCAGGTGAGAATTGTTAGTTGTGCGTTGACATAGTATGCTTGACAATGAAATCTTGACCTGCTAATTGTTGTCAATCTCCCATTGCAGGATGTTCATGATAGAGCCTTGTTCTACTACAGGCTATTGCAATACAATGTAACTGTAGCAGAACGTGTCGTGAACCCTCCCAAGCAAGCTGTTTCGGTTTTCGCCGATACTCAAAGCAGTGAAATCAAAGATAGGATATTTGATGAGTTCAACAGTCTATCTGTTGTGTACCAGAAGGTAACTAGTGTTCTATCTTCTAAGGAACTTCTACTTTATTGCCTCCCTCCGGTACAGTTATGTCAAATGTATAAGATGCCTATTAGTTGCTGATATTTCTGCATTTTCCTTCCGATTCTCTTTTCCCATTATATGCCCCTTCCACAGAGCTGGAACTGTCTGCCTGGCCTGTTTTGATCAAATTTCGCCTTAATTTGTTTTATATTCTGAGTGAAATGTATAAATTTCTTTTATTCCTGGATGATCAGACACTTTGCTTTCTCTTCCTTTTGGAGTTACAGCCTGTTGAGAGAAAAATCTTTATTGTGAAATGAACTAGTCTTTAATGAAGCCTTCAGCTGGAAAAATGATTTTTCTAGACTTTTGGCTTCATTTCCAGTTCACTCTCCTGTCTCCATACATTCAAAACATTCTGTTAAGCGAATTCATTTACTGGCCTTCCAATCTATTTTTGCTTAATCCGGCATAATGTCACTTGTGTTTATCTATTTTGCATTTAGATTGTCTGGATCTATGCAGAAAGAAGCAATCTGTTTTCATTGTGAATCTCAGATTACCCTAAAATAGATTTTTACATGTACCCGCCAAGTTCTGGGGGAGTTCAAAATATTTTCTCATGAGGAAGTATTCTGTTCATACTGGTTCCTTATCTGTTAATCTTTTCTCATCAAAAGTTTCTCTCCTGAATCTGATTGTCTAAGTTATATTGGTGTTGAATCCTTTCAAACTTTGACCTGTTATGCTAGGATTTACTATGGGGAGTCAAATTAACTCCTTTCTAATTGCTTGCAGCCGTCTTACATGTTTACGGATAAGGAGCATCGTGGCCCATTTGAGTTCTCAGATGAGCTTGGTAACTTATCCATTGGAGCAGATGCTGCAGATACTGTAGTTCCTGCGCACCAAGTTGATGCAAATGACAAGGATTTGCTTTTGAGTACCTCTGAGACTGAGAAGGAAGATGGCAGAGCTCTGAGCAGCAACGGTTCTGCATATAGTGCTCCTCTATATGACGCACCTGCATCTGTTCCTGCGCCACAGATCCAATCAGATCTAGTAAATTTAACATCCGGTCTATCAGGTCACGTGCCAGCTGCTAGTTTGGCCATTGATGATTTACTTGGTCTTGGTTTATCTGTCACTCCTGCACCTGCCCCTTCACCTCCTTCTCTGAGCCTTAATCCAAAGGCTGTTCTAGATCCAGGAACTTTTCAGCAGAAGTGGCGGCAGCTACCGATATCCTTAACTCAGGTTTTTGATGCTTTATTGATTGATGTTGTCAATTCTTTGTCGTCAACTTTCATGTTTAATGTGATAATCTAGTCAAGTAATCTCGTATGCCAGGATTAACATTTGCTATCAATGTTGCAACTCATTTAAGTACCCGGAACCTTTTTTGACATTTTTTTGTTAACGATATAGTTTGCAATTCATTTACCAGTACTGAGTAAATGACAGTCATCTGCTAAGAAACCTTCTGTATGTGCATCAGTGGGTCTATTGTACTGGGGTAGCTGGCACACAACAGTATTACATTTATCAGTTTTGTTTTTCTTTAATTGAGAAGTAGGTAGTGCTATTTTATGATTTCTTATTTCTGATAGACATATTATCACCTGTGGCAGGAATTTTCAGTAAGCCCACAAGGAATTGCGGCATTGATCACACCCCAAGCCCTTCTTCGGCACATGCAAGGCCATTCCATCCACTGCATTGCATCAGGTGGTCAATCCCCTAATTTTAAGTTTTTCTTCTTTGCTCAGAAAGCGGAAGAATCTTCAAATTTTCTGGTGGAATGCATTGTCAATACATCATCAGCTAAAGCACAAGTAAAGATCAAAGTTGATGACCAGAGTATGTCTCAGACCTTCTCGACTCTATTCCAGTCGGCCTTGTCCAAATTTGGTGTACAATGAACTTGGTCTGCCATGTATCCAATATTTTTGCTTCTGAGGGAGTTATGCTCTGTTCAATTGCCATCGTTGTTGAGGAAGGGTGAAAATCAAAAGAGAGGAGGAAGTCTTCGTAACAAATTGCATGAGAAGAAGGGCGAATTGTGAATGATGCTGTACCTTTCCCCTTGGGCTGCAGATGAAGTCTTAGTATCATCGCGTACTACTGCAGAGCACCTCCTGTGACGCCTTAGGGGTGCAAATTGGCTATAAACTTCCCCAATCATATCTGAAATGTTTCATAATCAATGAAAAACAGATCATCAGCTTCATTTGTTCAATTGAGAAACATTGCGAAGGTTCTTGTGATAGGGGCCTTGTTTTTCCATTTCCTGTAGAGGATGATATGGACATTATTATACAATTGAGGCAAATTTCAGTACATTCTGTTGGTACTTTTAATGGGCCACCGCCATTTGGTTTAGATTTAGCATTGAAAACTTTAAGAGGTCAGACGTAAGAGGTCATAAGCAGAAGTTGCCGCATCTCGTTCGTTGTTTTCCTTACTTTTGGCATTTTGTTATCTGTAACCCTTTGTTTTTCTTCAAAAGTACAAACGCACGTGAAATGTCGCGAGTATTCTTTATGGCTTTACTTGGGATTACCGCATACGTGCGATTTTGTCTTTTGTTTAGCAAGAAGTTGCCAGAATGATGAAATTTGCAAGGGTAAGGATAGGTAAACCGGTCTTAATATCCATTTTATTGAAACAGTTTTAGTGGACCTAATATTAGTCGAAATTATGACTTTGGAGGATTTAGTAGACCTAGCTCATAACGATTGCCAGTCAGTCAGTGCAAACAGTAGCCCTCAACTCTCTCAACATGTTAGGATCGCATTAGGTCTATCCTTTGGAGGAATTAAGAGCGGTGCACTCGTATAGTCGACTGAACAGTCTTTATATCAGCTGCATTGCTCTCCTATTTATTTCGCTTTGATACTCAAAAGACCGAAACTTTCTTCTATATATGAATGCTCTTCGTTATCCTTGGCTTCCAGATGCCCCTTGCAGCTCAATCTGTTCTATTGGCCATGCACCTGAGCCACGCGGTATAATCGTCACTTGTGCATCAGTAATTTGGTCAACCAAACCTGAAAAAATATCATGTTAGCAAGTGTTCTTCTCTATGGGTGCTTCAGCCTAAAAGTAATTTACAAGGAAACGCAAAAACGGATATAGAAATGGAAATGGGAGGTGTGCATTTTCGGTGCTTCAGGAGAAAATACTGACATAATACATGTGCACAACAGATGTCAAAACAAATGAAAATGAACCTTCAAAAGGGTAACAGTCTGTAGACAACCACTTTGTGAAGATCCGTTCATCGCGAAAATTTTAGTGGCAAGTAAAAGGAATCGAAGGTATGAATGGGGACTGTTCTAGTTTGAGACAATCAGACAATTACAACAAGGGGAATTTTTACACGTATGATCACATTCGAATATTTAATTTCCATCCATTTTCCTCCGGAGAGTCGACTTATCCTGGTTCGGAGATTCTGGCGGAACTCTGCTGAGAAGCCATACTAGAAGCACGCCAATAAGAGCGCCAGAGAGATGCGCTATGTGATTAATACTCTGTAAGGAAGAATTTCCATGCAGAGAGGCTGAAAACCCTGCCGAAGCTTGAGCTGCTTCCATCACCTATCAAGGACACGAGAATAGCATAAACATGGACTGAAGTTACACAAGAAACTCTTATTCAACTTACCAGTCTTCTTGAGTGCTCAAAATATGATTGGAAGAATGAATGCTTACCCTCTTTATAACAAACTGGCCCAATATGAGCACTTCAAGGATCTTCCTCCAGTCCCATGACATCTTCAATAAAAAAAATTGAGGGTTAAAAATTTCCACAAGGGATAAATTGCTGATCAGCTCATGATGCTATGGCTCACCTTCACAAGCACACTAATGGCAAATAATCCAAACACAGCACCTGAGGCTCCAACAGAAACTGAATTTCTTGGTAAAAGAAGCCATGAGACAAGGTTTGCACCAGCCCCAGTTAGGATGTAGGAAAACCATAAAGCTAAATTTCCTTCCTCTTCCTCAACAAGTTTACCTAACATAGATAAAGAGTAGAGTCATATTTCAGCATGAATCCAAGCCAGGAATCCATCCCAATATGAAAGTTAAGACCTTACCAAATATGTACAAGAAGAAGAGGTTGCTTGAGAGATGGTTCCTGAGGAAGACACAAGGGACGGTGCTCAGACTTACAAATTCACAAGGTGACTACTGTAAGTGGAACTTGTCATGATAGCCTCACCAATCGGCATGGCAGAATGTTGCTGTCACAAACTGGTGCCAAGCAGGCCAATTGTGGTACAAGTAGAGACTTTGGATTCCCCGGACCTAAAAAAAGCAAAGAGAGGGTACATAAAACAGTTTATCAATCTGCCTGCACCCTATGTAACATGCTGATAAGGGATGGAATAGAGTCCTCTTAAAACAGAATGGTGATCTGCAATATCAATCAAGACCCCACATCCATATTTCTTATGGCACAACCAAACAGGACATGCAACACACCAGAATAGGATCCCCTCCTGAAAGTTCCAACCTTCATCATCTAATTCACATGTTAGACTTCCAAGCTCTAGAGATTTCGTCATGTTCAACCACAGAGCAACTTAAGCTCTGATACACAGGCAGCCAACCTTTTATCTTCTCATTTAGGATTACATTTCCATAACCATACCGAATGCTGAGACCAGAGAAGTGTCCCTAAGGCCTAAGATGCTTTCACAATCCGAAGATTAGCTTTCGATAGACCTACTTCAGCTTCCAAGAACTCTTTAGTTCTCTGTCAGAGATGCAGCAATTGCCCCGAGACTCAAAGCACTTCCCTAATGCATAATTTGCAGACCCAACATTGCAAGCTCCACCCTTTTTTGACTTGCCACTCCACGACGAGGATTTACAATTGGCAGCAAGATTAAACAATTCGGAATCAAAGCCGGCACCATTCTACTTCGCAAACGAGATAACCCAATTATTCCAGTACCTGAAACAAGTGGTCCGCCACGTAAATTCCAAGGTTCAAGAGTATAATCCAGAAAATCCCATTCGCGCGCTTCACCGGCCTCCGCTCCGGCTTCTCGAGCTCGAGCTGCGGTATCAAATCTAAGAAACACATGGTTAGGCTCCTTCCACACGCCTCCCTTCCAATTCCACAAGTTCGCTCAATATCAAAAGTTCATTACAGAAGCATCAACAGACAAAAAAAAGCAAAACAAAAAAACAAAAATTTGATCGAACGGCCGCAATGCAACAGCAGGCACACCAGCTGCTCGCGGGAAGTCCGCACAGAACGCGACTCCAACCCGAACCCACCATTCCCGCGCAAATTTCAAGGCCGAAGGAAGTCGAGATTACCCGAGCTGCTCATTCGACACGGCGGCCGGCGGCGGGGATCGGAGAGCGGACGGAGGAGGACGACGCGGAGCCTCTCGGGACGGGCGGCGGCGGGGGCGGCGGGGAAGGCGGCGGAAGAGCTCGAGAGAGGCCGGAGGCGAAGCCTCGGAGTGGGAGCTCGAGACGGAGCCGGCGGCGCGAGCGCCGGCGAGTGTTGCCGAAGCTGAAACCGGAGCTGAAGCTGAAGCTTCGCCATCGCCGTCGTTTCGGCGACGGGACAGGGAAGAGACGAGGAAGAAAGCGCGAGTCGCGGTTTTTTTTTTTTTTGTGCACGGCCCCCGCGCTGCTGAAGTAATTTACGTTCTCGCCCCGGATTTTGACGGTTATTCGGAATTTTGGCCCTGAACTTTTTCAATTTGACCGAAGAACGTCCCGAGGCTCTAGAGCTCTGGGCGAACGATGGTCGGAGCCAGCGCTAGGAATGATGTTGCTACTTTATTTCAAGAATTTATGGGAGAGACTACAAAAAATGGAAAATCACCGTTTTCGAGATTTTCACGGGGCACATTGTAAAAGAAAATGAAAAAAGTCGGGCAATCCATTATAAATATCACGATCTAGAGGGGGTAAAATGCAATTCGCTCCCACTATGCACAGTCAAAGTGGAGCCATAGCTACTTTTTTACCCGTTTTTGGAACCGTCCTTGGACCCGTTTGCTTCGGCTTTTGGGAAATGCATTTGCAAAAATGCAAATACCTTTAGGTGAAGGGGGTTTTTCAAAATGCAAATAGTGTTTGGTAAATTGTAATTATAAAGTGTATTGAGAAACAACTCAGGCAGCTGCCTGAGTCACGCGATTTAGGCCATTAGTCACTTGGGTCGCGGACCCAAGTGTCGCCTGAGATCGGGCGACCCTTAGGTGGCGGTCGCTGGCACGCGCAACCCCTTGGCCGGCGGTCGTCGGCCTCTGATTGGCTTCTCTGTGCGGTGGTTTTGGAGAAGATGAATAGTAACCGGAACTTGCATTCCGAAAATACAAGTTTCCAAAGGACCTCCAGACCTGTTTTGGACTAAAGGCCCTTAGAGTCCTTTGGATATGCAATTGCATCTTGCCAAAGTCGCCCAAAAAATCAAACCAAATGTGTTTGTATTTGGTCAATGGACTTTAGAGTCCCAAAACCCATTCCCAAAGCCAAATCAAACGGGACCTTTCTCTTACGTATCGATTCGAAGCCATTTGGGATTTGATTTTTATTTTGTATATTCATTCCGAGCATTTTAGTGATTTGAAACGTATTCATTTTCCTCACTCAATGTAAGAATTTAAATCACCTCAATCGCATATTCTCTTGAGATCGCTTAAGATGTATATATTGGATGTTTTGAGTAACTCATTATTTGCGTGGCATTGAAAGAGTATTGAAATTAAACTTTCTTGCGATTAACCGAGTACTCAAAACGCGCCCCATCGATGCAACAAAACAAACGGAAGTCCTTTGGATGAGAGTATGCAAAATAAAAAATTACATTGACAAAAAAATAATAATAATAAAAATGGACGAAGCTAAATCATTTTGGATCGTGCCACATTGAGATTCCTTGGAGCCCTCTATTACTCGACAGCCCACCATCAAGACAAATCGGGCCGACCCGATTGACCTCTTCGGGCCTCCTTGCTTATGATCCGGCTAATTTAATATGCAAATCACAGTCCTCCGAAGCTCTTTTCGTGAAAAATTCATAATCGAGAAAACATTTTTTTAAAAATAATTGCTCATATTACTTATAAAAATGAACGAACGAAAAATGTATCTATTATCTAATAAGATACATTTTGCATTGGTTAATTATTTTAAGAGATACGAACGATCATTTTTAGGAAAATATTTTCCAAAACATTCATTCTTCGCGAAACCAACGAAAATTGATAAGTCCACATGGTTAGTAAAAAAAAAATTCATTATTGAGAACAACTATCTAAATGTTTTCGTAGATGTGAAAATATTTTTTGTCTATTAATTTTTCTAAGAGATAAAAGCAATCGTTTCTAGGAGAATATTTTTCGAATTATCTATTTTCCATGAAATAAACGGTGTTAGAATAAACGCAACTTAAATGATATTCTATAATTCTGAATATCAAGCGTACACCAAAATGAGAAAAGACTCACTTGGGTTTGCAATCTTGAAATCAAATGACCATACGTGAAGACTGCCACAATCCTCTTCTTGTTCTAATTGAAATGATACATGATCATGGGCCAAAAATAATAATGGGCCTGGCCCATCACAACAGCCCTTGAGTGGCCCACAGCTCGTCGATGCTGGTTCGCCAATTAGGGCCGTTTATATAGTAAAACAAATCGATGAGGTGGAAGTCTAGCCAGAATTCACCACGTGTCCTTTTTTAAGTGGTGTGATGGCATCAAAATTAGGTGACATAAATAAAAGCGCACGTGGTTTTTTTTTTTTTTTTTTGACTGCGCACGTGGTTAATTTCACCGGCTTTTCAAGCTCTAGAAACCTTGGAAGTCTAATCCCCAAATTTATTTAGCATATGTTGGAACTACACAAAAAATTTAATATTTCCGAAACATCTCGTGATCGATGCCATCAGCTTATTTAATTATTAAGTTTTATAATGTTCCGTTTAATTTATATAATTATATATAATTGTATAAGAATAAATTAACAAGCTGAAATTGGCGAATTTCTCTTATCTAATTTTCTTCCAAAATATATCTCGGCTCTTAAATTAATTGGAAATTTTCAGAAAAATGTTATTTCAATTTATCCTATCCTTATCTGTATCTACTTCATTGGTCCAACACATTTGAACCCACTTTCTTTCAACTATGGCCACAGGAGAGCTGCCATCTCAAAAGGGCTACAAAAAAATTGAAGAATATTCAATAAATTTCCTAAAGTAGATCCCGCATGATATAAAAAGAGATGGTTTGATGCAACTACTTTTAGGATTAAAAATTAAAAAAAGAAGAGTACATTAAAGAACAATCATTAGCAATAAGACAAACCCTAATTCCCTTTAATTAATGTAAGCCAACCCTTTTAAGAATCATAGCTGTCTGGATCTGCGGGCAGGCAGCCCATCATCATTGAATCCAATGGCAACCTTAATTACTCATTTTTTTAATTCCCACATGGCATTAAAAAAATAAATATTATAAAAATCACGCTGATCTCAAGCTGCATTAGATTACACGTCGATCCTTGAGATAATGTAGAGTTTGTCAGGTAAGATTAGGTTAATTATTGGTCCAGAATTGATTAATTAATGAAAAGAAAGAATACTGAAATAAAAGATGTCTTTTGCATGTGGACCGGCGGATCAGCGTGGGGACCAAGAATCTTGGTTCCTCGCCAGCCGGCCACACATGCCATTTGCATCGATGGAACGACAAAGTAGGTTCGATTCACGCCTTTATCCTGGGATTTGACCAGTGATTTTTCTCACGGGCTCTCTCAACCACATTGTTATTGTCTCGATTATCTCGATTATTAACGATAATCTCTTCCTTTCCATCCGTGCTGTAATACATAATAAGGAAAATGATGCTGATGATTTATAAATTTCGATCGGATGTGTAATATGATTTATTAACTTTTAACCTATTCAATGTAATCAATAAACTTTGGTCCGACGTGCAAAGTATTCCATTAAATTTTAATCTTAATGTGATCCATAAATTTATGGTACTTATTCAATTTAGTTATCGAATTATATAAAAATGTCTAGAGTTATCCCTAAACTTGAATTAATGGAAATAAAACATTGAACATTTTCATATAATATATGAATTAAATTGAATATATGTTGAAACTTCATGAACCATACTGAACAAACTAAAAGTTCAAAACTATATTGCACATTGGGTTAAGATTTAGGTACTATGAACAAATTAAAAGTTCAAGTACGACATTACACATTGACTAATGTTTAGAGATCGTTTACGTCATTATCCCTTTTTAATAATTATTGAGACGGGATATCACTAGAGCCAATTCCAAAAGCACCGTATTAATTGAAACCTTAATCGATGATCATGAGGAGCAGTTTGTCGGCAAATCTCGACCAGTTTATCAGACCTCATTTCGGGTGTGAATCACCTATTGAAAAGCATATTTAATTTGTGGGGACGGACCATTGAAATCTCCCATGTCAAATATTGCCACCACGAGCCTATTTTCGGGCAAGTAATCATCAATGACCTACCTTTCTTCTCGCTGACCAAAAAAAAAAAAAAGAAAAAAAGACCTACCTTTCTTCCCTTTTCTTTTCTTTTCCAGAAATCTCGACACACTACTTTTTTTGGCCAAAAGTGCTTGCCCCACCTTCCGTCCACCCTTTTTCTTGTTTTTTTTATAGGGAAATTTTGACATACTAAGGTCCAGTTTTCTAGAATAAGTTCTATAATATCATAGGAACTAGCTTTAGGTGTCTCTATGGTTACCAAATTTTCTACAATAAATCTTAAGATTATAGTAATTAATTTTTCCCATTAATATGCACTAGTTGAGTGATTTATGATCTTATTGATAAATCAAAATAGGTCGTGTTCTTTCATTATTGTTGATCGAGTGAGTAGGTTCCATTACATAACTGCCATAACCTATCACTTGAATCTTGATACATATTAATTGATGCTAATTAGCCATTTCATTTTTATTGATACCTTTTCTGCCATTTTAGACTTTCATCAATACGGCGGTGTTTAGCAAGTAACAGAAGTTTCGATAAACATGATTTCACCATTGTATTTTATAGTTACTTAGTAAAATTTAGTCATGGAGGGGCTATTTTATCTTGCCCTTACTCCGGAAACTGTTTATCATTCTCGAACGTTGTTCTCCTTGCTTCAAACCTAGCTCACCGGCCTCTAGTCAAGCTTGCCAAGGGTCAAGGGCCGCGAACCTCTCTCAGGAGAGATCGGAAGCAAGGCTCTTCAAGGCTTGCCAAGGGCGGTGCCTGTAGCTAGAGCTCGGGCTCGAGCTCGAGCAGTGGCAATGGCGATGTAGGAAAAGAAGAGGCAAAGTCGCGTTGTCACGCGATGAAGAACAAGAATTCGAACAGAGGGAGTGATAAACCAGGAGTTGATGAAAAGGGCGATGGGATTGGGAGGAATCGTGACGCGAGAGAGTCATGGTTGGCAGAGCGGTAAAGAAGAAAGCTAGAAAGGTGATTTTGTTTTTCTGGTTTTTTTTTTTTTTTAGTTTTTTAGTTTTGATTTTGGTGAATAATGGAGAGCTAGGTTTAGATCATCACTTTGCTCTATTTGGGAAGATGGCGGAGTCAGAGGATGCATGATGAAATTTGAACATTTTCTACATCGGACCATCTTACCATTCCGAGGCAATGTTTTTTTTCCTGTTTTACGAAGTTGCTTTACAAGAAAATAATCAGAAAACTTCGCAAAAATGTAAAGTCAATTCTCCAACATTCTCCCAAAGGCACGTCAAGCATTAAAAAACTTTTCCTGACTTCTAATATTCTTTCATAATATCGTTGTTGAGGACATTTGAAGAGCCGACTGAAAATGGATTTAGAATATTGAAATCCAACTAGAATCGATCATACCCATTTGAAAACAAGTGGTCAACCCATTATGGTTAGACATGCAAAGAGTTCACATCCTCAATCGCTATCGTCGTCTTCCTCATCACATGCACAACTAAAAAGCTATCAATTATTCATGCCAAATTCAATCGATTCCGTTCTCCGCAATATGACTAATATTGCAATTCACGCAATGTAGCTGATCCTCAATTTCGATCGAGGTCCTCTTGAATTCATTTGCTGCTGATGATATGCAAACATGGCCGTTTGACAATTCTTTGGAGATTGATGGATGAATCATTGTCCTAATCTCCAATCTTGGAATTGCTCGTGCTTTGTTTGTACGTGACGATTGTTACTTGCATGATCGAGTCATTCAAAATGTATATTTTCCCCCTTCTTTGTTTTGGCCGATGTAACGTCTTCGTCCTTTTGGCTTGCATGAACAAGTGTGCTTTTTTGTTTTCTTTGATCAGATTGATGATGTGGTGATGGTTTGTTGACGTAGGTATATTGAAAGAATTAGGTTAAATTGGTTAGACAGTTGTCAAGGTGGCCACGCATGGTGAAGTCACGGAGGGTGGTGTGAGTGTCCATAGATGGAGTGGAGTGGGAGACAACGATTGAGAATGGGTATGTAGTGTACAAAGAACCAATTTATATCTAACCCAAATCCAAAGTTTGAATCCATTTCATGATTTATGGATGGCTCGTGCTAGACTTTCACTACCCACCTTCATGCCCTTGTCCACCTAACTCCTAAGCTCCTTCACTATCTCCTGCTTCATGAAGTCATCATTCTTCAAAGGCAACAATATAGAGAGAGAAAATAATGCTAAAAATGAATCCGAGATGAGTCAATATGAATGGGATTGGGTATGACTTGAGAAATTTGCATTGCAAACAAATAGGTCAAAACGAGTTAAATGAGTCAATTTAGGCTCAATTATATATAACTTGATCCAAACTCGATCGAACCTACCCGTTTGATAGGCTTACTTGAGATTAACACTTGTTTCCTTTACCACCGCTCGCAGTGGTGCAGCTGGTTTCGGGCTCCCTCCTCCTCATGAAGGGGAGGAGTTCGAATCCCAAAGGCGTCGCGTTCGCGCGACTCAAACGCGGGCCGGGCGTGGTGGTGGCTCGGTCGCCCGGGTTTACATCCCAGAGCCTGCTTGGCCGACGACGGTTCCCAGACCATCAAAAAAAAAAAAAAAAAAAACTTGTTTCCTTTGGCAAGAAAGGGAAAGGGTCATACACAGAGTAATATTGATGAATGGACTAACTTAAATGCACGATATGTTGTTGGTAGATAAATTTTCGCTATAACTCTTCCAAGGTAAAGAGTTGTTCTCCAATAAACGGTGGGTCGCTATTTATAGAGAGGGGGAGGTAAGAGGTGGATATTGGCGGATGGTGTTTCGCCACGTGTCAAGGAAAACACGGGTTGATATCAATCCCACCTGAAAAATGTTATGGATACATTAGATTCAACCTTTCTTAACAAGCCCCACCCCGAATTCATCATGGCAAAGCTCTCTAAATCATTTTCACTGATAAGGATACCTAGGCGTCCCGCTATTAATCCAGAATTAAATCTATATAGGCCGCACATGGGCCTAATTCCTTTTCAAGTGAATTTAGAAGAAGAAAACACAACAAATTATTACAATAACTTTTTCATAATTTAAATGATGAAGAGAGAGATAGAGTTGATTAGCAAAACGACAAGAGATTTGGAAAACCATTCATGCGTAGGATTCCCCAAAAACCGACGCTCATCCCCAACGATCAGCCCGCCGAGTCAGCAGCATCTTCCTATTTTTAATCCATAGGCAAGCTGTCGTAAACTGCCAGTGTCGTGGGAAATACGATCATTAATCATCATCACTTAACACGACATTCGCTCTGTCCTATCACGTGGGCCCTCACGTGTCCTCGCGGCTCGCGATCCAAGTCCCACCTCCCGCGCACTTCTTCCACTCACATAAGATCGAGAGCTTATCAACTCGTCTTCTTGTCTTTCCCGACAAAAGAACAACGTAAGTATAAGAACTTAAATAATACTTAAATATCAAAACTTACGGAATGCATATTTAAATATTATTTCTTTAAAAAATTGAGATACTTGAATGTTAATTCCAATAACTCTAATTAGAAATCTCATGTGGTGATCTTTTAATAATATAACTCGCATACATAACTCGTCAGAGAATTGAGTCATAAAGAAAAATCAAAACAACGTCGTTTTATCTTTTTTTGAATTATAATATTTATATTAATTAAATTAAATTATTTATTTAAAGAAAAAAAGGAGTTAATGAAGATTGCAGAAGGCGAGGGCCAAGCCCTCGTCGCCTCCTCCCCATCCTTGTTGGGAAGAGTCAACTGGAGCTGCTAGGCCATGGTCAGGGGGTGGCGACCCTACACGACTGACGACGAGGGCCTGTAAGCCCCAAGATCTAGGGTGAAGGGCCTCAGCAGGCGGCGACCCTTGGCCGGCTAGCCGAAGGCTAGCAACCCTCACCAAATCTAGGGGAGGGCTACAACCCAAGGGTTTGCCAACCTTCACCACCGGTCGGCCCGGCTTGGTAACCCCGCCGACCCTTCCCCACTATCGTAAGCCCTTCCTAGTGACGATGGGGAGGCGGGGGCGAGAGCTCAACCCTCACCTTCTACAAATTTCATCTTCTTCCTTTTAAAAAAAAATAATTTACTTTTAAATTTAATTAAATTAATATTGTTAAATTAATGTTTCGAGTTTGAATTCGGATAACAATTTGTTAAATCGAATTTGTTGAGAAAGATTCTCCAAGCAAATTACTAGTTGAATGAAAAAGTTTTTTCTTTTCATTGGACTTTGTTTTGGGCGTAAAAAAAAAGAAGAAAAGAAGTTGACCTATCACTACAAGATAAAAGATGAAATAATATAAAATAAAAGAAAAAGTGAGAATTTCACTTTTACTTGAAGAAGAAGCCTAGTTCACGTTCAAGTTAAAAATTGGTGGGCCCAGGTCAATTTTTTTTACCTTGGACACACATATAAAAAGCGTGTTCTTTCTTTCAAGAGAGCCGTAAAAAAGGTAAAAGAGCGCCGCACGTTAAAAGAAAAAGGAGCCCTACGAAGCGATAGAAGCTATATGCCAGGAAGCCACCGTGCATACAAAGGACGAAGGTACTGAGTTTCTCCTTGGACATACGTGGAGTGCTTGAGCGCTAAGGGCACGAATAATAACCATTCTAGCCAGAAATTAATTTCTAGAAGAGAAATATGTTTTTCTTGTTCTATTTTCTAGATGAGTTTTTAAGCAAAAATAACCGTTTGATAACGATATAAAATTTTTACTTCAAAAATAGAAATTCGTTTGATAACGACAAATTATTTTTTTTCGGATGGCGGTGGACCGACGATCGGTGGCGACGGACAGTGGCGGCAGCGGCCGGCGACGATCGGCAACCGGCGGCAGGCGACCGGTGGCCGACGACGACCAACAACCGGCGGCGGTGGCGGCGTCACGGCGGATGATGGTCGGCGGCGACGAACGATGAGAAGAATTTTTATTTATCATTTCTATTCCAGAAATAGAGAAGTAGAAAATTCTTATTTCTGATTTTTATTCAAAACCTTTTCTGGAACCAAAATCTATTTCAAAAATAGAAAAATGAAATAATTTTATCAAACGGATTTATATTCCAGAAACAAGTCTGAAATAGAAAAATTGTTTCTGGAACAGAATCAAAGGTTGTCATGCACCCCCTAAAAAAAAGTTTTGTGCTGTAAGTTTACATTTTTTATTTATAAATACTTTAAATTTGAGATTAAATCTAGGTGTGGGAAACACTTGAGCGTATGAGCAATTGTAAATTCTTATTCTTGTTGTAAAATATTGCGTTGCGAATATATAATAGAGAAGAGATTGAGAAGAGAAAGCAATTGAACACTAGAGATAGTAGAGAAAACCAGAGAAGAGAATTTTATTTCCAATGTATCACTGTATTTCACTGTATATCTCTACAACAAAAACTAAACTCCTATTTATAGGAAAATAATAATGTACTTATCATTAATATTAATGTATCGAATGATACATATACTGGATAGGGGAGATGAACGTTCATTGTATAAGGAGATGTACTTAGAATGTATGATACAAATGTACCATAATAAGTACATTAGATAAGATGAATATAATGAATATTCATTCATGTATTTCATAACAATTCTCCGATTATAGTGGATTATTTGCTGTTGGCTCTTCTCATGGACGTACTCGAACCAAGTCATGTAAATCTCTGGTGTCTTTATTATTTCTTGTTTATTTATCTGGTGATTACGCATTGACGTAAATTGTAAGATATGTTTCCGCGTATTATATTTTAACAAATGTTTATATTAAAATGACGTCATTTTGGTTTATCTAGCTACACCAGCATGTAAAACGATGTCGTTTTCGGCTTATTTAACCACGTCAGCATGCAAAACGATATTGTTTTTACACTTGTCTAGCTAGAAAAATGTTATGTCAGCATTTTGGTCATATTTTATTTCCATTGATAATTAATTGATCTATCTTATTCTGATTTTGACACTTAAATATACATTTTAACTTTTGGCACTTAAGTGTCTTCATGCTAAATTTTGACACTCCAAGTGGTCCGAAAGGGGCAATTTTGTCCTTTTGCTCTTGTCTTCAAATTCATTCCCATTATATAAATTTACAATACGTTAATAACATAATATGACACATTAACAATGGCTCGTCTCACGTGGATATTATAAGATTCAATGGTCCAAATTGAGTTTAGCATGTATACTTGCTTTATAGAATATTTGCTTCCGAGTCCCGGACTAGTAAAATTTAGACCCGTAGATTGTAGGGGTTCGGATTGGAACATTTCGTCACCAACGTTAAGGTGAATAATGAATTTCGCAATTTATGCGGTTCGAATGCTTCGTGGAGTGGACTACGAGCGATTTTTCTGCGATTATCGTGACCATTTGGAAAGGATCAACACGAATTCCGCTTTTCCAGGCGCTCCATGCCCTGCCAATTTGGGGACCTCCTCCTCCTTTTTTATCCTTTTGTTTTGTGCATTAATGGGGTCGGCGACGGACGAGAGTTTAGCCGTCGAGCGATCGCGACCCCGAAGCCGACCAAAAGGACAAAAAAAAAAAAAAGTCAAGGCCATTAGGCTGGTGATAAGAGGATCGTCCACATTTTGTAGGATCATGATCCGGATTAATGTAGTTACAACCTTCTGAACTACTCACATTGAGTTATTTAATTGCGGCATCCTTGGTATCTCGTGTGAATTATAAAAAGGCTTCCCCACTGTTGGCATCTCAATGAGGTTACAATCGTAATCCTTCAATATCAAAATTTCAAACCACAAAACAAAAAAAAAATAGTAATAATATGAGTTCTTATCACGAAAAATCTCAAATTGATATGATAAATTTATTAAAAAATATTTTTAATAAATTTATTAAAAAAATATTTTTTTCATAAAAATCTCAAATTAAGTATATCGTGATAAATTTTCATAAAACTAATGTTTTTATCATCAAAAATTCCAAATTTATATATTTATAATAACTTCACTCTTCATTAGTTTTTTCTCCGTTAAATGTGACGTATCATCCAATTCAATAATTTGATAGTAAAATTAAATAAAAAATAATAAAAAATAAATTTATTATAAATATATTAATTTGAGATTTTTGTTACTATATTCATTGTCGCGAGGGATTGATCATCCCTTCTTGACCCACGCGGGAGCGGCATCGAAGTCGGCGTCACGTGCGGAAACTGCACTCCAACGCCTCATTGATTGAAATGCGGACAAAGCTAATTAATGACTGTTGACCTCTTTGACTTTTCGAAGCGGCGAAACCGAGCGGCGGCCATTGTTGACCTGCGAAATTCCCGAAGAGCATCGCCTCGTCCCAACCTCGATGGCGGAGAAAAACGCAAAGACCGAAAGCCGTTAAAGATGAAGCCTTATTATACTTGTGCTAATTCTATGTCAAGCTTTTTAAATGTATCAGTGAAGTCTTAAATCTTTTGATATTTTACTAATTTAATCATAAATCTTTTGATAATTTGTTAATTTAGTCTATTTAGTTAATTTTGGTTGGAAATCGCCAACATGACGATTTAGTCAGCGCCACTCGTTTTAGATGGCACAGTTAACGTTGAAGTAGACGATTTTTATAATATTTCCAAAAAGCTGTGAATTTTTTTCCTTTTTTATTTCATTCCTTTCTCTTTTATCTTTTTTTCCTTTCTCCCTCTGCCATTTGCCAACCTCGCACACTAGTTGTGTCACCTAAAAAAATTGGCGCTAAATGGATCGCCACGTAGGCAATTTCCAATCAAAATTAGTTAGATGGATTAAATTGACAAATCGTCAAAAGGTTTAGGGTTAAATTGACAAATTGTCAAAAAATTTAGAATTTAATTAAGACAATTGAAAGGTTTATGACTAAATTAAAAAATCATCACGATATTTAGGACTAAATTGGCTAAATTAAAATATTTGGAACTAAATTGGCACGAACGCGATAGATTCATGACTTTTTTGGTAATTTCCTTCAATTTATTTGGAATTAATTACATGCGCTTAAACTATCTTATATTGTGGATACATGTTGCCATAGAAGGAGCCTAATGATTATGGATGTTGATTTACACAGAATCTGCAAATATTCTATAATGGTATGGGCTCAAATTTCATTATAACATGGTTTAGTAGTGGTGCTCAAATTGCCTGCATACATATGTAAATTTCGTGTAATCTTTCACAACCAATAATACCATCAATATTATATTATATCCTGAAGAAAATTGAGAAGAGAAGGTTACGAATATGGCTTATGGAAGAGTTTGTCTATTCATAAGCGTTCTTTGCCTGGTTTCTCTTTGTTTTACAAGTAAGCTTGAGTTTCATTAGCATTCACCGAGTAATTAATGGGACAAAAAAAAGATGACAGGACACAACAATGAGGAAGAAGCAAGAGCATTTTAGAATTCAAATGCAGAAGTTACCTTCGCAGCTCTCAATCTTTGGGCAAATTTAATGGAACTGTTGGCGATTTGAATAACTATACATATAGCACATGTCCAAAACACGACAGGATGATTTAATTGTGGAATAATTCTATTCTTATAGGACTAGCACAATAAAATCATCTCGTTGTGTTTTAATAATTTGTTCGAACGAGAAATTCAGGACACACAAAATAGGTTAGTTATTCTAGTCACTTAATACTTTCATACAATTTGCCCAGATGATCAGGGTTGTGAAATAACTTTTGCATTGAATTGTAAAATTCTCTTACATCTTATTCATCACGGTGTCCTTTCAGGTGTTGGATAGCATGGTCCAACTGGAACATTATGGATTATTCGGTCAATGCTTATGAAACTTTAACTTACATATAAAGCAAAGAGAAAGCAGGCAAAGATGCACATGTTACAAAAAAAAAAAAAAAACTCTTTGGTAAGCCACATTTGTGACCTTCTCTGATAGCGTAATTGGTTGTGAAATCACACAAAATTTCTACGTATGTAGGCAATTCGAGCACCACTAAAACAACCATGTCATTTGGAAATTGAGCCATACCTTATAGAGTTTTTGAAGATCTTGTATGAATTAACATCCATAAATGATTTAGGGTCTTTTGTATGGAAAAATGTATCGACGGTACAGGATAATTAAAGCACATGTAATTAATTCCCAATGGATCGTCCATGATTATATAGATTTTTCATGTCATTTGGAAAGTTTTCAATTAGGGTGCGTTTGGTAACCATTATGTTTCCGAGAACAATTTCTGATAAAAAAATATTCTTTTTTATTCCATTGCCAATAACAATTTCTAAATATTTTAAAACATTTGGTAACTGTCCAAAATTTATATTCTCGAAATAGAATGACGTTTGGTACTATTATGAAAATTTATAATCCAAATCATTTTCTTTTCATTTTTTAAATAATTTTATTTCTTTATTTCTTTTATTTCTCTTCTTCTTCTTCAAACTTTGCCTGTCACCAGCCTTGGGATGATCGATGACCTCGCCGAAGCGTTACTGACCTTGGGCTGGTCAAGCCTTGTCGGCAGCTAGGGTAGGCTCCGACAAGCCTTGGTTGGGCGAGAGGCCTTGCCTAGCTGCTGGTCGGGCTTGACCTCACCCAACCACCGTGAGGTTGCCTTGCCTTGGCCAGGCAACATCGACCTCATGGTGGTAGGTCAAGCCTCGTTGACGGCTGGGCAAGCTTGGCCTCGCTAGATCTAGGGAAGGTTGAGCCTCGCTCAACCATGGCTCAGCCGTCGGTGAACCTTGCCTGGTCGGGCGAGGCTCACCGGTGGGTGGGCGAGCCTTTGGCGAGCTCGCCGGACATTGCCTTGGCTTGGCGAGCTCCCCAGACGTCGCCCAATTGATTGTCGGTAACTAGTGGCAACGGACGATGGCAGCAGTGGCAGCTGATGGCGGCGGCAGTTGAAGAAGAAGAGAGAAGGAAGAAGAATAAAAATAAAAAGAGAAAAAAGAAAAAAAAAATGGGTTGGCTTGATTCTAGGATTGTTTTTAGAAACAAAGAATAATTTTTTTACCAAACGGATTTCAATTCAAAATCTACTTCCGAGAATAAAAGAATAAAAATCTATACTGTTTAGCAAGTTGCCAAACACAGCCTTAGATTTTTCTTTCAGTTAGATGGAAACGCATTTTATGCGATACGAAAGGGGAATGTGTTATAACGGCTTGAGTCCTATTATTTTCTAGTAATTTCATGTTTGCCGAGAAATTGCTGTCGAAAAGTGTAGGATTGTAAAAAAATCGCCCAAAAACAAGATACATGAGAGATATGTATCCCAAAGTTTTGCTCTCTCAAGGTCATTGCAACAGGACATATAACGGAAGTCGGACACCGACTAGATGACGTCTGACGAGGAGGATGGGAAGGGTGCTTAGCCAGTTTGCCCAAATATAGACCCTCCAGGCACATGCAAATTTATGTTTCCATATTCGACTCGTCGCCCTATTCGCAAATTAGTACATCCAAGCTACAATTTCCTTCAAATTAATTATCACGTCACAAGAAATGTAAACTAGTAAAGGTAGAACTATGTTAACCCTTGAGCTAATTTTTATTTTATAAAAAAATCTCAAAATCACGAAAATATTAGATCGAAGAACCTGTTTATATCTGTTAAATTCACCCTAAGAGCTTCCTCGACTTTCAAAAATGTACTAAAATCCCTAGTTTTTTACACGAACTTTTAGGTCGAATGAATAAATCTGTTTTAGAGAGAAGAAAAAAAAAGGAGAAAATTCTCCACTGTTTCCACCGTCCTCTATCCCATTTCATGGCCTCAAGATAATATCTACTTGCCCAAAAAAATTATGCAGACCATAGGAATAAAGTTATATATTCCTGCCCCACATTACAAATTTCCCAAAAAAAAAAAATACAGTTCATAGAAATTAATAAAGAGAATGATGCGGTGGTGAATTAACACCAGAAACAAGGACAAGAGAAACAAGACCCATAGAAACACAACAAAAAAACAAAAAAAGAAAAGGAATTTTGGGGCATCAATTAAGCACGTGTCCAAAGATCCACCAGTCACCGACCAAAACATTTATCGTGTCTCTCTAACATTCTCTTGTTTCATCTAACCAACCATGTCTAAAAATATCACAAATTAATTTAGTGATGGCAAGATAAAATAGCGTTTATTACTCGTCTTGATTAAGATTATGCAAACACGTTAACAAGTGTAGCGTGCATGTATAGCCAATCAGTCGCGTCGAGTTTTTAATAAGAGTTATTGAGATCTATCTCGTAAAATATTTGATAACCCTTGCCCAACTCAAGTAAAAGGTGCTAGAGATAAGAAAATAAAAAAAAAATAACATTTTAAAGATAAAAGTGAAAAAAAAAACTATATATAGTTAAACGGGCATGTAAACAAACGTATATATAATTAAAAATTAAAGGAAAAATGAAAGAAATCATCGCCAGAAAGAAAATGAAGAAATCGAGAATTTATTTTCTCAGCGGTAACATATTCTGGCATTTTCTTTCTCGCTTCCTGCCAAGTCCTCTCCGTCCGTCTGTACCTTCCGGCGCCGCTTCTCTCTCTCCCTTCCTTCCCGGAACCGATGCTGCTTTCTTGGATTTTGGGTTTTTTTTTTTTTTTTTTTTTTTAGGGGTGGGAGTCGTTGAGAAAATTCGTAGATCCGTAGCTAATACATAAAAGGGAAAAATATTTTGATAGAGAAAATGAAAATTAAATATGATTTCTCGTATTTTTCCCTTCGATTATAATTGTCGAATAGTGACTTAAAGGTTTGGTTCGCATAATGATTTTTGAATTACTGTTAGAATAATATCATGTGAATAACAAATTTTTGAAGAAGTGAATATCACAATAATTTTTAATTATTAATTATTTATATTTTTGCTCAAAATAGACTATTGTTCTTAAAGTATATTAATGATGGTCATATAAGCATTTCTTATAAATTAATAAGCTAAATTCACGAATTTTCCTCTAATCAAAATATTTTTTCGATCCTTAAATTAATTGAAAATTTTCAGAAAATATATTAATTCAATATATCTTTATCCTTGTCTACATCTTTATCTATTTTATTGGTCCGATAACCAACTTTCTTTCCACTATGGCAAAGAGTCGCCTGTTGCCATCTGAAAAGGGCTGAGCGAAACGGGAGAATATTCAATAATTCACTAAAGCAGATCCCGCACGATAAAAAAAGAGATGGCTTGTTGCAACTGCTCTGGGAAAAAAAAGTACATTAAAATATGGTTGTTTCGTGTAAAGATATTTTTCTCATTTGTTGGCATTTAATGCGCTTAGTAAAATGAATCATTCAAAAAGTTTTTCCTATAAAAATTTAAATTCAGAAAAATATTTTCCTTTTATAACTATGTATCAACGATTTGATTCAAAATTTTACACTCGAGCATGAAAACCCTATTGTTGATTCCCAACATTCAAGACCAAGTTTCCAAGAGCTCGGCCCGAGACCCTAGTGCTCGAGCCTGGCCCTCAAACCTGTGGTGCCCATACTCGATGCTCCGACACCCAAGCTTAGGGATGAGCATGTCGGACTGGCCAAACTAGGAAACGCCCAAACCGAACTAGACTGGTCGGTTTGGTTTTGTTTCCGAAAGCATCGGTCCGGTTCTCAATTCTGTAATGGAACTAATGATTTTCGGTCTAAATCCCGATTCGGATTGGACTGACGGATTGGACCGACTCTTTTTTTTTTTTTTAAATATATTTTAATTTCTTAAAAATAACAATAAACCCTAAAATAGCAATGACAATAGTATTTTTATTTTTTAATTATTTTTTGCTAAGTTATTGGTTTCATGAGATCGGACCGGACCGATCGGTCTAGTCCTCGATCCCAAAAATTGGCAATCGGTTCTCAGTTCTTAGGTAGGATTGGAGAAGATAAGGAATTGAAGCATCTTGACCAAAACTCGAGTCCATAAAAGCCGTGTTGGGATCCTTGGCACTCAAGCTCTTGTCTCGACACTTAGCTTGGCCTCACAAAAGCCATGCACAGGTCCTCATTGCTCAAACTCGGATCCTTGGTTAATGAAATCCACCGTCTAAAAGATAAAAGAAAATAAAAGAATCATAAAAAAAAAATAAAAGCCAAAAAACCCCAAACTTTGCCTCGAGTGACAGATTTACTGCAAACTTTGTTTTGTGACGTGAAAAACCCCGAACTTTGCAAACCGTGACACATTTACCCCAAACTTTTATTTGTGACACAAAAAACCCTTAACTTTCATTTGTGTGACATATTTACCTAAATCATAGGGGCATTTTGGTCTTTTTACTTTTAAAAACTTTTTTTCTTTTTCTTCGCCGGCGGAGGGAAGCCTCGCCGGACGCCGGCGAGGGCGGCCTCGTCGGCGTCGGGCGAGGGTGGCCCGACGCCGCGAGGGCACCCGCCCGACGCAGGGCGGGGCGACCCTCGTCGGCGTCGGGCGAGGGCGGCCCTCGCCCGCGTCGGGCGGCGGCCCTAGCCCGGCTCGGGCGGGCGACCCTCGCCGGATGCCGGCGAGGGCAGCCCTCGCCCAACGCGGCTTCCCTCCGCCGAGCCGGCGGAGGGAAGAGAGAATAAGAAAAAAAATAAAAAAGAAAAAGAAAAATAAAGAAAAGAGACGAAAATACCCTTAATGGGGTAAATGTGTCGCAGTTTGCAAAGTTCGGGGTTTTCACGTCACAAAACAAAGTTTGGGGTAAATGCGTCACTCGAGACAAAGTTTGGGGTTTTTTTGGCTTTTTCCCTAAAAAAAAAATTAGAAAATATGATTTTTTGATAACTTTTCTTATCATATTTTCCTTACTAAATAACAAGAAATTCTCTCCTAATTTTTCCAAATTGCAGCCAAACACTAAAAAATAAGGTCATTTTCCTAAAAATATTTTTCAAAGATGGTACATTTATGAATAAATTAGAAAACATTTTCTGATATGTGATCATTTATATCGCTTTTAATAATTTATTCATAATTTTTTTATTATCGATAATAATTTATATCTAAACATAAGTTTCGTAAAAAAGATTATTTAAAAATATATTTTTAAATTTTATGAGTCTAAAATAACATTGACGAGAGCACCATGTTAATTAGCAGTACGACAAATTAGTACAAGCTGACCTTTTAAGAATCAAAACTGTCTGGATCAGGCAGGCGGCCACCATGGTTGAATTCAAATAGCGACTTTAATTACTCGTTTTTTTATTCTCGCTTGGCATAAAAAAAATGTTATATATTATAAAAATCATGCCAATCTCGAGCCGCATTCCACGTCGATTCTCGAGGGAAAATTAGTTTGTTAGGCATGTTTAAAATGATTTATTTATTTATTTATTTATGCTAAGCATGTTAAGCTGATTGAATTTAAAAAATAATAATAATTTCGTCCGTTGCATATGGAGGTTGGTGGAGATGCAGATACCCGGGGACCAAGAATCTCTATTCATCGCTCGCCATCCACACATGCAATTTGCATCGTTCTCGTGGGATTTTTGACTTGCGATTTTCTCGCCGGCTCTCTCTCGATCATTAATTTTTGTTATTATCTCGATGATTAACGATAATCTCTTCATTTTTGTCTATGCGGTACTAATATCTAATAATCATCGAGATCGGATACTGCTTGCACCAATTTCGAAAGCACTATACTGACCGAAACCCCATTCACCCCTTTTTTATTCCTTTTTCATAAATCTCAACTCACTTTTTTCCTTGGATGAGAGTGCTTCGCCACCTTTCATCAAGAAAATAGTGGGTGGTTCGGGAGCACCATGTCAACATGGTCCCCTACCACTCACGCAGCACCACGTGGAAGCATGGGCCCACTTAATTCTTTTGCCTTCTTCCCCTCTCTCCTCCATTGACATGGTGCTCCTAGACCACTAAATATATCTCCCTTCCACCACCCTTTTCTCATATTTTTTACGAGGAAAATTTTTAAAAGTACTTTTTTCTCGCTTGGCATAAAATTTTTTTATATATTATGAAAATCATGCCCATCTCAAGCTGCATTCTACGTCGATTCTCGAGGGGAAATAATAGTTTGTTAGGCATGTTTAAAATGATTTATTTATTTATTTAGGCTAAGCATGTTAAGCTAATTGAATTAAAAAAAAATCGTCTGTTGCATATGGAGGTTGGTGGAGATGCAGATAGGCGGGGGACCAAGAATATCTGTTCATCGCCTGCCACCCACACATACAATTCGCATCATTATCATGGGATTTTTGACTCGCGATTTTCTCATCGACTCTTTGTCGATCACTAATTTTTGTTATTATCTCAATAATTAACGATAATCTCTTCCTTTCTGTCTATGCGTTACTAATATCTAATAATCATCGAGTCCGAATACTGCTTGCACCACTTTTGAAAGCACTATACTAACCAAAACCCCATTCACCCTTTTTCAGAAATCTCAACTCACTTTTTTCCTGGGCCAAGAGTGCTTGGCCACCTTCCATCCACCCTTTTCTCATATCTTTTATGGGAAATTTTGTTTTTCTTATTTTTAGATTCAAGCGACATATCATCGTTTATTTTTCGCGAAGTAAATACAAATTTAGTAAAATTTACTCATTGATAGGTTAGATTATTTTTTTCCTTCGCCATCAAGTCTTTCTCATTTTCTGTAAGTACATCCAATCTACAAAGTGATATATATAGGGAGAGAGATATGATTAAGAAAACGACGAGAGATTTGAACACCATTAGTGCATAGGATTCCAAAAAATCCGACTCCCATCCTCACGATCAGCCTGCCAAGTCAGCATCGTCCTATCCTAATGCGCAGGTAGCTGTCCGTCTTCGTCGTCATCGTGTCATTTATCGTCATCGCAAGACACGACATGCTCTGCGCCGTCACGTGGGGTCCCACGTGCCCTTGGTGGGTCGCGCCGGCCCCACTCGCCTCTTCTACTTGCATAAGGCCGTGGGCTTATCATTTTCTGTTTCCCTATGAAGTGCGCCCTCGTCCTTTTGCCCATGTCTTCAACAAATTATTATTTTAATAAGAGTCAGCACAATGACAAATTTTAAACTAATACATTCACTATAAATTTATCGTAAATTAATTTTTTGATCACAGAAAACTCTACATTGATATATTTATAATAAATTTACCCAAAATTATTTTTTAACTAGTAAAAACTCTAAATTTGTATATTTATGATAAATTTACTACTTATTAGTTTCGGTCAAATTGGATTGATATTACAAAAAATCATAAATTAGTAACAGAGTATAGAATCCAAAACTGGTACACTCATTAACTACTACATGTTCTTTAACTTGGCAATTTGACATTAAAATTTAAGAGAAATTAATGGAGGGTGAAATTGTTATAGATATGCTAATTTGGGAGTTAGTCTAAAGTAAATAACACCAATTTAAATTTTTTTATTGTATTAATCCTAATTAACTAACAATACATGGGTAACTAAATCCGACACACTAAGAGTGATGTATCTTATGTGGATATCATTAGATCCGATGGTCTAAATCGAGTTCAGCATAACATTTGCTCCCGAGCCCCGGACACTTAGAATTTAGGCCCCTAGATTGTAGCCGTGTACTAAATCATGCAGCATAGGGTTCGGGTCGCAACATTTTGTCGCCAAACTCAAAGTGAAATTCACAATTGATGTGGTTCAAATGCTTCGTGGACCACGAGCGATTTTTCTCCGATCGTTGGGGAGCATTTTGAGGTGGCGAACATGAATTTCGCTTTTCAGGCACTCCATACCCTGCCAATTTAGGGACCCCCCCCTCTTTCTTCTCCTTTCCTTCGTTTTTATCCTTTGTCCTGCGCATTATGGCGTGGGGGGATGAACGAGAGGCCTGTTTTCAAGCGATCGCGACACCAAAGCCAACCCACAAAAAAAGAAAAAAAAAGGAAAAGAAAAAGGAATTTGGCAAGGCCATCATGCTGGTGATAAGAGGATCGTCTACTTTTCACGGGACCACGATCTGGGTTAACCTCGTGTCAAGCTTATGAACTACCTGCATCGGGTTATTCAATTTTGGCGTAACCCAATACCTCGTGTGAATTATATATATAAAAAAAACGCTTCTCAATTGTCTGTATTTCAATGAGACTACGATCAAAGTGATAATCACATAAATGATCCATAAACTTTAGTCTAATGTGCAATATAATTCTTGAAATTTTAATTTGTTCAATACAACTCTTGAATTTTAGCTTAACATTTTATGTGGTTCCGAAACTTTTAATTTATTCATCTGATCCATGAATTTTTTGTATATGTTCAAATTTAATATAAAAATATTCAATATTGTCATTTAATTAATTGAAGATTTTAGATTATATTAAATATTTTCAATTATATTGTGCATATATTATATTGAACAAATTAAAAATTTTAGAATCACTTTGATTATTAAGCTAAAATTTAACAATCATATTATATATTGAGTTAAAGTTTAGAGATCGTTTTTATAATTATCACTATTAATAATAGTAATCGAGACGAAAAAGAGAAATAGAAACGTGCCCGGCTTCCCTCAATCTCGAGGGGGCTTAATCATCCCTTTCGACTCGACCCACGTGGAAGCGGCATCGGGAGCCGGCGGCACGTGCGGGAATTGAAACGTGGGACGCCTTCTCATTTATTGATATGCAGACGGACAGCGTGATTACTCTTTATTGACCTGATAATTCTAAAGCCATCGCCACGATGGAGACATTTCAAAACCTTTTTTTTTTTTTAACTTTTGGTCGCATTTCAAATCTTTCTTTGATTCGTGAAAAAAAATTCTTAAAAAAAATTATTTACATTACTTGTAAAAATAAATGAATGAAACATATTTTTATCGTTCATAGACGTATTAATATATTAATTATTGTTGATAATGAAAAAATTTTCATGAATCAATTATTTCAAATGATATATGTGATCAGTTTTAAGAAAATATCAATAAAATCATTCATTTTTTGTGACAAACAAACTTAAGACAATATTTTATGGCTAATAAAAAATGAAACCTCGAATCAATATATCTATACTATATTTATCTCAAATTAATTTTTACGTCACATAAAATTTTGAATTAATACACCCGACACCATATTTATCCCGGGCTAATTTTAATCTTGCAAAAGAATCCCAAATCACAAAAATCTTAGATTGAGAAATTGATTAACATATGTTAAATTTGCCTTAAGAGCTTCCTCAAATTTTTCAAAAATTTGCTAAAAATCTTATGCTGTTTGCCATGAATTTTTAGGACTTCTTTTTTCGGTCCAGAGGAAGTTTTTGGATTTTGAACGTACGTATCTGTTTTCATAGAGAAAAAGAAAAAGAAGAGAAACTTCTCCATCTCAAGATGACACTAACTTGCGCAAAAAAATTATGCAGACCGTATAAATTAAGTCTATTGATTACCTGCTCCACATCACAATTCCAAAATAGGAAATTTCGGAAAAAAAATGATGTGGTTTCGAATCAACGCCAGAGAGCAGGACACGGAAAACAAGACAAATCACGACACAAAAGAAAAAAAAAAAAAATGGGACAGAGAAAGGGAAAGTAGTATCGTCTATCGAAATTGACTCGTGTCTTCGGTGTCCAAAGAAAGATCCACCGGTCACCGACCATAACGTTTTGAGATTGACATTTTGCCAATTACCCAGAAGTGTCAAAGAGCATGTGAACAATAGTTCCAGAAATTTTTGCACGATAATGTTAAAATGTTTTTCTTTTTCCACTTGTCCGTAAATTTTCAAAGAATGATTCAATGTGGTCCTTCCCTTGAAATCATAGATGGAATTTGGATGAAAATTCGTATAATTTCTGACTTATCATTACGCTTGCTCAATTACATCCCCGCATTTAATTTATCGGTTTAATTTGTCCTTTGAAAGTGTTTTTTTCATTCTTTCCCACCTGAACCGTGTCAAATTTAGATTTAATCTCAACACAAAATGTTTATTAATTGTGTTGAAACATTGATATCAAAACATAACACATAACTAAATGGATACATAATATAAAATATTTAGGATATGAATTCTTATATAAATATTTATACTTGCGCTTACATGTCATGGGCATTTTTCTAAATGTAAATCAACAAGCCACATTAGCAGAAGAAGCACTCGAAATTGCTTCATCGAATGAGTCCAAACGCGTCATAAGCAAATAAAAAAAAGTCAAATTATATCAATATGTTTATCATTCATCATGATGAAATTTATTCCAATACATCAACACGGGTGGGGCACATGTCTTTCCAATTGGTCATGTCGAGTTTTGGATAAGACTCGTTATGATTTACCTTGTAGAATATTTGATGACCTTCGTCGAGCTCACAGGAATGGTTTTTAGAGAGAAAGAATCAAAACATGACAGTTTAAAAGGATTAAAATGGACGAAAAGAACAAAATTACAACAACTCCGCAACTTTAACGGGCACGCAAACAAATTCCGCAAACAAAAGTTCAAAACAAGGAAGAAATCATCACCAAAAATAGAAAACTAAGAAATCCACGATTTACTTACCTTTCGAGAGATGAAGAGCAAAATCACTTCTCAATATATTTTGTTAGCATAACAATTCTTAAACTATTATATGTCATAAATTCTTTAAAAAGTGGATTTCATAATAATTTATAATTATTTATGATTTAATTTTTTTGATTAAAAAAATATTTTTATATTGAATTAATTATAATCTTCCAATCATTTCTCATTTTAAATTCGAGGGAGAGGGAGAAGAGATCGCTGCTGAAGTTCTTAAATATAGTCCTGCTGAATAGTTAAATCTCTTACATCCCCATAAATTTCGGCAAAAGCTTTCTCCCTTTCTCTCTCGCTTTTCCTTCCTTCCAAGGCTTCTCCCTCCGTCCGTACCTTCCGGCGCCGCTTCTCTCTCTCTCTCGCGCTCTCGCTCTTCCCGAAGCCGATCCCTCGTTCTCGGACGACGAGCCGCCGCCGACCGCCGCCGCCTCCGCCTCCGCCGCCGCCGCCTCGCGCCCGCCGCCGCCTCGCGCCCGCCACCCGCGCCCTCCCCTCGTACCGGATTGCCGGTACAGGCCCGAAAGTTCCCGGACACCTTCGCGCGGTCCGTCCTGGAAGCCGACAACGTTGTCCTTGCGTAGCGGAAGCCGTCCTGTCTCCGAGGAAGCTGCCGGTTCGGAGGAGCTGTCGGAGTGGATTGCTTTCGGTTCGGAGATTTCGTAGCACTTGCTCGAGGGAGGGAGGGAGGTAGTTTGGGATGGCTGTGTTTGGGGGAGCGCAATGGAGAGGCCGGAGATCCGTGACCGTGATCTTCGTCAACCTCGCGTTCGCTCTTCTGCTTGCCTCCGCCGAGCGGGGCTTGAAGCTGAAGGACGAGCCTTCTTCCCGGGTCGTCGATGGACCGCCCCTGCCGGGATTCCTCTCCAGAGCGGCGAATTTCTTGTGGCAGTCTGATGGAGGGGGTTACCACCACGTCTGGCCGGTAAATTTCGGATTTTCGGAATCTCGGTTTGAGCTTACGGTTTGTCGTCGCGGTTGTCGTCTTTTTTTTTCATGCCGATTGAACGGTTTCTTCGTTTGAAACATGACAATGTCGGCCTCGTCGGAACACGGAAGCGCTGAGATGTTCGGCGCTTTCGCTTCGTCGGGGCAGATCAATCTCGCCGTGTGTGTCGTGCGTTTTTGCTCTTCTTTGTAGTGGATTAGAGATGGATTCGAATGACGGGTTGTGCTCTGCAGGAGTTGGAGCTCGGTTGGCAAATTGTTGTTGGTTCCATCGTTGGCTTCCTCGGAGCGGCCTTCGGGAGCGTAGGCGGCGTGGGCGGCGGTGGCATCTTTGTTCCCATGCTCACTCTGATCGTAGGCTTTGATCCCAAATCGGCTACTGCTATTTCGAAATGTAAGAAAGAAGGGTATTTTGCATTCTTACTTAAAAGATTTCGAAACGCAATAGTCAATCTCTCACCGAGAATTTACTGTAGATTGAAGTTTTGTGTTTAACTTGAATATGGTGTTGACGTTTCATTTGTTTAGCTAAAGGATTTTAAAGTGTCCTTCGTCAAAATCTTTTTTTTTTTTTTGGGTACTTCAGTTGATTATCATTCTGTTTCATTGTAAAAAATTGATCTGCTGGGATTTGATAATTTGAAGTATGTGACATTTTTTTATTTACGGAGTCAATTTTGTCCGGCAATTGATTTCTTGAATTAGCTGCCTTTTATAAAAGAACTGGCCGTTAGTATAATTTGTCTGGTATTTTCATGCAATGGGGAGACTCTTATATGCTACTTGCTCTTTTGCCAGGTATGATCATGGGTGCTGCGGCATCGACTGTTTACTATAATCTCAAACTCCGGCATCCTACAATAGATATGCCTATAATTGACTATGACCTGGCGCTGCTCATCCAACCAATGCTCATGCTTGGAATCAGTTTAGGAGTTGCCTTCAACGTGATATTTGCTGACTGGATGGTCACAGTTTTGTTAATTGTCCTCTTCATGGGTAAAGTATCGTCGAAGACAAAATTTTGGTTAGAACTAAGCTTTTCCACAAAGAAGTAACATTGGTTAATTATTTGCGCTTTGCAGGCACTTCCACCAAGGCATTCTTGAAAGGGGTCGAGACATGGAAAAAGGAAACCTTATTGAAAAAGGTATTTAGTTCAGTATTTGATTTTGTAATGTGCATTTTTTTTTTATGCAAAGCATTTGAACTGTCCGACCCAAGATATAATACCTGGTTGTGCTGAAAGATGATCATTCTTAATATGCAAATAGCATCGGAGGCGAAACAGTTTTTTATGAGTAAGACCATTCCAGTAGAAGGATTGAGAAATTGTTTCAAGTTTCCTGCCATTAAATGAATCTTTATAATTATTTGCAGTTGTGAGCTTGATAGCCATTTTAATGCTCCCAAACTCCATGCTAACGTCTTTAACTGTAATTGCTTCTGACAACAGGAAGCTGCGAAGAAACTAAATTCTGTTGGTGAGTTTTGAGCATTTCTTTTAGATTGCTTGTTTTACATATTCTCTGTGGAATCTATATCTTTGATGGTTTCATATCAACATTTCATGTTCTTCAGGAAATGGTGGCACGGAAGTGGAATACAAGCCTCTTCCTGGTGGTCCAGGCAATAGCCCACACCAAGGCATGAAAAAGACGGAGGTGACTTTGCAGACCTTATAATCAGCACAACAGTTTTTTTTGAGTATCTAATCTGGTGTGCTGATGCAGTACACAGTCCTTGAGAACGTTTGCTGGAAGGAACTTGGACTTCTTGTCTTTGTTTGGGCTGCATTTCTTGTCCTGCAGATTGCCAAGGTTTTGTTCTTGCTTTAAGTAACTCTTGAGACTTTTTGAATCTAAAAATTTCTCTGTCTGCATTGATATGGGGGCTAACAAATACCAATTATTGAATTCTTGGTGACAGACTCATACAACTACTTGTTCTATTGGATACTGGGCAATCAACCTGTTACAGGTTTGTTAAGACGAGTTCGTTTCTCTAATTTCGATGTTTTGATAATTGAATTCAATAGATAGGTAGATATAAGTCATGAACACGGTTGGCCCGACTTTTTTCTGATCATGTTCTGGAAATAACTGGTTCCTATAAGTTGTAACTAATTTTGAAGCATTACCCAACCTATGCAGGTTCCAGTTTCTGTTGGAGTATCTCTTTACGAGGCGGTTAGCTTATACAAGGGAAGGAGAGTAATCGCTTCCAAGGGAGATTATGGCACTAGTTTGAAGGTGAGCCAATTGGCCCTTTATTGTGCTTGCGGTGTCCTGGCTGGAGTAGTAGGAGGACTACTTGGACTAGGTGGAGGATTTATAATGGGGCCACTATTTTTGGAACTGGGAGTTCCTCCTGAGGTGAGTCTTTTTTTTATTTTTGGATCAAGTTAATTATTGTAGCATTCCAACACGTCACTGTTTGTTCACTGACCTCTCTTTTGTCCTAGCTTGATAGCAGATGATGTGACTTAGATTCTAGCATACTACTCTTAAGTCTTAACCACTGTTTTGATATTGCTGGTCTAGAATGGCATGCAAAAGTAAAACTTGGATTGTCCCGCCAAAATTCATGTAGGAATTTGTTTTAAGCACTATGCAGGCTGAATTAAAAATTGATTAAGAAGCTTTAGTACAGACTAGCAACATGTTTCTGATCTAGAGGTGCCTGTGATGGGCTGCCATATACTAAACCATTACAGTCTTTGCAACAAGCCTAAGCAAGCATGCCTTGATTGAGTGATATCTGGGGATGCTGCAAAACTGAAAAATACTTGGAATATCAAATTTCCTTTCTGTGTTTGCTTTGGGGGGTAAGGACCACGTGATTTGTAGTAAGAACAGAGACAACAGTACCACAGCGACCTTTCCTTCTGTCACTTTTCTTGCCTTTTGCTTACAGCCTTTTGCTTCTGTTACTTTTCTGCAGGTCTCCAGTGCCACAGCGACCTTTGCAATGACCTTTTCCTCGTCCATGTCCGTTGTGGAATACTATCTTCTAAAACGTTTTCCCGTCCCTTACGGTAAGTTCCTGCACCATGGAATTAAGATAAGATCTTTATAACCTGCTGAAATATCTCAATAGTCAACGGTCTTGTAAACTCTTCCCGAAACTAATTTACAAATATTAGAAAAACGCAGAAAAGATTCTGTGCATTGATCGTTACCCTTTGTCATGCAGCACTCTATTTTGTTATGGTCGCTACATTTGCTGCTCTGGTAGGACAACATATTGTGCGAAGGCTTATTATTGTACTCGGAAGGGCGTCCCTTATTATCTTCATCTTAGCCTTTACAATTTTCGTCAGTGCCATCTCGCTAGGTGAGTACCTGTACCACTTTTGTACTCTGTGATCTTCCTTAGACTCAAAATCTTACTCAAATCGCCATTGGTATCTTGTTGTTTTCCAATTTCTTTGTCGAGACCGTCCTCGGAATTTAAATATGATTTTTTTTTTGTCAGGTGGAGTTGGCATATCCAACATGATAGGAAAGATTCAACGGCATGAATACATGGGATTCGAAAACCTTTGCAAGTATGATGCGTAGTGTCTGATTTGTTTTGCCAGCATTTTCTCGTCCCTGGTCCGTGTACTGGGCGCAGAGCATTCTGCGGGGAGCTTAAATGCGCCTTTTGCTTGGTGCCACTTCTGGGCTTTGCAGACTAGAGCATTTTCTCGACCCAAATCCAACATTAGGGTCGTTTTAACTTTTGATCTACTTGAACTTTATTGCGATGTATCGATTTGATTCATACAGCTTTTGTCATCTTTTGTAAGAAGATTCTCCATGAATCAGAGAATCAATTTCTTTGTGCTTCAGAGAATCAATGAAAAGAAGAACTTGAAATGACTAATGCATGTGAAGGTTGCGTTTGATCTCCGCAAAAGCTTTCCCTTTCGAGTTTGGTTATCGAGTAAAAAAAAAAGCTGCTTCCGTTCCTTTTTCTGTTCTCCTGATTATACGCTCGGTACGGAAATGAAGATTGTTGTTTGGCCCGAAATTTGTAAAATTTGTTGGATTCCCTTGTCTGTGCATGACGTTCTTGATGTCCAGTCATGACTGATAGGCAGCGACATCACGCCTACTCTTGTCAGAATCTTGACGATGAATTCAACACGGCATCATCTCTTTAGTCAAGCATGATTCCTCTTTTGCTTTTTGGGGGTGTTTGCTTTAAAATCTTTTTCCCCTTGTGTGAATCGCTCCCCGCCAGAAAAGGTTATACCATGCGTTTGTCCCCATGCTAATGAATTTAAAGATCAATATTGGTGCTTTCGTTTCGGTTCCCGGTCCACCGGAGCAGGTGGCCCCCAAGGCCGTACCGTGAAACACGTTTTTGGAAACCCAAGATAGCCTTTTGGCTTATCCCCTGTCGCATCATTAAAATGTGGTAGGGAGGGAGGGTGGGTCACTCCTCCAGTAAAAAATGATTCTCCTTCGGCTTCTGCATTTGTAGAAGCATCTTTCATTAATATGTCTGCCAACCTTCTCGTTGATATATCGCTCTAGCCCCGGTCATAGTTTCTCCGGCTTCCCCCCTTTCACTTTCAGGAGATCCTGTTCTCTGCCTCACCTTTGACATTTGCCTCCTTTAGCAGATTAAGAAACTGCAATGCCTTCGTTTCGCACCCAGTCCGAATCTTTTCGATTAGTGCTGATGGTACTGTTCCAAGTTCTAGTGGCCATAGTGTTTGTTTCAGCCGATAGAAGCCGCAGATTTGAGTCTACGGGACTCGGTGGAATGGAAAAACCGGAGACCAATTACTTCCTCCGAGCAGTGGATTACTTATGGAAGCTGAATCAATCTAGTTACCAGCATGTCTGGCCGGTAATTTTACTGTTCACCCGTGGATTGAAGCGTCGCTCTACATGAACATAACTTTTTCGTAGAGGCCACATAGAAACTTTGCTCATGAAAGGGAAGTAGCTTAACTTGCAATCTTTCCACTGCAGGAGATGAGTTTTGGGTGGCGGATTGTCGTCGGTACAGTAATTGGAATCTTTGGAGCGGCTTTCGGGAGTGTTGGTGGCGTTGGCGGTGGCGGCATCTTTGTTCCCATGCTCAGCTTGGTTATCGGGTTCGACCCTAAATCATCAACCGCCATATCGAAGTGTAAGTAGTCAGGACTGAGTGATTATGCTAATTTACTTGGAAAGAATCTGCACAAGAGTCGGAAACCAAAGTAGAACTTGGGGCAAAAAATGGTGAAGGAAACAAATTATGAATTCCAAGTCCATGTCCGTCTTCACATGAACTCGAAAAATTCGAACTTCATACAAGTTGATGGGTACTATACTTACTATTTTCATTCTAACGGTTTACTTCTTTAGCTTGAACTTGGGTTTGGATTGGTATACATGAGCAGTGTCAATTTGAACTTGAACTTCTGTTTGGCATTGTTGTTTCTGTCAGGCATGATCATGGGCGCGGCGATCTCGACTGTCGTGTACAACCTCAAGCTGAGGCATCCTACCCTCGACATTCCTCTAATTGACTATGATCTAGTGTTGCTCATCCAGCCGATGCTTATGCTCGGCATTAGCATAGGTGTCTTATTCAACCTCATATTCGCTGACTGGATGGTTACGATCTTGATCATTCTCTTGTCGCTGGGTAACTGTTTACATCACATAGTGTTCTTTATGTTTCAATCTGTTCTTCCGTGTTTGATCCGAACGACGCCCCTCGATTTGTCCTCAGGCACCTCAACCAAAGCATTCTTCAAAGCCTTAGAAACCTGGAGGAGGGAAACCGTTTTGAAAGAGGTACTTTTTCCTGGAATCAAAATTGCTAGTGCTGCGACAATGCATTAGGACATTTTACAGAGAATTGCTTCATAAGGTGTATATATTATTAACCATGGCCTCATTATTTTCAAACTCTATGCTGATTCTCTAGGAGGCAGCTAAACGTTTGGAGTCGAGTGGTGAGTTCACTAATCATTCCCTTTTACTATGTTCAATTCAATAAGATAACCATAGTCGCCAATCATCTCCTGAGTTTTCCTTTTTGTTTGATTCAGCTGACGATGATAGCGATGCCCCACTGGAACAAAAGCTTCTTCCCCAAGCGGGGAGCAGCACCAAGAAGACACAGGTTTTGCAAGGCCTTGGCCGTTTGAAATCAGTACATATAACATGTTATATATTTAAACTTTGATCTTTCTTGTGTTCCGGTGACTTTGGTAGGTCTCGCTACTCGAGAACATCAGCTGGAAGGAGGTTGCGCTTCTTACTTTTGTTTGGGTTGCATATCTCGTTCTGCAAATTTCCATGGTAAATCTTAAGCTCATCACATCTTCTCTTAGCAAGTATATTAGCTTCACAGAAGACTCAGTTTTTTCTTGAATATGGTGGGGCAAGTGCTGAAATCTGGGTTATACCTTGACAGAACCAAACAGCAACCTGTTCAACAGCATACTGGGTTTTGAACCTTTTACAGGTACTTTTGGTCATTTCTGTTTTCATAGAAACAAGAAGAACTTCTTTAGCTCTCGATTCCAGCATTGCTGCACTTCTAACAAAAGAATAAACAGTGGTACTTCACAACCTGAATTATAGGATTTTTGTTTCTAGTACTCCGACTTTCGGATCACTAATCAGATATGTTTGAGCCACTTAATAAAGATGTGCAGCAATAACGATTCATGATGTGAATTTGATGACAAAATGAAGAGTTTGTGGTTGCAAATTGAAACCATTTGCTGTAAAGTTTGGTGGAATATGAAATCAAAGTGTTTCTAATGCAAAAGCCGAAAGTAAAATGCCGGGTCTTTTGTACTCCAAATTAAATGCTCATTTGGAGACATTTTCGATCTGGTTTAGACTAAAAATCCATGAACTTGCAGGTGCCAGTTTCGATTGGCGTGTACGCATACGAGGCGATCAGCTTGTACAAGGGATGGAGAGTGATTGCATCGAAGGGAGAAAAGGGTAAGAAGTGGCAAGTACGCGAGCTTTTGGCATATTGCGGCTGTGGCGTTTTGGCCGGAATAATTGGCGGACTACTAGGAATCGGTGGAGGATTTGTCATGGGTCCTCTATTTCTGGAGCTCGGCATCCCTCCTGAGGTAAAACTTTCGGAACCTCTGAGATTGTTAAAGAACTTTGTGAACTTCCTCCAAGTTCTTTCGACGACTTCTTAAAGAATTTTGTGAAACATCGAACAGAAAGTCGAGAAAAGCACGGCGTTTGAGTGGTTTAGTCAGTATAATGAATCCGATGAAGAAATCTGGTTTAGACTTTTCAGTATGGGAACAGTTTTTACTAGCCACGCACGCTTTAATTTCTAGACGGAAGGAGAAACATAACTACTATGAACTGTTGGCTGATCTTTGCGGTTGTGTAGGTCTCGAGCGCCACTGCCACGTTCGGAATGACCTACTCCTCGTCCATGTCTGTGGTCGAGTACTATCTGCTGAAACGTTTTCCGGTTCCCTACGGTACGTTCACGCTTCTAATAACTCACCTGACTGCGGATGGGCACTGTTAAATGACCATTTTCAGAAACTGTCGAAGCAAACGCCGAAAAGCTCAACCTACTCAACAATTCAACTTTGATGTGATGGTATGTGGTGTCATTGATCCTAATTCAGATACCATCTGATGCTATCTCGCAGCCTTGTACTTCATTCTCGTGGCAACTGCTGCTGCCTTTGTTGGGCAACACATCGTGCGGAAGCTGATAATCATAACCGGAAGGGCGTCGATAATCATCTTCATCCTGTCCTTCACGATATTCGTCAGTGCCATCTTGCTAGGTGAGCATCAATTCTTAATACTCCCCAATTCGTTCCCTCATCCTCTCTTGCCGTCATTCTGAGAGATCAAAGACATTGATTCGATGCTTCGCTATTTCTGTGGTTTTTTGCGCTTCTTGATAGGCGGGGTCGGGTTATCCAACATGATCGGAAAGATCGAGCGCCATGAATACATGGGATTCGACAACCTGTGCAACTTCGGCGAATAGTCTGGCTTGCCTTTTCTGGGAAATATGTGTTTGTGTGTGTACTGTAATGCTAAGCTAGGAAGCATGAATTGTTTCATTTTGAGATCAGCTTTCTGAACACATGCAGGATTTCTCCTCTATATATGATAATTGAGATGCTTGGAAGAAAACTTCGGTAGTCCTTTACCTCTTAATGAAAGATTCGAGGGTACCCATTACTATTATTTCATACAAGAAATTAAATGATAATTTCCAAATATTATTAGCAAAAAGAAACGGGCGGCGCTATTTTCATCCCCACCCAATTTTCACTAAAAAGGCAAAATTGTCCTCTATCATTCAATTGCAATTTATATTGGTAGTTCGCGAATTTATTTACTTTCCTTTTTTCTAGTATTTCTATATTTATGTAAGTTTCACTTACCATAATTAATAATTTCATATGTTTAGTTTTTGTTTATTGTAAATTTTCCATGTATATTAAGGTACTATTTTTTTTTTTATTGTTTGATTTTACTTTCATAAGAATTTGCTTTGTCCAAAAGAGAAATTTCCAAAAAATCTAGTTATGTCATCTATTAAATTTATAGATAAATTGTTAAGCAGATGAAATTTAATTACATCAAAACATTCCATAAAGTTTTTTTTTTTTTTGAAAATTTAAGTGAAATATCAACATTTTTGGATTAACAACAATTAATATTATCTATGAACTATTTATGAAAAAATATAAAGATGCATCATTGTGCACAATGTTTTTACTATAGTCCTATACTCCTCTTACATCTTACATGTATAAAAGTATCTTGTTAATATAATAAGGAAAAAAGACAAATTCTTTAAAATAGTAAATAAAGAGACTTTATATATATTTTTTAGATTATTGAAATTAATAAAATTTTCACCAAGAAAGTGAGCTTTGGAGATAAGAGAAACAAAAGAATAGATAAATTATTATAAGATCAAAGATGAAGAAGGGACTTGTTAGATTTATATTGTATTGAAAATTTTTTTGCCTTACTATTAGCGAGATAATTTACACGTATATATTCGACATACTTAATCATGATAACTATCCTTAGAAAAGGAAAAACAGAAAAAAGGAGTGGGGCCATTATTTTAACCTGCAATTGAAAGATTGAGGGTAGTTTTGTGTTTTTAGTGTAAAAGGGAGTAGATATAGTTATTTAGGGGCTGGAAATAGCACTACCCAAAAAATAAAATCCGATAAATTCCTTATGATGTAAACTCGTCAATAAGTTACTAGTTATTGTGTATAAATTACTAACAGCTATTTGATTGTTTAGAAATTACTAATAACTATAGTAACTTGTCAACTTTTAGTTATGTTATTTAGCAAAGTTTTGAATTACCGATTTTTATAGGATATTATTATCCTTAACTTAAGTGAGTTACCAACCTTATTTCCAATGGAATCACCAACTCTTATTTGAGCCATTTGTCGATACTTATGTCATTAAGTACGAATCAATAACTTTTGAATGACTTGACAACTTTTATTGAAGTCTATTGTATCAATTTTATTTGAGTTACTTATTGACTGATAAAATTACCAAGTAGATTTAGGATACAACTCTTCTTTGAATCATATCAATGTTGACTAGGTCATTTTCATATTATCGACTTAATAACTTATGAACTGTAGTGTGAAATAACCTACCAACTTTTACTCTTGATGAAGCCATTGCCTAGCTTTATGTTAGAAACTCTTATCTGGGCCGCTCATCATGTTCATTTGATTGATTTCAAATATTTGACTTTCCTTCAAATAAGGATCTGTAATCAGTAGTCGATAATTTTATTGGAGAAACAATGATAGATAACTCAAAAATTAAAATTGGTAATATCATATAAGATTTGGTAAATTTAAAAAGTTGGCATGCCACACATTTAAAAATTAGTAGTTTAATAATAGAGTTGGTGATTTCTAAGGAGATTTGGTAACTTCCTACCAATATACTAGACATGCAATTTGCTAATCATGTTTTTTCACCAAAGATTATTTACGACTTACCAATATTCATAGGATTTTATTAATGTTGACCATTTTTCCGATTTATGAATAGTGAACATTAAAATAATTTAAAATCGCAGTAAATGTATAAGTGAGGGCTTGTTTGATAAAAATGAAAATCAAGTGCTGAAACTTAAGAATTGAACTTAAACCGTTGATAATCTTAAGTGTTGAAGATAAAATTTACAAATTATTTGATGAAAATTAAAATCAATAGCTTAATACTATTTAATCTCTTATCAAACATAAGAAAAAGACCACTATTGGTAGGTTTTATTGATATGAACTCCAACTCGATAATGGTGTCAAGGGACGGAATGAACTCTGTCATAAGAAAGAGGGATAGAGTCATCGTAGAGTAATGGTTCGATCCGATGAGGTTAAAGTAAAAGAAGATCACCGTCTCCTTGTCTCAGGCTATTAAGAATGATATAATTATCGAGGCGGAGCGGAGACTTTACATTCTTTTGTTTACGAAGGTGGTTTGCCAGGATGATCTACTATTTGCATAGTTGGAGTGGATCTTGCTACGGATGGAAGGCTTTAATTAAATAAGACTGCCGTCTCTAATTTCCTTTCTTGAAACCATCCCCCTGCACTCCTCACGCAACATTAGAGGGCCCCCATCAATTATTTTTCCACCGACTGAATTAAGTAACTCCTCCTTTACTTGCTAGATTAAGTGGATTTTTGACTTATTCAAGAAATTTAAGTCAATTCCATATGAGCCATTAAACAAGCTTAATCTTGTTATGCGCGTAACTAATTGAGTTATTATACGGTCCCTAAGACAAGTTCGATTCTCCATCTTCTCGGAGGGCTAGCAGTGGGGACGCTTAATTTCAGGTGTAGGGTTCGACTCCCACGCTCTCTGCAAAAAGGCAAAGTAAAAATCTGAGAATAAATTGAAAGAGTACGTTAGATTAGGAAAAAAAGAAAAGAAAACAAGACACTTGATCTTTTAAAAGGAAAAGTTGGTGAATGCAATCGAAAAGAAAAGATCAATTAGAGGACCGATTTGCAAAATAGAGACAAGAACGGGGGCGAAATTGCAATTTCCCCAAAAGAGAGAGGGGGAAGCTCGAAGCGGAGAAGACGAGAAAGAAGAGGTGGTCAGATTCCCCAGCGACTCCCACCTCCGCCTTCCTTCCTACGCTAACCTGCTGACTCTCTCTCTCTCTCTCTCTCTACACCGCTTTCTCTCTCTACCCGCCTCCTCCTCCTGCGCAGAAAACCCTAGGCGATCGGACGACGATGGTGTTCTACTTCCAGGCCCGTCCGGAGGCGGGCGACTACACCATCTTCATGGGCCTCGACAAGTACGAGAACGAGGAGCTCATCAAGTACGGCTTCCCCGAGGACATCTGGTAACTACGATTCTCCCCCTTCCCCCCCTTCCTTGTCTCCCCTCCGCTTCGTCCTTTGTTCGTCGGTTGGTGATCGGTGATCGTCGGGGGCGCTCGAATTCGGATCGGGCCTCTGGAATTTCGGGAAATTAAGGCGCGGCGCGGTGAAAGTTTGGATTTTTTTTAGGGGGGTCGGGACTGGCGGTCGTGGTCCCGCTGGTATCGACATTGTAGTGCTGCGATTTGTCGCGATCGGGTGTGGACTATCTGTTCGTCGCCTGGAAAATGGATTGAATTGGATTAAAGAAAGGCTGATACTTAAAAAAAGAGTTCTTGGAGTGGAATCTTGGTCAATTTGGAAAATGAATTGAATTAGATTAAAGAGAGAGGGTGAAAGCATGATAGTTAAGGAAAAGATTTAGAGATGGAGTGGAATCTTGGTCATTTTGGAAAATGGGTTGAATTGGATGAGAGAGAGAGAGAGAGAGAGAGAGAGCTGAAAGCATGATACTTTAAAAAGAAAGAAAAAAGAAATGGAGTGGAATCTTGGTCAATTTGGAAAAGCAGATACAATACGTTCTCCTTTTGCATTGTGAGTAGGGTGATATAGGTGGGATTAACTTGTTTTGGCATTTCATATTGCCACTCTTGTATTGGCTTGAATGGAAACTGCATCTTATGAAATGTCAAAGCTTGTCACTGTTTGTTTCGATTTAAGGCTGCTTGTGTACTTGCTATTGTGTTTCCTTTCCCCATCTTTGGCTTTTTGAAGCTTTCTCTCTGTTCACTGCATCTTTTGATTACTGAGTAAGTAGTTGACAGTTATGCTGCCGAAGAATTAAAAATTACTGTCTCTTCTGCAATTTCCTCCTCTATGCATCAGAAGATAGGTTCTTGCAGCGGAGAGGGTGTTGCATGTTTGTTTGCCAAATTATCTGAATGACAAGAAGATTGTTGTTTTCTTTAGCAACTCTATTTTAATCTGTGTATGTAGTACGAATTATGCTGAGAATTTCTAGTCTATCGAGTAGTCTTCCCTTTTCCCTTTCTTTTGCTAGCATCGAAGCACGTTATTGAAAGGCTTTTTATTCACATGTGTTGTACTTTTAGCTGAATCTATGACTTTCAAGGAAATGCATTACGTGTCTGGTCTTTTGTGACTACCTGGCTAATGACCCATTCTGAAGTGAGATCTCTGCACTGTTTTTGTTTTTCTGTCTAGTCTAACGCTGAGTCTTTCGAAGATTTATTGACTTTGTTATGGGGTGGTTTGAGCTAGTGATTGCCATGAATTTAGAGGAAGCTAACTGATTCTTCTTTTCTTATCAAGGTAACACCAGGTGAAACTTTCTTCATATGAGTTTGTCTTTTGCAGGTTCCATGTTGACAAAATGTCCTCTGCTCATGTATATCTGAGAATGCACAAAGGTCAGACAATTGATGATATTAGTGAAGGTGTGTTGGAGGACTGTGCTCAGCTTGTCAAAGCAAATTCTATCCAAGGTAAATGTCCTGCAGTTTTTGTCACTGTACCAACACCACTATCATTTCCTGTATTATTCTCAAAGCATTTTTTTACATTTAGCTATCAGAGACTAAAGGACAAGACTGTTTATCTGAGATTTATGGCCTGCTTGGAGTTAGTGAATTTTGCATGTCTGTTAAACATCTTGAACTGTTCCTGATGGTTTCGTAATTTTTCTTACTGTTCCCATTTCAATTGTATCCATAGGCAACAAGGTAAACAATGTCGATGTTGTTTATACTCCTTGGGGAAATCTGAAGAAAACAGCATCCATGGATGTTGGTCAAGTTGGTTTCCACAATTCAAAAATGGCAAGTCTTTTTATTTTTTTTTTTATTTTTTGCTGTACCCGCATGTTTGTGTATACTTCTTGTTCAAACTATTGTTTGTTGAACTTGCTATTTTTTCTTTCTGAACTGGGTTCATATTTTATTCTTAAAGATTGTTTCTTTTTAACAATCTATCAGGTTCGCACTGTGAGAGTTGAGAAACGGCTTAATGATGTTGTCAATAGACTGAATCGGACAAAAGTGGAAAGGAAACCTGACTTAAAAGGTAATTTATGTTTGTCACTTACTTTATGATTTCTGGGAGTATCTGTTCAGTAATACATCTAGATTGGTCAAATCTCTATGGTCAACTTATAGGTTTAATCACTCTTCCCCATAGAGTACTATATTTTATATAGTATGAATTTTCCTTTTTATTGGGTATTCAACCCTAACTTCTTGTCAGCCATGGAAATAAACATTTTGGCTCAGATTGCTTATTTGATATGTCGGTTATGATTGCAGCTGAGCGTGAGGCAGTCAACGCAGCTGAAAGAGCGGAAAGAAAGCAACAGCTGAGAGATAAAGTAAATCCTCTGTTTTTGAATAAAGATTTTTTCTTCTGTTTCCTGCACTGCTATTTTTAGCTCAGTCATCATTGTATATTGATGTAACATCTGTCCCTCAAAGCTGATGTGCCGCTGTAAGTTTCTCCAGATTGATCAGTTGTCATAGAAACTTGATTTTGAAGCTTGAAGAAGGAACGTTTCTTTGGGGTTGAATTGAAGCTGCATTTAGGTTGATGCTCTTTCAGTATGATATACTTGCAATATAGGGAACTGTGGCAGGAAGAGACTTTAATAGTGGTTCTCCCTTTGGACTGCTTTGGAAATCCTTATTTTAGCAGCTTACCTCATGTTGGGTAGTGAATGAACTACAGCAGTCTTTGTTTTGATCTTACATGAGTTTGGCATATGGGATAGATGTTTGGTTTGGTGTATGGGTAGAGAGCCTTTCAGGTTTTGATATTATTCTATATTTTCCTTCTTGATGTCAAAGGAATCTGTGATAAAAGCAGGAAAGTTTCCAGTGAACACTCGTGTCTTCAGAAGCTTGTTCTTTTTGCAATGCTTGTTTCATTAGGGCATGTTTGGATAGAGTTTCACTTCCACCTTTTGCTTAATCTAAAACTTGCAATAGATGCACTTTGAACTTTTTGTTAACCTGAAATACCTGAAACCTTCACACCATATAAATGTTGACATGCAGATTCTTATGTAGCTTCATAATTTGTTGAACTTTGTATAATATTTTTTATTTTGACGGAAAAGCAAAGAAAGTATCTTTTTGCTTTTACTTGAGCCTAAACAAATGGGCCTATATACTGTCATTCTGTTTTGACTGTCATGTTTCAAAATTGGCATTCTTCTCTGATAGTTGCACAGTATCTGTCATGCTTGGGAATTAGTGACTTTATAGCCTTCGTCATAGTCCACATTGCATGTTATTTTAAGGGTTTCACAAGTTCATTGATTTTGTGAAAGGTGGGTTAAAAGGGGTGCTAGTGGTTTTACTGTTACTGTAACTTCCTGTTTTTTGAAATGTGTTTATGTATCTTGGATAAAATTTTCTTTGCCTTCTTGGATAGCTCTATATCATGGAGTATAATATTTTTTCAGAAACGACGAGAGGAAATGGAAAGGCTTGAAAAAGATAGGCAGGCAGAACTAAGGAGCTACAAGGGCTTGATGGTTGCTGAAAATATGACATCTAATAAGCAAATTGCCTCTGCAAGCAAGTCTCTACAGGAACTGGAGGACGACTTCATGTGATAATGTTTTACTGCATTGTGGTCAGCTGTTGTTTGCTCTCAACTAGGGAATTTAATCGTTCAGCTATGATCCTAGGCCAGAAGGAGTCTTTCCTCAAAGATGATCGATCTCCATCCTTTAACCATTCATTTCCCTACCATATGGAACTAGCTACTGTGGATGATAGTAAATTGCTGGGTGCACTCGGGACAGAGAGGAAGTGTTTGGATTCAGAAAGGCTTAAGTGATTTTATGAGATGTGTCGTATGAAGATTCTAACAGATTCAACTTTGTCGATCTTTTGTGGATTGAATATTTAAGTTGTAGAACTTGATGAGACATCATCTTGTGCTGTGTCGTCCTGCAAGTTGTATGGAAAGAGTCTTTGTTGAATCCTAACTTTTTCATATTCGCTTTAGCCCTTAAACTGCTTATATCGGCTATGGGTGTTACAAGCTTGCTATTCACAGGCACCTTCTGCCCCCCGTTATTTGATTTTATTGGTTGTCCCGTCAGTCCTGTTTCTAGAGTTGGCCATACTAGTTCGGTGTTTGTTTTTGGGTTCGCAGCAGTGTTTTTCTTGGCTACATCCGTTTTTCTTTCTTACTGTTAGTACGCAGCAGAATCTGTCATGTGTTGGTTTGCATCGGTTTGTTGCTCTGCTTAGTGGTTCGTGTTGCTGTCTATTGCAATGTTTGGCTTGCGGCTTTGTATTTCATGGTCTGCAGTAATTTCTTTCCTTCTTAATGGTATATGTTTGGCCTGCATTAGACTGCTCTTGTGACTAGCTCTCAATATTGGTTGCCATGTATTCAACTCCGACGAGAGGTCAATACATGAAGTTTTGCAGATCATGCAGAATCTGCTGGTTTCGTCTCACTATTGCTCTAGAAAGTCTTTTCTGTTCTTTCTTCGACTTTCGAAAGCTTAACGATTGTCCATCTTCCTAGTAATCTTCCAGACCCAGATCCATATTTTGAATCGATCCGATCATCCTCGATGATAGAAGCTCACAATAACCGATTTCGTGCTCGTTGTGTTCTGTATCCATCTTCCGTGAAAAGTGAAAAAATATACTTCAGTGAAGCTTAAGGTCAAGTGAACCTGAATGAAAGGGGTGATACTTGGTTCTAAGTTAATCTTCAATTTCCCACTGTATCATCTTTGCCCCCGAATCAGAAGCAACACATGTACAGTCTTTTTGTTCCTGTGGCAAGCTTGCTTCTTTCCCTCCCAAATGCAGCTCTAAGAAGAAAAAAATCTATCATTTTAAGAGTGGATTTTGCGCATTCGCAGCTCAGAGTCCCGCTTTGCTTTATCCATATCAAACTTCAAAGCTATTTCACACACTCCCCTAACTAGCCATCCGATTTTGTCATTATTTTTCATATACGACATTTGATTGGATATGTTACATCATCGTACCATTTTACTGTTTATATCACATAAAAAATATGCAATATGTAGAATGGAAGCAAAGCTCGATTCTAATCGGACTTTTGATTGTGGTTCGAGTATTAAATCCAACGCATTGTATAAGTTTTTCCTAATGGCAAGAAAAATTAAGTGTGGAACGTGAAGGGTTTAAAAAGATTTAATGATTTGGGTGAACCCAGTTCACTTCAAAATTTGGGCCGGACCCCACTTCCCAACCTCAAGCCATTTTACTTTTGGAACGACCATAGGATTTGAATCTTCAAAGAGCTAAGGGCTGTTAAAAGCAATTTTTACTTTTCCACCAAAGTCTTGATTATTATTCAAATTTATAAAATAATGAAGCATATGAATATATGTATTTATGTGAATATATTTTTTTATGTGAATATATGTGTTTGAGATTTATATGCTGCAAAAGTGTCAAATGTTTCAAGGTAAAAGAAGTCAATATCCCCCAACAAAATTTTAATTAAGCAAAGATTTAAAGTACATCTAAACATGCTATAATCATTATTTATCTAATTTGTAGTTACTTTAACACAGATATCTTAAAATTGAAAGATCTTTCATTTGAAAATCAGCTTTTTATTTAATATTGAAGACCTCAAATTAAGAAGCAACATCGATATTCGAAGCTTAGTGTAGCTTTCATGAAAATTAAAATAAATTTGCTCGGACAAAGTCAATAAAGATATTTGTATTTTCGGGTACAATGAGCAGTATATTTTTAACTTTCCACAGACGTCTCTAAAAGGGCGACATTGCATTTTCCTTTTATTTTCTCGTTTTCCCAAAAGAAAAAGAAAAAATTCCAAACCGAACCGGAATGCGGAGAACCGAACCGGCTCTACGCTCGGCTCGGAAGTGAACCCGGTCCGAAAGCCCCCCATCTCTCTTCTCCACCCGCTCCCTAAAACCCTAATAAAAATCACCTCCATTTCTCCAGAGCCTGCAAAACCCCACCGTCGACGAGCTCCTCCGCCTTCCTTCTCCGATCACGCAGCGGCGAAGAACCGAACGAAGCAGAAAAAATCAATGGCGTCGCCGTCGCTGGACGAAGAAGTGGCCAAGAAAGTCCATCGCCAGGTTCGCATGGACTCATCGATTCCGCCTTTTCGGTTTCGAAAAGGCGATTCGATTCGCCTAAAGCCCTTACTGAAAATCTGCCCGGAAACGCGCAGGTGGAGTTCTATTTCAGCGACAGCAATCTGCCGCGGGACAACTTTCTCAAGAAGACGATGGGCGAGAGCGAAGACGGGAGTATCCTCCTCCGCTTATGGCATTCTCTGGTCGCGTGTTCGCGTCGTTTTTTTTTTTTTTTTAAATTTTTTTCCTTTTTTGGCGCCTGCGAGTTTGGTCGGTTTCGATGAGTCGGGGAGTTCTCTGCTGGTCCGTGGTGTTGAGCTTAACTGTGCTGCAGTGGTCAGTTTAGCGTTGATTTGCTCGTTCACGCGGATGAGAGGCCATCTCGGGTTGGAGAGCCTGAAGCCTGAAGACATACCGGAGGAAACGGTGGAGGCGGTGGCTGAAGTCCTTCGGAAGTCTGAGTTCCTTAAAGTTTCTGAAGATGGTGAGTTTCTCTTTGTGGATGCTCTCTTTTTCATTACTATTTAACCCTTTGATAATATATATTTTTTTTTTGGGTGGTGGGGTCTTTTTAGTGTGTAAAATTGTTAATGAGATAGTGCTGCGATTGGTTTTGGAATATCTTTCCCTGGGTTTTAGTAGCTTGAGTGTACATGTTGATGTTGGGAGGGGTATAGAAGGTTTGCTTGTGATCCTACATGCTGACTAATGAGGATATATGAAGCTATATGATTTGCTTTGGATGCATTTAAAATTACTTCCTGGATAGGGAAAGAATGACCTCCGTAAGCGTAGGATCACATAGAATCTTTTTGTGATGCTAGGGTATTGCACATGCTCTGTCATTTACGTTTTCTTAATCTCTCAGGGAAGAGAGTTGGTAGGACCATTGAATTGAAAGCTGAAGAGGTGATCGAGCAAGTAGATACAAGAACCATTGCTGCATCACCGCTAGAGTATAATGTAAAGCTGGAAAATGTGGAATCCTTTTTCGCTCAATTTGCGAAGGTGACGACAGCCTTCCTACTTCTCTGTTTGCATCTCTTTTGGGACTTAGCATTTCTCATCCCTTGGCATCGTTCCCATCTGTGATAGGTAGATTCGCATGCCCGAGTTTTATGTAGTACTCATTCTACCAGATCTATTCATTTCTGTTGGTTGAATAAGGAGCGTTTCCATGATCCTGTTTGATTATTTTCGGTGGTTATCTGGTTCTCCTTTCTGTTTGGAGTGGTTGAAAGAGCGAGGTTCTAGGACACACAGATAATGCTAGAGCAGCATGCTTATCCTATCTTTTGCCTGAGCACGTGGAAAGCTGCTATAGTCAATAATGTTAAAGAATAACTTGAGCAGCTTATGCCCTTCTCTGGTTATAATTGGGAAGTTTGGCTTGGTCAAGTCTGTTGGTTTGGACGGTTAAACCATTTGGGATGTAAAATTTTGGATTATCTTAGAGAATCAGTGTAGTCTAAGGCGAAAAGCACAATTAAGGTGCTGGCAACCTAAAATGCTAAGGCGAGGCTAAAAAGAAGTGCATGCCCAAGCAAAGCAAGGCGCAATTGGGCAAAAATTTTTAGCATCTAATCTTACACAAGAGTAAATTTTATATATATAGATTTTGAACAATATCAAAAGTGTAAATAAATGTTGTGCAAAAAAACTCTGCACTTAGCTGTAGGGATGGAGGAAAAAGTAACCCAATCATAATCTCATAAAACTTAGAAGAAAACAAAGTCAAACACAAATTTCTTCTAGGTGTAAGTATTACGTATTTCTATAAATTTAGTTTTTTGGGTCTCTTTTCCGTCTGTGTTTTTGAAATAGAAGGATACATGTCATTAAAAAGAAAGACTCCCTAGGGTTTCCATAACCCATGATTTGCATTAGGTGAGCACCTGGCGCCTTGTGCACCTGATGGCTTAGGCAAGAAAGGCATCTGGCTTGTTGAAGGCCCTTGCCTAGACATCACAGAGGTGAAATATCATCAGCCTACCTTGGTTCTGCGCTTCAGTGTGCACCTTGTGCGCTTTTGACTACAGTGAGAGTTTGGCTTCCGGGTCTTTGCAAAGCACTTGACCTTCTGAATTTTTGCAAAGTCTGCTTTTATGCATGTGCTGGATGATTACCAAGTGACTATTATGCCTATGTAGTTAATTGATGTTCCAACCTGTCTAGTTCTGTTTGAGATCTTCCATATTTTGAGACATAGTGAGATATAGGGCAAAGTAGAATTTAGAGCTTGAAGAAATAAGTTATGATGCGTTTGATTGGGTTTACCTTTTCCTTTTTCTTTAGGGTCTTGTATAGTGCCCTTCTTTTTCTAAATTTGTGAATGTGGACATGGTTCTGAGTCCCTTTATTTCAGGTTAATAGTGTGAGGTTACCTCGCCATGTTGCAGACAAAAGGGTATTTTGTGGCACAGCTTTGGTTGAATTCTCAACCCAGGAAGATGCTGAGAGGGTTTTGAATGAGAGTCTGGCTTATGCAGGAGTTGAATTAGAGCTAAAACCAAAGTAAGTTTTTTCTGTCAGTGTCTCAAAGGGAATTTACTTTAGTGATCTTTGTTTACCTTCCATGCTATTGGATTGTGTAGCATAAGCTCTAGTAACTTTATATATCTCATAATTATGAGAATGGTTTATGATGGACCAAGTAATGAAATGTGAGTGCTTAGTTCACTGTAAGTTTACCATCTGTAAAACTTTTTTTATCTGTGATGTCTTGCTAAATATTTCAGAAAAACTACCTAAGGGTTGATCGTTGTGATAAATCTGTAGAGCTCGATGTGCTGTTTGACTTGACAGTAATGGCTTCTACAACCTATCAATTCTAGTTTTCAGCTAGAGTGTAAAAGCTCCTATTATATTCTATGCTGAGGAAGCCCACTTTAAATTGGTATCCGAGCCATGAAAAAACTCACAATTTCATGAACCAGATAAGACCCAAGTGGGTGGCCTAAGCATGAAGTGGTTTGTAATTGGTGGTGTGATGAATTGACCTGTGCCATTTGCAGTCTGTTTCTTATTAAAGAAGCCAACTTATGGGTTTTAAAAAGCTTCAATTAGTTTTGAAACTTTGAAGTTTCCTCATATATCGTTGCACTATTTTGGGCACTTTGTGAAAAGATACATCGCACTGTCATTCTCTTTGCACTCAAATAAATTTGTGCTAGCGAGATGGATGGTTGTGCTAACATTGCGATTTAGATACTTCGCTTGGAGAGGATTTTTGTAAGATTTTCGGGACTTTACTGGTTTGGTGTTAGATCATCATAGTCAGGAGATCTTTTTATGAGTGACTAATTACTATTAACATTGGGAAGTTGGGCAAATGCGATGAGTATTCATGCTATCGTTGTAGTTTACATATTTCGCTGGAAAATTTCTTAAGCTTTTCGCCAGTTTACTTGTGCTTGGTGTTGGAACATCATAGACCTGAGATTTGAGGAGTGACTAGATTCTGGCATCCCGCACCCTAACCATGTCTCCATATCTTTTGTCAATCCAATTGCTGGAAAAGGAGACTATCGACATTTGGTAAACTGTGTTAGTAAACTGTAGTTGCTAGAGGAGACATTAGCTTGATATGGTTGAGGGTCTAGAGCTGGCTGTTGTACCGTAATGTTCAATTTGAATGGCAAATCCCCTTCTGTAGCTGTTAGCACCTTTTCCCGTGTCTTGTGGTGTTGAAGGATCTGTTGAATTGATAGTGCTGGGTCTGTGGATGAGGTTATGTTGTTGTATGTATGGCTAATGCCTGCATGCCCTTCAGGAAGGATTTTGATGCTGAAAGAGCAAAAATGATGGAAGATTTTGAGAATGCTCCTCCCATGAGTTCAAACAACAAGAATGATTCAGATCCACAGCAGAAGTAAGACTTTGCCTCTTGACTGCAGAGGTTACGTTTGTGTTTTCTATTTCCTACATTCTTCAGATATATTGAGCATGATGACATCCACTCTCTTATGGTTGCAGCTACCCAAAAGGCTTACTTGTTGCATTCACATTGAAGCGCATTGGAGAAGAAAATTCTGCTGGGGAAAATGGCACTCATGAGCCAGCAGCAAGTGATAACATAGATGGGTCAAATGTTGACGGGTCTAAAGATTCTTCAGAGAATGTCAATGCTGAAGCTGATCAGACGGCATCAGAACATGTCGATGATGATGCTGGGCTGCAGAAAGATACAACAGAAGGTGAAAATAATGTTCTAGAGAGTAGCGAAAAGGAGCGTGACAATGGAGAGCAGTCTGCTGAAGGTGCCTCACATAAGGATGGAGAGAAGGAGAGATCTTCCACCTCCTTTAAAAAGGACATGGATGTGGTGATGCGTGAGGATCTGAAGAGTGTCTTTGGGAGGTTTGGCACTGTTAAGGTACTTCGCTCATTTCTCTAGTTCTTTCTGGTTTGTGGAGATGCGCTGATTTGCTTATCTAGTTGTGATTAATAAGAGGAAATTATTGCATGTACTTTTCAGTCACCTTTAAAGCTGGAGACATCCTTCTTTTCTTTGTTTACATGCAAAGGCCGGTAGCCTGATAATGCTTTGGTCATCTAGTTAGTGGCTCCTTGAACAGGAGAATTTCTTTTGTTGAATGATGTAATAATCTTATTCCGTTTATCTAACTACTTGTGATGGTTCTGTGTTTCTGAAGTATGTTGACTTCAAGATGGGAGATACTTCAGGTCACATACGGTTTGAAGAACCTGAAGCAGCTCAAAAAGCTCGTGCTGCGGCAGTTCTTGCTGAAGAAGGGGGTCTTTTAGTTAAAAACTACATTGCCACGTTGGAACCTGTTACAGGTAGATAGTGACTTTCGTTTTACTTAGTGCTGCTTGTTTCCTTCCATTGATGACGGTATTCTCATGGAAAAATTTGTGGCCACTTACCATATTGAGTTTCTATCTAGTTTCCTTTTGATACAAATGTTTGTTAGAGTCTATTTCAAGTTTCCTCTGCAATTTCAAGACTGAAGGTATAGCCCTATGGAAGTATAATACTAATAGTTTCAGTGATAGGAACTGTGAAGTTGGCTAGTCTTTGTTATGTGTAATAACCTGTAAATAGACTTGGACATGCTCTTTGATTAAAGCCTTTTCTTAATTCCCTTTGCCAACACCTCATCATGATGAGATGGTATCTTCGTCTTGTGATTAGATGTAAAGTTTTTAAATGATATTTATCTTTGAGTTGTTTAAATCTGCACAATTGATCTCTTTTCCAATTTTTGGTAAATTCTTCAGATGATGTTATCGCCTGAGCAGATGCAAATTTTTCGATAGTCTATTAGGTCTCGATTCTTTTCATCAGCATTAGATCTTAAGCTTTTTCTGATGTGTAACTTTCACATTTGTGGGTGAAAATGCAATAATTTGCAAATTGTTGCACAATGTTTGTACGATCTGCTAATCTCATTCTTGCAGGTGAGGTGGAAAAGGAGTACTGGGCCCTTCTTCGTGGTGGCCAGGACAAATTTCGGGATACTAGGGGTGGACGAGGAAGGTTAGTATGCACCCAGCGCAGTTACATATCTCTTCCACACACACCCCCTCCCCTCCCCTCCCCTCTTCTCTTTCTTTCTCTTGTAATGATAGAACTTTTTCCTCTCAGAGGAGGAAGACATTTTAGAGGGAAGCACGCTCGCTCGAGGGGGAATGACTCCGGCTTTAGTCGTGCAAACAAATCTCAGAAGGTAGCCTAATGAAAGTCGAACGACCAAACTTTTTTAATCAATTTTGGACCGGTTTTGTAGAATTGCTTGGATCCTCCTGGCAATCTGTCTTCTTTTGCTGCGAAGTTACTCTGGCTGAGCTCTGTGCGAGAATGTCTGAAACTATTGTACTCTTTTACTGAAGGAATCAGAGTTATTGAGCTTTTAATTATCCTTCTTGGTGTCTATCTTGGTGGTAGTTGTAGCTTTACAGTCTTTGAATTGTCCAGTGTGCTCCTCGGTAAAACCACTTCTTCGCCTCTCTGGGCTTGCGACGCTGAGACATAGTCAAGTCACTTTGCTTACGGCTTGCCTCTGGTCAGTTGGTCGTTCTATAAATGGCAAGAATGCCAAACTTCTATGCAGTACATCTACGGAAATTGCCAATACTTGAAATGTTTTCATTGAGATGTAATGGACTGCATCCTCAATGAATCCAATTGTGAAGTCATGCCAGGTCATTTGTTGAGTTCGTCCAACGACAAAGCTCTAGTTGCACATCTGAAAACAGAGTTGCTTTGTTTTGTTTTAACAGACTAGAAAAGTAGATGATTTAATGTTTCTTAATCTCACTTGCAAAATGGGTTTTAAATTCATATATGATTTTTTTTTGAATTGGGTTGTATATGGGCCATTTTAAATTTGAAGAGCTTACTTTTTATGGATATTAAAATTTAGGGATAAGTGCATTGGAAGTCCTAAAATTTGTCATGAAAATGCAATTAAGTCCTAAAACTTTTAAAAAGTGCAATTAAGTCTTAAAACTTGTCAAAAAGTGCAATTAAGTTTTAAAACTTTCAAAAAGTGCAATCAAGTCCTAAAATTTATCAAAGCGGTTCAATTTAAGTCCTTCAATTGATTGCATTTTTTGAAAGATTTGGGACTCGATTGTACTTTCGAGATAAGTTTTAGGACTTTATTAAACCTTTTGAAAGTTTTAGAACTTGTTGAACTTTTGTGACAAGTTTTAGGACTTGATTGCATTTTTTTGAAAGTTTTAGGACTCAATTGTATTTTCATTATAAGTTTTAGGACTTCTAATGCACTTATCCCTAAAATTTAAGGTCTAAAATGAATGAGTCTAAATAAGTTTAGTTTAGAATCCATTCTCAACCCATTTTAAGCACTGTTTGGTAACCATCCAAACAAAGGCTGCCGATTTTTTGATTTTTTTGTTCCTTTGTTAAGAATCGGTTTGGGACGAGAATCGCGTTTGGTAAAATTTTTATTCTGGACCAAATTTGTTCCCTGAACAAATTGGGAAGAGAATCGAGAATAAAAAAGTTGATTCTTGTTAACAAAATTGAGAATCAAAACTACTCTTCTTCTCTTTTCTTCTTCTTCATCGACCGCCATCCCGCCATTGCCGCCGCCACCGCTCGCCGTCGTCCGTCGCCGCCCGCCACCGGTTCTTTGCCGTCGTCCGTTGCCGCCATTCGCCGCCGCCGCCGGCCGTCGGCCACTAGGTCGGCGAGCTCGCGGAGGCTCGCCGGGCTAGGGTGAGGTCCGACGAGGCCGAGCCTCGCCGGTGGCCATGCAGCCTCGCCTGGGCCAGGCGAGGCCGTCGATGAGGGTGGTGACGCCTCGGTGAGGTCGCCGGCCCTCGTCAGCCGGTCGGCGGACCCGGCGACCCCCTGAAGAAGAAGAAGAAGAAGAATAGGGAGAAAAAAAAAAAAAAAAAAAAAAGAAAAAAAAAAAAAAAAAAAAAAAAAAGGAAAAAAAGAAAAGAAAAAAAGAAAAAAATTATAAAAATTATTTAAAAATTAAAATAAATTGATTTGGAATAGAATCGCGAACACGTTATCAAACGCAATTTATTCCAGGAATCGAATTTTGTACGATTCTAAAACGCGTTTTTTTTAATCGGAATCGGTTAAAGAACGTAATAAAAAATAATTATTTCTTTGTCGAGAATCTGCTTTCAACGTAATTGTTACCAAATGCGCCCTAAGCTGTAGACTTTCTTTTCAATCCCTCTTCGCCGTCTCCTTCTAACTAGTCGTCGTCTTCTTTTCCTCCCACCTAGCTTTAGATGTCTCCTTTATGCCTCAACCTCTTGTTTGACGTTCTGAGTTTTTTGATCCACTTCTTCAAATTGACAATCGGCGGTTTTGGATTAGATCGCGCCCCTAAGTACAAGGATGAGGGACAACATGTCTCATACGGGCTTTGTGCTCGAGGAGCGACTCGTTCTTGCGGAGGTCCTCAACAAAGCGGGAGAAGCTTGGTGATATCCGAAGGGCGGGGCTGGACGTGGGCGAAGGAGCCGCGGGAAGTAGGCGTTGAAGGAGCAGCCTATTTTGATTCGAATAAGACAACGGATATGAGTACTATCACGGCACTGCGTTAGCTAGCGCTTCGTGCTTCGAGGTTTCAAAGTCTTTTGATCAAGCAATGTATACGTGTTGCTTAGGTTGTTCATGATTTGAATTCGAGGGTCTGTTTAATGGCCAAAACTAAGAGCAACGAGGCCGAGGTCTGTGGAGAACGGAGTGTTGATTGTTCAAGCCGGAGCCTTAGGTGGGGGCTGCGGAGGACGGAGGTGAGAAATGGGGATTCATCGGGAGGAGAGCTTTGTGTACCCGGTGGCTAGGCAGCTGCCACGATTCAGGAGGGTGCTGGCGCAGAAAGAGGGACGGAGTCGCACAAAGTTTGTCTAGATATTTTTCCTTTATTTTTTATACAATTTCAATTTGTTAAATGCTTACGTTGCTATAATTTAAAAAAAAATGAGCGGTTTACTACGCACTTGGGTTGGAAAATGGTCTTTTATATTATATAGAAAATAAATTGATTTATGAGTTAAATGAATGAATTTAAATTGATCCTATTTATGAACTGTTCAAACCCAACTTAACTTGACCCACCCATTTACCACCTCTACCGGTACTAGCAAAAGGTTAGTAAACTTGCGAGGGTCAAGATAATCCTACTCCAGGCTTGCCCTCCCGGCGAGTAGGAAGCCCTTGATTGCCGCAAATTTGGATGTCTCCTCTTGAAACTGACCCAGACTAAGAAAAGAAAATGAATGCACAACCAACAACTTGGTATCAAATCTCATTTAGTCTTCCCCAAATTGACGGGGAATTCTTAATATTCTGCCAATAACACGTCTTTAAATTCCGGTTCTCAGCTCAAAAGAGGACGTTTCAAATGCCCGACTCATCGTCAGGGCCAGATTATTCAAACCCGATACAAGCAAGAGTTTAGCAAAATTGTAATGAACTAATCACGTCCCCGTCGAGGACGTGCACGGTTACAACAATCATGCTTGTCAGCATTTAGGAAGCACGGGTAACAGCCGCATGGATGGCATCTGCCAGATGAGGAACTGTCCTCGAGCTCAGACCTGCCATGCTGATTCTCCTGCACGTTTAATATAAGAAAAAAACTATGAGAAAAAAAATGTATTTCCTTTCGACTATGTGCATACTAATAGCGTTCTAGTGTTGGTTTTCGCGTTGAAGAGTGTAGTTTAATTGTTAATCAGTGGTTATAACCAAAGAAACTTCAGAGGAAGCACTTGTGGAAAAGGGCATACTGCTAAAAAAAAAAAGCATGAGAATGCTATTATAATGGGAGGTGCCAGACAACCTAAAAGTATGGAATCATAATGGTGGAATCATAATGGTATACTGGTAAAGCAACTATGGTGCACTGTGAATGGAAGGAATAGTCGAGTATAAGAGAAACCAACCAACAGGGTATAGAATACATTACCCGTCAGATGTCATATAGATATGATATTCTTGCGTCATAAATGCAACTTGCTCCGAGTTCAGTCCGGTGAAAGTAAACATGCCAATCTGCTTGATTATGTGACTCCAGTCACCAGGAGTGCCTATGAAAGGGGGAAAAAAAAATGGTGAAATGCAATCAATGTCATAAGTATACCTGACTGAGGCAGGCTCGAACATATTTAAAATAGTTCAGATATCTAATTAGGAACTACAGATACTAATTCTAAACTATTCCCCCCGTGCTGGTTAGAGTCAGTGTACGGCATTTTTTTCATCCAACCGGCTCACTCTTAAAGAGTCGAGGAGAGCCAGGCAAATTTAGGCCTACTACAGCTTCATCAACCAAAGATATGAGAAGCTCTATTTGTAAATGCAGGAGTATCACTCAGGGATACTGGCATTAGATGCAATGAAATGATAATATCCCTAAAAGTAAACTCATGAGATATAAGCATTTTACTATGAAATTTCCATAAACCTATATAACAAAGATGTAGTTGAAAAATCAACACATTTGATAAGTCGAATAATCTGATTGCATCAGTAAATTTTTCCTCTTCCGAACAAAAGCAGCAAGTAATAGTTATAGTATGAGTGAATTTTGAGTTAAATTGGGCAAAGAGATGCGAAGTGAAACCACCCAAAAAATTATATCATAGTAAAAGAAAAGTTAGACCTTAGTGGAGACATTTGCCCCACTGAAATTCATAAGATGCTGTCTCGCTTGGCTGCCAAAATGCATGACATATTGTGCACATTCAGGAGGAAGGGATAGACAAGGAGGGAGAAATCACAGGTTTTGCTGACTTAATTAATTTAGGTTCATTGAAGAACTGCAGTGCAATACACACAGAAGCGATGACTGACATAAGCAAACAGCTAAGAGTATTAAGCTAAACAACAATACATCGACATAGCTGAGCAAGTTCAATTCAGCAGACATAAAACTTCAAAAAAGCACCCACCTCTGGCCTTCAAGGCTTCAAAAAGTTGATGACGCATGCTTATAATGCGGTCAGCCATTGCCTTCAATTCAATAGTCCATTCATTGTACATGTCCCTGCATAAATGAGGTAGACATATTTGACCGAAACCATATTTCTAGTTCCCACCAAAGAAAAAAAAAAGGACTGACACTTGAGGAACTGTATTTTAGTGCAAGCCAGCAGAGTAAAAAGAAAAATAAAGAGAAATCAGTGGTCAGAGAAGTAAACTGGTCAACTTCTTTTGAGTATATAAAGAATATTTGAAATACAAGTTATGGCATGGCACTTGTAGCGTCAGCACAAAAATCAACTCCTTACTTGTCCCTGAGGATTGTGGCAACAATAGAGGCTCCATGAAGAGGAGGATTAGAATACATAGGCCGAATTACGAGTTTCAGTTGACTCTCGACCCTGCCAGCAACATCAGATGATTTGCATACCTATAGATTAAAATGGGAGGTCAAACATCAGGACCAGCAGTCAATATTCAACTCAAATATAGACATGAAAAATGAATCAGTTATTCTGTCATTTGTCACTTATGCAAGTGTAAGCTACATTAGAAAGTGAAATTCAAGCAAGCAAATTTTCAAATAGACTGTCTACTGGAAAAGAAACATGGTTTTGTGTCAGTTTTCAACAGTTGAAAAAGGACAGAGATCATACAATGCTTAGGGCTCCAACACGCTCTCCATAGAGCCCCATGTTTTTCGCATAGCTTTGTGCTACCAGGCACTCGCCACCATCAGCCACAAACATACGAACAGATTGTGCATCAGCATCAAGACTTCCACTGGCAAAACCCTACGGTTTCAAGAGAGAATTTTAAACCAAGATAAGATTTCTTCAGTTGTTTCATATAAAACGATGTACCCATCCTAAGTATATCAATCTGTTGGACAACCCACCTGATAGGCACTGTCAAAGAAAGGTAACAACTGTTTTGATCTCATCAACTGCCTTATCTGCCCCCATTGTTCAACAGTTGGGTCAACACCAGTTGGGTTATGAGCGCAGGCATGTAGGAGGACAACTGCCCCAGATGGGGCAGACCCAAGATCTTCTAGCAGGCCTACAACACATTAGAGACTAGATTGTTATACTCTAGAAAAAGAAATCTATCTATGAAATCAACAAAACAATCAAATGTGCATATCTGTCTACGATTATTTATGAATATACTGAGAGAGCTTAGTAATAGGCTAGCTAAAAAGTTCACTCACCTTGGAAATCCAGTCCACGTGTTGCAGGATCATAATATCGATAGTATTTTACAGATAATCCAGCAAGAGTAAAAACTTTTGGGTGGTTCCCCCAGGTCGGTTGGGGAATGTATATTGTGCGCTGCACAAAAACCAAGCAAATGTTTTTTACAGACGGATCTTTGGGAAGTATATAATCTAATTATTTTGATTCCGTGAAAAATAAATAAATGGATAAAAAAATAGTGCTATACCTCATGGTAATGCCTTGCCAAAAACTCACCACCAACTCTCAGTGATCCCGTGCCTGACAAACACTGCACAGTGGTGACCCTATTCTCCTGAATAGCGGGGCTATTTAACAGCATAAAAGGTCAACCCCCAAAGGAAGTAAAACTAAGATGAGAATCTAGTCAAATGATTGAATTACGTTGAACATATGATGCTAAGTGAACTTTTCTACCTGTCGGCACCAAAGATGAGCTTTGCACTCAATTTATTGAACTCTGCCAATCCAATAATTGGAAGATACTCCTTCACACGTGATCTGAATTAACGAATTTACAATCAACAAGTCACAACGATAGGCCTAAACTCCATTACAAACAGAAAATATAAAAGCAGACAACTCACACATCATTAACAAGAGACTGCTCTGCCTGTCTGACTACACTAAGGACGAGAGGTTTTCCTTCCTGTCATTCACATAAATAGAAGCTAAAGCTTGCATCAGGATAGGAAACATGCAGTCTTCGGACAATTTAATTTTCTTATTAAGAAGAACAACTTGCTGGGCACTAAGTCAACCCTGAGATCAGGTAAACATTTCACAACTTTTGCAACTTTTAATAAATCTGAAACAAAAGCTCATGGGTCACTTATGCAGCTGAGTGACAAGCACAAAGATACCTCTTTTTACTCAAGAAAGAAAAAAAAAGGACACATCTTTTTATCAGAAATCTTAGAAGATTGATTTTGAGATTACAATCCAAACTAACATATATCAAAAAGTAGCGCCTATCAGGATTCACTGCTCATTGGCTGTTAATGCCCACTGAGTCACCAGCAAAAGAGCATAAATCACCAAGCAGCAATTTGTATTTATCCAATATCATGCTGAAGCAAAACCTATCCGTTGTTGTGCATGAACCTGAGCACACTCTAGCAGGGACTGCTGACAATTGCCACCACTGACTTTTGATCAAATTATAAGCATTATCTAATATTTTTCAATTATATATCAATTCTGCCCACACAAAATTTCTGAAAGAAGCATTTAGATAAGCTACTGCTTTCTGCATACTTCCTTCATTTTGCCCATCTTTAAGAATTCTGGCAGACATTATATAATTATGGAAAGCTACTAGCTATCAAACAAAAAATTTAACTCAATCATAAAGCAGACCGTTTGAAGTAAACAATCTGTATCATAATTGCTCGAATCAATAAAATCTATGACCTTGCACTCCGGAGAAGCAAATTATTGGCAGAAAATTTTCCTCATATGATGTTGAACGGAGAAAAAAGAGGGGAAAAACATCCATACCCATGAAACACATATACTAGGTATCTAATTTGCATCTTCAAATGTCTTAAGTCCAACAAGATACATCATATTGACATAGATGGAAGATATTTTACCTCCGTACGGTAGGCACCGACTCCCAAATTCAACTTAATTGGGCTAGTATCTTTGTTATACGCGACAGTCACCTGTTCAAGCACAATAGGCCAAGGATTTCGCAGTCAAGACGTATAAGACAAAACGAGTCTAGAAAAGAAACGATCAACACGATGAAACTTAGCAAACAGAGCTGAGGATCAAAAACAGGATCTCAGAGCCCGGCGTATCACGTCCGTAAAGACAAGACGAACTCCAAAGACGAAGAAATCAAAGCAGAGCGTATTCGACTCGCTCATTAGATTAAAACAACTCAACAGTGGCGCGAACAACTCTTAGCAATCAGTCAAGCATCCTATGCAGCGAGCAGCGAGCGGCGATCGCACACCTCGACACCTCATGAAATCAATATTTCGCACGACTTCACGATCCTTTGACCATACTCTCACGAACTACATCGCCGGAGATGAAAAAAGCACTCGAAAAAGCTGCAGCCAAACATCGCGACCGAACTCAATACCGCCAAGTCTCCTCGACACATAAGGCAATCCGCAGCCGACCGGACACATCGCGAAATGGAGATCAAAACCGCCGGCATCGAGACCGCTCGCGACGTCGCTTTACCTCGTCCGGCGTCCCTCGAAAAACACATGAAGATCACGCGGGAGACAGAGGGAGAGAGAGTGAGATTTACCCCGAGGATAGGATCTTCGGGAGCGCGGACGACGTGATGGAAGACGGAATCGGCCATGGAGAGGAGGAGCAGCAGCGGCGAAGAAGAAGAAGATCGGTGCCCGCGCGCGCACGAAGTTTCCTCGACCGGAGAAGGGGCTGATCGATCGTTGTGGAGGAAGGCGACGGTGGTGGCGAAATGTATATAAATAGCGACGGCGATGGGCGACGGTGACGTTGGCTTGCGGTAAATCCGTGGGCTGCTTTCCCTCTGTTTTCTGCTTCACCTTTTTATTCGTTCGATGGCATTGCCTCCATGCTGTCTGAAACCCAAAAAACGGACACTAACGTTAAATTTTAACCCCTCAAAAAAAAAAAAAAAAAATCAATACTAAAAAAAAATCTAAACCGATATATTTGTGTCAAGTTATTTTAAATAAATTTTTGATGATGAAAAAATTTAAAGTAATACACTTATGATAAATTTACCCTTTCAAATTAATCATTTTACAAAAAATTAACCCTTCGTTGAATTTATGTTAAATTGGATTCATAATACAAAAAATTAAAAATTAATACGCATATAACAAACGGAGAGTAAAACCCTATAGTGATACGTGTTATCAAGTTTAACAATTTGACGATAAAATTTGATCGAAACTAACGGAGGATTAATTTATTACAGATGTACCGGTTTGAGATTTTTTGTAGTTAAAAACATTAATTTGAAGTGAATTTGTCATATGTGTATCTATTTGGAGTTTTTAATGGTATTTATTAATCCAAAGAATATTTTGACAAAAATGACCCAAAAAATAATAATGCTAAATGTTTTTAAAAAATAATGCTATGTATACAGCTGTCCGCCATTATTTAATAAGATAAATCACATGGAGACCGTCATCCTTCTTCTTTTTTATTTTTTTGGTACCGTATTATCTGTGTGAAAAAAAAAATAAAATAAATAAATAAATATATATATATATATATCTATATATATAGACAGTTGACACGTACTCGTCCGCTTCTTCGCTTATGCGGCGAGCGGACGCGCGTGGTCTTCCTGCGTAATCAACGCCCCATCGTTTATTCTCTCTTTGGAGGGGGCAGATACGAATGGTATCTTCAGATGTGCGAGGTAGAGGATCGCAGCTCCAGCACGTGTGATCACATGGGTAGCTAGAGATAGATATGAATGAAAGCCTAATCCAACAGCCCTCTGATTCATCCCTCAAACAAGAATGGACGGCGATGCGGCGACTCGCGAGTGATGTCGCGGTTTCCCTACAGTACGTGCGACGCAGAGATCGCAGCTCGAGCACGTGGGATTGCATGGGTAGCTGGAGCCTCCCGACGGAACTAGTGGGCCTTGGACTACCTGGCTGGTTCCGTGGTCGTAGATGGTAGCCAAGGGATGTTTTCACCGGTGAGAGTTGTCCCCGATAATTTCCTAATGGAACGCCCGGCAAGATTGCATTCCTTATGTTTAGTTGTTAGTATTCGCAAACTTCAACCCCTTTATTAGAAGTGAATATTTTTTTTCCCATTATTGGGGAATACTAATGATTTTCACACTAAAGAGATCCTGAACATTGGCAATATCTCATTGCAAATCATCTCCGAATCAAGTTTTTTTGGAGGGTCATCAGATGTGCGTATGCATGATAGAGTCTTCCGTTAAACCATGAGATGGTGAGGCATGTTTTATGTTAAAAGTGAAGTGACTGTTGAGATCAAACGGAATTTTTCTACTTCAGAAAGCACGAGAATATGAACCCTAATTTTCTTTGAACTACAAACACTAATCAAAACATTAATCTTAAGTGATATAAAAGTGTGCATTTGGTAAATTCCGAAGGGGAGAAATTATCACATAAACTCGATCTTTATATATTGATACCATCACAACCATTTACTGTGTGGGTTCTACGGTGAGGCCCAAACATCCAATTTCTTATGACGGTATTGATCTACATGAATTGGGTTTATGTAATTTTTCAGACTTCCTGAATGGGCTCAGTTTATTTGCTTGTTTATGTTTTGGTCCCACTCGATTTGAAAGTGTGATGTGGCTTGCAAGCTGCTAATGGACAGAAGATTCCAAGCTTATCTTTGCTCAAGAGCAGGAACTTGTGGCGTAAATAGAAATGTGAGAATAATGTCGGCTGGAGATCTATTGTAATTCCCACGAGCATTGTCTTCCCCTCTCCTGCTGGTTGTTGAATCATTGCAGTCATTTTCTTCATCCCTTTCAACAGAGCGATATCGTCTCTGAGTTTTAACACCGATCGCAGTCGAATTTTTCTCAAGAAAGTAAACAGGAAGCCTCTGTGAGAATGTTTAAACGACTGCAACTAATGAAACCTCCCAGTAAACATTTGTAAACCTTAACATATTGCATGAAGGTTTTTCCAGAGTTGCAGTGACAAGAGCTTGAGCACAACAGACTCCGTTCCTTGTCTATAATAGAAATAGAAGAGATCCTCTTACCCATCAGACGACAGAAAAACAAGGAATCCACTGGCCCTGACAGCAATTTGCTTCTCGTTCTTCAACCCTGAGAATGTGAACCTGACGACGTGCTCCATATATGATGTGATGGAGTCACCAGGGATACCCATCAACAGCGAAGATGGTGTGCTAAAAAAGTTCAAGCACATGGAAAAGGTATGTCATGTATAAAAAAATCTACTATGCAACCAAACCTTAAAACCAACGCAACCACAAGCTGCAAGGAAACGTGTCCTGACATGTATAGCCAAAGGTAACGATCATGTTAGAAGTATTTGCCAGACGACTTCTTAAGAACGAGGTCCAAATTTGGACTTCAGCAGGAACCTGCTGAGTATTCAGCAACTTAGGCTGCTAGAGCAAAAATGTCTGCAGTCTCACCTACTAAGTAATTTCAGAACTATTCAACAATACCACGTTTATGTACACATGGGGAAAGAGAGAGATTGTTATAAACCTCTTTCATGTAAAGCATCAAAAAATTGCTTCCGCATTTGAACTGCTGTACTTATCTATATGAAAATTGGCTAAGCATAGACCATAAATTCTGTCAGTCCAGTGATTCTGAACAATTAGATCATCAATGATCAAGCAAATGCAGCTTACAGGTCACTATGGAGCAGATCTTCCACTCATTTAACCACATCTTGAAGAAGAGGTTTGCCACCCCCTTTCTTGTCCATTTTTCCAGCTTACAGGGCAAATGACATCGAAAGCCATTATTCATTGGTCTTAATTTATAGCAGCCACCAAACAATTATATAGCATCAATTATAGCTTGTTATGAGGACATACAAGTAGTTAAACTTACATTTGTTAACAACTCCGTCCACTTTTCTCATTGAGCAAAGCCCTAACACCGTTCCGGGGCAAAAAGCAACAGAAAATTAACACTTTTTCCCAGAGTACTCAAATTTAAGACATTTACATGCTGCAAGGAAAATTCAAGTCCTTTGAACACCTGTCCGAGTTAAGCTTAACTAGGCTGGGATTTTTACTGCATGCAACCATCACCTATATTATCAATGCAACACCAAGAGTCAATCCATGAGTTGCAAATAGTAGCCTGCCAAATTCGGTCTTAACACATAAAAGACCATAATGGCCAGAAACCAGTTTAACTTAAAGAACATCTTAAGAATCATGCTGAATACAGAATGCATGTGAATCTTATGATTGGACAAACGGCTAATTAGTAGGAGCGCACTAGTCAGGGATCAAATCCTAATATTCCCACTTCTAGTTGTTCCACCAACATTTCTCCTATTGCTGGGTTTCAGTTCTGCAATTGTTAATTTGATGTGATTAAGTGCTAGACCTGATCTCCGAGGTCCAATCGCTACTTCGGGAAAGACCCCTTGGCACAGTGCAATTTAAAATTAATCAAGCAGCAGATTTTTTTTTTTCTATTATCTTGCTTATGGGAGGCCACTTTTTTGAAGCTGACTAGTATAGGGGTGGTACCGGCACCCCCTTGGTACCTTCTTGGTCAAATCTTATGTATCATTCAAAAAAACTGCAGCTCTAACCAGCTCAACAGGTCCGCTCTAGCCAGCTTAACAGGTCCCCCTAGCCTGAACTTTGATACATAAATTTCTTGTTTTCAAGCAATGAGCAAGCTTGGAAAGGCTTCTGAGGACCAAGGTTAGCAGAGCCAAACATCAGACTTGTCATTCTACAAGAGCACTGCCTAGCCCGACTTGACCCACACATTGACCAAGTTCCACATGTAAGATGCAACTTACATGTAAAGGGAATACCAAGTAATGTGCTTGATATATACATCAGACTGATTTCCAAAAGTACAAGTAATCTGACAAAATCGTTGCTTGACAAATGATAGCCCAATGCTGACAAACGGTAAAACTTTCAGACAGCTAGAAAAAGGACATAATCATGTTTTGATTGTCCCATTCATGGTGAGATTCCAGATCAAACAACAGCTAATTTAACAAACAGCTTGCTCGCGTAGTAGGCACAGCCACTACCATCACAGGAGAAAAAAATTGCTAGCAATTGCAGATGGCCACTCAAGTTTGATTACCCAATGTCTCGGTCAAGCAACAAGTGAGGCAAATCTAGTCATATAACACATAAACAGGGATATGGAAGCTCCAGGCACATCAGCAAATGCAGATCAAAATGAACACCTCAATCAATAGTCATGCATGAGAATAAGACAGCGTGCACAAAGAGATTCTTTTGGAGTAGACTTGTCCGCCAGCTCACTCAAATCAACACCAGCAAATTCCGTTATGTAAGGCACTTCTACTTACTCCAGTAAAATGATGGTGTCCAGCTTAAATCAATCAACACAGGTTCTAGAATGGTGTGCTATGTAAAGATGGAAACTTTATTGCAAATCAAGAAACGACCAGGTAAGCACAAATGCTACAATGATCAACATTAGTAACGATAACAAACACAACCGCAGACAGAATCGTCCTACGATATTATTACAGAAACATCGTGTACAACAATCCACGAAACATAAATTTATCCACCGGATTAATGTTGAACCCCAGGAAACCCCTGCATACCATTGCCCATCCCATTCAAGAGATCTTGAAATGAGTAGCCATCAAGCGATCCAAACCCATCAAGCAACCCCTCAAAGAAACCACCGTGAACTGAATTCACGGCCACTTCCTCGTCCTCAACCTTGGCATCCTCATCTCCATCATCCTCCATAGCAACAACCCCAGACGCCGACGCCTTCTCCTCATGATCTGCGGCGACCGCGGGCATGTGACCGTCGAACAGAGCCATGTGCCCGAACAACTTGTCCTTCCTAGAGAAGGTGGTCCCGCAGGAACACCTCCACCTAGACTGCCCGCAGTGCTTCGAGTGGCTCTTCAGGTCGGCCAGCACCGAGAAGCTCTTCTTGTTGCACCTGTTGCAGGCGTACATCTTCGGGCAGTGGCTCCTCTTGAAGTGATTCTTCACGCAGATCACCGATTTCAGGGGCCGGAACTTGTTGCTCCCTTTGTTCCGACTGCACCCCTCGAAGGGGCAGGAGAACCGGGTCTTCCGGGGGGCGTCGGCGCACCTCTCCGGCTTCGCCAGCGCCTCCGGCGTCTTGAACTGATTGCCGTGCGCGCGCATGTGCATCCTCAGGTTCGCGTCCCGCTTGAACCCCTTCCCGCAGACGTCGCAGAAGTGGGCGTGCTCAGCGAGGAGTTTGGCCGCGTTGAGCTCCACGATCTCGCAATCGGACTCGAGCTCGAGCTCGAGCTCGGCCTCGTCCGCCTCGGCTTTCACCTCGACCTCCGGCGGCTTTGCCGCCGGCGGGTCCACGGGGCTCCGAACCGGCAGCTTCGGGAACGACCGCTCCGGCTCGGGAGCGGAGCCGGAGCCGCGAGAGGAGCTGAACAGGGCGGCGCCGTCGACGATGATCCGGTGGATCGCCGACGCGATCTCCGCGGAGACCATGTCCATCTGGTCCTTGCTCAGGAGGGCGTTGCTGCAGAGGGACTGCCCCAGGAGCCACCGCACCGAGTCCAGCCTCAGGCGGACGGCGGCGAGGCTCAAGAGCGGCGGGACGCGGGGGTCTTCGGCGGCGGCGGCGACATTGCCGGCGGCGGCGGCGGTTCCCGGCGGCGGGAAGGGGCGGTCCGCGCCGGAGATGGGGTGGTTCATCGCCGCGATCGGAGACGGCGAATGCCGGAAAAGTTGGCGAGAGAGAGAGAGACGAGACGAGACTTTGTTCGTGTTTTGGGGATCGAGACGAGACGGGGTTTGGCCAAACGTTGACTAAAAGACGACACGGCAAAACGAGCTGCGCCGCCTCTTTGGAACTTCCAAAATAGGTCGTAATTCCATTGCTTAACAGCTGCGTCAGGCTCGAATTGCAAATGATTAAATCCACATTGACCTATCTAATTCATTTTTATATGATATAAATTCATACATATTCAACCCGACTGATATTGTGAAAATACTTTTGCAGTGGGAAGGAAACGATCGAGTAAACGAGATCAAATGAGAACCAAAGAGAGCAAAGGGTGAGCCATAGAGAGTTGTGATCCCACAGAACGGCCATATCACGAGTTTTATTATTCTAAACAAATTGATGGAATATAAGTAATCTGCATAACAATTTAGCCCATCAAATAAAGAGGCAAAAAAATGATCAGCCACCTATTTTGACAGGTCTAGTTGGTGATATTTAGTAAATGAGATTGAGAATGACAATTCAAATTAAAGGTTGCCTAAACCCAACCCACTCTAAAGACTATCGCGTGACTCAATGACTTGCCATGACTTTTTGGTACCTCTCCTTCCTCTTTCATGGTTTGTCCCTTGATTGTTGCCCTCTATATTCACAAATGGTTGGCAGGTCTAATGATTTCCTTTAATGATTCTTTATAAAAAAATTTGAAAATGTTGATTCTGTTGAATAATATCTTACAAAGCATTTTAGTTTGATTTATTAGGCCCAAAGATCCTTTTTTTTGGCCTACCAAGCCTCGTTCTCTTTTTTTAAGTTTAATCATTCAAGTCCAACAGTCAACTTTTAGATAAAGTGATGTGGAGTGCCATAAAGTGAATCGTGTGTGGCTTTCCAAGCTCAATTATGACAATCATGAACTTTAATAAATTGAAAGTGATAGAATTTAGATAAACTTCGACCCATTTTTAATGAAAAGTTCATCTTATGAGACCATGTTTATATAATTTTGATGATGTCATGTTCGTCCACTTAACAAGTTATGCATCTTCCACTTATTCAATATTTTAGTGATGAATTGGACTTGGCGACCCAAAAAGGGGATTGGATTGGCTTGAATCAATAAAGCATGCGGTCAGAGATTGTGTCATCGCAACACATGCACGCTTTCCTAGTTCATTATAGTATTTCAATCTACAGATCTTTTTTGACTTTTTGACTTTATTTACTTTCTTTTCTTATCATGATAATTTATTTTTAATTTAGATATGCAATATTTAACCAAATTAACATGTAAACATGAAGAGTTTAATATTGGTTAAGTAGGTGGGTGTAGGTTTTCATAGGATGGTTTAAATATTGATGTATTTTAGATATATTAGTTGGATATAGATCAACGAATTTGTATGGCCCATGAGGTGGTTAAAATGAATTAAATTGATTAATTTGAATTGGACTATTTTCGATCCCACCAACCTAATTGATGGCCCTAACCCTCTCCGTCTTGTAGTCTAACCAATAAAAAACTGTCACATGACCATACGTTGTCATAAGTCTAATGTGGCGGGAAAGTGAGATTTAGGCCACCTTGTGACGACATTGTTAGTGATCGTCACGTAGCCCAACTAATAAAAGATTGGCATGTAAACTTTATTGTTAGACGTCCAACATGGCAAAAGGTATCGGCCATAAGAAAGATGAGATACGGGCTGACAAAATTATTGGTGCTCCCTCATGAGAAAATATTGTATAGGCCCGGCTCTTCACGTCAGATAATGTTCCTCTACCTATTGATCGCCATGTAACCAATAGGACCCATATTTCATAATTTTCATAGAGCCCTTAAACTCAATTACCTGCTCATTTCCATAGACACTCCTCAATTTGACCTTGATTGACTCGACGAAATCGCCGTAGCCAATCCAACCAAAAGCAAGCTCAAAACAACATTCTCTCTTTGCTTCATTTTGTAGCAACACTTTCGACTTCTATTCACAGAGACATTCCTATCAGAGCTTTGGCTTCGACCCTCCTCATTTCTCCCAAGAAGTTCAAGACCTCCACTCCAAATGATTCGCTTGTTAAACCTCCACCTTCACACCCATCTCTTTCTCTTCCTTGTTTTCACCCTCATACCGTCCCGCCTCCCTCAAATGGTGCGCCGTCGCCGCCGCCGCCTCTGGCTAATAAGCACAACCGTCGACTACTCCGTCGATCTCAATCCTGAGGAGCTCTACGAGAGGGTCGTGCTCTGCGAGGCTCTGATCGTGAGTTGAATGTGGGGGAGGAATTCTCTCGGTTGTCCCACGGAAGGTTGGAACCGCCGGGTTAGGCATCGACACTCTTGACGAACACGTAGCGATCAGTGAATGGAGATGACTTCAACTGACGAGGAGGGCCGCGCGTAAGCAATATTTTTTCGCCCATTCATTGCCATCGAGCCCAACCACTAAGAAAACGACGCTCAAGTGGACGTTTCGGCCGAAAAGGAGAAACGATGTCGGTGAAGCGGCGATCATGATGAAAATTGTCGACTGGTGTACCTCCTCATTGTCAGAAACCACTTCTTCAAAAGAAAAGCAAATTCAGACCAAAAAAGAAGAAAAGGAAAAACAAACAAACACACCGTTCCTTTTTGGCTGTTTCTTTGCTGCGTTTGGCTGCTTTGTTTCTGTTCTTTTGCTGTTTGTTGTTTCTCGCTCTCGACACCCTTCAACTCGTCTTGACTTGTTTTGTTATCATGAGTGTAAGTTTTTTGGTGCTGAGAACCCTTACAGTACAGCTGTATAGCTTCTTGGTTTAAAAGTCAATATATCTCTTACCATTTACCAAAAAAAAAAAAAAACAAACACACCGTTCCTGAAAAGGAGGTTCTATTGGTTGGGCTAACTTCAAATGTGGTGATTTGAGAGCAACCAATAATTTCTCCAACATGTGAACTTGTCTGAGGAGAATAATTTGTTAAATTTGTTATATCTACTAAATTGGATAGAGCGACGCTCACTTGAAATTCACAAATGACCCGCTTAATGTTATGATTCGATTCGATTCCATTTTGAATATGTATCGCACTCTTTAGTGCTAGCTCCTCAACTGGTGACAATCCGATCTCCTGAAAATAACTCCATTCGAATGGTAGAAAGTGAAAAAAATAGTGAACTGAGTTTGGAACGACAATTCTTGCCATAAACATAAACTTGATAAACTCATATTAGTTTTACAAATTTGTCTCAAACTCCAGCAAAAAGAATCTCAATTATGATAAGCTTGAAGAATAATAAAATATCACGATACTCGCCACAATATAAAAAGTAATTTTATATCATTGATTAATTGAAATGAAATATAAAAAATGTACATCGAGTAAATACTTTCCTTATGACAAATTGGAGCTAAACAAAGACATCGCAGCGCATTGGAACTCTGTCGATGTGACTGCATTTGCCCTAATAATTACTTGCGAAAGTCGGAGAAGCGTCTTATGGATAAAGCATTGCATCCATAGCACTGCTCGGCACCACGCACCGCCGGTCACGCAGTGAAAAATTATACGTCTACGACAATGTCAATTGGCCGTCAAAGTGACGGAACTCCCTGTGAATACAGTGATCGGCGTAAGACTGATCAGCTGACTTTCAGAATGGCTTGAGAGAGAAGGACCGGAGGTTTCTTGAAAACCCTAGGGCATCGGTCAATGACGTCTTGAAAACTTCCTAGGCATCGGCCGAAGAAGGTTTCTTGTAGCTGAGAAAACGTCCACATGGTTGGAGATCTACTGTGATTCTCACAAGCATCGTCTTCCCCCTCTCCTGCTGGTTGTTGAATTCATTGCAGTCATTTTCTTGATATTTTGATGGGTTATGATTTTTTTTTTCATTTATTCATATGTACAAGAGATACAAACGATTATTTAAAAAAATATTTTTAAGTAATTCATTTTCTGCAAAATAAACACATCCTGAAGATCATAATAGTGATCGTCCGTTACCACGTTGACTTTTTTCATACAAAGTTTGACCCCTATGTGCATGCCAGCCTCTTTGATTATGCGGCAGGTGAAGGATCGTGGTCTCCCTGCACAGTTGATTGCACATTGTTTATTTTCTTGGCATAACAGTCAGGTGATGTCCCAATTAATTTTCCTGTATCTCGACTAGTCCAGCTCTTCCAGACGATCTTAAGGGCTCTCTTCTTTATATTGGCCTAGTCATTTGGGGTTTCATTTTTAAAGGAGAGCTTCCGACAACGCTTGAACCCAAGGTCACAAGACTAGCAACAAATTCTCTAGGTATCCAAACCATCACCTTATGAGTAAAAGTCAGCTAAGCCAACACCTTATAGGTAAAAGTTGATTATATAACTACTTAAACCTGTATTTATATGACACGGACGTCCGTTTTCAACTAAATACGTACACAAACAAAAAATTATAAACTGTTTTATAAAGGGTATTGCTCATAAATTTCTGTTTCATTTTTTGAAAGTAATTCGGTCAAGAGTAAATATAAACCATGAAATGGTGAGCCAGCTGAAATGAGGCATGTTCTTTGCAACAAGTTCACAGTTGATAAAAGGTAGAAAGGCTTATCTATTTCACAAAGAATGAATAATTAGGAAAACATTTTTTTTAAACACGATCTCTTAAAATAATTAGTTAATGAATAATATTTTTTTTATCAATATTTATATTCAAATATTATCGTAAAAGATGAAAATAATCTTCATTCATTTATTTTTAAATAACATAAGCAATTATTTTTAAAAAATAATTTTCAAATTACTCATTTTCTACGAAATACACATACATAAAAATTCACTAAGTTATGCATCAAAAAGTGTTAAAAACAGTGAATAGTGGGTCATTTTTTTTAAAATTTAATTTCATAGATCGCTTTATTTCTCGTGTGATGCGCGAACCTCGTACAACAAAACAATCTGTGACAAACCGCAATCCCACTAATCTGAAGTTGGATGATTAGTTTCTCATTATCTGCTTTTCTTGGGGACCAGCCGACAGCCACTTGACCCATCATTTAGTTCATTCGAAATACCATTTAGTTCATTCAAAATATTCCGTATTTGAGAAGAAAGCAGAATTGTAACTCGTTGTTGATACCTAAATTTTGGCGATTCAATCATTCATTTATTGCATAAAAAATTACGAATTAATTTTTAACCCCTTAACAAAACATTAGAATTAAATTGCATAGCATATATTTTTAGGAGTGTTTGTTATTTAGTTTATATTTTCATTAATTGCATTGGACCGGTGGTGAACGATTTGAGCTTGAAATTCAACAAGTTGAGCGAGCAAGAGAAGCCAAAATTTGGCTAGCACTAGGGGTTTATGTTGGCCTAAAATTACATAGGGAGATGGGCCAAAGTGAATTTAATTTGATCTAATTACAATTTATGGGAATTAATTAAAATAGGTCTTAAGCTTAATTCTGCCCATTATATTGAAAAGCCTAAATTAAGTCCATAATATTGAAGTTAACCTAGGTTTTGCACTATAAATAAGACGCTATGCCTCGCAAGCTAGAGGTCGCGATTAAATCTCGCATTGCATAGAACACACACATGAGAAGAGAGAGAAATTCACGGCCACAAGGCAAAGCTTCAATGAGAGCATGGCCGTGACTTCAATGCACATATTCAGCCAACCACAATATACGCGTAGATAGGAGATACTCACGGAGAAAAGAGAGGAAGTGGTGGCCGAGATTTAAAAAAATCAAGTGACGACAAGGAGGAAAGTCCATAGAAGCACCAAGAGGAAAAGTCTCGCTTGTATAACCTTTGATTATTAAATTTTCTTCTTATCTGACCAAAAGTGTTCAATACGCACATTTGTGAGATGACCAAAGTAAAATCTGAATCGGGACTTGACTTTACAAATTTCCCCATTCCAAATGTTCGTGGGAAGCAGAAAGAAGACAAAAGTAGAGTATTTTAATCTATTCTTTCAAGTCAAAACCGTTGAAAAAAATAAAAATCACTCCATCGGGCAGTTTCAAGGGAAGTTCTTGTTGCTCATGATGTAATTGCCAAGTGCAATCTCTTTTGCGGGAATAACACCCATCTAAGTAGTGAAACCCTGAATCAATAAAACACCAAATAAATAACCTCATGAATCATATAACATTCAAGTTCAAGTCAAGACAAATTGCGCAGCCCAAATATGAAATTATTTGCATTCGATGGTGAGAGGAATGGAATCGGTATTGTGTATCTAATCCATATAGACAAGTCAATAGATCATGTGAACCAAGCCCCCATCCGTACCATTGTTCCTAATGCGCTCCTCAGCGATACCAACATGATTAAAGGTTAGATGATTAGAGCTCTCTTTTTTTGGGGGCACGTATAGTTTTCTTGTCTTTGTGCCTTACGTTCTCTAAATAATTCTTTTGCTAAATCGTCGTATATGAAAGATACTTTAATCGTTTAAGTGACCACTGCTTCTCAATGTGTTCAGTAATTTTTAATATTAAAAAAAGATTTGTGTTTACATCTTTTCGCTTACTTATAGTACGATATGTAATTAGGGACTATCTTTTAAACGGAAGTAAATTTCATTTTTTTTAATAACCTTTAATACAGGAAAGTATCAAATACTGTTTGGTCAGTAACTTTCATATATATGTGATATTCATATGTCATTAGTGATTTTCATATACATCAAAGTAACTTGCATTACTCCTAGTAACGTTTTATGTGGCTAATAATTTTCATTTACTCTTGATACTCACATGTAATTAGTAATTTTTATGAATAGCGAATTAAACTTTAATACTCTTGGTATTTTTATATTGCAAAGTACCAACTTAAATTTGTAACTCTTCATTTACTAGTAGTATTTATACGTCACTAGTAATTTTCATGCACAATTAAGTACTTTTCATGCACATTTAGGCGTCAATATTGGAAAACTATCGATTGGATGCTTCCCAATTTATTGATAGAACGTCAATGTATAAGAAAATTGCTAAGAGATCTACAAGACTTAGACGATTAAATGAGCAAAACATGTTTCAGCAAGATACAAACTCCATGCAATAGATGGAATTTAACCATCGAAACTCTTATACAATTTATTCGTGCAAAATAACTATATTATCGGTTTCTGTGAGCCTCTATACTTGCAGCTACTTATTGCCCTCTAGGAATTTTATTTCCACCACACGTGCATTCCCATTGATAAGTGTCCTTTGGTGCGCTCCGATTATTTGCAATTGGCAATTGCGCCATGACTTTGGAACGTGACCGGATTAACCACACACGGAGGGGCTATGGCTCGCCCGGTAAAGGCCCTAGCGTCAGTGGCATCTGCAGCAAGTCTAGGGCTGCCTGGAGTGTAGCCCTCAGGATTCCCAGGAGGGCGCTCAGGAGCCTTTTGCAGGGTTTGGAGAACAAGGACGCTTTCCTCTTTGCCATGACTTTGGAATGTGGTTGGATTAACCACATGTGGAGGGGCCATGGCTCGACCGGCGAAGGCCCTAGTTTGGTGGTGTCTACAGGAGGTCTAGGGTTGCCTGGAGTGTAGGCCCCAGGATTCCCAGGAGAGCGATCTGGAGCCTTTTGCACGGCGAAGGCCCTAGTGTTGGTGGTGTCTGCAGGAGGTCTAGGGCTGCCTGGAGTGTAGGCCTCAGGATTCCCGGGAGAGTGATCTGGAGCCTTTTGCATGACGAAGGCTCTAGTGTTGGTGGTGTCTGCAGGAGGTCTAGGGTTGCCTGGAGTGTAGCCCTTAGGATTCCCGGGAGAGCGATCTGGAGCCTTTTGCACGGCAAAGGCCCTAGTGTTGGTGGTGTCTGCAGTAGGTCTAGGGCTGCCTGGAGTGTAGGCCCCAGGATTCCCGAGAGAGCGATTTGGAGACTTTTGCACGACGAAGGCCCTAGTGTTGGTGGTGTCTGCAGCAGGTCTAGGGCTGCCTGGAGTGTAGCCTCTAGGATTCCCGGGAGAGCGATCTGGAGCCTTTTGCACGGCGAAGGCCCTAGTGTTGGTGGTGTCTGCAGCAGGTCTAGGGCTGCCTAGAGTGTAGGCCTCATGATTCCCGAGAGGGTGATTTGGAGCGTTTTGTATGGCGAAGGCCCTAGTGTTGGTGGCGTTTGTAGTAGGTTTGGGGCTGCCTTGAGTGTAGGCCTCAGGATTCCCAAGAGGGCGCTCTAGAGCCTTTTGCACAGCAAAGGCCCTAGTGTTGGTGGTGTCTGCAGCAGGTTTAAGGCTGCCTGGAGTGTGGCCCTTAGGATTCCCGGGAGGGCGCTCTGGAGCCTTTTGCACAGCGAAGGCCCTGGTGTTGGTGGCGTCTGTAGCAAGTCTAGGGCTACCTCGAGTGTAGCCCTCATGATTCCCAGGAGGGTGCTCTGGAGCCTTTTGCAGGGTTTGGAGAACAAGGACGCTTTCCTCTTGGCCATGACTTTGGAATGTGACCGGATTAAACACATGCGGAGGGGCCATGGCTCGACCGGCAAAGGCCCGACTGTTGGTGGCGTCTGCAGCAAGTCCAGGGCTGCCTGGGGTGTGGCTCTTAGGATTTTTGGGAGGGCGGCCTGGGGTGTGGCTCTTAGGATTTCCGGGAGGCCGCTCTGGAGCCTTTTGCAGGGTTTGGAGAACAAGGACGCTTTCCTCTTTGCCCTTAATTAGAACCCTGCACGATTCATTTAGGTACACTAGGGTTCCCACCAAGAACAGCAAAATCACACCAACTCTCAGGAGCTTCTTCATCTTTTAGCTATATTCCTCACTTTTTTGTCTGCTCTTTTGGATCTTGGTACAATTTGTCACTTGTCTTAACAAAAAGTATGACGAAGGCTGCCTCGTCTTGTGGGAGTTACCTCTCGTATTTATATGCAAACACCAGCTTATAGTTTTATGTATTTCTTCGATTCTTCTGATTAAATTGTTGGACACGGAATTTTGATTTTTGACTGCCACAGTTGGAGAAGAAGAAGAAGAAGACGAAGACTTAAAAAAAAAAATTGAATTGGTCGGTCGTAGAACAGCTAATGTCTCGTTCTTGCCGTCCTCGTTCGTAGTATATCTTTCACAACATCCGAGAATGACGCATCGTGCACGGTTGTTTGCACAAGACAAATTTCAGTATGTCCAAATTTCAAAATTTCAAGAAAAATTGGTACAAAATTACAATCATAAAGTATCATTACAAAATTAATTGTCAATTTCTCAATCTATTAAATGATAATTTCCACGAAGTGCTAATTGTTAGGACATCAACATGTATATAATTTTTGGACTCAGAGGAAATCCGTATTCATTTCATACACAAGCTATCGCTACATGTACATGTCAAAAGTCTAAGATCATTTGTGTAAATCAACAAGATGTAAATTCATTTATCTGTCTAGGACCAAGTCTCCAGTCCGCAAATTTCACGGCAGACGATTCAAGATTTGATTTTCCGGTCGCTGTTTTTAAAACCCTCGAAGTCCATTGCTAGGTTACCTGGAATGCGGATCACTCTTGATCCGTGCAGCTAAGACGGGAATGAGCAGGATGTTAGCGGTCAAAAGTGCGATACCATAGAGGTGAACTTCTTTTACTAATGTAGTCATAATTAGACATGATTTTATATTTTCTTGTATGGAGGTTTAATCTCGCGTTGACGCTGTTATATATCACGTTAGAGCAAGAGAAGGTTTCAACTCTAACAGAAGTAATCAAGATTTAAGACCGGCTTTACCGCGCTTATGTCTTCTTTGAACCGGCCAAACAACGTTTGCGTTTTGGTATTTGTTGACCCACAAGTTTTCCCATTCCAGCTTTATTCAACCGATCTCATCCTCCTTGTATAACCTTTGATTATTAAATTTTCTTCTTATCTGACCAAAAGTGTTCAATACACACATTTGTGAGATGACCAAAGTAAAATCTGAATCGGGACTTGACTTTACAAATTTTCCCATTCCAAGTGTTCATGGGGAGCAGAAAGAAGACAAAAGTAGACTATTTTAATCTATTCTTTCAAGTCAAAACCGTTGAAAAAATAAAAATCACTCCATCGGGCAGTTTCAAGGGAAGTTCTTGTTGCTCATGACGTAATTGCCAAGTGCAATCTCTTTTGCGGGAATAACACCCGTCCAAGTAGTGAAACCCTGAATCAATAAAACATCAAATAAATAACCTCATGAATCATATAACATTCAAGTTCAAGTCAAGACAAATTGAGCAGCCCAAATATGAAATTATTTGCATTCGATGGTGAGAGGAATGGAATTGGTATTGTGCATCTAATCCATATAAACAAGTCAATAGATCATGTGAACCAAGCCCCCATCTGTACCATTGTTCCTATGCGCTCCTCAGCGATACCAACATGATTAAAGGTTAGATGATTATAATCTACCTGATTTATAAGTCACACATCATCGGCCCGGTAATAAATGAGACATTCCTATCAGAGCTTTGGCTTCGACCCTCCTCATTTCTCCCAGGAAGTTCAAGACCTTCACTCCAAATGATTCGCTTGTTAAACCTCCACCTTCACACCCATCTCTTTTTCTTCTTTGTTTTCACCCTCATACCCTCCTGCGTCCCTCAAACGGAGCGCCGTCGCTGTCGCCGCCTCCGGCTAATAAGTGCAACCGTCGACTGCTCCGTCGATCTCAATCCTGAGGAGCTCTGCGAGAGGGTCGTGCTCTGCGAGGCTCTGATCGTGAGTTGAAGGTGGGCGAGGAATTCTCTCGGTTGTCCCACGGAAGGTTGGAAATGCCGGGTTTGGCATCGACAATGTGGATTTGGCGGCGTCGAACGACCATCGATGATTGGTGGTGAATGCACTGAACGAGTATGGCAGCGGTCGCCGAGCAGGTGATCGCACTCTTGACGAACACGTAGCGATCAGTGAATGGACATAACTTCAACTGACGAGGAGGGCCGCGCGTAAGCAATATTTTTTCGCCCAGTCATTGCCATCGAGCCCAACCACTAAGAAAACGACGCTTAAGTGGACATTTCGGCCGAAAAGGAGAAACGATGTCGGTGAAGCGGCGATCATGATGAAAATTGTCGACTGATGTACCTCCTCATTGTCAGAAACCACTTCTTCAAAAGAAAAAAATAAATTCAGACCAAAAAAGAAGAAAAGGAAAAACAAACAAACACACCGTTCCTGAAAAGGAGATTCTATTGGTTGACCTAACTTTAAACGTGGTGATCCGAGAGCAACCAATAATTTCCCCAACGTGTGAGCTTGTCTGAGGAGATTAATTTGTTAAATTTGTTATATCTACTAAATTGGATAAAGCGAGGCTCACTTGAAATTCACAAATGACCCGCTTTATGTTATGGTTCAATTCAATTCCGTTTTCAATATGGATTGCACTCATTAGTGCTAGCTCCTCGACCAGTGATGATCCAATCTCCTGAAAATAATTACAATCGAATGGTAGAAAGTGAAAAAGATAGTGAACTGAGTTCGGAATGACAGTTGTTGTCGTAAACGTAAACTTGATAAATCCATATTAATTTTACAAATTTGTCTCAAACTCTAGCCTTTGTCGAAGAGAATCTGAATTATGGCTCATAAGAGCGGGATGTTCAAAACCAGCTCGACGCCTCAACTTATATGCTTAAAGAATAATGAAATATCACGACACTCGCCACTATATTAAAAATAATTATATATCATTGATAGGTTGAAATGAAATATAAAAAATATACATCGAGTAAATATTTTCCTCATGAGAAATTGGAGCTAAACAAAGACGTCGCAGCGCATTGGAACTTTGTCGATGTGACTCCATTTGCCCTAATGGATAAAGCATTGCATCCATGCCACTGCTCGCTACCACGCCCCGCCGGTCACGTGATGAAAAATTATACATCTACGACAATGTCAATTGGCCGTCGAACTCCGGGTGAATACAGTGATTGGCATAAGACTGATCAGCTGATTTTGAGAATGGCTTGAGAGAGAAGGACCGAACGTTTCTTGAAAACCCTAGGGCATAGGCCAATGACTTCTTGAAAACTTCCTAGGCATCAGCCGAAGAAGGTTGCTTGTAGCTGAGAAAACGTCCACATGGTTGGAGATCTACTGTGATTCTCACAAGCATAGTCTTCCCCCTCTCCTGCTGGTTGTTGAATTCATTGCAGTCATTTTCTTGTTTCGTTTCGACAAAGCGATACCTCCTGCATAATTAAGCACCAAACACAGCTTAACATCTCTCTTCTGCGAGTATACATAGCATCAGAGTAGTGTGCTGAACATCCCCAATTCAAGCTTCTGCAAGGATTTTTAACGACTAAGCGCAAAATAAACTCCAGGCAAACATGCACAAACCTTATCATAATGCATGAAAGGAATTTCTCCTATTAAAGCCAAAGCTCCAGTTGCAAGAGCTTGAGCACAACAAACTCCTTCTGACGTCTATAAGAGATATAGAAGAGATCCTCTCACCGGCGGAAGCCACTTGCAAGGGGTGCCTATAGGAGGCAAAGAAAGATGAGTATAATAGATGCTCGAGCAGTATTTAATCCTGCAAACTATTGTAAAGATGAGTCGAACAGCCGCACTTATCTTTGTGCGGAAAATGCCAAGCAAATGTTCTAAATTCTGTCAGTCCAGTGATCAGCAAACGCTAGTTAATCTCCCAATTAGATCATCAAAGATAAAGCAAATGCTGCTTACGGGTCACTAACGAAAGAGGAGATCTCTCGCTCGTTTAACCACATCAGAATGAAGATGTATGCTAACAGTTTTCCAGCTTACAGGGCAAGTAACATCATTAGCTCGCATCAGACAGCATCAAGAAGATCCCCATTGCAACCATTCGCGACGTCCTTCCTCGTCCAGAGACCTAGAAGCACATGCAAATCACTTGGGGGGGAGTAAACACCCCGAGTATAGGACCTTTGGGAGCACGAGCGACATGATCAAAGATCTGAATTGGCCATGGGAGGTAGATTGGTCTACGAAGAAATGCGAGCATCGGTCGGAGCTTTGAAGCTTCGAAGAACCGGAGAAGAGAAGCGATCGTTGTGGGAAGGCGCCCATGACGAAACATACATATGCTGACTGTGACGGTTACTGTGATTGTGACTGTAATCCGTGTGCTCGTTTCCTCTGTTTTCTGTTTGTTTTTTTTTTTAATCGCATACGTGCTCTCCTCCTCGTTCAACTGCCATTTTCTTCCTGCGAGTGCTCCGTTCATGTAATGAAGAAATGAATTATTTAAAAAATATATTTGTAAAAATAATCATTTGTATTATTTTGAAATAATTTATTAAAGATAAAAGTCACAAAAAATCCTAAATTATGCCTATTGTGACATATTTACCTCAAACTTATTTTGTAACACTAAAAACCCTAAATTTTTACCTACGTGATATATTTACCCCAAATTTGTGTAGCGTGACACATTTGCCCCACCAAAAACCCCAAACTTTTTGACACCAAAACTATAAACTTTTTCTATGAAATCTGTCATGTGAATATAAGTTTGGGGTTCAAAAGTTTAGGGTTGGGTTAATTTTGGATAAATATGTCATATGGGGACAAGTTTGCAGTTTTTGATGTTCTATTTGGTAAAATTTGATATTTTTTATGGCTTTTTCCCATTTAATAATAAAAGATATTTTCATAACCCATCACAATTTAGGCCTACATATTTTGATGGGTTATGAATTTTTTTTTCATTTATTCATATTTGCAAGAGATACAACCGATCATTTAAAAAAATAAATTTTAAATCATTCATTTTCTATAAAATAAACACACCCTGAAGATTATAATAGTGATCGTCATATCCGTCATCACGTTGACTTTTTTCATACAAAGTTGACCCGTATGTGCATGCCGGCCTCTTTGATTATACGGCAGGTGAAGGATCGTGGTCTCCCTGCACAATTGATTGCACATTGTTTATTTTCTTGGCATAACAGTCAGGTGATGTCCCAATTAATTTTCCTGTATCTCGACTAGTCCATCTCTCCCAGACGATCTTAAGGGCGCTCCTTTATATTGGTCTAGTCTATTTGGGGTTTTATTTTCAAAGAAGAGCTTCCGACAACACTTGAACCCAAGATCACAAGACTAGCAACAAATTCTCTAAGTGTCCAAACTATCACCTTATGAGTAAAGTCATCTAAGCCAACACCTTATAGGTAAAATCGATTATATAACTATTCAAACCTGGATTTATATCACACGGACGTCCATTTTCAACTAAATACGCACACAAACAAAAAATCTTAAACTGTTGTATAAAGGGTATTGCTAAATAATTCGGTCAAGAGTTAATATAAACCGTTAGATGGTGAGCCAGCTAAAATGAGGCATGTTCTTTGCAACAAGTTCACGGTCGATATAAGGTAGAAGGGCTTATCTATTTCATTAGTTTTCGTTCATTTATTTTTAAACAACATAAGCAATTATTTAAAAAAAAGTAACTTTTAAATTACTTATTTTCTACGAAATAAATATACAGAAAAATTCACTACTTTATGCACCATAAAGTGTTTAAAATAGTGAATAGTGGGTATTTTTTTTTAATTTAATTTCACAGATCGCTTTATTTCTTGTGTGGTGTGCGAACCTCGTACAACAAAACAATCTGTGACAAACCGCAATCCCACTAATATGAAGTTGGACGATTAGTTTCTCATTATCTGCTTTTCTTGGGGACCAACCGACAGCCACTTGACACATCATTTAGCTCGTTCGAAAATACCGTCGTTGAGAAGAAAGCACTGGATTATAACTTGTTGTTGATACCTAAATTTTGACGATCTAATAATTTATTTATTGCATAAAAAATTATGAATTAATTTTTAACTCCTTAAAAATATATTAGAATTAAATTACATAGCATATAATTTTAGAATCGTTACTATTTAGTTTATATTTTCATTAATTGTATTGGACCAGCGGTAGACGGTTTGAGCTTGAAATTCAACAAGTTGAGCCCGCAAAAGAAGCCAAAATTTGGCTAGCACTAGGGGATTATGGTGGCCTAAAATTACATAGGGAGATGGGCCAAAATGAATTTAATTCGATCTAATTCAAGCCCATGGAAATTAATTAAAATAGGTATTGAGCTTAATTCCGACCATTACATTGAAAGGCCTAAATCAAGTCCATAATATTGAAGTTAACCTAAGTTTGCACTATAAATAAGATGTTATCCCTCACAACTTAGAGGTCACGATTAAATCTCACATCGCATAGAACACACTTGTGAGAAGAGAGAGAGATTCACAGCCACAAGGCAAAGCTTCCTCGAAGAGAGAGCATGGCCGTGACTTTAATGCACATATTCAGCCAACCACAATATACAGGTTGATAGGAGATACTGACGAAGAAAAGTGGTGGCTGTGATTTCGAAAAATCAAGTGACGAAAAGGAGGGAAGTCGATAGAAGCACCAAGAGAAAAAGTACTCGTTGAAAGCCAACTCTCTCTGCTCCCATTTCACCAACCGCAGCGATCCAGCGAGCTCTCAGTCAAATCAAGCACATCCTCGATCTTTTCAGCGAGCCTTTGAGCGTTCGGTAGTGATTCCACCGCAACAATTCATTGCTTGCCGCTCTGTTTTTCCAATTTGTTTTGCAGGCTAATATGCACGTTGGTGACCCAGTGATGAAGCTACAAAGCACCTCGATACTTGTCTCGACGCCTCCTACTTTGCTTCTCTGAGATGACGCCGTCTGAGCTACTCCATGTCGAGAAATCAAGCCGGGGCTAGCGTCTTGCCGAGACCTCAAACAGCCACAAAGGAGCCCCTACCGTCGACTGTGCCATTATCGAGTACCCTCTCAGCACAAGACCATCGGTCTCGGGCTATTGGGACCTGTGCTGCCGTGGCTCGAGCTGCCACCTGCTGCCATCACCTTGTTGCGCCATTCGTGACCCATGACATTCGCTGCTGCGCCGTTCACGTTCCCTTCTCGCTGTGCTGCGTCGAGGAGCTGGTTGCAATCCCGGTTTGATCGCATTTGATTCGAATTCGGAAAGTGAATCATCAAATTAGGTAAGATGCACATCTCTCGTATATTTACAATATTTTACTATCTTATTTGAGTGATTCAATATATACTGCAATTAGATGTTTGAATATTCTGTTAAATATTTACTTAAATAATGTAATTCACAAAATCCTAAGATACCCCCTCAAATTAAGAAACTTTCCTAACTTAACAACGTACCTGGATGGCTGTCCAATCTCTAACTACGAAATACAATGCCTGGGGTGCAAAAAAATCTTATATCTTATCTATAACCATTTGGATATGATCATTGTTTTACTTGTTTCCAAATTTGAACGAATAAACCTTTCATCAATATCTATAACCCTTTCGATACAATCGTCGGTTTGTTTCGTGTCTTTATTGATATAGATAACGTAAGATTGTGAATTACATTATTTAATTAAATATCTATCCATTATTTGATTGCTTTCCTTAAAATTAGGTCATCCCTTGTATGGCATTTAGTCATTACATGTTTAGGATCATTTAAACGTGTGACATATTAGGATAGTTGCATTAATATTTGCACGTCATTAGATTATGTCACATAAGTAACATTGCATGACATATAGTTTGCATATTAGGTTGTGCGTTGCGTGTCATGTTAGTATAGATACATTTTTATACGTCATTGCATTGCATGTAGATTATGTTTCATTAAATAAGAGAAAATTTTAAAAGATTAAGTGATTGTGTGTTAATTCGAAATCATAACTACGACTATTGATCTAAATTCTGAGCTAACATTGCAGATACTTTCATTGCTATGAGGTAAGTGTTGCAATTTATTTATTATTTTATTGAGTATTAAATTGGTGAATTGCATACCCGCATAGTTATTTCACATGTTAAGGATAATAAAATGAATTCAAGCTACCTGATAAACATTTTTTCATGGAAAGAACGGTGATGAACAGATATTAGAGAAATCTAGTATAACCAAGTCCCGTATTCAAGTTCTCTGATTCGTAGGAGTAATTTTACCTAGGTATCTAATTGACCCATTATAAACTGGGCAAAAGAATGTTTCAAGTGCCATAATTTGGCACAAAGGGATACTTAAGTGTCTTAACTTACGAAAGGTACACTTAAGTGCTACATTCGAAGAAAAACGGATCACTTAAGTGCCACTCCAGCCAAAATTCGGCCAAAACACTGACGTGTCAATTTTCCAGGAAACGAGTACAAGACGATGCCGTTTTGCATGCTGACGTGGCTAAATAATGCAAAAATAGCGTCGTTTTGAGCTGAGGTAGTAAAAAAATAATTAAATTAAATTTTAAATTAAATTTAGTTAAAATATTTAAAAATAATAATTTAAATTTTTTAAAAAAATAAAAAGAAAAAGAAAAGGGGCCCTCAGCCGCCTCCCCTTTTCTTTTAAAATTTTTTAATTAAATTAAATTTTAAATTAAATTTAATTATTTTTATATTATTTTTTTACCACGTCGGCCTAAAACGACGCCATTTTTGCATTATTTAGCCACGTCAGCGTGCAAAATGGCATCGTTCGCACTTGCTTCGTCGGGAAAAATGCCACGTATGTAATTTAGCCGAATTTTGGCCGATTGGCACTCAAATGATCCATTTTGCTCCGATTTTGGTACTTAAGTGTATCTTTCGTAAGTTATGACACTTAAGTGTCTATTTTTGCCAAGTTATGGCACTCCAGGGGTTGGCGTCCCTTATAAATTGATTAGTGGCGACTCTTAAATAAAATTCATTTATATGCTAAAAGCTCAGTGGTGCACTTGAGATTAGGTCGTTATAGCTTGGTGACACGAAAGAATTATTTTACTCTTACAAACCAAAGATTTTGAGTACGGGGACTTGATTATATTAGATTTCTCTAATACGCATTTGGTACCATTCTTTTCATCAAAAAAAAAAAATATTTATTAGATACTTGAGTTCATTTTATTACTTCCTAATATATAAGATGACTATGCGGGTGCACAATCTATCAATTTAACACCCAATAAAATAATAAATAAATTACAAGACTTAACTCATAATAACGAAAGCATCTGTAATTTTAGCTCAGAATTCATACCAATAGCTCTAAGTATGATTTCTAATTAGAATGCAATCATTCAATCTTTTATGATTCTCTTATTTAATGAAGCCTAATTTACATGCACTGCAATATAATGATGTACAAAAATGTATCATGTTAACATAGCATGCAACGTGCATCCTAATATGCAAACTATATGTCATGCATGTTGGAGAAAACTTCCCTATTTATTTTGAAGTTGACAAAACGTTTCCATCAGTCTAGTCTGAAGACTTGCAGACTCTATCGTCAAAGTCTGAAGACCTCTATATTCAAGATTTAAAGTATGCCTTCATTGATAGTTTCCAGACTGGCGAAGAAAAGTATTATCCGTTGAATAAGACGAGTATATCTTTAAGGATTTGATTCGTGCAATTAAAGAATATCTCACGGCTGGAGATAGCACCTCAAGATCCATTATTCGTATTGATATTAATTTGAGTAATTTAGATCTGATTGATTGGCGAAGTATACTTGGAAGATTCTATTTATGGAAACCTAGATCCTGATTGTATGGGCGAGCATGATTGGTGGGCTATCATCACATTCCTTAAATAACTCGAGATCTCCCTAATTGATTCCGTCCAACCGGTTGATTGGAACAACTCCTTTGGAAGGTGCCAACAGTTATGAAGGCATTGAGGAGTATATAAGGAAGCTCAAGTTGTTCGAGTGTGTGCGTGATAGAAAAATTCCAAAGTCTGAAGTTCCTTGTTCTTTGCTGTTTCATTTGTTGAGTTCAATTTGTACTCAAAAGAGAGATTAGATACTTGTGAGACCTTGAGAAAGTGTAGCAGAGTCTCTACACTATGGAATCAAGGACATGAGACTGTAAAATCTCTTTTGGTTCTTAGTGGAATCCAGCTAGTGGGCTGTCAGTGCGGGAGAGTGGACGTAGGCTTGGTCTAAGCCAAACCACTATAAACCTAGTGTTTTGATTCTCTATGCCTTAACTCTTTATTTTAAATCGTAGCTCTATACGACTGTTTATAGTTCTTCACGCTTTCAGTTTATTATTCTTAGAAGCTAATATGTTTTGTTAAGATTCGTAAAAACTTCTTTGATCACCTATTCACCCCCTTTAGGTGCTCGTACTAGCCCTATCAATTGGTATAAGAGCTTGTGTACTCATTAAATTGAAGTGTTTTTACTTCTGAGTTAAAGATCTATGGCTAGTATGTTGGCTCCAGGTTTGGTTGAAGACCAAAGCAACACCAGACGGCCTTACTTCGATGGAAAGGAATACAGCATATGGAAAAACAAGATGAAGGCATTCCTGAGATCGAAAGATCCTCTAGAATGGGATGTGGTAGAAAAAGAAATCATTCTTAAAGCTACATCAGTCTCAGAGAGGGGAAAAGAAGTTACAGAAGCTAGCGAGATGATTCAAGAAGAGATAGCCAAGAGACAAGCTCTTGATGCAAAAGCGATTTACTCTTTATATTGTGCGTTATCTCCTACTGAATATAATAGAATATCTTCTTGTGAAATAGCCAAAGAAGTATGGGATAGGCTGCACATTACTTATGAAGGAACCGATCGAGTGAAAGAAACAATGATCAATATTCTACTTGGACAATATGAAGCCTTCAAGATGAAGCCAGGAGATCTATCACTAATATGTTTAGTCGCTTCACTGAAATTGTAAATGGTCTAGAGTATTAGGGACAGCCAATCTTAGGACTCATGAAAGTTAACAAATTGCTGCGTGGACTCTCCAAAGACTGGAATCACGTAAAGACTTCAATAATGGAAACACAAAGGATCATGCCACTCTCCGTAGACGAACTGGTTGGCACACTTCAGTCCTATGAAGTGGAGCAAATCAATGATGAAGAAGATCCCAAAGGTAAGAAGTCTATTGCTTTAAAATCTAATGATAATTATGATGTTACAGACTCTGAAGAAGATTTAGACGATGAAGAGCTAGCACTTATGATAAGGAGGTTCAGAAAACTGAACAAAAAGGGAAGAAGATTCAATTGGAAGAAACAAAGCACTCAAAAGTTTTAGAACAAATCAACTGAGGATGATGAATCCAATAAAGATGTGATTTGCTTTGGATGCAAGAAAAAGGGACACATCAGACTCAACTGTCCTTTGTTGAAGAAAAAGAAATGAAGAACTGAGAAATACAGAAAGGCTCTCAAAGCAGAAACATGGAGTGATACCGAATGCGAAGAAAGTGATGATGATTATGCCAATATTTGTTTAATGGCAAAATAAGAATCACACTCGACTTTAAGACAGATACTGACTCAGACTCAAATAGTGAAATTGAGATAAGTAATTTAAAAATTCTTATTAAAGTCTCGAAATATATTGATGAACTTTATCTTAGTCTCAAAACTTCTCTTAAAAGGATTTTCGAGCTAAAAAGGGAGAATTTTACATTGAAGCAACAGGAAAACTCTTGAAAATAAAAGTTTGAAAATTTAGACAAAATTTTTGTTATTTTAAAAGAAAATGCAAACTCTCTTTCAAAAGAAAATACATATTTAAAAAATGACATTTCAAAAATTTCAAAAAGGTTTTCAATTGGATCTCGAAAAGTTGGAAAAGATTCTTTCGATACAAAGACCTTACTTTAACAAATTAGATTTAGGAATGACTTCTAAAACCATTCCTCTAATTGATTTTCCAAAGGTAAAAGAAAGAATCAAATAAAGACCAACTAAAACATTTTATAGAAATCATTTTCAAAAAGTTTTTGTAAAACCCGTTGGCCGAAGTGCTCTCAAATGTTCTAAGTGTTACAGCTCAAAACACTTTGAGAAAGAATGTCCTATGGTTTTTAGACTTGTTAAAAAGAATTAGACAAAGACTGTATATTGCATTAACTCCACTGGACCCAAGAAAATATGGGTACCAAAAAAAGCTTAAGTTTCTTTTTAATTGCAGGTCACTATCAAAAAGAAGATTAAATGGTATTTGGATAGTGGTTGGTCAAGACACATGACAGGAAATGCAAGTTGTTTTATAAAGCTTGTTGAAATAGATGGAGGAAAAGTCTCTTTTGGTGGAAATAGCAAAGGAAGAATTGTTGGATGTGGAACAGTAAAGATTGGAAGTCTAACAATCAACAATGTCTCCTTGGTGGAATGACTAAATTACAATCTACTCAGTATAAGCCAACTGTGTGACACTGGATTCAAAATCAATTTTCAAGAAGGAACATGTTTAGGAACTAGTAAAGATCTCTCTCAATCTTTTACTAGGCATAGACATGGGAATATTTATCTTCTGGATATAAAACCAGAAAGATCACAATAAAGATCACAATGCTTAATATCGTACAAGATGAAGCGAATCTCTAGCATCGGAAGCTTGGCCATATCAACATGAAGCAAATTGCCAAAATCTCTTCCAAGAAGCTTGTTCGTGGACTACCCAACCTAAAATACCAAAAATCTGACTTATGCACACCATGTGTGTTGGGAAAACAGGTTAGAAGTTCTTTTAAACCAATAAATCAAGTTTTCACTAATCGTGTGCTGCAGCTCCTACATATGGATCTCTTTGGACCAACTAGAACTCAAAGCATTGGTGAAAAGAGATTTTTCCTAGTAATAATGGATGATTATTCACGATTTACTTGGGTCTACTTTCTAGCAAGTAAGTCTGAAATCTTATCTCATTTTTTAAAGTTTGCTAAGAAAGTGCATAATGAGAAAGGTTATGCTATTTCAAGCATACGAACAGACCATAGAGGTGAGTTTGAAAATTAAAATTTTGCCAAATTTTGTGATGAATATGGTTTTCAGCATAAGTTCTCCTCTCCATATACACCTGAACAAAATGAAGTTGTGAAAAGGAAGAATAGATCTTTACAAGAAATGGCAAGAACTCTTTTAATTGAAAGTAATATTTCTTCTTGTTTTTGGGTTGAAGCAGTTTCTACAGCATGTTATGTTATTAACGAGTATTCTTAAAGCCTATTATGGAGAAAACTCGCTATGAGTTATTCAAAGGAAAGAAGCCAATTGTTTCTTATTTTCATGTGTTTAGTTGCAAATGTTTTATCTTGAAAATGCAAATGATCAAATTGATAAATTTGAAGAAAAATCGACGAAGGAATCTTCCTTGGATATTCAACCTTTACCGAAGCCTCACGAATATTCAATAAGAAGACTCGATCAGGAAGAATCGATGAATGTCAAATTTCAAGACTCTTTGGAAAATCAATCGGTTTAGACTCAAACCGAAGAATTTGAACCTGCTCCCGACTCTACAAAGTCTACCTCCCCTGAAGCAGCTCAGACTCCAGTACAAAAACAACGAACAGATGTTGAAGAATCAACTGAAGAAGAAGATCAACAATGCTGGCCGGATCGACAAGAATCGGAAGCATAAGTCTAGTCATCCCGAGAAACTCATTATTGGTGATATTAATGAAGGGATTTGTACCAGATCCAAAAGGCAAGAAGAGTCTAGTGCTGTGGCACTTATTTCTGAAATAGAACCCAAAAGTATAGAAGAAGCTTTAACTGACGAAAGCTGAATTGAAGTAATGCAAGAAGAACTCAAGTAGTTCAGCATTAACGATGTTTGGGAATTAACTCCTAAATCAAAAGGTAAGTCTATTATTGGAGCTAAATGGGTTTTCAGGAACAAGATGGACGAAAAAGGAAAAGTGGTAAGGAACAAAGTAAGACTCGTGGCCAAAGGATATACGCAAGAAGAAGGGATAGACTATGATGAGACCTACGCTCCTGTAGCAAGGTTAGAAGCAATTAGATTATTACTTGCTTTTACTTGTTATAAGAATTCCAAGTTATTCCAAATGGACGTCAAAAGTACATTCCTAAATGGATTTATTCAAGAAGAAGTCTATGTGGAACAACCTCCCAGATTTGAAGATCCAAGGAAACCAAACTCTGTATTCAGATTGAAAAATGCTCTATATGGATTAAAACAAGCACCTCGAGCTTGGTACAACATGTTAAGTAAGTTTTTAATTCAAAATGATTTTGTTAAAGGAAAAGTAGACACTACATTGTTTATTAAAAAGGAAGATAAAAACTTCATACTTGTTCAAATTTATGTTGATGACATTATATTTGGATCACCTAATGAGAATTTGTGCAAGAAGTTTTCCAAGTCTACGCAGGATGAATTCGAGATAAGCATGATGGGTGAACTATCCTTCTTTCTTGGACTACAAGTGAAACAATTGAAGGAAGGAATTTTCATTCATCAAGAAAAATATGCAAAAGAACTTGTTAAAAAATTTGGATTGGAGGATTGCAAAAAAACTGATATACCAATGTCATGTTCTTCAAAGCTGGACAAAGATGAAGGAGGAAAGAAAGTTGACCAGAAATAGTACAAGAGCATCATTAGTTCACTTCTTTATCTTACTGTTTCTAGACCTGACATTTTGTTTGGTGTTTACACTTGTGTTAGATTTCAATCAGATCCCAAAGAATCACATCTAAGTGCTACGAAACACATCATCAAATATGTTGCAACAACCTCTAAGTTAGGTCTATAGTATCTCAAAGAATGAGACTTTACTCTCCTTGAAAGACGCAGATCTAGCAGGTTGCAGAGTTGATAGAAAGAGCACATCCGGCACTTGTCAATTGCTTGGTAACAGGACAGTATCTTGGTTTTCAAGGAAGCAAAGTACGTAACTCTTTCAACAAAGCGAAGCGAGTATGTGGCTCTTGGAAGTTGCTGTTCTCAAATCTTATGGATAAAACAACAACTAAGAGACTTTGGAATCGAAGACTCATGCACCGAGATCAAATGTGACAACACCAGCTTTATTGAAAATGTTAGTATGAACACCTAGAAGTTTGAACACAGTCTGAATAAGTTCAGTTTCAGCATAGAATCTGTCTTCCGGTTCTTCATTCACGTTCAGTATGGAATTTGTCAGAGTTGGTAAACTTCTGATGTAGAACAGACTTTGACACTAAAGTCTGGCAATCTTCAAACTTTGACACAAAAGTCTGGAAATCTTCAGAATAGACTTTGGACAATATCCTTTACATATTCTATCATCTGCATAGTCTGTTACTCAACCATTAAACATGTTAGTAGCCTTTGATTTACTTTGTCATCTTCAAAACATCATAAGGGATTTCCCTAACAATCTCCCACTTTTTGATGATGACAAAACAATCTCTGAATATGCATATGTGTAATCACACTTTCTAAAAATATTGATAAATTAATCATCAAATTTTAGATTTTCAAAAAATGTGATTTGAATCAAGAGACAGCAAATAGATTGAGCATAACAATATATAGAAAAATAATCGTAGCTCAATATTATGCAATAAATAATATCGACCAATTAACACATATGCATATTTATATTCTCTCCCCCTTTTTTTCATAATCAAAAAGCGATAAAAAGTATCACGTGGAGAACATAAAACGATAAATATATCTTGCATAATTTCCAAAAATCAGCTTTTAAGTAAATCAAATACTAAAGATATGCAATATAGCTCACTTCGATTATATATCAGCATATATTTATCACGAATGCATTATAAAAATTATTTACCTTTTTTGTCATAATAAACTGATAATATCAATAAGAGATTTGTTAATGACAAAAGGTAATAAAAATACACTAACCGGATTTTGTAAAACTTAACAAATTCTGACACATTTACTTTTTCCTTCCTTCCATAACAAGATCACGATCAATCCAAAATGATTTTTCCATAAATGATCAACACTCCCCCTCAATTCGTTGCCTTTTTGAGATGATCACGATTCTTCCCTTTCTTTTAGATTCACGTTCTCCCTCTGTGATCATGACAATATTTGCGAATAGAAACAATTGTTACTTGTGCACGTTGAACATAATATTTTGCCAGTATTTCCTTTGCAGCAACAACATCCGTTCATTGTTTTTCTACTGGAGTATGAGCTACTTTAGGGGAGGTAGACTTTGTAGAGTTTGGAGCAGATTCAGATTCTTCGGTTTCAGTCTGAACCGATTAATTTTGCAGAGAGTCTTGAAATTTGACATTCATCGATTTTTCCACAGTCCCGAGTCTTCTGGTTGAATATTCTGTAGGCTTTGCTAGAGGTTGAATATTCAAGGAAGATTCCTTCGTCTGATTTTTCTTCAAACTCACCAATTTGATGATTTGCATTTTTCAAGATAAAACATTTGCAACCAAACACATGAAAATAAGAAACAATTGGCTTCTTTCCTTTGAATAACTTATAGGGAGTTTTCTCTAGAATATGCCTTAAGAATACTCTGTTAATAGCATAACATGCTGTAGAAACTGCTTTAGCCCAAAAACGAGAAGAAATATTACTTTCAATTAAAAGAGTTCTTGCCATTTCTTGTAAAGATCTATTCTTCATTTCCACAACTCCATTTTGTTCAGGTGTATAGAGAGGAGAACTTATGCTGAAAACCAGATTCATCACAAAATTTGGCAAAGTCTTGATTTTCAAACTCACCTCCATGGTCTGCTCGTATGCTTGAAATAGTTTAACCTTTCTCATTATGCACCTTCTTAGCAAACTTTAAAAAATGAGAGAAGGTTTCAGACTTACTTGCCAAAAAGTAGACCCAAGTAAATCGGGAATAATCATCCACTATTACTAGGCAAAATCTCTTTCCACCAATACTTTGAGTTTTAGTTGGTCCAAAGAGATCATATGTAGGAGCTGCAGCACACGATTAGTGGAAACTTGATTTATTAGTTTAAAAGAACTTCTAACCTATTTTCCCAACACACATGGTGTGCATAAGTCAGATTTTTGGTATTTCAAGTTGGATAATCCACGAACAAGCTTCTTGGAAAAGATTTTGGCAATTTACTTCATGTTGATATGGCCAAGCTTCTGATGCCAGAGATTCGCTTCATCTTGTACTGATATCAAGCATTGCGATCTTTCTGTTTTTATATCCAGAAGATAAATATTCCCATGTCTACGCCCAGTAAAAGATTGAGAGAGATCTTTACGAGTTCCTGAACATGTTCCTTCCTGAAAATTGATTTTGAATCTAGTGTCGCACAGTTGGCTTATGCTGAGTAGATTGTAATTTAGTCCTTCCACCAAAGAGACATTGTTAATTGTTAGACTTCCAATATTTACTGTTCCACATCCAACAATTCTTCCTTTGTTATTTCCACCAAAAGAGACTTTTCCTCCATCTATTTGAACAAGTTTTATAAAACAACTTGAATTTCCTGTCATGTGTCTTGAGCAGCCACTATCCAAATACCATTTAATCTTCTTTTTGATAGTGACCTGCAATTAAAAAGAAACTCAAGCTTTCTTTGGTATCCACATTTTCTTGAGTCCAGTGGAGTTAGTGCAATATATAGTCTTTGCCCAATCATTTTTAATAGATCTCCAAATCATAGGACATTCTTTCTCAAAGTGTTCTGCGCTGTAATACTTAGAACATTTGAGAGCACTTCCGCCAACAGGTTTTACAAAAACTTTTTGAAAATGATTTCTATAAAATGTTTTAGTTGGTCTTTGTTTGATTCTTTCTTTTACCTTTGGAAAATCAATTAGAGGAATGGTTTTAGAAGTCATTCCTAAACCTAATTTGTTAAAGTAAGGTCTTTGTATCGAAAGAATCTTTTCTAACTTTTCAGATCCAACAATCTCCCCCTTTTTGATGGTGATAAAACTTTCCTATAGATTTGGATACTCTTGATCTGCAAGACAAAACTTAAGCAAACAAAGATATCTCATAAAAGATAAGCAGATTATGATAAAGATAGTACGATTCTGCATCCACAGAAAACAAGTTAGTTATGTAAGAACAATTATCTTTACCAAAATCATCAACTTAGCTTAAGATATTGCAAGCATCAAAATAGTCAAAACAGTCCAAACCAGTCCATCTAACCAAAAGATAAGTCAAAAAATAATCAAAAAGCTAACCAAACAAAAAACCAAACAGAGTCAAATCTGCACCAGCTTCTCCCCCTTTTTGTCAACAGCAAAAAGTAGAGAATACAAAGATAATTAGATAAAATTAGGATGATTTGGGAATGCGAATGAGCTGAAAATCTCCCATAGACTTGACAGTGTCCTCCAGCTTTCTCAGATCCTCCTTCAGCTGCGCTAAATCCTTACCCTTTGCATTTGCTTGAACTTGAAGATTAAGGGTTTGAACTTGATCTTGCAGAGAAACCGAAGTGGCTTGATGAGCATTCTGTATGGTCTGCAATTCACATCCCAAGGCATAAACCTGACCTTTGATCTCCAGAAGAAGTTCAACCAATCTTTTAAAGCCTGCCGAGTTGTCAGTTTGAGTGCTTGCTTCAACATAATCAGTTTGTGGAGTGTTGCCAGTTGATGGAACTTCAGCACGAACATCCAGACTTGGAGATGAAGCCTCATTACCATCTTCAGGAAATTGAGAGGCATACATATCCTCTGGATCGGTAGGAGAACGACTAACATCACCACTGGTAAAAGCAAGTAAATGAGTACCTCTTTTATCAGCAGTTCCCCCTGTTTCAGTACCTTCAGGTGGAGAGAAGTACTCTTCTTGCTCTGGCTCTTCTTCAATGTCATGATGATCTTGTGCTTCTTCTGCTGGAGAATCACCATGACTTTCTCCTTTTGTTTGATCTCATCTTCGCTCTTTTTCTTCTTTTCTTCCTTCTTCTTCTTCTTTCCTCATCGTTTCCCTCTCTTTACTCCTTTGCTCTGTCTCCTCTTTGTATTGGTTCTTTCGATTTTCTATCTCTGGAATAGGACGATGAGAATTCTTTAAGGCAAGAGCGAAGATAGTGATGTCATCCTCATCTTCTTCATCCTGCAAGATGATTGCTCTCCTCTTCTTAGATGGAGCTGACGTGGGCTCATTGCCTTTCCTTTTTGCAGTCACAGGGTCTTGTCGAGTCTTGACAGGGGTCTTCTCCTTAAATCTTTCTAAAGTCTTGTTTAGCTCTTTCAGACGCATTTTTGAAACCATCTTTAGTCCTACCACCATTGGATCAATGGTTGGAACACACAGAATTTTGGGAGGCTGAATGTTGAGATGTCTGAATAGACGAGTAACAAGAGTAGAATAAGGAAGTTTTCCCTTGTCCTTTACCATTGACCTATACATATGAAACATGATGGTGTGAGGCAGAGAAAACTTGTAACCAACGTTGATGACGTATATTAGCTTTGCTTCAGAATTGGAGACAACAGTCTTTGATGTGGATTTGGGCCTAAGACAATTAATCACAATCTTATGGAGCAAGATATTAGAGGCACTCATCCTCAAATATGAAATTCGGCCTTCTGCAATTCTATCTCGAACAAGCTCCATAGTAGCATGACCAATAGACACACTGATTGATTGGAAAATCCTTCTCTCCACTCCAATCACATTAGCCAGAGTGTCCATATCTATCACATACTCTTGATCTCTAATACTGAAAGAAAATTTATTCGCATCCAAAAAGCTTAGATTGAAATGTAAATACGCGGTAAGTTCCGGATGAGCAACATCTCTGTTTCGAGAGCGTAAGCACTTAAGTTGAAGTATCGCAAACTTCTCCCGCAACTTTACGTTTAATGAGTCGAGAAAATCAAAATCCACACTCCTTGGGTTCATCACCCCTCGCTTCAATAGATTAGAATAAACTCGCTTGTGTTCCTCAGAACAAAACAGATATGCTCTTCTTCCTCGAATGTTCGCAGCAACACCCATCCTAGGCTTAAAATGAGTGAACATCTTTTCATCGTCATCTTTTCCCTCAGGTTTATTAATTCCTCCAAAATGTGGATAACTTGGGAAATTCGAAAAAGCCCTTTCGCCGTACAACCAGGAGCAATTCCCAAACGTTCCATTGTTCTTAAAAAGTGGGTTTCATTTCGATACCCCTTTTCTCTAAAAAATTCATCAATAAAAGTCATTGTAGAACCACCTTCCTTCGAAACGGTGTAGAGTTTGAAAGTAAATGTAGGCTTAAGAATCCTTACAGGTTCGACATCCTCAATAATTTCTTCCTCTACTTGTTATTGCTGATGCTCTTGTAGTCTAGCCTGAGAAGAATGGCGCGGTTGAGAATGTTGTTGTTGACTTTGCTTCTGCCTTGAAGAGTCTTCTTCCTCAATCAGATCAAAATGCGTAGGACCCTCACGCATATGCTGTGGTCTTTTGCTTGCAATCCTTAAGGACTTTCTTTGGGAAGACATTGTTACAGTCTTTGAGAGAATTTTCGAACTCGATTCGCGAGAAAGATGAAAACTTTATGGATTAAACTATAGTGAAAAAGTAAGAGATTGAAGCGAGGGGTGATGAACCCAAGGAGTGTGGATTTTGATTTTCTCGACTCATTAAACGTAAAGTTGCGGGAGAAGTTTGCGATGCTTCAACTTGAGCGCTTGTGCTCTAAAACAGATGTTGCTCATCCAGAACTTACCGCGTATTTCTATTCCAATCTAAGCTTTTTGGATGAGAATAGATTTTCTTTCAGTATTAGAGATCAGGAGTATGTGGTAGATATGGACACTCTGGCTGATGTGATTGGAGTGGAGAGAGGGATTTTCCAATCAATCAGTGTGTCTATTGGTCATGCTACTATGGAGCTTGTTCGAGATAGAATTGCAGAAAGCAAAATTTCATATTTGAGGATGAGTGCCTCTAATATCTTGCTCCATAAGATTGTGATTAATTGTCTCAGGCCCAAATCCACATCAAAGACTGATGTCTCCAATTCTGAAGCAAAGCTGATGTACGCCATCAACGTTGGTTACAAGTTCTCTCTGCCTCACACCATCATGTTTCATATGTATAGGTCAATGGTAAAGGACAAGGGAAAACTTCCTTATTCTGCTCTTGTTACTTGTCTATTCAGACATCTCAACATTCAACCTCCTAAAATTCTGTGTGTTCGAACCATTGATCCAATGGTGGTAGGACTGAAGATGGTTTAAAAAATGCGTCTGAAGGAGCTAAACAAAACTTTAGAAAGATTTAAGGAGAAGACCCTTGTCAAGACTCGACAAAACCCTGTGACTGCAAAAAGGAAAGGTAAGGAGCCCATGTCAGCTCCATCTAAGAAGAGGAGAGCAATCATCTTGCAGGATGAAGAAGACGAGGATGACATCACTATCTCCGCTCTTGCCTTAAAGAATTCTCATCGTCCCGTTCCAGAGATAGAAGATCGAAAGAACCAAGACAGAGAGGAGACAGAGCAAAGGAGTAAAGAGAGGGAAACGATGAGGAAAGAAGAAGAAGAAGGAAGAACATAAGGAAAAGAGTGAAGAGGAGAACAAACAAAAGGAGAAAGTCATGGTGATTCTCCAGCAAAAGAAGCACAAGATCATCGTGACATTGAAGAAGAGCCAAAATAAGAAGAGTACTTCTCTCCACCTGAAGGTACTGAAATAGAGGGAGCTGCTGATAAAAGAGGTACTCCTTTACTTGTTTTTACCAGTAGTGATGTTAGTCGTTCTCCTACCGATCCAGAGGATATGTATGCCTCTCAATTTCCTAAAGATGGTAATGAGGCTTCATCTCCAAGTCTGGATGTTCGTGTTGAAGTTCCATCAACTGGCAACACTCCGCAAACTGATTATGCTGAAGCAAGCACTCAAACTGACAACTCAGCAGACTTTAAAAGATTGCTTGAACTTCTTTTGGAGATCAAAGGTCAGGTTTATGCCTTGGGATGTGAATTGCAAACCATGCAGAATGCTCATCAAGCCACTTTAGTTTCTCTGCAAGATCAAGTTTAAGCCCTTAATCTTCAAGTTCAAGCAAATGCAACGGGTAAGGATTAGCGCAGCTGAAGGAGGATCTGAGAAAGCTGGATAAGATTGTCAAGTCTATGGAAGATTCTCAGCTCATTCGCATTCCCAAATCATCCTAATTTTATCTAATTATCTTTGTATTCTCTACTTTTTGCTGTTGACAAAAAGGGGAGAAGCTGGTGCAGATTTGACTCTTTTTGGTTTTTTGTTTGGTTGGCTTTTTGATTATTTTTTTTACTTATCTTTTGTTTGGATGGACTGGTTTGGACTGTTTTGACTGTTTTGATGCTTGCAGTATCTTGAGCTAAGTTGATGATTTTGGTAAAGATAATTATTCTGATAGAACTAACTTGTTTTCTGTGGATGCAGAATCTCTACTATCTTTATCGTAATCTGCTTATCTTTTATAAGATATCTTTGTTTGCTTAAGTGTTGTCTTGCAAATCAAAAGTATCCAAATCTGCAGAAAAGTTTTGTCACCAAAAAGGGGGAGATTGTTGGAGAAAACTTCTTTATTTGTTTTGAAGTTGACAAAACGTTTCCATCAGCCTAGTTTGAAGACTTGCAGACTCTATCGTCAAAGTCCAAGACCTCCGAACTCAAGATTTAAAGTCTGCCTTCATTGATAGTTTCCAAACCGACGAAAAAAAGTATTATCCGTTGAATAAGACGAGTATATCTTTAAGGATTTGATTCGTGCGGTTAAAGAATATCTCACGGCTGGAGATAGCACCTCAAGATCCATTATTCGTATTGATATTAATTTGAGTAATTTAGATCCGATTGATTGGTGAAGTATATTTGGAAGATTTTATTTATGGAAACCTAGATCCTAATTGTATGGGCGAGCAGGATTTGTGGGCTATTATCACATTCCTTAAATAACTCGAGATCTCCCTAATTGATTCCATCTAACCGGTTGATTGGAAGAACTCCTTTGGAAGGTGCCAACGGTTATGAAGGCATGGAGGAGTATGTAAGGAAGACGTTCACGTTGTTTGAGTGTGTGTATGATAGAAAAATTTCAAAGTCTAAAGCTCCTTGTTCTTTGCTATTTCATTTGTTGAGTTCAATTTGTACTCAAAAGAGAGATTAGATACTTGTGAGACCTTGAAGAAGTGTAGCAGAGTCTCTACACTGTGAAATCAAGGACGTGAGAGTGTGAAATCTCTTTTGGTTCTTAGTGGAATCCAGCCAGTGGGCTGTCAGTGCGGGAGAGTGGACGTAGACTTGGTCTAAGCCGAACCACTATAAACCTAGTGTTTTGGTTCTCTATTCCTAAACTCTTTATTTTAAATCGCAGCTCTATACGACTGTTTATAGTTCTTCACGCTTTCAGTTTATTATTCTTAGAAGCTAATCTGTTTTGTTAAGATTCGTAAAAACTCTTTTGATTACCTATTCACCCCCTCTAAGTGCTCGTACTAGCCCTATCAATGCGATGTTAATTACGTGACCTAATCTAATGACGAGCAAATATTAATGCAACTGTCCTAATATGTCATACGTTTAAATGATCCATACCTAAACATGCGATGACTAAATGATGTGTAAGTAATGACCTAATTTTAGGTGACACGTGATATTTTTTTTTTTTGTTTTCTTTTCTTTTTAATTAAGATTCAAAATTAAAATCACCCAATAATTAAACATGCAATTTTAATTAAGGAAAATAAAATCTAACATCCTAAAGTAATGTTTTTGGTTGAAAATTTAGAATAATGAAATAACCTACTCTAAACATGCAATCTAGCCGGAAACAAGCAATATTCTAGCAATAATCAAATCTAATTCAAAGATTTTTTTTGGGGGTTTTATTTTTTAAGAAAAGAAAACAAACAATGAATAGATATTTAATTAAATAATGTAATCCGTCTTACATTATCAAAGGAGACAGCAACCAATAAGGACACAATGACAATCGTATCCAAGTGATATGAATATTGATGGAAGGTTTATCCGTTCAAATTTGGGGTGAATCAACGATCGTATCCAAATGATTGTGGATAGGATGGAAGATTCTCTATAACCCGAGCATTGTATCTAATTAAAGATCAAGTGGTCATCCAAGTATATTGTTAAGTTAGGAAAGTTTCCTAACTTGAGAGGTATCTTTGGATTTTGTGGATATGACATTATTTAAATAAATATCTAACAATATATTCTACTATCCAATAAAATATGTCTAATATCTAACATAATATATCATAATATATTGAATCACCCAAATAAGGTAGTAAAATATGCAAATATACTAATGCACATTACTTAATTTGAGGATATTCTTTCCAAATTTGAAATAAGCACGACCAGACCGGGATTGCAACCAGTTCCTCAACGTGACGGCGAGCAGTGAAAGGCGGCTAGTGCTGGCGGACAGTGAGCGCAGCTGGTCATCAACGGCAGCAGTGATGCTCGTCGCGGCGCGGGGCACGACTCAAATGGGAGTGTTACAGCTAGTGAGCGCTCGAGAAGACTAGCAAATCATCACGTCAGGGTTTTGCCACCCGGTTTATTCTTTGCTTGTGGATGATCCAAGTGCGCTCCTTCAGGACTTCTTCACTACCTCACTCAGGGATCACACCTGTTCACAAAAGAGAATTCTTCCCTTTTTTTTTTCCGTTTTACTAACAACCTCCCAGCGGACACAAAACCCTAAGATCTCTGGCACAGCTACATGTAATTGGGATTGTTCCGTGAAACTCGACTTGGCTGTAGTTTTGTTATCGGATCAGCAGTTTCGTTGCCAGCTTCAGGTGAGGCAGCAGCTGGGAGGATTGGAACGGCCCGTCCTCACTGTGCCGTCACGAGCGGGAGCAGCAAGCAGCAACGAGGGCAGTGGATCATCTGCCGTCGTCGAGCTCGGCAAGGCAGCAAATGGCGGCAATGACGGTGCAACAAAGGGCGGCGCGGCAACGAGATGTCTTGGCCAAGGCGTGACCAAGAGAGCCCTCTCGCTCTCTTCTCTCTCTCACGTATTTTCAATGTGTCTCTATTGCGTCCTTCTATCGTGCTTTGAGAAAGAATTTTCGGACCCCCCTTCTTGTAATAAGTCATGCTTTTTATATATAGGGCAGCTGAAGACCTCTAGGAAAGAGACGAGATCCTCTTTCCTATTTTAAAGCAAAGTATATTATTTCTTACCTCAAGAGAACGTGGTCAGAGGTGTAGTTGATTCCTCTCTTCTGACTTTCCCTCTTTTAAACAATAAACTTCTTTCCCTTTTGTCCACTTTGGATCCACTGGCTCAGCCAAGATTTCTTTCTCACCCACATTAGAGCCTTTCTTCTTTTCGCGTCCTCCCCACAATCGACAGAATTGTCCCTCGCCGATTTGCCTATCAAGTAGCTAGGCATATACAAATATCTTCAAGAATTATAATTATATGATCATAAAAATTCTTGGACAATATAAACCTTTGTTGCACCAAACTTTGACCAACTTTTCCAAATTTGACACGCATATTTATGGCCATTAAAGAAATGACGGACTTGGTCAAATTCAAACTTATCCTGGGCTTAGTCTAAATTAAGGTTCAAAATCATCAATTCAAACCCATCTACCCATTGAACGCAAATGCAATTAATATAAACTATATAATAAATACTTATAAAACTATATGTTATGCACTTTAATTCTAACATTTTTGTTTAGGGGTTAAGAAATCAATCCATAATTTTTTATGGAATAAATGAATGGTTGGGCTGTCAAAATTTAAGTGTCAACACTCGTGGTTTGCGCCAAATTACTGTGGAATCCTGAAACACAAATCAAAACATTGATATGAAGTGATGGCTTAATGTGCATTTGGCAAACTGCAAATGTCGCGCTGTACCGTTCTATAGATTATTGTATAGACTCGGTTTACATAGATCAGCACCAACGTAAGCATCAATTGTGTGGATTTTCTCGTGGGCTTCCATGCATTCGATGACCATGATGGTACTGGCCTTGTGATTTTTCTATGTTTTTTGCGGCTTTTTCGATCCGACTATTCTATGGTCGTTCAACTTTTTCGGCTTTCTGTACTAGCTCTTATCCGACTTTTTCTTAGGTCTAACTCGATTTGAAATTAAATACTTTTGATGATCCGATAAGGCGGCACATGTGATACACTTGATATGCGTGCCCGTAGCTCTGTTGTAGCAATTCGAGGTTTCACTTAAAGAAGTTCCACTTTCCCTTTAAATGACTTTATCTTGGTTCATCTCAAAGACCTGATAATGTTGAATATAAGGAGATATATAGTCCCCCATGAAGAGATGAGTGAATATGATTTCTTATATTCATAAAATAGAGGTTAACTTTCTCGAATAACAAAATTTTTAAATTAAATAAAATTATATATAATAATCAAATATACAAAATATTTGAATTTTAATATAAAAATCTAATTAAAAACAAAAATAAAAATATATTTCATTTTTATTTGTTCCTATTTTATTTATATATTTGGATTTCTTCCTCCTCTATAATATTTATAATGTATATGTATACAAATATTTCTTTAGTACCGATATTTATCACATATTTTAGGTATGTGTCTAGTTTATTATTTAATAAATTTTTCTAAGGAATGATGAAATGGAATAAAAAAGATAAAAAATAAATGGAAAAATAATTAAAATAACTTAATAAATAAAGGTGAAGTGGAAAAATTCAGATTTTAAATAAATAAATCCAAACTTGGAAATGAGCTTTCTAATTTTGGAATAATGAGTAAAAATGAGATTTTTGAGGGAAAAAAAATGCCATTTTTGTCTCATTCTCCTTTGTATCTCTAATTCATGTAGAAGTTTTACAATTCCTTTGTAATTTTTGTCAAAAGCCCACAAGAGCAATAAGAGAGTCAAAATTCATTCTTCATAACTTTATGGTTCATAGTGAGATTTAACGAAAATGGCAAAACTTTTTAGCGTTGCTATTGGTTGATCATATTTTCTCTCTTACTAGATTTAACATTTGCTAGCTGACCTATCTCATTGGTGTTGATGTAGCTTGTTTATATTTTTGTCATAATCAAACGCGTGGCTTTGGAACTCTTCAATAAACTCTTCATTGTTTAAAAGATTGATTGACCATGGATTGATTAGTGGAAGTTTTCATTTATGCATTTGTAGTTTCTTTAACAGTGAATTACGTGAATTTCTTACAATTACCATTTGTGCATTTTGAGGTTTATTTACATTGATATCATACCAAATAATAAACATGACAAGATATATAAATATTCATTTTTTCTTTTTTTTACTATGGATCATCAAATAGCGGATGTAATATAGTGAAATCCTTAAATTTCATAATACACCTTATCCAGTTCTATTATAACTATAAATCCAAACAACAAACTTAGTATTTTATAAATATTAGAGTTAGGAATAATTACCTAGTCAATGTTAAATCGAATTTGAATTCAGTTCTATACATTTCAATTTTGTCAATACAGTTCTAAGACTTTGCGCAAAATTTTAATGTAGTCCTCCCATCCAATTGCTAACGAAATTTGCAGACATGTCTTATCAATCATCATGGGCCATCCTACATGGCACGCTAACATGCACAACTTATAAATTGTCACGTCAATGGCAACCGACAAGAACAACATTAGAATTTTATACAAAGATTTAGGACTACATTAGCAAAATTGGAAAATTTAAGAATGAATCAAGACTCGTATCGTAGATTTATGACTAATCGGGTAATTTTCGTACTAACATGTTAAGTCATCTTGTGGACCAATACCGAACGCTCCACTCTTCACTCCACCTTCTGCGTAGTCCCACTGTTACAGAGAGTTCATGAACAGGAAAATAGAGGTCGATATCTTCCACGACCAAGAGGCTCGGTTACAAATTAAGTGAATGATCCTATCGGTATAGCTCCCCTATCTGCTGTTCGTCGAATAACCCAACCCGCCTACGAGGATGGACAACTACAAATAATCTTTAGACAACTTCAGTAAAAAGCTTGCAAGCATATCTTTGCTCAAGAGAAGAACTCGTGGCGTATTGAAGCAACAAGAACTGAAAACAAAACAAAGCATCGCGGTCACTTTCTTCATACATTTCAAGAGGGCGATGTTGCCTCCAAACTTAAGCACCAAACAGTCTGAACATTTCTCGAGAAAGTAAACAGGTAGTTTGAAATATAAAGCATCTGCATAATGTGCTGAACGTTCCCAATTCAAGCTTCTGCGAGAATATTCAACAACAGCAGTTAATAAAACCTCATGGTGAACATTTATTTATAAACCTTAACATAATGCGTGAAGGGTTTTTCCAATTAATGCCAAAGTTCCAGTGACAAGCTTGAGCACAACAAACTCCATTCGACATCTGTAAGAGAACTGGAAGAGATCCTCTTACCCATCAGATGACAGACAAACATGGAATCCACTTGCCCGGAAAGCAATTTGCTGCTCATTCAACCCCAACAATGTAAACCTGCCAACATGCTTTATAGATGATACAGCAGTGGCCAGGGGTACCTATCCGCAGCAAAGACAGGTGCTTAAAAAGAGAGACGCAATCAACCTTAAAGCTAATGCACCCACAAGCTGCAAGGAACAGTGTCCTAACAAGTACCGCCAAATGTAATGATCACCTTAGAAGTGATTACCAAGAATGAGGTTCAGCATAGGACTTCGGCAGGAATTTGCTGAGTATATAGGAGCTTAGGCTGCTAGAACCAAAATGTCTGCAGTCCCACCTTCTAAGTAGCTTCAGAACTATAAAACTGTAACATGTTCATGTACGTATGGGGGGAGAGAGAGAGAGAGAGAGAGAGAGAGAGTGAGAGGGAGGGGAGAGGAGGGAGGGAGCCTCTTCCATGTAAAGCATCAAACAATTGCTACCGCATGTTATGAGAAGGTTAGTCATTGTCTTCATCTCAATCGTCGATTCATACAACAATTACCTGCATATATAAGCATAATAGATGCTTGAGCAGCAATTAATCCCTGTAAACAATTGTATAGAAGATTCAAACTGCTGTAATTATCTGTATGAAAATTGGCCAAGCATATACTCTAAATTCTGTCAGTCCAGTAAAGAAGAGGTTTGCCACCCTGTTTATTCTTTTCTTTTTTTTAATGCTAATGGGCAAGTGAAATCAAAAAACCATTATACATCAGTCTTAATCTATAGCAACCACAAAACTATAATATAGCACCAATTATAGCTTGTCATGAGGACATGCAACTGTGCAAGTGACTAAAACTCAAACGTGTAAGCAAACCGGCCCACTTTTCTCGTTGAACAAAGATCTAAAACCAGTTCAGTGACAGTACAGTTATGGGTAGGCTGAGGAGCAAAAGGCAACAGAAGATTAACATTTTTCACCGCGTACTCAATTTTAAGAGATTTACATGCTACCAAAAAATTCAAATCCTTTAAACACCCGTACAAGTTAAGCTTCCTAGGCTGGGATCCTTACTGCATGCGGCCACCGCCTATTTCATCAAAGCAACACCAAGAGTCATCTACCCATGAGCTGCAATGCAAATAGTAGCAATACCCACTAAAATTGGTCTCAACACATAAAAGACCATAATAGCCAGAAACTCATTTAACTAAAAAGATCTTAAGAAGCATGATGAGTACACAATGCATGTCCGTCTTTTGATTGGACAAACTGCTAATTAGTAGGAGGGCACTATTAGGGGATTGAATTGTAATACTTCCACTTATAGTTGTTCCACTAATATTTCTCCTATAACAGGGTTCAGTTCTCCCATTTGATGTGGTTAAGTTCTCGACCTGATCATGAGTTAGGATCCCTGAGGTCCAATCGCTACACTAGGAAAATAACTATACCTATCAGACCCAGATCTGCTTGGTTTGAAACCATCTTGTACTGGGAAGAAGCGGTATCAGTACCGGCACACCCTTGGTACCTTATCATTGAAATCTTATTTATCATTCAAAAAGTTTTACAGCTCTAGCCAGCTTGGCAGGTCCACCCAAGCCCAAACTTTGACACACAAAGGATCTTGTTTTTCAAATAATGAGCAAGCCAGGGAAAAGCTTCTGAGCAACAAGACTAGCAAAAGCCAAACTTCAGACTTGTTATTCTACAAGAGCACGCCCAAGCCCGAGTCGACCCACAAATTAACCAAATTTCACATGTAATATGCAACTTATACATAAAAGGAGTAATAAGGAATGTGCTTAATATAGCAGATTGATTCCAACTATACGAGTAGTCTGTGCAAATTGTTGCTTGACAAATGATGGCCACAGGCTGACAAACGATAAAACTTTCAGATGGCTAGAGAGAGGACATAGTCACGTTCCGATTGTCTCATCCATGTGAGATTCCAGATGAAACAACAGCTAAGAGCTTGCTCGCATAATATGCACAGCCACTACTATTACAGGAGAAGAAATTGCTAACAATTGCAGATAGCTACTCAAGTTGGATTGCCCAATGTCTCAGTCTCCAGGCACATCAGCAAATGCAGATCAAGAGGAACACCTCAATCAATAGTCATGGATCAGAATAAGCGCGCACAAAGAGATTGCTTTGGAATGGACTTGCCCGCTTGCTCATTTCATGAAGGCACTTCTAATAATTCCAGTAAAATGACGGTATCCTGCTTAAATCAATCAACACAAGTTCTAGGAGGGCGTGCTAAGTAAGGATGAAAACTTTATTGCTCATAGAGAAACGACCAGGAAGTATAGATGATACAATGATCAATAACAATAACGCCAATAAACACAAAATCCGAGACAAAAACATATTCAACATTAATACAGGAACATAAAGTGTACAACAAAGCAAGTACGTCACCAAACATATTCATCCACCGGATAAATGTCAAACCCTGGGAAACCCCTGCATACCATTGCCCATCCCATTCAAGACATCTTGAAAAGAGAAGTTATCAAGCGATCCAAACCCATCAAGCAACCCATCAAAGAAACCACTGTCGACCGAATTCGAGGCCAATTCCTCGTCCTCAATCTTGGCATCCTCATCTTCATCATCCTCCTCCATAGGAACAAACCCAGACGCCTTCTCCTCATCGTCAACGGCGACTGCGGGCATGTGACCCTCGAACAGAGCCATGTGTCCAAACAACTTATCCTTCCTAGAGAAGCTGGTCCCGCAGGAACACCTCCACTTAGACTCCCCACAGTGCTTCAAGTGGCTCTTCAAGTCGGCCAGCACCGAGAAGCTCTTCTTGTTACACCTGTTGCACGAGTACATCTTCGGGCAGTGGCTCCTCTTGAAGTGATTCTTCACGCAGATCACGGATTTCAGGGGCCGGAACTTCTTGTGCCCTTTGTTCCGGTTACACCCATCGAAGGGGCAAGAGAACCGGGTCTTCCGAGGGGCGTCCACGCACCTCTCGGGCTTCGCCAGCGCCTCGGGCGTCTTGAACTGATTGCCGTGCGCGCGCATGTGCATCCTCAGGTTCGCGTCCCGCTTGAACCCCTTCCCGCAAATGTCGCAGAAGTGGACGTGCTCGGCGAGGAGCTCGACCGCGTCGAGCTCCACGATCTCGCAATCGGCGTCGAGCTCGTCCTTCTCGTCCTTCAATTCGACCTCCGGCGGCCTCGCCACCGCCGGCTCCGCGGGTCCCTCGGCCGCCGCCGGCAGCAGCAGCTTCGGATCCGCGCGCCCCGGCTCGGGATCGGGGCTGGGGATCTGGCAGCAGGCCAGGAGAGCGGCGCCGTTGACTATGACCTGGTGGATCGCCGACGCGATCTCCGCCGACACCATGTCCATCTGGCCCTTGCTCAGGAGGGCGTTGCTGCCGAGGGACCGCGACAGGAACTGCTGCACCGAGTCCATCTTCGCGCTGACGTTGGCGAGGTTCAGGAGCGGGACGCGGGGTCGCCGTCGCCGACGGGGACGGGGACGGATCCGCTGGCGGCAGCGCCGGAAGGCTCCGGCGGGGCGGGCTGGGCGTCGCCGGCGGCGGCGGGCGGGTTCATCGCGGCGGAGGCGGAGCGGGAGCCGTCGATCGGCGATGGGGAACCGCCGGTGGGGCGCTGAAGATATAGAGAGAGAAAGAAAGAGAGAGAAAGAGAGGGAGTGATCAAAGGAGACTTTTCTTCCCTGTGTTTTTGGGGGAGCGAGACGAGGAAATGGCCAGACGTTGACTAAATGGAGGGGGGGAGGGACACGTGTCGGAAAGGGATTTGGAGAAGGTGAGGCGCACGCCATCCTGGTGGTGGGGCGAAACTGCCCCCCGGGTAACTTCCTTCTCCGGACTCTTTCCGCGTGTCTTGCTTCTTTTGAATTGGATAGAGCTGGATTAGCTTTGAATTTCGCAAAATTATCCACTTAAAATGTAATTATCGGATTCGGTTTAGCATACGTACCACGACTCGTTAATCTGTTTCTCCTCACCGGCAATGATCCCTTCTCCTGAAAATGAAATTCTATCGAAAAAAGGTGATGAGAGAAGATGACGCATTAAGTTTAGAATAACAATTCTCATCGTTCTAAACATAAATTCAATAAAACCCATAGTTAAGATTCGCTTATGAAAGAGTATCTCAATGATGACTCTTATGAGCATAGTAGGCTCCGAATGGGTTTCATAGTTCACTATGCACGATTAAGGCATATTGAAATATCGTAGTATCAATCATTATTATATAAGATAATGGTATCAAAATCATGTTAATTCGCAATAATGATTGATTGGGGTTGAAACCGTGTAAGATTAATCCCCCTTTGGAAATGCTTGATATAGTTAAGAATACCTTTTGGGAAGCAAAGCGAGTCCAATGTGGCCTTTCGGATCCGTGTAAGGGGAAGAGGGCGTTATTCGTTGGGCATCAGGAAAAGACGGATGGGCCCAAGCAGTCAAAGCAGGTAAAAGTCTTCAAAGAGGGCTGCTTAGTCAATTTGCGGTCCAATTTTTGCTTTTCCTTCCCTTCCACTTTTGAGTATTTTAATAGAGCCATCTAGAAACTTTCACTCCTCTTTAGATTTTAATATAATTTCAACTTTGAAAAAGGCAAAAAGTTCATTAGGTAAAGTACAAACAAAATAGAACATTATTGAGCGTGATTCCACAGTTCCCCACAGTGGAAATAATCATTGGTGCCAATAACATCAGCCCCTTTCTCTAGGCTTATAACTGGCTATCACAGCATCTTCATTGGTTATAGATGGTGTAATGCTGAGAGCAATGTTCTTCCAGCTCCTACATGCTTGTCGAATTCATGGGAGATCAGATTGCAACACCATATACTTGTAAGAATCGACACGACCTCTGAATATAAGTACCGAACAACCATCGAACATCTCTCGATGTGTCCCTTGAGGCATTTACATCGAAAGCTCAAGTTTCTTGTTTGATGGATAAGTAGGATAGTCTAATCAGGAAGGCCATTGTTGCGGACTAGTCATTGTATCTGAGTAACAGCGGCATGTATTGCGTTTGCAAGGTGAGGGACCGTATTGGCGCTCAGTCCCGCCATGTTGATCCTCCTGCACAAGACTTGATGTGAGATCCGAGATATTGATGCAATTTCGAAAGCGAAACTTTTCTTTTTCTGACCGATTGATTTCTTATGTTTTGGTTTGTCAGCTAAACCTTGCTGTATTAGGAGGAAACATAGGAGCTAAGAAAATTAAAAAGGAAAAGAAATCTTCGTAGTGAAGAAGTTTGCTAAACATCCCTGATTCAAGATTTTGCTAAACATTCCTCATTCAAGCTTCCATTATTAAGAATATAGTATGTTCATGAAAACGGAAACCTCCATGTCAATGGCCATAGACCTAATGCCTGAAGTATTCCTGATTAAAGCCAAAGATCTGTGATGAGATCTTGTACATGATGGTCATTTATGTTTATAAGTAGAAGAGATACTCTCACCCATCAGATGACATATAGACATGGAATTCCCTTGTCATGAAAGCAACTTGCTCCTCTTTCAACCCTGAGAATGTAAACAAGCCAACGTGCTTGAGGATATGTGTCCAGTCACCAGGGGTCCCTGTCAGCAAGGAGACGTGTGCTTGAACATTTGAGTATACGAAACAGAAATATTGAATGCAATTAACCTCCATAAAACTAACTTTAGAATACTGGCAAACTACAAGTAATCATATGCTAAGAAGTATTGCCAAAGTAAGGATTGCATCGCAAGTGGCATATGCCACTCGTACGATGAGGTCAAAGAGGGACTCCAACATGGAGCTGGTTGATCTACATACCTGCATTCCCACCAGCTCTCTAGTTTTAGAACAACACAAAGAATACCAGGTTAGTGCGTGCGCGCCCACACAGATGCGTGTCTACCTTTTTCATGTAAAGCATCAAATAATTGCTCCCGCATGCATGTGAGCCGTTTAGTCATTGTCTCCAACTCAAGTGTCCATTCATTGAACAAATTCCTGCACATACGAGTAATATAGACACTTGAGCAGTATTTACTCCTTTTCTCCTCTTCAAACTTCAAATGTGTTTGACCAGCAAGATTTTTTTGAGGGCCATCTTAACTAATTTTCTCCAATCAACAAACTTTTAACTTAATTAAACTTTTTTGAAATTGGATCAGAAAGCAAGGTGAAGAATTAAAGCCATAAAACTCATTCAAAGGAAATTTAGTGGCACTGATTTATAAATCTAGAATTTTCCTCTGAGTTACAAAAGCGCCTCCTGAGAAAGCACGTTCCACTGCTTAAGGTATTAGTTATATGGTCTTGTTGCTGATTTATTTTTCCAAATAAAATGAAAGAAATAACCTTTGCACAAGTTGAGGTACTTTATACCTGTCTTTTAAGATGGTAGCCGCAATGGCAGCGCCATGAATTGGAGGATTTGAATACATGGGTCGAATCAGAAGCTTCAACTGACTCTCAATTCGGGTTGCCACATCTGCAGTCTTGCAAACCTGCACAACATGAATAAGGGGTATGACAAAATAACAAGAAAAGAATGAAAGCCATTCCACTGCTCTACAAAAGAGGACATAAATTATAGGAGGCAGTTCCCACATTTATGGGCATCTATTTCTAGGATTCTAATTTGATTAACTTACTACACTGAGTGCACCAACTCGTTCTCCATAGAGTCCCATGTTCTTTGAGTAGGACTGGACAACAAGGCATTCGCCACCATCAGCAACAAACTTTCTCACAGCTTGTGCATCATCTTCTAGGCTTCCACTTACAAAACCCTGAACAAATAGACAAACATTAAATGGTCACTCCTTCCACGTATCAAACAGCTTCAAGAATAACAGCATCACTTTACTATAATTAAATATCTACTGGCAAACAAAAGTAGAAAGTGAAATCAGTGACCATAGTTTAGCAGAGTTAATTAAAACAGTGGGAAGAATATGTTGCAATAATCTAAGGTGCATATAGGTCTGAACTAATAAAGAGATTAACCAAATCTGACTAAACCCTCCTAGATTACTATGATGGAACCACCAACCTGATAAGCACAATCAAAGAATGGAAGCAACCCTCTTGATCTGATAATCTGTCTGATCTCCTCCCACTGCTCAACTGTTGGATCAACACCGGTCGGATTATGTGCACAAGCATGGAGTAGCACAACAGCTCCCAATGGGGCAGAAGCAAGGTCTTCCAAGATACCTGTTAGATGACACAAGTGAAGTAAACAAACATCTGCTCCAGGTGTTGAAAACAAAAGCAAAACTAAAGAGAAACATCAATTTTCTAGAGGACAAGCAGGGTTGCCCATGTTGTGATTGAAGTTATGTGCTCGCTGAAAGCATGACTTTCTATCTACTCCAGGTGTTGAAAACAAAAGCAAAATAAAAGAGAAACATCAATTTCTTAGAGGACAAGCAGGAATGTCCATGTTGTGATTGAAGTTATGTGCTTGCTGAAGCATAACTTTCTATCATCTACTCCAGGTGTTGAATGCAAAAGCAAAATTAAAGAGATATATCAATGGCCTAGAGGACAAGTAGGGTTGTCCATGTTGTGATTGAACTTATGTGCTCGTTGAAGCATAACTTGGTATCATGTCTAATTTAACTTAAAAGAAATTCCTGCACTAAAAGGCGGGCAATAAATTACATGGAAATTTGCGCCTGCAAAAATGAATGAGAGGTATGGATTATAACAAGAAGAAGAGGTCGTAAGTGGAAAAGATCAAAAACCTTGGAAGTCTAGCCCTTTTGTCACTGGATCATAATAGCGGTAAGTCCTCAAGCAAAGCCCCGCTGCTATGAAGAAGTTTGGATGGTTACCGTACGTTGGCTCAGGAAGGTATACTGTGGACTGCAAAACAAGTCAGATAATTGACATACAACAATGTCCAATCATCATTAGAGCAAAGTGAAGATGAGGATTTTGGAGAAACCGACATTTACCTGGTAATAATATTTTGCTAAGAAATCAGCACCAATCCTCAATGAGCCAGTCCCAGACAAGCATTGCACGTGGTCACTCTATTTTCTTTAATTGCAGGGCTGTCATAAAACATGTCATTATAGGTAAGCATGCCCATCTTCTCCCTCAACGCAGATTCAAAACAGCGAAATTATGGGGTGAAATGCATTTTATATCCTTGATGTATGGAGGGTAGTGCAGACTTTGCCCCCTTACTAAATGGAGCACTCTTCCAGGCTCAAGACTCTCTCTCTACTCCCTCACCCCCCCCTCTCTCTAGTTTTTTTAGCAACGCAAGGTATCCAAAATTTCTGACTGGACCAATTACCACAGATGCATGCAGACCCCCTGTCCACATGCATCAGAGGTGACACTCCACTTGCAGGGCGGTCGGCACGACGAGGTTACTCTAGATGGAAGACACAGCGATGTGAACATGGATTAACCACTCGGAAAACCCATGGGGCTTTCCTAAGCTCAACTTTCATTTGAGACAATCATCACCTGTGTCCATTTTCCATCTCTTGCATGTATTTGACATGTCTGTTAGAACTAAACATTCCCTTTATTATGGCCAAGCAATCCAACAGCTGAGATGAAACGTCTTTTCATGAACACCCTCCCTCCCTCCCTCTCTCTCTCTCTATCTCAGAATCTGTGTGAATGATATGGCTACCATATAGCATTGCGTGCTTCTAAATTCTAATATGTCACTTTCCACTTTAGCACCCAAAAATCATTTCAAATGGACGTACAGATGTAAACATCACAGGATGTAACAACTGTTGTAAAATCACAGTTAATAATCAACGCAATAAATCCAGGGGGCTAAGTGCTCGATCCCACATTGAAAGAGGGTAAGATGCAATTTTCTGAGAATTGATATTGTAATAAGTCAGTCCACTGCCATAAGCAAATACAATTATATAAGAATCGCAACACCATATTCTTGATAAAAAATTTATTGTGCATTGATATCGTGCAACTGGAAACAATATTAAGGAACCCATAGCAGAATCAAACCTTCATACCTGTCTGTACCAAATATTAGCTTAGCACTCAGTTCCCTAAATTCTGTCAGTCCAGTAATTGGCAAGTATTCTTTATTAGCGGACCTGAAAGATGTGCAAATAGTTGTTCACTTCCACACCATTGGATCATGAAAGATAAAGAAAATGCACCTTACTTGTCACTAAAAAGGAGCTCTTCCGCTTTTCTAACCACATTTAGAAGAAGAGGTTTGCCATCCTGTTTTGCCAATTATACAGACAACAAGAAACCAAAGTCCATTATGAACAGCATTTATTCTATTGCAGTCACAAAAGCACTGAATGGCATTAATGGTAGCTTGTCATGAGGACATCCAAATGACTAAAATTTTTAAGCAAACCCTCAACTTTCCCATTGAGAAAAGCCCTAATAACAATTTTATGACCATAGATTCATCAACAAGTGACAGAATATTGATGCTTTTTCACACCACACTTAAATGTAAAACATTAACATGATGCAAGAAAGACTCACCTCCGTCCTGTAAACACCCATACCCAGGTTCAGCTTCACTGGGCTGGGATCTTTACTGCATGCAATCATCACCTATTTTATCAAAGCAGCAGCAAAGTTCTTCCATAAATTGAAAATAGTAGCAATACGCAGTAAAGTCAGCTTCAAGACAACAAAAAACTACAATGGCCAGAAAGTAGATAAAGTAAAATGATGTCAAGAAACATGATGAATGCTCAATCCGGGTTTGTCTCTTAATTGGACAAATATCTAGTTAGTATGAGAGCACATGTTGGGGGACTGAATCTTGATACTCCCTCTCGTAGTTATGTCGCGCATATTCATCCTATAACTGTGTTTCAGATGCTCATCGATCTTCGACCAAACAAAGAAAAGATCTATTTGATGTGGTTGAGTTCTAGACCTGCATGAAGCCGGTGCTTGCTGGGTTTAAGAGCTCCAGTCATCATTTTGACAGCTTTGGACAAAGAATTATACCCATCAAATGACGCTCAGAAAAGTGACCATGAACAAGTAGTTCTCGTTTACAGCCACGTCCCACTCACTGAAGTTCACTCATTCTTGGACGTCTATACGACGCAACTTTCTAGATTTTCAACCAAGCTAGACCTCACCTGATCTTAAAACATTTAGATATTAAACCTCGCCTCCATCTATCAGTTTAAACTTTTAAAATACTAACATAGGACCACAATTTTTTACGTTCAATCAGAGTAGAAGGTCTGAACGCAAATCCTTCAGGACCCCTATTTGCCTCTCTTGCCATATATCTTCACGTTTTAGTCTTGGATCAAAGTTCAGTCTACTGGTGAGGAGCAATGTTTGGAAATTTAAATATTAGACCACACTTTAATTTAACCGCTAGCTTTTAGAACAATTGACAGTAACTCATACAAATTCCTACACTTGGATAGCATATCGACTGGATTTTGTTATGTTCACATCCTCTGTACCACACCTAACACGAAACTTGCTAGTGATTTTCAAGCTCCCGACACAATTCGAGCAATCCCGAGAAATTGGTAACCCATTGCCGAAGGCCAGCGAAACTTTCGGACAGCTAGAGAAAGAAGGAGACAGGTCCTCATTCCCATCCGTTTCTTTCACGGTGAAGTTCCACATCAAGTGAGCAGCCAATACAACAAACAGCTGGCGTGCATCTCGTGTTTAGCCACATTACGATGGCTACGAGAGCTCGAGAACCCAATGTCTCCCGAAACAAGCCACGAGCGGAGCGAAGCGAGGCGAATTGGGTCGCGTACCGCGTAAACTGGGATCTCGGGAGCTCGAGGCACGCGAGCGAAGGCGGACTCGTCGACCCGGCAATGCTGAGCCGTCGACGTCTCTTCGCGTCGGTCGGGGTCGTTGTCCGGCTCCATTTTTCGCCGGAAAGGGAGAGGCGCAGAGCAGAAACAGTGACGCCTTTTTCCCCGTAAGAACCGCGGATGTCCCGAGGAGGTCGACGTCCGAACGTCCAAATTTAAAATCGGTGGATAACGACACAAATAATTGATGAATTTTTAATTTATCTAATAGGATAGCTTAAACTTTACCATAATATATGACATAATTTATAAATTTTTAATGTATTTAATATGGTCTTTAAACTTTTGATTCATGTCCAATGTGATATCTGAATTATAAAGTTGTCATTCTATTAATTCAAGATCAATGATGACTTTAATTTGGATACTAAATTAAACATATACTAAAAATTTAGAGAAGACATTACATATCGAGGAAGAGTTCATAGGTCATATTGAACAAATTAAAAAATTCATAAATCACATTGCATATTGAGCCAAAATCTAGTGACTATCGGTGTTATTTTCCAAAAAATTACATACAAAGACAACTAATTAAATAATATACCCTTTTATGATAAGAAAATGATCCCTTTTAATATTATATTAAATCTATATATTTTGTAGACTCTATTCATTTTACGGAAAAATAACTTCCTAAAAAATGTTTTTAGAATTTTGCGACGTTCGTTTTACGAAAAATGAACTAGTCCTGAAAAACGTTTTCTAAAAATACCTTCAAAAGTAAGGAAAATGTTTTCCACTTTTGAAAAGTGAAAAACATTTTCCATAACTTCTTCCACCTTACTTTCTTTCACCAAACTAATTTTTATTTTATATTATCTTTTATCTTTTTTCTCTTTCTTTCCTTTTCTTCTTCTTCTTTGGCCTTGGTCAATAACCAATCACGGCGGCGACCGGCGATCGGCCGTAGGCATGCTGGAGCCTCATCAGCTTGAGGCGGTGGCCGCAACCAACCAATGAAGAAGAAGAAGAAAAGGAAAGAAGAGGAAAAGAATAAAAAATAACTAAAAATCGATTTTTTAAAAATATAATAAAAAAATATTAAAAATGGGTGTATGAAGGAAAATATTTTCCTTACCGAACAGCAAAAAATATTTTCAAATTCATTTTTAGATTTTAGCGACAACAAAAAATATAATTATTTTCTTGGAAAATGGCTTCTTAGAAGACATTTTCCGAAAATACCATATTTTCAGCGAAACGAATGGACTAGTAAATTATGAATTTACTTTGCCTATGAAATGAAAAAAATTGACAAAGTCATTATATTTTTTTTCCAATATTAAGGATGCTAAAAGATATCAATAATTTCCACAACCACGTTCTGGAGATGTCTTGGTGCAGTAGCTAAATATATTTAATTTATATTATAGTGATTACAGATGATATTAGAACGGTTATTACATTAAGAAAATTGCAAAGTTTCTTGAATCGGTTAATTAACAAATCGCTCAAGTCTCTCTTCAATATAATCATTTCTTCTTACTGGCACTATGCCATAATTACCCACTCACATTTCCATTGATTTCGACTGTAATTTATCTATAGTCTTGAATTGGCATATAAAGTAAGGAGAAGATCATGCTTTTAAGGGATTGCAATCACATTTTCCATTTCCAGAAAATCGTAGTGGATAAGTACGATACTAATAATTTTATTTTTATATTTTACTCATTTAAATTTGATTCATTTTCTGCCTAATAAAAAATTTCAAGTTTCCAAACATGTCTTTCTATCTTCTATATATTAAGGTAAGACACTCAATTGGCTCGTTTTTCCCCTTCCAAAACTACCCTCCATAAAATCATAAGAAAAATATATCAAAATTTCCATCCACAGCACAATATCTACTTGCTCCGCTAGAACGGTGACGTCAGCTATCCGAATAATCCCCTCTGGCTTTTTTCCTCTGCTAAATAGAAAAATTCATCTTTCCCCCGTTCGAGACAATTATATAATTATCCAATTTTTCGCGCGCGTGCAGCTCTAATGCACACGTAGCACAATTTGTTTCTATAGTGTAGTTATCATAGATAGTATTTTGGGTTAATGTCACAAAAAAATATCTACGACAAATTTACATTCCGTTAATTTTTGTTAAGTTAGATTGATATCATGAAAAATCACAAATCTATATACTCATGACAAACGGAAGGTAAAACTCCAAACAAATAAACCTATCAATTATCACGTTTCATCTAATTTAGATTTTAACAGAAATTGACTGAGGACAAATTTAACATATATACCAATTTATGGTTAATCTAGAAAGCACTAACATTCTCCGGGAGTTTTCGTGTCGTGTCGGACATTTCAACACGTGTGTTCGACACTCTCGGACAATCGGTTAACACGTCTAAAAAAATCCAATACCTAGTCAATTTTTTTTACACTCTTTGACACCCGAGTCGAATTATAACATACGAGTTTTCAACACACGATTCCGACATGCGAAGTCCATTTTAAAATTTTTTAATAAAAGAATGGTCAAAATATATATATGAAAAAATAAAAATCAATAACAAAAATAGCAAATTAGAAAAGAAGAAAAACCTAATATTTTTTTCTCTTCTTTTTTGCTCTCACTTTTCGTGATATACAATTTACTCTCAAGTTTTTTCTTTTTTTCTTTCGACACGTCGACACGCAAGTTTAGAATGCAAATTACTTTTTTTTTCTTTTCAAGTTTTACGGATTTATTGAAATGAAGTTGAATTTGTCAAATTGAAACAATGAAGGATATTAATAAATGGTGAATTAATGTTTTTGGTGTAAATTTATTATAGGATTTTATTATTATTTATTTATTTGTGAATTTGAATCGATTAATTCGATTGAAATAATCATAAAAATAATAATTATATATATATATATATATATATATATATATATACAACATGTCCCAATCTATCGGAATTTTCTATTTTTTGAGAAACGACGTGTCGGCGTGTTGTGTCGTGTCGCCTGTCACGTATCGATGTCGGTGCTACTTATGGTTTAGTTTGAGATAAATTTGTCATAATTATATAAGTTTGAAGTTTTTTATAGTATTAATTCTAATTTTTTTCATAATTAAACTATTCAAATATTCGGCGATGAAAGCAATAATTACTATTTTTTTAATTGCCGATTCCTTTGCATATCCGCGCATATTTTCCTAGCTTTAAGCAAAAAAAAGACGAAAAACCCGCATAATTAACTATGCCGGGACACCACGCGAACCCGTCGCTTTGCGCAGCACCCATGCCCGCTTAGGCGATCCGCAACGCAAAAAAAAAAAAAAAGAAGCAAAAACGAATAAAAAAGCTACGTCGGGCACGCACTGACCGTCCGATGGAAAAATTCGGCCGAATCGACGGCCCTCGACAGAGTAAACCGCTGCACAGGGACCGCGCCGGGACACGTGGTGGCGCTCCACTCGCCCCCCTCCTTTGAACGCTGTACCGAGGTGGAGCAGTTCGAAAACCAAAAAAGGAAAAAAAAAAAAGGAGGGGGGGAGCAGAAAAAGAAGAAGAACAAAAATAAAATAAAAAAAGGAAAAATCATTCCTCAACGGAAGGTAAAGAAAAGCTCGCGATCTCACGGGGCGACGCAGAGAGGGGCGAGAGAGAGAGAGAGGTTGAAGACGACGGCGGCGACGACGGCGGCGATTCTGCGCGGAGGTTGCTCGGATAGGGGCCGAGGGTCGCCGTATTGGGCCGCGATCCGCCGGAGTTTGTTTTGCTTTTGAGTTTTTTTTTTTTTTTATTTTATTTTTATATTTTTTCCTGACGAGCTTGGGGATCGGTCGCCGTCGCCGATCGGGCGGGTTCGATTGGGCCATTGCCGCTGTTGCCGCCGCTGTTGCCGCCGCGATGGTGAACTCTATGGTGGAGCGGGCCACGACCGACATGCTCATCGGCCCGGATTGGGCGATGAACATTGAGATCTGCGACATCCTCAATCACGACCCCGGGTAAGACCCCCGCTGCGCGACTAATCTCGCCGTCGTCGTGTTGTTGCGGGAGCATTCTCTGGCGCTGCTGCTCTTTTCTGCTGTGTTTGATCGAATTCCGCCGGAGCAGGAATTCGATCAAATAGTTATTTTGGTTGTCGAGAAGAGTTTAGTGCGGTAAGGATTTTGGCTGTAGTGGGCGGTGTTTATTGTGCCGGTACGGAATGTTTGAATCTCCATGCTTGGCTGTCTTAGTTGGATGGATGGAGTGAGATCAATTTCGCGTGGTGATCGCATTGGAAGAGCTCGGAAGCGATCGGTTCTTTGTAATTGTTTCTTGCTTATTTGATCGAGTAGCTGTGGAAGTAGTTTCGGATGGTCAAGAGGTTGGACAAGAGTTATTTGGTTTTCGAGAGAAGTTTGTGTAAAAGGAATTATAAAGTCCGTGAACGTTAGATTTAGTGAAAGTGACTTATTTTTTTGTCTCAACCCAAAGTCTCAGTTGAATGGACGAGAGAATCGGTTCAATTTAGCTCGGTGGGTTTGATAGAGAGGGAAAAGTTGTTTAGGATGCTTTACTCTTCCTACTCGCCAGAAAGCTGGAAAACTGTCTTTGTGGGGCTTCCCTGGATTTTTATGTGAATCTCAGTGCAACGAACCATTAAAAGCTTGCTGTTATTATCAGGGAAACCAAAGATTATTAATCATGATGAGTTGCATATCTAATTGACATGTAATGAGGAGTTCGTAACATTTTCCGATTGCTTCTGCAACAGACATCCACAATGACTCCAAGTTTCCATTGTTCCACTCTACAAGGCCCGGTTACAAGTTCTCAAATAAAGCTCTTAGATAATTTTGATTGGACCTGTTGTGATCCCCTTCTAAGACCTGGCCACTTGTATCTAGCTACTTTGTGAAGAAAGTAAGATTGCTCGAGCCACAGAGGTTTAGGCTATTCATGGGAAAGTTTATGGGATTTTGAGACATTGGATTTTCCCGAGTCATTGCTATTCAGACTTAATCGATCATTGTCAGGGTCAATGTTTATGAAACTAGGAAGATCTTGATGTCGTAAATCATATGGACTTGTGCTTTATATAATAAGTGTCAAAATCATAAAGGTCAAATGTGATTGTGATGGGATGGTTTAATTTTGAATTGATTAAGCAGTCTAGTGAATTTGCTTGGAATTTTTCTTTTCATCTAAAAGGTGAAAACGGTAAATGGCAAGAAAGGAAAATGTAGATGAATATTTTGTAGCATAGTGATTCAACTGTAGCTGGCGATGGTTTTCTAAAGCACGTTTCTCAGTTAATATCTTGCTTGCTTGTATTTCTGGCGTCTTATCATCTTATCTCCCGCTAGGAACGATCCTTTTCCTGCTTAAGTGGTGTAGGTTTGTTTCACTCACTGAAGGAGAAATATCTTTTCTCTAAACTTATCAATGCCAGTTGTTACTGTTAGTCGCATATTACTCACTATATTGGAGTATGGAATGCCTCCCTAGACAAATAAATCGAACTACGAATTGGGCTTTCCTCTTCAAAATTATTAGCCAAGGTTCTGGTATTATCCACTGCAGTGTGCTTTGAGTTTTATCTTTTGGGGTTTCCTTTGGGGTGGGGATGGGGGTCCGGTTCAAACTCTTTGAGTTGAGAAGCATCTCATCTAATATTGATTTTTGAATTTCTCTTAATTACGAGGGTTCCGAGAACATTGTTATCAATCAAAGTCTTAAGTATTTCACCACTTCTTACTTTTGCTAAACATTACGGCTCTGTTTGGGAAATTGGGGAGAATGAATATTTGGATGCAAAAGTTTGAAAATTGTTAAATTCTTGTGAGAAGGGAAAGAAGTGAAACTATTACCTTTTTCCTTCCCTTTACCTTCTCCTAGGGTCTCTCACCCATAGCTTAAGGACTTATAGGGCCAGATTTGAAGTTTAATTACGTTTTGCACTCTTGGTTGCAAGATCCTTCAAATTTTAACATCCCCTACCCATTATATGTATTATTTGCTTTCTTTCTGTTTGGTTCTATTAAACTCAGTAATTGACATAGATTTAGTCTATACAGAGACTTTCTGCCTGACTTCTTTTCCTCAGTATTGAAATTTTCACAAGCTTCCCTTGTTCGAAAAATCTTTACTTAGTCCTTGTTGACTGCACGAGTTCACTGCTTGCAGGCAAGCTAAGGATGTAGTTAAAGGCATAAAGAAGCGTCTTGGAAGCAAGAATCCTAAGGTTCAACTCCTCGCTTTAACGGTAGGTTTTGCAATTTTTGGTTTACTTTAAAGTTGCAAGCACAATGGACTTCTGTTTTCATTGCGAATGCGCTTGTTTTACTGTTGCGGTTTTTGAAGCAATATAGTAGTCACAAGGTGTTGGCCCCATTTTGGCTCTGAGGAAATGTTTGGTAGCGGTGAAATAGATACATTTAGCTCTGAGGAAATATAAGGGCACAAACGTATGTAAGTGCAAGAAGGGATATTATCACCTATTAAGGAGATGAAAGAATGTTGAAAAAAGTGGATAAGTGGTTATTTAAGAGGAGATTAGTGGGATATTTGCTCATGTTCAACGATTATGGTGACCTTATGACTATAAAAAACTGAACTTCTCACAAGGAGCAAATTATGGGATTACAGTTCAATTTGATATTAATAAGCTGCTCACAAGTTTTTAGTGAATGTAGAGATATAACAAAAGGTTCTATGTGGGTATGTCTTTTGCGATTTCGAGGTTCAATGCTTTGTGATGCTTATATCAGGAAATAGTTGCTCATTGAGTTTCTTAGAGTATATTTGAAGATCCATGTTCTGTTGTAGCTTAGAAACAGTAGATATGAGAAGCAGAAGCCAGTCAAACAAGAATCATGAGCCACCCGAAGCAGTCTAATAGTTTTAAATACTGAAAAAGGTCCAGAGTACGTGAATATGCTTGTAATAATTTGGGATTTTTTTTTTTCATGCTAATTATGTGTCCCACGTTTGGTTCACTGAAGTGAAGATTCATTAGAGGTTTTAAATATTGTGGATGAACTTATTTTGTTCTAAAAGCACCGCCTATAATCTGATATATCTGCTGTAGAAGTTTTGTATCTTAGAGTTTTTTTTTTTGATCCTATGAAATTTTGTCATTGAGTGTATAGGCGATGTGGTAACCTTGTTCGCTTCATGCAATATGTTTCTGTTCAGTTACAGGAAGGAGATTTTAGATAGGGGAGCAGTTTACGTTATTCTGTTGTATTGTCTGAGAATTGCATTTTCATACCTTCAGCTTCTTTTCTTTGGAAAAGTTTGTTCATTTTATGAAGTTAAATTGACTTGCATATTGTATGGATAAGAACTCTGCCTAGGTCCATTACGAATTCTTTTTTCCTGGATTAAATGCTTGTTATATCTTTGTCTAATGCAGATCAGTTGGCTTTTTTTGTCTTATAGTTATTGGAGACAATTATAAAGAATTGTGGAGACATTGTTCATATGCATGTAGCTGAGAGAGATGTTCTTCATGAGATGGTGAAAATAGTGAAGAAGAAGGTAAGAAATTTTAATGCATTTGGATGCTGGAAGGTTCCTGGTGGCTGAAACTTCATGGTATTCCTGATTCTTCAGCCCGATATCCATGTCAAAGAGAAGATACTGATCTTGATAGATACTTGGCAAGAAGCTTTTGGAGGACCAAGGGCTAGATATCCTCAATACTATGCTGCCTACCAGGAGTTGCTGGTATTTATTTTTACTGCTCTTGGGAACAGACCTGTTTTATTTGTGATTTGGATGATTTATTTAGGTCTTGACAGTACTATACCATTTACCTTTTTCTGTTGTTGGTTGTTATGTTATTTTAGTTATTATTCACTAAGTCCACTCATTTTCATACAGCGAGCAGGAGCAGTGTTCCCTCAGAGAGCGGAGGGTTCTGCACCGGTTTTTACACCTCCACAGACACAACCCCTTTCAGCATACCCGCAAAATATCCGCAATGCTGATTTCCGGCCGGAGCCATCTGAGTCTTCTGCTGAGTCTGAGTTTCCCACATTGAGGTGCATTTATACGTAGAAATGCTTTCTCTTGTCTTTCAAAAATTTTCATTTCTTACAGATTTATGTCAAAAGAATTTTAAACCTGCTGCTTGTATTTCATTACTGTGTGGAACTTAACATTCGTCTTTACTTGTAAGTGGCAAATCTGTTCTTTGTAAGACAAGTTTGTTTGGTAAGACTTTTGTTGGGTACTTTTTATTTTCTTTAATTCTGTGGCTTACTCAATTGGACTTTTGTTAACGTGATGCACCTGAATTTTTTTTCAAAATATGCAAATATTGACACATAATTTGCATATAATAAATTATTTTTTCAAGCGAATTCAAACAAACTCACTAATGTCCTCTAGCTTGTATGTATCATAGAGGTCCCATCTTTGTGATCCTTAGACAGTTTGTATTGTTGAAAGGAACACTTTGACTATTGTTTTACGTACTCTTTTAGTACACTGATGATTAAAGGATTGTAGCCCTAGGCATATGGGATAATTTAGTATATCCTGTTAGAGGACATTTTTGCAGCACCTTGCTTCTTTCATATACTTTGAGGTTCTCGAGGCATAACTTAATGTTCTTGTGTAGCTTGACAGAAATACAGAATGCACGGGGCATCATGGATGTGCTTGCGGAAATGCTGAATGCCATAGATCCTGGGAATAAGGAGGTATATTTTTCAATTTGTGATGCTTAATTTAGGATGTATTTTCATGCATCAAGCAGTTGAATTAGTGGGGACTGATAGTGTCTTATTGAAATATTGTAAGGTTGAAGTTCACTTTTTTTTTTTAAGTTTTTCCATTCATTTGGAAACCATCCAGCGGTGTTTCTATTGCAGCTAAAGTTGTTCTCTTATTGGCCTTTTTTTTTTCTTTTTTCTTTTTAAATTTTTTTATCTGCAGGGGCTTAGGCAGGAGGTCATTGTTGACTTGGTAGACCAGTGCCGCACCTACAAACAGAGAGTGGTGCACCTTGTAAATTCAACATCGTAAGGCTCATATGCCCTTTTTCCTGAATGTATTTTGATGCTTATCATCTTCTCCAGCTTTCCTTTTTTGTGTTTAAATACCATTGCTACCATGTCCATAGGTGGGTCATTTTAGTGGTTGTCATTTTTTCTTTTTTGTTGGCGAAGAGGAAACCTTTATATACTATTCCAGTTTGCTTATAAGACTAGTTCCAGCATGAGCACTATAGACGCAGTGGCAGATTCATGATGTTGGCGTGAGACGGTGTGAACTCTTTCGCTCTTCCTCAAGATAAAAAATGCTTTTCATCTGGTTTGCACTGGACTCTTTTACGTTTGTGCCCATTACTTGGTTGCTGCCTCTGTATATGTGATGTTCAATAGTTTTAACTCCGTTTTATAATAAATTGTTCTGTATTTCATCTAACTTGTGTGGATATGAAGTTTTGTCTTATCTGGTGAAAAGGACACTATAGTAGACAATCGTTTGACTGATTTCTTATTCTTAATGACCTAGGTTAGTTTAGCTAAAATCAGTGTATTCGTATTGCCCTGTTGCTTTCTTTGATATTTCATCTGATTGCTATCTTTGTGGTGCAACTTGTCCATTTTAGTAGCATAAATGGACATATAGCATGTTGCTAGATGAAGGGTCAATAATTTAGAGTTATTTTTGTTAGGTATGGAGAAGATTGTGTGTCGTACTTGTTGCATTGGAGCTGGGGTATTTATAATTACTTATATGGAGGAAGTTATGTATGCTACAAATTTAAGGGGTTTATGGATCTGATACAGAAAGGGGGAAAAAGAAAAGAAAAGAAGAAGTTACTTTCTTCTAACTAATAACTTGCACTTGCATCTAATTTATAAGCACAAATGCAGATGATTTCTGTGCGGTTTCTTATTTTCATCCACTACCTTGTAGTTTTATAGGGTATAGTAAGGTGAGGATACATGTGCCAACAATTGCGTTAGTACCAAGCTTGTGAAAGGCTAACTGTGAGATATCTTGTCTGATTACTCATGTGAGGAAATAAAAGATCAAAGAAAAGAAACTCTCACTTATCTGACAGGAATCGTTCACAACCAGTGAAAGAATGAATTTTGGCGCAGCTAAGAAGATGAGAATTATAAATAAAAGTACAATTGCAGTGACTAACAACAGTTGATCTTCCTGAATTTGAGTGAATTTTGAAAGAAAAATTCCCTAGGGGGTTGCCAAACTAGAAAGAAGTTCTTAGTTAACGTTATTTTCTTTATGTCGGGTTCGGTTGAGGTGAGTTTATATCCCCAGCTCTCTCTCTCTCTCTCTCTCTCTCTCTCTCTCAGGGTTAATTCCATAACTCATAGATGTGGAACTTCTTTCTAGTAGTCATTAGAAATGCACATGCTAAATTTCATAAGAAGGGATGGCTTATTAGTTCCAACTTGATCTTGTAATCCAGGGATGAATCACTTCTAAGTCAAGGATTAGCTTTGAATGATGACTTGCAGCGCGTACTTGCCAAGCATGAAGTCATTGCTTCTGGAACTTCAGTTCAGGCTGAGAAAACCCCACTGGAACCTTCTCGCTCCACGGCGGATGTCAAAGGTCCTCTACTTGATATTGGAGATAACAGCAAAAAGCCTGATGAAAGGTAACTGGTTCATTAGTCATGATTGCAATAGATAAACCCCAAATACTTGTTATGTGGCAAAATATGAAGTTCAGCTGAAGTCTGTGAACTGGGCAGTGCTACTCTTATGATAAGTTGATCTGGATATTTTTCACTAATTTTCTGCTGTTTGGTAAAACTTGGTGGATATTTATACATTTAGGCTCTGTTTGTTTCGTGGAAAATGACCGTTTATATTGTTTACAAAAATGAATGAACAAAAAATATTTTCATCATCCATGAAAATGTTTAGACATAAATTGTTGTTGACAATGAGAACATTTTCTGTTGACTAATTATTTTAAGCAATACAAGCTATTGTTTTAATGAAAATGTTTTCCAAATCAGGCATTTTCCACAAAACAAACATAGCAGAAGTTCCCCATCTATAGTTTGATCCTGCAGTTGTTAAGAGCTTGTCTGGTGCAACTTTTTCACAGCAGATTTGGCGATGAAAAAAGTGTGTTTGCCGCTTTTATGAGCTGTTTGGCAAATTCTTCAGCTGCAGTACCCTCAAAATTGCAGCAGTTATAACAGTTTTGAGAAAACTGCCTTACCCAAATTTGAAAAGTGCATGAAAGAATTCGGATTTACTATAATAGAATATAAAATGAAGTTATGATGACTTCACACAAATTCTATTCTAATGGAAAAGAGTTACGTGGTTGAGTAAGACCATTTAATTTACAGAAATTTACAGACTTTGTAAAAATATTGTATTTAATAATTGAGTTTTGTTATATATATATATTTTTTGCTATCTTATGAAAATTAATATGAATATTATACTTGTTCTTGTGGATGTGATACTATATAATCACTTATTGATAGTTGACATGTTATATCATTAATAGACTAATAATAAGATACAAAATAAGCTACATGTTCAGCAAACACCCAGGAGAGGAAAATAAAACTGAAAATCATGTACATATGTGTATTTTACCTAAAAGTACCAGTAATTTACTATAAGAGGATTGGTGATGATCTTGATTTAAATTTTTAACTATTGAGCACATGTTTCTGGCCAATTGAGCAAGAAGAAGTGGAATTTTCTGCAGATCAACATCAAGTGCTGGTACAGGGTCTACGTTAAATCAGTTGCTGCTTCCCGCTCCCTCCTCCTCTAACGGCACTGCTGCTCCAGCTAAACTCGATCCAAAAATGGACCTTCTCAGTGGAGAGGACTACAGCTCTCCAAAGGCAGATACTTCACTAGCACTTGTGCCTGTTGGACAACCACAGTCAACTGCATCTCAGTCACAGCAGAATGCGCTTGTTCTTTTTGATGTGTTTTCAGATAGTAACAACCAGCCCAATACCATCAATACCCAGAGTGGCTATTCAACTACACAAAGCAATCCTTCTCCTCAATTCCAGCAGCAGCAGAATCTGCAAGCTCCACAACTTGGAGTTTATGCTAATGGCAACATGCCAAACATGGGATCGAACCAGCATGATCAATTACCCTATTCTCAAAACTCTGTTCCTGTTTGGAATGGCCATATTGTGCAGCAGCAACAGCCTCCCTCTCCTGTCTATGGTGCTTTTCTGCTTTTTCATCAGTACCTGACCTTACTTTCTTAATGATGCCTTATTTTGTCTGTTGGCTTGTACTGTACAACCTTATTTGTTACATGCTAGGGGCATGCTTGGTATCCTTTTCCAGATTACTGACATGCTATGAGTCTTAACTCCTTTTGGCGAGGGTTGGACCTCTTCTTTGTGGACATACCTGAACTCCTAACAATCTTACAGCCTGTTGAGCTTACAGTTTTGTGGGTGTTTCGCAGGTGCTCAAACTAGCGATTCACTGCCACCACCCCCTTGGGAAGCTCAGTCAGTGGAAAACAGTCAAGTGATGGGCACTCAGTACCCCCAACCAATGCAAGGTTCGCAGGTGGTCGTCCCACATGCGCAGCCTGCACCGAGTGGATTGCATCCCCAGGTGTCTTATCCAATGGGGAATGAGCAAGCGATGGGCATGTACATGCAACCAGTTGCAGGTGGCCACATGCCATTACCGAATAACCAGGTCGGTCTGACAAACCAAATGGTAGGACTACCACCTCAGCCCATCCAAGGAGGTCCTTATATGGGGATGGTTCCTCAGACGATGCAAGTAGGTCAGATGGCTTATATGTATCCCCAGCAAATGTATGGCAGCCAGGTCGCAGCCTACGGCTATGGTCAACAAGGTGCTCAGTACCTTGACCAGCGGATGTATGGGCTATCGGTTAGAGATGACAGTAGTTTAAGGAACTCTTCATACCAGGTGTCCACTTCATCGTATGTGCCGCCCATGAAGCCTTCGAAGCCAGAGGACAAGCTATTCGGAGATCTCGTTGATATGGCTAAAGTGAAATCGTCTGCAAAATCTACTCCAGGCAGAGCTGGTAGCATGTAGCAGTAGTATTTGCCAACCATGTTTTGCTTGTTAAGCTGATTTCTTTTGATTTTCTTATTTCAAATTTTTCTATTATACATATTTGGCAGTTTCTTCTGTTTGTGGCCGTGTATTGGCACTGCTTGTTTGGCATTGAGATCATGTACATTCTTTGTAAAGGGAAAGAAAAGGAAATCTCCTCGACCTTTTATCTCTTATCGGGGCAGAACCGTTAATAAGTGCACGTCATTAAGTTGATATAATTCTTATAGAATTTCGTAGTTAGAGTTGGTGCTACAGCAGATTTTTATGAGAATTAGAGCGTGCTGAGAGAAGAATTTGTCAGAATGATACCAGGATTTTCAATCTAGCATGATTATTGGCTTTTGATTTTGAGCATACCGTCATCGCAATGGGCTCTCTTATATCCAGAAGATGTACTTGTCAGTGAAGATTGGATGTGTGAGTTTGTATAGGTGTGTGTACATTAGAGGAACTCTTCTTCAGTAGGGGAAACTATGTCTTGCTGTTCTGATCTCATTTTTGTGAAATGTAAATTGCTTGGCTTTTAGTGGTGTTCATATTATGCTATACTCGGTATCATCGCTAAATTTGTAGAATGTTTTGGCCGAAAGTTAAGCTCCGTCGTTTTTCTTAGATTTCATGTACTCTTGGATTTAGCAATTCTCTGCGAAGTTTACGGTACAAGAGCTTTCCTGGGGTGGTTATCTATTTTTTTTTTAATTGCCCTAAAAAGAAACAGTGGTGTTGTTTTCCATCAATGATGCTTCAAACTTTCATGATTGTGGCTAGATAGACCTCCTAGATTGACCCCATGACATTCACTTCAAGATGAGGGGTGATTCTCCCATGATCAGAGCAGGGACTGACTTCACTGCAGAGGTGACCCTTTCTTCTCGTTTTTGCTTTCACGACCAGGTGCGAGGAGAATGACTTCATTGCGATTCGCGGGTGCAAAGATCCTGAGAGCGTTTGGATGAGACCATTGCGTAGACGGAGTGAAGACATTAAAGTACCTAAAGATGCTCCAGCAACGGCGATGCTTCAAGGGAAATTCTCGCATGCGCCCAATAACGCAAAGCATCGGTTGCTGAGTCTCGCATGAGGCTTGCATGCTCTATGGTTCATATGTGCTGGGGGTGCATCGGGTGTATGATGCAAAAATGGCCCGTGATGCGAAGATGAGAAATGACATACTTTACCCGTGAAGGAGGTATTAACGATTAGAATTTTGACGTTTTTTTAATCCAACGGGTTAGCCAAATTTTAAGTAGGCAGGTGCCCAAGTATGCAAGGTGACAACCAATCATTTAACGTAAATGACTTAAATAAAGATATATTATCAGGCGTAATTACAAATTTCACCATCGAGTCACATTTATATAACATATTCATACCTAATGATTTTCCGCAAAGTGGTGATGAAAGGTTATGTTTAATGAAGAGACATTTAAAACTAAAAATAAGTTGAATGATTTTCTTGTTTATAATTGAAAAACAATAATAAACATATTTAAAGGGCACGTAGAGTGCTGCTAGGATTCAAGTATTTTTACCTTCGCTTATTAATAAAAAAATCTTTTAATTTATTAAAATGTTTTTAAGATTTTTTTTGCCACATTATCCATATTTATTTAACGCCATTACTAGGGAGCAACATTTTCAATGTTTAAATGCTCCTTAAACCTTCATATATTTTATTGTTCCATGATAACTTTTACTCATAACTTATACAGTTAAAATAGATTTCAATTAGCTAGAGCTAACAAAAGTAGCATATTGATAACATTGCCAAATTACTCGATTTTCAATAAAAAAAAAAAAATAACGTTACTTTTTAATAGACGTAAGCAAATATCAATTACTAAAAGACAATTTTCAAAAACTCACCCCTTATGACATGATATGAATGGGATCATCATGGATATAATGAGATGCAATTGTCATTGAAATTGCACAAAAGTTTCAAAGGCTCTGAAACCTAATTATCAGTTTTGTGGCTAAGAAAGAAACTGTAAGAACAATCAACATCATTTTTCCGATTATGCAAAGCAAAAAAATAAATATATATCTCTCCTTTTAAATTTGTGAGAAATTCCTTTATGAGGTTTTGAAAATGATAAAACAATATATGCGTATTGATTATGTGGAATCAACTTGTCGACGCAAAAATTAATATGTCGATGGAGTGTGGATTAGGTACCTCTAAAGGTTAGTAGTGCTCTGTTTCCATAGAAGGTGAATAAGATATGAGACGTGAAGAGTATCTAAGGCTAGATGGGTGAACAAGTTGTGAGGTTCCTTAAAGCTTGGATGGACTAGTAGAAGGTGATTAGTTTTGTGGAACTAGAAGCCTGACGACATGCTTGGAGGGACTAGTATGTAGAAGGTGAACCGTCAATTCAACCTGAAGGGTGAAAAGACTTTTTTTTTTTTTTTTTGGATTACGCATCAAATAGTGAAGAATATAGATTTTCTAATCTCAGTACTAATGCTTTTTTTGAAGCAATTTACGCAGAATTTTTTAACATTTAACATTAAAAATACTAAGGGATCGAATAATAATCATTTTGTTTCTTTATTACATTTTTCTCAAGAATATGTTTGGAAAAAAATCTGTTTGGTAATTTTTTTTTATTTCTACGACAAATTTTTAACTCTAAAAGTCACAAAAATGAAAATTAAAAATTTTCTATTTTATTTATTTATTTCTGAAATAGAAATAGAAATAAAAAACTCTTATTATTGCTCGCCCTAGCCGTTGCTTGCTGGCCATTGCCTAGAAATTTTGAGGCTTATTGAACAAATTTTTGTTTCGGAAACAGAAACTGTGTTATTATCAAACGCATATCTTTGTTCAAAAACTCATCTAAGGAATATAAATTGAAAAATCTATTTCTACATAGAAATTGTTTCTAGGAATAGAAGAATTAGCATTCATGCCCTTAGTTCGAAATCATCGATTAGTTTTAACGTCCATTCGATGAATTACCAAATTACTTTAGAACCAAAAGCCATCATTATTTTAATTGTTGTAAGCCTTGTTTACCGGAGAATAAACATCAAAGTAATCAAGTCCTCCTTTTTTTACGATACTTTTTAGCCACCAATCCTGCCTTATGTATAGTTCTATTGTTAGGAGGAAGATTAGTTGATGACCCTGTATTATTTCGCTTGATAGATTTTATCTTATCATCCGTTGCCATTTTCCACATGCGCATCCAGTCTAGAATTTGTTTGGAAAAAGATTCTTTAGAAAGAGAAAGATATTGTTCAATTATAACTTGTTTTCCTTTATCTAAAGAAACAATTTCTTTTCCTAATATTCGTCTATTTCGAGACTATTAAACAGGGCGGGCTTAAACTAAGATTTCAAGTAAGTTTTTACATGATTTTCTTATGTTTGGGAAAAAAAAAATTGTTTATCGACATAATGAGATCCGTATGTTCAAAAAATCCTCCACTTCTTCCTAAATTCAGAAGAACAGAAAAAACGAAGGAAAAACCCTCAGGTAAAGAAAGTCATGACCTTATAAAAGAAAAAAGGCATGTACAAGAAATCGTCCACTTCAAAACCTAAAGAGCTTGAGTGGTGTCACCTACTCCGACTTCGATGATACCAAAATAATTCAGATCCTTTCACAAGCTGAAGTTCATTAGTCTTACAAGGTAGGATGGGTTACAATCTAAAGCTGAAACTAGAATTGGCAAAGGCATAATGTACTCCAAAATCCTGGACGTTACATCATTTACTTGAGGAGACTCACGAGCAGGGTGAGCCAATTCCTTATGACACCTTGGTTGGTCTCATTTCTTGATAAAATTGCCAATTCAAAGGCCGAAATTGAGAATCAAGCTAGTGTTGATCAACCTGGAAATTTTTGAGATCGTGAACTAAATCAATTCTCCTTGAAATCAGCTTGCAATAGAGCTGATTGAGCGAGTTCCAATTTTACCTGAACCTTTGCCCACCCCTAGTGTGGAAGGCACTTTAGCAAATTAGCATTATAAAATAAGCTTCTTGCTTCATATTGATTTGACTATATTTGAGAACACACCTCAAGGATGAAAATTATTAAAAAAAGCTTCTTATCTCTTTCTGAAAAAAAATAAATATGAAATGATATTTGCCAGAGACATGGAGAATAGATGCATATTTTTTTCAAATGCATTATGTTTGTTATTTATACATTACAAATATATGATCACTCATTCTAGTCTTATGGTTTTCGCTTTGTTAGGGTTCGTACTTTTGTCACTCTTTCGGTCGGTCTTTTTGCTTGATCTCAGTAGTTTCGAAATTAGAATTCTAGAAATTGTTGGGATGTTAAGCTAGCGGCAGTTTGGTAATGTGAAGGGAGAGTCATTGATCGCGAGTTTAAATGAGCTGGATGGCGTCCGCTGTTTGGACTCGAGACGGCATCGTCAGAAAATCAAAGTGAAGGTACCAGTCAGCATATGATACCTGATATCGGCATTTTATTTACTTTGAAAAAATCGACCGGCATGAAATTTAATTTGATTATCTAAAGAAGCTGCATTTATTCTCCCGTTTCAATTGCTCGACTCGTTCCCAAATCAACTACTCCCCGCTGGAAGCCGGCCTAACCATCCATTTGTCATCAATGAAGCCAAGGGCAAGATTAACCTATTTCCTCCCCTCCGTCCATAAGACCGATGATCTTTTGCTCCCTAGAGGCAAAAGTAAGAGTTATATTAAACCGATCCATCTAATCAAAGATAGATTACACTTCATAAAGTCTTTTAGAAGGTGATTTACGCAAATCGTTAGGTGTTCTTGGCAACGTGCCGATTGGACATTATCCATGGAGAGGGTGGATGCATTTGGTGAATTTGAGGTATATTGAGATCCGACAGGATCGAGATTTGGAAGCTATTTCTCAAATTGGATGGCGATTGAAATGAATTTAGATGCTGGTTTGGCATCGGAAGCTCAAAATTAATGGCTATTAGATGATTGGACATGTAAGTCACTTTACTTTCGGTTAACATACCCGGGGATTGTGCTAGAGTTGTTTCAATATCACCTCTACCTTCCTTTCTCTTATTAAATTTGTACACCACAATGCCTTAATATGTCCCTAATACATATCCACATTCTCTCGCCTAATAATTTTTGTTTTCGATAATTACGATTTAATGCGATAATAGAGCTCGAGCAAATGAAAACTTCATTCGGCCAATATCTTAGTAAAATGGAAAAATTATCTAGAAAGTCCTAAATTTATTGCGTGTTTACTCATTCAGTTATAAACATTTCAATTTTGCAAATTCAGTTCTAAACCTTTTCATTTTTTGTTAATTGAGTCCATTCGATCAATTTTGATTGGAAATCGCTGACGTGGACACTGACAATACCACAAATGACGGTTGACACTTACATGAAAAATATTTTTTCTTATCATATTTTCATATATTTTGAATTTTTTCTTTCTTTTTCTTTTTGTTGGTAGCTGGGTTGGTTGGCCTTGCCATATCTGGCTTGGGTCAAGCTAACTCTCGCCTAGGTGAGGATGATCCCTGTGAGGGTCAACCTCACCATCCTCACCTGGGCTTACCCGAATGAGGGCTCCCCTCGCCCAGCTGTGCCTCACTTGTGGCGGGTGAGGTCAACCTACTTAGCCATGGTCGATGCCAGTCATAGTCACTACCAAAAGAAAGCAGAAAGGAAAAAAAGAAAAAGAAATAAAATCGGAAATATATAAATAAATAATTTTAAAAAAATATTATTAAAGATTATCTACTTTTGGCAAGCGTTGGCATTGACATTAGCGAATTTTGATTGAAATTGGTCGAATGAACTCAATTGACAAATTGTAAAAAGGTTTAGGATTGAATTTGCAAAAGTGGAATGAGGTTAGGATTTTTGGATAATTTTAGTAAAAACTTGGGAAAATCCCAAATAAGGGCCTGGAATGCTTTAGTTTTTTTAAATAAGGGCTTGAAGTAGACTTTGTTTCGAATAAGGGATTGAAGTGGTCAAATCGTCTCAAATAAGGTCTTGAAGTGACTAGATGCCTCCTAAAGAGTAACGGAGGTGTGCGAAGGTAGGCTCAAGCTAAGATTCTGCTCGTGAGCGTAATGGTATAAGCCTGCCTGACTGTGAGACCGACTGGTCGAACAGAGACGAAAGTCGGCCATAGTGATCCGGGAGTCCCGTGTGGAAGGGCTCTCGCTCAACGGATCAAAGGTACGCCGGGGATAACAGGCTGATGACTCCCAAGAGCTCTTATCGACGGAGTCGTTTGGCACCTCGATGTCGACTCATCACATCCTGGGGGTGAAAAGGTTCCCAAGGGTTTTGTTGTTCTCCAATCAAAGTGGAAGAAAATAAACTGCCATTTCCACTAGTAAGAGTCTTGGCAAAAAAATAGAAAAGGAATGGCTGCCTTTGCAAAGGAGAAGCTGCTTGATCAAGAGGCAGAGGAGCCACATAACTTGATTAACATTTTCTTCTTGAATAGAAGGGCATAGCGGCATTGGAAGAGAGGTATATCAGTTTCAAAAAAGAGCTTAATCTCTCGGACTAAAGGATATTTTTGTCTTTTATTTTTAAAGAAAATTTCAAATAAGACATGAAGTTGAGCCATATTCTCAAAAGAGGGTCTAAAGTGGACATTATCTTAAAAAAGGACCTCAAGTGGCCAATTTAGTTTTAAATTAGAGCCTGACTTCATTGCTGGCCAAATCTTGTCCATATCCAAGTACATTTGTTTCTTTATTTTTCTTTTCTTTCTCTCTTTTCATGTTTTCATTTTCATTTCTTTTTCCTTTCTCTACGCTATCATCTTCTGCGATTTCAAGTATAAACACGCTGGCAAAATTTTTTGACTAACTCCTTGCTATATCTCTCGCCCAGCTACAAAACCCCGCTTCTTATTTCCTCCCTACGCAGCCAAAAATTCCTAACACTCCCAAAAGATTAATCGGCGATATTCAACGACCGTATACAAAATATTTCACAACCCTATACAACTTATGACCCGAGACAAAACTGTTCGTCGCCCTCTAAAAACTTTTCCACAGGAATCATATGTTGATTCCACCACTCTCTGTTTCAGGGAACACGGCAACTGTGTTGTGCGTGTTGTGCAGCACAGTCGTCCCTTGAAAGACCATCATCCGGCGATTTCTTGTTAATTGTTTCAATTGCAAAAGAAATGAGTATGAGGCCGAGCGTTTCAAATCTCCTGCTCAAGAGGGATAGATGAATGCACGTTCACAAACCTCCTTTGGGTCATCTTGCCAAAACCAAATCGGTTTGTCCATATCGATTCTGCTTCCTCTGCAGCAGGAAGCACGAGATTCTTCACATTGAGAGAATCAAGAAGCCTCCTCTATGTTGAACTGAGAGAAGCCTTGCTAATGGTTTGCGTGCCAATGGATAGTGGGGTCGACTTAGTTGAGGAAGAAGAGAACTTTTACGAGGCATTGCTTGATAGTGACTAGGCATTGCTTGATAGTGACTATTCTGTTATTTATGACTCTGAAATGGTGGCAAAGGACCTCTCCACATGGAATATAAGAACAGAGCTCTTTGGTTTCATTTCTTTGAATTTGATGAAGTAGAGCGAAGATTGGTGAAGGATAAATTGGGCAACTAAGCACTGTTTTTGAGTCAAAATTATCCCGCATCCTTATTGACTTCTAAAATCCCAGGTTGTAGGAGAAACAACATTTGTTATCTTGATGGTTTCACAGTGAAAGGAGGCACCAGCATGAAGAAGGGTTACGAATTGTGCGGATTCAACTTGAAAAGTAGAGCCACTCAACACGTTATTACACTTGTCTTACATGTAGCTGATCGCCATTGCCCCTTTGGACGGGGCACTGATTTATCCCTTTATCTGCAGGAGTTCACCGTTCTACTAATCATGTTGTTTATGATTGTTTGTTAGCAAAAACATATTCAGATATCACTATTGCATGGTAAAGAAAACAAATACATGAAACAAAGATAGAGAAAAAGAAAAATAAACAAAAAAATAGTACGTGGACGAGAATGCCCCTAAACGTGAACAGGATATGGTTAAATGGTGAAGCTAGGGCCTTATTTGAGACTAAATTGCCAACTTGAGGCCCTCATTTGAGACAATGTCCACTTTAAACCCTCTTTTGAGAATATGGCTACAATTCGAATCCTTATTTGAAATTTCCTCTTTTTTTCTATTTAATTATTTTTCTTTCCTTTTTCTATTTTTTTTTCTTTGACCCTTCCCTCCACCAGCCATGGTGGAGGTCGCTGGATTTGGGTGAAGGCCACTTCGCCGGTGTTGAGGGATGGTTGCCATTGCCTAGGCTAATGCCAACGAGGGCTGCCCTCACCAGGTTCGGCGAGGGTTGGCGAGGGCTACGCTTGTCAATGTCGAGCGAGGGTTACTATCGCTGGATTTGGTAAGGAATGCCCTTGCCGCCCTCGCTTGAGGTAGGCGACCTCCGTCGGCCATTGATGGTGATGACTAGGGGAGGAAAGAGAAAAAGGGAAAAAAGAAAAGAAAATGAAAAGAAAAAGGAAAAAGGAAAAAATAAAAAAAATATATAGTTACAAAATTTTTGACCAAAATACCCCTTCTTCGTTAGCCGTAATAGTCACCGGCTGGCCAAAGGATCTTATTTAAGACGTTTTGGCCACTTTGGGCCTTTATTTGAGATGATTTGATCATTCGGGCCCTTATTTGAAAAAAAAACGATGGCACTTCAAATCCTTATTTAGAATTTTCCTTGTGTCTTAATTTCTTTACAACTCATTTTTACTCCACCCTCAAAGGAAGAAAATATCCTCTAACCACGCCCAAGAATTTATGGTGTAATGTCATCGGTGGTATCTGTTATTGACAGCTAACTGTTTCGCCCCAACGTCTCCTTCTCATTTTAAATTCGCCGGTAAATCGGAATCTAACCCCTAATCTAACACATCTATAATGTATGCGTCGACTTCTCATTTCTTTAGTTTTCAGAAACTAGGGTCACTTTTTACTTAAAATAGGACGTCCGCATGGAATATTAAATTAGGCAAGATCGCGAATTTTTGTGAACCAGCCCATTGTGTTGCTCCAGGTCACACCCACAAGCCCGGCCTCACCCACCTTACGGGAAATGGCATGTATGTATGCCATACAAGGACCACTCCAAGCAACAAGAGAATGAAGACATTCATGGAAGCTGAGCACGACCAAGATCAGTCGAGGTTAGGAAATTTTTCAATGAATTGCATAATCCTCTCCGCAAATGAAAATATGATTCTTTAGGATTAGATCGGTATCAAGCACACATACATACATTGTGCATTATATATCCGGCCTAGATACAATCAAGGGGAGGAGTGAACCTAGCATGCTTCTATGCAACTTTGGGTCTACAGGTTTACTCTTTTGATATTTGTTCAACTTGGTAGAATGAGGCATGGATGTGTCCATCCTCTTCTAATTCTCTATGCCGAATTTATTTACAAGTTCCTATGCATATTTTTCTTGGTGAATGAAGGTGCCAGCCTTGGTTTAAATTCATTTTGCATAACCTCTGCAAAATCCTTACCCAGAATCTCATTAGTAGAAATTTTGCATTTCATATTCTTCCCTAAAACTTATTTCGTTTTATCATTACTATCTCATATTATTGTGTATCATCATCATCATTTTTCCCGTTTGATTCTACTTAGGAAACAAACAAAAACCATTTGGTTACGATGCAATATAATATTACATTATAATTGGCCAAAGTCATGATAATGCAGTATAGTTGGTTCAGAATATCTATCATTACTGACAAACCACTTTAAAAAATTATATGCACGTTAGTTTATGCTAATCCCTGTCAATGAGCTGTAAGAAAGGCACCCTACTTTACATTATTCTAATGTCAATTTCCCAACATCTATAATACATTGTTCTAACTACCTTTGTTTGTATCTACGCTTCGCATCGAGGCATCTTCAAGCAGCATCTTTCTGTCCTGTAGACTCACATTGTATGTACCCCAACTGAGAGGCATCTTCAAGTGACATCTTGGGCAAAAATGAATGATTTAAAAAGTATTTTACTAAAAAAGATGCATCATATCGCTTGAAATGATTAATTAATTATTTTAATTATTGACAATAATTGATATCTAAGTGAAACAAGTAGTTGATTTTAAGAAAATATTTCTAAATCATTAATTTTCTGCGAAATAGATATAACCTTATTTTTCTCTAAAATTTAGTTCATTTTATATTTACTATTTAATGTTTAATCTTCTACGCATCTACTTATTTATTTCTTCCATGACGACCCTATAGCCAGTAAATCATCTTCCTCATGAGCTACAATGTCCACTATATTATCATGTCTTGTTTTTTGGGGTTCGTAAATTGAGACAGTGTCTTAAACAGGTAAACGAAATTGATTCTACTTGGGAAACAAACAACAATGATTTGGTAACGATGCAATATTATATAACAACATAATTGGTCAAAGTCATATTATTGTACTATAGTTGGTACCCAATATCCGGTCACTAATGACGAACATATAACCACTATACCATCATCCCGTGTATTACTAACAATTGCCACCATCTCTAGACATTGCTAAAACAGATCAATAACAGCTTATTCAACTTAACCTGCGTCAACTAGCCAACTGGAAAAGAGAAAAACTAAATGAAGCTGATCTGAACCTTCAGCAACCGAGAAATTAGGCTGCAATTTCGTTCTCTAACCACTGTCGAATGAGCTGTAAGAAAGTCACCCTTTTCTCACATTATTCTAACAACATAATTGGTCAAACTCATATTATTGCAGTATAGTTGGTTCCCAATATCCAATCACTAATGACAAACATGTAACCACTATACTATCATCCCGTGAATTACTAAAAATTGCCACCATCTCTAGACATTACTAAAACAAATCAATAGCAGCTCATTCAACTTAACCTGCGTCAAGTCAACTAGCCAACTGGAAAAGAGAAAACTAAATGAAGCTGATGTGAACCTTCAGCAACCGAGAAATTAGACTGCAATTTCGTTCGCTAACCACTGTCGAATGAGCTGTAAGAAAGTCACCCTTTCTTTACATTATTCTAACATCAATTTGCCAACATCTATGTGACATTGTTCTAACTACTTTTGTCTGTATGTACGCTTCGCATCGAGGCATCCTCATGTGGCATCTTTCTTTCCATCTGTAGAAACGCATCTTATGTACCGCAATTGAAAGGAATAGCTATTACTTATCTCCATATCAACAAATGTCCTACGGACATTTATTACCAAATTTCTATCTATTGAATATCAATCTCTTTTCTGTTAAAAAAAAAATATCAATCTCTTTTACTGCCTTAGTATCAGTACAATCTTCTTGGGATAAAAGAAAAGAACCCATTCATTATGAAGATCGATATGGGGGATGCCTTTCTTATTGACTTCTCCACATGTAGATGATTATGAAGATGGAACCAATTACTAAGAGAACCATTAGGAAGAAAGTTACCCCCTATTAAGTGAAAATTGAATTTCATTTTTTTTCTAAAATGTATTTGGTTTTAGGGTCAATCCAACAGAAAACTTGAAACTGTTATAATTGCGATAAATTTATCCAAAACTAATTTTTTGACCATAAAAAACCCCAAATTAGTACACTTATAACAAATTTAACTCAGACAATTTTTTTGTTAACCAAAAACTTCAAACCGGTACATTTGTTATAAATTTGTCCTCTATTAATTTCTGCTAAATAAAATTAGCACCATGAACAATCACAAATCGGTACACCTGTAACAAATAGAGGTAAAACTTCAAACCGGTATACCCCTTAACTACCACGTGTAATCTAACTCAACAATTTGATGGTAAAACTAAACAGACATTAACAGAGGGTAAATTTATCACAGATGTATCAGTTTGGAGTTTTTTAAATATTAACCCTTTGTTTTTATCTTTACTTCCTAACCGCTGTTATTATATACATCTTCTTGTTTATTTTTTCACATTGAAGCACGTAACCAGTACACCGTCATCATAACAAACTACGACGTCCACCGTATTATCATGCCTCATTTTTTTTTTTTTTTTTTTTTTTCTGTTTGTGATTTGAGGTTGTGATGCTGTATTATATAACAATGTAATTAGTCTAAGTCATGATGTTGTAGTATAGTTGGTTTATAATATCCAATCACTGATGACAAACAACTTTAACGAGTATTGCTCGTTAGTTTTTCTTTTATATATTTTTATTAATAGGCAAAAGAAAGTCAAGTGAAGTGTGCCGGATCCCAAATTTCATTCAAGGCTTCTGGTGTTCTCTCAACAAAAAACAGGTCTTCTTGTAGGGAGCAAAAGTAGAGCGGTCATATTCAATTAGAAAATGATAAGATTCACCCAATTTAAATGAGTCCAGATCTCGATTGATTTTAGTATGTCTCAAATGGTATCTACATGATCTAATGATTGTAATGTATTGACCTCACAAAAAATCAGTGCTTCTAGTGATTTCTTGAACTTATTCCGACTAAATAAATAAAGGTCCCTATTCTATACAAAAAAGAAATGGACAAAAATGATTTTACATGAGACAGCCAATTTGCTGGGGAAGTGAATAATGGTTCCCCATAAATTTACACAAACAAATATATACGAGAAAGATACATATTGTCACGCCCCGATCTTCCGAGTGCGTGCCCATCCCTTGGTGGTCGATTAAATAGCGACGTCCCAGGATGCGTCGCCGACCCATTCATTTTAAAGCACATGCGGAAGCGAATAATAATCCCCAGACAACAATCATATGGGATAGGAAAGCAGGGCCACAATTTTCAAACCACATCACACCTTTATATACACATATCAAACTATGTCATATACAATATTAGCTGACTATATACAAGGTCTGCATAAAAGGGGGAGGGGATAGAGGGCTACAGATCCTCTAATCAGTCGAGTCTTCAACTGAATACTCCGGGGTCTTTGGCTCCGATGGACTTGGGTCCACCACTGAACCACCTGGTGAGTCGACCGTGCCATTCTCAAAAGCAACCTCTAACACCGACATAGGGACCTTCGATTCTGGTATGGGACCCTCTCTTTGTCCATTCTACTCACGGCGATACCATGATCTGTATTGATGGGGTACCTTATGGGGTAGACCTGCATCAACCCAAACCACGGACCTCACGAGTTCATAGATCCATCCTCGAGGGTTCACATGAAGTAGAATATAACACCTTTGCTCAGTGACCTTCTTCGGTTGGCCAAAATGCTCAGGAGGAGTTGCCATCTAAGGACCTGAAAATGTTATCCCATAACGGGGTGAGATGACGTCTCAGCAAGTTCACCCCCTAAGTCCTGACTAAGAAGGAAATACGCCCCAAGGGCTGCCTAAGCACAAGCAGAAGTTAGAGGACTTACTTTTGCCTCAGTTCCTTTCTGCAAGTCAGTATAATTTGTAAAATCATCTAATCATTTCAATTCAGATCAACATCGATAGTCGACTTACTCGACTCCATATCATCGATACCATTTCTCAGTCATTCCATTCAATACTATCTATAAAGTTCGATCATATCAAGGACTGCTTACCGTAAGCTGAAGATAGATAGTATAGCTCACTCTAAGCTGATAAAATATACTGCTCACTCTAAGTTGATATATCATGGCATTCAGGCTGATATAGTATTCTGACAATGCTCACCAGAAGTTGCTAAGGTATACTGCTCACACTAAGCTGATATATCAAAGCTCTCAGGCTGATATAGAATATCCATGATGCTCACTCTAAGCTGATAAATAGTATACTACTCACACTAAACTGACATATCAAGGCCCGTAGGCTAATATAGAATAATGTTCTCACCAATTGAGAATTTCACCATTTTTATCAATCCCAATAAAAATAATCGTGTGTGGGTACACGGTCGGCCTTAGTCAAAATACAATATTTTCCTTTTTGAAAATCCCACTAATTCCAATAGTCCATAAACACGTTTTTGGCATTGTAAACCGACGCCTGATATTTTCTAATTAAAAACAGAAAATACTCAATTTTGGGATAAATTCCCAAAATTACAAATCTCACTCAATTAGCACAAATTAGCATCCAGATAAATAAACCAAACACACCATTGCAATCAGCACGAAATTCCAGTCACCAAATATCCCGGTCTAATCTCTGGAAAATAATAATTAATTAAATAATTACGAAAATTAATTAAATAAATACCAAAAAAGTAACTTAGGTCGGAAAAGCCTAAGTAAATACCAAAATGCGCCCGGAAAATTTCTAAACCTATCTAGATAAATACTATAGCTTATCTAGTCTCTAATTACGCTACTTTAACCACCTAATATGCATAAACAATTAATTAAATTGCTAATCCGTTCTAACTAACCACTTAATCCATACTTCACTTAAACTAATCAACCCTTAAGCATAATTAGCTTCCTAAGTGGAGATTAGTGAGTAAACTCATTGGATTTGCGAGTCGGTGAGTTCACTTCGACGAGGATGCGAAGATGGGCCACAAACTCCAAAGCGGGGGCACCTTTCGAGGTCGGGAAGGGCTTGGAAATGGGCCTCGAAGCCCACGGTGGTTGCTAGGTTCCGGCTTCTGTGGCTGGGCTAAAGGGGGCTGATCGAGTAGCCGGTTGGGCGAGCAAGGGTCGGTGAAGCTGCTGTGGCCTAGGCGGGTGACTTCGGTGGCTGGACGGCGGTGGCACGGCTCCGACGGTGGCCTAAGGAGGCTCGAGCTGGCAGGGGACGCGAGCAAGAGGGTCGAATGCCGGCGGGATGACGCGCGACGAACAGGTGAGCTCACGGCTGGGCGCGACGGGGGTGCGACACGGCCAGCGATGGCTCCGGCAAGGCTTGCGACGGCTAAGGAGGAGGGAGGCTCGGTGTCTCTGCAAGTTTTGAAGCTCCTTTGCTTTGGAAATGGAGAAGCCGACCAAGGGGGAAGAAGAAGAGAGACCACAACACATGGAGGGGGCCACCTTGCTTCAAACTATCTTCTTTGTCCCCTTGACCACGTCCCACCATGGCCAGCTGGTTCCTCAGCCACTTGCAGCCCACAAATCTTTCTCTAGAAGTTATTGAGATGGTTTAAAGGTGGTGGCCCAAAGGGGTTACGAATTTTGTACAAATTTACCTCAATTCCACTTCATTCTCTCTCCAATTGAAGTCAATTTCGGCCCTATGAAATCCACCATGGTGTCGTCGATCAAATTGACATTTTTCTACATCAATAGAACCAACTTGTACTTGAAAAATGCGATAAAAAAATGGTCCCCTGAATTTTCCAGACAAAAAGGCCCTATTTTGACTTGTCGCCAAATATCTGGGTTTGCAGAAAAATCTTCGGAGGATGAGTCGACGTTCCTAAAATGACTCGTTACATAGCAGAAATTTCAATTTCTGAAATCGGATTCAAATTCGTGGTTAGTTTCAATCTGGCGCGATTTTAGCGTAACCTATCATACCGGGTAGCTTTTAGAAACTTTTGGTGCAATTGACCTGTGGTCAATTTTCTTCGAGCCACAATGAACATTTTCGACACATTGGCGACTCTCGGTTGTCGTGAAAATCTCGATGTTTCAAATATGGACACAGGGTACCAAAAAAAATAGAAAAATTAGTCTAGTACTGATTGATGAGAATTTTGCAATTTGGTGGAATCACCCACGTTTGATCACCTATCTCAGTCAAACCGACCTGTCTCTGGTCTCTAATCGATTTTTAACTGTGCCATAATGATCTCTGCAGATGAACACGGTCGAGTAGTCAATTCCTGATCGAAATCTCAAGTCTATTGCATTAAAATCCTTTAATGACTTTCCTAGATAGTCTAGTTATCTCATGAGTGATCAGCTCAGAGAATAGCTGTGATGGCCCAAAGAAGGGGAATGGGTCCTCTCTAGTCCCACATCGCTTAGGGGGAGTCTTGGGGCTAGTTTATAAGGTTTTGGTCCCTCTAACCTGTGTGACGCATCTTAAAGCCGTGAGGACTCAGTGTCCAAAGCGGACAGTATTACACAGTAGGGCTCGGGTCGTTACAAATGGTGTCAGAGCCGACTCCCGACCACGTGTGGGGGTCACAGTGAGGACACTGTGCTCTTAAGGGGTGGAGAGTGTGACAGTCCAGGGAAGGGGTAGGGGTCCTCTCTAGTCCCACATCGCTTAGGGGGGAGTCCTGGGGCTAGTTTATAAGGCTTTGGTCCCTCTAACCTGTGTGACGTGTTTTAAAGCCGTGAGGACTCAGTGTCCAAAGCGGACAATATTACACAGTGGGGCTCGGGTCGTTGCAATAGCATTATAGGCGCGTCAATGAAAGGCCTGATTTATTTAATTGAAAATAGAATTGAAATTTCAGGATGTCACAACTCTTCCCCTCTTATAAAAATTTCGTCCTCGAAATTTAAACCATCACAATATTTTAGACAAAAAGTGGGGGTACAATTGTCTCATCGAATCCTCGCTTTTCCAAGTTGCTCCTTCAGTGCCGTGGTGTTGCCAGACCACTTTAACCAATGGAATCGTCTTGGTACGCAGAATTTGTTATTTCTGATCCACAATCTGAACCGGGCTTTCTACGTACGACACTCTGTCGTCTACTTTCAATTCCTCAAAATTAAGCATGTGGGTTGGGTTAGGCTCATACTTCCTCAACATTGACACGTGAAAGACGTCGTGCACTTGCGCCAGTCTCGGCGGTAATGCAAGACGATACGCTAGGATCTCGATTCTCTCTAGAATCTCAAAGGGATCTACGTACCTCGGACTCAGTTTTCCTTTCTTTGCCAAAGCGCGAAGTATCCCTCATTGGTGACACCTTCAGAAAAACGTGATCACTAACTTGGAATTCCAAAGGCCTTCGACGCTTATCTGCGTAGCTTTTCTGGCGTCTCTGAGCGGGCTTTAACCTAATCCTGATGACTGCGACTGCATCCACTGACTGCTGAACCAACTTTGGGCCTGTGATCTTCCTTTCCTCGACTTCATCCTAACACACTAGCGTTCTACACGCTCTGCCATACAACGCTTCAAAAGGAGCCATCTGAATGCTTTGCTGGTAGCTGTTGTTGTAGGCAAACTCAACAAGATGAAGTTGTTCCTCCTAGCTTCCCTTGAAATCCAGCACGCAAGCTCGCAGCATGTCTTCAAGGGTTTGGATCGTCCTCTCAAACTGGCCATCCGTTTGAGGATGATATGCCGTATTGTATTGCAGCTTCGTTCTTAAGGCAGCCTGCAAACTTTTCCAAAATGCGGCTGTGAATCTCGGGTCTAAAGTAATCGTCACCGGCACTCCATGCAGACGAACTATCTGGCGTACGTACAACTCTACGTGCCTGTCCAAATCAAGGTCTTTCCGTACTGCGATGAAGTGAGTCGACTTTGTCAGTCTGTCAACCTCTACCCAAATGGAATCATTACCTCTCTAACTCCTCGGTAAGCCTGTCATGAAATCCATTGTGATGTGTTCTCATTCCCACTCTAGGATCTCGAGAGGTTGCAAAAGTCCTCCCGGCTTACAATGCTGTGCTTTCACTTGCTAACATGTCAGATACTTGGCGACATGCTTGGCGATGTTCGCCTTCATACCTAACCACTAGTAGTGTTGACGCAGATTCTGATACATCTTTGTACTGCCAAGATGAATGCTGTAACTGCTACGATGAGCTTCTAATAAGATCTCCTCTCTAAGCTCTGCATTGTCAGGTACACATAATCGTCCTCGGAACCTCAGTGTTCCATCCTCAGAAATCTGAAAATTAGCCTTTCTCTTATTAGTGTCCTCTCGTAGAATCTTTTGAACATCTGGATCTGTTGGCTGAAGTGCCTTGATCGCGATCTGAACATCCGGCTCAATTCTGAGGGTGGTCATTAGATTCGAAAGGTGGTCTACCTCAAACTTGAAAACGAATCTCGAGCTCTCTCGAGTAAATTCCACTCCTTAACCAACATACGTGCGATTGAAGACTTCCAACTAAAAGCGTCTGTGACCTTATTCGCCTTTCCTGGGTGATACAGAATATCACAATCGTAGTCCTTTAGAAGTTCCATCCAGTGATGTCTCATATTCAACTCCTTCTGAGAGAATAGGTACTTGAGACTTTGATGGTTGGTGAAGATCTAGAATCTTTCTCCACACAAATAATGTCTTCAAATCTTCAAAGCGAAAATGATTGCTACGAGTTCCAAGTCGTGCGTCGGGTAATTCAGCTCATGAGGTCTCAACTGACAAGAGGCGTATGCAACGACCCTACCATGTTGCATCAGTACGCAACCCAGTCCTCTCAACGACGCATCACCATAGATTTCGTATCCTCTAGGACCAGATGGAATGGTCAGCACAAGTGTGGTAGTCAGCTTCTGCTTAAGCTCTTGGAAACTACACTCGCACTTGTCTGTCCATACAAACTTCTCTTCTTTCTTCAAGAGTCGAGTTAACGGCGATGCCAAAGCCAAAAATTCTTCCACAAACCTTCTGTAGTAACCTGCCAAACCCAGAAAACTTATGATCTCTGTCACTGTAGTCGGTCTTGGCCAGTTGATCACTGCTTCAATCTTGTTTGGGTCCACGGAGATTCCTTCGCCTGAAATCACGTGACCTAGGAACGCAACACTAGTCAACCAAAACTCGCATTTGCTAAACTTGGCGTACAACCCATGAATCCTCAGGGTTTGAAGTACCAATCTCAGATGACTCTCATTCTCTTCATCACTCCTCGAATACACCGGAATATCATCGACGAACACAATCATAAACTGATCCAGATATTCTTTAAACACTCGGTTCATCAGATCCATAAATGCAGCTGGAGCGTTCGTCAAACCGAATGGCATTACCGTGAATTCATAATAGCCGTATCGAGTACGAAACACTGATTTCGGTATGTCCTCCAACCTAATCCTCATCTAATGATATCATGTCCTCAAGTCGATTTTTGAAAATATTGATGCTCCTTGCAACTGATCAAACAAGTCGTCGATCCTTGGCAATGGATACTTATTCTTGATCGTTACCTGATTGAGTTGACGATAGTCGATTCACAGACGCAACAAACCATCTTTCTTCTTCATGAACAGAACTGGTGCTCCCCAAGGTGATGCATTAGGACGTATGAATTCCTTATCAACAACTCTTGCATCTGCACCTTCAGTTCTTTCAACTCAGACAACGACATCTGGTAAGAAGCCTTAGAGATTGGTTTTGTCTTGGGTGCTAACTCAATCACAAACTCGATCTCTCTCTCTAGCGGTAAGCTTGGCAATTCCTTTGGGAATACATATGGAAATTCTTGTACCACTGAGATATCTTCGATCTTTAGCTCCTCAACTCTCGTATCCACGACAGTAGTCAGGTAACCTTGACAACCCCCGTCTAATAAACGAGTTGCCTTAAGCGACGAGATCAAGGTAATCGAGGGTCCTTCTCGATTCCCAACAAACTCGAAACTCTCACCCTCTAACGGGTCAAATTGAATCGCTTTACGATAACAGTCCATCTTAGCTCATTGCTTGGTGAGCCAGTCCATGCCAATTATCAAATTGAAATCATACATGGCTAGGACTAATAAGTCTATATTCCCCTCTTGCTCACCAATCACTAACTTGCAACCAATACAACCCAATGCAGCTAACACCTTATCCTTCAATGGTGTAGATATGCTAACCACTGACTCCAGTAATACAGGATTTAATTATATCAGCTTAACATATTGCTCGGCAATAAAAGAATGAGTCGCGCCAGGCTCGAATAAAGCATAAGTAGCATGGTCGTTCGGTGAAACCGTACTTGTAATTACATCAAGCACGTCCTATGCCTGACCTCTGGTGATGGCATACACTGTCCCTTGAGTTGGGGGTCTGTTTTGCTCACCCTGCGGTGCAAACTGTGGCGACTGCTGTTGTCCCCTCAGTCTTCTGGGACAATCTCTGGCCATGTGACCCTGTTGGCCACATTCAAAACAAGCGCCTGTTCTTCGAGGGCACGGGGTCGTACCATGTCGTCTTCCATAGAAGCGACATACGCCATTCTGATTTGGCGCTGACTTTCCAATTCCACCCTTCTCGCTGGGCGGAACATGGAACCTTCCTTCGGTCATGGGCCTCTTCCCATGCCGGTTCCTATCTCAATTCGAATTAAATCTCGATCCAGACGAGGCGGCTTGTTCGTTCAAACTTCTTTCTATGAGCTGGGCTCGGTTGTATACCTCACAATAGTCCTTCAGATCAAACGGCACCAGCGAGTTTTTCAGCTCTAATCAAAGGCCATTCTTGAACCTTCTAGCCTTATCTTCGGGATCCTCCATCAACCTCAGAGCATACTGAGAAAGCTTCGCGAACTTGACCTCGTACTGGTCAACAGTCATCATCCCTTGGCAGAGGTGTTGAAATTCCTCCATCTTCTGTTCTTGGGCGCTACCTGAAAAGTACTTGTAGTTGAAGGCCCTAAGGAAAGCGTTCCACACCGGGACCACACCTTCCGGAAATACTGTACCTTTGGCGGCCCTCCACCAGGTATTCCTGTCACCGCGCAGTTGATATACTGCCAGGACAACTCTTTCTTCTTCATTGCAATTCAGAAGTGCAAAAGCCTTTTCCAGGTCCTAAATCCATAGCAAGGCAGTCTCGGGGTCTCCAGTACTAGTGAACCTTAGCGGGTTCAGCTTTAAGAACTGTTCCACTAACTTGTAAATCGGTCTCTCCCTCTCCACAACTAGGTTCCTAGCTGGAACTTCGGCAGGTGTAGCAACGGCGGCAATAACAGCAGTAGCAGTAGCTTGAGCGATGGCGGCAGTGGCGTTGGCTTGATTCTGGGCCTGCTGCCCCATCAGATCTCTTATCGCTTCAAGTGCCTGCATGATCCCTTCAAACCTGGGATCAGCAGTGGTTACTACCCTAGCACCAACAGGCGGCGGTGCTACTCCACTAGCGTTAACTTGAGCTAGCGTTCTATCACGGCTTCCTCAGGTATCGACCCTCGTCAGTGTCTTACCTCGAGTCATGGGCCCTAAAGTACGCTTTCTAGGAGTCCTCTGCTCTTGATCACTCATACTGCAAGTTTTCTACTGAATCATTTCTTCCAATTCCACACTGAATTAAAAGCTGAGCTCCGATCCTCTGAGCACGTGCCCATCCCTCGATGGTCGATTAAATAGCGACGTCCCAGGATGCGTTGCCGACCCATTCATTTTAATGTGCATGCGGAAACGAATAATAATCCCCATACAACAATCATATGGGATAACAGGGCCACAATTTTCAAACCACATCACACCTTTATATACACATATCAAACTATGTCATATACAATATTAGCTGACTATATACAAGGTCTGCAAAAACCGGGGGGGTAGAGGGCTATAGATCCTCTAATGAGTTGAGTCTTCAATTGAATACTCCGAGGTTCTTGGCTCCGACGGACTCGGGTCCACCACTGAACCACCTGGTGGGTCGGTCGTGCCTTTCCCAAAAGCAACCTCCAGCACCGACATAGGGACCTCAGATTCCGGTATGGGACCCTCTCTCTATTCATTCCACTCACGACGATACCATGATCTGTATTGATGGGGTACCTTATGGGGTAGACCCGTATCAACCAAGACCACGGACCTCATGAGTTCATAGACCCATCCTTGAGGGTTCCCATGAAGCGGAATATAACACCTCTGCTCAGTGACCTTCTTCGGTTGGCCAAAATGCTCGGGAGGAGCTGCCATTTAAGGACCTGAAAATGTTATCCCATATGGGGTGAGACGACGTCTCAGCAAGTTCACCCCCTAAGTCCCGACTAGGAAGGAAATACGCCCCAAGGGCTGCCTAAGCACAAGCACAAGTCAGAGGACTTACCTTTGCCTCATTCCTTCCTGCAAGTCAGTATAATTTGTAAAATCATCCAATCATTTCAATTCAGATCAACATCGATAGTCGACTTACTCGACTCCTTATCATCGATACCATTTCTCAGTCATTCCATTCAATACTATCTATAAAATCCGATCATATCAAGGACTGCTTACCCTAAGCTGAAGATAGATAGTATAGCTCACTCTAAGCTGATAAAGTATACTGCTCACTCTAAGCTGATATAAAAATGGAATAAGACGGGCGTTATGAAATGGACCGGTGGACGCCCTCTTTTTCATGGCATTCAGGCTAATATAGTATACTTACAATGCTCACCAGAAGCTGCTAAGGTATACTGCTTACACTAAGCTAATATATAAAAGTCCTCAGGCTGATATAGTATATTGTTCTCACCAACTGAGAATTTCACCATTTTTATCATTCCCAATAAAAATAATCGTGTATGGGTACACAGTCGGCCTTAGTGAAAATGCAATATTTTCCTTTTTGAAAATCCCACTAATTCCAATAGTCCATAAACACGTTTTTGGCGTTGTAAACCGACGCTTGATATTTTCTAATTAAAAACAGAAAATACTCATTGGGATAAATTCCCAAAATTACAAATCTCACTCAATCGGCACAAATTAGCATCCAGATAAATAAACCAAACACACCATTGCAATCAGCATGAAGTTCCGGTCACTGGCTATCCCAGTCTAATTTTCGAAAAATAATAATTAATTAAATAATTACGAAAATTAATTGAATAAATACCAAAAAAGCAACTTAGGCTGAAAAAGCCTAATTAAATGCCGAAACGGGCCTGAAAAATTTCCGAGCCTATCTAGATAAATCTACAGCTTATCTAGTCTCTAATTACGCTACTCTAACCACCTAACATGCATAAATGATTAATTAAATTACTAATTCATTCTAACTAACCACATAATCCATACTTAACTTAAAATAATCAACCCTTAAGCATAATTAACTCGCTAAGCGGAGATTAGTGAGTAAACTCACTGGATTTGCGAGCCGGTGAGTTCACTTCGACAGGGACGCGAAGACGGGTCACAAACTCCAAAGCGGGGGCACCTTTCGAGGTCGGGAAGGGCTTGGAAATGGGCCTCAAAGCCCACGGTGGTTGCTGGGTTCTGGCTTCTATGGTTGGGCCGAAGGGGGCTGATCGAGCGGCCGGTTGGGTGAGCAAGGGTCGGCAGAGTTGCTGCGGCCTACGCGGGTGACTCCGGTGGCTGGACGGCAGTGGCACGGTCCGACGGTGGCCTAAGGAGGCTCGGGTTGGCGGGGGATGTGAGCAGGAGGCTCGAATGCCGGCGGGGCAGCGGGATGATGCGTGACGAGTAGGCGAGCTTGCGGCTGGGTGCGATAGGGGCGCGACGGCCAACAATGGCTCCAGCGAGGCTTGCGACGTCTAGGGAGGAGGGAGGCTCAGTTTCTCTACAAATTTTGAAGCTCCTCTGCTCTGGAAATGGAGAAGCCGACCAAGGGGGAAGAAAAGAGAGATCGCAGCACATGGAGGGGGCCACCTTGTATCAAACTATCTTCTTTGTCCCCTTGACCATGTCCCACCATGGCCAGCTGGTTCCTCAGCCACTTGCAGCCCACAAATCTTCCTCTAGAAGTTATTGAGATGGTCCAAAGGTGGTGGTCCAAGGGGGCTACGAATTTTGTATAAATTTCCCTCAATTCCACTTCATTCTCTCTCCAATTGAAGTCAATTTTGGCCCTATAAAATCCACCATGGTGTCCTCGATTAAATTGACATTTTTCTACGCCAATAGAACCAACTTGCACCCCAAAAACGCGATCAGAAAATGGTCCCTTGAATTTTCCGGACAGAAACGGTCCTATTTTGACTTGTTGCCAAAAATCTCGGTTTGCAAAAAAATCTTCGGAGGATGAGTCGACGTTCCTAAAGTGACTCGTGATATAGTAGAACTTTCAATTTCTGAATCGGATTCAAATTCGCGGTTAATTTCAATCTGGCGCGATTTTAGCGTGACCTAGCCTACTGGGTAGCTTTTAGAAATTTTTGGTGCAATTGACCCGTGGTCGATTTTCTTCGTGCCACAATGAACCTCTTTGACACATTGGCGACTTTCAGTTGTCGTGAAAATCTCGAGGTTTCAAATATGGATATAGGGTACTAAAACGATAGAAAAATCAGTCTAGTACCGATCGACAAGAATTTTTGCAATTTGATGGAATCACCCACGTTTGATCACCTATCTCAGTTGAACCGACCTATCTCTGATCTCTCGATTTTTAACTATGCCGTAATGATCTCTGCAAATGAACACGGTCAAGTAGTCAATTTCTGGTCGAATTCTCTAGTCTATTGCATTAAAATCTTTTAGTGACTTTCTCAGATAGTCTAGTTATCTCATGAGTAATTAGCTCAGAAAATAGCAATATAGGTGTGTCAATGAAAGGCCTGATTTATTTAATTGAAAACATAATTGAAATTTCAGGATGTCACACATATGCTAATCTATATAGTGTAAATAATTTAGATGATTTATTTAGTTTCCGAAGTGATGCATCATAATTTTGACGGCCTAAATGATGCATCATTATTTTGGAAACCCAAAATCATTTACGCTTTATTTTTTTTTTGTGGAAAATGAATTACTCGGAAAATATTTTTTTTTTTTAAAAATCACTTGTATCACTTGCAAAAATGACCAAATGAAAAATATTAAAATTGTCCGTGAAAATGTTCAAACATAAACTATTATCAATAATGAAAGTGTTATTAATGAATTATTTATTTTAAGTGATATAAGTGATAATTTGTAGAAAAATATCTTTTGAATTATTCATTTCTGGCAAAATAAATGCCCTGTTAGATTTAAATGGGAATGGGAAGAAAATGGTCCATCTTAGTAGAAAGAAAACACCAATGCAGTAGAGAAATCCAAGTTCAACCGTTGCCCGTTGCATCTTCTGGTCTTTGAAAAAATCACCACAAAATTATTTTTGACTGGAAGCCAAGTTAAAGTCTCAAATTGCTTACCACTAGACAATTGCAATTACAGGTGAGTGTGATCCCCCCTCTTGATTTGTTGGCTTTGCACAAATAGTCCCGATCAATCGTTCTATGCCAAAATATTTTTAATCTAAATAAATCAATAAACAATCCATATATATTTCCGGATGAAGAGGAAATTCGACCTAGGTAGACAAATTTCTATTATTCATTCTAATAATGGAAGTTTGGTCCATTCACTCTAATATTTTGCCTTCCAAGCAAGTAAAAATCTAGAACCTCACTAATTTCATGCTTTTGCTCTTAGGGTTCTTGATCCTCAAAAAATCTGAATGAATGTCTTTTCTCTTGATAACAGAAATCTCTGAAGAAGTTTTCTTTGCCTTGATTACATCCTGCATTTCGATTTTTTTTTTTTTGTTCAGGGGAGGATTTATCCATTAAGCATGCCCACCAATTATTAAAAGCATCATCAGGGAAAAAAATACACTATACTATGTAAAAAAAAATACATTTCATAATCTTCCCTGAAATTGATTTCAATTATCTATACTATATAATTTTTATTGTTAAATATATCTACTTGTTTATTTCTTCCATAAGGAGACATGTACTGGGTAAACCATCATCCTCATAAACTACAATTTCCGCCATATTATCATGTCTTACTTTTTTTTTTTTTTTTTCCAATTTGTAATTTGAGGTAGTACATTAAAGGTGTCAACATAATTGATTCTACTTAGGATACAAGTAAAAACCATTTGGTTGTGATGCAATATTATAGAACAATATAATTAGTCAAAGTCATAATTTTTAGTACGGTTGGTTCATAATATCCAATCGCAAAACCCACCTGTGGGCAGCCGTGCTAGTATTCGTTCTTTCCTGCTTCGATACAGTCGAGAGTTCGAAACCCTGCATTGCCATCGCGATTTAAGTGGGGCGCCCTAGTGGTTTGTTGCTGGGCCAGCTTCCCCCGAGATATAGTCATCCAAATAGCTTCGGTGAGATCCGCCGGTGCCACCGAGCACCGGAGGGCCCTGTAACCCCGACTAGCGTAAGCGAAAGGGGGCTCAAGCGGATCCTTGGTTACTAAAAAAAATATCCAACACAAATGACAAACAACTTTAACGACTGTGCGCTTGTTAGTTTTATCTAATCCCGGTGGAATGAGCTGGAAGGAAGGCACCCTTTTTACGATATTCTAATGTCAATTTGGCAACATATGTAATAGGATTTTCTAATTAGTTTGTCTGTTTGGAAGCTTCGCATCAAGGCATCTTCAAGCGGTATCGTTGTTATTAGTTAACACGTTGCATGTACCGCAATGGCAAGGAATAGCTATTAGTCAATTTCATATCAACAAATTGTCCTGCAATCTATTAACAAAATTGTACTTAATCCATTTCAACATGTTTTACTGCCTCTGTATTCGTACAATCCTCTTGGGATATAAAGAAAGCGAAGAACCCACTCATTCTGGAAATTCGAGAGTCCTGGACATCTCAACTGTCAAAAGTTTGCAAATGTACACTTAAGTGTCAAAATCGAATTAAAATGAATCAGTTAAGTGTCAATAACAAAAAATCCTAGCAAAAATGCTGACATTGCATTTTTTCGGCGAAATAAATGCAAAGCACTGACGTGGCTAGATAAACAAAAAACGACATTGATTTGCACGTTGATATGGTAAGATAAGTTGAAAACGATATCGTTTTACCTCGGATTTGAATTTTAATATAAATATTAATTAAATTAAATTTAAAAATAAATAATTAAAGAAGAAGAAGAAGAAAATTGCGAAGCGATTGGCAAGGGCTATGCAAGCCCTCGTCGACGCTTCCCCACCATCGGCAGAATAGGCTAGCGACCCTTGTTGGAACTATGCCAGGGCCGTGACCCTTGCCTTAGATCTAGGCAAGGGCTTGCAGGTCCTCTTTGCAGTTGGCTAGGGCCCAATGACCCTTGCTGACCCTCCCCCCATTGTCATCAGCCTTTCCTGGCAACGATGGGAAGGTGGCGGCGAGGGCTTGCACAACATTCGCCGATCACTTCTTCAGTCTTCTTCTTCCTTTTATTATTATTGTTGTTGTTGTTATTTAGTTTTAAATTTAATTCGATTAATATTTATATTAAAATTCAAATAATAGGTAAAATGATGTCGTTTTGGCTTTTCTTTACTAATTCAGCTTTCTGGCAAACCATGTAGGTGATTTATATTATTAAAAATAAGCCATGTCGGATTTGTAGCACCTCTCGCTGGAATTGGCACTTAAATGTCACATTTTTTAAAGATAGTGGCATTTAAGTGTATCTTTTGGAATTTTTGTCACTTAATGTCTCCCCGTATCAAGTTTTGGCATTTGCGTTGTATTTACACGGGGTGTCCTTCTCATTAACCTCTCTATATATAAGTGATTATGAAGGTGGAACCAATTACTAATAGAATCGTTAAAAAAGAAGTTACACCCTACTATGTAAAAATTGCATTACATATATTTATTCTACTTAATCTTTACTATCTTCTCGGTATAGTTGTATGCATCTTGTTATGTATTTCTTTCGTAAACGAAACATGTAATCAGTACACGGTCATCCTCATGATATACAATGTCCCACATATCATCATGTCTTATTTTCCTTCCATTTGTAATTTGAGGTAGTGCATTAAACATGTCGACAAAATTGATTCCACTTAGCAAACAATCAAAAACCATTTGTTTATAATGCAATATTATAGGACAATATAATTGTTCAAAGGCTTGATATTTAAGTACAGTTCGTTCACAATATTCATGACAAAAAACTATAACGAGTATTCATCGTGAGTTTTCTTTTTCTATTTTTTCTTAATTAGTGGAAGAAGCAATTCAAGTCAAGCGTGCTGGATCTCAAATTTCAATCTAAGCTTCGAATGCACCTGTGTGAAACTGCAGATCTATATATTTCATCGTTCACAAGTGAGTTCGGATAACTAAAGGTTTGTGCAGAGATGGTATGGCATTAACATGTATTCCCATATATGAACCCATGATTCCACCCACATAGAAGGAGCCAACTATAATGCCTTGTGAGTGTGTGAAAAGGAAAAAAAGTTCATTACATAATCGGATGGATTTAACATAAGGCCACAACTCAATTAGATATTGATTATGCAAACAAGGTCGTCATAATCATCCAACTTGCCCAAGGCAAGGACAAACAAAACCACGCATATTTACTATCAATCAATTATCAATTACCATGATAATCTAATATCCATATACTGTAGATTCTCTGGTCATTGCTGCTATATTGAAGGTCCTCATATGCTCCTAGCTTCATTTAAATTGGGATTTAGGGTCTCACCTTCATTAAAGATTCCTTGCACGAATGCTCTCCTAACCTAAGAAAGAGTTCCAGTCTTTGGTAAAATGTCTGCATCTATTCTTCAATCGACCTTAAAACAGTTGTGAATTTTGGTGGTCGTCTTCTAATTTTCGGATAAAATAAGTTTTTTTTTTTTTTCGCAACTACATGCTAATACCCATATCATCATCATTAGGCGCTAACATGCGCGAGTAAGAGAACTTTGTGATATTATAAAGTGGACCGGACTTTGACCCGGCACATCCATCCTGCAAAAAGAGAGGAAGTGCTATCGCAACCTAATTTACATTAAATTAGGAGCATCAGTATTGCTCTTTGGTTTTCTTTTCTATGATTTTTTTGTTTAAACAAAAAAAAAAAGCAAGTCAAGTCAAGTGTGCTGTTGACCAAAAAAAAAAAAAAAAAAAGAAAGTCAAAGTGTGCTGGATCTCAAATTTCTATCAAAAGCACGTGGATAGGTTACAGGAAGGTCAAAGTGTCCTGGACCTCAAATTTCAATTAAAAGCACGTGGATAGGTTCCAGGCACCCACCGGATAATGCTGCGGAAGAAATTACTATCTTTATTTATTTATTTATTTGTTAGTAGAGAGTATTGTGTCGATGATAAAAAGTGGAAGACTGAGGATCCTTGGAGATCACAGCCGCGGGGCGGACTGTGTTGTCTGAGCACTGAGGTAATCTAAGGTTTCTTGCTCTTCTCCGTTTACTGTTTCGACTGCTTTATTTTCTTCTGGTGGAGTTGAATGAGGGTTTTTTATTTTTGTTTGATTGTAGATCCGAATTGAGTTCCGAGAGACATTTCTGCAATTCCGGGATCTCGGATTTCCGTATTCATCTTCTCTGTTTCCTGCTTTCTTTTGAGGTTTTGCTCTGTCAATCTCCATTACTGCCTTTGTATTTGGACAATTCTATCGAGATGGAAGGCTGAGAATCCGTGGAGATCACAGCACCGGGGCGGACCATGTTGTCTGAGGACTCCTAAGGTAACCTGTGGTTCCTTGCTCTTCTCTGTTCACTGTTTCGATCGCTCTATTTTCTTCCGACGAGTTGAAATGAGAATTTTTATTTATGTTTGATCGTAGATCCGGAAATGAGTTCCGAGAGACATTTCTGCAATTCCCGGATCTCGAATTTCCATATTAATCTTCTATGTTTCCTGCTTTCTTTCCAGGTTCTGCTCCGTCAATCTCCATTACTGCCTTTGTATTAGGACAATTCTCTCGACATGGAAAGAAAACAACCCACTCCTTCAGAAGATCCGATACAGGGGGCGTCTTCCTCATCGACCTCTCCGCATAGAGGTGACTATGGTGGCGGAACACAAAGACCGAAGGGAAATGATCACGACGTGTTCTTGAGCTGTAAAGGGAAGACCATTAGCGAATCTTTCTCCCAAGATCTCTATACTAGCCTTGTTCATGCAGGAATTTACACATTCTACAGTGTGCACCAATCGGGTCGTAAGATGGGTTCAAGAATTCTCGACGGTCTTATGCAGTTTAAAATCTCAATTCCAATTTTCTCGCCGTACTATGCTTTCAGCCAATCGGGCCTTCGTGAGCTTGTTCAAATGTTGAAATGCAAGAGAAGCAGTGGGCAAATAGTGTTGCCCATATTTTATGGAGTGAGACCCTCGGTAGTGCAACATGTTGAAGGGAGATTTAGACAAGCTTTTTCTAGATATGAAGGTCGGGTGGACAAAATGGAACTAGGGGAATGGAGAACAGCGCTCGTCGAAGTCGGTTCCTTGAGAGGATGGGCAACAGAGAACTTTGCCTATGGGTATATTATTCTTCACCGAAACATCATTTAATTTCTCATGAGTAGGTCTTTTTCGAAAAATAATTTAAATATTGCCCTCCTATAGCTGAAATTCAGTGTTATTTGACAGGAATGAAGGAGCATTGATTAAACTAGTTGTCACAAGAGTTGTAAGCTTGTTAAAAAGAACTTTCAAGCTTCCCAAAGAGTTGGTTGGAATTGATGATCACGTGAAATATATTATGAGCTCATTGGATCCTAAATATAATGATACAAGGATTATCGGAATCTGTGGAGTGTGTGGAAGCGGTAAGACAACTCTTGCAAAGGTCCTATGGAACAATCTCTTTGGTGATTTTGAACATCTTAGCTTTGTACCAAATATTCAAGAAGTATCGCTACGCATGGGTATTGAGTTCTTATAGGAAGAGCTCATTTGCGATATACAAAGAAGTCCACATACAGTGTCTAATGTTGGTGAGGGAATCGGCATCATTAAATCTCAATTTACAAGTAAGAAAGTCCTTGTTATTCTTGATGATATGGATGATGATATTCACCTAAATGCCTTGGTTGGAGATGGAAATTGGTTAAAAGCAGGAAGTATAGTCATAATAACTACTAGAAACATGAGTATTCTTGATAAGGCCAATGCAGACCCCAAGTACAAACTCAACCATTGGACTTTGGATCAAGCATTGAACTTATTTAGTAGACATTTATTTGGAAAGGATTCTCCTCCCAAGGCTTATGAGCATATATCTCGTGATGTCGTATCTAGTATAGCGAGGATTCCCCTTATGCTTGAACTTACAGGTTCATTTTTCCACCAAAGAAAAGAAGAAGTATGGGAAGATACATTTATGAAGTTAAAGGACGATCTGAATAATAAGAACGATCAACGTGTGCTGCAAATAACTTACGAATCTTTAGATTATGAGCAGCAACAGATATTTTTGGATATTGCATGTCTTTCTATTGAATCATCTAAACAACATCCAACTTATATGTGGGATTCGTGTGGTTTTTTACCAAAGGAGGGGATTGGAGTATTGAAAGATATGTCCCTAATTGAAATTGACAAAGATGACAAGCTAATAATGCGTAAACATCTGAAAAATTTTGGAATGGAAATTGTTCATCTAGAAGATCAAAAGGGGCTTCAGCAGTGTAGCAGGTTATGGGATTATGGGAAGCCCAAGATGTGCTTGACAACAAGAAGGTATGAGTTTTCTCTACTTGTCTTAGACACTGGATGGGAGTCCATCTTCTCTTTATTGTTTGCGATAAAAATTATCGTTGGTCTCAAGTCTGCAAAACTTGCCGCTTCTACCAGCAAAAATTGATTGTTATTCTTGCCTAATTAGGGGACATAATTGAGGAGCAATTTGTTAGTTATTGATGATCAATATATACTTTTTTACCTTGTAGTATTGTCACAACAAAATTACAAAAAGAGAATGTTTGACAGAGCATTTTAGAGAAACCTAACACGTCAAATGGTTGATGAAATAATTGGTGGAAACATACTTTTGCAACTCACCATCTCATATTCTCCTTATGATCCATGTGCTCTTTCTTCTTCCTTTCTATTTCTCTCTTTATATATATATCCTCCACAAAGGTAGACTGATCAAATTAAGTTAATCAAATATTTACAGTCTAATTAATCCTCGAAATTACGAGATATTGCATTACAGTAGAAAATGTGAAGTACGTCTTAAATCTCGTGCATAACACAAGACTTCTACTACAATCTATAGCCCTTGAAAAATAGAAAATCTAAACATTAGTACCATGCAATATAAAGAAGAAAACAGTTATAGAAAGAAGTCATTGCTAAAAAATATAAACATAAATAAGTAAGTAATAGACACATTTAATGTTGAGATCAAAGGGTTTGAGGAATGACCTAAAATCATTTTGTTATGCCTTTTGGTTTTATAACTAATTATCATTTTTTTTATAAATTTCTAAAAAAGTTGTAAATGTAAGTTTTTTTTTTAATCATTAGAATATAAATTGTGATGATTCGATATAAAAAATATAATGTTTTTAATAGACACATTTCTTCATATTTTTAATAGTAATTTAGGGGTGTTTGTTTTTGAAGAAATGTATTCAATATGTGATTTGCAATCGCGTTAAGTTTCAACCTCAACTTCATAGACAAAAATTTCTTGGTTTGCGAACAAATGAAATACATATCATAAATACTTGAAGCTATGTCATTATTTATAACTCAACAAGTTTCTGGCTACCTAAAAAATAGGAAAAATGCCTCTATTCTCCTGTGACACACATGTAATCTTTACTAATAATAAATATATATTTTTAATTTTACTTCCACCTTGAATGGCTTTCTTATATTTATTCTTAAAATTGAATTATCTTCAACAATATGTCCCATTCGACACATTATCAGTTAAATTTATTAATATTCCTTAATTACTTCCATTTGAAATAGTATGTTTATAATGTGATTTGCAATGGCATAACCACATTAAATGTCGATCTCAACTTCATGTGAACAATTAGATTCTCCTACAGGGAAATTCCTCCTTTTGGTAAAGATGACATACATTCATAAATCCTTGGAGCTATGTCATTATTTTTAGGGTTAATACCTTGAAAAATCCCAAACTGGTACACTTGTGACAAATTTACCCCAAACTATGTTTTTGACCACAAAAAACTTCAAACTGGTATACTTTTGACAAATTTACCCCAAATTGGTACACTTATGAAAACTTTACCCTCTGTTAGTTTTTGTTAAATTTTACTGTCAAATTATTAAGTTAAATGACATGTGACAGTTGATTGGTATACCAATTTAGGATTTTACGCTCTTTTTGTCATAGTTTACAATTTTTTTTTTATTTTTTTGTATTAATCCAATTTAGCGGAGGGTATATTTGTCACAAATTTACCAGTTTTTGTTTTTTGCGGTCGAATAAATTAGTTTGGGGTAAATTTGTTATAAATGTACCAGTTTAGGGTTTTTTTATGGTCAGTCGGGGTAAATTTGTCACAGGTGTACCGGTTTGGGGTTTTTCATGGTAAAAAAAAATTGTTTGGGTAAATTTGTCACAAGTGTACTAGTTTGAGGTTTTTCAGGGTATTAACCCTTATTTTTAACTCGACAATTTTATGGACCTAAAAAAGTACAGAAATGCCTCTATACACATGCAATGAACATGCAATCTCCACTAGCAAAACTTTATAAATTTTTCCATCCATCATTAATAACCTTCCCATATTTATTCTTAAAATTGAATGACTTTCCAAAATGCGTCCTTTTTGACACATTATTTGTTAAATGTATTAATATTCCCTAATTACTTCCATTTGTCCTTCTACTTCTTTAGTTTATATCACGTACTACTTTATGCAATTTTTTTTTTCTTTTTTCTTTTTTAGTGATTACTCCTCTCTATAATTGTTTTCTTCTTCATATTGCATGGTAAGAATGTTTAGATTCTCTATGTTTCAAGTGATGTAGTTGTAGTAGAAGTCTTGTGTTCTGCACGTGATTTAAGACAGACTTCGCATTTTCTATTGTAATGCAATATATGGTAATTTCGAGGATTAGTTAGACTGTAAATATGTGATTAACTTAATTTGATCGGACTACCTTTGTGGAAGAGATATAAAAAAAGAGGAAAAGAAGAAGAAAGAGCACATGGATCATAAGAAGAATATGAGATGGTGACTTGCATATGTTTCGGGGCATATTTGCTTAGTCACCAATTATTTCATCAACCATTTGAAGTTTGTCCGGTCATTCCTCAAACCAATCTCATAGTTTAATATTTGCTTATATTTAGAAGATATGTTTTCGACAATATTTTTATAATCTAATGTTGAGAACCATGTATTTTCAACAAAACATACATCAACAAATGTACATCTCCAATGACATAATTATGAACTTCTCAATGTTGAAGAATGATCAAACTAGAACTTCTAACATGATAGCTATTATAGCAAACCGTTAAAGTTTCATTCTTATGATAAAATAACCTTACATTTACAACTTTTTAGAAATCTATAAAAGAATGGTAATTAGTAATAGAACTAAAAAACATAACAATATGTTTACATCGAAGTAATATTAACATAATATTTTCATAGTACTTTTTAGTTCAATCATCCAATTTTAGGATCAGAAAAAATGTCATTTCTGATTTTTTTAGAATGATCATCACATAAGTTTTAAAACCATGTATTCTCATAATAATAGTTAATAACATCCTTATATTATAATATTATCAAATGCACAATTAGAGATAGCTCTTCATCCAATATATTTTATGAAGCAATATTTATTGGAGAAAAATTGACAGATCAAATTTTTCTTTAATGAGATTGATAGGCGTTATATCTGTAAAAAGTGGATAAATTCAAGCCAGCGAGTCATCAAATAGTTTTAACTTTCGTTGTCATGTAACTAAATATGATTTTGAATCATTTGTGATGATTATTTATGCTGAAAGTTAGAAAGTGCACAACTAAAAGCAATTATAGCATATGGATGATTTGTTCAAGCATCAAACAAGCATGTGCGGATGTCATGAGTATCTTTAATTTTAAAAAAAAATTGAATATAAATGTTGAGATGCGAAATAATATAATGAAGTAGCAAGATTGTTGAATAACATGCTACTGATGCTTTTCAGCGAGCAGATTTTTGCACAAATGAAAATGTAATCAACGAATACAATATTGCTTAGAATTAAAAGAGGGTATCTATGAAATTATTGAAAAAAATACAATAAAGATATATGAAACTTCTGAGGCAAAATTAAGTACGGTCTCAATTGAAAGAATATAAGCTTGAAGTTAAATTTCAAACATCCAGAGAATTTCCATATTATGACCCTCACGATTTGTGCTCAATGAGCAATTCATCAATTAAAACAAAATATAAATTTGAGCTCCTAAAATATTTTATTACATCAAAGAAGAATGCAAAAGACTTGAGTTCGTTAAGTATTCAATTTAACCAAATTTCACGTCCAATTTTTATGTAAGCAAGATCCCATTAATCTTTGGGCAAATTGATCAAACATTTAGATGACTACCATGTCACCGTAACAAAATCAACACGGCAATGAAAAGAGAACATCAAACATATATAGTATTAAAATGTGGAGTAAAAATCATTTTATCACGTTTAATCTATGATCAATTTTACTTGCATATACAAAGAAAAACACTCATGGAAGAAAAACATGATAAGAAAAGAATTTCAAACGTGGGTACCATTTGGGATGACATTCTAGTTTTTATTTTGCTATTGAGAATTGCAAAAAGGTACACCAGAAAGAGAGAATGGGTGTGGGGGGATCCAACAATTAGGATATTCTAATTTTGATACCTGTTTTAATGGTAAGTTTGAAAGATGTATTTGGGTTGTAAGAGTCATATTGTTTTACATACAAAATATGGAGGTAGTGTTTTGTCGTTTCACATATAAAGGAAACAAATTTTGGTGGATATATTTGAAGTAGTGTGTGCACGAAGAGAGACATTTTATTGTAATTTTGAAAGGATGCAATTTTTTTTTTCAAAAGGTGGAAATTGTGAAGGGTATAATCGGAGGAGGAAAAGTCAGGGAAACCCCTTTGAGCTTCACATTTTTTTTGAATAGATTAGATAAATAGTATGCAACCATAGTTTTTCATTTCACAATGTTGAAGTGAGAAGCCTCACCATAATAGTATGACAATAAATTTAAATTAGTACAATTTTCTCATATATAGTTGGCCTCATCTCATCATCCAAAATTTATGCTCCATAATAATTTTTTTTTTCGCAGGGCACTAATATGATTCAGGCCATTTGTCTCAACGAATGTAACTCTGAAAAAAGCTACACAAGTGAAAACTTTAAAGGACTGACTAACTTGAGGTTCCTTAAAGTATGTGGTGCAAATTTCACTGGAGATTTCGAGAACAGGCTTAGTGAACTAAGATGGCTTCATTGGGAGCATTGTCCCTCGAATTTTGAAGCGGCCAACTTTCATCTAAAGCAATTAGTTGTGCTCAATCTATCAGAGAGTAAGATTTCAGAGGATTGGGGAGGATGGGGTCCAATCAAGGTAAGATGTAAAGAAGACATATCTCTTATGAATAATCTCACGTGTTGGCCTAGGGTCAGTTGCACAAATTCTCCGTTCTTTCTTTCGGAAAAGTTTAATATCCTTCCTCAGATTCAGGATTTTCCTTCATATATAAGAAGAATTTATAGACACCTAAATGTACCAGAAACTTCCGCCACTTAAAATCTTAAACTAATAATATCTAAACAACCAATCATGCTTAACATTAGGCATACTTTTTCAACTATTTATCTAGAATATAGTTATAGTATTTGTGCATATCCTGATTTTTTTTTTTTTTATATCTAAATGGTTTATGGCTTCCAAGATATATTCTCCCCTTGAAAAAGTATGTCTCTGTGGCAGTCTTTTTATATTTCTATGTCGTCTTCTTACGTGAGAAATGAAAAGTTACAACTACTGAGTCATCATTTGGTAACGTTCACACAAACACAACTGCTTTTGCACGAATTATCATTTGAATTATCATAGACAGGATAATTATTTTAGAAACAAAAGTTGACCCCACTACTTCAAAATAAGTCCATTGCTTCATTATTGTTTTGTGAGGGCAAACCATGTGTTATTTTTGTGAGTGCTAACCAGTTGATATTTATTTCAGTCAAATTGGAAGGTATGGCTAATACAATAAGAAAATATAGTTAGCACTGTTATATTGCTAACATTCTTTATGCAATGGTTATGTTAAAAAAACACTACTACTTAAGAAACATTTAAATAAAACAAACGTGAAGTAACGGAGAATCATGCCAATGACAGCATGCGAACTGAGCTATGAAACATATATATATTAAAAATTAGAAAAACAAGGATAGGTGAAAAATCAGGCTTTGCAGCGGCCTAATCTTAGAAGTTTCCTCTCTTTCTCTCAGATGGCAACAAACCTCAAAGTTCTCAACCTTTCAAAGTGTCCATTTTTTAGAAGAACTCCTGACTTATCTGCTATTGAAAGCTTGGAGATTTTGATTCTTGAAAAATGTGAGAATCTAGAAAAGATTGATCCTTCTATTGGGGACATCAAATCCCTCATCTCCTTGAATGTCAGTGGTTGTCGGAGAGTGGAGAAGCTACCCGATGAAATTGGCAGATTGAAAGAATTGAAGGAGCTTCTCATAAATGAAACTGCTGTACGAGAGATTCCAATGTCAGGAGATGGTTTGATGAAGTTGGAGAATCTAAATGCCTCGTGTTGTGGAAGATTGGAGGAGCTACATACAGGAGTAGGTGAAATGGACGAATTGAGGAAGCTTCTCATAAATGGCACTACTATACGAAAGATTCCAATATCGAGAGGTGGTCTGAAAAAGCTAGAGACTCTGTGTGCCTCGTATTGTGAAGAACTTACTCAACTTTCAAAATCAATGGGCTTCCTTGTGTCATTAACTGAGCTAAACCTATCTCATTCCAGGATTGAAGAATTCCCTGAATCCATGGTCTTTCCTAAGTCGTTGAGTCAGTTAAACCTGTCTTATTCATGGATTGAAAAATTACCAAAATCCTTGAACTCTCGTCTTATTAACTGAGTTGGACCTATCTCATTCAGGGATTAGAGAATTTCCAAAATTCAGGAAGGTCATGCAGTGGTTAACTCGATTGGACCTATCTCATACAGGGATTGAGGAATTACCAAAATCCATGAACTCCCTAAAGCAATAACTTATTTGAACCTATCTTATTTACGGATTAAAAAGTTACCTGAATCCATGGGAGATCTCGTGTCTCTACAACACTTGTTATTACAAGGATGCTACTTGTTGAGACACTTGCCTGATTCGATGGGAATGTTGGTATCATTGACTGAGTTGGATATATGATATACAGGAACTGCGGAGTTACCTCATGACGTGGAATTGAATATGAAGAATTCGAGGATCTTGGACATTCGTTAAACTTACATAACAAGATTGCCCGATCAATTCAATTTTGCCCTACATGATTACGAGATAAGTTGAGAACAAATGTGATATTGTGTGCTGGTACATGTTTCGTTTAAATATTCATCAATTAGAAGTCTACATCTAGATTTGCAAGCTTTGATATCATGATGTTGTATTAGTCAATTCGTAGTTTTTCGATCATTCTGCAGTATGTTTGGACTAGAACATCACGTCTCCGATCACTTAAAGATTATGTCATACTGCTTACATAAGAGCGGGGTTGACTGAAGAATTGATTCCATCATGATTTTCTCGCCGGACCAATTAACAGGGATTGGGGGCCATCGCGAGTTTTCAAAGAAAAGAGAAGAATCGAGACTCGTAGAGCATTTTCGACCGGCGTCATTCTAGAATCAGCTGAATTTGTTTGTACCCAGCTTCTAAACCTCAAAATCTAGACAACTATGTTTCAATGTAACCTCAGCATCTGTGCATAAACATCTACTCCGACATGTGAAAAACATTCTCGATAGATGAACCATTATAAGCGACTCTTATGATGAGAGGAGATCAGTGTCGCATCACAAAAATTCTGTGTAAGCTCTTCACGAATTATAGATAACTCGCACAATTACCCATGAAAAATGTGATTTCGGAGGCCGGAATAGTAGCAACACAAGTTTTGATCATGAGAATGTGTCGAACGCGGCAGAGTCATGGAAGTAGGCAATTTTCTTGAGTCAAAGATCAAAGAAGTCATTGATCAAGTAGCATCCCATAAACTCCCAAACCTACCATTGATTTGACAAGATAACTGAGAAATAACAATGACATGTTCAGTTGTTCGCAAGGAAAGAGCTTTCCTAACAAATATTTTTCACCGAAGAGACAAATCTTCGGCTTTTTTTTATGTAAACTGGACTCCGTGTCATTTCGGAAAGGAAGTGATTAGTTATACTTTATAGGTGATAAAGTAAAGGATAAATATAAGATAAAACATGCAATAAAACGTAAATGTGTGATAAACAGATAGCCAAAAGACAAATGTTCTTGTGTTTATTTGATTGTAAGAAAAAGTATTCTTTATAATTGTGTCTCTTTGGCTATTTATAACTAATCTCACAAGTAACTGCTCTTCAGCAATTATTAACTTCAATTTTGAATAACTTTTGGAGACTTCACTACCATGTTGATAACTGTATCACCTTATCCATAGTGTCGTTGACACCAAACTCTTGAAACCATCTTCATTTTTATCGCTTTGCTCTCGATCGGTTACTAAGCCTGAATCCTCGGTATCTCTTATAACCGGCTATTCTTCTCAAGAACTGGGCTTAGGCCCCGTTTGATTCAACTTTCCCAAGAGGCTTTGGGCCCCCAAAGCCCCTTGGGGAAAATTTTTTGTGTATGGCAAATGTTTTTGAAAGCTCATTTGCCAAATGTGAGCATCCCCAATGCTGAAAGCTGAATGCTGGGGAGGGGCTACTTTGGGCATTTGGGAAATGCAAAATTTCACCGCGTACTGTTCATCTTCTCTTCCCCCTTCATCTTGTTCTTCCTGGCCATCTTCTTCCTCGCCCATCGGGCTTCTCCGGCAGTCGCCACCGCCGCCTGAGGGTCGCGCGTCCTCGGTGACCACCGCCTGGGGGTGGCGCGACCCGTGACCCAGGTGGCATCGCTTGGGTCACGCGAACCTCGGTGACGCCGCCCTCGCCTAAGGTCATGTGGACTTCAGGCGGCATCGCCTGGCACTTGCGGACCTCAGGCGGCGTCGCCTGGCGCGCGTGAACCAGGTGACGTCGCCTGGGTCCGTGCGACCTCAGGCTGCCAGATCTAGCGGTTTGGAGGCCAGATCTAGTTGTCTGACGGCCAAATCTAGCCTCCACGACCTCAGGCCGCCAGATCTGGCAGTCCGGAGGGCAGATTTAGCTGCCGGACGGCCGAATCTAGCCTCCGCGACCTCGGGCGCCTGAGGTCGTGCCTCTAGGCGGTGACGGCGTCGCCTGAGGTCACGCCGCTTGGGTCTGCGCGACCTCAAGCTGCCAGATCCGGCGGTCCAGAGGCCAAATCTGGCCTCTGCACCTCCAGGTGCCTGAGGTCGCCCCTCCAGGTGGCGACGACATCTGTCACGCCCCAATCCTCCGAGCACGTGCCCATCCCCCTGTAGTCGATTAAGTTGCGATGTCCCAGGACGCATCGCCGACCCATTCATTTTAATGCACATGCGGAAGTGAATAAATAATCCCCAGACAACAACAAGATGTGATAGGAAAGTATGGCCATAACTTTTAAAACCAACAACACACTTATATATATATATTTATATATAACAAATTAAGTCATAATACACAATACTAGTCGATCTATTTACAAGTCTACCAAAACAAGGGGGGTTTCACAAAACAATGGCTCCTCGTCCTCCTCTTCATCCTCACCCTCATCCCAATTGGAGCCTTCAGCGGAATACACCGGGGACTCTGGTTCGGACAGGTCCGAGTCTACGCCCACCACTGAACCTCGTGGAGGATCTGCCGTGCCTTTCCCAAAAGCAACCTCCAGGACATAAAAAGGAACCTCAGACTTTGGTATGGGCCATTCTCTCTGGTAATTCCGCTCTTGGCAATACCATAACCTGTATTGATGGGGCACCTTTTTAGGTAGACCCGCATCGACCCAGACTATGGATTTCACCAACTCATATACCCATCCCCTAGGGTCTCCATGAAGAGGAATGAAATACTTTTGCTCTGTCACCTTTTTAGGCTGACCAAAATGCTCGGGAGCAGTTGCCATCTATGGGCTTGAAAATGTTATCCCACAACAGGGTGAGACAACGTCTTAGCGAGTTCACCCCTTAAGACCCAACTAGGAAAAAAATACGCCCTGAGGGCTGCCTAATCACAAGCACGAGTCAGAGGACTCACCTTTGCCTCCGTTCCTTCCTGCAAGTTAGTATAATTCACAAATTCATCGAATCACATCAACAAATCAAATCATCACAAATGATCGAATCATCGATCAATCGACTCAGTCGATTTCATGTCATCAAGACCGTCTCTCGCTCAATCATTTCAATACTATCTGTCACCCAATACTATCTATCCAGTTGTTTCATTGAAATGATCACTACTCACCTAAGCTGATATGAAAGAATGCTCGCCAAAGCTGATAAGGTTAGATAGTATAGCTCCCCAAAGCTGATATAGATAGTATAGTATAGTATAGCTCGCCTAAGCTGATTCATGCTCACCAAAGATGATTTATAGATATTATACTCATCCATTACCCAGTTCACCGTTTTCATAATACTTGGTAAAATAATCGTGTGTGGGTACACGGTAGGCCTCAGCCAAAAATATAATATCTTTACTTTAGTAAGTCCCACTAATTATATGGTCGATAAAAATATTTTTGGCGTTGTCAACTGACGCCTGGTACTTTTTAATTAATTACTGAAATTAATTAATTTTGGGATAAAAACCAAAAATTGCTAATCACACTCAATTTGCACAAAATAACAGTCAATTAAATAAACAAATCACACCATTGCAATCAGCATAAAATTTCGGTCACCGACTATCCCGGTCTAATTCCTGGAAAATAAATAAATAATTAAATAATTTCGAAAATTAATTATTAAATACCCAAATATGCAACTTAGGCCGGAAAAGCCTAATTAAACACTGAAACGGGCCCGGAAAATTCCTGAACCTATTTAATTAAATACTAGAGCTTATCTAGTTGCTAATTGCACTAAACTAATCACCTAACATGCAATATTGAACGATTAAATTGCTAATTTATTCTAACTATCAAACTAATCCATACTTAGTCTAAACTAATCAACCCTTAAACGTCATTAACTTACTAAGTAGGGATTAGTGAGTTAAACTCACTTGATTAACGATCTGCTCGGACCACAACGATGGGGACGAGGAGACGGGCCACAAACTCCGAAACGGGTGCGCCTTTTGAGGTCCGGAAGGCCACAAAAAGGGCCAAACAGTGGTTGGAAATCCACTAGCTTCGGCCGCTCGGTGGCTAAAGGGGCTGCTTGGCTCGGCTGAAACGGCAAGGCTGGACCAACGAAGCTGCTGCGGCTTGGACGGGCGACTCCAGTGGTTGCTTGGCGGCGAGCTGAGCTCCGGTGACCTCCACACGGGCTCAGGCAGCTTGCTGGATGGCGAACAAGACCGAACGATGAGGCTGGAGACACGAGCAGGTAGGACGATCATGGGTAGCATGCGGGCGAGCGAGCGGCTGCGAGGGGTAGTCTAGCGGCTTGGCGGGGCTGGCGATGGCTTGGGGAGGCTAAGCTCGCTTTTCTGGGTTTTTCAGAGCTTCAAGGGCTAGAGATGGGGGCTTGGTCGACGGCAGCAAGGAGGAAGAAGAGAGGGGGACCAAACTTGCATGGAGGGGACCACTTTGCTTCATTTCCTATCTCATTGTCCCCTTGGATGACCTCACCCATACCAAGCTGGATTCCTCTGCAGTTTCTACCCCAAAAACTTCTTCTAGAAGCCTTGAAGTGGTCCAAAAGTCATGGACCAAGGGGGGCTACGAATTTTTGTGGATTTCTCCTCAATTTGAACTCAATTCCTCTTTGAATCAACACAATTCAGCTCTCATAAATTCCATTATCGAATCAATGGTCAAATTGGTATTTTTCCTCGCCAATGGAACCTACTTGCATCCCAATTTCGCGATAAAATACGGCCCTCTGAATTTTCCGGTCGAAAATGGCCCAATGTCGACTTTTCGCCAAAAATCTCGGTTTGCAGAAAAATCTTCGGAGACTGAGTTGACGTTCCTAAAATAACTTATGACATGACAGAACTTTCAATTTATGAAATCGGATTTAAATTCGTGGTTAATTTTAATCTAGCGCGATTTTAGCGTGACCTAGGCTACTGGGTAGTTTTTAGAAATTTTTAATGCAAATGACCTATGGTCGATTTTTTTCGAGCCACAATGAGCCTCTTTGACACATCAGCAACTCTAGGTTGTCGTGAAAATCTCGAGGATTCAAATACGGACACAGAGTACCAAAACGATAGAAAAATCAGTCTAGGTGCCGATCGACGAGAATTTTTCAATTTGGTGGAATCACCCACGTTTAACCACACATCTCAGTCGAACTAGCCTATTTCTGATTTCTAATCGATCTTTCTAGTGCCATAATGATCTCTACAAATGAGCACGGTCGAGTAGTCGATTCCTGGTCAAATTCTCAAGTCTAATGCGTTAAAATTCCTTAATGACTTCCCCAGATAATCTAGTTATCTCATGAGTAATCAGCTCTAAGAATAGCACTATAGGCGCGTCGATGAAAGGCTCGATTAATTTAATTGAAGCAGAACTGAAAATTTCAGGATGTCACAACTCTTCCCCTCTTATAAAAATTTCGTCTTCGAAATTTAAACCATTACAATACTTAAGCAAAAGGGTGTGGGTACAATTGTCTCATCGCCTCATCACTCTCCCAGGTTGCTCCTTCAATGTCATGGTGTTGCCAAACCACTTTGACCAACGGGATGGTCTTTGTACGCAGAACCTGCTCTTTCCTATCCACGATCTGAACCGGGCTTTTAACGTATGACACTCTATTATCCACGTCCAATTCTTCAAAATTTAGCACGTGGGTCGGGTCAGGCTAATACTTCTTTAACATCGACACGTGAAAGATGTCGCGCACTTGCGCCAATCTCGTCGGCAATGCAAGACAATACGCTAGGATCCTGATTCTCTGTAGAATCTTAAATGGACCTACGTACCTCGGACTCAGTTTTCCTTTCTTGCCAAAGCGCGAAGTTCCCCTCATCGATGACACTTTTAGAAAAACGTGATCACCAACTTGGAATTCCAATGGTCTCCGGTGCTTATCTGCGTAACTCTTCTGATGACTCACGGTCTATAGTCTGCCTTTGATAACTGCAACTGCAACCATTGACTGCTGAACCAACTCTGGGCCTGTGATCTTTCTCTTCCCGACTTCATCCCAATACGCGGGTGTTCTACATGCTCTGCCATACAATGCTTCGAAAGGAGCCATCTGAATGCTCTACTGATAACTGTTGTTGTAGGCAAACTCAACTAGATGAAGATGTTCTTCCCAACTTTCCTTGAAATCTAGCACACAAGCTCGCATCATGTCCTCGAGGGTTTGAATTGTCCTCTCAGACTGGCCATCCGTCTGAGGATGATATGCCGTACTGTACTGCAGCTTCGTACCTAAAGCACTTTACAAGCTTTTCCAAAAGGCAGTCGTGAATCTCGGGTCTCGGTCTAAAGTGATCGTTACCGGTACTCCATGCAGACGAACTATCTGACGCACGTACAACTTTGCGTGTCTATTCAAACTAAGGTCCTTTTGTACTGCAATGAAGTGAGCTGACTTTGTCAGTCTGTCGACCACTACCCAAATGGAATCATTACCTCTTTGACTCCTCGATAAATCGGTCACGAAATCCATCGTGATGTACTCCCATTTCCACTCTGGGATCTCGAGAGGTTGTAGTAGTCCTCCCGGCGTGCAATGCTGAGCCTTCACTTGCTGACACGTCAAACACTTGGCGACATGCTTGGCGATGTCTGCCTTTATACCAAACCACCAATAGTGTTGACTCAAATTCTAATACATTTTCGTACAGCCAGGGTGAATGCTGTAACTGCTATGATGAGTTTATGATAAAATCTCCTCTCTAAGCTCGGCATCGTCAGGTACACGCAATCGTCCTCGGAACCTCAGCTTTCCATCCGTAGAAATCTGAAAGTCAGCCTTCGTTTTATATGTCCTCTTCCAAAATTTTCTGAACGTCTGGGTCTGTTGGCTGAAGTAACTTGATCTTGATCTGCACATCCAGTTCAATCCTAAGGGTGGCCATAAGATTCGAAAGGTGGCCTACCTCAAATTTGAACTCCGAATCTCGAGCTCTCTCGATTAAATTCCACTCCTTAATCAACATATGAGCGACTGACGACTTTCGACTCAAAGCGTCGGCAACCTTATTCGCCTTTCCGGGGTGATATAAGATATCACAGTCGTAGTCTTTCAGAAGTTCCATCGATCGTCGCTGTCTCATATTCAACTCATTCTGAGAAAATAGATACTTAAGACTTTGATGATCAGTGAAGATTTGGAATCTTTCTTTGCATAAATAATGTCTCCAAATCTTCAGAGCGAAAATGATGGTTGCGTGTTCTAAGTCATGTGTCGGGTAATTTTGTTCATGAGGTCTCAACTAACGGGAGGCGTATGCAACAACCCTACCATGTTGCATCAACACGCAACCTAGTCCTTTGAACGACACATCACTATAGATCTCGTATCCTCCATGACAAGATGGAATGGTCAGTACAATAGTGGTAGTTAGCTTCTGCTTAAGCTCTTGAAAGCTACGCTCACACTTGTCTGTCCATACAATCTTCTCTTCTTTCTTCAGGAGTCTAGTTAACGGCGACGCTAATGCTGAGAATCCCTCTACGAACCTTCTGTAATAACTTGCCAAACCCAGAAAGCTCTTGATCTCCGTCACAGTAGTCGGTCTTGGCCAGCTGATTACTGCTTCAATCTTAGTTGGGTCCACGGAGATTCCTTCGCCTGAAATCACGTGACCTAGGAAAGCAACACGACTCAACCAAAATTCGCACTTGCTGAACTTGGCGTACAGTTGATGAGCTCTCAGGGATTGCAGCACTACTCACAGATGACTCTCATGCTCTTCACCACTCCTCGAATACACCAGAATATCATTGATGAACACGACCACGAATTGATCCAGATATTCCTTAAACACTCGGTTCATCAAGTCCATAAAAGCAGCTGGATCGTTCGTCAAACCGAACGACATTATAGTAAATTCATAATGGCTGTATTGAGTACGAAATGCTGATTTTGGAATGTGCTCCTTCCTGATTCTCAGCTGATGATATCCCGTCCTCAAGTCGATCTTTGAAAATATCGACACTCCTTGTAACTGATCAAACAAGTCCTCGATCCTCGGGAGTGGATACTTATTCTTGATCGTCACCTAATTGACTTGACGATAGTCAATGCACAGACGCAATGAACCATCTTTCTTCTTTACGAATAGCACTGGTGCTCCCCAAGGTAATGCACTAGGACGTATGAATCCCTTATCCAATAACTCCTGCATCTGCACCTTCAGTTCTTTTAGCTCATACAACGCCATCCGGTAAGGAGCCTTAGAGATTGGCTCTGTCCCGGGTGTTAGCTCAATCACGAACTCGATTTCTCTCTTTGGCGGTAATCTTGGCAATTCCTTTGGGAATACATCTGGAAATTCTTGCACTACCGAAATATCTTCGATCTTCAACTCCTTAACTATCGTATCCACAATAGTCGCCAGGTATCCTTGACAACCCCCGTCTAACAAACGGGTTGCCTCAAGCGACGAGATCAAGGTAATCAAGGGTCCTCCTCAATTCCTGCCAAACTCGAAGCTCTCACCCTCTAACAGGTTAAACTAAATTGCTTTGCAATAGCAGTCCATCTTAGCTTGTTGCTTAATGAGCCAATCCATGCCAATTATCAAATCAAAGTCATACATGGCTAGGACTAACAAGTCTATTTTCCCCTCTTGCTCACCAATCCCTAACTTGCAACCAGAACAACCAAATGCAGATAACACCTTACCCTTTAACGGTGTAGATATGCTAACCATGGACTCTAGCAACTCAGGACTTAATCCTATCAGCCTAACATAGTGCTTGGTAATAAAAGAATGAGTCGCTCCATGGTTGAATAAAGCATAAGCAGCATGGTTGTTCAGCGAAATCATACCCGTGATCACATCTGGCGATCCTCAGCCTGACCTCTGGTGATGGCATAAACTATCCCTCGAGCCGGGGGTTTGTTCTGTCCACCCTGCAGTGCGTTCTGCGGCGCTGCACCCCTTATCTGACCCATTGGTGGTGGCGACGGTAAATACTGTTGTCCTCGAGGTCTCTTGGGACAATCTCTGGCTATATGGCCCAGTTGGCCACACTCAAAACATGCACCCATCCATCGAGAGCACGGGGTTGAGCCATGTCGCCTTCTGCAAAAGCGACATACACTATTTTGACTTGACCCTAGCCTGCCAACTCCACCCTTCCTATTGGGCGGGACAGGGAACCTTCCTCCAGCTATAGATCTCTTCCCATGTTGATTCCCATCTCAATGCGAACTAAACCTCGATCCAGACGAGGTGGCTTGCTCGTTCAGACTTCTCTCTAGCAGTTGAGCTCGATTGTACACCTCACGATAATCCTTCAAATCAAACGGCACCAGTGGTTGCCTCAGGTTTAGTCGAAGACCATTCCTAAACCTTTGAGCTTTATCCTCTGGATCCTCAATCAACCTCGGAGCATATTGAGAAAGCTCCGCAAATTTGACCTTGTACTGGTCAACAATCATCGTCCCTTGGTGGAGGCGCTGAAATTCTTTCATTTTTTGTTCTTGGGGGCTATCCGAAATGTATTTGTCATTGAAGGCTTTGAGGAACGCCTCCCACAGCGGGACTACTCCTCCCGGGAATACTATATCTCTAGTGACCCTCCACGAGGTATTTGCGTTACCCTACAGTTGATATACTGCCATGACAATTTTCTCCTCCTCATTGTACCTCAGAAGTGCAAAAGCCTTATCAAGATCCTGAATCCAAAGAGATGCATTCTCTGGATCTCAGGTATCAGTGAACCTCGGCAGGTTCAGCTTCAGAAATTATTCTACCAACTTGTGGATCGGTCTCTCCCTTTCCACAACTAAGTTCCCAGCTGGAACCTCAGCAGGTGCGGCAACAGGTGCGGCGGCGGCTGTGGCAGCAATAGCAGCATTGGCAGCAGCAGTAGTGGTGGCTGCAATGGCGGCGGTAAAGGCGGCAGCTTGATTTTGGGTCTGTTGCCCCATCATATCTCTTATTGCATCCAGCGCTTGTGTGATCCCATTTGTTCTCGGATCACCAGGGGCTACTACCCCAGCACCGATAGGAGGTGGTGCTACTCCACTTGCGCTAGCCTGTGCTGGCGCCCTACCTCGGCCTCTTCGGGTATCGACTCTTGTCGGTGTCCTATCCCGAGTCACGAGCCTTATGGTACACTTCCTAGGAGTCATCTGCTCCTGATCGTTCATTCTGAAGGTTCTTTAAAGAAGCCTGCTTCCAATTCCACATAGAATTAGAAGCTGAGCGATCCACACAACAAACAATTCTATCAATCAGCTACCACAGACATGCACCAGCATGAAATAAAGGTCTTTCCTAGTAACTATCCCATAGACCATTGTACCTTATCATTCCAATCACTAACCATGCTCTGATACCACCTAAACGGGGATGTCAAGCCCCGATCCTCCGAGCGCGTGCCCATCCCCCTACGGTCGATTAAGTAGCGATGTCCCAGGACGTATCGCCGACCCATTCACTTTAATGCACATGGGAATGCGAATAAATAATTCACAAACAACAACAAGATGGGATAGGAAAGTAGGGCCATAATTTTTATAACCAACAACACACTTATATATACGTATATATAACAAACCAAGTCATAATATACAATACTAGCCGATCTCTTTACAAGTCTACCAAAACAAGGAGGCTTCATAAAAATACGGCTCCTCGTCCTCCTCTTCACCCTCATCCTCATCCCAATTGGAGCCTTTAGCGGAATACACCGGGGACTCTAGTTTGGATAGGTCTGGGTCTACGTCCACCGTTGAACCTCCTGGAGGATCTGTCATGCTTTTCCGAAAAGTAACCTCTAGGACATAAAAAGGAACCTCGGACTCCGGTATGGGCCCTTCTCTTTGGCCATTCCGCTCCTGGCGATACCATGATCTGTATTGAGAGGGCACCTTTTTTGGTAGACCCGCATCGACCCAAACTATGGATTTCACCAACTCATATACCCATCCCCTAGGATCTCCATGAAGAGGGATGAAATACTTCTGCTTTGTCACCTTCTTAGGCTGACCAAAATGCTCGCGAGGAGCTGCCATTTATGGGCCTGAAAATGTTATCCCACAAGGGGCTGCTCGGCTCGGTTGAAACGGCAAGGCTGGACCGGCGAAGCTGCTGCAGCTTGGACGGGCGACTCCGGTGGTTGTACGATGGCGAGCTGAGCTCTGGTGACCTCCATACGGGCTTAGGCAGCCTGCTGAATGGCGAACAGGACCGAACGATGAGGTTGGATACGTGGGCAGGTAAGACGATCGTGGGTGGCGTGTGGGCGAGCGAGTGGCTATGAGGGGCGGTCTAGCGGCTTGGTGGGGCTGGCGACGGCTTGGGGAGGCTGAGCTCGATTTTCTGGGTTTTTCAGAGCTTCAAGGGCTGGAGATGGGGGCTTGGTCGACGACAATAAGGAGGAAGAAGAGGGGGACCAAACTTGCATGGAGGGGACCACTTTGCTTCATTTCCTATCTCATTGTCCCCTTGGATGACCTCACCCATACCCAGCTGGATTCCTCTACATTTTGCAGCCCAAAAACTTCTTCTAGAAGCCTTGAAGTGGTCCAAAAGTCATGGACCAAGGGGGGCTACGAATTTTGGTGGATTTCTCCTCAATTTGAACTCAATTCCTCTTTGAATCAACACAATTCGGCTCCCATAAATTCCATTACTAATAAACGGTCAAATTGATATTTTTCCTTGCCGATAGAACTTACTTGCATCCCAATTTCAAGATAAAAAAACAGTCCTCTTAATTTTCCGGTCGAAAACGTTCGTATGTCGACTTTTCGCCAAAAATCTTGTTTTGCAGAAAAATCTTTGGAGACCGAGTCAACATTCCTAAAATAACCTGTGACATAACAGAACTTTCAATTTATGAAATCGGATTCAAATTCGTGGTTAATTTCAATCTGGCGTGATTTTAGCGTGACCTAGGCTACCTGATAGCTTTTAGAAATTTTTAGTGCAAATGACCCGTGGTCGATTTTCTTCGAGCCACAATGAACCTATTCGACACATTGATGACTCTTAGTTGTTGTGAAAATATCGATAATTCAAATACGGACACAGGATACTAAAACGATAGAATAATCAATCTAGTGCCGATCGATAAGAATTTTTCAATTTGGTGGAATCACCCATGTTTAACCACACATCTCAGTTGAACCGACCTATTTCTGATTTCTAATCAATCTTTACTGTTCTGTAATGATTAGGGGTGAGCACGGTTGCCAATTCTAAAGAAACCGGTTCCGGTTCTCGGTTCTAAAGAAACCGGTTCCGGTTCCCGGTTCCGGTTCCCGGTTCCGGCTAGGGTTCCACAAAAAGCCCTAAATTAATTTTACATTTACCCTTCTCACTTCTCAGTTCACGCTTCACAGTTCTCTTTCCTCTCCCGTTCCTGCCTCACGCTGCTCGCCGTCGACGAGTTCTACGATGAATCGGGCGATCACCTTCTTGGATCTCCACACGGACTCGGGCCTCAAGTCCCTCGACAAGTTCCTCTCTGGCAAGACCTACATCTCCAAGTAACGCTTCAATCTCTCTCTCTCTCTCTCGCTCTCTCGGTTCTTCGTGCGAGGGATCAATCGATTGATTCGGTATCTTGGGCCCCCTTGCTTGTTAGGGATGTTTATCAACGTCGTTTTCGATGGCAGAGATCAGCTCATGAAGGACGACATTAAGGTGTACGCCGCGGTTCTCGATAAGCCCGGAGGCTCGTTCTTGAACGCCGGCAAGTGGTACAAGTTTGTGTCCTCACATCTCGCCTCGAGGTTCGTTTCTCTCCTCGATTTGGCTCTTATGTTGCTAGGTTGCTCGATTTTGCTTGATTTAGAACTTCCTTTTTGGATAGGATCACTTCTAGTAGTTTGTGTAGTGATTGATTCGATGATTGTGAGTTTTAGATGCTGGTTCTTGGTATCATGTTTTGTGATTAGCATCTTGGTACTAGTACCCAAAAGGGTTTTGAAAAGCGAGGATTTTTTTTTGTGTTTACAAATGCCTGTTATGCTGGATTTCTCATATTTTAGCCCAAAACAACCAACTCTGTGGGGTTCCTTCTGTCTTCCCCTGAGGTGGCGTATCTCATAGTTTTAAATTTCATAAGCTTATAATCCTAAGTGTTCTCTCATGTTATCTTGTCTGGTGCCTGTTATTTTGGAATTATGAGCTTGAGTTTTGCTATCATTATTGTCTTCTGGCAATGCATAGCAGCTTCATATTTTTGTCATCTGAACATATAATATATTCTTATGTTGGATGAGTCGTAGTGATTTACCGAAACATTTTTCCCTTTATCTGATCTTGCAATAAATTACAACTGTTGTTAGTCTATGTAAGAGAGGGAGAGAGAGACTGCCAAGTAATTCTTTCCCCAAGTTAAGAGTTCAAACATCATCTACTCACAGTGGGATTTTATTGAAAGTAGATGTTTGTGAACATATTCTACCAGTCCGGTGAGCTTTTTCTTGGTTCATTATGCACAGAAATCCATTGTATCTCCTGGTCGTGGTATCCTTGCCATTGACTAGTCAAATGCAACCTGTGGGAAAAGGTTAGCATCCATCAGGTTGGACAATATTGAGGTCAATCGTCAAGCTTATAGACAACTTTTGTTGACCACGCCTAGTCTGGGTGAATACATCTCTGGTGCCATTTTGTTTGAGGAGACACTTTACCAATCGACAACAGATGGGAAGAAATTTGTTGATTGCTTGCATGGGGAGAAATTTGTTCTAGGCATTAAAGTTGATAAGGTTTGCTTTGAGGGGCCATTCCTGAATGTCTATGCTTCAAATAGAAACTGTCATTGTCAATGTGCTTATCATCGATACACTCTCTTTGTCCAAAGGGTTTGGTTCCTCTTCCTGGATCCAATAATGAATCCTAGTGCCAAGGCTTGGATGGATTGGCTTCAAGGTCCGCTGAATACTACAAGCAAGGTGCTCGTTTTGCCAAATGGTGAGTCAGCTTGTGCTCCAATTTGTTCATTAAGATGTTACTTTTGACCTTACCTTAATTTCTCTCTGTAAAAGAAAAAGTCCAGAAAATATCTTATTACATGACTTGTAACTAATCTGTTTGCCATTGCTGAATTTTCCCCTTGCTATTTGAATGCTTTACACTTGTGCTCATTAGTCTTCGATGCTTAAATTATTATGCAGGAGGACAGTACTTAGCATTCCTTGTTGCTTGCATCAGTGATTTTCTTGTGTTTGTCAATTGTCACAATAAAAGTGGCTAAGTTGCCATCCCTTTTCTGATCTTGGCCTAAGCTGACATAGAAGCTTTGGATTGTCTCATTCCTTCTTCATTATAGTTCAAATTTGAAAATGAAAAAAAGAAAGAAAAAAGAACCTATTGGAACTTGGAACCGACCCTGGAACCTGTGATAGGGTAGGTTCCAGGTTCTTGGTTCTGATAGATAGGTTCCAGGTTCCAAAAAATGAGGAACCTGTACCCGATGGTAGGTTCCAGGTTCTAAACGGAACCGAATCGGAACCGAGAACCGCTCACCCTTAGTAATGATCTCTGCAGATGAGCACGGTCAAGTAGTCGATTCTTGGTTGAATTCTCAAGTCTAATGCGTTAAAATTCCTTAATGACTTCCTGTGGCACCCCTCGACGGCCCCCGATCCATTAGGGTCGCCACAGTCACTACTTTTTTGCTTGCCCTAAAAATTTAATTCTTTGATACCATATGAATTTGACAAGTCCATGAAATCCTGGGGGTTTATATTTCTTACATTGGTCCCTGCGCAGTCTATATAGCGGAAGCATATTCAAAGTCTCCCCATCCCATACTCAACAAAATAATGCAATGCACACCAACTACACATTTTATATAAGTTAAAGCCGAACACTTTTATTTACATAACTTGATGGATATCATGAATCGGTACATCAAAAGGCCAAGGCATTTCTAAGCTCAGCTATATCCAAAAGTACCCGACTCTACGGCAATCGTGTATATCGGTCCATCATTTAGTGTCGGCGGTCCAAAAAGCGTCATCTACTATCTCGACTCACGATCAAATCTAGTCCGGTCCGTCGGCCAGTGATGGCGGCAGCAACCTCAGCAAGCGGCCATCTAGTTGGACAAGAACCGAAACGAACTCCTGATGAACTAGGTCGGCGGCCAGACCAACATCAAAGGTCAGCAAAATCCTCATACGTTCGAACACCAATCCAGGATGATGGTATTCTGACATCTCCCACTGCAGGTCAATCAGGAGCCCATAAAACGTACCAGGAGTCGGAGGCAACAGAGACATTTTCTTTCTAGTCTGACATGTTAGTTCCCAAACGGGGTGAGTACAACCACTTAGCAGTAAAGATCCATCAAACTACAAAATGCAACAAGCATGACAACCAAGGTATCATGTGTAATGCACATATCATCCATGTAATCATGCATATATCTCCACAAGATTCATTCAATGCTTTAATGATCACATTTTCAATGCCAAATAGTACCAACTCGAATTCATAGACAATTCATGCACCATGCCATATGCACACACACATGCGCATGATTCATTTCCCATTTTGATACTCAAAAGGATCTCATTTTTTCCCAAGGACCAATCTTTGAATCCCTCCTGGCTCTCGCACCCAACCTGGCATCGTGAGACCTCCGGCACACACCTCTGGGCATTCGGCACACACCTCCGGGCATCTCGTACCCCAACTGGCATCACGAGGCCTCCGGCACACACCTCCGGGCATCTGGCACACACCTCCGGGCATCTCGAAACTCCCGAGGACATTCGGCACACACCTCCGGGCATCCGGCACGCACCTTCGGGCATCCTGACACTCCTGGGGCATCGTCGTCACAGCCGTCCGACGGTATCATTAACATCATGATATATTCACACATACGTCTCACTTTGAAAATAACATTTGATGCCATATGATATGCTTAATGTCACCGCATCCATTGTATAGATAACAACTTAAGACATTTCAGGTTACCAAGCAATTCATTTGTTCTTAAAATAAAACAGTTTCTCGGATAAAACAAGATGCACTCCACTAATTGAAGTTCTGGAAAATTAGTAAACGATCTTAATAAATTCTGAAAATTTAACATGTTGTAAAAGAGACCTAGAGAAAAAGGTTTCATGAAGGATGCTAAGTCAAGAAAACTTCGCATGAGTCGCCATGGTCCATACAATCACAGCCATAAAACTTCAAACATCACTGTTGCACAGTTTTAATAACAAATTCGGTATAACCCCTAAATGAACTCAGAAAATTCTAAAATTTTGATATGTTATAGATAAAACCTAGAGGAAAAAGTTTCGTGAAGAACTCAAAGTCGGATTTATGATAGATCAAAAGCTATAATCACTATAACTCTCCCAAGCCCTTTGTAACAGTTTCCAGATTTAATATCTTCGAAGAAAAATTGTTTCACCGACCAATACTTGTCTGTTTATTTTCAAATTTTAGTATGTTATTCCTCAAGATGTCATCTACAACTTTCATCAAGGACAGGAAGCAAAATTTCAACTAGATAATTGCATAAAATTCACGGAGTCACCAAAGGTCAAACTGTTTTTCCATGAAACAGTTTACTAGCTTGAAGAACTACTCCTATACTTTCGAAATTCCAACATCCAGCATCAAGATTCAAACATCTCCATAATCTACCACATTCCACTAGACTACCATAGCACAGCAAAATGTAGATCAATGGACTTCACTTGCCTTAAATCCAACGAAATCACAGCATGCACAACAGCGATTTGGGGACTTCGAATGTGGCTCGATTGACGGTGAAGCTAAGTGGCGTCGATGGCGGCAGCAGGCGCACGCACGGCGGGGCTGGTCTCCTTCTTCCCCTTGCCAAAACACCCTCACCCCTCTCTCTTTCCCTCGGTCATTCTCTCGGTCACTCCGCCCCCTTCCCTTCTTCTTTTATTTTCTTAATTGCTTGTAATCATTAGGTTTGCATGGAGGTTTCCGGTGAAGCAATAGGGGCAGCGACACTTATAGAATCCCCCTCGCCACTTGTCAAACTTCATGCATGGAGGTGGCCTTATTTGGGCCGGGCCTTGGTCGACTGAATAGGGGGAAATGGTGGGCTGCTTTGGGCTGTTTCGAGCCTTAAGTGTCCAACCCACACTTGCTCCTATTTTTCCATTTTAATCCCCACTTATAATTACATGATCACAATATTCACATGGCCATAAAATATTACAACATTAATCAAGGAAAATTCGATTCATAGGGTACACGGCCAAGTATAGAAAATTTCTTATCAATTTATCCTTTAGTACAATCCTTGATCACACATGGACATAGGATACATTTCCAACAAAACAATAGTCCATTCAATGTTCGGCCTTTGCTTAATTGTAATCCATTGGTCTAATGATTATAATATAGTCTGTTAATGCTTCCTTCATCTCGCCATAGGTCGTAGTGTATCCAGGGTTCGTTATGAGATTTTAGGATGCCACACTTCCCCAGATAGTCTAGTTATCTCACGAGTGATCAGCTTTGAGAATAGCACTATAGGCGTGTCAATGAAATGCCCGATTAATTTAATTGAAAGCAGAACTAAAAATTTCGGGATGTCACAGCGTCGCCTGAGGTTGCGACCTCAGGCGGCCAGATCTAGCCACCTGCCGCTGGATTTGATTTTTAAAAAAATAATAAAATAAAAGCAAAAGCCCATTTGTAATGTAAGTTTTGCCAAATGGTATTTTGCTAAAGTTACTTTTCAATGCTATTTGAAACTACAATTTATCAAACAGTGTAACATTTTGGAAAACCCCTTTACTTGAAGGTATTTGTATTCTCCCAATGGCATTTCCCCAAAGCCGAACCAAACGGGCCCTTAATGAACTTTCCTATCACTCTAGGCCCAATGAGACAATTTCAACACCAACAAATACCCCTTTAAAAGAATTAAAAGATATTTTAATTCTTTTAACTCGGTTAATGTTTGCATACACCGATACCTATTGCTTAGGCTTCCGTAGCATGTCGTTTCAAATATGATCCTTTATCATGATTTGACATCTTTTAGGGTTTCGAATCCCAATCCTTTTTGAATTCCTTGTGGCGTCGTCTCTTCCTTAAAGTCCTATCTTCATTTTGTCTCTTCTTTGACGCCAATGGAATTGTCTCCAAGATTTGATTTTTATCTTTTCCCTTTCATCATCCGTCACGCCTCAACCTTCGAACACGTAGCATCCTTTGATCACTTCGGTCATTTGATTGTGACGTCTTAGGAGGCATTGCCTACTCATTCGTTTTATCTTTAGTTTATACGCAAGCGGAAGCATAAATAACACCACCCAACCATTCAAAATAGGGATAGCATAAGACACTCATATATTTAACAACCACACTTTCATATATACATTACACTAGCCATTACACGCTACTTTTTACATAAAAAAGACTTGACCACATGCACATGTCCAAGGGACGGGTTTCTTCTTTTACATGTAAAAGGGGTCCAGTTGGCCTAGCTCCTCTAGTACTGTGAGGGCGACCTCAAAAAGTAATGCACCTTATCTGCTCCTAAAATCTTATCAACTCCAAGTACCATGGTTCAAGGTTGGAGTCCTAATCAGGGTCAGTCTCCGAGTCATTCACATTACCATTAGGAATGTGTAGATCCATCGGATCCCAGGTAAGGTTTCCACCCCCCATGCCTAGAGGCCCATCGAAGCAATGGAGAGGGCGATACAAATCCTCTCCAACCCAGAAATACCAAGCCATGAATTGATGGGGTACTAGATTTGGTAACCCCTCATCTACCCATATAGTGGTCACATAGTGCTCATAGTGGGAATCCATCCCCATGATCGGATATGTGGTCACTTCGATACTTTGGCCCACTGGGACCCCAAAACAGATGTGGCAAAATGGCTCATACATACTTAGGGGCTGAAACATTTAAACAATAGTAGTAAGATAAAACTCATTAAGTAAACTCCCAAATCCTCGCGTAAGGAGGTTATTCACCTTGGAATCGCCTTAAACATGCAACTCATTTATCGATGACAGATCAATGGCAAAGCCTTTGCTTTGCATTATCTATTAACAAGGAAGAGGCCACCCAACATGCAACATCTTATCATGTGTCCAATTATAGCATAGATAGTTTATACATGAGTGCACCATTCCATTAAGTATACAACGATCACAATTTTATACTTCAGAGTTTAATAACAATAATTTCATGCACAATGCATCACATGAGTCAGATTATTATGATCGCTCTTGGCCACAATCGACACTCACATTAGTGGTCTTTCAGCTTAATCAGGCATTGTCCCGCCCCATTAGACACGGCAACGTTTTGACCTCACTCGAAGATGGCATTTCAATTAAGGAGCTTTGTTTTGAAATCCATCCATGAACTTTATCCCATTGACGTGGAGTCATCCGAAACCCATATAGTATCATCCCTTATAATTATACGAGTACAGAATCCATTATGTGATCACATAAGCATATCGCCACTCAAGCCAATTTCTTATCTGCCTCATTAGCCAATGCAAGAGTGTGTAACGCTCATACAATGTGCAATAGCATTAATCGCTTAAAATTATGTCATGCTATCATGCCACGTGATTACATTCCAATCAATCACTCTCCTAAGCAATCATGCAGCAATCCCATAATGGTATTGTACCATGGCTTCATTTAAATACTTCAATAATTTATCTTTCAAAATAACCTTTCATAAGTACTCATTACTTATAATCATAGAATGTCAAAAATATTTACACTTTTCAAGCTAGGGATTGCCTAAGCAATTACCATCTTTAAAACTAGCATTCAACAAGCACTAACCACTTTAGCATTTACAACATAATGATCACTTGTCACAATCAAGATAGGTTCTTACATCTAATGATAACTTATAACGATAGCTTATCGCATCTGATGATAATTTATCTCAGTAGCCTATCGTATCTAGTGATAGCTTATCTCAATAACTTATCACATCTAGTAATAGCTTATCTCAATAACTTATCGTGTCTAAGGATAACTTATCGCGATAACTTATCACATCTAACTATCACTTATTGCGATAACTTATCACCTTTACTTATCGCCTAACATGATAACTTATCACCACTACTTATCACCTATTATGATAGCCTATCACCTTAATCTACTTATCACTTAATCCTACTCCTAAGTGAAATTATAACCCTAATCAAGGGTTAGGAAGCTACTCACTTCCAAAACTAAGCTATGGCAAGTGACAACAATGGTGGCAAGGCTCATGGGTGGTGATGGCTCTCGGCAAGGGAGCGGTGAGGCGTAGTGGTGGCTAGATGTTGGTTGATAACCCACAACAAGGGCTAGAACAACCAAGGGACAGTGGCAATAAGGCTGTGGATGGCAAGAACGGCAGTGAAGGGCGGTGGACGGCTCGGACAACTCAAGGCCAAAGTGGCATGAGGGCGGTGGGTGTCCTAGATGGTGAACAGTTCACGGCCAAGGGCTCGGCATGACGATGAGGACGGTAGCACACGAATAGTGAGCTTGAATGGCGGGTGGTGGATGATAGATGGCAAGATGAGATCCAAGGGAAATGAGAGAGAAATGGAATTGAGGGTTGCTCGGCCAAGGGGAGTGAGAGGGAGAGAGAGTGGCCAAAGGTGAGGGGAAGTAAGGGAAAGTGTCACATCCTAGGATCAACCTACAAGAAATGGCTGTGAATCGGGTGTGCCAGTGGCAAGGATAAGCCATGGATCATTCTATGCTCGTTCAATCGATGGATGACTACCCGACTGTCAAGATTGATCGAGAAGTGGTCGCGACCACCACGGATTGGTCGATGATCAATTGTCGGTCCAAATGGTCATGCGTCGGTTGTGGGGTGATTCCGCTCGGTCATGCATTGGTCATGGATGATCGTGATTCGACTCGATACGATAATGTCTTGGGCATAAATATGACCTATCTCGAACAGTCACATGGCACTAAGGAGTCAGCTTGGATGAAGGCTACAACTAATCCAAGATTCGATTCGATCGACCGGAGTCGATGCAAGGGCCAATCATTAAGCCACGCCTTAGGCCACCAAATTAGCCAAGAAAGCAACTTAGCCTATGACAACTACACCGAGGGATGCTTAGCCACGAGCCTCGAGTGTGTTGAAATGGTCATTAGGGAATGTACACAAAAAGCCCTTGCCCGATCCCGGTTGCATTTTCAATGGCCTATTTCTTCATAATTGCCATGTTGCCAAGAAAAGGACAAATGAAATTCTCTAGAACACCCTAGCTTCTTCTTAAAGGAGGATGACTCATCATTCCACCTAGATTTTTCCAGATAAGGTCATGATTACCAAGGATTCACCTTGAGGATTAAGCAAAGTATCCAAGCCAAATGTCCAAATAAAAATAGGACACATTGGAGCTAATTATGGCTATCTTATAGCCTTGATGCCACCTTATCTTTTAGGGATAAGTGTAATAGAAGTCCTAAAACTTGTTACAAAAATGCAATTGAGTCCTAAAACTTGCAAAAAGTGCAATCAACTCCTAAAACTTATCAAATTGTTTCAATCGAATCCTAAAGTTAACACCGTCAAATGACCTAACAGAAAATGCCAACGTGTTGTGGACGTGGAATTTTAAATAATTTTTCATTTTCCACATGGCTTTTTTAATTATATTTTATTCAATTTTTTTAAATTAGATTTAAAAACTAAAAAAGATAAGATAAAATTTATTTTTAAAAATTGTTAAAAAAGGCAGCTCCTCCCTCGCCGCCGCCGCCACCCATCGCCGACCCCCTCCAAATGATGGGCGCCGGCGCCATTTTTTTTTTTTTTTTTTTTTGAACTGTTTTGTTTTTTAAATAAATTTTAACTTTTCTTCTCTAATTTTTAAATCTAATTTAAATAAAAAATTAAAAAATCCACATGGAAAATAAAAATTAATTTTAAATGCCACGTCAGCATTTTCCATTAAAAAAGTTGACGGTATTAACTTTAGGACTTGATTGAAACAATTTGACAAGTTTTAGGATGTAATTGCACTTTTTGCAAGTTTTAGGACTCAATTGCATTTTCGTTACAAGTTTTAGGACTTCTATTGTAGTTATCCCTATCTTTTATAATGCCACCTATCCATGATGAATTTTATTTTAATAATGAGTTAAGTATTCATGTGGCCCAATAAAAAGGAGACAAACAAACCTTCAAATGATTACATTAGACCATTAGATCTCCACCTCATAAGCCTAGGTGTCCACTCGAAGATTTGGTAATGATGGCTTGAGATTTGCCTTGGAGAAGAAGTTGGTAATTCATGCTTAGGTGTCCTCTAGAATCTTAGGTTATAATGACCCTAAAATAAAGCCTTGGTAAATAAGGCAAGAGCCAACCAATTAGAAGAGGACATGAGACATCAAAGGGGCTTATGTGTCCCTTAGTATCATAAGCACAATATGAGCCCAAATTGAGCATTGGGGAGCAAGCCAATAGGTGGTCTAATAAGAAGATGACAAGTGTTCTATGAGGACCCTAGACGTGCCACTTGCAAACTAGGCTTCCCACCTTGATTGCATAGCCGTGCCACTTAAAGATATGTGATTGGGCCACTTGGATGAGTAATGATGAGCTCGGTGCCTATCTATAAGAGGAGCTCCCATTCATTTCCACCACTTTAACCCACTTTGCCATCCACGCCTACTCTCTTCCTCCCCCTCCTTTCTCTTGGCCATGCACCACCAACCTTTCAAGCCATTCAAGTTAGTTCTTGAGGTTTGCCAAGGTAAGTAAGATCCTATGTCTCCTCTAGGATGGTAGTCTCCATTGTCGAGTCTACTTAGGGGCTCACCATTCAAGTCGTGGGTAGGATGTTGGGTCCTTTGTATGGTTTTGTTTATGATTGCGCTTGAACATGTGCTTGAGTTGTTCACGCTTGGAATGAGGCTGAGGTTTGGTCGTGTTGAGTTTGACGCAAGGGAAGGTTGCTTAAGAAGGCCTTGGATCGGCATTAGTGTGCCAGTTTTAAGTCTCCTTTAATGCGGGGATCACTTAAGGCCACAAGGTCCTAAATTGACATTGAGGCGTGTCGATCTTATGCCTTGATCGGTACAGGAATCGCTCAAATCCATGAGATCTTGGTAAGGCACCAAGCATGCCAATTTCCATAGTCCAAGTGGACATGGGGATTTTGTGCTTGGTGTTGAATGAAACCACGAGTTGAGGGTCATTCTCAATACATGCGTATTCACATTAGGTTGAAGTTGAGGTCCGTCAAGCTTGGGATCGTCACTAAAGCGAGGTCTATCCAAACCTCGAGGTCTTGGATCGGTATTGAGGCATGCCGTTTCCCATCCTTATCTGGTGCGGGGATCAATGCTAAGTGATTGATTCAAGGTATAGTCCAAAGATCATTCCCGACACATTTGCTAGTGAAGTATAACAAAATTCATGACACACACAAATGAATGAGCACCTTCGGGTCATGCATGTGTTGGCTATGAGAAAAGATAAGAACTAGCTTGTATGATGCATTTATGTATGCACTTAAAGAGGAAGAAGCGCATGTTGCCACACAGCACTAGCGGTAATGTCTCGTTCATTGAATGGGATGCCTCGGTTGAGCCGGGATGCTCTAGTTGAGCCAGGATGCTTGGGTTTTGAACTTAGAAACCTCGGAAAGCTAGCCTCGAGATTTCCTAGTCGAGCTGAGATGCCCTGGTTAAGCCAAGAAGCCCGGCAAAAGATGGAAACCCCGGTCGAGCTAGGAGGGCCTGGTCAAGTCAAGACGATGATAAATGAATTTGCATGGGTATCGGTTATACATAAACATGATGTGTTTATGTTTTCATTGATAAGTCGAAGGTATGTTAATCAACATCATGTTTTGGGTCAAGGCATGACAAGTAGTTTGTTATTGATCTATCATCAACACTGTTTGCAAGTGTTGTACTTGCTAGGCTTCAACGATGAGATGCTTTCATAGTAGAGAACTAGGATTTTTTCTTATTGAGTTTTCCGGAAAACTGACTCCCTCATCTTTCAGTCTTGTAGGCATAGATGTCCCACATCAGTTTTAGGAGCTGCAGTCATGCTAGAGGAGATAGGAAATTCCCCCAGCCTATGTGGAAACTTTAATATGATGTAAAAAGAAAAGATGGCATGTAGAGAAAAGGCTTGTAAAAGTACTATTGTAATATAAAGTAATGTGTCATGTGTGATATAAATGGGCTTGAATGGCCTATGGGCCTCTTTAGGCCACCCATGTGTGGGCCCTCTTGGGCCATTGGTGATTGAGTCTACTTGGGCTGCCCATAGTGGGCGTGGGGCCCATTGGGTCCTTTTGCGAGCTAGGGCCCACATGACTCCTCGTTCGTGACACATTTTCACTTTTCCGAAATGTTGAGATTCGCCGATGAAAGATTGAGTTTTCATCCTAAAATAGCCTTTTTGGATTTTCCATAGTCTATCGATCCTTGTTATAATCTTGCTCCGTAGATTGATCATCGTTATAATCCTATTCCGTAAATTGTGGTTGGATTGAGGATGTCACAACTCCTCCCCATTAAAGAAATTTCGTCATCGAAATTTATAAGATTGCTCATTTCTTCAAACAAATGAGGATATTAGCATCTCATTATGTCATCACTTTCCCAGGTCACTCCTTCAGTGTCATGATGTTGCCAAATGACCTTGCCTAAGGGAATAAACTTATTACGTAGCACCTGTTCCTTTCTATCAATGACCTACACTGGTCATTCAATGTACATATGTCGGTAAAATATGACATTCCTCTTATTGGCGTCACCTTAAGGAATATGTGATCTCATTGTCGTCAAGTTCAATCTCCTCATAATTGAGCACATACATCGGGTTTGATTCATATTTCCTTAGCATGGATATGTGGAACCTGTTATGAACCTGAGTGAGATTGGGTGGCAATGTTAACCGATAGGCCAAAGTCCCTATTCGTTCCAGCATTCGAAGGGTCCAACGAACTTGGGGCTTAACTTTCCTTTCTTGCCAAAATATGACATTCCTCTCATTGGCGACACCTTAAGGAATACGTGATCTCCTATTTGAAACTCCAAAGGCCTTCGTTGTTTATCCGCATAATTTTTCTAGCAGCTTTAGGCTATCTTTAGCCTATCCTTAATAATCTTAACAAGATCTACATATCATTGAACTAGTTCAAAGTCAATAATCTTCCTTTTTCCAACTTCATCTCAATAGACAGGAGTTCTACAAGCACGACCATATAATGCCTCAAATGGTGCCATTACAATGCTCTATTGATAGCTATTTTTGTATGTGAACTCGACGAGGTGTAATTGATCTTCCCAGCCTCCTTTGAAATCCACGACACAAGCTTGTAACATATCTTCAAGGGTTTGAATGGCCTTCTCATATTGACCATCCATCTGCGAATGGTAAGCCATGCTAAACTGCAGCTTCGTCCCCATGGCAGTTTGCAAGCTTTTCTAAAATGTTGCGGTGAACTTTGGGGCTTGATATGAGATGATCGTCATGGGCACTCCATGCAAATGTGTTATTTGTCATACATATAGTTTAGCATACCTATCCATGGCATAATCCTTTCGCATCACAATAAATGTGCTGACTTGATCAGCCTATCAACCATGACCCAAATGGAAATGTTACCTATCTGGTTCCTTGGCAATCCCATCACGAAGTCCATCGTGATATATTTCCATTTCCACGCTGGGATTTCTAGGGGTCACAGCAATCCATCATGTTTGCAATGTTGTGCTTTAACTTTTTGGCATGTCTAGCACTTCGCTAAGTGCTTAGTGACATCGGTTTTCATGCCATTCCACTAATAATATTACCGTAGGTTCCTGTACACTTTGTGTTACTTGGATATATGCTGTAGTTGCTTCAATTAGCTTCTGCCAGAATCTGTTCGTTGAGTTTTACATTGTCAGGTACACATAATTTTGTCCTCGAAATTTCAATATTATATCCTCTGCCACTTGAAAGTTAGGTTTTCTCTTTTTCCACAGTCTCTTGTGGAATCTTTTGGATTGATGGATCTGTTGATTGCAATGCTTTAATCCTAGTTTACATTTTGGGTTCAATTCGGAGGGTAGCCATAAGATTAGAAAGGTCACTTACACCTTGAACTTCAAATCTGAATCTCGTACACCTTCGAGAAGGATCTACTCCCAAACCATCATTTACGCAATCATTGACTTTCGACTAAGCGTTTCTATTACCTTATTGGCCTTTCTAGGATGATACAGGATATTGCAGTCGTAGTCTTTAAGAAGTTCCATCTAGCGTTGTTGTCTCATGTTCAACTTTTTCTGGGAAAATAGGTACCTCAGATTTTGATGGTCGATGTAGATCGTGAACTTCCCTCCACACAAGTAGTGCCTCTAAATCTTCAAAGAGAAGATGATTGCTGCGAGTTCCAAGTCATGCGTCGGATAGTTATGCTTATAAGGCCTTAGTTGTCAAGACGCATAGGCTATCACTCATCCATGTTGCATCAAGACACATCATAGTCCTTTATATGAAGTGTCACTGTAGATCTCGTAACCTCCAAGACTAAATGGTATCGTTAATACTAGGGCAATAGTTAACTTGTGCTTAAGTTCTTGAAAGCTTTTCTCACACTTATGCATCCATTCAAACTTCACTTCTTTCTTTAGCAATCGAGTCTGGGGCATGGCTATTCCAGATAATCTTTCTACAAATGGCCAGCCAATCCCAGAAAGCTCTGAACTAGTCACTATAGTTGGCCTTGGCCAATTCATAACTGCCTCAATCTTTTCTAGCTCCATAAAAATTCCTTTGCCAAATATTACATGACCTAGAAAAGCTACTTGATTGAGCAAGAACTCGTACTTACTAAACTTGGCGTAAAGTGCATGTTCTCAAAGGGTCAACAATACCATCCTCAATTGCCGTTTATGCACCTTTGGGCTCTTTGAGTACACCAATATGTCGTCAATGAAAACGATGACTAACTTATTCAAATACGCCTTGAACACTCAGTTTGTTAAGTCCATAAAAGTAGCTAGGGCATTGGTTAACCCGAATGGCATTACCATAAACTCATAGTAGTCGTATCGTGTTTGAAACACGATCTTTGGGATATCTTCCTTCTTGATCATAGCTAATTATAAACCGTCTTTAGGTCTATCTTAGAGAACGCAAAGCTCCTTGAAGTTGATCGAATAAGTCGTCAATCCTTGGCAATGTATACTTGTTCTTGATCATCACTTGGTTGAGTTGACAATAGTCAATGCATAATCGCAACGATCCATTATTTTTCTTTACGAATAAGATAGGTGCTCCCTATAGCGATGCGCCAATGAATCTCTTATTGAGCAATTCTTGCATTTGCACCTTCAATTCCTTCAACTTTGATAGCTACATTCGATATGGTGCATTGGAGATTGGTTCTCGACTAACTCAATGACGAACTCTATTTCCCTTTCGGGAGGCAATCCTGGTAATTCCTTTGGAAAGACGTCTATGAACTATCACACCAAAGTGATATCTTCCAATTTTGGCTCTTCCATTATCATATCTACAACCGTTACCAGATAGCCCTGGCAACCTTTCTCTAGCAATTGCTCTACTTCGAGCGATGTTATTAAGAATGCAAAGGGTTTGTTCCCTATAAATCCATGACAAGAACTATTAATTGGGTTGAACTATATAATCTTACTATGACAGTTAACTGTGACTCGTTGCTTTTTGAGCCAATCCATCCCAATTACATCAAAGTCATACATAGCCAAAACAACTAAATCTATCAATTTCTTTCATCAATTAACAACTATCTTGCACCCTTGATAGCATAAAACAAATAACACCTTATCTTTCATGGGGGTGGATGCTAAGGACCATTTCTAATGGCTTCAATTATAATCTAGCTAATATAACAAACTATTTTGCTATGAATGAATGCGTAGCTCTCGTACCAAACAACCTGTATGCAACGTGCTAGTGTAAGGAGACCGTACTTGTGATTACGGCTCGGGATTTTTCGCTTCCTTTCCAGCTACTAAATACACCTTTCCTTAAATTGAGGGTCGGTCCGAGTTGCTCGACGGCGTGGCTCCAGATTGTTGCTCCATGAGTAGTTGTTAAGGTTGCAATCCAACCGGTCGGTGTGGGCAATTTCGTACCTGATGGCCATGTTGGCCAAATGCAAAGCATGCTCCCGTCTTTAAGGGGCATGGTGTAGTCCCTAATGCTTACCACAAAAGTGGCATCTGTTGTTCAGATGGAGTGCTGCTTTCTAATGAAAATTCTTTCTATTGAGATAGATAGGGTGCTTTCCTCCTGTTATTTGGCCTCTTCCCAAACTGATGGTAATCCTTACCAAAAGCGAACCACGATCCCGATGTGGCTACTCGTTCAGACATGTTCCTTTCAATCAATTGGGCCTTTTCATAAAGCTCCTCATAATCCTTCAAGTTTAGGGGCACCGGCTAGCTATGGATGTCACGCCTCGAACCTCGAGCGCGTGCCCATCCCTCAGTGGTCGATGAAATTTGCGACGTTCCAGGACGCGTCGCTGACCCATTCATTTTCAATGCACATGCGGAACCGAAACAAAAACCCTAACAACAACCAACACGAGATAGAAAAGCATAAAACAATTTCACAACCAAAACATTTTTATAAACACACCGGTTTATATACAGACTAGTCTATTTATAGAAAATGGGCTCTCAAAAGAAAATTGTCCTACGGCCACTAGTCAGACACATTTGCCAATCCTATGGACTCTCCTCCTGCAGGCTCCGAGTCTTCCACAACACCATCAGGAGGGTCAGCTGCACCCTCGCCAAAAGTGGCATCAATTACCACTGCGGGGATCTCAAAACCTTAGAGGGGACCCACCATGTATCCATTGAGTCCATGGCGAAACCACGCCCTGAATCGATGAGGTACCCTTCTTGACCTAGATAGTGGTCACGACCAACTCGTAGACCCAATGACTACTAGGGACACGAACATCTACACCCTCATTCAGTAATAGCCCACAGCTAACCAAAACGTATTGGTGGCTCTGCCATCTAGGGACCTATAAAGATTGAGCCCATGACAGGGTGAGACAATGTCTCAGTAAGTTCACCCTCTAAACCCCGACTAGGAAGGAAATACGCCTCGAGGCGTCCTAACCGCACAGCCACACAATCACAGAGACTTACTTCATCTTAGATCATTCCTGCATGTCAGTACGGTTCATATCACAAACATAAACAATATTCATACTCAGTCAATTGGAACGCCACAATTCATTTCTCAAACAACCACAAGGATCCCGATTATAGGGTTAAATCGTCATGACACGTCCCATTCCATGCCACACAACTTCACTCAACATGCGTTCTAATTGTTAATCACGACCACACACGGGCACGGCCTACTCAATGTTCGGCGATCTTCTGGCGTAGCCAGACATCGTCACACCCCATTGAGCACAGCAACGTCATTACGTTGACGGCATTCCACAAGGGAGCATCGGTCCAGCCTCTATTGCAACCAGCATCCACTGATAGGGCATCCCGTATAAGGGCACATCCACCCGACTCACTTCAGGGACAGGTTCTCTTAACCATTCATGCACCCATCCAATCTCGGCCAAGACATCGTGCTTTGCACTCAAATTTCTCAATTAAAATAATGTACTTGGCTCTTTTCTTCGTATTAAAAACACACAGTAGAAATAATTGTGTGTGGGTACACGATCAATTCGAACAAAAAAAATTGATATCATTCCTTTTAAAATCTCACTATTTGATATAGTCTTTAAAACCATTTTCGGTAATAAAACCCGACACCCGGGATTTTCTAATTAAATATCCAAATTTCACAATTTTGGAATAAATAACCAAAATTCCAATCACCACTCAATTTGCACGATTTAACACTCAATTGCAGAAACTAAACACACAACTGCAATCAGCATGAAATTCCGATCTCCGGCTATCCCAGTGTAATTTTCGAAAAATAATAAATAATTAAATAAATACAAAACATAATTAAATAATGCAAATTAAATGCCATAATTACCAACTTAGGCCAGAAATACTAATCTAACCACCTAAACGGGCCTAGAAAATTTTCGAGCCTATCTAGATAAATAGCACGATCTATCTAGTCCATAATTAGTCCGTTCTAACCACCTAACATGCACAATTGAATAATTAAATCACTAATCCATACTAACTAACCACCTAATCTCTAATTAGCCTAAATTAATTATCCACTAAGCGTCATTAAATCCATAAGCAGAGTTTAGCAAGCAAACTCACTGGTTTTACGATCCGGTGAGTCCATGGCGATGGTGACGCAGAGGCGAGCAATAAACAAGCCTGCGGTGACACCAAGCGAGGTCCGAAAGAGCCTAAAAAAGGGCCACGAAGCCTCAGCTCATCGCTGAGTTTCGGCTTCTACTTGGGCCGAGAAAGGCAGGAACCGGCAGTTGAAAAGGCACGGGACAGGCGGCAGTGGCTACTGTGACGTCGGCAATGCTTAACAGTGGCGGACGGCGGCTAGAACAGTGACAGTGAGGCTTCGACGAGTTGGACAGAGGGCTCGACGACGGACCAGAGCGCGTGGGGAACAGCGAGATGGCGTGGGACCAGCGGATGGGCTGGCGCGAGAGCTCGGGTGCTCGCGGCGGGTGGCTGACGACGGCGGTGGAGCTCTGGCTAGTCGACGGCGAAAGGGGAGCTGCTGGCCGGTTTTTCTGGTTCTCTTTCAAGCTATCAAGGTTCAACAATGGAGAAAATGGTTGCTAGAGGAAGAAGAAGGCTGTTGGAGCTTGGAGGGGCCACCAAAATATCTGAACACTTGAGTTTGGTGCCCCACCATGCATGGCTGTCTTCCTCAGCCAAAATTGCAGCACCAAAGCTTCCTCAACAAGTCTCCAAGTGGTTCAAATGTTGCACCCCACAAGACCTACGAATTTTGGAACATTTGCCACTCAATTCCACTTCAATTTCAACTCAACCCAAGCCAAATTGATGCCCATAAATTCAACCAAGGTTCCCACATCAAATTCAGCATTTTTCCTTGTCAACTGAACGAACATGAATCCCAAAGACACGACAAAAAACAGCCCTTTAATTTTCCCGATTAAAAACGGCTCTACTTTGAATTTTCGCCAAAAATCCCGGTTTGCAGAAAAATCTTCGGAGGGTGAGTCAATGTTCCTAAAATGAATTGTGACATGACAGAACTTTCAATTTCTGAAATCGGATTCAATTTCACGATTAATTTCAATTTGATGCGATTTTAGCATGATCTAACCTACCTAGTAGCTTTTAGGAATTTTTAGCGCATTTGACCTGTGGTCGATTATTTTCGAGCCACATTGTACATCTTGGACACATTGGCGACTCTCGGTTGTCGTGAAAATCTTGAGGTTTTAAATACAGGCACATGGTACAGAAATGACAGAAAAATCAGTCAGCGCCATTCGACAGAGATTTTGCAATTAGGTGGAATCACCCACACACTAATCACAAACCTCTGTCTAATCAACCTATCTCCGGTCTTCGATCGATTTTGACGGTGCTGTAATGACCCTTGCAGATTAGCACGGTCGAGCAGTCGATTCCTAGTCGAATTCTTAAGTCCATTGCGTTTATATTCCTTAACGGCTTCACCTGATAGACTAGTTATCTCGTGAGTGGCCAACTTAAAGAAAAGAACTATAGGCACGTCGATGAAAAACCCAACTTATTGAATTGAAGACAGAACCTGAAAATCAGGATGTCACAACTCTTCCCCTCTTATAAAAATTTCGTCCTCTAAATTTAAACCATTACAAGTCTTTAAACAAAAAGGTGGTGGTATAGTCGCCTCATCGAACCTTCACTTTCCTAGGTTGCTAATTCTGTACCGTGGTGTTGCTAGACCACTTTAAACAACGGGATTGTCTTGGTGCCAAGAACCTGCTCCTTCCGATCCACAATCTGAATCGGTCTTTCCACATACGACACTCTGTTGTCTACGTCTAATTCTTCAAAATTTAGCATGTGGATCGGGTCATGCTCATACTTCCTCAACATCGACACATGAAAGACGTCATGCACTTGCGTCAACCTCGATTGCAATGCGAGACGAGACACTAGAGTCCCTATCCTTTCTAGAATCTCAAAGGGACCTACGTACCTTGGACTCAGCTTCCCTTTCTTGCCGAAGCGCGAAGTACCCCTCATTGGTGACACCTTCAGAAAGACGTTCTCACCAACTTGGAATTCTAATGGTCTTTGACGCTTATCTGCATAGCTTTTCTGGTGACTCTGAGCGGTAATCTGCCCCTGATAATGGCAACTGCGTCCACTGACTACTGAACCAACTCTGGACCTGTGATCTTTCGTTCTTCGACCTCATCCCAACAAACTAGCCTCTTGCATGCTCTGCCATACAACACTTCAAAAGGAGCCATCTGAATGCTCTGTTGGTAGTTGTTGTAGGCGAACTCGATGAGATGAAGCTGTTCCTCCTAACTTCCCTTGAAATCTAGCACACACGCTCTCAACATGTCCTCAACAGTCTGAATCATCCTTTCAAATTGGCCATCCATTTGAGGATGATAAGCCGTATTGTACTGCAGCTTCGTTCCTAAGGCGATCTGCAAACTTTTCCAAAAGGCAGCTGTAAACCTCAGGTCTCTATCAGACGTGATTGTCATTGGCTCCACGTAGATGAACAATCTGACGCACGTACAATTTTGCATGTTTGTCCAAATCAAGGTCCTTCCGTACGGCAATTAAGTGAGTCGACTTCGTCAGTCTGTCGACTACTACCCAAATGGAATCATTATCCCTCTGACTCCTTGGTAAGCCTGTCACAAAATCCATTGTGATGCACGGCCTTACACACGTCCGATATTAGTCCCGAGCGGCCTCGCAAATCAATTGAATTGCGTACTCATCGACACGGCCATTCCTCTCCTCGGATACCCTACATTTCCCATGCACGTTCCCTTTTTGTGTTGATTAGCAAGTGGAGAAATTGTCCATGCAAAAACTATACGAACAATGAAGGCCACGCTCACGGGAATCAACAAAAGAAGAGTTGAAGACCTTATTCATGCATGACCATGCACGTAACCATTGATGGTCAATAAATAAGGGACCTTTGACCGAGAGGAAGCCCACGCAAATGGCCCACACGAATGAGAACAACTCCATTTAATTCCCCTCTCCCTTCCATGGGTCAACAATTGGAAGGAGTCTTGACCGAGCAGCTACACAACTCCTTCTTCGGTGGACAGCAAATGAAGGAATCTGACCATGTTGAAGACACGTATTCCATTGAGTTGTCTCCTTTGACGAGGCCACCGAGATCCCTTTTTCCTTTCGTGTAATCGATCAACAAAGCGAGAATTTTTTATCGTGTGGCCACGTCTCTCTCTTGGAAGACTCGAGCACGGCCACGTCGCCTCTCTTCTTCGGTGGCAAGTGGAGAGAGCGTCCGAGATAGCATGCAAGCCACGTTCCCATCCACTTGTCCTCGCCTCCTTCTGCCGCCGAAGCTTTCATTTTGTTGATTGGTTTTTGTCAACAAAACTAGCGACGAGAATAGCAAAACCAAGTGAAACAGCGACTGAAAGAGAGAGCAGCGAGTGATAGAGAGAGAGTGCAGCGAGCAAAGTGAGAGAGTGAGCAGAGAGAGGAAGGAAGGGAATGCTTTCCCTCCGCCTGTGCATGCGCGCTGCCAACGCCGCTTGCACTTGCTGTTGCCAAGCCGTGTTCGTGACCGCGAGCTTCCCGTTTCACATGCCGTTGAGCTGTAGGACTTGAGGCAAGTTGAAGTCTACTAATCTATGTTGTGTAGTGCTGTTGCTGTCTTAGAAAGTGCATTGATAGGCTGGATTGTTGGATTTTGATGCTGAATGATGATTTATTGAGCGACCGAGACTGTTTTGAGGCTAAAGGGTTGAGGAAATATTTGGATTTGTCATATATGGTTTCAATTTCTTTGGACTTCATCCAAAACAGATTTTATGACTATGAAATCTTGAAGAATTTGGCCATTGATTTGATTTGAAAAAGAAAAACCTCCCGATCAGTATTTCAAGTTTTACTTACCCCGGCACCGGCCTCAATTGTTTTAAGAAAATGTGCGGTGCTTTCATATTTGAAGTTCTGTATCAATTCTTTTAAAACCATTAGAGATCGGGTTGACATTTCGGACTTGCTATACAAGTTTTAAACTCATTTATCATTTTGAACAAAACCTGGCCGTAGTCCAATTTGGAAAACCTCCCGACTCATACTGAAATTTTTACTTACTGAGGCGCCGTTCATCAATGATTCAAAAAAGAAAAGAAAATATTTTTGGTGCCCTTGAACTTACAAATCTTTGCACGAACCAATCTTTGAAAATCTTGAAGTTGGGAGTGTAGCTTTGAATTACTAATGTGCTGAATTCAATCTATTTGTGTTTGATAACTCTTTTGGAATTTGGCCGTGAGGCACAAGTGCAATCTGAGATTTTACACATGGATTCTTGAAATGCTTTGAAGGTGAAACATGGGAATGGATTTATGAATTGATATTATGTTGCTGAAATTTTGTGAATGCATTTCTTTGACATAGAAATGGCATACGATTTCAAAGCCTGTTGTTGTTGCATTGAAAGTGTTTTGGTATTGAAATAATTTAAGATGTTAATGTTGCCGTTGGACCCTCGGGTCAATGACGCCCCGGGAGTTGGGATGCCCAAAGGTTCGAATGAGTCGATGCCCTTTAGATGCCTGGGGTCCGCAGTGCCTCAGAGGTTTTCCCCGGGAGTGTCGGGATGCCTGGTGGTATATCGGTAAGTAATTCCGAGGGATGCCCGGTGGTATTTCGGTACGTAATTCCGGAGGGTAGGGGTAACCATTTTCATGGCGAGCCTCGGAGATTCCTCGTGATGCAGGTGGGATGCGAGATGCCCGGAGGTGTGACGTAACACGCTCTGGATGCCCGGTGGCCTAGTGGCGTAATGCCGGAGACTTTCGCGACGCCAGGTTGGGTGTGGAAATTCCAGAAGGATGCAAACATTGGTCCTTTGAGGGGTGAAACCTTTTGAATATTAAAACTGATGGTTCTACTAAGTGTGTGTGTGGTCTGGTTATAGGACTGAATTGTATGGCATGGAATGGGACGTGTCATAACAGTTTGGCCTTATGATTGGGACTTATGTGATTGAAATGATACATTCTGGTTTTTAAACTGCATTGCCATTACTTTTCAAAAGTCTTATCGATCCGATGCATACTCATTCTTTGATTTCCTGTTTTATCTATCTTGCATGGACTTGGATTGTGATGGTTTGCATAGTATAGCTTGGTAGATCTTCAACTGCTGGGTGGTTGTACTCACCCCTTTTGGGGACTAACATTTCAGACTAGACAAGATACCTCTGCTGCCATCACCACCAGCAGATGGACTGAGTGGTTGGATATGACCGCGAGGAGGAGGATAGCAGAGGAAGGAACTTCTGGATGCCAACATTGATCGATGGATTTTAAGTATATGACTGTTAGAAAAGATGTCGGTCATCTTTTGAAGTATAACCGAGTATAGAAGACTACGACATTTTGGTGTACCGACTAAAGATGTCCATCTAGTTTTATGTAAATAAAAGTGTTCGGCTTATTACCTATAAATGTGTTTAGTTGGTGTGCATCGTTTTAATTTGTGAAAGGGGAATTGATGGATGTGCTTCCACTATGTAAACTACGCAGGGACCGATCTAAAAAAAAATATAAATCCCCAGGACTTATAGACTTATTATAATTCTTTGGTATCAGAATAATATATTATCAGGTCAAGAGAAAGGTAAGTGGAGTGTGGCGACCCTAGCACATCAGGGGCCATTCGGGGGTGCCACACTTTTCCTTACCAAATTTGATGGAAACAATTCCATCTTTCTTTCTGACGAACTCTGAGTCCGATGACTGGAAAGGCTTGTTATTCTGATGCAACTTTTCATACTTGGTGATCCAAGTCTCTGTAAGGAGCTCGGCCAACTTTTCCTTTGGGATCTGTCTGGGAACATGAATACAGGATGCTTGATCATTCTGCATGGAAATGAATAAAGCATCTTCATTTCCATTATGAAAATTCAAATCAAGAGCATGGTTTTTCACTTGATAAACCATCTAGTAGTGTAGTGTCGCTGCAACAGAGTCAGCAGTTTGAGGAGCTCCAGTGAGCTGTACTTGGACTTTTAGAAAAGAAAGTAGCTGGGGTCTGAAAGTTCTTCCATTGTCATGTTTTATGAGACAGACTTTCCCCCTCTTGTTCGATAAAGTTCCAAACTCTCGTTCCCTGCCCCAGAAGAATTAATTGATCCACAAGGTAGATACCGGCATATTCCTAAGATACCTGCCCCCACTGATGTGGATGAACATGGAAGACAGAAAAGGACTCCTGTTACTGAAGCCATCTTAAATTGGCAATCAGAGACTCTTTTAGCACATAACAACGTGTTCAAAGTAATTGATTCCAAGATTGTGAATGTGCAATAAGATCTTCGAAGATATGATGAAACCACCAAGAAGATGCTTTTCGATTTCCAAAAGAGGCTTCATGCCTTAGAATCCAGACAACATCTAGGGTATCATCATCTTGAAAGTCCTAAGGCGGAAATAGAGAAGCTCAAAAGGCAAATTCAACTCCTTGAAGAAAGAAGATTCAATCATTTTAATCCATTTCCAACCACGGTACGGACAGAGCATTTGCCTCCACCACCTCAGACATCTATCTTTATAGCCCTCACAGACGTTCCTATCAGACAAGATGAGATAGATGTGGCTGAGATGCGAAATCGCCTCAAGGAACTAGATCGAATAAGAAAAGAAAATGGAAAAAAAAAATGCCTTTAGAATCCTCGCTGGTTATAGAGGAAAAGCCAGACCAGATGAAGTTATCCAATCCATTAGAATCTTTCCTAAAAGATTTGGGCAATCAGGAAGAACAGCCTAATCTTGTCCCTCAACAGCCTGATCCTGCCATTCCAAAAGATCATATCCTATTTCTAGCAGAACAAGCTTTTCTAAACATCTTTGATGCTGAATCAGATTCAGTATCTCTCACATCTTCTTCATTCTTCTTAATCCCTGCCATTGATTCATTTCCTATTGTACCAGTAACTTTCATCAATATTCATGGCCGATCCTCTAAACCAGGATATGGATTCAAATCCTTCTGAACCAGAGGTTGTTCAGCCAAACAATCCCTCTCAGCATGTCTCTACTGCATCAAAACATTTTTTTTTACTGTCGATGATATTCCCTATCACAAATGGCTAGAAAGACTTGAAAAATTTCATACTTTGTTAAATGCCCAAGCTCTTACTAATTAGGACAAGTATGATGTCCTTTTTTGGTTTTGTCATAAGGTTTATAAGCAGCCTCAAACATTGGTGGCAATCTGTGACAGAACAAGACCAACTTCAATTCTTACTCTCACCTGATTTTGGTCATGCCATTACCCTTATATATCATTTCTTCGTTGGAAAACCTTCTAACCTCCAAGAGCTCAAAATGTGAGAATTCTTCGAAAGAAGATGTTGTTCTCTCCAGAAAAAATATCTTGATAAACATTATCAAGAAATGCTTAAGTTCTTATATGGTATTGGAGCTGATCCAAACCTGAAGCACGTCTTCCTGACTTCCATCTCCAAGGAATTATCCCAACAAGTTGAGAGAGCTTTTCTCAGTAGATAAAGAATGATTCAGGATATTTCGTTAAGAGAAATACAACAAGAAATCAATTTGTGCCTTGATGATTTGTGTATAAAGCACCAAATGGTCCAGACTTATCTTACAGACAACAGAGAACTTGATACAGCATGTTCTTGCCAAAAGCTAAAAATCAAATGCGCCAAACGAGATTGTGATGGTTCTTGTGGAAAATCTTCCAGAAAAAAGAAGCACTTCAAGAAGCTCTGGATAAAAAAATCCAAACATGGCCCTAAGCACTTCCAAAGAAAGAAGAAATGACGATACCTACGCAAAAGGAAAGATCGCTTAGGCCATAAGAAATCAAATCGATGCTTCATATGCAATCAGAAAGGACATTTTGTCAAAAATTGTTCCCAAGCAAGAAAATGTCAGAATCATCTCATACATCATATAGAGAATGAAACTGGTATTTCTTTTGAAAAAAATGATATCGAATCTTTATTTTCTGCAGATGAAGAACCATCTGAACAAACTCTTTATGTTATCCATTGTTATCAAACTCCCAGTGAAACTGATTCGGACTCAGAATCTGAAGATATTTTTCACATATCTCTCACATCTTCAAACAAAGCACTGACATATTTTCATGCCAAATTCATTGTCCCCATTTTCCTGTGAAAATCTTCACCTCAAAGTTTGCCAAGCCTATCATTGTCATTACTCTCATAGATACTGGAGCAAGTTCTTCAATCTTAGATACTAAAGTTCTTCCTGAAAAAATATTGGACTTCTTGTGTTCAATATTTCAACTTTGCCTCAGGAGATACTTTCTCTACGATTGTAAGAACTACTCCAGTAACTGTTCAGTTCTTTCCCTAGTGCTCCATAACCACAAAAATTTTCGGATCCAGTTTCCCCAACAAAGATTTGATCATTGGTTCGTATTATTCCTGAAAAGGGTCTTAAATATAAGGATCAATTCTCTGAATTCGTCAATTTTCAAAGACTCTTTTCCATTCAAATGAGTCTGTTAGATCCGATCATGCAAAAGTTGTTGGAATCCTGTTCAGAATCTCATTTTGAATTCGCTCAAAAGTGTTCTCATCCTTTATGGGAAAATCCAGAGTTCTTTGTTCGTCTTCCTTTCAAAAAGAACGAAAATATCAATCCAACCAACGCGAGTCACATGGGAATGAAGCCAGAACACCTGATTTTAGTTCAAAAGGAATGCTCGAAACTATTGCAGCAAGGCCTTATTGAAATCTCCAATTCTCAATGGGCTTGTGAAGCCTTCTATGTCAATAAGCGTGCCAAGTAAAACAAAGGAAAGATGAAACTGGTAATTAATTATCAGCCTCTTAACCTTTTTCTCCAATATGACAAATTCCCTTTACCCTCTAGAAATTCTCTCTTTATTGGATTATCCAAGGTCCACATCTATTCCAAATTCGATCTTAAAGCCGGATTTGGGCAATTGGGTATCCATCCTGAAGACAGACCCAAAACAAGGTTCTGTATTCCAAACCAACACTTCCAATGGAAAGTTCTTCCTTTTGGCCTAAAGGTAGCATCATACCTTTTTCAAAAGGCCATGTGTCGAATTTTCCAACCAATCCTGTCAAGTGTAGCAGTATACATTAATGATATCCTACTCTGCAATCCTGATGAGCAATCGCACTTTCCAACTTCTTGAGCAATTTGCAGAAATTATGAAAAAGCATGGAATTATGTTTTCTCAAAGAAAGATGAATATTGCCCAGACAAAAATTGAATTTCTTAGTATGCACTTTAACAAAGGTACATATTACTAGGGCAACATATTGCTCAGGAATTGTTAAAGTTCCCTGAAGAAAATTTCACGACAAAGCAAGTTCAGCAATTTCTTGAGATAATTAATTATCTCAGAGATTTTGTTCCAAACATTGCTAAATTGCTGATTCCACTACAATCAATGCTGAAGAACAATCCCCCACCTTGGGGAAAATCTCAAACCAAAGCAGTCGATGAGCTTAAGGAGATTATGCAGACTCTTCATCCATTACAAATCCCATCAACAGGAAAGAGAATTCTCCAGAATGACGCCAGTGATGAATATTGGGCAACTATCCTGTTTGAAGATATTGATGGTTAGAGACATCTATGTGCCTATAAAAGTGGAAATTTTTCCTAGGTTGAAATGCATTATCATTCCATTTTTAAAGGAATATTGGCGGTGAAAAATGGAATAAAAAAGTTTGAATTCCATCTCATAGGCCATCACTTCTTGGTAGAATTAGACATGTCATCTTTTCCTTAGATGACCAAGTTCAAACAGAAGCATATTCGAAATTCTCAACTTTAGATGACCAAGTTCAAACAGAAGCAGATTCGAAATTCTCAACTACTTCGATGGGCTGAATGGTTTGCAAAGTACTCTTTTGAAACCAAACACATTACTGGAAAGAAGAATGTGCTTGTTGACTTTGTCAAGACCAAATGCACCAGCAGAAATCAACATGTACATCATGAGGCATGCTTTCCATACTCTTCATCACAATGAAAAGTATAAGATCGAAAGGATACGAGATTCACCAAGCTGGAAATACCCCCAGGAGATTGTTGAGCAAATCCAGAATGACAGCCTCACTGAAAATCTGGATAACCTCATGTGGCAATGCCACACAGATCTGTTCAGACTCAATGGAGGTTCGATTCTTTATCTTTTTGGATTAAATTCGGACTATCCGTTCATACATCATCTCATCTGGAAGGAAGATGACTTTCCAGATCAACTCAGATGGTTATTATGGTACTTAACCAATAAGTACTTAATAGCTATTGAAATTCCAACCAGAAGATTCATTGCCAACCTCACCAGGATATTTGGACTAGGTCAAGGAAACATTGAAAAGGAAAGTGAGAAAAATCTCTTATCCTTCCTCAATTGGTTTTATCCTCCTACTCACTGGAGACATCGCTTGCAGCAAGAACTGAGAACCACCCAACCAAACCCTAAGGTCCATACTATTTTGTTTTTCCGTTGTCCATGGGCTTTTGTCATAAATAATGGCAGCATTACCAATGCCCAACAAATTATAGGAACCTCAACCACACAATACAAAAGCTCGGATTTACAAATCCTTTCCAGGTCCTGTTGGTTGCTGTAAACACCGGTACCAAGAACTCTAAAGGGTTTTGTGCCAGGAAAATAAAACCATTCTTGAAGATGCATGGAAATATAATATACCCACTACATGGGATCATTATAGCCTTGCACCAAAAGCCAATGAAGCACTTGAGGAATTCAGACAAGCTGCATCATCACAAGAGAACAAAATTACAGACACAAACGACCCAGCACAGTCCTCTCAAGGCCCCTATGTATGATGGGGAAGTCCTCTTTCCCAAGACCCTTATGATCAAGAACTTTGTCATTATCTCTAGGCATGGACACATCCTACTATGCTCAGCCATCCAATTGGCCTCAACCCAATAATCCTGCTGACACTACAGGCTCCTCCTAGAATCAAGAGGAAGCATCCTCGTCAAACCAAGTTCTCTCACTAGATTCACTTGCAGGGCTTGAGCAAAAATATGAAGAACACCTTCTGGCAGTGCATAGTTTAGACGACTCAAACTATGACTACAATGCTCGCGACGAACGAGACTACTAATTGTACAGGTCACTGTAGTAAGTCATTGTAGTGTTACTGTAGCAGTAGGCTAAGGAAATCACCGTTCATTGTCACTGTTCATACTGTGCGAATAATTCTCTGATGGAAGTTTCTAGCACCTCTGTTTGTTTCAGGACTCGTGAGCATGATCCTTATTTGTGTGTGACCTTCTAATGTCTATAAAAGGTAAGGAGAATGTAATGAGTTGGGCAGAGTCCCTTGAAGTAAAGTGAGTGTTTTGTGAGAACTCTCCATGGCTTCCTAAGCTTCTCTTCTTCTTTTCCGGTGGTAGGATCCTTTGAGAAATGCAGCTCGAATAGTAAGAAACATTATCATCTTGGCATCTCTGGATGTCTCTAGACTCTGAACTAAAGGGCAGAGTAGTTTTCTGCTAAAAGGTTGTCCCTGAAGGGCTTGAACGGGAGTTGTTCGCCCACTGTGGGAAGGCGTACTTGCAGGAAACTGACTCTATCACTTTTGGAATAAATAACCAAAATTCCAATCACCACTCAATTTGCACGATTTAACACTCAATTGTAGAAACTAAGCACACCACTGCAATCAGCACAAAATTTCGGTCTCCGGCTATCCCGGCGTAATTTCTAGAAAATAATAAATAATTAAATAATGCAAATTAAATGCCATAATTATCAACTTAGGCCGGAAATTCTAATCTAACCACCTAAACGGGCCTAGAAAATTTCCGAGCCTATCTAGATAAATAGCACAATCTATCTAGTCCTTAGTTAGTCCGTTCTAACCACCTAACATACACAATTGAATAATCAAATCACTAATCCATACTAACTAACCACCTAATATCTAATTAGCCTAAACTAATTATCCAATAAGCGTCATTAACCCCCTAAGTAGATTTTAGCAAGTAAACTCACCGGTTTTGCGATCCGGTGAGTCCATAGCGACGGTGACGTAGAGCCAAGTGATAAACAAGCCTGCAGCGACACCAAGCAGGGTTCGGACGAGCCTAAAAATGGGCCACGAAGCCTCAGCCCACAGCTGAGTTTCGGCTTCTGCTTAGGCCGAGAAAGGCTGGAACCGGTAGCTGAAACGGCACGGGACAAGCGACGATGGCTGTAGCGGCGACGACGATGCTCAACGGTGGCGAACGGCGGCCAGAACGACGACGGTGAGGCTTTGACGGGCTGGACAGAGAGCTCGACAACGGCCCAGGGCTCACGGGGGACGGCAAGATGGCACGGGATGAGCGGAGGGGCTGGCGCGAGAGCTCGGGCACTCGCGGCAAGCGACTAGCGACGACGGCGGAGCTTCAATTGGTCGAGGACAAAGGGGGAGCTACTTGCCAGTTTTTTGGTTCTCTCTCAAGCTCTCAAGGTTCAACAATCAAGAAAGTGGCTACTGGAGGAAGAAAAAGGTTGCTAGAGCTTGGAGGGGGCCACTAAAATATCTAAACACTTGAGTTTGGTGCCCCACCATGCATGGTTGTCTTCCTCAGCCAAAATTGCAGAACCAAAGCTTCCTCAACAAGTCTCTAAGTGGTCCAAATGTTGCACCCCACAAGACCTACGAATTTTGGAACATTTGCCACTCAATTCCACTTCAATTTCAACTCAACCCAAGCCAAATTGATGCCCATAAATTCAACCAAGGTGCCCACATCAAATTTAGCATTTTTCCTTGCCAATTGAACCAACTTGAATCCCAAAAACGCGACCAAAAATAGCCCTCTAATTTTCCCAGTTAAAAACAGCCCTACTTTGAATTTTCGCCAAAAATCCCAGTTTGCAGAAAAATCTTCAGAGGGTGAGTCGACGTTCCTAAAATGAATCGTGATATGACAGAACTCTCAATTTCTGAAATTGGGTTTAATTTCGCGGTTAATTTCAATCTGACGCGATTTTAGCGTGACCTAACCTATCGGGTAGTTTTTAGGAATTTTTAGCGCATTTGACCTGTGGTCGAATATTTTCGAGCCACATTGTACATCTTCGACACATTAGTGACTCTCGGTTGTTGTGAAAATCTCGAGATTTCAAATACAGGCACATGGTACATAAATGATAGAAAAATCAGTCTAGTGCCGTTCGACGGAGATTTTACAATCAGGTGGAATCACCCACACATTAATCATGTACCTCTGTCGAATCGACCTATCTTTGGTCTCAGATAGATTTCGACGGTGCCGTAATGACCTTTGCAGATTAGCACGGTCATGCAGTCGATTCTTGATCGAATTCTCAAGTCCATTGCGTTTATATTCCTTAACGGCTTTACCTGATAGATTAGTTATCTCGTGAGTGGCCAACTCAGAAAAAAGAACTATAGGCGTGTCGATGAAAAACCCAACTTATTCAATCAAAGACAAAACCTGAAAATCAAGATGTCAAAATGGATCTCCGACTTTAGGCCATCTCGAATCTCCTAGCTCGGTCCACTGTATCCTCGATCATTCTCGACAAATTTTTAAACTGCTCAACAAACTTGGCCTCATATTAGTCGATAGACAGGTGATTCTGATGGAATCGGAAAAATTCCGCTATCTTTTGCTCTCATGCGCACTCCAAAAAGTACTTGTTGTTGAACACTTCCATGAATACTCCCCAGGTTGAGACTGTATCTTTAGGAAAGACTCTTTCCTAAGTGGTTTCCCACTAATCATTGGTGTTACCTTATAGTTAGTAAAGTGCCAACATCACCTTATCCTCCTTCATGCACCTTAGTAGTGCAAAAACCTTTTTCAACTCCTTAATCCATGAGGTAGCAACCTTAGGATCACCATTTTCCAGCAAAATGAAGCAACTTTAGCTTTATGAACTGCTCCATTAGCCTTTGTATCCCATCTCCAGCTAACGGGGCATCATTGTGGGCAGCGGTGGTGGCAGCGACAACAACATTAGCTTGATTTTGAGCCTGCTGTCCCATTAAGTTTCCAATAACCTCTAAGGCTTGCAAAATTCCATCTACTATGGGATCCTCGTGTGCCCTTTCTTTAGCACCGGCTTGTCCTAGAGTTGCCCTTCTTCTATACATCCTCAAGTCTGGGCTAAACTCCTCCTAAAGTGCTAAGAACAACTAATTCCACAATCCCAACAATACAGTTAGGAATTTGGAACCACAAATTAGTAAGACAATCAGCAATCACATGCGTAGCGTGGGTGTTCCTATCTAACTATCCTAAGGTCTCAACACACCTTATCACTCTAGGTAATGACCATGCTCTAATACTAACCAAGCAGGGATGTCACGTCTCGACCCTCAGATGTTCGAAATCCCTCAATCATTTCGATCATTTGATTGCGACATCCTAGGAGGCATCGTCAACTCATTCGTTTTATCTTTCGATTATACGCAAGCAGAAGTAGAAATAACACCACCCAACTATTCAAAACATGGATAGCATAAGACACATATATATAACAACCACACTTTCATATATACATTACACTAGCCATTACACACAACTTTTTACATCAAAAAGACTTGGCCACACACACATGCGTGTCCAAGGGATGGGTTTCTTCATCCACATCCAAAAAGGGTTAGGTTGGCCTAACTACTCTAGTACTATGAGGGCAACCTCAAGTACCATGGCTCATGGTCAGGCACTTGATTAGGGTTAGTCTCCGGGTTGGTCACATCACCGTCAGTTGAGATCCATCAGATCCCAGTTGAGGTTTTCAAGCCTCGTGCCTAGAGGTCCATTGAAGCCTCAGAGAAGGCCATATAGATCCTCCCCAACCTAGAAATACCAAGCCATGAATAGATGTGATATTAGATTCGGTAACCCCTCATCTACCTAAATAGTGGTCACATAGCGCTCATAGTGGGAATCCGTCCCCGTGGCCGGATATGTGGTCACCTCAGTACTTTGGTCCACTAGGACCCCAAAATGGACGCGGCGGAATGGCTTAGACATACTTAGGGCCTGAAACATTTAAACAACAAAGGTGAGATAAAACTCAGTAAGTGAGCTCCCTAATCCTCGCAAAGGGAGGTAATTCACTTCGGCATTGCCCTAAACATGCAACTTATCTTCAATGACAAATTAATAGCAAAGCGTTTGCTTTACATTATCTATTAACAAGGAATAGGCCACTCAACATGCAATATCTTACCACATGTCCAATTATAACATAAATAGTTTATATGTGAGTGCACCATTTGATTGAGCATACGACGATCACAATTTTATAATCCAGACTTTAATAACAATAATTCCATACACAATGCATCACACAAGTCTAGATTATTCTGACAGCTCTCGACCACAATCAACACTAGTGTTGGTGGTCTTCTGGCTTAACCGAGCATTGTCTCGCCCCATGGCAATGGCAACGTCTCAACCTCACTTAAAGACAGCATTTCAATTAAGGAGCTTTGTTCCGAAATCCATCCGCGAATGGCATCCCGTTAACATGGGGGCATCCGAAATCCATCAGGCATCGTCCTTTGTAATCATATGAGTACATAATCTATTATGTGATCACACAAGCATACCACCGCTTAAACCCATTTCTTATCTTCTTCATTAGCTAGTGCAAGAGTGTGTATGCTCATACAACGTGCATGATCACATCCCAATCAATCATTCTCCAAGCCAATCATGTATCAATCCCATAATGTATTACAACATGACTTCATTTAAACACTTCAATAATTTATCTTTTAAAGTAACCTTTTATAAGTACCCATTACTTATAATTATAAAATGCCAAGAATACTTACCGTTTTCAAATTAAGGATTGCCTAAGCAATTACTATCTTTTAAACTAGCATTCAACAAGCACTAACCACTTTAGCATTTACAACATAATGAGCACTTATCACAATCAAGATAGGTATCGCATCTAATGATAATTTATAATGATAGCTTATCGCATCTAATGATAGCTTATCTCGATTGCTTATCAAATCCAATGATAGCTTATCTTGATAACTTATCACATCTAGTGATAGCTTATCTCGACAACTTATCAACCTAGTGATAGCTTATCTCGATAACTTATTGCATGTAAGGATAACTTATTGTGATAGCTTATCACATCTAACTATCATTTATCGTGATAACTTATTACCTCTACTTATCACTTAACATGATAGCCTATCGCCACTACTTATCACCTATCATGATAGCCTATCTCCTTAATTATCACTTAATTTAATTATCATTAGTGCTTAATCTAATCCTAATCCTACTCCTAAGAGTAATTACAACCCTAATCAAGGGTTAGGAAGCTACTCGCTTCCAAAACTAAGCTATACCAAGCGGTAGTGACAGCGACAAGGCTCACAACGTGGCGGTGGCTCTCGATGAGAGAACAGTGAGGCACAACGGTGGCTGGATGTCCGTTGGCAGCCCATGGTGAGGATTTGAACCGGCCTACCTCGCTAGTTATTGGTTGGACCAGTCGGGCCGATTCACATTGGTTCGATCGATTCTTGATAGGTTATGGCTGGGCAGTCCTCAGGGAGTAAAAAATTATGCAATTTGGTCCCTCGATGACCAAATGGAAGAGAAAACTTACCCAATTTGAGGAGAAACTGTCCAATTTGAATTGAATTAGCCCAATTAAACCAAATCAATGCAATATATTGGCTTTCTATTGACCTAATTGATTGATTATTCTGAAAAATAATGGACTTAGACCATGGGTACACGAAATTGAACTTCATAGGCTAAAATGGGCAATTTTCAATTTCTCGCTCAAAATCGCAAATTATATGAAATTGAATTCAATTAGTATTGCGAAATACCTATTGACTTAATTGCCCATGCTTAGGATTGTACATTGCATTCAAATTGACCTTAAATTGACATCACAACTCTTAGGTAAAAAATGAATTGAGGTCTAATATCAAAGTTGGACCTTGATTCATGAAATTAAAGCTTAGTCTCCAATGGATCAATTTAAATTCCTCTAATTGAAGCTCAATGGCTTGATTTTCTTATATTCAAGAAAGCAAAATTCCTTAAATTGGGAAGTTCTTGAGTGAATTTCTCAAAATGGATCCCGAATTCAAACTTATTTCAACAAAATAAGTGAAATACAAGTTGCCATTCGCAAATCATGAAGGATTGATTTGGACTCCCTAATTAGGGCTAAAGATGATAATTCATCTTTCGACATGACCATTCTTGAAATTAAGTGAACAAGTGGATTAGAAATAGTCCTTAGACTAAATGTCGTAAAAGGAACTAGATCAAATTATGACTAAAATGAAGTTAATTTTATTTTTGGCCAATTTCGAACCTAAAACTAAAAAATTTGAAAAACAAAATTCTTAATCGATTTTGAGAAAATTTTCGATACTAAGGTCAAAATGACAATAAAATAAGTGTTTTGTAGATTTTTTATTTTTCCAATTTTTTTAGTCAAATGTTCGATCAAAAAGTCAACCATTTAATTGACTTTCCTTAAAAGTTGACTTTTGAGTCAAATCTTTGATTTTTTTTTTTTTGAAAGTTAACTTGGCTAAAGTTAAATCAAAATCATTTGACATCTTTTTGGGCAAAAATCCAACTTTTGACTCAAGACTCAAGATTAACTTTTGATCAAATGGTTGACCAAAAAGTCAACTATTTGATTTTTCGGGTTTTTGTTGGAAATGATTAGGAAATCAATTAAAAATGATCATACAAAAGAAAGAAATGAAAGACGACATGTTTTGGTCGAGAAATAAGCTCCGTCACGATCGAAAATCCTAATCTCGATTTTTACTTTTTATGACTCGTCTATTAAAAATCAGGTATCAACATTAGGTGCTTAAAAATGAGAGCACCATAGGGCAACTTACTCGTCTTTCTCTTTGCCATCCGATATATGTGGATAAGGATCATATGGGGGATGGACAACTCATCGAATTTGTTGAGAATGGCCTAACTAACTCTAACCTTGTAATGAGAGACATCGTTGGTAGAAGATGTTCTAGGATAGGGGCATAGGGTCAAGATCTTTTGAATAAAGTTCATTTTCAATGGGAGCAAACTCAAAGACACAATTTCTCTAGAACTGCGAGAAAAATTGGGAGTTTTCAACACAAAACTATGGCCTCATCAGGCTCTATGGGAATCTTTTTGAAAATATTGTATTCAGCCTGGATTACCTCGGCTATTTGGAAAATGCAAGTTTGAGTAAAACATTATACTAGGGAAGGATGAACTTCTTTCATAGATTAAAAGAACTTGAGTTTGAGGGTTTCAAAAAGTTCGGATAGAAAAATGCCATGATTGTCCAGAAAAGCAAAGTCAACAAATCTATGAGGAATGATTCCTCAATCATAAAAAGCATTGTTAGCATTTTTGTGCTCTTGAGAAAGAAACGCTTCAAAATCGAAGTTTTCATCCTTCTCAAAGGTGACAGTCGGCTTGAAATTTTTAAATACATGGTCATTATCATCTTCTTAACGTTTGTCTCCCGGGGCTTCCTCAATTTCTGTTCTACCTTCATTTCACGCCCCGACCCTTTATGGCCACGCAACATCCCTCGTGCGTCATACTTTACTTATCTTTTGGTCATTCAATTGCGACATCTCAAGAGGTGTCACCGACCTAATTCGATATAATGATAAAATGCACAAGTAGAAGCGAAAACAAATCTCCAGTCATTCACCAAATAGGGATAGTTAAAAACATACTCATATATATGCATTTGGTCAATATCACATACATGTTATGTTCATAAATTAAATGAATAAGATTTATCCTAATAAGCTTTGCCACATCCGATACTTTGATGACATCGTGATTTATAGCATAGCAAGGCGCAAGTGGAGCTTTTGGAGTATCAAATTCTTCAAGTGCTGCGGGAACAACGTTTGTATGCCAACCTGAAGAAGTGTCACTTTTGCACAAGGAGCCCGGTGCTATGTTGTCTCCAACGATGGTGTTAAGAGTAGATCTTAGAAAGATGGAGGCAATAAAAAGTTGGCCAATTCCTAGCTCGCTGAATGAGAGAAAAGCTCGAGAATGTTTTTGGCCTTTTTTATTTTTCAAATATCGTCCGAATGTTATGTTACACCAATAAGGCTAGTTACTCCATTTGGACGTAGCATCTGAACTTTAAGCACATAGACCAAGCAACTAAACAGACAAAAAAAAGACGAGGAAATACACACCCAAAAAAAAAAGAATAATAGTACAAGGATCAACATTGCCGTGACGTCTCATCTTCCACTTTCAATTTCGAAGGACACTTGGTTACTTATGCTATCGTCATTTCCTGATGCATTGCTTCTGAGGATGCCATCACATTCGCTTGATCTCTCACCAAGCAAATGCTCAGCTTCTTCAAGGTCACCGCTCCGCTTCAACCATGGATGCCTGTCCATCACCCTCATCAGTCCCTCCAATTCCATTGCCACTTCCTTCATGGTTGGCCGATCTTCGCCTTTCACTGTCAGGCATTGGTTTGCCAGCATCGCAACTTCCGTAATCTCTTCTGGGTTCCCCTCGTTCAGCACCATCGGGTTGATGATTTCGAACAGCCTCTCACCCTTTATTGCAGAAGCAAAATACAAGGACAAGTTCCTCTCATTCTCGGCCCGCTTGAAGGACAAGGCCCTCAGTCCAGTCAGCAACTCAGCCAACACGACCCCGAAGCTATAGACATCGCTCTTCTCAGTCAACTGGCTCGTGCGGAGGTACTCGGGGTCCAAGTACCCAAGCGTGCCTTGAACCAGCGTGGTCAGCTGTGTGCCGTCGAGGGGGACTAGCCTGGAGGCTCCAAAATCAGCGACCTTTGCGGTGTAGTTTTCATCCAACAATATGTTTGTGCTCTTTATGTCTCTGTGCAAAATCTGAGCGGATGCATCGGAGTGCAAGTACGAGAGCGCACCTGCGGTCTCCCCTGCAATGCGCAGACGAGCCCTCCAGGATAATGTGGACTCGTGGCCGCACTTGTGTATGTGGTCAGAAAGGGTGCCATTGGTCACAAACTCGTAGACTAATAACGGGACCTCCGTCTCGAAGCAACAACCGATTAGCTTAACCACATTGCGGTGATTAATTTGGGAGAGGATGATCAGCTCGTTGATGAATTCTTCAACCTGACTTCGGTCCAAAATCTTGGCCTTCTTGATGGCGACAACCGTGTTGTCTGCTAAGATCCCTCGGTATACAGTTCCCTGGCCTCCCTGGCCTAGGATTCGGCTTTCATGGTAGTGGTCCGTGGCCTTCTTGAGCTCTTCATCGGTGAATATTCTTGCCGATTCAATGGAGCCTTCGCGCTCAGAAAGAAGTCTCTGCAACATAAGGCGGCCCCCATTTTCTAGGAAGAACTTCTCTCTCCGTTTGCTGATTTTTCTTTCTCTAAGCCCCCAATATAACCAGGAAACGCCCAAAAGAACCAGCAGGAAGCTTATGCTCACGCCTAGTAAAAGACATTATATTCGGTGAACAAACAAATTAGTTGTCCATCACACTACATATGTTCTCACAACCAAGAAAAGAAAAAAAACAGAATCGAAATTTGCTTGACTCTTTCTTTTTCATTACTCAAACAATCTTGTGTTAATTTACTTCTCTGTCCTATTTTCTTTTTCTTCTCCATCAACTTGAAGCTTTTTCATTAAGAAAAACCTTGACAATAGCAAAATAAACCTAAATATATAATTATGCTGAGAGTAACTTATGATAACAGGAACGATTCAATGCATCAAGTGGATAAAACAAGCTTGATTCTTTTTCAACAACAGAAGAGCAAGTGGTTGATTTTGTTAATATCGAATTGAATAACTAGAGATGACAACACATGTATATAATATCAATTTAATTCACGGACATAATTAATTCAAAGAGAAAGATTTACATCCGAAAAATCTCAATAACTAATAGCAAAAGATGGAACAATGGCATAATAACAACATTTAAAGAATGTGAATAAATTACAAGATAAAAGAAGCTTTTATATGATGAAAAAGTTTGAGCAATGTGTACGACTTACTGACCTAGCACGATGTCCATTGAGCGAAACCTCTTTGTAGGAGTACAACCGTTGCCATCTTTTTTTCCATCTCCTCGGGATCCCTTTGGACATGAACAATTATACGTTCCCGGCAAGTTCGTACATATTCCAACGCAGGGTTGTAAAATCACACATTCATTGATATCTGGAGGAATATATTCCAAATGGAATAAGCAATCCAACACCATTTCAATTGGAAGAACCTTGAAAAAGTAAATAGAATTCCATGATTTGGTAACACTTTCAATATGAGAGGACATATCAAGTTAATTTGCTTTTTCCTGAGATCGTGATACCTCACCACACTTTTTAAGTGATAGGTCATTATCTCAAGAGCCTAAGCGTAACCAAGCATTTGATCTTTGTTTAGAATAGAAGATTTAAGAATTATCCAACTGTGCCATTACTAATTAGAATAACACATTACATAGAAAAAAATTCAAAAATAATTGTCTATAAATACAGAATAATGCTGGATGTATAAACATCGATAGATGAAATTGATTTACAAGCTAACTTTACCGATTCATATTGAGGGTTCGGTATGGACCATCTGTTTATAAACTCAATTGCACTCGACTGATTCAGTTTGTAAAACAATTGTACGGATTAAATTTAAGAGAGAAGAATGTCTAGCTATATCTGGAATGATAGCTGTGAAAATTTACAGATTATTACTAAGCGCTTCATAGGTAATATTAAATTTCAAGCAATGAAAATTCGTGCATCTGAAAGGAAAAAAAATATGATTGTGTTTAACGGCCTAGATTGTTATGATTTTTAAGATTATAAATGTTACGTGATTACTAGGGGAATCGTTTGAAACATGTACCATTCATCAAGTCAAAATTTGGTCCTCTGACTTGAAGTTTCTAAGAATTTCTTTCTCTGGGTTTTTTATGCAATTGGATCCATTTAACATGGTCGCCCTTATGGAAATAATGATCCACGATTCTATACAGGAGCACTCGTTCGGATGTGAGGTGGGTCTAATGAAAAGACGGGAAAAGGTACCTTGACAACCATTTTGGAGATAGGGGTTCCCTTGAAAACCCTTCAAGCAGTGGCACTGGTAGCCCTTTCCATTCTCAGCATCTGTACAATTGGAGTTCTCTTGGCACATGTAGGTCGTTGTATTCTTCTTTGCATCATCGCATGTTTGATTTGGAATTAACCAATCGACAACTAGAGGGACCATATCAAATGGCGGCTCGCGCAGATTGTCCGTAGAGAAGTTAAAGAAGCCGTCTTGGACAACGAAAGCGTATCCGCACGGATTGAATTCAGAGATGCCGAGATGATTGTTGTAGCTAGTGACAGAGATGTTGTATCGGTAGGCGTCTCGAGGAATGCTAGTCTCGCAGCAACCGATGCCCGAGCACGACCCATTAATCACGTCCAAGACGCTGTGGCATGAGGACAAGCACCCCGTCACATACGTGCTTCCGCTGAAGGTCGCGTACGTGTCGCATCCCACAGCGATAAATTTGTTCTTGGTAGAAGATATGGGGAATTTGGGAAGAGCTAAGTGAGGATGATTCTTTCTCAAGGATGTACCGGACGAAGTATAACAATCTTTGGCTACAAACACCGTTACACTAATCTCGTGATTCTCCATAGATATATCGAGTACTCGGAAATTAGAATCTTTATGGTACATACGAGGAGTGGGAGGATCAGTCGAGTCGTTGCAAAAGATGAGGAAAGACTTTGATTTCTCTTTGTAGTAGCAGTCGTTGCCGGCATCCTTCATCCCGAATGGGTACGGGAAGGTGAGGTTGCCACATCTGTTCGCGCATCCAGGCTTTGTTGTTTGGACTACATCCGCAGTAACTACTGAGAATAGGGCCACCAATGAGCACAACAACAGCACAACTCTCAAGGAAAGTCTATGGAGCAGCATGGATCCACCCATATTCTTCCTGAATTGAGATGATGTTTTGCAACAAGATGATGAGCTTCATAGCCCGATGACAACCTTTATAAGCGATGATGGAGCTTCTAGAAAGCTAAATAGTATATGCATTATTCATAGTCCCCACTATATTGATTGTCTTCACAGTGATTACATACATCATTAGTAATCAATCATACGGTTTTGTCCACCATCAAATCCTAGCATATTCTTTGCCATTTGTGGGGTCGTGCGTCTTGTCAGCTGTCCGATCCAAAACTTGTAATCATCGACGGTAAGATCCCGCTGCCAAGTAACTCCATGAAAAATTGAAGTAGAAATTTCAATCCCTATTGCTCTTAATTTAGACTCTCCAAAGAAATGCAACTTTCTTTGCTCTTTCAGCTTGCATTCAGTCCCATTCCTTGTCCAAAGCATCAGATGCAACTGACATCCACTCTCTATTGCTCTTCACTAAAGAAGCCTTGACAAGCCTGTCGTGATTCACGTTGTGGCGTCGCAATTATTTGTAGGAATTTCCAAACTGACTTGCAAATAATAATAATCGTGATTAGATAGATATTTTTTTCTTTTCAATCTCAGAATTAGTTTCGATGGGTGGTGCTCATAAACTATTGCATGCATATCTCTAATGTATGAACTCCTTAAATATTTGTACAAATATCAACATCGTATTTAAATCTTTATGCACTGAGTAATATTTCAATTTATGCTATGTACAATTAAAAAAAATTAGGTACATCGATGGTAAGTACTAAAGATTAATTAGATAAAGCAAGAAACTATTGATTCGGGTCCGTTCGAATTTGAATTTGAAAATCAAAACAGCACCAAACAACCCAAATATAGAAGATGAATGAGAACGAAATTTCTGGTGTTTAGATATGATTTGCTAAGTAAAAGGACTTCGAGAGTCCGAAATCGATTTTGAGAATTTTCTCAGACTCGCCTGTAAAGTTTCAAGTAAATCCTAAGTCAATGCAATCAGTTTTCTTGGCAATTTCTCACGCATGAGAGTATGTCTCATCAGGGTGCTTTCATTATCCTGCCAAGACTTGAAAAGTCAAGCAAGTATGAAGCGTATGCAATGGGAGATCACAACACTAAAATTCGTTAAAGGACTTATTGCCCTCAAGGAAAACTTAAGAGGTTTTATAATAGAAAATTATCAAGAAAAAAATTCTAAACCTATTATACTCGTACAAATTCAGTTATAAAGTCTTAAATTGTGCTAATTAAAACTCAAACCTTTTGAGAGTTTACCAATTTAATTTTTCTAATCAAATTTGACCAGAAATCGCTATAGTATATAATTTTTATAATTTTTAGGAAAAGGCTAAGTCAAGGCGGTTGGTTTCCTCGGCAATTTTTCATGTGCAACAATATATCTCGTCCGGAGTTATTGCCCATGAACTTTGGGTGCATCATTGATAGAGAGTATAAATGAGACAGGATGCTTACTGCACCAAGACTTGAAAAGTTAAGCAAGTACTAAGCGTATGCAATGGGAGATCACAACTACAAGTGATTGGTTCTCGGATGATTTGGTTCCCACCCCAAAAATCAAGAATTGGACCAAAAGGATTCTAAAACCATGAATCGAACCAGTGCCCCTAAAACAGAATCGACCAATCTGGTTCAGTTCCTACGTGGATCATGGAACCGGTGGCATGTTCGGATTTTTTATTTATTATTATTTGTCACTAATGTTCAAGATGAATTGAAGATGTTCTTGATAACCAAGACGTTTCTACAATCAGTGAATTACGTGTAGCATTGTAGATTTCACATAATTTTTTTCCAATTTGTGGCAAAATTTGGTTAGAATGAGCAACTACTGTTTATGTTTTGATTTGTTATTGTCATCTTACTCACATGCATGAGTGAAATAGGAGTCGTGCGACTCGTGCTTGTCTGCATGCGTGAGTGAAGTCTGAAATGTGAGATAGATTAGGGTTTTTTTTACAAATTAAAGGAAATTAAAAAAATTGGTCTAACCCAAGTGGGCAATTCCACACCTGAAACTGAGAATTAGATTGAAATTCACTGGTTTCAATTTTATAGAATTGAGAACTAGATCAGTGCCCCTGGGAACCGCCCAAAACTGGCCGATCTAGTCCCATTTAAGTGGCTCCTTTTGCTTACCCCTAGACATAACTCTAAAATAGAAGAATGCCGAAGAAGAAAAATCATGAAGAGCAAATTGCTTTGAGCTGGCGATTGGTGATGGGGTTTACACTCCTAGTTGTGAAATTTCTATTGCATTCTGGAAAAGAATAACATATTTTCAGAGTGATTAATCAACTAGTTTTAAAGAGGTAAAAACTAAACATTTGGCATTGCCATGCTACGAAAAATAACATTTTTAGATAACATTTCATTTTATACTTTTACATTAAGATAAGATACGTTGAACGTAGGTTTGTTTTTTATTTATTTTTTATCTTGGTTGCGGCCTAGGATTTCTAATTAAAAATATGGACTGTGGTGATACGCATTTGTGGAGAATTATCATTCCAAGGAATTTATTTTTCCTTCCATCTGGTATCCGTGTTGTAAATCTTTTGTTGCATTTCCATAATTTTGAGGAAAACACCAGCTTGCTGCCATCGTGGTAACAAAGAAAAACGCAATCATTATTGCCAAAAGTCATTTTGAAGAAACTAGGCCAATCGAATTAGGAGCAAAATAGTGTCTCATATTGGACCTTAGTGTAAATGTGACTTAAACCGGAAAAAGTACAAAAAAAAAAGTCTTAAATTTATTGTCTTGATACCAATTCAGCTATAAATCTTTTAATTGGATCAATTTAATCCTAAACATTTTCATATTGATACCAATTTAGTCCAGCTGGCCAATTTAAGCCGAAAATTGCCAACGTGAACACCAACCGTCGTACGTAGCATGACCGATGCTGGCGTGGACATTTTGAATAATATTTTAATATTTTTTGAATTTTTAAAATCCTTTTTTCTTTTTCTTTTTTCGACCCCCCTCTTCTTTGCTTTTTCTTTTTGCCAGTGGCCATTGCTAGCCACCAACCATAGCCATGGTTGGCGAGGGCTGGCCTTGGTCGGCCTCACGACCACAAGCAATGGCCGGCCTCGCTCGGCCACCCTTGAGCGAGGGCAAGCGCCGACTGTCGAGGCGAGGCCCCCTCACCAAATCTAGAGAGCAACCATCACACAGGTGAGGGTGAGGCTAGGTGGGCCTCGCCATTACCCACGTGGGGCTCACCAAGCCTCACCCTCGCCCAAGCAAGCCTCAACGAGGCCAACCCTCCCTTAGGCGAGGTGCAGTGAGGTCACTCTGGCCTAGGAGATGGTTGGCCTCGTCAGGCGAGGGGGCCTCACTTGGCCACACCTGGATGGCCGACGCTCCCCCTTGCCCACGCCCTCGCCCAAAGAAATTACCATCGGATAGTTGCATATATGTTGCATTGCTATGTAGACAAAGAAATTACCACTATGCAAGGCCCTATTAAACAAAAACATACGTTCTTCATTCAAATTATCTAATGGCAAATTGAATAGTAGTATTGTGTTGCTGATTGGAGAGCTTACCTTGTACTCTAACGATTATATGACACATAAATAGATAATGTTTCCTTTCGACAGATTATTTCTAGAATATATAGAATTAATGAGTGTAATATCTTTTAACACACTATCATAAGGGCTTTGTGGCAGAACGTCAATTAGATATAACAAATGTGACTGTCCATCAACAAATTAACCGAGCCCGAACCGGTCAACCTACCCCAGCAAAAAACTATTGATTTAGGTCGGTTCCGTTTCGATTTGAAATCTGAAAAGAACAAAAACTAACCAACCTATATATAGCAGAAGAACGAAATCTGCAGTGTCCAAATCTACACAATAGAAAACATAATCCTCAAATCAAATTACATTTTCCAATTCAAAGTAAAACCACAGATATGGTCCGAGATTTGATCATTGCTAACTAAAAGGACTTTGGGAGTCTAAAATTGATTTTCAGAAATTTCTGATGGTCCACCTAAAGTTCCAGGTAAATGCCAAGTCAATGGGTCGGTTTCCTCGACAATTTCTTATATAGCACAATAGGTCACATCAGAATTTGTTATTGCCTGCCAACTTTGACTGCGTCATTGATAGATGCAGGGTGCTTTCATTACATTGCCAAGACTTGAGAAGTCTAGCAAATCAATGGTAAGCGTATGCAGTGGGGGAGAGATCACAACCCCAAAACAAGAGAATGAGAAAGAAGAAAAATCAACAAGAGCAGATTAGTTTGAGCTGGGGATTGTCTGCATGAAATGCGTTTCAAGGTGGATGGATTTTATAATCTGAAAATTTGTATTTTCCTGTTTCTAGACTGTATATATGCATTCTAAAAAGGAGTAACTGGTAGCTTCAAAATAATTAATCTTTAAAGAGGTAAAATATCAACTTTTTAAATTTTTGTGTTACAAAATTAAGATGTTGAAATAAGATTCCGTTGTGTACTTTCAAACTAAGAAAAGATACGTCGCATGTGGATATTTTTTTTCCTTTTTCTAGGCTAACATTTCCAACTAATATGGATTGTGAAGGGAAAATTGTCCAAATAGTCCTAAACTTATTGTACTTTTGTCAATTTAGTTCTAAACTTTTCAATTTTGTCAATTAAGTCATAAACATTTTCACATTTTGCCAATTCAATCCTAAACCTTTTCACTTCTTGCCGTTGAGTCCATTCAACCAATTTTGGCTAGAAATTGCTGACGTGGACGACCGGCTTTAACGTGGCACTTTTTAAATAATATTTTCTAATATTTTTTTTATGGTTTTTACTTTTTTTTTTTTTTTTTTTTTTGGGTTTTGGATCTAGTTGGCAAAGGTTGTCGGTCAATCCTCACCAGCCACAAGCGAGGGCCGGCGAGCGAGAGCCGACCAACCCTCACCAACTCTTGGCGAGGGCGCACAAGCCCTCGCCTAGAAATAGCAAGGCCCGTGACGCCCTCACCAAATCTAGTAAGGCGAGGGCTTGGCGACCCTCGCCGGCTCTAAGCAAGGTGGGTGACCTCGCTCGGGGCCTTTTCCCGGCTAGATCTAGCGAGGGCGATGACCTCACTCGAGGCCTTTGCCTGGTATGCCCTCACCTTTGTTGGCGAGGGCGTTGCGACCCTCGCCCAAAGCTCGCGAAGGGCACAACACCCTCGCCCAAAGTTGGCGAGAGTCGACTGGCCCTCACCTATTGCTAGTGAGGGTCGCCGACCCTCGCCTATGACCGATGCTGGCCCTCGCCTATGGCCGAGGCTGGCCAAATCCGAACCTAAAAAAAAAAAAAAGCAAAAAAAAGTTAAAAAAGAAAATCATAAAAAATTCAAAATATTATTTAAATATTATTTAAAAAGTGCCATGTCAGCACCAGCCATCCATGTTAGCAATTTCCAGTCAAAATTATCCGGATAGATTGAATTGATAAGAAGTAAAAAGATTTATGATTGAATTAGCAAAATTGAAATATTTATAACTGAAATGGTAAAAGTGCAATAGGTTGAGGATTTTTTGGATAATTTTCCCGATTGTGATTGATACGCATTTGTGGAGAATTATCATCATCAAGAATTTAATTTTTCTTTTCCTTTTTCTGGTCCAGTGACTGTAGTTATTAGCTTATTTTAAGCTGTGGAGTTAACAACGGCAGGTCCTGGAGACTTTCATGAGACGATTCCACTACAAGTCCTTGTGTGACGAAGTCTTTGTGCGGTGCGGTGCGCGTTTAAATTTTCCAAATGCACGATTTATTTGACATATATTTCTTCAATCTTTCGTCGCTGCTCATCCGAAAAAACAGGCCATTGTGGGCCAGAGACTGGTGCACAATTGTCACAGAAGAACTGCTCTTACTTTCCAAATAATCCGTGGGAAACAAAAAGTCTTGGTCTTCTCCTTTCCCAATCAATTTTTATAGTATGGTACATTGGGGATGTTACTTCTGCGCATGGAAAATTTTTTCTTTCGGGGCGTTGATTAATGCAAAAATTGAAAGTTGATAGCCAAAGGAGAAGACCTAACCTCTCTCTTTCATGAAGAAAGAGACTTCTTGTTTAACTCTATATTTAAACAATTCCAAAACTTAATAACGCACCTTAACTCTCAGTCGTCGGACAGCAATTATCAATGAAAAAGGCACACTAGTTCGTAAATTTCATCAGTTAACTTACAGTAAGGTATAATTATCTTTAGCAATGTCTCTCTACAAATCTTTAAAATTCTTTGGAGAGACTAATTGAAAACCCCAGCCACCGATGTAATTGGGCGATGCATTGAGAGATGATGTGCATCCAAACTCAATAACTTACTAATGAGGGCTTTGACGCCCTCCATCATAAGCATCTACAAACTTTTCAAACGGGTTCTTTGCCAACTAATAAGCTAAGTGCCCTTGTCAAATTTCCAATAGAAATCTGGCCGCAGGAAATTTTTTCAACACTGACAAATTGACGCATGATACCTACATGGGTAGGTCGAATTACTTCGATAATCTAAATCTATCGGTAAGAAAATCGACATTATTTGGAGTCTTTCCTTGGGCAATAGTAAAATTGTATCAATTGGTAACAGAGCCTAAATCTGGCTGGTCCAGCCGATTTGAGAAGGCAAGTGCAACATCTCCAACAAGAATTGGAGCAATCTTTATTGTTAAGGCCTGACGATCCCTACCCTTACCAAGAAGAGGAGATTAACACCTTCCATGATGTTTATTTTTTATGCAGCTTGTGAAGTGGCTCCTTTGCATCACTAGTGTTGGAATCGCGATTCTAATGATTTGGATGTTAAAGTAGACATTTCACACTTCCAAAGCACTATGCATCGGAAGACTTCGTAGATTGGCTTGACAAAATCGAGCAAGTTTTTGATTATGAGAATATGATGGAGAATCGAAAGGTGAAGCTTGTGGCCATCAAGCTTAGAAAAGCATGCTTTGATTTGGTGGGAAAATCTAAAGTATCAAAGAACTTGTGAAGGAAAGCAGTGTATCGAAACATTGGATAAAACGAAGGAGCTCAGGGGGAAGCATATCTCAAAAACAGAAAGAAAGTCCTAGATCTATTGTACAACGGCTTATTTAGCTCTAAACAATTGAACACCAGTTTCTGGCCAATTGAGCTATAAGAAGTGGGATTTTCTGCAGATCAACATCAAGTGCCGGTACAGGGTCCAGCTAAACTTGATCCAAAAAAGGACCTTCTCAGTGGAGAGGACTACAGCTCTCCTAAGGCAGAGACTTCACTAGCACTAGTGCCTGTTGGACACCCACAGTCAACTGCATCTCAGTCACAGCAGAATGCACTTGTTCTTTTCGATGTGTTTTCGGACAGTAACAACAAGCCCAATACTATCAATACCCAGAGTGGCTATCCAACTACACAAAGCAATCCTTCTACTGCTCAATTCCAACAGCAGCAGAATCTGCAAGCTCCACAACTTGGGGTTTATGCTAATGGCAACATGCCAAACATGGGATCGAACGAGCATGATCAATCACCTTATTCTCAAAGCTCTGTTCCTGTTTGGAATGGCCATATTGCGCAGCAGCAACGGCCTCCCTCTCCTGTCTATGGTGCACTTCTGCTTCTTCATCAGTACCTGACATTACTTTCTTAGTGATGCGTATTTTGTCGGTTGGCTTGTACTGTACAAGCTTATTTGGCATGTACTAGGGGCATGCTTGGTATTCTTTTCCAGATTACTGAGTTGCTATGAGACTTAAAGTCCTTTTGGCGAGCGTTGATTTCTTCTTTGTGAATCTGTTGAGCCTACAGTTTTGTGGTGTTTCGCAGGTGCTCAATCTAGTGATTCGCTACCACCACCCCCTTGGGAAGCTCAATTAGTGGAAAACAGTCAGGTGATGGGCACTCAGGGTGCGTTTGGTTCAGTATTTGAAAAGCTCATTGGGAAAATGCAAAGCAGTTTAGCCTAAAGGGCTTTGGAGAAAATGCAAAGATTGTTTGGTAAATTCTGCTTTGAAAGGCAACTTTGAGAGAAATGTTGTTTGGTAAAAAACACATTCGCAAAGCCCCTTTGGTGATTGATCTAAATATTTTAAATTTTATTTGTTTAAAATTAAAAAAAAAATGTTTGTGACTTTTTTAATTTATCTTTGACAACAATGTTAAAGATGTTGTGTAAACAATTTTATTAAAATTAAAATTTCTTTTTTTGCTAAAAAACATCAAATGGAAAAAATTTACGTGCCCTCTTTCTCAATTACAAGAAGAATACTTTCATTACAATAAAAACATGATAACATATGCTTTGAGGAAAAAGCTCATTATCCTCGAAAATTACAAATATCCTTAATTATTTCCTAAATTCATGGAACAAACAAGGTCTCTCTCTATCTCTCTCTCCAACATTCACATTAACTACAATTTCCAGGGCGATCGAAAGAACATGTGGTGGTACCTCAGATCTTTAAATTCACCGGCCAACTGTTCTCATAACAACAAATTTCCTAGAGGGGGCCAAAAAAGGGGGAAGTAAACGACTTGATCTTCATATGAGGGTGGTGCCTCTGTCATAACTTCAATAGGCACGGCGAAGATAATGAACCTAAAGGCCTTTCCCCCTTCTTTCCTCTTGGCCCTCTCCGGATGTTTAGGCAATTCTGTGATATCAAAGTCCTCTAATGGCAGTGCCAGAAATTGCCCTGGTAGTTTTCTTTTGGGTCATAATTACTCTAGTAGTTGAACGGCCTTTTCTTGCAAAGATTTCAACGGGTATGAAAGGGCAGGTTATGGAGAAAATTTTAGTTAAGACCAAAACTACAAAATTCAGAAGAAAATGAGTTAAGCGCCTAACCGAGCAAACGTAGAGCCCATTCTTTAACACAGCTCACAATGATGAGTGAAGGATACCTTTAATTAGGCACCTTCTGTAAGTCACGTGCTAAAATGCTCAACCACGATTCTAAAATGCAGAAAATTTCAAACGTTGGTCAAAACCAGATTTACGAGTTAGGATATCATCAAAGAAAATAATCTAATAATTTAACAATGCCCTCCACAATACTGAGCTACAACATTGTCAGCTGTTCAAAGAATCTTCCCTTCAAAGGTTTTATTATGTTAACTAGCTGATACACAAACACACAGCTAAATACATAACACAGGCAATAAAAGCCAGAACTGAGAAAAATATGCCCCAGTGCTTGATCCACCATGACGCCTCTTGAGGGAAGAACAAACTCTCAAAGGAAACAGAGAAATGGTCATAAAAGTAGCCAATCTCACAGAGCCTCGTACCTAAATGCCAGAAGTAGGGCAGACTCCTCATACGATGGTGGGCAACAATCAAGTAATGCAGCTTTATCAATCGGACGATCAAAATCAACAGACTTTGCTTGAAGCCTACCACAGATTCACCTTATATCCTGAATGGCAAACTCCCAGAGCTAGCCTTATCAAGTTTTGTCTTCTTCAGATTTATTTTCTCCGATGCGATTTTCTGGAAATAATTTGGGCCACCAAAATCAATCTTAACTTGCCTCACCTTTTTCCTCTTACCCCGATCATATTCTTCATCCCTGCAATATGAACATATAATATTGTAAATTTTAAGAGATATGTGCTTAAAAATAAAAACATCAAGTGCTACCTATCAATGTTAGAGAAACAGATCACTACCAACTATGTAAGCCAACATAGTACATGATATACCGCTCTTTTGCTGCCTTTCCCCTGACTATCCAAATAAACGCCCATGCTCATCTTTTCCTATTTAACTGTTTATTTTGTTCTTACCCTCATATCTCAACAGGCTTTAATCGTCAAAGTATTAACAAGAAATCGGATTTCCTAATCAGCCCACAATTACATTCACAGCAGGTAAGATACCTAAAAATGAACCATATTATTCATGTCAACAAGCATCAACTACGATACCGTCAGAAAAGTCTATTGATTAGAAAAGGAGAGAACCGAGATGCAAATCTTTCATGATTTTCCATGTCAACGCTAACCCTCAACCATCAAACCATACAATACATTTACCTATTCAGCTTCCTTCACCAATGATATCTTCGATTGAAGTTCATAACAGCTAGTATATGATTCTGTAGAAGTATGACTAACAATACTTCAACTTCAGCTTACCATTCATCCAGCACATAACTAATGTTGGTGTTCTCTACACCATTTGATTCCGCTGTTGGAGAGGGAGAAAACTCTATCCCGTCCCAATGCGCAACTGCAATCAAAAGGAAAAAAAAGGTAAACGGAGAGCACCAATTCAACAGATTATTTGGGAAGCACCACTATAAGTAAAATTCACAACCAGTAGATCGAAGTAGGAACAAACCCATATGAGGAGAAGAATCGAGCGGAGGCGATGACCTGAGTGGTCGCGTCGAAGGGAGGGAAGAGTCGAATTGCGAGCTGCTGCGTCCTCCGTGTTGGGATTCAATGTCGTCCTGGAAACTCATGTTTCAGAAGATCGAAGTAGGAACAAACCCAGATGAGGAGAAGAATCGAGGGGAGGAAACAAACCCAGATGAGGAGCAGAATCAAGGGGAGGAAAGTCAATTCCTTTTCGGTGCAAGATATGAAGGTAGCGTCGGAGGGAGGGAGAAGCAACTACCACACCACTCGGCAACCACCACCCACAGCAAGAAACTTTGTTGGTCCTTTGGCCGAGTAATGGGTCGTGGTTACGACGTCAATCGTCAATCAGAGAGAGAGAGAGAGAGAGAGCGCGAGCGAGCTTACACGCTGAAGGTGCTGGAGATTGTCGTTGGCGAATCTGAAGTCGGCGTCGTCGTGGGGCTCTTGGGAGAGTGAGCGTGAGGACTGGAGCGTGAGCGTTTCTAGAGAAGCTGCAAGGAGAAACCCTTGGTTTTGTTCTTTTAGAAAGGGGTAAATTTGGGTTTCTGATGATTTTTTAGGGTGAAAGAGGAAATCCACAAAATTTTATTAATGGAGCCCTATCGATTCTCAAAATCTTGAAAACATGTTAGGCGTTTGGTTCGAACTTTTGGGGAATGCGCACTTATTAAAATGCAAATACCTTTGGCTAAATGGGGTTTTCCGAAATACAAATATCGTTTGGTAAAATTTGCATTAAGATACAACTTTGGCCAAAATACCGTTTGGTAAAATTTGCATTTGTAAATAACTTTTGTTAAATTAAAAAAACAAAAAAAATTCTATTTTCTTTTATGAACTCCGACCACTGGACCGCCCGGATCCGACGGCGATCATTGGATCCGGCCGATCGGATGGCGGATCGGCCGCTTGGGTCGCGCGACCCCGGGCGACGGTCCGCCCGAGGTCGCACGACCCGTGACGGCGCGCACCACCCGGGGGACCGGGACCGCCGAATCGGCGGTCGGATGGCCGATCTAGCCGCTTGGGTCGCATGACCTCAAGCGGCGGCGCCGCCGGGTCGGGCTAACCCGGCGGCCGCCCGAGGTCGCGCGACCGGGCGGCCGTCACCCGGCCGCGCGACCGGGCGGTCGTCGCGTGACCTCGGGCGTCGCCGAGGTCCAAATGCGGCGATTCTTTGGGGTTGGGCGACCCTCAGGCAGCGATCACCGGCGGTCGTCGGCCTCCAATCGGTGGTGGCTTGGAGAAGATGAACAGTACCGACTTGCATTCCTAGGATGCAACTTGCCAATGCACCTCAAGAGCTCCATTGGGCTAAAGGCGCTTTAGACTCTTTTGGAGATGCAATGCATCTTGCCAAAGTCGCGCAAAAATATGAACTAAACGCGTTTGCGTTTGGCGGGACTTTAGAGTCCAAATGAGCATTCCAAATGCTGAACCAAACTTAGTCTCTACCAGCATTGAGCTTTCAGCATTCCCAAGGCCAACTTTCAACTCAAAGCTCATTGAAAAATGGTTTCCAAATACCCCATTTTTTTTTCCCAAGGGGCTTTCAAGCTTAAAGGGGCTTTTTAAATGCCCAACCAAACGCACCAGTACCCCCAACCAATGCAAGGTTCACAGGTGGTCGTCCTGCATGCACAACCTGCACTGAGTGGATTGCATCTACAGGCACCTTATCCAATGGGGAATGAGCAAGCGATGGGCATGTACTTGCAACCAGTTGCAGGTGGCCACATGCCATTGCTGAATAGCCAGGTTGTTCCGACAAACCAAATGGTAGGACTTACCACCTCAGCCCATCCAAGGAGGTCCTTAAGGGGATGGTTCCTCAGCCAATGCAAGTAGGTCAGATGGCTTATTTATATCCCCAGCAAATGTATGGCAGCCAGGTGGCAGCCTACGGCTATGGCCAACAAGGTGCTCAGTACCTTGACCAGCGGATGTATGGGCTATCGGTTAGAGATGACGGCAGCTTAAGGAACTCTTCATACCAGGTGTCCACTTCATCATATGTGCCGCCCATGAAGCCTTCGAAGCCGGAGGACAAGCTATTCGGAGATCTCGTTGATATGGCTAAAGTGAAATCGTCTGCAAAATCTACTCCAGGCAGAGCTGGTAGCATGTAGCAGTAGTATTTGCCAACAATGTTTGCTTGTTAAGCTGATTTCTTTTGATTTTCTTATTTCAAAATTTTCTATTATACATATTTGGCAGTTTCTTCTGTTTGTGGCCGTGTATTGGCACTACTTGTTTGGCATTGAGATCATGTACATTCTTTGTAAAGGGAAAGAAAAGGAAATCTCCTCGACCTTTTATCTCTTATTGGGGCAGAACCGTTAATAAGTGCACGTCATTAAGTTGATATAATTCTTATAGAATTTCGTAGTTAGAGTTGGTGCTACAGCAGATTTTTATGAGAATTATAGTGTGCTGAGAGAAGAATTTGTCAGAATGATACCAGGATTTTCAATTTAGCATGATTATTGGCTTTTGATTTTGAGCATACCGTCATCGCAATGGGCTCTCTTATCTTCAGAAGATGTACTTGTCATTGAAGGTTGGATGAGTGAGTTTGTATAGGTGTGTGTACATTTGAGGAACTCTTCTTCAGTAGGAGAAATATGTCTTACTGTTCTGATCTCATTTTTGTGAAATGTAAATTGCTTGGCTTTTAGTGGTGTTCATATTATGCTATACTTGGTATAATCGCTACATTTGTAGAATGTTTTGGCCGAAAGTTAAGCTCCGTCGTTTTTCTTAGATTTTATGTAATCTCGGATTTAGCAATTCTTGGCAAAGTTTAAGGTACAAGACCTTTCCTGGGGTGGCTGTCTATTTTATTTTTTTAATTGCCCTAAAAAGAAACAGTGGTGTTGTTTTCCATCAATGATGCTACAAACTTTCATAATTGTGGCTAGATGGACCTCCGAGGTTGACCCCATGACATTTACTTCAAGATGAGGGGTGATTCTCCCATGATCAGAGCAGGGATTGACTTCATTGCAGAGGTGACCCTTTCTTCTCGTTTTTGCTTTCAAAGGGTGTCTTTTCTCGTAGCATATCAAAACGAAATAATGCGTTCTCATCGCACTCCATCATGGATGTACTAATTAAGTACTATAGAGCGCACGAAGCACTTGATATGGATTTTATGGTCTAAATTTATCGCAGGACGTCAATCACCAAGTTAGGATCGTTTAAGGTTTGCGCGGAGATGGGATGACATTAAAATGTGTTGCCAAGTATGAACCCATGATTCCACCCACTCGGGAGGGCCCAACTATAATAATGCCTTGTGAATCTAGGGAAAGGAAAATGATGGGTCAACCAGAATCTATCTTCTTTACGATATGAGATGAATTTATCATATTGCCGCAACTCAATTAGATGTTGGTTGTGCAAATAAGATGGTCATTATTGCCCAACTTGCCCAAGACAAGGACATACGAAACCTTCTATATTTACTATGAATCGATTGTTGATTGCCTCGATTATCCAATATTCATATACTATAGATGCTTCCGCCATTGTTGATATATTAAAGATCCTAATATTCTTGTAGCTCTTTTCGAATTGGGATATCGAATCTCACTCAATTACACTTTTTAGTAAATTGTCTATGTCTTATCTTCATTCGATCCTAAACCGTTGTAACGAGTGGTGACTCTAAGCGTAAGTGTGGTAGTCGTCGTCTGATTTTTTGATAAAATAAGTTTCTTTTTCCACAACTCTTTACTAATACACGTGCCATCATCATTAGGGGCTGACCCACGCGAGTAAGAGACCCTCGTGATATAATAAGTCGGATCCGACCTTGTCCTACGCATGCATCCTACAAAAAGAGAGTAGGCTTTACTCCAATCTAATTTTCATTAAATTAGTTGGCGGAGAATATGAATGCCCAGTAGTAGGAGCATCCGTATTGCTTTTTGGTTTTCTTTCCTATATGTTTTTTTTATTATCAGAACAAAGCAAGTCAAGTCAAGTGTGCTGTTGACAAAAAAACAAAAAGGAGGTTGAGGTGTGCTGGATCTCAAATTTCTATCCAAAGCACGTGCCAGGCACCTACCGTATAATGCTGCGGAAAAAATTATTATCGTTTTTTTTTTTTTTAATTAGTAGAGAGTCTTGTGTTGAAGATATAAAATGGAAGGCTGAGAATCCGTGGAGATCACAGCAGTGGGGCGGAGTGTGTTGTCTGAGCACTCCTCAGGTAACCTGTGGTTCCTTGCTCTTCTCCGTTTACTGTTTCGACTGCTCTATTTTCTTCTGACGAGTTGAATGAGAGTTTTTATTTATGTTTGATCGTAGATCCGAATTGAGTTACTAAAGACATTTCTGTATTTCCCGGATCTCGGATTTCCATATTCATCTTCTCTGTTTCCTTCTTTCTTTTGAGGCTCTGCTCCGTCAATCTCCATTACTGCCTTTGTATTAAGGAGGATTCTCTCGAGATGGAAAGACAAGAACCCACTCCTTTAGAAGATCCGATATACGGGGCGTAGTCCTCATCGACCTCTTCGCATAGAGGTGACTATGGAGGCGGAACGCAAAAACCGAAAAGAAATTATCACGACGTGTTCTTGAGCTGTAAAAAGACAAGCCTTAGCAAGTCTTTTTCCGATGATCTCCATATTAGCCTTGTTGATGCAGGAATTGACACGTTCTACAGTAAGCATCAATCGGGTCAGGAGATTGATTCAGGGATTCTCGACAATCTTACGCAGTCTAAGATTTCGATCCCAATTTTCTCGCCGTACTATGCTTTCAGCGAATCGGTCCTTCACGAGCTTGTTCGCATGGTGAAATGCAAGAGAAGCAGCGGGCAAATAGTATTGCCCATATTTTATGGAGTGAGACCCTCGGTAGTGCAACATGTTGAAGGGAGATTTAGACAAGCTTTTTCTAGATATAAAGGTCGGGAGAACGAAATGGAACAATGGAGAACGGCACTCGTCGAAGTCGGTTCCTTGCAAGGATGGGCAACAGAGAACTTTGCCCATGGGTACATTATTCTTCACCGAAACATTATTTAATTTTCTCATGAGTAGATCTTTTTTGAAAAATAATTTAAATATTGCCCTGCTAAAGCTGAAATTCAGTGTTATTTGACAGGAATGATGGAGCATTGATTAAACTAATTGTTACACGAGTTGTGAGCTTGCTAAATAGACCTTTCAAGCTTCCCAAAGAGTTGGTTGGAATTGATGATCATGTGAAACATATTATGAGCTCAATAGATCCTCTTAATGATACGAGGATTATCGGAATTTGTGGAAGGCGTGGGATCGGTAAGACAGCTCTTGCAAAGGTCCTGTGGAATAATCTCCTCTCTGGTAATTTCGAGCATCTTAGCTTTGTCCCAAATATTCGAGAAGTATCTCCACACATGGGTATTGAGTACTTACAAGAAGAGCTCATTTGCGATATACTACGAAGTCCACATACAGTGTCTAATGTCGACGAAGGAATCGGCATCATTAAATCTCAATTTGCAAGTAAGAAAATCCTCGTTATTTTTTATGATATGGATGATGATGTTCACTTAAATGCCTTGGTCGGAGATGGTAATTGGTTAAAAGCAGGAAGTATAGTTATAATAACTACTAGAGACAAGAGAATTCTTGATAAGGCCAATGCGGACCTCAAGTACAAACTCAACCGTTGGACTTTGGATCAAGCATTGACCTTATTTAGTAGACATTTATTTGGAAAGGATTCTCCTCCCAAGGCTTATGAGCAAATATCTCGTGATGTCGTACCTCGTATAGTGAGGATTCCCCTTATTCTTGAACTTACAGGTTCATTTTTCCGCCAAAGAAAAGAAGAAGTATGGGAAGATACATTTATGCAATTAAAGGACGATCTGAAAAATAAGAAGAATCAACGTGTGCTGCAAATAAATTACGAATCTTTAGATTATGAGCAGCAACAGATATTTTTGGATATTGCATGTCTTGCTATTGAATCATCTAAACAACATCCAACTTATATGTGGGATTCTTGTGGTTTTTTACCAAAGAAGGGGATTGGAGTATTGGGAAAAATGTCCCTAATTAAAATTGACAAAGACGATAAGCTAATAATGCCTAAACATGTGAAAGATTTTGGAATGGAAATGTTCATCTAGAAGATAAAAAGGGGCTTCAGCAGTGCAGCAGATTATGGGATTATGGGGAAGCCCTAGATGTGCTTGACAACAAGAAGGTACGTGTTTTCTCCACTTGTCTTGGACACTGGATGGGAGTCCATCTTCTCTTTATTGTTTGCGATAAAAATCGTCGTTGGTCTCAAGTCCCCAAAACTTGCCGCTTCTACCAGCAAAAATTGATTGTTATTCTTGCCTAATTAGGGGACATAATTGAGGAGCAATTTGTTAGTTATTGATGATCAATATATACTTTTTTACCCTGTAGTATTGTCACAACAACAAAATTACAAAAGAGAAAGTTTGACAGAGCATTTTAGAGAAACCTGACACGTCAAATGGCTGATGAAATAATTGGTGGAAACATACTCTTGCAATTCACCATCTCATACTCTCCTTATGATCCATGTGCTCTTTCTTCTTCTTTTCTTTTTTCTCTTTTTTTATATCTCCTCCACAACGGTAGACTGACCAAATTACTTTATCTAATATTTACAGCTAATTAATCCTCGAAACTACGAGATATTAAATTACAATAGAAAATGTGAAGTACGTCTTAAATCTCGTGCATAACACAAGACTTCTACTACAATCTATAGCCCTTGAAAAATAGAGAATCCAAACATTCTTACCATGCAATATAAAGAAGAATATAGTTATAGAAAGAAGTCAACGCTAAAAAATATAAATATAAATAAGTAATAGACACATTTTAATGTTGAGATCAAAGGGTTTGAGGAATGACCTAAAATCATATTGTTATGTTTTTTGGTTTTATTACTAATTATCATTCTTTCATAAATTTCTAAAAAAGTTGTAAATGTAAAGTTTTTTTATCATTAGAATATAAACTGTGACGATTTGCTATAAAAAATACCATGTTTAATAGACACATTTCTTCATATTTTTAATAGTAATTTAAGGGGTGTTTGTTTTTGAAGAAGTGTATTCAATAAGTGATTTGCAATCGCATTAAGTTTCAACCTCAACTTCATAGACAAAAATTTCTTCGTTTGCGAACAAATGAAATACATATCATAAATACTTGAAGCTATGTCATTATTTATAACTCAACAAGTTTCTGGCTACCTAAAAAATAGGAAAAATGCCTCTATTCTCCCGTGACACACATGTAATCTTTACTAGTAAATTTAGAAATTTTTTTTTAAAATTTTACATCCACCTTGAATGGGTTTCTTATATCTATTCTTAAAATTGAATGACCTTCAACAATATATCCCTTTCGACACATTATCAGTTAAATTTATTAATGTTCCTTAATTACTTCCATTTGAAATATTATGTTTATAATGTAATTTTCAATCGCATGACCACATTAAATGTCGATCTCAACTTCATGTGAACAATTAGATTCTCCTATAGGGAAATTCCTACTTTTGGTAAAGATGACATACATTCATAAATCCTTGGAGCTATGTCATTATTTTTAACTCAACAATTTTATGGACCTAAAAAATTTACAGAAATGCCTCCATTCACATGCAATGAACATGCGATCTTTACTAACAAAACTTTATAAATTTTTCCATCCATCATTAATAACCTTCCCATATTTATTCTTAAAATTCAATGACTTTCCAAAATATGTCCCCTTTGACACATTATTTGTTAAATGTATTAGTATTCCCTTTACTTCCATTTGTCCTTCGAGTTCTTTAGGCAATTTTTTTTTCTTTTTTTCTTTTTTAGTGATGACTTACTATAACTGTTTTCTTCTTCATATTGCATGGTAAGAATGTTTAGATTCTCTATTTTTCAAGTGTTGTAGATTGTAGTAGAAGTCTTGTGTTTTGTGATTTAAGACAGACTTCGCAACTTCTATTGTAATGTAATATATGGTAATTTCAAGGATTTATTAGACTGTAAATATGTGATTAACTTAATTTGATCATACTACCTTTGTGGAAGAGATATAAAAAGAGAGAGAGAGAGAGAGAGAGAGAGAGAGAAGGAAAAAAGAAGAAGAAAGAGCACATGGATCATAAGAAGAATATGAGATGGCGACTTGCATGGGTATGTTTCGGGGCATGTTTGCTTCAACACCAATTATTTCATCAACCATTTGACATGTGTCTGGTCATTCCTCAAACCAATCTTATAGTTAAATATTTGCTTATATTTAGAAGATATATTTTGACAATTTTTTTATAATTTAATGTTGAGAATCATGTATTTTCAACAAAACATACATCAACAAATGTACATCTTCAATGACATAATTACGAACTTCTCAATGTTGAAGAATTATCAAAACTAAAACTTTTAACATGATAGTTTTTCTAGCGAATCGTCAAAGTTTATATTCGATGTAAACATATTGTTATATTTTTTAGTTTTATTACTAATTATCATTCTTTTAGAAATTTCTAAAAAAAATTGTAATATTATCAAATGCACAATTAGAGATAGCTCATCGTCCCATATATTTTATGAAGCAATAATTAGTGGTGAAAAAGTGACGGATCAAATTTGTCTTTAATGAGATTAATATGCGTTATATTTGTAAAAAGTGGGTAAATTCAAGCCAGTGAGTCATCCCAATACTTTTAAGTTTAACTTTTGTTGTCATGTAACTAAATATGATTTTGAATCTTTTGTGATGATTAATTTTGCTAAAAGATAGAAAGTACACAACTAAAAGCAATTATTAACATATCGGTGATTTGTTCAAGCATCAAACAAGCATGTGCCGCCGTCATGAGTATCTTTAATTAATAAAAAAAAAATTGAATATAAATGTTGAGATGCAAAATAATATAATGAAGTAGCAAGATTGTTGAATAACATGTTATTGACGCTTTTCAGCAAGCATATTTTTTTACAAATGAAAAATGTGAACGACGAATACAACATTGCTTAGAACTAAAAAAGGGTAGCAATGAAATTATTGACAGAGGTACAACAAAGATACACGAACCTTGTGAGGAAAATTAAGTACGGTCTCATCTAAAAGAACAAAAGTTTGAACTTAAAATTTAAACATCCAAAGAATTTCCATATTATGACTGACAATTTGTGCTCAATGTGCAATTAATCGCCTAAACAGAACACAAATTTAAGCTCCTAAACTTTTTGGTTACAACAAAGAAGAATGCGAAAGACTTGAATTCCTTAAGTATTCAATTTAATCAAATTTCACATCCAATTTTTCTGTAAGCAAGATCTCATTAATCTATGGGCAAATTGATCTAACATTTAGATGACTACTATCTCACCGTAACAAACGCAGCAATGAAAAGAGAACATTAAACATCTATAGTATTAAAATGAGGAGTAAAAATCATTTTATCACATTTAATCTATGATCGATTTTACTTCCAAATACAAAGAAAAACACTCGTGGAAGAAAAGCATGATAAGAAAGGAATTTCAAACGTGGGTACTTTGGGATGACTTTTTTATTTTGCTATTAAGAATTGCAAAAGGGTACACCAGAAAAAGAGATTCAACAAATTAGCATATTCTAATTTTGATACATGTTTTGATGGTAAGTTTGATAGATGTATTCGGGTTGTAAGAGTCATGTTGTTTTACATATAAAGGATATGGAGGTAGAGTTATGTTGTTTCACATATAAAGGAAACAAATTTTAATGGATATGTTCGAAATAGTGTGTGCACGAAGAGAGACATTTTATTGTAATTTTGAAAGGATGCATTTTTTGGGAATTCAAAAGGTGGAAATTGTGAAGGGCATAATTCAAGGAGGAAAAGTCAGGAAAAGCCCTTTGAGCTTCACATTTTTACATAGATTAGATAAATAATATGCAACCACAATATGTCATTCCACAATGTTGAAGTGAGAAGCCTACACCATAATAGTATGACAATAGATTGAAATTAGTACATCTTTTCTCATATACAGTTGGCATCATCTCATCATTCAAAATTTATGCTCCATAATACTTCTTATTTGCAGGGCACTGAGATGATTCAGGCCATTTGTCTCGACAAATATGACTCCGAGAAAAGCTACACGGGTAAAAACTTTAAAGGACAGACCAACTTGAGATTACTTAAAATATGTGGTGCAAATTTCAAAGGAAATTTCAAGAACAAGCTTAGTGAACTAAGATGGCTTCATTGGGAGTGTTGTCCCTCGAATTTTGTAGCAGCCAAGTTTCATCTGAGGCAACTAGTTGTGCTCAATCTATCAAGGAGTGAGATTTCAGAGAATTGGGGTGGATGGGCTCCAATCAAGGAGGTAAGATGTAAAGAAGGCATATCTCTTATAAATACTCACTTGTTATCCAATGATCAATTGCACAAATTCTCCTTTCTTTCTTTTGGAAAAGTTAATATCCTTCCTTGGATTCAGGATTTTCCTTTAAATATAAGAGGAATTTATAGGCACCTAAATACCAGAAACTTCTGCCCCTTAAAATCTTAAACTAATAGCGTCTTAACAATCAATCATGCTTAACATTGGATATACTTTTTCAACTAATTTGTTAAGAATATAGTTACAGTATATGTGCATATCCTGATTTTTTTTTTTAGTCTAAATGGTTTATGGCTTCTAAGATAACTTCTCCCCCTGTAAAAATATGTCTCTATGGCGATTCTTGTTATATTTCTTCATTTGGTCACGTTCACACAAACACAACTACTTTTGCACGAAATACTATTTGAATTATCATAGACAAGATAATTATTTTAGAAACAAAAGTTGACCCCACTACTTCAAAATAAATGCATTGCTTTATTGTGTAGTTCTATGAGGGCGAACTATGTGTTATTTTTGTGAGTGGCAACCAGTTGATATATATTTAAGTCAAATTGGAAGGTATGGCCTAATGCAATAAGAAAATATAGTTAGCACTTGTGCATTACTAACATTCTTTATACAATGGGTATGTTCAAAAAACACTACTATTTAAGAAACATTTAATAAAAAAAAAAAAAAAAAACATGAAGTAGCGGAGCATCATACCAATGACAGCATGCAAACTGAGCTATGAAACATTTATATATTATTATTATAAATTTTAAAAAGACAATTTTAAAAAAATTAAGTGCCACATAATCTTAAAGGTATCCTCTCTTTCTTTCTTTCAGATGGCAAAGAAGCTCAAAGTTCTCAACCTCTCGCATTGTTCACTTTTAAAAAGGACTCCTGACTTATCTGCTTTCGAGAGCTTGGAGATTTTGATTCTTGAAAAATGTAAAAATTCTGGAAAAGATTGATCTCGGGGGCATCAAATCCCTCATCTCCTTGAATGTCGGTGGTTGTAGGAGAGTGGAGAAGCTACCCGACGAAGTTGGTAGATTAAAAGAATTGAAGGAGCTTCTCATAAATGACACTGCTATACGAGAGATTCCAATCGCAGCTGATGGTTTTATGGAGTTGGAGATTCTAAATGCCACATGTTGTGGGAGATTGGAGGAGCTACCTGCAGAAGTAGGTAGAATGAAAGAATTGACAAAACTTCTTATAAATGATACTACTATACGAGAGATTCCGATGTCGGGAGATGGTTTGTTGAAGTTGAAGACTTTAAATGCCTTGTGTTGTGGGAGATTAGAAAAGCTACCTGCAGGAGTAGGTAGAATGGAAGAATTGAGAGAGCTTCTCATAAATGACACTTCTATACAAGAGATTCCAACAATGAGAGGTGGTTTGAAAAGGCTAAAGATTCTGTGTGCCTCGCATTGTGAAGAACTTGCTCATTTTTCAGAATCAATGAGCTCCCTTGAGTCGTTAACTCAACTGGACCTTTCTCGTTCCGGGATTGAAGAATTACCCGAATCCATGGTCTTTCCTAGGTTGTTAACTCAGTTGAACCTATCTTATTCGTGGATTGAAAAATTACCAAAATCCTTGGACTCCCTTGTCTCATTAACTCAGTTGGACCTATCTCATTCAGGGATTAGAGAATTTCCAAAATCCTTAAGCTCCCTTGTGTCATTAAGTCAACTAGACCTATCTCATTTAGGGATTGAAGAATTACCGGAATCCATAGGCTCCCTTTGTGCATTGACTCGTTTGAACCTATCTTATTTACAGATTAAAAAGTTACCAGAGTCCTTGAAAAACCTTGTCTCATTAACTCAATTGGACATATCTCATTCAAGGATTAGAGGATTTCCAGAATCCATGAGCTTCCTTCGGTCGTTAACTCAACTGGACCTATCTCATTTAGGGATTGAAGAATTACTAGAAGCTATGGACTCTCTTAAAGCGTTGACTCATTTGAACCTATCTTATTTAGGGATTAAAAAGTTGCCAAAATCCTTGAACTCTCTTGTCTTCTTAAATCAGTTGGACCTATCTCATTCAGGGATAAGAGAATTTCCAGAATCCCTGAGCTCCCTTACGTTGTTAACTCAATTGGACCTATCTCATACAAAGATCGAAGAATTACCAGAATCCATGGACTCTCTTAAAGCATTGACTCATTTGAACCTATCTTATTTAAGGATTAAACAGTTACTCGAATCCATCGGGTACCTTGAGTCTCTACAACGCTTGTTATTACAAGGATGCTACTTGTTGAGACACTTACCTAATTCGATCAGAAGGTTGACATCATTAACTAAATTGGATTTACAATCTACAGGAATTGCGGAATTACCCCACGGCATGCAAAATTTGAAGAATTTGATGATCTTAGACATTCGTGGAACTAACATAACAAGATTGCCTGTTCAATTCAGTTTCGCCCTACATGATCGCGAGATAAGTTCTGAACCAATATGATGTCATATGCTGGTATATGTCTCGTTCAAATATTCATCCATTAGAATTCTACATCTAGATTCGCAAGCTTTGATATCGTATTGTTGTATTAGTCAATTCCTAGTTTTTCAATCATTCTGCAATATGATTAGAACATTATCATGTCTCGGATCACTTCAAGATTATGTCATACTGCTTGCGGCCGACGTCATTCGAGAATCAGCTGAATTTGTTTGTACCCAGCGTCTAACCTCAAAATCCAGACAACTATGTTTCAGGGTGTAACCTCAGCATCTACGCATGAGCATCAACTCCGACGTGGGACATACGTTCGCAATAGATGAACCATTCTAAACAACTCTTATGATGAGAGGAGATCGGTGTCGCATCAGACAAATCCTGTGCATGCTCTTCGTGAATTCCATGGATAACTCTGCGCGATTACCTGTGGAAACTAAAAATGTGATTTCGGAGGCCGGAAGTAGTAGCAACAGAAGTTTCTATCAAGAGAATGTGTCAAACACAGCAGTCATTGAAGAAGGAAATTTTCTTGAGTCGAAGATCAAAAAAGTCATCGATCAAGTAGCATCCCATAAGCTCCCAAACCTGCCATTGATCTGACAAAATAACTGAGAAGTAACAATTACATGTACAGTCATCCATTAAGTATGAAGCTCAAGCTTTGACGAATTAAACCCCAAGCACTGCACCAGGCCAGGAGGGTCCCCTGATAAACTGATAAAAGCAGCAAACGGAAACCGAGCAGTCTTGGATGTGAACAATGAAAAGAACAAAATGTCTAGCGAAAAAATAGCTTCAAAATGTTTAAAATTCAGACATCTTCGCATGGAACTGAGAAGTTGTCAAGAAGCAATTATGTTTTGACAAGAAAATGCGGTAATACGGTACCGGCAACTGAAAGTTGTTTAGACATACAAGATTATACCGAACAGCCTACAACTTTTGCTACCGGTTCGGAACCTAAGGACATAATCCTTCAATCCTAGGACTTATTAGTATCCACACATCTCCAGTCGAAGTTTATCATGAATGGTTACCGAATTAGACCGCTGGTTCTTGACTTTTGGTAGGAATTTCGCTTTTTTAGTTGGATACCATTTCTGGTGCACGCTACACTCTTGTGCCAAATCAAGAACCAGATTTCAATGAAGTCCAATTCGCTAAAATATTTGGCTCGAAGGATTTACATTAATCATTTTCAATTCCGTACTCTATACTGATTGATGATTTTTCCTACTTGTTTTCTTAATCATCTCAACTCTAAATTTCTAATCCTTCAAAGGGAAAATGCAAAAAACGCAAATTTCATTACAAACCACGTGAGCACGTCTACACGATCAAGATCAAGGGATTTTTACTGACTGAGCTTCTATAAGGTAGAAATTACGACAACCATTTGCTCGTATCGACAGTTCCCCGATATTTTGGAGTTGATTCTCTGCCGACCTGTTTGCTTACTTCTTCGCATTACAGGATGGCTGCAGAGGTTCCCTCTAACATCCCATGCATCTCTGCTAGACGATCTTCTGGGGGGGATCATTTTGGACTTGGAGCAAGTCGATGATGAGGATACTGAAATGGCTTTGAATGGAAGGATTTTGTCGATGGAGTGCTCGAGTCGAGCTGCATAGCTAATTTTTTAAGGAAAGCCTGAGCTGGTACCAGTGAGATTACCATAACCCCTCAGAATCATAGGATATACAGGTAGGAATGGAGGCATTCCAGCCCAACATACTGCCCTACTCGACTTGCATAGATCGCGCCAAAATGAGAATCGAAGTAACGTGCCCGCCCGCGCAGGACAAGAATGCTGCTGGTGGGCCGATGCCAGACCAATGCTTTTGGCGGTGGTAGCAGGGGCGTTCCACGGTCTTCAAGCAGGACATCGGCCTCCATTCATCGGTCTGGATTGCGGATTGCTTTTTTAGGCCCTAGGCGATGCCAAAAAATGGCTTCGTGATCGACGGAGCCGACCTCCCACGACCGTGGCTATGGAGTTCGCCGGCCTCATGTGATCGCAGATCTACACCAGAATGAATCAAAGGAGGTCACGACGTCCATGGCCCTGGTTCATGACCATAGCTGAAATTAAATAAGTGAAAACAGCAGCTTTTATTCCTATTCTTACAAAAGCACGTCTGGTATCAAAATTTCATGTAAGAATAAATGTTTGATAAGTCAATTTAATATATTCTCACGCTTCGGTCTCTTCATATATTATTTGTGTTTGCTAAATAGCAATGAAAAAGTTATGTCTAACCAAAATGATATTTTTTTTTAAAAATAATCCTTCTGGGATAATCATCTTAATGAGTGGGAAATTACTGAAGTATAGATTTTTTTTTTAAGTTGAAATTACTGAATTTTTCCAGAAAAAAAAAAAAGGAAAAGAAAGATAGTTGTCCGAAAAAACATGTTTGAAATTACTGAAGTATAGCTTTCACGTATGCAAAATTATCCTTTTTTTTTCCATTGCGATTCTCTGTGAAGGTTGTATTTCTTGTAATTTTGGAAGAGAGGGGATTATAGTGCTGTAAGAGGTGGCTGTGCTTGTAAGTGGAAGGCCGGAACACTATAAATCTATCTTCCAATATCATCCATCTTTTTATCTTTTTTATTATCCATGTATAAAAACTACTGCACATATATTACTATGTCTCTTTTGCAAAAGCTATTTTTTCAGCTTTTATGAGATGTTATGACTTTTTTTAAAAAGAATTCAGCCCCTTCTTGGTTTTTTTTGCATTATCATCTCAAGAGGATTATGTTGGTTTTGTTTTTGTCTTTGAGGTAATTTATTTTATCCATACCAATAAAAATTGTATACCAATACAAAAAAAAGATTAATATCATAAAAAAACTCAAAATTAATATATTTATAACAAATTTATTCTAAATTAATTTTTTGACCACCAAAAACCCCACACTTGTACATTGGTAATAATTTTATTATCCGTTAATTTCCGTTAAATTGAATTAATACCACACAAAATCAAAAATCAGTACACTTGTATGATAAACAAATGGTAAGACCCCAAACTAGTACACCCATAAACTATTACATATCATCTAATTCATTAATTTGACGATAAAATTTAATGAAAACTAATAAGAAACAAATTTATTACGGTGTATAAGTTGGACGTTTTTGGCGATCAAAAATTTAATTTGGAATAAATTTATAATAAGTATACCGGTTTAAAAAATTTTGTGATATCAATTCAAAACTGTTTCCTTTTCTTTTTAAAACAAGAGAACTATTTACCGACCAAAAAAAAAAAAAAACAGAGAGAGAAAACTATATAAGAAACCTGACGTTAAGTGTGAAAAGAAAAAGCCATGTTGATTTTTATTTTTATTTTTGGTGAGAAAGCTATACGATTAAAAAACTCAAGAAGGACACGATACCAAAAGCTTCAGATGGGAGTCCATTTCTGATTCTCAGTCGTAATTCGAGTTCGCGTGTATTGTCTTGCGGAATTGCGTTCCGACCATCGACCTCGTCCTCGTCTTCGTTCTCGTCCCGAGCTAGAAGCCCCTTCGACTTCAATCGTAATTTGTCGAAGACAAGGTATATTCTCTTCGATCACGAGCTTTTCCGATCTCTTTATCGACCGCGAATTGTTCTTTCTTGGTTCGGTTCTTCATTACCCAGAAATCGTTCGGTTGATTTTTTGATAAAAAGCAACGAATTTGTTATCTGGGTATGCTTAAAAGATTGGCTTTGATTACTTTCGCTGTAGTGGTAGGCGGGTCTGTACTTGCGGTACATTTTCGTGCTTGATTCTTGAGTAATTTGAACGGATATGAGGGGGGAGTGATTTGCGAGTGGTGAGAATCCACGAATTATATACCCAAATGTTCTCTGGGTATGCTTGAAAGATTGGCTTTGATTACTTTCGTTGTGGTGGTAGGCGGGTGGTGCTCGCAGCACATTTTGGTGCTTGATTCTTGAGAAATTTGCCCGGATGAGGAGAGTGATTTGGGAGTGACAAGAATGTGCAAGATATATACCCAAATGTTAGACAGCATGAGGCATGATTTTCTTTTTTCTTTGAGTTTTTTGATTAATTGGTTCACTGTTGTTCAATTTTTCAGTTGAATTTGGTGGAAGTCAGATTTCCTGTAGCAGACTTAATTCGGGAGGATATATCGAAATGCAGGTATTGCTGATTATTTACAGCTACTGGCTCTTTGTTCCGCTGTTTACACACAATGGGGAGTGAAGTCTATTGTTTTCAAAATTATGCACCCAGCACGTGATCATTTTTGAAAAGTTTTCTTCCTTATGGCAAAATTTACACTGTTATCATATTTATGTACTGAGTAAGTCATTTTGCGATGCTGGGTATCTCATGAAACAGTAGATTTGATCTCCTGCAATTATATACGTGGAGGAATGGGTTTCTGCTTTCTTCTTTATAACCCCAGGTTGGTTGTAGATCCTAACAACGACATGTGCTTGTATTTGTAGACATCGAGGGCGAGGCTGTTCAAGGAATACAAAGAGGTGCAGCGAGAGAAGGGAGCTGATCCGGACATTCAGTTGGTTTGCGATGACTCGAACATATTTAAGTGGACTGCTCTTATCAAGGTGAGATTGAATGGCTGATGGGGGTAATTGTCAAGGGAATGGTGCTGTTGCTCATATAAAAGATATGGTGATTCTCTCTTTCATTAGGGACCATCAGAGACTCCCTTTGAGGGTGGTGTTTTCCAGCTCGCCTTTGCTATACCTGAGCAGTATCCACTGCAGCCGCCTCAAGTTCGTTTCCTGACTAAGATATTTCACCCCAACGTGCACTTCAAGGTATAAATTTTTAATAGTAATGCTTATTGATGATAACTTGGTTGGAACTAGTTCAGTGCATGCTAATAGGTCGAAGGGTGAACTGATTTACTGTGTTGTCTGGCGATCAATGTTTCTTCTCGTCAATATCTATTATGTTCAGAATCAGAAACTTGAAAGAGTTGGTAGTTTAGGGTTTTGATTTATCTGGCACTTGAAAAATAGATAGAGGTGCAGAAGCTGAGAATTGGAGACTTCTTTGACACTTTATCAGGAACCAATCTTGACCTGTTTTATTCCAAATTCTGTTTCCAGAGAATCTCTGCATGAATAGATTTTCTGATAACTACTAGCTTGGGAAAGTCAACAGAGATACCTGATGCATAAGTATGAGATGCTGTAAGTGTTTGTTTGACTAATAGATGGACATTTTAATTTACTTTATACAGACAGGGGAGATATGCCTTGATATTCTGAAGAATGCATGGAGTCCTGCCTGGACACTTCAGTCTGTTTGCAGGGCTATAATAGCTCTCATGGCCCACCCTGAGCCTGACAGCCCACTAAATTGCGATTCAGGTATCAGTTAGGTTTTTTTTTTTTTTCTTAAAAAAAAAAAAAAGATATAACATCTGTATCTAAAAATTCATCATTCTTTCGTTAGTACATAAACCTCAACCAGAAATTTCCTGGCCTAAAGTCTTTTTAATGCCTATTATCTAAATGACCTGGTGTAGTGTTTAATATTTGTTGCTTGCACCTCTTGCAAGGAGTGCATACTCGTATGCTTCAATGTTCACTGTTTCATGATAAAATGTGGCAGTGTTGCTTCCTTAATAATATCTACTAGAATGTTGTCTCACTTACATTTAAACTATGCAGAGTCAGGGCTAAGAGCCAACAGTTGGTAGAGTCTTTTTCTCAGTATAAAAATCTTGATTCGGGGTTCACTCCACCTTCCCACATCGTGAATACCATAACAACAAGAACAAGAAGCCATTGCACTTTATGGAGTAGTATTTCCTCCCCTCAGCCAAAAAGAGAAAAATGAAATTCCCTTTATACCACATGGTTACAGGAAAAGAACAAAACTTTGTAGCGTAGTTCATATGAGAACAATCATACTCCATCCTCCTTGATATTGACATAGACTAGTTATATCAGTGCCAAAGAGGAGTGCCCTTCACATCTTGCAGGGATTCTTGATAGGCTGATTTTAGAAGGAGGTGCAAGAGTGTCTTTGATTGAATTTTTCCGGAAATAACAAGGGTGAGACCTTTGTGATTGTTTGACAAGTATTGAGAGAGTGTTAGGTTTCAGTGGGAATCTTTCATGCTCTTCCTTTTCCACATTTTGTTTCCTAGTCCTATCTCAAACGATACTTCAACTCAGTCTTTAAATCCAATGGTCAGTTTGTTGGATCGGATATATAGGACAGTAGTGCTGGGACAAGTGATAACAGTTGGATGTCTTTGCCTCAATTGAGTATTGACATAAACAGATTCTGTTGTTTTGTCAATTATGCACGAGATTCTGGGGATTAGATGAATTAGGTATGATATAATGCTTCAATTTCAACTCAAACTCTATCTGTTAGGAACCTTGAGAGCTATTCATCTTAATCATTCGTGCGGTCAAGCATTCTCGGGGTTTGTCGATTGCCTTCTGGTTGGTCAATATATTATATGGCATAGAAGAGATAATTTCAACGATGAAGTGATAGAGAATGGTAATAAAGAACAAATGCTTGTACTTGTTCAATGTAACGGTTGATGATTAGTTTTTCCTAATGTCCTGGTCCCGCTTGTAATGGTCGTAGTGTATTAGAAAGAGATCATGTTTTTCTGAAGTAATCCTTCAGATGAGAATGTGGGGCCCCTGGGCAGGACTGCCTGCTCTGCATGAATCCACTGTTGCGTCAGTCGGTCATGTTCTTCTACTGCTGTCCTTAATACAACTCTTTACTCTGCTCGACCATGTGTGGTGAGGCCAACCTCTCTTTTCCTTTTTTTTCTCTCTAGGCAGCTCTCTTGCTCATGTTGCTGCTGAGCTCTTGGAATCATCTTTGATGGGAATTAGGCTCCTTGAGAGCATCTGTTCACTTGTGTGACATTCTGTGAGTTTGTATGTTGATGTGCTTATTGCAAGATAGCTGTCCAGTGTTGTGTTTGCTTTGTCAGTGGTGGTTCCAGATCAGTTTAATGGATGCTTTGATGTGAATAGAGTGCTGAGACTCTACCTACAAAAAAAGGAAATAATGAGTCCATTATTTAGTGTGTTGTGTGTATGTGTGGGCAACTAGAGCTTTTGAGGTGGTGTCCTTGATATACTGTCCAAATGCTGAAGAGTAGAATGGAGTGCAACTGCAAGGGAATCTGAGTTTATAAATGTGGTCCAAGAGACAAGCCCTTCTCAAGTTATAGAACAACACAAGAAACTAGTAAAACGTAGTGATTGGGGTACGTATTGCATGATTTTGATGGTTTGGTCATGTCAATACAATCTTCGTTGTTACTTAAATAAATTTCTCATTATGTCAAAGGCTCAACACACAGAGGATATCAAAAGTGTGGGGCTAGGGTTACGTATAGCATGATTTACTCGTCTTTGTTTGTAGGAAACCTACTCCGATCAGGTGACGTGAGAGGATACCAATCCATGGCGAGAATGTACACTAGGCTCGCTGCCATGCCAAAGAAAGGCTGAAACCAAGCACTTACACATGCTCGATTTGATGCATTGACGCCTTTATCTGTGTGCTTGTAAAATAACTCAGGACTTTTCATATGAAGATACAGCTGTATGGTTCTTCATGCGGATGAATTCTTAATTAACGAAAGCTGTCGGGCTAGAAAACAGAGTCGGTATGTCATTTGCTGTACAATATTATGCCAGTTGCTAGATTTGGTGTTGAGCTCCTCCAGAAGATGGATTCTCCTTACAAATTCAGTGAACTCTGCTGAACAAGCCTGTATCTGTTCTGAGTTTAAACTGGATCTTATGTTTCTCCTTCTGGGCATAACCTTGATCTTTTGCCTGAGATTGAATATCATTTACAAAGTACGACACAGAATCTCTTCTTCCTTTTGGCAAATTGGCATACTTTGATAGTGTAAGTATGCTGTAATGCTAGTTCCTAGAGGAAATTGGAACAAGTAAAGCTTGCATTTTTACTTGAATTGGTCTTGAGGAGTCCCTTTAAAGACATTAGACATAGGAGATGACAAGAGATTCTACAGAAAGAGGCATTAGTTGTCATGCTTTGGGGAATGAGATTATCAATCCGCTTTTGATTAAATTAACTAATAGATTGAAAAAAAGAAAGTGCTTTATTCAACTACTCTTAAATCTCTCCCCTTTGTCAAAAAAGATTCCGTTGACTACTGCGTGATCATCGAGAAAGTCGTCGCGCAATCATAGAAAAAACATTGTAATTTTCGATGCATAGAATTTAACGATTTTAAAATGTAAACTATTTATTATTGAATAAATGGGTCTTGCGTACGAATGTTGACTTGTTAATCATACTTTTTGATAATTAAATTCTAAATATATTTAAAAAATTGCCTTGTGACACTTATTAATGTTATCCCCATCGAAATTCACTCCTTCGCCTTGTCTTTCAAATTAACTGTACCCCCATTTTTCCCCACGTCCCCCGATTATTATTTTATTCTTTTCCTTTGTCGTGTCTCATCGGCCCCGTTTGGTTCGGCTTTTGAAATGGGGCTTTCGGACTCTAAAAGTCCCTTGGCCAAATGCAAACGCGTTTGGTTCGACTTTTTGGGCGACTTTGGCAAGATGCACCGCATCTCCAGTGGCTCTGGGGGCCCTTAGCCCAAAGCAGGTCCCGGAGTGCTTTGGGAAGTTGCAGATCTCCGAATGCAAATCCCACTACTGTTCATCTTCTCAAAACCACCGCACACCACCGCCACCAAGCCGACGGAGGCCGACGACGGCCGGCCAGGGACGCGCGCGCCGGCGAGGCTCCGGCGATCGCCGCCCGAGGGTCGCCCGACCCCGGCGACCGTCGCCGGACCTCCGGCGACCGCCGCCCGAGGGTCGCCCGACCCGGCGACCGTCGCCGGACCTCCGGCGACGCTGGATCGCGCGACCCGCGACCGTCGCCGGGGTCGCGCCGCCCGGGTCGCGCGACCCCCGGCGGCCGTTGCCCGGGTCGAGCGACCCAAACGGCCCGTCTCCCCCGAAGTCGCGCGACCCGGCGACCGTCCGTCGCCCGATCCGCCGTCGCCGGGTCGCGCGACCTCGGCGACCGCATGGCCGCCAGATCCGGCCGTCGCCGGGTCGCGCGACCTCGGGCGACCGCATGGCCGCTGATCCGGCCGTCGCCGGGTCGCGCGACCTCGGGCGACCGCATGGCCGCCCGAGATCCGGCCGTCGCCGGGTCGCGCGACCTCGGCGGCCGTCGCCGGGGTCGCGCGACCCCGCGATCGTCGGCCGCCCATCCGGCTGTCCAGGCCGCCGGATCCGACGGTCCTAAGACCAGATCCGGCGGTTCGGTGTGGCGGATTTCAAAAAAAAAAAATTAGAAATGTTTTTTTTGTTTTTTTAATTTAATAAAAGTCATTTACAAATGCAAATTTTACCAAACGGTATTTTGGCCAAAGTTGTATCTCAATGCAAATTTTACCAAACGATATTTGCATTTCGGAAAACCCCATTTACCCAAAGGTATTTACATTTTGGCAAATGCATTCCCCAAAAGCTGAACCAAACGGGCCCATCATCTCGAGGAAATTTACCAAATAATTGACGGTGAAGAAAAGCGCAAAAGAACTTTAAAATAGAATAAAGATCAGAGAATGATGCTTTGCTTAAGGGATAAATGTACTAAAAAAATATAAAACTAATTGAATTTTACAATTTTCAAAAAGTGCAATTAAATTATAAAATTTTCCGAATTTATGCAAGTAAGTTATTCCTTTATCTCCGTTTAATTCGATTATTGAGAAATACTAATGTGATTTATTTATTGTTATTTTCTCTATCATACATAATATTGATGTGGCTAAAACCACTTCGTGCTGATCAAATTTTCAATACAAATTCTATTTGAATTAAAAATAAATTATTATTAATATTTTAAAAAGCAAACTTTAAAAAAAATAAAAATAAATAAAAATAAAGATGAGGGAGGTGAGAAACCCTCACCAAAAAGGGCTAGTGACCCTCGCCAATAGGCGAGAGGTGTCTTTGCTTGCATTCTCCTTCTCATTTTTGCGTGTGTTCTATTCTTATTCTCGTTCATATGCGTGTGTTTTTTTTTTCCAAGTTTGCTTTTTTTTTATTTAATTTAAGTTAAAAAAATTATTTTAAAAATCAGATTTTAACAAAAACTTCATTATTTTAGCCTAACGTTTCATGTTTTAGTTATTTCATCACCATCTAGGAAAAAGAAAATAAAAAGACGTCGTCATTTTTCATTAGTTTAGTTGGACGAAATTAATAGAATGATATGATCGTTCAAATTTGATAAATTAAAAAACTTAATTACGTTTTCTAAAAATTTCAATACTCAATTGCGATTTCATAAGAAATTTTTAAACTTCCCACTTATCCTCAATAAAGTACAGGACTAAAGGCGAAATAATAAATAATAAGAAAAAGTAAAATAATAAAATGTCTCCGACCACAAAAAAAGAAAAAAAAAATGACAAAATGTCGGTAATATCATATCAGTGTCACCGCCGAATGTGGAATAATCAAATCACGGCGGGCTCCCCACTCGCGCACACATTCTCTCTCTCTCTCTCTCTCTCTTCCCTTCATCATCCAGCTTCGGTCAGGACGTTCGCCCGTTTCTCCTAAGGTTACGAGTCACGGCTCACGGATCGGATTCGCCACGAGACGGCGGCGACTGCGGCGACGGCGGCGACGGCGGCGAATGACGTGAACCTGTCGAGCGCGATCCGGCCTCCGTCGGTCCTGGCATGGCCCGCCGCCCTCCTCCTCTCTCGCCCTCCGCCGTCCTCCTCTTCCTCCTCCTAATCCTAGGTCCGGCTTGCTTGCTCGTCGCCCGTGGCGAACCTAATCGCGGCGCGCGTCGCTTGACGCCCATCGACCTTGATCTCTATCATTCCAGGTAATGGCGGTTCGATTTCTGCCTTCTTCCGTCGGATTCCGAGATCGCGCGGCTGACTACGCGTGTTCGTTCTGTTTTGGCCGATCAGCTCGTTATGAGTTTACCTTGCGAGTTTACGAGCGAAAATGAGTTGCAAACGTGAATGATACCTCCTTTTCTGGGGCCGTTTTCAGTTGTTTGTGGCAGTTCGCTTTTCCTGGGGATGTTTGGCGCTAGTAATTTGGACGAATCCGTATTCAACGCTTCCTTTTTTGGTTCTAAGTGGTGCTATCTGTTCGTTAGTCCCGGGCGAGTTCTCTGTTATGAGTACTTACGATAGATTTGTGTCGATTGCAATCATTGAGATTTTATAATTGATTGATGTTGTTGTTGTGCGCTAGGTCAACGAGATTTCCACATCTAAACGTGAACTAATGCAGAACTTTCCTCCTTTTTGGGTACCGCATTTATGCTTAATTTCGATTCGTTAGTTAGCCTCCACTTGCTGCTGGCGTGTCAAATTTTAAATTTTTGATTGATCATACTGGTAGAGCTGTGAAAGTACTGCAACTTTCTTTGCCTCTCCCGTTCATTGACTTCTGTAGAGAGTTCATGCCTTGAATTTTTCCTGTCAGCGCTCGTTTGATGGAAGAGATAAAGGCTTTGGTTCACCGTCACCCAGATAAACTTACGGTGAGGCATCGGCTCGCTTGTTCTCTTGTTTCATTATTCTTTGATTTGTGATAATTTAATCTCATTAACAGATGAATAATATTAGAAGTGGAAATAGAGGTTATCGAGCAGAGCTAGCTGTTGTTACCTATTGCCGCAATGTGAGAGAAATCAATGACAAGTCGAAGTTTCGGATTCTTCTTGTAAGTTTCCAGAGTTTCTACATTCTTTAAATTCTGTTTAGCAATATTTGTTTCGGACTTCAACTGTAATTTTTCCGGCTGTCACAATTGTGATAATTAAGGCTCCGCCATTTATTTCTAGGCAGGCCTGCAAAGATCTAAGGATGGCCTTCTTAATTCCACTTTTCAGCTTGACTTGTAGTGTATAGACGATCTCAGCTTGGTAACTGCTGGTGTTTTTGACAGATGATTCCTTGTCTTCCAGAGTTTTGGACAGCATGGAAGGGAGCTGATTACATCTGAAGTGGCTTTGAGGATATTGTCAATCCTGACTGAAGAACAATTTTTACCAAATGTAGATTCAGTTTCTCTAAACAGTTTCCTTGACAAACTCATCATAAAGGTAAACTTCTCATGACTTCTGTCACAAGTTTTTCTATTATAAGGCAGGGAGCTGCTATCTCTGCTCCCAGCACAATTTTAGGTGCCCGTGAGATGAGCAGTATTCTTTACTTGCATGACTTCTTGCTTGATTTACTTGTGGCTGACGAGGCATCAAATAAGGATGGATCTTTAATTGTTCAAATTGATTGAATCAGCTGTTCATTTATGTCTCTTTATCAAATTGAGAATCATTATACATATCATACTAAATGAACCTTTTCCTTTTGCGGCCTGGAATCTTCTATTTAGCTGCACCAAGAATATCCCTTGGAGCTATTTCTTTTGTGTCTAAATTGATCTGTAGCATGAAATCCATCATTTTTATGCATGTCAACAACAACTACAAAGTATATGTTTGCAGAACATATTCTTGTTTTGAGAAATCACAGTGAAACTTATATTCTTGAAGTTCCAATTCATACTAGGTAGTCCCAATGGAGAACGTAAATGGCCGTAGACTTGTTGAAGCAGGAGATCTTTGTGAAAGGAGAAATGGTATTGTATAATTCTGATGTCTTCAGGCTCATATATTTTTTCTAAGAAAAAGAATTGACATTCATCTCAATTTTGCAACAGGGAGAGGAGTTGACCTGAACAGAAATTGGAGTGTAGATTGGGGCAAAAAGGAGAAGGTTTGTCTTATACCATCGTCTGGTTATGTAATGTATATACTGCGATGGAATGGCTCAACTGCATATCTTTCCTTTTTGTGTTGTTTATCCTAGCTGTTTCTTATCATTGAGGCTACATTTAGTAAATTTTCACCGCAGGACATTCTAGACTTAATTTGCAATGCACATTCAACCTTTATTCTCTTGTAAAATGTTCTTCTGATTGTCAAAGTTTCTTTGATTTTAGGATTATGATCCATATGAAGAAAATCCAGGAACTGGTCCTTTTAGTGAGCCAGAATCTCAAATTATGCGAAAACTAGCAACTTCATTCAATCCTCACATCTGGGTGAATGTGCATTCAGGAATGGAAGTAAGTGTTATCCATTTCCTGCTAATGCTTTTGTTCTCTCACTTTTGCTTATCTAAATAGTTTATGGCTTTGCCTTTACTGTTTTGGATTTGTGCATCGTTAACCGCGGTAGTTGCAATATTAAATTGTGGCAATGTATTTAAAGTAGTGATAGAATTCTGCGCAAGAACTGCATTTGTTGATTATTTGTAAGTGATGCACTTAGTAATAGCCACTCTTAGAATTTTTTTCAACGTAAGACGTCTTAGTTTGCCAGGTCTGATGGTGTTTTTACTAGTAATGTAGGCATTTAAGGTACTGATGGACGATTAATTTGCAAATTCCTTCGCCATTGATCTCCTAACTGGATTTTGTTTTTAACCCCACTGTGAAGGAAAAATACAGAAGCCTTTTCCCTAAGTACCACATTTGAAGATACTTTACTTTCAGCTGAAAATTTGGCAATAATTTTTATTGTTTGATCATTAGATCCATGGTGGGGAATCGTGTGATATTCTTACTTAGGGTAACCAATGGCCAAGAAAGTAAAAAACTTAGGGTAACAACTTTTTTACATTGTTATTTACATGGTTATTATATGCACATTGCGATGTTGTTCTTGTCTGTGAAGGTCTTTTTTAATCTTTTTCTTGATTGTGTAGGCTTTGTTTATGCCCTATGACCACAAAAATACGACTCCTCTGGGCTTGCCTTCTACTAGGATGACTTTGTTGCTGAAGGAACTAAATGTTCTTCACTGCCAGAATCGTTGCATGATTGGCTCCGGCGGAGGATCAGTCGGGTTTGTATTACTTTAATTATCAATTTTATGTAATTGGTATATTTCCCTATTTAAACAGACTGAAATAAAATGATGCCTTTGGAGACCCAGAATCGAAAAGGAAAGAATGACTCCATGGAATCAATAAGGTCCTTTGCTGAGCAATAGTGTTTTAGTTTTGAAGGGTTCCTCTTCTTCTGGATTTCTATAATCTTATGAGATCTCTCTCCTTTGAGTTGGTCAATTTGTAGTCTGTCTGTCTTTTTTTTTTTTTGGTCGAAATTTGTAGTCTGTTGGAGTGAAACTTTTTGCTTCTCAGTTTTTCAAATGTGGCCGTGTCCATACTTTGACATTTTTTTTCTTAAATTTTAAGCACCTAAAACTTTCACAATGCATTAATCTTGACACTAAATTTGCATGTAATTCTTTCATAATATTATTAAGTTAGATAATATTTTAGATATTGGTGAGAAAGTAATGAAGTTGCTTTTTGCTTTAGTAAGTCTACACAAATATACCTTAAATTTCTGATTGCGAGGTTGAGAACGCAAGTTGAGTATCTTGATGCATCTCCATCTCCATTCCATCTCACCTTTTGTTTTATGCTTACATTTTTGCCATTTTGCTTCTTGTTTGGTAGAATCTTTTTTTTGTTTTTTTTGTTTTAATCGTTGACTGGGAAGTGTGCAAGCGTGAGAGACTGAGTAGATGATGGAAGTACACTAATGTTTTATACCAATTGGATCACTCTTGAAGCTGCAGAAATCGAGATTTTTCAAATGGATATTCTGCTCCTAATTGTTCTCCTGCTTGTTCCACAACACCTTGAAAGTGACCGGTCACTTAGGTTCAGTTTGTGTTCTCAAATTATAAAGCCAGTCAATACTTCATTTTTGTTTGGTATTGAGAAACTGATACAAGACTGAACTAGAGCTCGGTCACAATTGACAATGGCTCTTAAGGATGTCTAAGTGGGTAAAGGGGTGTTTCCAAGAAGGACCTAGTTCCATTCCTAAATAAAATTCACAGTATTACTATCCTTAAACTAGTTTAGTCCAAATTTACTTGGTCCTTACTGGAGAGCATACAACTAGTTCCCTTGGTTCTAATAGCCTTGGACCAATGATTAACAGGATACCATTATACTAGATGGCCGACTACCGTCCAGCTTGAGCGAACTCTTTCAACATAGTAGATCAAGTTATGCTGTGTATTACAGTCACCTATATGGTCTTGAAGCCAGCATCAATTGATATATAAGTTGGTCAGGGATTGCAACTGGAACTAACTTATCTCCTGAAGACTAACATGTTAACTACTTCTCCATTCCACAAAGGATGTAGATAAACATCTAATACTTATGCTTACTTTTGTGCATGTTCTGACCAGCAGTTGTGTTCAGGTATCTTGCGCATGGCACTGCTACAGATTACATGTATGACATTGCCAGGGTGCCCATGGCTTTTACCTTTGAGGTTTGTGCAGAGCGCGGTTTACCTTTTCCAAGACAGACTTATAATATTCTGGCTTTCACAATCACTTGACCTATTTCACAATCACTTGACCTAAGTGTTGTTCGACAGATCTATGGAGATGGAGCAGCATCACCAAAGGACTGCTTCAAGATGTTCAATCCAACAGATGTTAGCACTTACAATGTAAGTCCAGTTCTTAATTTTGTTTCACTATTGCTGTCAGCACAAAATCAAATAAAACGCAAGGATTTAGTTCACACTCCCTGGTTGATTGGTAATGAATGAAGGTAGAAGTGGCCTTAAATTCTGTTTGTATTCACTTTCAGAGAGTTCTCAGTGATTGGTCAGCTGCATTTTTTACAATCTTCAAGCACGGGCCCCGATACCTAGATGAAATCCACACGAAAGACTCCCGACCGAGCTCATGGGAATCGATGGACGAGTACCTTGAGGGGTACTTGATGGACCGGAGCAGTAGGTACGGGAAGAAGATGGAGGTGCTCGATTTCGGTATGCAAGAGATTAGGACATACTTCAGGCTCTTCCTCTTATCGTTCGTGCTGCTGATGTTCATGTTCTGTTCTAGAATTTCAAAGAGTAAGTTGAGTAGACCTGTTGTTCCGTCCGTGCCCGTATGACACGTCATGATTTTGTCTTGTTTTCTTGTTTTGTTTTCTTTCTGTAATTTCTGTTGGGCATGGGTGGCGATGTGCGTGGTAGTGTTAGAGGAAAGGTTGCCAATTTTCATATGCGCAGGTGTTCTTTTTTCCCCTTTTTTGTAGAAGATTTTGTATCTGTTCAAGACGCAATGATTTAATTTATAAGAATAGGGTTACACGCACTCTTGTAGTACTGTATTGAACTTTGTATCAATGAAGTAAGTAATGCACGGAATATACCAGTTTTGAGAAGCAAATTCAGCTCTTATCTTTACTTATCCCAAATTCGTGATTTGTACTTTTCATTTGTGTAGAAATGAAACGTAACGTATTAAAAATTTTCAATATGTTAAAGAGTTACTAACTTCTTTATGAAGTTATCAATATTGATTTGGGTGATTTATTACCTATTCGCAGGTTAAAGGTTACCAACTGGCTTGAGTTGTACACTCTTGTTTGTGCGAGTTATACTACATTCATTTGTTTTTTTTTTTTTTTTTAACTACCAATATCATTTTTTACAAATGGAAGATATAGGGGCAGCTATTGGTTTATCAATTGATGCTTCAACGATGAAGCATCTCCACATCCATGGAGATGCGGCCGTGGTCAACGGAACTTTATGCTTGAGATAATATACCGGTATATGCTCAGATGTCATAACTGGGAAATTTGGATTAAAGCATCGGTGAGACAGGGGAAAGATAAGTTCCCTGCTATACACACAAGACGACGACGTACACATCACCGAGGGATCCACCCAAAGGACGGCTGGATCCGGAGAAACACGCACTGCAATACGCAACACTGACGTAGATCGAAATACATGAAAAGAAACAGGTAGCCAAGACGAACAACGGGGATCGTTACTGTTGCTTAAGGAACCTGTCGAACCACTCACTAGCCTCTTTGACCATCAGCGGTGTCATTTGGTGTCCGATTCCCGGTTCCGCAATTAACTGCACGTGTTGGAAGAAGAGATCAGTTTTTCGATAGAATTGGTGAGGTTTCAATCAACCATAACAGTAACAATGTTGGAATGTGCGTGCGTGCGTGTAGTGGTGGGCGCGAAAGTATGTGCTTGACAACGACTGTGTGCCGACTGGAAATGAAGCATTTGGCTGACCGTTGGGCAAATGACATGTGTCCTCGATAAGCCCGACGGGTATGTTTATCGGGCAGAGATTCCTGACCGAGCAGGCACGTTGACCGGGCACATTGTTCATACCTAATGAATCATCCTAAGACAAAAAACCTCCACCTTCCAAGTAAGCGCATCGGAGAGGACCACCACTGTCCAAATGTCGATTGGCCCCACGGAATGGTTTAACCACTACCTATCATGACTAAACCACCAACTATCACGACTAATTTGCAACCCATCACTGCTGAGCTGACACATGTCTATCGTGACTTGTCCACATAGATAATGTTGGATGGGAGGGAACCACAGGGCTGGACTCTCTGTGGACTAAGTAAGAAAGGTGTGTCGGTGAATCCCTAGAACCGAATTAAGTTCAAACGCCAGCGCAGGGGTGAGGTGTAGAGGCCACTCGCTTTGCTCGAAGTCAGGACGACTGAAAACTTCTGCTTCCAATAAGAAAGTTTTTCATACGTGTACTAGCATTGGCGTCTAGTCAGGAAAAGAACAGTTGACCCTATAGAAACGCAGGAGCTCGCGAAGCTTCCTTTCTTCCTTTCTTTTTCATCACCTTGAGTGCTTTTGATGTTCTAATTAGAGAACAGCAAATAAAATCTGTGAAAGCGACGAAGCAGGTCACCTTAAAATTCTCTGGACAGTGTGCCTTCTCATAAGCCTCAGACGCTCTTGATTTTGGAACTTCCAGGCCAGCAAGAGGGCAGCGATGATCATTTGCACCTGAAATTGTCATTTCAAGTTTCAATTTGCATGACAATAAGTAGTGCTACCGAAACATTCCCTTCACAAGAAATATCAGGTTAATGGCAGGATAGCAGAATTGCAGTTATAACAAAGAGCATCTGAAGCCGTCGATGCATCTGATATTCAACCACACAAGCAGCTGACAGATCTCCTGATTAACAGCTTGGAATTTTTACATCAGAAAACAAGATCAAAAGGACAAAAGTTCTTCATCTTTTAAGGAACAAAAAAATCTAGGAAAGGAAATCCATCTACTATTGAGATGCATCAGAGCAGATTTCCAAAACTGAATGTCATTTTGGTAGTGCTTGGTCTATAAAGACAATAAATGTCTGTCATGCAAGAACTATGGCAGACCAGAGTAAGGATGACATATAGGGAAAATAGAAGAAATCCAGAGTTGATGTGGGACGGGAAACGACTATAGACTATAAACTTTCAGTACCAAGTTAATTTCTTTAGTTTTTTCGACCAAAAAAGAAAATTAGTCTTTATGATGCACAAACAGTGAGTTGAGTTCCATGCACATTAAGACAAAAGAAAAGTTTCAAGGATTCTAAGTGGGCAATTTATCACCAGATATGTTCACGCACATTGAACAAATCTAAACATGTTTTTAACTATTGAAGGGCTTATATGTCATTAACAACATCTGGAGATCTCAAGGGCATAAAATTAAAATGTCATCTTCAATCTGAGAAATGACTTTACCATTAATTATCAGAAGGGGCCGCGGAGCAATGGCTGGGACTGTGTTGGGGGCATCAAAATCAGAGGCTAGACCAGGAGCTATCCTATTCCATACCTGCTTAATGGGAATATAAATGTGAAACCAGCAGGAGTTTAGACGCGCATATATCGAAGGAAAATAAATGTATAATCTGAAGTTCAACAGAGAAAGCATATGACTATGAGAAGCTGCGTGCTCTTTGAATGCATAAGTAGGCCTACTAATATGGCATATCAAAATGCAATTCGCCGGAAGCTTGATATTAGGAATGATTAGAACAAGGGAAAATCTTTCTAGAAAATTAGGGAACAAAAGCATAAACAGAACTCTAAGCAATCAAATAGGAAATACACTAGTTAACTGAGATCCGGAATTGGATAGATAGTAAAAAACAACCTTCTCCACCACTTCTCTGTCTATGGTGCTCTTTCCCAAATCAATGCGTGCCTCTGCAAGTGAAAAACTATAAGCATTATTAAGTAGTTTGCACTTAGATTTTTCCTGAGACTTGGCTAAAGATGCTGACTGCCCCCACCCACCCCCCAAAAAAAAAAAAAAAAACAATATTTTGCCAAAGTATTCCAGGAGAACAAAATTTTCAGACAATACTTAATGCTATACAGCACTAGCAGATGATGCTCATTTCACAATTTTCATTCAGTAGGTCATTCCAAGGAAAAGTATATGCCAAGAAAACACACACTCCCATATGCTGCAGTGTAGCTTCATAAATGGCTATTTACTTGCTTTTTAATTAGCAGCAAAAGTACAAATACAGAGTACTGACAATGCGGTACTTTGGAGGGATAGAGTTCTTTAATAAAATAAGTATACCTGCCATTCCATGTACTGTTTTGGTATACCAGATGGATAATTTTTACTGGTGCAGAAGCAACTAACCGATTGTGTTCTAGTGTCGAAATTAATAAATCTTCATCTAGATAATCCAAAAAACAATAAAAAATGTGTAACTTGAAACTGTTAAGCTATTAAAAGTAAATACTGTCAGAACTATGGGTTGGGGCAAGATAGCATCCATGACCATGCAGAAAAGAGTAGAGCTAGTTCCCACATAAACAGGTATAGCATATGCTACTTTTCCAAACAAATTGGCTCAAATTGATTAGATATTTGAACTTGTTAAGCTATTAAAAGTAAATACTGTCAGAACTATGGGTTGGGGCAATATAGCATCCTTGACCATGCAGAAAAGAGCAGAACTAGTTCCCATATAAACAGCTATAGCACACGCTACTTGTCCAAACAAATTGGCTCAAATTGATTAGATACCTAAGAAACTGGAAACAAAGTAATATCGATGTTGTTATCATAGCATATAAGCCTTGATGTTACCTTCAAACACAGGTTTTATGCTGTCAACTCTACCCTGCCACATATCGTTGTCTATGGCCCATCGGAACCCCTGCGCATAATTAATCAATATTAATACTGAAAATTTTGAACTTGACACCTAGCAGAAGATAGAGAAAAGGAAAGACATTGACTATTAAAGAAGATGAACTTTTAACCTGCACACCGATAATAGGGACAACTACAGAATAGCGTTTGTCAGCAGCAGCAGCAAACCATGCATGCATTCCTGGATGACAATGTGGAATGTCAAATACAAAGGTGACAGTAAGTATCACTTATGGCATCCGACCTAGTCTAAGTTCTAATTAATCAACCTCCAAGTGATTCGCCCGTGATCCCTATCCTTGAAGGGTCTATGTCCTCCCTCTTTGTGAGATAATCTGCCAGTTTGATCAAGTCCCAGACCTGCAGGGGTTCCAGTGATCTCCTCAATACCCAGAGCTAAAAATAAGCTGTATTTGTGTAGTCAATCATGTGAAATACACTAACTAGACAATAAGGCTGTTGAGATCATCAAATACGCAGCAGTACTAAAGTTCAGCAATAAAAGGACTTACTGTATCAAATATAAATGGCATAGTATCACCCTTTTTCCATGATGATACAAGAGCCTGCATTGTGACCGAGATAACCAGACAGATATATCAATCAAAGGTTTTCTTGATAAAGTCCAAACCATCTTTTATAATCTCAGATAATCATGACAGTTTTTCTATCTAATATAAATGAAGAAACTAAATAAAATATCATCTTCTTAAAGAAAACCATATAGCAATAAATTAAAGACATCAAGAGAAAGCATTTGTGCGTAGTTGAGGCACCTAACGATCAAATTACTTAAGTGTATTTTATTTTTCTGTGACCAATCTGTCAACAATGTTTATAGAAGACCAAATCCCTTTGAACAGGCAATGCAGAATCAAGAAAAACAAAGAATAAGTAGACATGGTAATAGCAAAACGGACCTCGCGATAGGTGGTCAGACTACTGGCACGTTCTCCATGATAGCGAGAATCAACAGCGACCGCAATATATCCTCGAGAAGCATATGCCTGGAGAAAAAAGGAGCAAGAGTAAGCATATGCTTCATTCCTCAGTCATAAGCAGAGATTCTCATAGGTCTGATGCCAGGAAGCAGCTACCTCAAGCAAAGGGCGTAGCCATTCTTTGCACTTATGTGTGCTGTGCAGGAACACAACAGCAGGCCTCTTTCGGACAATGTCCTCTTTCAAGCTTATGATAAGTAAAGGCAAGCGACCCTGCTCTCCTTTCTGAATTATAGCAACAAACCACAATCAAAGACTAATGGGAAATGATCTTTTAATGGAAACATTATTGAAGCTGCAACAACATTAGGGCTTAAACTACCTCAGTAATTAAGTAGACATTTTCCTCCTTAATCAGCTCCTTGAGATTCTCAATGTTTTCCTTGGGACAAGATTGCATTGCCTAAACAAATTCCACATCCAGATGTAAACAATCCCAACAGCAAGAAGCCTCATGAAGGCAAATGATCTTAACGTGTCCCCTATAGAAATCGCGTACCTCACTGAAACTAGGCGGATTAGCATCTTGATACAAAGGATTCTCCACCGGCTTCGCAGGCTCTACCGATAGCTCAACTGAAACGCACAACAGAGACGATTAAACATTCGCAATTACACGTCCGCTTTAACAAGCTTCTAGTCATTCTATTCTCGAATGAATGAATCCAAGAACACAATCTCTCCGATTTCGCCAACGATCACTTCTTCCGGACGATCCGCTCCAGATGAAATTCAAAAACCGATCCACACGCACTCCGCAATCGCAAAAACTAGACTCCTGATCAAACGAGACGCGCGCACTCGAATAAACAAGTAAAACGCCGATTCGGCAAGCATTCACGAATCTCAAAACAGCTCGCGGCGCGCTACGGACTGCTCTCGAACGGAGCTCCGAGCCTCGACATCCGCGAACGGAAGCGACGTCACTCGCCACAAGCTCACTCATTCATCCTCACCGACGAAGCACGGAACCAGTTCGAGCCGAAAGCGACGAAAGCGCGTCGCGTCCGTGGAGGCGTCGAGCGTACCTTCCTCGGAGCGCCTGCCGCGGAGGACTCGGAGGAAATCGGAGCGGAGCTTCTCGGCGTCGGTCGCGGCTCCTCCGCCCATCCTGGTCGCCGGAGTGGGGAGCCCGCGTCGGGGGTGGCGTATTTATAGGCGGCCGAGGAGGAGGAAGAAGGAGGCCGCGGTGGAGGGGCCCGGGGGCGGGTTCGCACGTGCGGGGCGGGATGGAGTTGCGCGCGAGCGCGCGGGGCATGCAGGCTGGCACGTGCGAGGGGCTGGCCCCATGGCGGGGGAGAAGGAGAAGAGAGCTGGGCGAGGAAGGTGCGGGAGCTGCGATTTCATTTTGCTTCTTCACTTTGAATTGGCAGGTTGCGAGGGAGAGAATCTTTGGAAAAACTCTTTTGGCAGCGTGTTAGGAACGCGGACATACGAAGAGAAGAACGATAATTTTTTCGTGAAAAATCCTTCCCAAATTTAGGAAGGAAAAAATCAGACACCACTCTGGATTATCTCTTCACTATCGGTATTAACCCACGAGTTGTAGGGTTATAAAGTTTCGACGTTACAACTATATAAGAATCCGGGGCGTACATCATGTATACCATTAATAGCAATAAAAGCGCTATTATCTACTTTAATATGACGGGATGATTGATATATTATAAAGTGTCTACTCGTAACAAAGTTTCTACGCTTAAACATTATTTTCTTCCATCAGACTCCGCAACTTCATTATTGTGAAAATAAATATTGATGGATTGTGAAATTTGCAAGAAATAGAGGAACTTTTTAGAAAATTATGTTTTAATGTACACTAATTGGGAAATCCCCACTTGCATTATCAATCTCGTGAATCAAATAAGGTATGTGAGTGAAGGCTAAAAGAAGAATTTGATGGAAACAAAAGGCGAAATGGAGATAGCATTTTGCAGTTACTTTTACTTCGAAGAATTAAAAGGAAAAAACGTGTAGTTTAAAGTCTCGATCCCAGTGGGCACCCTTTCAACGTGGAAGAGGGAGGTGAGAGATTCGAATCCCCACCTTCTTAGAGGGTTGGGGTGGGAACGATTTAGTTTCAGGAGTAGGTTTCAACTTCCACGCCCTGCAATGAGGCAGGGCAAAAGTCTAAGAGTGAGAGTTAGAGTAGGAATAAAATAAGACCGACAAAAAAAAAAAAAAAGTCTCGATCCATTGTGTATAGATCGATCTCTTAAAAGAAGTGATTTGAGTGGGCATATGAGATGGTGGCCGTTTCAAGGGCAACTCTAGCAACGAGTCACTTAGCAAGGGCCATCTCAATGAGCACGAGATCTTGCAAGGTTATGGATTTTATTCTCGTCTCCCTTGTCAGATTAGGTACGAGCTTGTTTGTGCCCAAACTACAGATCTGCCAGAGGGGATCATGCTTTGGAATAATTTATAATGACCCGATCTACTTCACGTGGGATAAAGCCTTCTGAGACGACTCTGAATCACTTAATATGATTCTCCCACGTTGTGTCGAAGACAAGTTACTTAAATTGCCAAATCAACCAACATGTGAGTTTTAAAAACTACTTTTTTAGGATAAATTTTTTATTGGCTATAATATTTTATGAGAGAGTCAAGATTGTATTGGACCGTGCTAGTCCAACCATGGAAATATTTTAAACCTTTTGGGGGAACGTCTGCCAGCGGTGTTCTGACTAGTGTTGGTTGAGATGATGATAGCGAAATAGAGGAAACTTATAAGGAAGCTGAAGATAAAGAATGAATAATTTTCTAATTTTATACTTTAAAATAGACTAAGTAGGTATGCTTGACATTACTAGATTTCAATCGCTAATCTTGGAAAACATATCTACTTATGACAAGTGCAGGTTAGTCCCCCCTGTGCTAATGAATGCAAAATTCGACATTATTGAAAAGCTCGTCACATGATGTCGAAAGTGCGAAGATAATCGTTAGTTCAATTAAGTAAAAAAAAAAAAAAGAGTCAAGAGTAGAAATATCTCGATCAAAAAATTATAGAGTGATCTTATACTCGTAGCTTAACTTTCTGGCTTCGCTAATTGCAATTTAACTGTTTTTTTTTTTTTTTTTTTTTGGCTCGACTTGGTACGAGTTCAGTGCAATTTGGTAAGTTTGGTGGATCGATTTGCAAAAGGGGCCCTCCCTTTTTTTTTTCTTTTCTTTTTTTTTTTTTTTGGCCTTTTGGTCGAACAAAACGGTCCCTCTGGATCTGAGGCTGAAAGGACCCAAAACACAAACCCTGCAATTTGGTCAGTTGGCGGGAGGTCAGGAAAGTGGTACGAATAGGCCACAAGGCGAAGGTGGGGACGAAAGTCCCTTGGAAAAAAGTACAGAAAGTAGACCGCGAGAAAAAACATGTATAAATAAATGATTTTAAAATTATTTTTCTAAAAAAAATAAGTTTTTTTTTTTTTTGGTAAAAAGTAAGATTATATTGACTTTAAATCAAAGATCTATATATATACTAAAGAGCAAGAACTCGGCACCAAAAACTTACACTCACAAAAACAAAAGTCATAGCGATTGGAAGGGTGTCAAGGTAAAAAAACCGAAGGCAAAGCCAAAACAGCGGCAAAAACACCCAAAGAGGCTGCTAACAAGTAAAACAAACAGCACAAAGGCAACCGTTACAATAAAACAAGAGCAAGGAAAGGATCCCAGCTCAAAGATTGGTAGATAAGGACAATCCCACCGCTGAAGAAGCTTCGAAGAAACCAGTTGCAGCCCCGTCTTCAGCTTCGAGCTTCAACAACAAGGATACCGGGAGAAACCTCCGGATAGACGAGGGTTGAACGGAACCCCCTAGTCACGTAAGTCCATCGAGCAAAAAGTAGATTAGTCCGCGAAAATAGATGGATTTAGCAACCAAAACAACAGCAACCTTCGATTTGTGGTGTTGGGGGGACCTGATGGAAGGACAAAGCTTTGTCCCTAACAACCTTCTCAAGACGCTTCTTCATGGCCGAAAGGGATGGAGTCCTTCCCCAGAAGAGAATATTGTTCCGCTCAATCCAAATGATGTAGCACATGGCAGCAAACGCAAACCGGGCAAAAGTGGAGTGGAACGAAGTTCCAGATAAATATTTGATTGCCCAATGTAGATTATCCACCCAAAAATAAGTATTTATATCACACACAGAATAAATGAACGAAATATATTTTTATTATTCATGAAAACATTTATGTATAAATTTTCATTGATAATGAGAACTTTTTATTGACTAATTATTTCAAGTGATATAAAAGACTATTTTTCAGAAAAATATTTTCCAAATCATGAATTTTCCGTGAAAGAAATGACGTCTGAGTTTCGAGGTCAAGAGTTCAATTTCTAGTCTGGCAACTCGTAATTAGAGCAAATTATAGATATCAAGCTAATTATCAAGTTTCATAAGCTCCATGGCATAAAATTTTCTTGAGTACAATCTAGAAAGGGATCAGAAGCTCATTAGTCGTACTTGACACTTTCTGAAAGTGGAGACCTGGGGTCAAATTGGTTGGATTATACTTTTAATGGGGTTAGAAATCGAAATTTTGTGGGATCAATGGGGCCAATTACGAAAATCTTGTGTATGATAATTGAAGGAATAATCATTTGGGTGGGGGTCAATTGGCCCCTCTCAGAATTTCAAAAACTGCCATATATATTTTATAAATAATCTCTTTTAACAAAAAATATTTTCATAGATCATGATTAGACACGAATTATTATTGATAAAGAAAATATTTTTCATTGATTAATTTTTTTAAGCGAAATGATCATTTTTAAGAAAATATTTTCCAAATCGCTCAATTTTCTACTAAACAAACAAAGTATGCTTGATAAAAAAAAAAAAAAAAAAAAAAACAAAGTATGCTTGATATGAGTTGTGCATAAGGGTGATTAATTCCAAGGTAGGAACAGTCTTGGTTCATGGACCCACTCAGGAAAATCCGGTTCCCGGAGTGGGTTCATGCAACTAATCAAAATGTCCCCAACAAATTCATTCCCGAGCATTCACAGGTGTAGCTTCAACCCAAATTGGTGTCATTAGCTTTCAAAAGCCATCATCATTCACTTCACTACAATTGCTTCAGACCACCAATTAATCCTCCTCAACACCTATGGTGAACAATCCCTTGGCCCACCATCTCCTTTTAGGGTTTGAAGAATGTTGGACCAGAAATACCCCTAACAATCACTAGTCATGGAGGTTCCCCTATTTTTCATCTAGCCGTATAATTGAACTTGCTAAAAGAGCCCCAAAAGCTAGAATTGACTCACTTTGGTCATCTTTATAGGCTCAAATATGTCAAACTCCAAAGCATATAGATGCTCTGCATGAATTAACCTTTACCTCTGTAATTGCCGTGTCATAAGACATGTCACATAGTTTTGCCACATGGTCCGCATTTGACCAATAAACATTAGCTTATTTATTATATCAAAACTATTATCTCTTAAAAATATAAACGAAAGAGAGAATTTTTGGATATACTATAAAAAGCTATAGCTTATTTATTTATAGGATAAGTATCATATTACTCAAATATAGAAAGGTTTTCCCAACAATGAAATCCACATAATTAAAGCTCAACAACTAGCAAGAAATTAATAATATATTTCATTACTCAATAAGTTATTGCCAACAAAAGCATAATTAATTTTATTTGAGCAATGCACCATTAAATCAATTTCTTTGTTTCAAGTATAAGGAATTTAACTAGAATAGATAATCTTGTTACTTCAACGTTAAACTGATAAAACTTCTAGACTTGCAATATAGCTTTGACATTACAAACCACAACTTCATTCGAACCATAACATATCTATTAAGGTTAATTGCTTTGAAGGTCATCTACTTTGTACAGCTTTCCCTTCAATAATTCAACAACTTTCAATTGTCGACAACAACCTCATTCCCATATGTAAATCAATGTTAAGATATATCGAGGTACGAGAAGGGGTATTGTGTGAAATAGAGAATCCATCTCGACCTAGGACAAGTAACTCTTAATTATGTTTGGGGGCTCTCTCTTCAGAAGCATGTATCGCCTCTCAGTTCCTCTCTTCATCTACGAGCGAAGAGAAGTACCGTGCTTTGCCGCAACTTCGCTATGCCTTTCATGGTCCTCTCTATATCTCACCTTTGATCACATGGATGTCGAGACCTTCTACTCAGTTAATCTTGCAAATGTACGTAAGCATCCTACCATATACATCGAGTAAGGTTCTGCATTTAACAAGGTAGCAGGTGTGTCTCCTAAGGTCAGTGTTTCGACTATAATATCATCTTTATTTGTTTAAGGATTAAAATTTATTATTTGCTGATAATTTATTCTACATTCGAAAACCCAGAAATAGAGTGTTTAAGCTATTGAAGGAGATAAATAGGGTGTCTCATGGCTAATACATTAGTTATGTAGAAAATTGATATTAATTAAATTATCAGATGGAAGCGAAGGGACCTTCTTGTGCTTGGTATATATGTAGTTCTATTTCCTTTTACCTCAGCAAGTGTCAGAAAAATGTTTATTTCTCCTTCCCCGTGAGGGTTGAATTATCTATATATTTATTCATTTATCATTTTTATAAGTGAATATCTTGGCCTGTGATTAATGTATTGAGACAAACCTCAGTTGGTTAATTAACATCTCCCATAATTAAATAATATTCATAAGAAAGTATCAATTTCGAGATTTTTGTCAATGTAGTCTGACGATGATAAATAAAAAAAAGGCAATGCTTTTTGGGATCGCCTCCGAAACAGCCATTTAATATATTTTATTAACATATGATAAATTATTTTTACTAGTCATATAAGTAGAACGGGCCAAAAAAAAACAAGTACATGGTCTTGAACTAAATCACCAAAGATAGAAACAAATACCCTTTACTAACCTAATTAGGGTTTTAGGTTAATTCCAAAGTCGATTGGTTGAGTTCCAGTTCCGAAAATCAGGAATTGACTCCGATGAGATAGGTTCTAAATTTCTTATTTGAACTTATCCATCCCGAAATCGATAATCTTAATTCATGTGATTTTATCTTTTTGGTGCTTAAAGAATATAGTGCCTCTAAAATTTGTCACTTAACAGTAACTAATAAAGTAATGGTTGCTTTACATTAGCCAAAATTATATATATACACACACACAGTTCCTTTGCTGGTCATTTCTGCAGATATCTTTCGTTTAGAGTATGAAATTAAAATTCTTTCAAGTGCAAGGCAACAAAAAACTAATTGCCCTTTTTCAGATTTCAGCATGTAGTGGCATAAACAGGGGTGACTGGTGGTGGGCATCCCCAAAAGCAGCTTCAGATTTTCGAGTCATTGAATATCTATTTGATTATATGTGCAATTATAGTAAGTAGTGATTATATTTTGCAGCTTACTGGGGCCTATGGTCCCCACTATAATGAATCGGGCCAACGTTCAATATTGTTTTATAGATATATATTAAGTACCCAGGCTGTGTAATCTTTTTTTGTACCCATTCTGCACCTAACACTGTAGATATGGGTAGTCTTATAGGTAGCAAGTGACTAATCGCTTGTCTCAACGGCGAAAAACGTGTAGAAAAGACTCGTGCACCTCCTGTACACAATATAAATCCATAATTTCCTTACATCACGCGCTTCTGTGGAAAGTATATGAAAAGATAAATGTGTTGTAGGGAAAAAAAAAAATTATGTTCAGAGATATGCAAGATTCCGATTCATTTAAGAAATATAATAAAAGGGTTTTAATGAACCTCATCAATGAAAGTTTGAAATCGAAACCAATCCTTGATTTGCACTATAATGTCGAGATGGCAAAAGAAAAATGCTCCTCTCTTTTATTAGGGAGAAGTCTTGAAAAAGTCTAACTCTTTTGTGTTTGTCTTGGTTTAGTCTAAATGCTTTTTTTGGTCTTGGAATTTAGTCCTAAACCTTTTTATTTAGTCTTGGGTCGATCCTTTTAGCCGGATTTTTTTGGCCCGGACGCCAATAGATGACGTGGACAATTTTTAATATTTTTTAATATTTTTAAATATTTTTAATATTTTAATATTTTTTATATTTTTCTTTTTCTCTTTTCTCTTTATTCTTTATTCTTTTTTCTCTTTTTCTTTTTTCTTCTCTCCTCCTCCCTCCGGCCGCTGGCCGGACCACGGCGACCGGCCAGAGGCGACGGCCGGCGAGGCTCGCCGGCCACCTCGCCAGTGGCCGCGAGGGCGGCCTCGCGCTGGGCGACGCCGGCGAGGTCGAGCCCGGCGAGGCTCGACCTCGCCAGATCCGGCGAGGGCGAGCCTCGCCAGCGTCGCCCAGGCCGCGATTCGGCGAGGTCGAGCCTCGCCGGCCATGGGCGAGGCTCGACCTCGCCGAATCGCGGCCTGGGCGGCGCCGGCGAAGCTCGACCCTCGCCCGCCCGGCGCGAGGCCGCGATTCGGCGAGGTCGAGCCTCGCCGGCCATCGCCAGCCCGGCGGGAGGCCGCCTTGCGCCGGATCTGGCAAGGCTCGAGCCTCGCCCATGGCCGGCGAGGCTCGACCTCGCCGAATCGAGGCCTGGGCGGCGCCGGCGAGGCTCGCCCTCGCCGGATCTGGCGAGGTCGAGCCTCGCCGGCCATGGGCGAGGCTTGACCCTTCGCCAGATCCGGCGAGGACGAGCCTCGCCGCCCAGCGGGAGGCCGCCCTCGCGGCCACTGGCTAGGCGGCCGGCGAGCCTCGCCGGCCGTCGCCTCTGGCCGGTCGCCGTGGTCCGGCCAGCGGCCGGAGGGAGGAGGAGAGAAGAAAAAGAAAAAGAAAAAGAAAAAGAAAAAAAGAGAATAAAGAATAAAGAGAAAAGAGAAAAAAGAAAAATATTAAAAATTATTAAAAATTATTAAAAATTATTAAAAAATTATTAAAAATTATTAAAAATTATCCACGTCAGCCGGCCGGCGTCCAGTCAGCAAAATCCGGCCAAAAGGACTGAATCGGCACTAAATAAAAAGGTTTAGACTAAATCCAAGACCAAAAAGCAAAGCTAGACTAAACTCCAAGACAAACACAAAAGCTTAGACTTTTTTTGACTTCTCCCTTTATTAGGGTTTATACACATATGACATCTCCTTCATTTCACTAACCGAGTTACATTGCATTGCCGATAATTTTCCTTTCGCACAGATTTAGATCAAGACAAAGGAGAAACTTTTGAACCCTAAGTCATTCATACACAAGATAATTAGTTAGTCCCTTGTGGATGATGTGTTCATGATTTTAGAGGAAACCATGAGATAAGATATGTGTGCCAACAGGTTTAAGGGGACAAATGCTATTTTCGATAGCGAGTTGGCCGTGGAAATTGATCATCACATCCAATAAGATTAGATGGATATTTGAAGGGTATCGAATACCTAATTCTTAGCTGTTTTCTTAGTTGGTCATGGTTGCATAAGCCAAGCCTGGCTAAATAACACCAATTTTAAGTGAGATGCATTTGTTTCTCATGAACTTACAGGATTGTTAATATTATATAGATGCGGGGGAGTATTGAATTGCCATTGATTGCCTATTTGGACGCACATGCATCGTCATCTTTGCGGGGCCAGAAGAGCAGAAAACTATAGGTCATGCAACATGGATGATTTCAGGTAGCCAGCTTTCCACATCTGATACAAATTTCAAACTATCAATTATTAATTAGATCCACCATCAATAGAGAAGCAGCATTGATGTCATGACATGTACAGACATCTTGTCATTATAGCTATCTATCTCATTCTATACCAACTCATGAGATTAAAGGTACTTTTTGTAAAGGAGTATAAAATCTCTCCACTCCAGGGCTTAAATGAATATTCTTTGAGATTTGAATCCACAGTAAACTAGAGAGCACTATGTCTGGTATATTAGCTTGAGTTATTAGCTTGAGATCCTCTTAAATTAGAAGAAGTCATCCCACGTATTTACGTATGTACATACATATGGGCATATGTATTATCTGTTTTTAACTCATGAAAAGAAGACACGTTTCCTGTCCGGAGAGTGTTAATCGAGTCAAAATAATTAATAGGATTTCAATTCATAACAGTAATTACGTCCAAGTTTGAACTTTAGATATAGCCGTGCAAATGTAAAATGCAACATATGTATTAGTCCAGCACATATTGCTGATTTAAAAGAGTGAATGACTATAATCACTAAATCTTCGATGGATGAAGCCACTTGTGTAATTGATTCCTCACACTATCGACATAGATTCTATAAAGGGCCATAACCTATATCCATTTATTACAATACACGAACAACCTTGTTTGGTAGGATATATAAGGCACTTTCCTGCTGTCTAGATGCTCAGTGTGATACTCTTTTTTTTTTTTTTTTTTTTTTTTTTATAACTAATTCCCGCTTCTTTGTACCATTCCTCCCCCATCATCAGTCTTTCGGAAAGAAGCTAGAGAATCTTTTAATTATTACCGATGAGATCTTTTTCTTAAGGAAAAATTCCATGAGAAATCCTAGATGTTTAAGACAAAACGCAATCAATTTGTAATTGTAGCCATCACTGCGAATTTTTATGACGGAGCTATTTGTAAAGTAACCATAGCCTTGTAATATGTTTGTAGCATAGCAACAAAGTGTTGATGTAGTGTCTTGTTATAAAAAGCTAAATTTTCTCTTTCAAAAAGCCAAAAGCAACCGAAATAGAAAAACAAAAGGAAAGAAAACAAAGTTATAAAGAGCGGAAGCGCCAGAGACGGCCAATGTCTCAAGATATGGCATCATCCAATCTTCGCGGATCAAGATTTTCAGGCCCTCATGAGATGGTGTGGCCATCCCTTGGCACCACCATAACAGGCTTGCCACCCTTCATTATGGCCGGACGAGGATCGTTGGCCCTCGCCGGTGATGTGGGGCTGCTCCGCCTCCCTTTCTAGGTGATTTTTCTCCCTTTTTTTTTCTTTAATAATGGGTTTTCCTTCTGTATTATTTTTTTCCTTTTTTTTTTTTTGGTGACGTGACTAGCAACCTGAACAAACCCTAGCAACTCCTCAGTGGGCAACAGGCAAATGGGTGCTAGCGCGACACGCCCACTTCAATTAGTGGCCAGAAACCAGAAGAAACCTTTGCGTTTCTTTTTAAGGTTAACCCACCCCCACCCTCTCACGAGGAGCGTGCACCGCACGCTCCAATCACGAGCCGTTTACATGCGGAGGCATCTTCCGACCAACTAACCAGGCCTCGACACGTGTCGCGTCGCGAAAAAAGGAACCGCCCCATGACGATCAGGACAGTGCGTGCATGATGCTCGTATGATTTTGGACCGTGTAATATATTTTCGAGATGTCATTTTATTTAATATACGGACTCGAATATTCATTTATACTGAGGCTAGATGTGCATTTGGAAAAGGCTATGCGCACCAACTTATCAAAGATTAATTCTAAGTTCAAGTCCTTTGTGTTAAGGAAACGTGAGATTTAGAAAATTATTGCACGTAAAGAAGGTGTTTTACAGCATTTTTCACATTTGCCAATTCTTTAGATTGGATCATCACAAAGAATGAGTAGATTAAATAGTTCGAGTCGTCTCGAGTTATTCATGGTATGGTTTTCTTCAAGGTGGAGGAAATTTTTTTAGATACCTTTTTCATAAATATGTAGAAAGTTAAATTTGAGGTAGCATAAAAAAATTTGCAAAACTCTAACTCATATGAATTTCATAAGTTAAAGCAGTTATTTGCCAAATTATTTTCGTGAGCGAATATGTCATTGGGTCTCTTCCGACATGCTTGTATCTCAAGGTACTTAAATGGTCCATACATATTTTCCTTCGATAAAAGTTATGTGCGTGATTGAACCATGGAGCGTGATAAATCAATTGGAAATGGATCACACTAACTTTTGCAATTCAAAAGTTCAAGCTATATTGTGAGCGAACCTCAAGTCGTCTTGCGCCTTAAGCATTTACTTTCGAATATGGAGAGACGTCTTGATTTCTAGCACATTGGTGGGGCTATGATTTTGTGCTCGTACACCTATTAGCCGATTGAGAAACTATGGCTTAAAGCGATCTTTTTTTGTGAACGTGAGAGTCTTGCGATAACACATAGAAAGGATAGCTGCCTCGTTGCCCTTCTCGTTGCCCTTCCCCACCCTTTTATTTTTACGGAAAGTCCGTGTGATCTGGAGACGTTTTACAAGAACAAATTCTGCTTTTAAGAAGTTGTAGCAGCTCTAGACTGCTTGGAATACTTTAAAAGTGGAATAAATCAAATTTAAAACTAAGTTGGGGGTAAAAACGCTTCCGTTAAAAAGTTAAAAAGTATCGGGAGAAGCTATCAGTGCTAGCGACCTCCTCTTACATTATCATAAGAGTCCCAAACCCATTACTGAATATTTGATTTGATCACAATTACTCCTCACCACTCCTGATGTAAAGGTTCGAGATTGACAGCTTCGTCTCCAAGGCTTCACCAAGATGCTTTCAACTTTGAAGTGTCTCTACACAAGATATATCATAACTAGGTAACGTTGCGTGAGCTGTTCAAAACTTCACCCACGACGTGAATCAAATTCATGACGTCGTAAAAAATAGATGACCCATCGCCGACATCCATAACTTCGACATATCATACATCATGATTAGGAAAAGAAGGCACCTTCTTAAATGTGTGCAATAATCTATGTCTCAGATATACATTCTTACAACTCTATATCTTCAATATGAGTTACTGCTAAACAAAATACTTTCCTCAAGTGGTACAAGGGAAGCAAATCTCCTATCCCATTAATGCGTGTGTCAATCTGTGTCAACGCACATATAATATCTCTTGACACTTATTTTCTTAAATGTATATTCATTATAATGTTATAAGTTGACAAGTTATTGTTCAATTTCTGTGACGCAAATTGATATACCATAATAATACCGGACTTCCTAGACATAAGGACAACTAACTACATATCTTTGGCACCACATAAATTCCAAATTTGAGGATAATAATATAGTCCTTCAAGGACAAAATTGGTCTTGATAAGGGGTTACGCGTGGCACGTGGCATATATATATATATATATATATATATATATATATATATATATATATATATTATCGTATACAACTTTAAATTGGACACAAGTAGTTCCATTTTACATGGTTCAACTCTTGAACTGGGAAACATCCTAAGCTATGAGACCTTTAGATACATACATGAGAATACCTTGTCACATATGTAGATATTTGGAGGAACAAATTATTTTTCAAAAGTTGTATATGAATAAAGAAAAACCGAGTTATATATACTCAAAGTACATGTTATGTGACCTTAGATTTAATGTTGCCCGAGACCCACAACCCCATCAACAACTGCCATGGGCTATGCTACCTAGCTCAAGCAGAGAGAGACCGCGATAGATAGCAACGTGCATGACGACGATGACACAGCGAGTGGCGATGGTATTGAAGAATGCGAGGCAACGTCGTCCAGGTAAGAACAACCGGCAGCCCACGGTGATGACTGAACGTAGAGAAAAGAGAATGGGTTTAAATTGTTTTTTTTTTTTTTTTTTGAGGGGGTGTTTATTTTTGTATGACTTGAGCTAGTGAGTTTGAGCAATTAGAGTTATTTGAAAAGTACCTTCAAATAGAAAAGAAAAGCATATCGCACACTGTTGTGTGATCCATATGTATGGGTATTTCATATGTGGCCTAGCTGTTGCTTCTTTTTTGCCTTTGTTTTTGCCCCCGCTAACGCTTTGCTATGGTCAAGTCGAGTTACTTCAAATTTTAATACAACGACAACCTCATTTCAAGGAAAATACAACAAAAGGCATCAAGAGCTCTCTCTCTCTCTCTCTCTCTCTCTCTCTCTCGCACCCTCACCCTCACCCTCACCCTCACCCTCAAGAATCGAAAACCTCTCACGCCTTGCAAGCTAGGGTTTCTCCACCTTGCGCACTCAAATTCTGCGATGCCAGCTTCAGATCTCTCTCGGGAGCTGTCGTTTCCGTCGTCGCCTGCGGGTTCTCTATCATTCGATACCACCTTATCAACAAGCCGTGGAGAGTCTGTGTGAACTGGACGCGACATCCACCGATTCGGTACCCAGATAGATTTACGGTCTCTCTGAATTGAAATGTTTCCTCCTGTTTCGTACTTGTTCCGGTGGGTTTGTGTTTTCTTGATATACCCATGTTGAATCAGCTTGAGGGGTTGCTTGATTTTAGGCGTATAATGAATGCTTCGCTGTTTTCTTGGCACAGATATGAGCTTTACTTTGAATTTCTGCATCTGGGTATTGCTTCATCGCTTATCTAACTTGTCTCTTTCCCATTATTTTATGTGCCGTTTTGCTGTTTGAGTGATTTTTGTGAGGTTAGTTCTTCTTTTTTATGTTGCTTGTGGTTATTCAGTAAACCCTAATTCGAATCTCATGTGTTGATTTATTCTCTTGATTATCGGATGTGTTTCGATGTTTTTATGGATGTTGGAGCTGGAGGTTGTGGCTGCAGTCATGGATCTTGAGTTTTAATTCACTGTCGATGACTTTCCTATTTGTGGGGTTGGGCTTTTCATTCCAAAGCAAAACCCTAATCTTTATTTGTCTTATGGGTGTTTTGGTTATCTATTTGCAACATAAATGAGTGCTGATCTTGTATGCTTTAATGTTTTTGGTGGCTACAAGGGTAATGCTGTAACCCATCTAAAGCTATTGTTCAATGGCCAACTAGGGTTTTGAGTTTTGTTAACCTTTGAAGAGCAATCGTAACACTCTCTCAGACATAAGTTGATATCATGTGAGTAGGCGCAGAGAGTTCTTTCATCCCCTCTCTCCTCGTATCTTAATCTTGACAATTGCCCTAACCTATTTCCATGTCATCACTGTCGATAGGGCCTTAACATTATACAATGGGGAGGTTGTGTGATATATAGTCTAAACGGAATACATGCTTTCCAGTTATGCGATATATGTTCATTTTATTTCTGGACCGTTTTCCATATATATAATGATGTTTATTTAGTTTCCTAAGAAAGCTTATCTCTGCATGCTTAGGCGCGATTTTATTTAAGATGGAGAAGAGTTTAGATGCCTCTCAACCGAGGAGATCATTTATCCCAATTGAGTCTATATGTATAGATCTTTCCAGTGCCATCGATAGAGATTATAATGGAAAGTGCGAGTGCTTCTCTATACGGTAAGATTTACATTCTTCGAAGACTCACTTGTAACTTATGTAGATGCTGTAGCTAATTGGATAATTCTCTTCATTCCTCTTGGATCACGTAATATCACATTCTTCTGAAATTGTGCTTGTGGATGCATTCAGCAGCTAAATGATTAAGATTTCATGTGTTAACAATTAATTCTTTTTTCACTAAACCATCAGCATGTGTTAGCTAGTTACTGTTTTCACTGTCTCTTATGCTAGCTTAGTTGCTTGTCCTTGCTCTTGAAGAATATTGTGGACCTACTCATCTTTCTTCTTCTATAACCTATAGAAGCACTGTATTATCTGCCCATTGCATTAATATATGACACTTACTTTCTCCCACTGAAGTTCCACCTAGGAAAGTCGTAATAACTGTTAAAAGGTCAATTCTGTCAATGTGGAAATACAGTAAACGTATATACATAAGTATATTTATCTGATAAAAGCTCATTTTTCTATCTACCATAACTAATTTTTGCCTTTGCTTGTCCAGTGAATATGTATCTGAAATGAGAAGAAAAGACGAGAAGATTTGCTGGCCATTTAAATCAGATAGTCACATTAATGCCATAAATGAGCAAGCTTGCAAGCCTCTTCCACTACCTCTTCAAAATTCTCGATCGTGGCAGTGTCTGAATTGTCTCCACACTGAAGCTGGTAGAAAGGAAACTGGCACTGTTGTTAAGTGCTGCAGTAAAAGATGCCTGTTTGATGGCCCTTGTTCCCAGATGTGGAGCACCTCTGAACCATCAAATCCTGTAGTGGATTTTCAGGAGACCTTGAAGCTTGAAGTTACTGAGAATAAAGAAGCTATTCCCGATACTTCTACCTTCCTAACTAAGAGTGACTGTTGTGCTTCATTGGTTGCTGACAAAAATGGCCTAACAGACGACAAAATTGATGCTTTAAGAAGAGGTATGTTTATGTAATTGCTGTGTCTAGATCCTGATAATTCATTCCAAGAGATGGACTAAGATTTTCTACCTCTAGGACATGAAGAAGATGGCTTTGAAGGTAACAAAAATATGGAATGTGTAGAATTTACCGGACTAGGGGCTGTTGCACCAGAAGTTGATCAATGTCAGGACCACGAAAGTGTAAAAGATGACCAAGGTAAATGACACGACTGATAATAATTTTAATTTGCAGGACAATCAATTTCGGTGTTGTCAAAAGTTGAACCTTTTATTGACATAGTGACTCTTTTGGTTTCTGAAATAGTTTACAACTATACAAAATGCAATGGCTCTCCTGATTCATGTCAGCGAGATGGAGTCAAGAAGCTCGAAATATTTTGGAAAACCTTCAACCAGGAAAACACGCTTCTGGCGATGATCAGGATGGGAAGGTGACTGAGGACCATGAAGAGACATCAAGAACAGTTAGTTGGGATGATCAGATGCCTCATTATCTCACAGATCATGAAAGCGGAAATCCCTCCCTGGGATTGGATGAGTGCGACGACTCATTATCTGAAAGTGCAGATATAGGGCTCAGAGATTGTTCTCACAATCATAATCGGGATAAATGTCATGGTCTATTTCGTAGAAGAAACAGAAAGACACGCCTGATCACCGAATTACTGAGAGAAAGCAAAAATTCAACCACTGATCACATTGGAACAGATTATTCTCCTAGGAATGCAATATCTGAACCTTTGGATAAGACAAACACTGTTGTGCAAGGTCAGGCAGTTTTCACAGAACTTGTGAAAAGTAGATTTCGGGATCAAAAGAGAAAAAGGAAGTTAACTTCAGACAAAGAAGGAACAGCCACGGAGCTAATGACTGCAAGTAGGGAAAACAATGATTCACTAAATGGCAGTGGAGGTGTCAAAGATGCCAATGTGCTTTTGCATCCTGAATCAAAGTACAGAGCAAATGCTAAGATGGTTCCCAGGATTGCTATCAATAATCAGACTAAGTACGGTAGTTTGAAGTTTCCTGAGAAGAAAATGAAGAGAAACCTAGTGATCGAAGATTTGTCCCAAGCACCCTCTGGAGAAAATGTATCCAAAAGTGTTCAGGACAAAATCGAAGCAGGTCCAGCCAGTTCTACTCACAAGTTATGTCTCAAATTGGGTCGTTATACACCCATCATCACCAAATTCAACTTCATTCCTTCTTCTGACCAACTGGTGGAACCAAATTATTTTCCCCTAGCGCCCTCCAGAGATACAAGCTCAAGCATGTGCAAGGAGAATAACAAAGCAAACAATGAAAAGCTCTCTCTGATTGGTTTGAGTAATAGCTCAAAAAGACAAGGTCCAATTACTAGGACCGATGCTGAAACAACTGGCCTTTGTCCTCCTGCTGTACACTTACGACCAGCTGAAGATGCTTCTGTAGAAGGTGGGTTTTCTCTATCTCTCAACAGCCATTCAGTCGTGCCTGATGTCAAGAGGAATCGTCCTTTCAAAGTTGTGTTCGGGCAAGCTCCTTCATCTTCTAAGGATGAGGCAACTCCTAAAGAGGGCCACATTGTGAGGAAAAATCTAAATTCCAGATATGCGGCATCAAATATTACTCATACTTGTGAAGTAGATGTTGCAAAGGGAATACTTACTGATAACAACAACAAAAAAGCTACAAGTGGGACGCCTCTTCTTAGTGCCAAGCAAAAGAACCAGTTAAATCTTGATAGCAGCACTTGCTGCGGAATGCCGCGAAATGGTACGGGCTTTACTCTACTGCAATATATAAAGTTTTCTTTGAGTTCTTGTTCATTTACAGTTGAGGGAATTGATGCCTTCAGTGAGGAGGTGGGAAATTATTTAGTAGTTGTTGACACTTTTTCTGCATACATGAAAATTTATCTCATACATTGTTTAGTATAACTTTCTTCAACTTTCCCATGGAGTCCTTCAATCTTTTCTAAAGCTAATATTGAAAAATTACTGTGCAACTTACATTCTCTAACTGGCTGGACTTGTATTAACCACCTCATGACTGATTAATAATTATAAGGGTAGTGTTCAGATTCATTTCTTTTTCTCTTTGCTCTTGCTTGAGCTCATACAAGGAAATATTCCCGTTTCCCAAATATCGAGTCATGCATTACAAGCAGTGTATGGCTTCTATGTCAAAAGGTGATGGAATTTGTTGACCTTGAATTGTCCTTCTGCTTTCCTGTTCATCTTCAAGGTTGGGATTGGCATAATGCAAGTTCTTTCTGTAGCATCCTCATGAAAATGATTGTTCGTTCTTCATTCTCTGTAGGATATCTCAGGTACAAGTAACAGCAGGAAGACCTTTTGTCCTCAGGCACAGTGCACATTTACAAACCATCACTTCGATTGCGAAGCTGAGAAATCATCTGAACAAGGAAATTTAGATGACATACCGATGGAAATTGTTGAGCTTATGGCAAAGAATCAGTATGAAAGATTCCTTCCTGATGCTGAAAATGCTGAACAACCACTAGACACGACCATTGGATCAGGTGCTTCTCAAAGTGTAAATACTACCAAAGTACTTCGAAAGAGGGACTGGAGTTTACTGTTGAACCATAAACAGAAACCTCACCCTAAAAAGGCTAGAAATCACAGGCATAACATGGGCGAGGATTATATACCAGCCAAGCAGACATCTGTTGCTGGTTCTTCTCTGCCCAATACGATTTCTTCCAACATGAATCAAATGGAGAAAAGTTGCCCACCTACTGGGCTTGGTGGAATCCTCCAGTTTGCGGAGCAGCCATCCGGTGGGGTTGCATTTTCTTTATCAGGTTCCGGTGGGCATATTAGCAGTCCCTACTGCAGAAGAAACAAGTGTATGGTGGGTGTGGGCCTTGTGTCTGGTAGTGACAAATCTTCAGTCTCAGTAAATGGCGTTTGCGATTCTGTTCCCCTGCACAATCAAGGAGTGGCACATGTAGCAGCCGCAACACCAAATTGCATGCCCTTTTCATATGACATTCCACCGAAGAAGTTAGCTTTGCCTACTAGGTCAGATGATATTCTGCATGGTTCTAGGACCCTGCCAGTTTTAGATGCTAAGGGGGGTCATAGCCCGAGGCATTTGAGAGTGAAAGGTATTGGCTTTGACAAGCATAGGAATAATTCTCCCAACATTAATGCAGAACAAACACAGCACAATAGACAGAGCGGGATGGACCCCCGAAATCTGTCAGGATCTATGGCGCTGTGTTCCCGTGAGACGATTTCGGCGATGCATTTACTCAGTCTCATGAATGCGGGAACACACACAGTCAATTTGGATGGAAATCCTGAACAGCATCAACCCTCCTTTTCTTGTAAGCATCACTCTAAGGAGATTGTTGAGTTGGACTTTCAGTCATACAAGCAGCCTTCTAACAGGATGCATCCATCATCTGATTATTGGGCTAAAGGTACCCTCAGTGAGCATGTTTCTGCAGTTCCAACCATTGATGAGCCCACTCCTTTATCTCCGCCTGATAGAAATTTCATGGGTGCCACTGAGGTTGCGGCTCAGGAATCACTGAAGATGCACAAGAAAGGGAAGAAAAAGTGCCCTGAAATAGCCACATCGAATGAAGCACACAATTACAGATCACAAAAATGCATATTCCCTGGTGGTAATTTGGTCACAAATCATGGACCGAATCCAAACCTTGATGGGCTTAGAAACTTCATAGATGCTCCAAATAATGTGGCCTTCCCTCTGCACTTGAATGCAGAAAGTTCAGGGAAGGACAAATTGGGGACGCAAGACAGAAAAGGAACCCTGCATCCTTCACAGAAGGACTCTGAGGTTCAAGTATGTACAATTAACAAAAATCCGGCTGATTTCACCGTGCCAGAAGCAGGAAATAGGTATATGATTGGACGGAGCGACCTAAAATTTGAGAAGAGATATCCCTTTCAGAATTCACCAGGCAAAATTAATTTTGACCGCAATCACCAGAAGAAGCAAAAGCTCACTGGATCAAGTCGGTGCTGAGTTTAGGTCCATGATCATTCCTTCCGATCCTGATGAGGTAGAAATATAATCCGTCCATTGGTTTCTCAATGCTGGATACTGACATGTCAAATTACTCTAAGGTACATTGATTTAGCTATGTCAATTTTTTCTTTGGCAGGTGATGGTATCAAAAATTCCTGTGCATTGCTGCGGCAAAGAGAGAATCATTGTGAAATTTTAATCGGGCATGTCAACAGTGTAGTGGCTCTGAAGTTGGGAGACTGGATTCGATCGTCAATTACATTAAGTTCCCGCATTGTCAAAGGTCATTCGGAGGGTTCAGTTATAGTGTACTACTATTGTTCTGCGGAAGGACTTGTTACCGCCGTGTATGGCAAATGTCCGATGTTTAGCAAAGAGAGTTTAGCATTAGTAAGTATAGCAATCAGAAAAACAGATAGCGAAGACCCCAAATGGCGAGAAACAAGTTGGTGTTTCATAGATACATGGACAGTGTAGGTAGAGCGTGTGTTTTTGTCTGGGGAACAGACTGACAACATGGCATTGCGTGAACTGTAGATGAATGGCAAAGTGATGCTACTTTATATTTTCTGAAATGAAAAGCTCTCTCAATATCAACTTGGTGTGATTTCACTCTCACGATAACGTCAAACCGATGAACGTTGGGAATGAAAACACTGTTTACATTAACAAGGGCGACCAACTCACATCAATCAGTGTATCAATGTCCATGCAGCGTGATTCCAGTTTCTGGACTACTTTCGATAAAAATTTTGCAGCTTTAATCCCATGATCGATCACACTTCACAAACTGCTCAGGCTAGGAGTCTTCTCTTTCGCTTTCTGAGGCCTTTGCTTCTTCCATTGGATGAGTATAGACTTGTTACAGTTGTTATTCCTATCATGATTACCTTGCAGCATCCATCTTGTGTGACGGAACATCAATTTACAACAGACATTCATTTTCTATGATTTTTCTTTTTCTCGTTACTATCAGTCACATTTGGAAAAGTTTCAGAGGTTTCAATGCAGTTACTGACCGAACAGAGACAGCTATGAATAAGACGCAATGTGTCAAGGTGAGCCTCAGTTTTAACACGACATGCTAGACACCTTACGGATAAGTTTGCCGGATTTACATTGTTTTATCTCTTCTTCTTGTCTCATAGTCATATCATTGCCTCCCTTGGTAGCTTCCATGCAATTATCCAAACATAGACAAGGATTTAAACATATGGGTTTGTCGCAATCTTACATCAAAACATGGGTTCTTTTTCACAAAAAAAGAAGAAAAAGATGAGCTAAAACCCAAGAAGCTGGGTAATTTAAAATAAATTGCATCGATATTACTGAATCTTGATTTTGCTTATCGAATACATAAAAAAAATTAAATTTACTTGCAACTAAAATGATTTTTAATTATTCATGGAAAAGTTTCCATTGGTGACACGACATGGCCTAGTGTTATAGCTTTGGCTGCTTTGTTGGCATGTGAAGATGGTAAGGTTGGTTTAGAACTAGATCTCACTTTATCAGTAGCAAAACATTAGATAGGTCTGAGCTTACTCAATTTTAGGTAGACCTATCATTAAATTTGAGCCATGTGCGAATTTCCATTGGTGTTCAACGCATCAAATTGGCAACCCTTTGCTCTCCCTCCACCCGAGCAGCATGCCATCACCTGCAGCAATTTTTGCCAATGTCCGCCGCCCTCTCAGACACCTATGACCAAACGGGAGCAGATCTCTCTCTCTCTCTCGCTCGCTCGCTCGCTCGCTCCCAACAACATGCGTGCTCAGCCCTACTTAACTTTTTATGTTACTCAATAACAGTATATAGCAATCGTTATTACATCAAGTAAGTAATCTAATTGTTCTTAGACTTTAAAGTTCGACTTCGGCTAATACTAAACTAGGTTATACCAAGCAGCTAAAATCTTTAATCATGGTATGGTTTACTATGATTTCCATGACTTTTGGAGGCCGTCTAGAAATAATGGAAACATCACTAAACTATGTACTTGTTTGAAAGGCAATGCAATGGGGGCATATGACGAACTTGAACTCCTTGGAAAACTAATCTCTGTTTGTTATCCAAAGAAAACTTTAAATAAATTGGTATTCTTTAGAGGTTAATTTCTCCTGCTCGAGTGGGCCTTGCCAGATCTGGGGTCGCCGTGCGGACGGTCTTGCTTCACCGGACCACAACTATACATAGTTGGCATAGAAAGAGATGGCAAAGGTGCCTCCTCACAAAGTCGAACAAAAGCTTCACCATCTTCCGTGTGAAAACCACACAACCATTCACACTTAATCAAGCATGGATCATCCATGACGATGCTTATATTTCTAGGAAATTGTCACCCAATAGCAACACAAACATCAATGACAAATATAAGGGACAGCAAAAGTATAATAACATCTGCAGACCTAATCAAAGCGCCTTATAAAAATGAGAATTTGGTATGCTTCTTTTTTTACATTTCCTTGGCCGAGGTTTGATCATTGAAAACCCAAAGAAGAGTCTAATGGCCATCAATTGTCAGGTTGTTCCGGACAATAATTCATGCTGTCTTCATTCGGTAGACTTTGCAGTCAAGCTTTAACCTGGCATTGGAATGTTATTATCATGCATCACCTTGAGAAGTTCAAACAAGCAATTTGATACAGATGTTTGATATTGTCTTTGGCTAGACCGCCTCACGTGGAACAGATTACTCCATGAAATGATAAAATATAAATTTCTGGTGAATGCACCTCTTTGTGAACATCTTCACACGATGCATTAGCATTTACAATCGATAAAATTCCGCTATATTCAATCTTTACCATCTTCCTTTCTCAAGCTCCCTCCTTTCCTGTAATAGAGTCAAAATTGATTAACTACAATTTCTTCTAGAAAATAAAATATAAAAATGTGAACATCTTCATACATACATGTATATGTAAATGTATATATAACACCAGCACAGACAAGAACATTAGTCACCCTCGTTGCATGCAAAAATCATCAGTTCTCCATTGTGAGTAGCAAGAGCAGGCGATACATCATGGGAAAGCTGCGTCCATCCTCATCCGCTACCAACCTCGAACCCGCACCATCGTGGGACGCCGAACCCACTTTTCCGGCGCCCACCGCCACGACTACCGACCGCCCACCGCCGGATTCTCCCCGCTGAACCGCTGCAAACTCACAACGCCAGCGGCGACTACCACGAGAAAACCTCAACTTCGCCACCATCGCCAAAACCCACAAGTCCTCCCCCTCCTCTCACTTCCCATGTCGACCCGGAGCCATCGTCACTTCCGCCGCACAACCTCGATGACATAGAATCTGTGCAACGGTGGTTTTCCCGCCAGTGACCCTGGCGGCGGCGGAAACCATCCCGGACAACCAGATTGTGCCTTACGTGCCTCTTGAAAATTACAGCAACAAACAAGACAAGGTCCAAAATGGACCTGGTACTGCAGCTACCGGGCCATATGGAGCGTCAGGAGCCCATGTTAATGGCCACGCAGCCACCGCAGGACCGGTGGTCATGTTTCCGCCGCAGAAGGCGGATCATCAGGGGCTGCTGCATCAAAACAATGTCGCGCTGGGTGCGGCGGCATAGGCGGCCGGGTCGACTGGGGCTGCAGCCAGAAGGGCCACCGGTGATTCTGGTTCCGTTCGTTGCAGTTCCGTGGAGGAGTGGGCTCTTTGATTGCTGTCAACAACCCACCAATGGTAAAGTCTTTTTTTTATGTTTCTGATGAATAATTTCACTTGGGAAAATATCATGAAGTCAAAACGAACATTCTTCTCATAAATAGTATAGCTCAAGATGCATTCTCCGTCTTTGAGCCCTCAAGAAGACTTTCACTTTTCATTCTATGCAAGAGGGACTACCAGGGCAAGAAAATGTGCAAGGTGGATCCCATACCAAGAAAAAGTAATGGCAATCTTTGTCCACACTCTCACCTAGGAAAGCTTATGTGCATATTCCAATTAGATTCATAAAGCATTCGGACATCGCAATAGTTCGCACAATAATTTACATGCGGATGCACAAGGAATATGTTTTCAAACTCCTATTTTGTGTCTAATAACACACACAAACCAATGACATGTATTTTTTACAGCAATAATAACAACAGTAGCACCATGCGTGACATTCGGCCAGTTTGCTGAGATATTGGACAATGGCAGCACCAGTAAGTTGTTTCTCTTTCTATGTTGTTCAGATATCAATGAGATTTTTGCGGTTTTCACTCCCTACTATTCTAAATATTCAAGTTGTGTTAAATGAATAAATGATGAATATATTTAATTATTTTAACTTGTTCGATTGTAGGTCTTTATCATTAAGTGAAAATTGTGTATATACAACGTGTGCGTGTGTGAAATTCAGGAAACGTAGTGATGGTAGCTTTTTTTTGGATTGACATGAATGTGTTTTCAAATAGCTAAAAAAAAATTGTGGAAGAACGGTTTGTCTACACGTTATGAGAGAACATCAGCATCTTCTACCGTCTTGCCATTACTTAAACCATGCAATGGCAACCAAAAATTTTTCATTGTTTTGTGTCGCTTTATAGCTAGTGTTCTAATCAATGCATCATGTCCTTTTTTCTCGTGATAGGTAGGGCCATTTTAAAATTTGGCGTTCTCATTCAGGACCTTCACCATGTCTGTATATGCATAGGTTGCTTGACGGGTTCGCTTCTGTACTCCTTCTTGTTCCTGGTGATATGCCATTGAAACATTGAAGTCCGGTACAGAAGGAGGCTCCGGATTGCTTTACAGATAGCGGAGACGCTGGTCACCGACCGACTCGCCCACGTTCTGTGCCCACTTTGCTCGCCTTGGCAGGAGTTCCGGGAGCTTAAGCACTGCGGGCTAGACACTTTTCAAGGCTAGTATCGAAGCCGTGTCGTTTTCCCCATATTTCGGCGGAAAAACCAAGAAAACGAGAAGTACTCTTTCTATATGAACTAAGAAAAAAGAGTTCTTGGTCGTAAAAAGGATCAAACGATGATTACTTGTGTTTGCACGTGTGGTGTTTGAGCAGGTTACCAAGGCGTGATCGCAGGTATTCTGCACGAGCAGAGGCAACAAGGAGCGGACATTATTCCTCCCACGAACCAGGCGATGATGAGATGATCTGAGAGAGAGAGAGAGAGAGTGAGAGGGGCTTGTGTCAGGCTCCTTCTTGACTTGTTTCTGTCTATGAATACTTCACTATTTAACAAAAGAAAATGACTGTAGCTTGTTTCTTTCGTTGTATGCGTCGACCCTGAATAATTTTGATGATTACAGAATCCCCATATATTCAGATGATGGATTAGATCTGACCGTCTGGGTGATGTTTATGTCTGTTTATGGAACGCATATACCCTGAACATGTTCTTCTATATGAACTGCTTGGTGTGAAGCTATAGATAACTGGATCTTTTGTATCAATTCGTTTCGTTTCATGTGAAATTCATGTGATCTGAGGGTTCTTCTAACATTTTTAATTTATGTTCCTGATGAATCGAAATTGTCTTTTATTATATAGCTCGTACATGTCAATTGAGAGTCATGAAGGGATACCTTAAGGAGGAGAGAGAAAAAGAATCCTTAAACCATCTGTAACTTTAATATGTGCCAATTGAGATCCAAAGATGTTCCAAGATTTCATGACACTGCGTAATTTGAATTAAATGTAATTCTTGTCCATTTTGACCTCCTCTATGAAAATGGACGATGACGTGACATGTGCTGACTTAATATGATGTAAAGATATTTGTGTGATTATCCAAAGCTTTTGCACATAGACAAGGATTTAAACATATGAGGTCTATCGTAAATCTTACATCAATATATGTAACAAGGAAACGTGGGCTTTTAGTCAAGAAAAAAGTTGAGAAGAGCTTAAAAGCAAGAAGCTGAGTAATTATATATTGGTGTGACTTATACTGCAAAATATTATTCTCCTATGTAGATTTTTTTTTTTTTTTCTCAAGAGCTTTAGTGTAACTTGGAACATATTGTATTGAGATAACCAAACCTTGGTTTTTGCTAGCTGAATGTTATAGAGATACACATGTGAGTTGTGTTAGAAAAAGTACCACATTGTAGCATTGTTATGATGTGGAGCATTTAACATATTCTAATTGACTTGTAACTCATTAGCTTATGATTCCGAGTAAAGATGAGTTTATTTGGATATTTTGAGGATATTGAGTTTTGGGCCCTCTCTTGGTGATTTCCCATGTGAATATTGGACTTCTACTACTCGCTCTAAACAAATGGTATCAAAGTCAATGATAGATTAGTGAACCCATAATATATTATGGTGTGTGGTGAATATTTCAAAGAAAGGAATATCCTAACCAATATGATTTCCGAGCAGCCTTTATGGCTCAATTTGGCAAAAGAGATCAAGAATGAAGGTGAGTGATGTGGTGTAGCAACGTGGTCCCAATGGTAGGCTTGGCAGCCTCCATGGTTCATTCTGGAGAAAGAAACTTGCAATGGAGGTGGGGAAGCAAACTTAAAACCGAGCTCATGCGTGAGGAGCAAATTGTTGAGACTTGAGGTGAAGGCGAGTATTGGAGATTCAAGTTGAAATATATTAGTACAAAAAGAAAATCTAAATTTAAGGAGGAGCGGTACAAGAGAATACCTGAATTTAAGGAGAAGCGGACTTAACATGAGAGGAACATTATTAAAATGCACATGCAAGTTTAGAAAAAAGTCACACATGAGAAAATTGGTGTGATATAGAGTTGTTAATATGCTTTAGTTGACTTATAACTCATTAACTTAATCTTTTGAATAAAAATAAGTCCAACTAGCTATATTGTCAAGCTTGAACTTTGGACTCTCCTTTGGATATCTCCTAAGGTGAAGATATCGAATTTCTCCTATACGCTTCCAACAAATACACTATAATTTACTTTTACTTGTCATTTTCTTGGTGTGGACAACTAGATTATGATATATCTAGCAGCCAAGATCTCGTAATGATACAATGGTTTACTTCGTTTCCATGATGCCATCTAGAAATAATGGAAGTACTAAAAAAAAAAAACAAAAGAAACTTGTTTGGAAAGCAATGCAATAGGGGCAATAAGCCGCAAAACAAAAACCTTTTGGAATCTAAATCTTTTTTTTTTCTCTAAAGGAAATTATAATGAATAGATTGGCTTTTAGAGGTTTTTTTTTTTTTTTTTATCGATTTTACTCTAACTCTCACTCTTAGATTTTTGCCCTACCTCCTTGCAAGGTGTGGGAATCGAAACCCACGCCTGAAACTAAATCATTGACATCCCAACTCTCCTGAGAATGTGGGGATTCGAACCCTCCACCTCCCCCTTCTATGTTGGAAGGACGGCCACTTGGGCAAACTCCAATAGATGGCTTTTAGAGGTTTAAATCTCTAAAATGAATAGGCCCCCACCATCCAATTGTCATTGTGCAAGTGGCCCCGCTTCACTCGGATCATGCAAGCACGTCTCCACGTGGAAACAGATGGCAAAAATGCCTCCACACAAAGTCAAATAGAAGCTTCGCCATCTTCGCATGAAATCTACAAAACCATTCGCACCAGTTAAAAAACCGTAAGATTAGTTTATTCTAAAACTTTTAATTATATCAATTCAATTTTAAATATTTTTAAGATTTGTCGATGTAGTTATTCTAGATAATTTTATCCGAAATAGCTAGCATAGATAATTTTTATAATTTTTCTAAATTTTTTCTTTTCGATGATTTTTTTCTTTATTTTTCGTTTCTTTTCATTCTTTTTTTATTATTTTTTATTTTACCAAAGCCCCCTAATTACCAAGCCTTGGCCATGGCCAACAAAGGTGGGTGGCCATATACGAGGGCCAACAAGAGCTCAACCTCGCGGGATGGACAAGGGCTCGACCCTCGCGGCCTAAACGACGACCGTGACCCTCACTAGCCACAATATATATTAAAAAAAAAAGGAAAAAATGAAGATATAAAAAATTCAAAAAAATTAATAAAGTTGCCAATGTCGACATCAATCATGGTACTTAGGACAATTAATGTTCACGTCAGCGATTCCTGATCAAAATTTGCCAGAAGAACTATATTGACATTTGTCAAAATGTTAAGTTTTAAATTGATCAAATTCAAGAGTTTATGGCTAAATTTGCATTTGTATAATAAATTTAGGACCTTTTTACTAATTTTACTTGACACCCCATTGATTTGAATTGTCAGGTTGCTTTCGACAATAATTGATGTAGTTTTCATTTGGTAGACTTTGAAGTCAAGCTTTAACCTGGCATTGGACTGACCTTATTACTTAGAGGACGACGAGTACGTACGCAGCAAGTAGATGAGAAATTATACTGTAGTAAAGGCGCACCACAGCTATCGATCTAATTCACAAGAATATTTCATAGATTCTACTTCAAATGAACATTTTTATTATACATCATTGAGATTGCCAAAGTAATTAATTATCTATATATACCAGCACGAATGAGAACATTTACTCACCAACGTTGCATGCAAAATCACTAGCTCTTTCTTGTGTGTAGCAAGAACAAGCGATTCATCTGGGGAGGCTGCGACCAACCCCATCCAATACCAACCCCGAACCCGCACTCTCATGGGATGCTGAACCCACTTCTCCGCCACCCGCCACTGCTGCTACTGACCCCTTGCCGCCTAATTCTCTCGCGACCGACCCGCCGCAAACCCCCAATGCCGGCAGTGACGACGACCACGAGAAAACCTCACCACCGTCACCAAAACCCGCAGTTCCTCCTCCTCTCACTTCCCATGTCGACCCGGGACCAGTGACGCTGCTGCCGCACCGCCTCGATGACATAGAGCCCGTGCAAGCGGTGGTTTTCCCGCCAGCGTCCTCGGTGGCTGCGGCAACCTTCCCGGACAACCAGAATGTGCCTTACGCCCCTGAAAATAATGGCAACAAACAAGAAACGGGCCGAAACGGGCCTAGGTTTGGGCCTGGTCCTTCAACTGCATGGCCATGTGGAGCGACGACAGCCCACATTAACAGCCACCCGGCCGCCGCAGGGCCAGCGGTCATGTTTCCGCCTCAGAAGGCTGATCATCAGGCGCCACAGCCATCGGGTAACAACGCATTGGTTCCAGTGCACAACGACAGTATCGTGCCGCCGCCGCCGCCGCCGCCGCCGCCGCCGGCGGTGGCATCACTTGCTCCAGCAGCCGGGTCAAGTGGGCTGCAGCCAGAAGGTCCGTCGGTGATTCTGGTTCCGTACGTTGGGGTTCCGTGGAAGAGTGGGATCTTTGACTGCTTGCAACACCCTACTATTGGTAAACTCTTTTTTTTTTTTTTTTTGGATATAATTTGCAAAGTCAAAATGGACAATCTTCTCTTAATCAGTATACATCTAGTGTCCATGTATTTATCCATTTAAAGTCTATATGCGAACTAGGAACAGAGAAATCCTAAAGATGAAGTGACTGTAGTTCAATGTAGTTAACTAATTGATTATATCGTTAATACACACTATACTTAAGTCTTGAGCCCTCAAGAAGACTTTGACTTTTCATTCTATGTAAGAGGGACTCCCAAAGGCAAGAAATGTGAGAAAATTACTCTAAAATTCATAAACCTATTTCATTATATCAATTCAGTCATAAACCTTTTAATTTGGCTAATTAAATAATAAACCTTTCATAATTTATCGATGTAATTCATCCGGTTAATTTTGGTTGAAAATTGCTGACATAAACACCAACAGTCCTACGTGGCACGATTAACACTAATACAAAAAAAATTATTTTTTAATTTTTTGAATTTTTTTAATGTTTTTAAATTTTTTTGTTCTTTTGTTAGGGGCCAATAGGGGGCCGTTGACCATTAGCCAAGGCTCAGCGACCTCGTTGGCTATTGGGCGATGGTCTTCAAGCTCTCATTAGCCGCTAGTGAGGGTCGTGACCCTCACTTAGAGCTGGGCAAGAGTTGCAAGTTCTCACCAACCGAGCTTATATCTAAGTGAACGTCGTGAGCCCCCATTGATCACAGCAAGGGCTCGCGACCCTCCCCAGTGGCCTAGCAACAAGCCCTCACTTAATGGCTAGCGAGGGTCACTAGGCCTTCACGGTGTGCCTGACGGGCCCCACAAGCTCTTGACAAAAAAAAAAAGAAAGTAAAGAAAATAATTAATAAAAATTTTAAAAAATAATTTAGAATTTCATAATTTTTAGACATCAACATTGGTCATGCCATGTAGAATGGTTGGCTTTCACATTATCAGTTCCTAACCAAAATTAGCCTGATGAACTACATTGGCAAATTATCAAGGTTTAAGAGAAAATCGGCCAAATTAAAAAATTAACAACTGAATTAATACAAGTGCAATAGACTTATAATTTTTTTGGTAATCTTCTAATGGCAATGGAATAGCATTGCCTTTATCTTTTTTTTTTTTTTTTAAGACCACTATGACACTTTGACACATATTATCTTTTCTTATTCTTTTTTTTTTTTTTTTTTTTTTTGGCGAAGTAGTTCCCTGGTACTAGAACAAATTATAATTTCTAGGCTGGCATCGATGGATCCGATAGGGGACATGTTGTTTGATCTAGCTCAATGAAGTAGATTCAAAATAGTAGTAATTTCATATTTGAATATCGATCCTTGTTCAGCACTCTCACCTGGGAAAGCTTGCATTTAGATTTATAAATTTATTTGGATATTATTTCTCGCACAGTACATCAGTTGCATAAGTACATAGAATATTTCTCAACACTCTGTTTTTCTAATAATACAAAGGGAGTACATCTATTTATTGCAGCAATAATAACAGCAGTGCCACCATGCGTAACATTCGGCCAAATTGCTGAGACGGTGGACAATGGCAGCACTAATAAGTTGTTTCTCTTTTAATGTTATATGTTTAGATGCACATGTGTGTTTATAATGTATATTTATTATCATATATACTGAGAAATTATTCAGCCACATGACCTTCGAGCAAGTCATTACATGTATAGCTGACCTTTAGCCTGAGACTAAAGCGTCAAACTATAATTGAGGACTCAACTAAGGAGTTTAAAAATATTTGACTCGGACCTTCTATTTGTGACACCATTAGGGAATCTTGAGGGTTTCACTACCCGCTATTTTAAAAGCTCAAATCGTTAGGTGAATACATGGTTAAATATATTTAAATACTTCAACTTGTTCAATAATAAATGGTTGTCATCAAATTTTATCATCAAATTTTATATAACGTAAGTGAAATTTAGACTTTCAAGAGTAACTTGCTTAGGCTTGGCACATTTATTGTAACAAGTAGGGGTGTGCAAAAGAACCGGGACTCGCCCGGACCGCCCGGAACCGGACCGGAACCGCCCGGAACCGGTGGTTCTTGAGGGAACCGGTCCGGTTCCCGGTTCCAATTTATGGGAACCGGTGGGTACCGGTCCGGTTCCCGGTTCCATGGGCGGACCCGCCCAACCGGACCGGACCAATTATATTATAATAATATATTTATTTTTAATATTAAAATAAATTTCGAAATTACTAATTAGCAAATCTAAATTTTAGGGCTCCATCTCCTCTCATAGTTTCCATGTTTTAATAATAATTTAGTAAAGTGTGTAAACTACCTTTCAACAACTCAACAAATGGCTCATTCAAATGATACTTTTGGGACTCACATATGACACTATGTTAAAAATATGTGGAGTACCGGTGGAATTGTTTCTACAAAAAAAAAAATCAGTAAAGCAAATGTTGTAAGACATTGAGCATTGTTAGAGGATAAAAGAAAATATGATCTACATATGACAATCATCTAGAATCTTAAACTTAAAGAATATTTTAGATTTAAACTGAAATGTTCAAAAATAGGAAAAAAACCTATTTCTCTTCTTTGGTAGTGTTTTCCAATAAAATAAAGAAAAATGGTACCCTTAATTAAGCCGATTCGATTTAAAGAAAATTATTACTTAATATGAAAAGTACTCACGGTGGGATTTGGAAAACGATATTATTATTGGTGAGACCGGTTCTATGGATCCACCCGGGAACCGGACCGGACCGGCGGTCCAGTTCTCGGGTGGATCCATGCAACAACGGGTGGATCCCGGTTCCAATTTTTTGGAACCAGTCCTTAGTGGGCGGTTCTCGATTCTAGGCCGGGAACCGCCCACCCAGACCATGCACACCCCTAGTAACAAGATCGTATGGTCCTGGAATATGAGTGGGTGTCAGGGCTTATAATGTACTGTCATGCTTTTCTTTTTTGTAAAGATCTCAAGGAAACACCGTAGTGGTAGCTTTGTCTTTGCATCGTTATGAATATTTAGAAATATGTTGTAGATATATTATTGATGGGCTTCCAAACTAACTCAAAATTTTGGGAAGAACGATTTGTCCAACATGTTATCAGAATACGTCAGTAGCTTCTACCATCCGCTACGTAAGTCATGCAATGGCACCCACAAAGTTTCTTCCTTTCAGATAAAATTTAGTGTTCTCATTCGTGACCTCCATAATGTGTGCATATACATAGGTTGCTTGACAGGTTCATTTCTGTACTTCTTCTTGTTCCTGGTGATATGCCATTGGAACATTGGAATCCGGTACAGAACGAGGCTCCGGAACGCATTTCATATAGCGGAGACGCCACTCACCGACTGACTCGCCCACACTCTGTGCCCACTTTGCTCACTTTGCCAGGAGTTCCGGGAGCTTAACTACCGCGGCCTAGACCCTTTTAAAGGCTAGTATCGAAACTTCCATTTTCCCTTATATTTCGGCGGAAAAACAAAGATAAGAAGTTTTCTGTCCATATGAACTCAGGAAAAAAGAAAGTCCTTAGGTCGTAAAAAGGATCGAACGATGACTGCTCGTGTTTGTGCGTGTGTGGTGTTCAAGCAGGTTACCAAGGCGTGATCGCAGGTATTCTACATGAGCAGAGGCAACAACGAGGGGAAATCATCCCTCCCACAAGCCAAGCGATGACAAGATGATCTGAGAGAGAGAGAGAGAGAGAGAGAGAGAGAGAGAGAGAGAGAGGGGGAGGGAGGGAGGGAAGCTTGTGTTGACCTTCTTCTTGAATAACTTGCATATAAATGATAGATATGTAATCCCCATATACTTTAAGATGATCGCTTTTACGTAATTTGCCAAGCGATGTTTGTGTCTGCTTATGTAATGCATGTACCTTGAATATGTTCTTTTACATGAACAAGGTTGGTGTGAGGCTACCATGGTTGGACCATGAAGCTGATCCAGTTGGTTTCACGGAAAATTCACTTGATCCAAGGCTTCTTCTAACATTCATAATGCATATTCTTCATGAATAGAAATTGTCTTTTACTATGTAGCTTGTATGTCCATCGAGAATCGTGAGAAGATTCCGAAGATGTTTCCCCAAGATTGAGACGACCCCCGTAATTTGAATTAGATGCAATTCTTATCAATTTCAACCCCTGTGAGTAAGGATGATGACCTGACATATGCTTACGTGATCCGATGTAAAGATAACATAGATGTGTGGTGTGGTATGTGAGTTCAAGATTTGAAAAGACGCACCGTCTATTTTTGTGCCTCTTGTTTGCACGTCATAACCTGTAAAATGTACTAGTTGGTTTATAAATCCTCCTACTTTTCTTGAGAGAAAATTGTCCAAAAAATCTTAAATCTATTGCACTTTTGTCAATTCAGTCTTAAACCTTTTAACTTTATCAATTCAGTCCTAAACATTTTCATTTCTTGTCAATTCAGTCCATCCGACCAATTTTTGCTGGAAAATGCTGACGTGGACACCAGCGGTGCCACGTAGGACGATTGAATGGATCTAGACTTAGAACTAGGGAGGACGGAGTCAATTTCTTGCAGGTATGCATTCCCACATTGGGCAAACAACTCTCGTTCAAGCCCTTTAGGGACAGTCTTTCAACAGGAAACCACTCTGACCTTTAATTCAGAGCCTAGAGACACCCAAATAGAACCAGGATGGTAACATTTCTAACTTATCTGAGCTGCATTTCTCAGAGGATCCTACCAAGCTGGAGAAGAAGAGGAGTTTAGAAAACCATGAGAGAATTTTCACAAAACACTCACTTTACTTCAAGGGACTCCGCCCAACACATTACATCATCCTTGCCTTTTATAGGCAATAAGAGGTCACACACAAATAAGGACCAAGCTCACGGGTCCTGAAACAAACAGAGGCTTCCGAAAATCTCGATAGGGAATTATTCACACGGTATGAACAGTGATAGTGAACAGTGATTTTCCTAACCTAGTGCTACAGTAAAAGTGAACAGTAACTTGCTATAGTGAAATTGTACGGACAGTGGTCTTATTCAGCGGTCTCATTCGTCACAAGCATTGTAGTCATAGTCAGAGTCATCTGAGCTGTGCACTGTTGCTAAAAGATGTTCATTATATTTTTGTTCAAGTGTTTCGAGATCCTCTGGTGAGAGGATCTGGTTCAGCTGATATGATGTGGATGCAGATGCTTCTTCTTGTGCCCAGTTTGTAGTGTCATATGTAGTGTCGGCAAGAATGCTTGGCTGAGGCCAATTAGATGGCTGAGTATAGTAGGATATGTCTATGCTTTGGGATAAGGACAAAAGTCATTGGTCATAGGGGTCTTGGGAAAGAGGACTTCCCCATTTAGCATAGGGGTCTTGAGAGGATTGTGCATCCTGAGAGGACTAAGCAAAGTTATTTGTGTCTGTCATTTCGTGCTCTTGTGATGATGCAGCTTGTCTGAACTGCTCGAGTGCTTCCTTGGCTTCTGCTGCTATGCTATAATGGTCCCATGCAGTGGGTACATTAGAATTCCATGCATCTTCAGGAATGGTTTTATTTTCTTGACACAAGATTCTCTGGAGTTCTCGGTATTGGTGCTCACAACAACCAACAGGTCCTAGATAGGACTTATGAATTCGAGCTTCTATGTGGAACAGGTTTATAGGATGAGGTACCTATACTCAATGAGGCATTGATGATGTTGCCATTATTTGTCAAAAAAGCCTATGGACGTCAGAAGAACAAAATGAGAGTAAAAAATGAAGTTGATATTGTTCTCCCAAAGTTTGCCACCAAAGTTTAAGACTGCCTGTGAACCTTGTGACAAAATTGAAAAGAACGTCATACTTATCTTGGTTGGTAATGGCTTGGGTATTTAGCCAAGTATGAAATTCTTCAAGTCTTTCTAGCCATTTGTAGTAAGGAATGTCATCAATGTTAAAGAATTGTTTTGATGAAGTGGACATGTTCTGGAAAGAATCGTTTGGTTGGACAACTTCTGGTTCAGAAGGGTTTGATTCCATGTCATGGTCTGAGGGATCGGCCATGAATATTGATGAAGTTACTGGTGCCATAGGTAAGGAATCCATAGGAGGGAGTGAGAAAGATGATGAAGATGAGAGGGATACTGAATTTGATTCAGTATCAAAGATGTTTGGAAAATTTGATCTTTGTTGGAAACGAACACAGTGCATCGGAGTGATAGGATCAATGCGTGGTAGAGGTTGTGGAGTAACAAGATCGAGTCGGTTCTGATTACCCAAATCTCTAAGAAAAGATTCTAATGGGTTTGACAGCATCATTTGATCTGGCTCTCTTATGACAAGAGAGGATTATTTGGGAATCTTTTCTTTTCCCTTTTCTTTCCTTAATCGGTCCAATTCTCTGAGACGATTTCGCACTTCAACTACATCTGTCTTGTCTTGTCTGACAGGAATATCTGTGAAAATAGACGTCTGAGATGGTGGAGGAGGGAGCGCCTCTGTCCGCAAAGTGGTTGGAAATGGATTGAGTCTTCCTTCCTCAAGGATCTAGATCTGCCTTTTAAGCTTTTTATTTCCGCTTTGGGACTTTCAAGATAATGATATCCCAAATGTTGTCCAGATTCCAAGGCGTGAAGCCTCTTCTGGAAATCTAAAAGCATCTTCTTGGTGGTTTCATCATATCTTCGTAGATCTTGTTGCACATTTTCAACCTTGGAATCAATTGCTTTAAAGGCATTGTTATGTGCTAAAAGAGTTTCTGATTGCCAATTTAGAACGGCTTCAGCAACAGGAGTTCTCTTTTATCTTCCATGCTCATCCACATCAGTAGGGGCAAGTATCTTAGGAACATGCCTACATCTGCTTTAGGAATCAATAAAGTCTTCTGGAGTAGAAAACGAGAGTTTAGAGTATTCCCGAGCAATGGGAGGAAAGTCTATTTCTTGAAACATGGCGATGGAAGAGCTAGGTGGTATTTCTGCAGAAACTTCAAGTGGGTAAGAGTGTTTCTTGGCCCACTTTACAATTGGCTTATAAAACGGGGAAATGGCTGGTTTTTTCTAGGGAGGAGATGGAGGAGGTGATTTCGGTGGAGTTGGTGAGACTGAAGAAGAAGCGGTGAACTATAGTGGTGAAGTTGGTGCATATGAGATCATAAACTGAAATTTATCACTCACCAAGAGTATCAACGGAGGAATCTCCATTCAAATACCTTTGATACATAGGATCATTTGGCTTCCTATGTCTTCGTCGAGGTTTGGTATTTGAGTCTACCTCGTCAGGGGAATTTGTGCAATAGGAACATTGGCAAAAAAGATCCCAAAAACAGTTACCATACTTGTATTTATAGTAGACAATTTTTAATAATATTTTAATATTTTTGAATTATTATTATTTTTCTATTTTTTCCACTTTTTTTCTTGTCTTTTTGGCTTTCTTTGCCTTTTCCGGCGACCAGCCACAAGCGACGGTCGGCCACCGGCCACACAACAAGCCGGCCACGGGCGGCGGCCGACCATCGGCCTCGACCGGCGAGCCGGCCCGCCACGGGTGAGGCCCGACCCAGGGCGAGGAGGAGCCCCCCAAGGGGTCGAGCGACCTCATTGGGCGTCGGCGGGGCTTTGCGATGCGGGCAAGGCCGCCCCTCGCCGGTGTCGCCCTCTCCCGGGCGAGTGTCGACGTCGCCCGGACCGGATCCGGCAAGGCGGGCCTTGCCGAGTGTCCGGCCTCGCTAGATGCGGTGCTAGGTGAGGCCAACACTCACTTGGGCGAGGGCTTCCCTTCTAGCGAGGCCGGCCCTCGCCTAGCGTCGCCATCGCCCGGCCTAGGAGCGAGGCCTCGCCCGGGCGACCCTTGCCGAGCCGCGCCTGGGCAAGGGTTGCCCTCGCTGGAGCTCCTCCTTGCCCGACTAGCTATGGCCGATGGCTGGCCACTGGAAAGGCAAGGAAAGCCAAAAAGAAAAGAAAGAAAGAAAAAAAAAAAGGAAAAACTAAAAACAAATAATAAAAATTCAAAAAAATATTAAAATATTATTAAAAATTATCCACGCGTCGGCCGGCGGTCTACGGCGGTCCTATGTGGCACCACTGGCATCCACGTCAGCATTTTCCGGCCAAAATTGGCCGGATGGACTGAATCGGCAAGAAGTGAAAATGTTTAGGACCGAATTGGCAAAGTTAAAAGATCTATGACTAAATTGACAAATGTGAAATAAGTTTAGAACTTTTTGGACAATTTTTCCTTTACCAACTATAACCTAAGAAGAGGGGTTATGGAATTAACCTAAGAAGAGGGGTTATGGAATTTACTTGTAGGGCTACGGAGTTTCGGTCGAGCTGCTTCTAAACTCTCTGCGATGCAAGTCTATACCGACTTCGCAGACACGATCAAAGACTGAAGCAAGCGAATGTTTATATCAAAAATAATTAGCAGACACTAGGTGCAGTCGCGTTTCATTTTTCCCCTGCTCTCTCGGAAGAGACAGTAGAGCAAGATGAGGGAAACTTCGCGATACTAATTGCGTAAGACAGATGAAATCAGTATGAAGAAGAGACTATTATCCATAGCTTGTGAACCACAAACCAACACACTTTCAAAGTTGAATGAAAATGTGCACCAGAGCTTTTGGTGGGAAGGGGAAAGAGAATGTATCACAAGCTCACAAGCTTCTTATGATATAAAATTTGGACCTCCTTCCCTGAAATGAAAGGTTGGAGATAGTAATGACTCAAAAAGACATGTATGGTTACCAGCATGAAATACCAATATGACGTCAAACCTAAAATAGAGATAAAAGAAAAGGAAAGACAGTCGGGTGCGGTATGGGGTCTCAAAATCTCATTATTTTTCTCCAAATTGTCTATGTATTTCCGACAAAACCCCAGCAATCTACAACATACCAATGCTTTCTAAAGAGATTATTTACACCACTATACCATTAGCTCCCTCAGCCCCCCCTCAACCACATGCTTATTGATCAGCTTACCACTGAATGATTGCCACTATTTTCTTCATTAACGTATATGGGAAGCTTATCGTCCCAGCCTTCACAGGCCAAAAAAATTTCGATCCCTTGGACAGGACGAGGAAATTTATCATGAGTCCCGGTAAATCGGCTGTGCCATCCACTTGAGGTGCAAATTCAGTTTACCAGATTTGGCTCCGTCCACGGGGAAGCTATCTTTGTATTCCCCTTCCAATATGACTCGAGTCAGCGTAAATATGCATTTTCCCATGTAATCCTACACAATTGATAAGAAGACGAAACAGTAAATGACTCGAACAGTGCACTCAAAGAACTAAGACCAAATTTTGCTCTGACAAAGCTATTTTGTTGTGACAAACATCACTACAACTACAATGCATGTCATGGTCCCAGAACAACCCAGTTGGCGAATTCACATCACTTTCCAAGTAGAAGAATGCAACACAAAAACAACCAGATATGAATCAATTTTCAACGATAGTTCATAGTCCACCAAATATAGGGTATCCATGTATGTGCAAGAATTTACCAACCAAAGCACGTAAAAACAAGAAAAAATGACTCAGTTCTCTTCATAGTAGAATTCTTTGAGAATCTTAAAGGCGTGGAAATGGATTGTTTTCCTGTGTATAAGTTGACAAAGGGAACGGATGCCCATTCTTCTTTAAGCACCCTATAATGGAAGGTGTCAATTACTGGTGCAGGTTTGAGATAACAGGCACCAACGATGAAACAAACTGAAATCTATAGTTTTCTGGTTTAAAGGTGAAGCAAATGATGATATATAGGTATCAATTTGTAAGTCTCCATTCGCCTCTGTCTACCCTATGGCCCATTATTAAACATAATTTTGAAATTACGAAGCCGAAATCTAGAATTCTCCACTATCCAATCTATGTGAAGCACTTCCTCCTGGTCGAATTTACCCAAATATAATCTGGAAATTTAGATAAATGACAAGACAAAGACTAGCGAATCCAAAGCTTTGACCAAATAAAGGGCATGTAAAAGCTGGTCCTTAGAATGGGCGATTCTCCTTCTCTGATTGTAATTCCGAAACAAAAAGTTTCCCTAATTTGATACTTATAATAAAAAAGAAAACAATAAGAGAGAGCATGTTACCTTTCCAAATGTGTCGTGATCCCAGATTTCGATAATCAGCATATCATGTAAGCCATCTTCTACAACAAAGTCAAATGTCTGATTCCAAACAGGGTTTAAACTGTCATTCACAACCTAAAAAACAAAGAGTCCTTGTTAGAAGCTTGGAAATAATAGAAAGCAAAACAAGACAATCTCTTATGTCCGAAATTACCCTATTGGCATGGATTTTCTGACTTGATGAAGGTCATACTGTTTATTTGTATTTATACAGCAGAACACGAAGATTAAAGCATAAATTCTTTCTAGAACCAGTCTTAGCTATTCATTAAAAGAATAAGGGATGCCATATACAAGTAGAAAAGTCAACGGATTTTTTAGCGACGATGCAAAGATATTTATTGAAGGTTAAAAGCAAACAGGAAATTTTTACAATCAAAGGCATGCACAACAAAAAACTGACCCTGGTTTTATTTCTCAATCCGGATTTTTTCATGCTCACTACGACATATGGATCTGCTTTGCCCATCAGATCTGAGGGTGGTAAATCTTCGGCGGATATCACAGTGACAGAAAGTACTCCTCTGACAATTACATCCCTCTTTTTCGGCATATTTCCATTTCCATTTTCAGTAACTTCAAGACCATTCACCCCACCTTTTAGAACCCTCTCCAAAGAGGTCATTGAAAAATCACGCTTGAACGGATTGGTAAAACCATTCTCCATCCCGTTGGGACAGTACAGCAACTCCAAATGCACCTAGGTTTTGAGCATAACAGAGGGGATAAATAATTCATTTCTGCAAGAAATATGTTTAGCTCATGATACAGAAAAGAGAAGAGTAAAGTCATGATGGCAATACATAGAAGTTAGTTCTAATGACATGGATAGCACTTCCCACAAATAGCATCACATTGATTTTTTAGCCAGTGGAATTTGCTATTTCTTCAACATTCAGAAAATTGCTCGAGAGATGGGCATTTATACAAGTTTTCCAGCACTACGAAATTCAGAAAACAGCCAGGCCAATTTGAGAAACGACAATGAAGAAACCAATAAGTGTGCCAGGCAGCCAAAATGTATGCAATTCTACTAGGGGTCTGGAGATACAGAGGAAGTTCCTTTATTTGCACTATACCATTTTCTCCTCATATTATGGTTTGGATGGTAGAAAAGGCGGAAGGAACAAAAAATAGACAGGGGTCTATAAAGGTCAAAGAGCAGATTAAAGAAAAAATAAAGGACTATGAAACATTTAACAAAAAACCCGTATTCTCACCTCCCCCCTGTATTTATTATCTCTTTGGATTTCCAAGTCTTTGACCAGCTTCAACCACACATCCTTCACTTTACCTGGTTCAAGGTCCTTTAGCTGTACTTGAGCACACCCAATCAACTCAGCCGCCTGGAATCCCTCATCATCATATATTTTAACCACCAAGTGCTGAGTAGATGCTTCCTCAATAATAAATTCGAAGTGTTCATTCCAGACTGGATTCAAGTCATTGTTCTGAAAAAATAGTTCTTCCACTGTTAGTTTCAAAAATTAAAGAGTTCAAGGACCAAGCAACTGCTAAGGAACTCACAATTGTTTTGCTCTTTTTCATTCTATCACGAAGAGGCCTGACATACAACACAGCGTAAGGATCTGATTTCCCAACGAGGTCCTTGTTTGTTAACTCCTTTGCTTGGACAAGTTTCACTTCCAACATTCCAACAGGCTTTAACTCTAGGTCACTGAACAAGAAAAGGTATTAACCCTCCTAGCATAAGGACAAAACATTGAGATTTTGCAACCTCGTTTCCAAAGAACCAATATACTATTAACATGAGGCTAAAATTACAATAACAGCTATACTACACAAGTTGTAATCCAGCATTCCTCTTGATCAAATTACTTTCAAGCACTATCTTCTCCAAGATCGCATGTGCAAGCTCCATACAAGAAGATACTATTTGGAGAACTAGAAATGGTTCGATCCACATGTGCGAGATCATTGTTAGGACTTTCCCACATTAGACCTAAATATTTTGATGTTGATCCTAGAATATATTCTTCATTTTTCCATCTTTTTCCATCTTTCACTGAAGCTAAAGAAGAATGAGGCAGCTCAGATCCAATCACCAATAGCTTGTAAGGGATGTCCCAACTGCTATTCTAACCATTCCTCTCATAAGGAGATTATTCCGTTACCTGCTATTTGAATGCATTTCTACCTACACTAAATCCACTTCATATCTTGACAAGTCCTCATGAGGTTCGTCATTCTAACGAAGAAAAATGAGTCAATGACCCAAACTTGTAGTTCATTAAATTTCTTCTACATCACAATTTGCTTCACATTTACTGGGATTTCCCACATTCACCTCTTTCTTAATCTGGTCCATGATGCATCATAACAGATGGTGCATGACCCCATTTTTCCTCATATTAACTTGCACACAGCACTTCTCTCCAACATGAATGCGAAATAAATATGAAGTGCTGGCAGCAGAGAATTTGTCTAATCAGATAGATGTTCAGCTGTTCTTGTCCGTGCGTTTACATACCTATAATCCCCAGGCAGTATAGGAATAACCTTCCTAACAGGCCATGTAATTGAATCTTCAACAGCATCACGTATTGTGTCCTGGGATAACATCATCAGTCATAACTCTACCAATCCCAATGGCACAGGAGGTACTTATAGAAGAGAAAGGAGACAATTCGGCTCACCTCAATTGCAGAGGAGAGTCCTGGAATTGTAGATATGTCTCCGCCCACGACTTTTAATGTTAAATCCAGCTTTTTCTGCAATTTGAGGATTAGAATGAGTGGGATCATGCACATTACCCTTTATATGGGAAAATGTCCAGCATGTGAGTAGCACAGTTAAATTTGTGCTTGCATATGAGAGAGAGAGAGAGAGAGAGAGAGAGAGAGAGAGAGAGAGAGATTTAGTAGTAGCAGGAAGTTGTGTAACTAACTGGCACACATCCAGGGCAGTATTCAATAGAATATGCTTGACCAATTATCAAAAGAAAACAAAACATAGCAAAAAGTCCAGATGAACTAGATTATAGACTGGACTAGATTATCATTGGCCAGGAAAAAAAAAAGAAAAAAAAATAGAAGCGGTTATCTTACTGGACAACAAAAACTAGATTATCTTGGTCTGGCAAAATACATCTCAACCAATTTAATCTCTAACTCTGCAGATGGATAGGTGAAGTTTTAAAAGATCCGTGAACTAGCAATCATCCTACCATCAGCAGAAACAAGGATAAAAGGGAAGATGCTGTACCTTTTGTCTGAGAGAAAAACATACAGCGCCAAAGCAAGGAAACTCATCCACAAGCGGCTTAAAGATCAACCTGAAAACCCCAGTAAATCCAATGTTCTTTACCTACTCAAAAGAAAAAAAAATTGATTATTTTCTAAAACACTCAAATCACGAATCTCAATCTCCTAAACTAAAAGACAATATGCAACTTCTTGACATTCATAAATCATGTCATATTTAATGTGATGAGAAAAGAAGTCAAAATCATTAACCAAATTTTACATCGAAACATTTGTATAACGATTTGTAATAGTAAGTAGCAACTTGTTATGAGTTGCCTATTTCTTGCAATTGTTAAATGCAGCAGATGTAGCACTTCCAAATGGAAATTTCTAAGGAAACGGACCTAAAGTGTAAGCCTTACAATTATGTAGGATGGTAGGGATGTAACCAATATGCTTGATCAGCAAAAAATTTAAAAAGCGATCCTATTGAAAAACAGCTTTCAGCAAGCACATGAAAATTACCTGCACAGGCAGTGCTAATCCAAGTCTAGTGTTTATGTCCAGTATAATGCTTGGATTTCCATCCCAATTCATCTCCAACTCCATAGTCACACCATCGCCCCCATCTTCAATAATTGAAACTCCTGGAAGGCAGCATCCATGATCAGATATGACATCTGCAACTCTTACCGACAGATTCAAAAAAATATTTCACTCTCTTCGTTTCACACATCAACCGTGTTCTTTATCTTATTTCTTCATTGACATATACCATAAAAGAAGCCCCCTTTCTACTGGAGAAAAAGTTGCGGCAGGATGAGATAGTATTCTCCATCCCTTGTTATGAATAGCATCACCAACAAGCTGAACAATATCCCCATCATTGCAGAAGCCAATGTAGATGTAAGTGAAAATAAGAAAAGCCAAGCATTGAAAATGATGTAGCACTTGTTTCAAACAGACATCTTTCTCTATTTAATCATCAGGCCTCATAATCAAATGCATGTAAAATTATGGTCCAACTCCAAGACTGTCCAAAAGAATGTTGTTGCTGAGTAATCAAGAAAGATTTATGTAACTCTTGATGAAGGTGTTTTCGGATGACTAAGACAAAGTTAAGCATGATGCGTTCGAATAAAAGTAATAAAAGTATACGGCGGCAAGGTCCAAATTTGTATTACCCAGCAACTGGCTTCTGGAAGACGAAAGCATTCATTTCAAATAAGACTAATTCTAGCTTCATCGCATGCCATCTTAAAGGTAAATAGGTCACACCGATTGGATAAGGCACAACAAAAAACAGAGTATGCAACACCAAGTTCTAAAGAGAGAGTCGGATCAACCCACCTGTAAACTGTGGAGCCACGGTACCTAGAGTAAACTTGGAGAACTTGAGGGACAATAATATCATAGGCGTGTATTGCTCCAAAATGGGCTCAACATTAGCCTTTATCAGCTCAGATGCCGCCTACAACAGGAGAACCCCACCACCTCATGAGAAACAAACTGTTGCCCAGAAATTATACATCTCAAGGGAATAAACAGCGAGACCCAGAAATGCTACCTCATTAACATAAGGCCAGATCTTGGTCAGATGAGAATTGAGCCAGTCCAACTGTAGAAGCACGAATTGATCGAATCAGTAAACCTAACTCAAGCAAACCATCGACCATAGGAGCTAAATGTAGGAAAAGTAAGGAGAGTTATAAACTCAACTTCTGCCTCTGAGAGAAGACGACCCACGGAGGGTAAAATTCAGGTGGCAAGATCTTCCTCGTATCCTCCACTGTCAACCTGGAGAAAGACGCAACGGCAGCCGCCTGATGAAGAAAAAAAAAAAAAACCAAGAAACGCACAAACCCACTTCAAAAATCAGAAGATATACGCAAAGAAATCAACAGCACTCCAGATCAGTAAAGAAACCGCGACTACTGACAAGCTGAGAGCGCCGCCTGGATCGGGCATTCTCCGACTTCACGAACCCGATGACGAGAGCGAGCCCGAGAGTGATCCCGAGCACGAGCCCGAGGACGAAACCCATCAACCCAAACGCGCTAAACCAGCAAGACGCGACCTGCCCGTCTCAGATTCGGCTCCCCACACGTGAAAAGGCGGCTCCTTTCTCTTCCTCCTCGCTCTGCTGGGGCTACCCAAAAGGGTATGTCGCGGAAAAGTTCCACTTTGGGGGTCAAGATCTATGCTGTCTGGGCAAATCTGCATTAATCACGTGATCAACCGGAAGATCTGCAGGAGCCTAAGCGGGGTTTAAGCTTTCAAACTCAAAGACTCCTTTCGGGTCCCTGGGTGGTAGGGTGTTGAAATCAAGGAGATGGGGATGGGGACGGGATGGTGCGGGACGGAGACACCGTTGAGGTGTCCAAGTGGAAAGCGCCAGCAACGCGGTCTCTCCTCCTACTCCTTGCCGACATCGAAGTAATCATGGTTGACCCGCCGTTCCACTCGATTCAAGATGACTTCCTTTTTTCCTTCCCTTCCCCGTATCGAAACCGTAGCCAGGTCGGCAGGGTGACAGTGTCGGAACCGAGCTGGTGACCGTTGGATAAACGTGGGACGGACGTGTGGGCCCCGGGGTTTACCGACAGCTAGGATTTCGCCTGCCGGGTCCAGGTGAGATTCTTCTCGCCCGAGGGAAGCCTTGCCTTTTTTTTTATTTTTTTTGTTTGGTCGTGGGGAAGCCTTGCCGTAAAAGAACAGATTTTGTGGTTGGAGTTGTTTTGGGATTACAATTTTATCTTTCGGTTGAAGCGAAAGATGGGCAACAAAGCGCGTTTACTGACATTGATAGTCCAAAATCGAGATCATTATTCCCTTCATAATATCATATAATGATTGACTAGATTTTTTTAAAGATTTCGTTCATTTCATGAAAAATATGATATTTTTAAAAAATATCTTTCAAGAACTCATTTTTTAGGAAAATTACAATACTTTCGATATTCGAATAAAATCTGAAAATGAATTAGAAAATATTTTCCTCCATTTGATATTTGATTTAATTTTCTAGGGAAAATTATCAAAAAAATCGGATTTTTTAATTTTTTTTTTTCTTTTTTTTTCTTTTTTTCTTTTTTTTTTTTTCTTTCTATTTTTCATCTTCCAAACTTTTTTTTTTTTTAAAAGGAAACGGTGTTTGATCAAAGAAATTGTTTTTCTAAAGGTGAAAGAAATATGAAGAAAGCGAAAAACATTTTTCTCACTTTTGAATATATTTTCATTGGTGAAAAATGTTTCCTTAATAAATTTATTTTCCGTAAACCAAACATCGGAAAATCCGGAAATGATTTCTTGAAGTTATTTTCCGTAAAATGAATAGAGTTGGGCTCCACTTGTTTTGCAAAAGACAGATCATTCGAAAAATATTTTTCATAAAAATAATCGTTTATATTACTTGAAATAATCAATCACTTAAAAGTGTTTTATTATCGATAACAATTTCTCTAAATATTTTCATGAATAATAGATTTTTTTCATTCGTTCATTTTCATAAGCGATAAAGCGATTATTTTTAGGAAAATATTTCTCAAATCATTCAATTATTGCGAAACAAAAGAACCCTAAGTTTCGATTGTTGTGTGATTTAATTTTTTAACTTCTACTTTTTCAATTAAGTAATTTGGCCTTCTAGATTTATGTGGTTTGATTCTTCCTGCAATCAAGTCATCTAACTTTCTCAATTCTTACAATCCTATACTTCCCTCAACTACTCAAACTAAATTCTCATATTAGTTAATGATGCGGCACTACTTATTTAACAAAAAAAGAGGCGTGATACTAACTAGAACCAAAAGAGCAGAAAACATACGAGAAAAACAAGAAATATGAGATTCTAGTTGACAGTGTTAATTACAATGAGTAAACGAAGCATTTGATTGGATAGATCAAGAGAACAAAGGATTTAAGGCTACATTTAGCAGTCAAGATAAAATTCGAAATATAATAAAATACATCATATACTATGTTTTTGGGTAAGGTAGGAATATATTGATTTAAACCAAACTATACAACTCGGAAACTAGCATAAAAAACTTACACTCAACGAGGCAACAAGCCAAGTCGAGTGGAAGGATGCCAAGACATCATATACTATGTTTAGTGCCTACTTTAAGAAAAGAAAAAGCAACCAACCAAGAGAGAGAGAGAGAGAGGATAAAGCCGGATGTACGACTGATATAGTCCGGATAAAATTATTCCATAAGGAGCGGGATAAAAGTAGATATGATTTCTACTATCTATAATAAGAGAGTTATTTTTCTCAAATAACAAGCTTCTCAAATTAATAAAATCAAAATTATATTTCAATATAAATAATATTTGAATTCTAGTGCAAAAACTTCAAAATAACAATAAATAAAAATTTATTTTTAAAAATACATTCTTATTTTTATGTATATATTATTTATATATTTGAATTTAATTCTATCTTATTATATAAATTCAATATATAAATATAAATATATATTTAAATTTATTGCATATTTTAGTATTTTAGATATATTAGTACGGTTTACTATTTAATAAAACTTTATTAGATAATAATGGAAGGGGAAAAATAAAAAGGAAAATAATTAAAGAAAGATAGAAAAAATAAATAAATAAGACAAATAAAAATAAAGTAGGCACGTGTACTATGAGAATGTGCCATTATATTAATAATGTACGTGATATGATATGAATATATCCGAATTTAAATCCGCAATTCACTAATAGTGGATAGAATTTACAGAAATCAAGGGATTTCTTATCCCGTCCAATCTAGTCTTATCTTATTTAGAAATCCAAATAACTAAATGCAGCCTAATTATACAAAATAAAATTAGCTTAATACCACGAAAAACCCAAAACTAGATATGTGATAAATTTGCCATTTGTTGATTTTAATTAAATTTTGCCATCAAATTACTAAGTTATTATGTGACGGTTAACGAATCCATCAATTTGAGATTTCACAATCCACTTGCTATAGATATGTAGGTTTTATGATTTTTCGTGGTATTAATCCTATTTAATGAAAATAGACATAAATAAATTTATCACAAATATATTCGCGAGAGGTTTTCTATAAGAAAATTAATTTTTGGTAAATATGTCACAACATTAGTTTGAGGTTTTTCATAATATTAACTCAATAAAATTTAAAGAATCAAATTGCACCAAAAAAATCCAAAAATTACATCTTAATTGAATATAGAAGATGAAAATCAAATATTGTCTACGGAAAAACCAGCGTGGACCAATCGCTGATGTGGCTCCACGTGTTGTTTCTTGATTGGGCGAAGACCACACTGACAAAAAGGGGCTGGCTCACCCTATATTTTATCTTGCTGATAGAGGACGCATGAGAGAGATTGGAAATAAGGAAGAAGACGAGGGAAGTAGGACCCAAAAAAAAAAAAAAAAATTAATGAAGAAAAGTGACTTGACACAAAAAATGAGACACCTTTATAGAATAGTGGAAAAGTGAGATAAACTAATGTAGTTAAAATACCGTGTTAAAGAGTGTTTTAGCAAAAACAGAGGGGGGGAAAAGGGCGGCTCATGTGAAAACACTAAATAGTAATTCTTTTTGTCATTTTTCGAAATTGATTAACATGTACTTGATTGGATTTCTTCAAGCAATTAAACCTTTCTTCTTTGGACGCAACGGAGGAACGAAGCAAAATAAAGCTGGGTTTGACTGGGGATGAATACTGCTTTGAGAAAGGACAGCAATGGCAAGCGGTAGTCGGAATCAAATCCAGCAAATCGATGGCTCCGCCCACGCCAGTAGCAGCGGGTTTTGGAGACGTGGCAACCTGACTTGCAGTACTTGGAGTACCCTGTTCGCGATCCGGATTAGATCCACTTTTTCTTCGAAGATAAATTTCACATCGCAATCCGAGATTGGTAAAGCTCTAAATTTTAAGAGTAATCCTAAACTTTAGGACTGTTGAGCTGATACCAAACTGATTTGAACGAAAGCCATGCCGGAAGAAAAATGGGACAGCAAGAATGGAAAGATGACCGCGGAAATGGGAAAAAACGCCGAATCTTTCGCAATAACTCATTAATCTCAGATCAATCATTTATTCGACTTGCTAGCACCGATCACATTAGAAGTGTGATTAATAATATTATGAAAGGGATAAAGTCATATCTCTTGACATTGTACTGACAATGATTAAACATTTCTTTTTTTTTATTAGGGCTAGTGTGAATGTTTAGACACAAAGCGTTATTCATAATGATATCTTTCACTGGCTAATTATGTTGTTTTTTTAATCGGAAAAAAATATATTTATGGCTCAAAAGGATATATGAGAAATACACAAACTTTCATAGTCTAGCAAATCAAAACAAAGCAAAGGCTAGAATGCTACAAAACAAAGCCAAATAACTATGGACAAATTAGATCAAGCGGTCATTTAAAAAAATAATTTTCAAATAAGTCTTTTTTTGCAAAACAATTATTTCAAGCAAGACAAGTAATGTTATTTAGGAAGATACTTTTCAATTCAGTCATTTGTCAGTTTTTGCAAAACCAACAAAATGAATTGATTAGTACATAGAAGATGTTTTTATTAATCTAACACCACAATAATCAGATTCTAACATTACAACAGAAATTCAAGTCTTGTTCTTTCGAAAATTTACAAAAAGTAATATCATCTTTTAAAATTCAAGTGTTACGATACAAGGAAAACTATGATAAATGCCATTCGATACTTCATGATTATTCAATGGTCGATCAAGTACTTCTTGAAATGTATTGTGAAAATTGTTCAAAAAGTCTTAAACCTATTACACTTAAAAGTAATAATAGATTTTTTTTCATTCGTTCATTTTCATAAGCGATAAAGCGATAATTTTTAGAAAATATTTTTCAAATCATTCAATTATCATGAAACAAAAGAACCTAAGTTTCGATTGTTGTGTGATTTAATTTTCTAACTTCTAATTTTTTTCAATTAAGTTATTTAGCTTTCTAAATTTATGTGGTTTGATTCTTCCTGCAATCAAGTCATCTAACTTTCTTAATTCCTACAATCCTATCCTTCCCTCAACAACTCAAACTAAATTCTCATATTAATTAATGACGTGGCACTGCTTATTTAACAAAAAATGAGGCGCAATACTAACTAGAACCAAATGAGCAGAAAACATACTAGAAAAACCAAGAAATATGAAATTCTAGTTGATAGTATTAAGTAAAATGAGTAAACAAAACATTTAATTGGATAAATCAAGAGAATCAAAGGATTTAAAGCTACATTTAGCAGTCAAGATAGAATTCGAAATATAATAAAATATATTATATCCTGCATTTAGTGCCTACTTAAAAACGAGAATAAAGCGACCAACCCAAAAGAGAGAGAGAGAGAGAGAGAGAGAGATGTAAGAGTGATATAGTCCGAATAAAATTATCCTATGGGGGGTAGGATAAAGGTAAATATGATTTCTACTATCTATAATAAGAGTTAGGCATTGTTTGGTAACCATCCAAATAATGCCCGATTCTGATTTTTTGTTCCCAAAATCGGTTTTGGGACGAGAATCGTGTTTGGTAAAATTTTTGTTCCTAGGACCAAATTTGTTCTCGGGAACAGATTCGGAAGAGAATCAAGAATTAAAAAAAAAAAAAAAAAAAATGATTCTTATTCCTAAACAAAATTGAGAATCAAAACTACTCTTCTTCTATTTTCCTTCTATTTTCTTCTTCTTCATCGACCACCATCCCACGACCGCCGCCCGCCACCGCTCGCGCCGCCGCCGCCGCCGTGCGCCGGGTCGCCGCAGAATCGGTCCGGCGAGCTCGGCGAAGGCTCGCCGGGTCGGGGCGAGGTCCGGCGAGCTCGCCGAGGCTCGCCCGGCCTACGGCGAGGCTCGGCCTAGCTAGATTTGGTAAGGTCGAGCCTTGCGACACCCGGCCCCACCGGTGGCCGGGCGAGCCTCGCCCGGCCCGTGAGGCCGGCCCGGCCACCGGCGAGGCTCGGCGAGGCCGGGCGAGCCTCGCCCACCGCCGGCGAGGCTCGGGCGACAAGGGCCGACGACGCTCCGTGAGGTCACGGCCCTCGTATGGTCGGTCACCGGACCGGCGACCAGGCCCGAAGAAGAAGAAGAAGAAGAATAGGGAGAAAAAGAAAAAAAAAAAGAAAAAAAGACAAATTATAAAAATTATTTAAAAATTAAAATAAATTGATTTGGAATAGAATCAATGAACACGTTATCAAACGCAATTCTATTCCGAATCGAAATTTTGTACAATTACCAAACGCGTTTTTTACTCGGAATCGGTTCCTGGAACGTAATAAAAAATAATCATTTCTTGTCGAATCTGCATTCAAAAACAAAATCGTTACCAAACGCGACCTTATTTTCTCAAATAACAAGTTTCTTAAATTAATAAATTCAAAATTCAAAATTATATTTCAATATAAATAATATTTGAATTCTAGTGCAAGAATGTGTTGTTATATTAATAATGTACACGATATAATGTAAATATATCTAAATTTAAATCCACTGTTCACTAATGGTGGATAGAATTTATAGAAATCCGGGGATTTCTTATCCAGTCAATCTAGTATTACCTTATTTAGAAATTCAAACAACTAAATGCAACCTAATTATACAAAAAAAAGTTGATTAATACCACGAAAACCCAAAACTAATACATATGTTAGTTTTCATTAAATTTTGCCATCAAATTACTAAGTTAGCATGTGACGGTTAACGAATATACCAATTTGAGATTTTACAATTCACTTGCTATATATATATATATATATATATATATATATATATATATATGTCGATTTATGATTTTTGTGGTATGAATCCTATTTAACGAAAACAAATATAAAGAAATTTATCACAAATATATCAACTCGAGATTTTCTATAAAAAAAATTAATTTTCGGTAACTTTGTCACAACATTAGTTTGGGGTTTTTCGTAATATTAACTCAATAAAATTTAAAGAATCAAATTGCACAAAAAAAATCCAAAAATTACATCTTAATTGAATATAGGAAAGATGAAAATCAAATTTTTTGTGCGAAAAAACTAGCGGGGACAATCTCTGACGTGGCTCCACGTGTTGTTTCTTGATTGGGTGGAGTCCACACTGACACAAAGGGGTTGGCTCACCCAATATTTTCTCTTGCTCATAGAGGACGCATGAGAGAGATCGGAAATAAGGAAAAAGATGAGGGAAAGTGGATATAGGACCCCCCAAAAAAAAAATTAAAGAAGAAAAGTGACTTGACACAGAAAAAGAGCCACCTTTGTAGAATAGTGGAAAAGTGAGACAAACGAATGAATTAGAATACCGTGTTAAAGAGTGTTTTGGCAAAGGAAAAAGGACGGCTCATGTGAAAACACTAAACAGTAATTCTTTTTGTCATTTTTCGAAATTAATTAACGTGCATCACGCGATTTTTTTTTTTTGGGTCTAATGCAACACATGACTTGACTTACAAAATATAAAGCCCATATAGTCCAACAGTTAAAAGCAAAAGTTCTAGCAAACATAATTTGGATTGGATTGGACTGGGTCTGTACTTGATTGGATTTCTTCGAGCAATTAAACCTTTCTTCTTTAGACGCAACGGAGGAATGGAGCAAAATAAAAATGGGCTTGATTGGGGATGAATACTGCTTTGAAAAAGGTCAGGACAGCAAGCGGTAGTCGGAATCAAATCCGGCAAATCGACGGCTGCACCCACACCGACAACAACAGGTTTTGGATAAGTGGCAACCTGACTTAGAGTGCCCTGTTTGCGATCCGGATCAGATCCGCTTTTTCTTCGAAACTCTAAATCGGACGATTTGGATAAATTTCACCTTGCAATCCGACGTTGGCAGAGCTCTAAATTCTAAGAGTAATCCTAAACTTTAGGATTGTTGAGCTGATACGAAACCGATTTGAGTGAAAGCCATGCCGGGAGAAAAATGGAATAGCAAAAATGGGAAGATGACAGCAGAAATGGGAAGAAACCCCAAATCTTTGGCAATAACTCATTAATCTCATATCAATCCATTACTTGACCTGCTAGCACCAATCACATTATAACTGTGATTAACAATATTATTAAAGGGGTAAAGTCATATCTCTTGACATTTTAATGACAATGATTAAAACATTTCTATTTTTGTTGGGGCTACTGCTAATGTTTACAGACAAAGTGCTATCAAAAATGAAAATATCTTTCATTGACTAATTGTTTTATATTTTTATTGGAAAAAAATTATATTCATGGCTCAAAAGGATACATGAAAAGTGCACAGACTTTTATGGTAAAGCGAATCGAAGCAAAGCAAAGGCTAGAATGCTACAAAACAAAGCAAATAATTATGCACTAATTATTTCAAGCAATCATTTTAAAAAATGACTTTCAAATAAGTCATTTTTTGCAAAACAATTATTTCAAGCAAGATAAGTGATAATACTTAGGAAAATATTTTTCAATCCAATCGTTTGTCATTTTTTGCAAAACCAACAAAATGAATTCGATTAGTCCATCGAAAATCTTTTTATTAATATAACACCACAATAACCAGATTCTAACATTACAATAGAAATTCAAGTCTTGTTCCTTCGAAAATTTACAAAAAGTAATATCCTCTTTCAAAATGAAAGTGTTATGATACAAGGAAAACTGTGATAAATGCTATCCGATACTCCATGATTATTCAATGGTCGATCGGTACTTCTTGAAACGTATCGTGAAAATTATTCAAAAATTCTTGATTTTATTCATTTCCATTTTGCCAATTTAGTAATAAATAGTTTTAGACAAACTAACAGCTCAAGTACCGAAAGTTGGCACAATGGGACACTTAAGTACCAAAAGTTAGAAAAATGACACTTAAGTACTACTTTTTTTTTTTTTAAAAAAAAGAGAGAGATATATAAGTGTCATCTCCAACAAACTCTGCCGAAAATTTTATGTGGCAATATTTTATTAATTTTGCTTGCCTACGTGACTCACAGGAGAGTTGACTCGGCAAATAAATGCGAAAACAACGTCGTTTTAGCGCTGATTTGAATTTGAATTTAAAAATTAATTAAGTTAAATTTAAAGCCAAATTAAAAATAAACATATAAATAAATAATAAGATAATGAACAGCGACTAAGGGCTTAGCCCTCGCTGCCACCGCCTCCCCGTCGTCACCGAGAAGGGCCAACGACGGTGGGGAGAGGGTCAGTCGGGGTTGCTAGGCCCTGGCGATGGCCCTTCCAAGCGACGGCGGGGAGGCGGCGATGGCAAGGGCTAAGCCTTCAGCCACTATTCATCATCTTCTTCTTTTAAAAAAAAAAAAAAGGTTTTAAATTTAACTTAATTAATTTTTATATTACTCATTTAGCTATGTCGGTAACAAAACAACATCGTTTTTGCACTTATTTAGTTATGTCGGTATGCAAAACGACGTCATTTTGCACTTGTCTCGTCGAAAAAATCACCACGTCGTATTTTGACCGGATTTTCTCGACATTGGCACTTAACTAATCCATTTTGCTCTAATTTTAAGACTTAAGTGTCCCCCGTGCCAAGTTTTAGCACTCCCGGTATTCTTCTCTCTATAGTTTCATACTTTGCCAATTGAGTCCATCTAATCAATTAATCAATTTTGATCGAAAACCACTTATGGATGCCGAGCGTCCTACGTGGCATAGTTGGTGTTGAAATGGACAATTTTTAATAATATTTTAATATTTTTTGAATTTTTTATTTTCTTTTTCTTTGCTTTTTTTTTTTTTGTTCTTTTTTGTGTGGGTGACCCTCGCCGACCATAAAGGCCTCGTCCTCACTAGCAAGGTTGTGAAGCCCTCACCTAAGGCCATTGTAGCCGCATTTACCACGAGTGAGAGCATGAAGGCACTAGCCATATCTAGTTGTCGCCTAAGGCCCTCACAACCCCATTGACCAAGGGTGAGACTACCCTCGCCCAGTTTGCGCAAGGCCTTCACAGCCAGCAAGGTTTTAGGATGTATGTATGAGTTATGTTAGATAAGTCCCACATTGAAGAATTGGTATGGTATTTAGTATTTAATATATATCTTTGTTGGCCCATAACTAATTGGCTTAAATTTTTTAGTGAAGGTGAGTCCAACTAAATATACTGAAGGGCTTGGACTTGAGTTCTCTCTTGGCAATCTTCTCTAAATGAAGGTGTTGGATTTCTGCTGCATGCTCCCAACATTAATATTAGAGCCCAAGTTAACTGCAGTTACACGAGAAAGTTACGAGTTGTTGCAATTCCAACCCAGTCTCATATGTGAGGGAGAGATTATTGATGAGGTCTGATAATTAGTTTACAAATGTGCCCCTTGGGTTAACTTTTGGGATGAGAGAGTGATGACCCTCACCAGCACAAAAAGAACCAAAAAAAAAAAAAAAAAAGGAAAAAAAAGGGAAATAAAAATCATAAAATCATAAAATATTAGAATGTCATTAAAAATCATTGACATCCGTGTCGATCATGTCATGAAGGATAATTGGGTCCATGTTAGTGATTTCATATAAAAATTGTTCGGGTGGACTTAATTAGTAAAGTGCGAAAATATTTAAGATTTAATTGGTAAAATTGAAAAATTTAGAATAAAATTAGTAAAAATAAAATAGATTTAGAACTTTATCGGTAATTTTGATGAAATGTATGTAAAGGCACAGTACTTGCTGACAACACACACACCCTTATCCTTTTGGCAAAGAGTGTGGACTCATGTTGCGACTGAGACCTGTAAAGTTTTTTGTCAGTGTGTTGGGCTTATAGCTTGAGAAGGTACGGGCACTTTCCCTCCTTTGGTTTCCATGTAAAAAGTGCCCGAATCAAGAAAAACCAAGGTTCCGAGCTTCCTCCATTCATGCCACTTGAAGAAAGTCCCTCGCCCCATGTCCATATCAATGTCCCCACCAGCGTGCAGCTAATGGAGACAGCATATTAACGTTTGGGAGTATATCATAACAAGTAGCCTTCTCAACCCGTGCCGCCAAGACCTTTCATTACTATGGATAGCTCTTGTGTAGGCCTTCCATTACATAATAGTTCAGCCCTTATCAACTGCAGCAGTCCCATGAGCTTTGAAGGGCCTCGTCCGGATCATCATATACTCTAATTGAATTTAAACCGTCAAATTTGAGCAGACTCGGTACTACTCACATGATGACACTTGACTGATTTGACAATATATAATTTAATAGATGTACTAGTCTCGCAAAACGTTAGATCTCTAGCAACTTGTCTAGGAATTGTAGATGAAATAAGGTAAACATGCCAAGTTCATGAACCAGCCACACAACTTTTTGTGAATGGTTTTGAAATTGCTCTTATGAGCTTCATTTCTCTTTAGTTTTGCTCATGAATTATTGCGACACAGTCTTAAAGTCAATGATTTGAACACAAATTAAATAAGTAGTGCGCATGTGTTTTTATTGGATACCCAAAATTGGTGCAAAAATAAATATTTTGCACATGGAGAATTCACTACAATGGAAAAAACAACTCCATTATACATCTCTTCGGAAGATAAAACAAAATTGTTAAACAACCAGTCCTTTCTCCAACTACCTCAGTTCTTCGTTATACTTATCACCGTCTTTGTCCTTGTCTGTCATCTCTGACAGACAATCATCCGAATTTTTTGCATTTTCCACACCAATCATCATCAAAGGCCGGAAGACGGACCCTTCGAAAGAAAAGAAGAAAATGTCTATGAAGGCCAATGGGGAAGCTGAATTCCAGGCTCGACCTTTACTATCCTCTGCACGTCCCAAGTAGCCGTTGTAGGGGCCAACCCCTGCCCCATGGAGAGTCTTGATTATGAGTAAGCTCCCATTCCCTTCTCTCAAAAGATAGCGGGTGAAATGTAGCCATTTTTTCTAGTTCTTTTTGCCAGAAGAAAAGTAAGTGGACAATTATGAGGGGACTGAAGCGGTTGATGCTGAATTTGGCAAAAGGGTTTCGAATGCAGGATCTCAGAGAACGATTTCTTTAAGCAAGACTGGAGAACTAATAGCACAGTCCAGATATTTCAGTATGTGTTCATGAAGTGGCTGCTGTGTTTCTTGATTGGTGGGATTGTTAGCCCTGTTGGGTTTTGCAATAATATCGCAGTAGAAAATGTTGCGGGCATTAAGTTCGTGGTCACTTCGAATATAAATAATAAATTAATAATATTAAAATTATATTTCAATATAAATAATATTTGAATTCTAGTAAGAAATTTAAAATAACAAAAAATAATTTTTTTAATTAATTTTATTTCTATTTATATATTCGAATTTAATTCTATCTTATAATATAATTTCAATATATAAATGTAAATACATATTTAAAATTATTACATATTTTAGTATTTTAGGTATATTAGTATAGTTTACTATTTGATAAAATTTATTAGAGAATGATGTAAGGTGAAAAAAAGAAATAAAAAGGAAAATAATTAAAGAAAGATAGGAAAGATAAATAAACAAGAAAAATAAAAATAAAGTAGGCACGCCGTACTATGAGAATGTGTTATTATATTAATAATGTACATGATATCATGTGAATATAATCGAATTAAATCCGCAATTCAATAACAAAGTGGATAGAATTTACAAAAATCCAAGGATTTCTTATCATGTCTAATCTAGTCTTATCTTATTTAGAAATCCAAACGACTAAACACAGTCTAATTATATAAAATAAAATTAGCTTAATATTACGAAAAACCCAAAACTCGTACATATGTGATCAATTTAATATTCGTTAATTTCAATTAAAATTTGTCATCAAATTATTGAGTTGACATGTGGTGATTGACGGGTATTCCAATTTGGATTTTACATTCCGCTTATTATAGATATATAAGTTTGTGATTTTTCGTGATATTAATCTTATTTGATGAAAACAAATATAAGGTATATTTGTCACAAATATATCAATTTGAGGTTTTTTAATAAAAAATTAGTTTGTAGTAAATTTGTCACAATATCAGTTTGTGATTTTTCATAGTATTAATCCAATAAAATTTAGAGAATCAAATTGCACAACAAAAACCCAAAAATTACATCTTAATTGAATATAGGAAAGATGAAAATCAAATTTTTTGTGCGGAAAAACCAGCATGGACCAATCGCTGACGTGGCTCCACATGTTGTTTCTTGATTGGGCGGAGACCACACTGACATGAAGGGGCTAGCTCACCCAATATTTTTCTCTTGCTCTAAGAGGTCGCAATATTTTACTCTTCCTCTAAGAGGTTGCATGATAGAGATCGGAAATAGGGAAGAAGATGAGGAAAGTGGACATAGGACCCAAAAAAAAAAAAATTAATGAAGAAAAGTGACTTGACATGAAAAAGGAGACACCTTTATAGAATAGTGGAAAAGTGAGTCAACTAATGGAGTTAAAATACCGTGTTGAAGAGTGTTTTAGCAAAAACATATGGTGGAAAAAGGGCGGCTCATGTGAAAAACACTAAACAGTAATTCTTTTTGTCATTATTCGAAATTAATTAACATGCAACACGCGACTGTTTTTTTTGGGGTCTAATGCAACACATGACTTGACTTACCAAAGATAAAGCCCATATGGTCCAACGGTTAAAAGCAAAAGTTCTAGCGAACATAATTTGGATTGGATTGGATTGGGTCCGTACTTGATTGGATTTCTTCAATTTAACCTTTCTTCTTTGGACGCAATGGAGGAACGGAGCAAAATAAAGCCGGGCTTGATTAGGGATGAATACTGCTTTGAAAAAGGACAACGACGGCAAGCGGTGGTCGGAATCAAATCCGGCAAACCGACGGTTGCACCCACGCCAACAACAGCAGGCTTTGAATAAGTGGCAACCTGACTTGGAGTGCCCTACTCGCGATCTAGATCAGATCCGCTTTTTCTTTGAAACTCTAAATCGGACAATTTGGATAAATTTCACCTTGCATTCTGACATTGACAGAGCTTTAAATTCTGAGAGTAATCCTAAATTTTAAGACTGTTGAGCTGATACCAAACCGATTTGAACGAAAGCCATGCTGGAAGAAAAATGGAACAGCAAGAATGGGAAGATGACAGCGGAAATGGGAAGAAACGCCAAATCTTTGGCAATAACTCATTAATCTCATATCAATCCATTACTTGACCTGCTAGCACCAATCACATTATAAGTGTGATTAACAATATTATTAAAGGGGTAAAGTCATATCTTAATGATTAAAACATTTCTATTTTTGTTGGGGCTACTGTTAATGTTTACAGACAAAGTGCTATCAAAAATGAAAATATCTTTCACTGACTAATTGTTTTATATTTTTATTGGAAAAAATTATATTCATGGCTCAAAAGGATACATGAAAAGTGTACAGACTTTTATGGTAAAGCGAATCGAAGCAAAGCAAAGGCTAGAATGCTACAAAACAAAGCAAATAATTATGCACTAATTATCTCAAGCAATCATTTTAAAAAATGACTTTCAAATAAGTCATTTTTTGCAAAACAATTATTTCAAGCAAGATAAGTGATAATACTTAGGAAAATATTTTTCAATCCAATCGTTTGTCATTTTTTGCAAAACCAACAAAATGAATTCGATTAGTCCATAGAAGATCTTTTTATTAATATAACACCACAATAATCAGATTCTAACATTACAATAGAAATTCAAGTCTTGTTCCTTCGAAAATTTACAAAAAGTAATATCCTCTTTCAAAATTAAAGTGTTATGATACAAGGAAAACTGTGATAAATGCTATCCGATACTCCATGATTATTCAATGGTTGATCAGGTACTTCTTGAAACGTATCGTGAAAATTATTAAAAAATTCTTGATTTTATTCATTTCCATTTTGCCAATTTAGTAATAAATAGTTTCAGACAAAATAACACCTCAAGTACCGAAAGTTGGCACAATGGGACACTTAAGTACCAAAAGTTAGAAAAGTGACACTTAAGTACTACTTTTTTTTTTTTAAGAGAGATATATAAGTGTCATCTCCAACAAACTCTGCCGAAAATTTTATGTGGCAATTTTTTTATTAATTTTGCTTGCCTACGTGACTCATAGGAGAGTTGACTCGGCAAATAAATGCGAAAACAACGTCGTTTTAGCGCTGATTTGAATTTGAATTTGAATTTAAAAATTAATTAAGTTAAATTTAAAGCCAAATTAAAAATAAACATATAAATAAATAATAAGATAATGAACAGCAACTAAGGGCTCAGCCCTCACCGCCATCGCCGCCCCATCGTCACCGAGAAGGGCCAACGATGGTGGGGAGAGGGTCAGTTGGGGTTGCCAGGCCCTGGCGATGGCCCTTCCAAGCGACGGCGGGGAGGCGGCGATGGCAAGGGCTAAGCCTTTAGCCACTATTCATCATCTTCTTCTTTTTAAAAAAAAAGGTTTTAAATTTAACTTAATTAATTTTTATATTACTCATTTAGCTATGTCGGTAACAAAACGACGTCGTTTTTGCACTTATTTAGTTATGTCAGTATGCAAAACGACGTCATTTTGCACTTGTCTCGTCAGAAAATCACCACGTCAGTATTTTGATCGGATTTTCTCGACGTTGGCACTTAACTAATCCATTTTGCTCTAATTTTGGCACTTAAGTGTCCCCCGTGCCAAGTTTTAGCACTCCCGGTATTCTTCTCTCTATAGTTTCATACTTTGCCAATTGAGTCCATCTGATCAATTAATCAATTTTGATCGAAAACCACTTATGGATGCCGAGCGTCCTACGTGGCATAGTTGGTGTTGAAATGGACAATTTTTAATAATATTTTAATATTTTTTGAATTTTTTATTTTCTTTTTCTTTGCTTTTTTTTTTTGGTTCTTTTTTGTGTGGGTGACCCTCTCCGACAATAAAGGCCTCGTCCTCACTAGCAAGGCTGTGAAGCCCTCACCTAAGGCCATTGTAGCCGCACTTACCACGAGTGAGAGCATGAAGGCACTAGCCATATCTAGTTGTCGCCTACGGCCCTCACAACCCCACTGACCAAGGGTGAGACTACCCTCGCCCAGTCTGCGCAAGGCCTCGCAGCCAGCAAGGTTTTAGGATGTATGTATGAGTTATGTTAGAGAAGTCCCACATTGAAGAATTGGTATGGTATTTAGTATTTAATATATATCTTAGTTGGCCCATAACTAATTGGCTTAAATTTTTTAGTGAAGGTGAGTCCAACTAAATATACTGAAGGGCTTGGACTTGAGTTCTCTCTTGGCAATCTTCTCTAAATGAAGGTGTTGGATTTCTACTGCATGCTCCCAACATTAATATTAGAGCCCAAGTTAACTGCAGTTACACGAGAAAGTTACGAGTTGTTGCAATTCCAACCTAGGCCTCATATGTGAGGGAGAGATTATTGATGAGGTCTGATAATTAATTTACAAATGTGCCCCTTGGGTTAACTTTTGGGATGAGAGAGTGATGACCCTCACCAGCACAAAAAAGAACAAAAAAAAAAAAAAAAAAAGCAAAGGAAAAAAAAGGGAAATAAAAATCATAAAATCATAAAATATTAGAATGTCATTAAAAATCATTGACATCCGTGTCGATCATGTCATGAAGGACATCCGTGTTGATCATGTCATGAAGGATAATTGGGTCCATGTTAGTGATTTCATATAAAAATTGTTCGGGTGGACTTAATTAGTAAAGTGTGAAAATATTTAAGATTTAATTGGTAAAATTGAAAAATTTAGAATAAAATTAGTAAAAATAAAATAGATTTAGAACTTTATCGGTAATTTTGATTAAATGTATGTAAAGGCACAGTACTTGCCGACAACACACACACCCTTATTCTTTTGGCAAAGAGTGTGGACTCATGTTGCGACTGAGACCTCTAAAGTTTTTTGTCAGTGTGTTGGGCTTATAGCTTGAGAAGGTACGGGCACTTTCCCTTCTTTGGTTTCCATGTAAAAAGTGTCCAAATCAACAAAAAACCAAGGTTCCGAGCTTCCACCATTCATGCCACTTGAAGAAAGTCCCTCGCCCCATGTCCATATCAATGTCCCCACCAGCGTACAGCTAAAAGAGACAGCATATTAACGTTTGGGAAAATGTCATAACAAGTAGCCTTCTCAACCCGTGCCGCCAAGACCTTTCATTACTATGGATAGCTCTTGTGTAGGCCTTCCGTTACACAATAGTTCAGCCCTTATCAACTGCAGCGGTCCCATGAGCTTTGAAGGGCCTCGTCCGGATCATCATCTTCTCTAATTGAATTTAAACCGTCAAATTTGAGCAGTACTACTCACATGATGACACTTGACTCATTTGAAAATATATAATTTAATAGATGTACTAGTCTCACGAAACGTTAGATCTCTAACAACTTGTCTAGGAATTGTAGATGAAATAAGGTAAACATGCCAAGCTCATGAACCAGCCACACAACTTTTTGTGTATGGTTTGAAATTGCTCTTATGAGCTTCATTTCTCTTTAGTTTAGCTCATGAATTTTTGCGACATGGTCTTAAAGTCAATGATTTGAATGCAAATTAAATAAGTAGTGCGCATGTGTTTTTATTGGATACCCAAAATTGGTGTAAAAATAAATATTTTGCACATGGAGAATTCACTACAATGGAAAAAACAACTCCATTATACATCTCTTCGGAAGATAAAACAAAATTGTTAAACAACCAGTCCTTTCTCCAACTACCTCAGTTCTTCGTTATACTTATCACCGTCTTTGTCCTCGTCCGACATCTCTGACAGACAATCATCCGAAATTTTTGCATTTTCCACACCTATCATCATCAAAGGCCGGAAGACGGACTCTTTGAAAGAAAAGAAGAAAATGTCTATGAAGGCCAATGGGGAAGCTGAATTCCAGGCTCGACCTTTACTATCCTCTGAAGTGTCGGCCCTTGCACAGTCCACGTCCCAAGTAGCCGTTGTAGGGGCCAACCTCTGCCCCATGGAGAGTCTTGATTATGAGTAAGCTCCCATTCCCTTCTCTCAAAAGATAGCGGGTGAAATGTAGCCATTTTTTCTAGTTCTTTTTGCCAGAAGAAAAGTAAGTGGACAATTATGAGGGGACTGAAGCGGTTGATGCTGAATTTGGCAAAAGGGTTTCGAATGCAGGATCTCAGACAATGTTCTTTAAGCAAGACTGGAGGACTAATAGCACAGTCCAGATATTTCAGTATGTGTTCATGAAGTGGCTGCTGGGTTTCTTGGTTGGTGGGATTGTTAGCCCTGTTGGGTTTTGCAATAATATCGCAGCAGAAAATGTTACGGGCATTAAGTTTGTGGTCACTTCGAATATAAATAATAAAATTAATAATATTAAAATTATATTTTAATATAAATAATATTTGAATTCTAGTACAATAAATTTAAAATAACAAAAAATAAAAATTTATTTTTTAAAATCTAATCTTATTTTTATCTATATATTCGAATTTAATTCTATATATTTCAATATAAATAATGTTTGAATTCTAATACAATAAATTTAAAATAACAAAAAATAAAAATTTATTTTTTAAAATCTAATCTTATTTTTATCTATATATTCGAATTTAATTCTATCTTATAATATAATTTCAATATATAAATATAAATACATATTTAAAATTATTACATATTTTAGTATTTTAGGTTATTAGTACAGTTTACTATTTGATAAAATTTTATTAGAGCATGATGTAAGGTGAAAAAAGAAATAAAAAGGAAAATAATTAAAGAAAGATAGGAAAGATAAATAAACAAGAAAAATAAAAATAAAGTAGGCACGCGTACTATGAGAATGTGTTATTATATTAATAATGTACATGATATCATGTGAATATATTCGAATTAAATTCGCAATTCACTAACAAAGGATAGAATTTACAAAAATCCAAGGATTTCTTATCATGTCCAATCTAGTCTTATGTTATTTAGAAATCCAAACGACTAAACACAGTCTAATTATATAAAATACAATTAGCTTAATATTACGAAAAACCCAAAACTCGTACATATGTGATAAATTTAATATTCGTTAATTTCAATTAAAATTTGTCATTAAATTATTGAGTTGACATGTGGTGATTGATGGGTATACCAATTTGGATTTTACATTCTGCTTGTTATAGATATATAAGTTTGTGATTTTTCATGATATTAATCTTATTTAATTAAAGCAAATATAAGGTAAATTTATCACAAATATATCAATTTGAGGTTCTTTTAATAAAAAATTAGTTTATAGTAAATTTGTCACAACATCAGTTTGGGAATTTTCATAATATTAATCCAATCAAATTTAGAGAATCAAATTGCACAACAAAAACCCAAAAATTACATCTTAATTGAATATAGGAAAGATGAAAATCAATTTTTTTTGTGCGGAAAAACCAGCATGGACCAATCGCTGAGGTGGCTCCACGTGTTGTTTCTTGATTGGGCGGAGACCACACTGACATGAAGGGGCTAGCTCACCCAATATTTTTCTCTTGCTCTAAGAGGTTGCAATATTTTTCTCTTCCTCTAAGAGGTCGCATGATAGAGATCGGAAATAAGGAAGAAGATGAGGGAAAGTGGACATAGAACCCCAAAAAAAAAAATTAATGAAAAAAAGTGACTTGACACGAAAAAGGGAACCCCTTTATAGAACAGTGGAAAAGTGAGTCAACTAATGGAGTTAAAATACCGTGTTGAAGAGTGTTTTAGCAAAAACATATGGTGGAAAAAGGGCGGCTCATGTGAAAACACTAAACAGTAATTCTTTTTTGTCATTATTCGAAATTAATTAACATGCAACACGCGACTGTTTTTTTTTTGGGGTCTGATGCAACACATGACTTGACTTACCAAATATAAAGCCCACGGTCCAACGGTTAAAAGCAAAAGTTCTAGCAAACATAATTTGGATTGGATTGGATTGGGTCCGTACTTGATTGGATTTCTTCAATTGAACCTTTCTTCTGTGGACGCAATGGAGGAACGGAGCAAAATAAAGCTGGGCTTGATTGGGGATGAATACTGCTTTGAAAAAGGATAGCGGCGGCAAGCGATAGTCGGAATCAAATCCGGCAAACCGACGGCTGCACCCACGCCAACAACAGCAGGCTTTGAATAAGTGGCAACCTGACTTGGAGTGTCCTACTCGCGATCCGGATCAAATCCACTTTTTCTTTGAATCTCTAAATTGGACGATTTGGATAAATTTTACCTCGCATTCTGATATCCACAGAGCTTTAAATTCTTAGAGTAATCCTAAACTTTAGGACTGTTGAGCTGATACCAAACCAATTTGAAGGAAAGCCATGCTGGAAGAAAAATGGAATAGCAAGAATGGGAAGATGACAGCGGAAATGGGAAGAAACGCCAAATCTTTGGCAATAACTCATTAATCTCATATCAATCCATTACTCGACTTGCTAGCACCAATCACGTTAGAAGTGTGATTAACAATATTATTAAAGGGATAAAGTCATATCTCTTGACATTTTAATGACGATGATTAAAACATTTCTTTTTTATTGGGGCTAGTGTTAATGTTTAGAGACAAAGTGCTATCAATAATGAAAATATTATTTTTTTTTTTTTATTTGAAAAAAAATTATATTCATGGCTCAAAAGGATACATAAGAAGCACACAGACTTTCATGGTAAAGCAAATTGAAACAAAACAAAGGCTAGAATACTACAAAAAAAAAAAAAAAAGCCAAATAATATAGGACTAATTATTTCGAGTGATCATGATTTTCAAATGTCATTTTTTGCAAAACAATTATTTCAAGTGAGACAAGTGATGATATTTATGAAAATATTTTTCCATCCAATCATTTGTCATTTTTTGCGAAACCAATGAAATGAAGCGATTAGTCCATAGAAGATGTCTTTATTAATTTGACACCACAATAATCAGATTCTAACATTACTATAGAAATTCAAGTCTTGTTCCTTCGAAAATTTACAAAAAGTAATATGCTCTTTCAAAATTCAAGTGTTATGATGCAAGGAAAACTATGATAAATGCTAGCCGATACTCCAAGATTATTCAATGGTCAATCAGGCACGGAAATTTTTCAAAAAATCTAGAACTTATTACACTTTTGTCAATTTAGTTTTAATCCTCTCAATTTTGCCAATTTAATAATAAATATTTTCATACTTTGCCAATTGAGTCCATCTTATCAACTAATCAATTTTGGCCAAAAACCACTAAAGTGCATATCGAGTGTCCTACATGGCACGGTTAGTGCTGAAATGGATAATTTTTAATAATATTTTAACATTTTTGTTTTGAAATTTTTATCTTCTTTTTTCTTTGCTTTTTTATGTTCTCTTTTTTGTCGACGACCGTAGCCCCATTGACCAAGGGTGAGGTTGCCCTCGCCCGATGCTAGCAAGGTTTTTAGGATGCGCGTGTAAATTATGTTAGAGAAGTCCTACATCAAAAAATTAATATGGTATTTAGTAATTAATATATATCCCAGTTAACCTAAAACTGATTGGCTTAAAATTTTGAGTAAAGATAAGTCTAACTAAATATGGTAACGGGCTTAGACTTGAGCTCTCTCTTGGCAATCTCCTCTGGATGAAGTGTTGGACTTCTGCTGTACGCCCCCAATATTAATATTAGAGCCCAGGTTAACAATAGTCACATGAGAAAATCACAAGTTGTTGTAGCTCCGACCCAGGCTTTATGTGTGAGGGAGAGATGTTTTGACGAAGGCTAGTAGTTAGTTTTCAAGTTTATCTCTTGGATTAGCTTTTGGGGTGAGAGAGTGATGACTCTCACCAGCACAAAAAGAATAGAAAAAAAAAAGCAAAGGAAAAAAGGGAAATAAAAATCATAAAATTAATATATATATTAATATACTATTAAAAATTATCAACGTTAGTGTCGGTTATGTCACGTAGGATAATCCGGTCCATATCAGCGATTTCATAGAAAAATTATTCGGGTGAACTCAATTAGCAAAGTGTGAAAATATATAAGATTCAATTAGCAAAATTGAAAAGTTAAAGACTAAGTAAAAATGAAATAAATTTGAAACTTTTTGGATAATTTTGATGAAAAGTATCTAAAGTTACATTTCTTGCCGACAACACATCCAACCTTTTTCTTTTGGCAAAGAGTGTGGACTCATGTTGCATCTGAGACCTCTAAAGTTTTTTGTCAGTGTGTTAGGTTTATAGCTTGAGAAGGTACCGGCACTTTCCCTTCTTAGGTTCCCATACAAAAAGTGCCCATATCAACAAAAACCAAGGTTCCGAGCTTCGCTTCCTCCATGCATTCCACCTGAAGAAAGTCCCTCGCCCCATGTCCCTATCAATGTCCCCACCAGCGTACAGCTGACAGAGACAGCATATTGACGTTTGGGAGTATATAATAACAAGTTGCCTTCTCAATCCGTATGCACCGGCCGGCCACGACCTTCCATTACCATGGATAACTCTCGCGTGGGCCTCCATTACATAACAGTTCAGCCCTTATCAGCTGTAGCCCCACCACCTTCGGTCCCATGAGCTTTCGAGGGCCTCGTCCGGATCATCGTCTACTCTAATTGAATTTAAACCGCCAGATTTGAGGAGACTCAGTACTGCTCACATGATGTCACTCAATCAATCTGACAATTTATAATTTAATAGATGTACTGGTCCTACGAAATGCTGGATCTCTAGCAACTCGTCTAGGAATTGTATATGAGATAAGGTAAGCATGTGAAGGTCATGAACCAGCCACTCAACTTCTTGTGAATGGTTTGAAATTGCTCTTATGAGCTTCATTTTCCTTGAGTCCAGCCCGTGAATTATTGTGACATGATCTTGAAGTCAATGATGTGAATTCTAATTAAATAAGTAGTGGGCATGTGTTTTTATTGGATGCCCAAAATTGGTGCAAAAATAATATTTTGCACATGGAGAATTCATTACAATGGAAAAAACAACTCCAATATACATCTTTTCGGAAAATAAAACGAAATTGTCAAACAACCAGTCCTTTCTCCAACTACCTCAGTTCTTCGTTATACTTAACACCGTCTTCGTCCTCGTCTGTCATCTCTGACAGACAATCATCTGAAATTTTTGCATTTTCCACACCTTTCATCATCAAAGGCTAGAAGAAGGACTCTTCGAAAGAGAGGAAGAAAATGTCTATGGAGGCCGACGGGGAAGCTGAATCCCAGGCTCGACCTTTACTTTCCTCTGAAGTATCGCCCCTTGCACAGTCCACGTCCCAAGTAGCCGTTGTAGGAGCCAACGTCTGCCCCATTGAGAGTCTTGATTATGAGTAAGCTTCCATTCCCTTCTCTTAAAAGATAGCGGCGGAAAAGTAGCCGTTCTTTCTAGTTCTTTTTGCCAAAAGAAAAGTAAGTGGACAATAATGAGGGGACTGAAGTGGTTGATGCTGAATTTGGCAAAAGCGTTTTGAATGCAGGATCTCAGAGAACGATTTCTTTAAGCAAGACTGGAGGACTAATAGCACAGTCCAGATATTTCAGTATGTGCTCATGAAGTGGCTGTTCTGTTTCTTGATTGGGGGGATTGTTAGCCTTGTTGGGTTTTGCAACAATCTCGCAGTAGAAACTGTTGCAGGCATTAAGTTCGTGGTCATTTCATATATGATGTTGGCTCAGAGGTAAAGATCCTGTCAAAAGGTTCAGTTTTTTTTGTTTGGTTTCTTTCTAGAATCTAACTGCCCAATGAAAGAAACGGATCTGAGTAATTCGAGTGGGTTGAAATTTTTTCTTCTACCTGTGGCGGTGAGGAGAATCTTATAGTGAAACTCTGTGATCATTTGCAGGTCTGTAATGGCTTTTGTTGTTTTTTCTGTATCCAACCTTATGCTCACCTTGCTCGCGGCTCTCATCACAGCTTTTGTATCATCAGCAGCTGCTGGATCGGGCATACCAGAAGTAAAGGCTTATCTGAATGGCGTGGATGCGCCAGGAATTTTTTCGCTGAAGACATTGTTTGTTAAGGTGATAGAAGGGTACTTAGTTTTGTGTCGATGATTGCAAAGTTGCACATCCATCACTCGATTATCTTTTTTGCCTATCTTTACCGTTTAAGTCTGCAACGCATCAAGCATTCACATGATATACGAATTGCAGTGCTTGATAATTGTTCTAGCACAGAATAAAGCCGTCGATTCTGGTTTTATAAGAAGCCTATGAGTAATTTTAGCCTGTGGTTGCTGCAATGGCTCTGCCTCCACCTCAGATTGTGATATTTGGTGATTTCTTTCCAGCTCTTTTAAAGAGTAGATACTTCTATAAACCTTCTTCAAATTGTTGGAATTTGACGGTTTGGACTGATTTCATCAAATGTTTAGCCCATCTAACTTGCCAGGTTTGCATTTTCTGATGTTCAGTGTTGTTAAATTGCCAGCTATGGCTCATGCAGTGGAAGGCGGTTTTCGGTTCTTTGACTCAACTTTTGCTCCTTTTGGACAATCTGAAACTTTAAATTATCATCTATGACTTCACAAAGCACAATTGTTTTTTTGTAAGAAGACATTGGTCTCATCACATGTTGGTCCTAACCGACAGATAATTGGAAGCATCTCTGCTGTGTCCTCATCTCTTCTTGTGGGAAAGGCTGGACCTATGGTGCATATTGGCGCGTGTGTTGCTTCGCTGCTTGGTCAAGGCGGGTCAAAGAAATATGGCTTGACTTCGTCGTGGTTGCGGTTTTTCAAAAACGACAGGGACAGAAGAGATCTTGTCACATGTGGATCAGCTGCAGGAATCGCCGCTGCTTTTCGTGCCCCGATTGGTGGGTTGCTGTTTGCCCTCGAAGAGATGGCATCTTGGTATGTTAATCCATCTCGCTGTACTTGACTATGCCTCCTTAAGATTGTGTTTTAGAGATTTAAGCAAGTTACCTGATGATTAACTAAGGAATCTATCATGTAATCATGGATAGCTTCATTGTTACTTTAATGTCTAATAATTTGAGTTCACTGGAGAAACTGAGTATGTGTGGGTCGTTGGTATTAACCATGAATGTGAAATCTTCTTTGCAGGTGGAGAAGTGCCCTTCTGTGGAGGGCCTTCTTTACGACGGCTATAGTAGCGATAATACTAGTAGGGCTGATTGACTTCTGCAACAGTGGAAAATGTGGGCCATTTGGTGAAGGTGGGTTAATAATGTTCGATGTCAATTCGACGGATGTCTCGTATGACCTATGGGATGTCCCCCCAGTTCTCCTCCTTGGTGTTCTAGGAGGCTTATTCGGCAGCTTGTATAATTTCTTGCTGGATAGGGTTCTCCAAGTCTACAATGTCATCACCGGGTAAGATCCTTGAAATGATGCTTTTCACTGTTAAGGAAATCACTGGAGACGATAATGTCGAAGCGCTCACTTTATGTTCTTACGATTTCTCTTTCCAGGAAATGTAGTGGGTACAAGATTTTACTTGCTTGCTTCATTTCCATCTTCACATCCTGTCTCTTATTCGGATTACCGTGGCTTTCATCCTGTCTACCGTGTCCAGCCGATGCTGACGAGCCCTGTCCTACTGTCGGACAGTCTGGGAACTATAAGAAGTTTCAATGTCCTGCTGGGCACTACAACGATCTTGCCAGCCTCATCTTTAACACAAATGACGATGCAATCAAAAATCTTTTTAGCAAAGGCACCGATAACGAATTCCAGTATTCGTCTATACTCATCTTTTTTGGCACCTGCTTTTTCCTCAGCATATTTAGCTACGGCATCATGTCTCCCACTGGCCTCTATGTGCCAGTGATTGTGACGGGCGCATCTTATGGACGTCTTATTGCAATGTTACTGGGTTCTCACTCAACTCTTAATCATGGTATTTTCGCTGTGCTTGGTGCTGCTTCCTTTCTTGGTGGAACGATGAGAGCGACGGTTTCAGCATGCGTAATCCTCCTGGAATTGACGAATAACCTGTCAATGTTACCACTGATGATGCTGGTTCTTCTAGTTTCGAAATCGGTAGCAGACGCCTTTAATAGCAACATCTACGACCTTATCATGAAGGCAAAAGGGTTCCCGTATCTTGAAGCTCATGCCGAACCATTCATGAGACAACTAACTGTCGGCGATGTGGTGAAAGGCCCACTTCAGCTATTTCATAGCATCGAAAAAGTTGGAAATGTTGTCCAGGTGCTCAGAACCACAACACATAATGGGTTCCCGGTGATTGATGAGCCTTCCCTTTCAGAATCCCCCGTTCTCTACGGTCTGATACTGCGAGCGCATCTCATAGAACTACTAAAGAAGAAGGCCTTCCTCTCCTCTACAGAGCCAACAGACATTGATGTCTCCGAGCAGTTCTCAGTAGTCGATTTTGCAAAGAAGGGATCGGGAAATGCTGACAAAATAGAGGACATAGTTGTCACCAAAGAGGAGGAGGACATGTTCTTGGATTTGCATCCATTCACTAACACTTCGCCTTACACAGTTGTGGAAACGATGTCATTAGCAAAAGCTCTCATACTTCTCCGTCAAGTTGGTTTGAGACACCTGCTAGTGATTCCGAAGATCTATGGGGTAAGTTCTTTATATGTTAACAGTCATCTAAGCACTCATTATACTAGGACAATCTTTAAAACTCTCTTTTCGCTCGAATATAATGATGCAACCGCATAGTTCGAAGCTTGGTTGATGATGTTATTATTGACCTCTTGAGTTAGATTATCTAGCTTCTGATCCAGATGTTCTTTTCGTTTGGAACAATTTTTCTGTTCCCTTTTTGTGGACTAGTTTGGTGGAATGCTCTTCGACTATAATTTCTGCATTGTTAATAATTTCTCTGAACAATACCCTCTATCATTTCCTTCTCCAAACCTCTCTCTGAATGTCGAATTCTGTGTCCACGGAGCCCGTTTGTTGCTGCTCATATATCATCCATGAACTCATCTAAGGTCGTATTTCAGGGATCGCCTGTGGTGGGGATATTGACGAGACACGATTTCATGCCAGAAGACATATTAAGCTCGCACCCGGCATTGACAAGGAGCAGATGGAAAAGATGGAGATTGACGCTTCCTCATTGGCTAAATCCACATTAGTACGACAATCTTGCATTTGAAGATAGAAAATTACTCAATCGCTAGTTGAGGAGGGGCCCAATCACGCAGCTTACGCAACTCAGCTACCAGCGGATGAAGATTGGCTCAGAGTCCTCCTGCCATATTCAATATATCCGAGCAAAGTGTTTCACTGCATATCGCCATAACGAAATTTTTATATCCCTCTACGTTGAGTTGCCAGAAAAACTGCTTCTTGAAAGGTGATGAAAGCTCTGTACTTGTAAGTTCAGTTGTTATGCTTCTCGTTATCTGGCCAAGCCATCATATTAGTTGCCCAAAAGATGAGGCCTGGCATTTTCACTTGAGCGCGGTTTTAACCTTGTACTTTCGCAAGCATAATCGTTAAATAGAGGGAGCGCTCAGATGTCTCGATGAGCAGACAGCATTTGAGAACATAGCGCATGTTGGAGCATGCCGGTGAAGCAGAGTGATTAGGAAGACTCATGCTTTGTATGACACCAAGTAGAGATAGAAACAGATAGAGAACTCTCAGGTGCCAAGAGCTATAATCCAAAGTCTTCCCATAAATGAAGGGCCGATGCCTTCTACCCGAAGTTTCACTATAAATCTTCACAAATAAAAACTGATTGGCGACATAAAAAGAGACGGAAAGACCAATCCGGCTATTGTGCAGATCAAGTAGAGCAAACAAGAAATTGATGACTGCTAAAACTGTGACTGTATTTTGGTAATGACAGATCCTGCCAGAACACTTCAATAGAACAATATCCCTAAACTTACATACCACCATACAGACATTTGCATATGATGTACGGGGGGAGAGAGAGAGAGAGAGAGAGAACTGTGATACCCAAGGCTAAGGAAGAAATGAATTTATCATGAGTCTTAAACTCCAAATGAAGCTTTCTTGGGGTAACAAACTAGAGAGACAAGCATAACCATTCCATGTGTCTAGACAAATGATCGATTTATCTCAACGCATTCTGCTGCACGCACACATTTGAGAACTGACACTGACTACCCTCTCCTCACGCTCTTGAGATAATCCACCCTTATCCCCCACAACTCTTCACCCACGACATTCATATCAGGCCGATCCAATCGTCCAGGCGCGGCACACTGAAAAGCCAAACTAAAAATCCTCATCAGAATATCTCTATCCACTCTTTCCTCCATTCTCGGGTCCATGAGGTCCAGGACATTTCCTTCATTGAACTTCCTGAAAGCCTGTACACATAGTAATGCATTAGCTATGGACTGAATCTTAATGAGAGAGCGAATTTATTGTCCACCTACAGGAGCGAGTTTTAGCTTACCCATCTAAGTGTCACCCGTTCATCGACTGGCTTCTTTGCATCGACAGGTCGACGTCCAGTTAAAATCTCTATGAGCAGGATCCCGAAAGAGTACACATCGCTTTTGGGGGTGAGCTGATAGGTTCTCATGTACTCTGGGTCAAGATAACCCACTGTGCCTTTCACTTTGGTGGAGACGTGAGTTTTATCGGTGTCGCCTGCACCTAGCCTTGCAAATCCAAAATCCGCCACCTTAGCCCTCATGCTTTCAGTCAAAAGAATGTTGGATGACTTCACATCTCGGTGGATGATTTGCTTCTCTGCAAAGCACAATAAAAGAAAACAAGGAAAAGGAAGGCTGTTAAATGTGGGTTTAAGAAGTTTTTAACATGCTGCAAAGCTTTCAGGATGATGCATCAGTACACAATTCAAACAGGTTTTTGCTCATAGCATGATGTATTGATTCAACATGCTTCATGAAAAATTTGGAGTAAATTTGCTGATGAGGATTTCAGCAACATGTGCAAGAAGGGGAAGTTTCTTCACCTGAGTATAAGTGCAGATAAGTCAGGCCATGAGCAACATCAATTGCAACTTCAAGCCTTTGATTAAAATCAAGGATTCTCCCGTGTTGACCTACAATAAAGTCAAGTGAGATGCCTGCAATGTTGTTCTGCCCAGAGAAAAGAGATGGTTTTCACAGTTAGTAATCTCACCATCCAAATGTTCTCTAAGAGTACCGTTTGGCACATACTCTGTAATAATAAGACGCTCATTTCCTTTCTCAATATAACCAAGTAGCTTCACCAGACTCCGATGTTCGATTTTTGAAAGAAGCTGAACTTCACTGCTAAATTCAGTTCGCAAACTCTCAAAGTGTTCCTGCACAGAAGATTTGCAATTGAAAATGTCTAGAGATTGCTCTCATTGCCTTTATCCAAAACCCAATTCATACATGACATTACATGGGAAGTGGGTATAACCTAGTTTCCCACTCTAAAGTTGAGTCACATTTTAGCTGCAATTTAAACGAAAAATGCAGATTGAATAATGTAATGTTGACTTGACCTTGTCAAGAAAACACAATATATTATAATGAAGGAGAACCGGACCGAAAATATCAAACAGCCAATCCTACTCTGACAAAAAATTAGAAAATGGGAATTTAATTGTCTAGTATAGCTAATGAAAGAGACATGATCCTAGCATGCACAGACAACAAGCCCATTTCCATGAATGGCGACGAATCGTCAACCATTTTGTGCAATTATCTTTTGGAAAATGCATGCATCATGTAATGAAATAATAAAATTCTTCAAAGTATAAACCAGAGTGTTGCAGGTAACTATGTTCTGCGGAATTAAACATTCTTAAACCTTCTGGACTCTTTTGGAAAATGTATGATGAATCATGTAATGAGATAATTAACACTTCAAAGCATAAACCTGAAAGTTGCGGGAAACTATGTTCTCTGGAATTAAACATATAACCTTCTGGACTCTTCTGGTAATATCAGCAAAAGTGGTTCATCAAAAAATTGGCACCAGCAGAATCAATTATAAAGAGGAAATCAGCAATGCGACTCACCTTCTTTGCTCGTTTTATGGCAACAAACTGCCCACCTTCTAATTGTGCCTTATACACAGTTCCGAATCCCCCTTCTCCTATTTGCATCGAGGGAGAGAAATTGCGAGTAGCTTTCAAGATTTGACTTAAACTGGGATGCAATGATCCAAGTCTACTAAGTTTTGGGGACATGGAAAATCTGGATGGACTAGGCGGCACCCGAAGTGGACTCCCTGGAATCTTTTCAGGTAAAGAAACCTTTTCAGGAGCAGAACTCTCTTCCGATAGAGGAGTAGAATTTACTGGAACGAACAAAAACTTTTTATCACTAACCAGCCCATTGAAGAATTTGATTTAGCTATCAAATTGAACACTCATTCTAGTCAGAGACGAGCATAAGAATTTCTATATGAAGAATTTTTCACAGTGGTATTCCAACAAGATCTAAGGAAGTACCTGAATTCAGATCCTTTGGAAGGACAGTGTGAGCAGCTTCTTTTCTTTTTCTCTGGAAGCAGGGACAGACTAAAACACAAGATAGAGCTAAAACTCCAGGTATTACCAAGCTGACACTTTTATGGGTTGAAAGAAAGTTTTGACTTTTCTTCTCTTCTTTCTCATGGCTCTGTCCATCAACTTTGTCCACACTAAATTCTGTCTGCAAAAACTTTCTTCCTTCATGAAAATGCGTTCGAACTGACCCCCCCAGAAATCATAAAAGGAAGAAAAGATGAGAATCTGGTAAGAATGAACCTAGATAATCGTTGCACATAAGACAGTTCAAAAAGTCTCAACCACTTAAAAGCACATCCCAAATATTAAATCCATACCTAGAGAAAGATTAATCCCAGAGCAATTAGGTCCAGGGTAATCCTTAAGGTCGCAACCATCCTCAGAGTGATATTTGAGAGTATTGCAGAACTGATTTTTGTCTACTATCTCTTCATTAATGTAAAAGAATTCACCACCAGAATAACTTGAATATGCCAGTCGATCAGCACCACAAACCTTCGACTTCAAGTAAAAATCAGTGGCAGATATCCTCAGCAGCTGTGGGAGCAGCAGGAGTATTGTTGCAGCTATTGCCATTGTCGATTAGTACATATATCAAAGCCTCTATCTTCAATAGATAAATACAAAGGCATCTAACATCCCAATATCTCAAGCAGACAACCCAAACTAAGAAATATCAATGAACCCAACAACCAAGAGTATAATTAGGGCTTCAATTTCCCCTATCAGGTAATTCAACTATTCATGACCATTTTACGCCATCAGAAATCTTCAAATGGCACAGAGATTCAACTTCAAGTATAGAGAGAAGAGAAGGAAGCAGCTGAAAGCTTAATAGCCACACTCCCTGAATTTGAGGCCTTTTAGAAACTACACAAAAGTTTCACTGGCAGCAAACTCCAAGACTTTGAAAACACCGAGTTCAGTTTCTCGCCATAACTGCGAATCAATTAGATGCCTTGAAAAACCCAATTCACAGAACTACAAAAAGATCGAGACCCAATACAAAAGGAAAGCCAATCTTCGCTTCATGTGCTTTACAACCCAGGAATTCTTGAAGCACTGTCTAGATAGGGGACCATAATTCCATAAAATCCTTACATGCCCACCCAGCAAAAACCTATCTTCATGAGGGAAAAAAAGAAACAACTTCCTGAACTCACTCTCCTCAATCTCCCAAAATCTGAACTGAATCCAGCATCCCAGAATTCCCAAAGTTTCCTCCTTCTCCTTCACCCCAAAAGCATAGACTTCACACAGAAGACAGCCCAAACACTAATCAGAAGATTGAGGGGTGAGATTTGTCAAGCTCCAATCGTCAACCCCTCCAAGCTCCTGAGCTCCCACAGGGTAACAAAACCCACCATGAGATGCCGCTTTCTTTGATCTCACATCATCTCCCAGAGTGTTAAATAAACAAGGAAGCACAAACCTGAAGAGTTCCCCCCTCAAAGAAAATAAAGGCGGCTGAAGCTGGAGACAACGCCTCTCCGCTGTGAGACGTTTGTCTTTATTGCCCCTCTTTATAGGTGTGAAGAATTGGATGGGAAAGCTTTACAGGTGTGAAGAAGAATTAGATGGGAAAGCTCTCCATGACCGGCCTATGTACAGACGTAGACGAGGATGTAAGAAGGGGCCGTCTACAAGGCTACAAGCACACGCAGGCGTTTTGAACAGTTTCCACGGGTCGGACAATTTTGACCGGTCTCGTGGGTCGCTTGCTTCCCTTTGGTGGCCCTCCTCAATGGTATTTTGTCTATTTTAATCTAGCCACATGACCCCAAGAATTGATTGATTGATTGCTCATCTCTTTTAACCATTTACTTTTGGCTAAATTTCAAGCATATTCCCTATTTTTTGGAAAAATTCCAAATAAAGACCCGAAGTGAATCTATTTTCTCAAATAAGAATTTTAAGTGAATTTTGTTTCATGTAAGGACCTGTAGTAGACCAATTATTTCAAATAAAGACTCGAAGTGAATTTTGTGTCAAATAAAGACGCGAAGTGATCGAGTTAATCTCTATTGAGGACCTTAGCTCGGCGCAGACATTTTCCCAATTAAAATAGGGGCAATTTTGTCGAAATTTGTGATTGGAAAAAAAGAAAAATTATAAATTAATTAAGTTTAGGTTATTCATTTAGATGTTTACGTTTTCTTCTTTCTTCTCCCTCACTGCTCCTCAACCAGATCAATGCCCGATCATCGTCACGACTCGATTCTCATCGCTCTTTGCCTTGCTCAACCGGCGGAGAATTTGGTTTTCCGCAAACAAACAAAGAAGCATCTGGTTTTCTTCTTGTTTTTGAATTTGTGCCTCAACCGGCGGAAAATTTGGGTCTTCGACTTTGCGGAGGATGGGTACAAGGAATGAGGAGAACTTCGGTCTTTGACTTTGCAGAGGATGGGTACAAGGAACGGGGAGACCATAGAAAACCTAGGATTTTTTTTGTTTCTGTTTTAGGATTTGTTAATTTTCCCTATATTTTTTTTGGACAAAATTGCTCAAACTCTAGTAGTCGGAAATGTCACATGCTTGATAGCCAGCTAATAATTAGCTGACTAGCAAGCTCAGGCTCTTATTTAAAATTGATTCAACCACTTCGACTCCTTATTGGAGATAATGGGTCCACTTTAGGTGTTTATTTGACACAAAATTCATTTCGAGTCCTTATTTGAGAAAATTGATCAACTTCATGGCCTTATTTAGAATTTTCCCATGTTTTTTTAGTGAAAGTGGCATGAAACATTTATCCTTCCTCGATGGAGGCTCCACTCTTAGTTGACCCACGAGAATCCGAGGATCCGACCCCTGTCGATTTTCTTGGAAAATGGGTTCCATCCGGATGGATGAATTTCTCTCTCTCTTCCGTTTTAGTTTTCCCACGCGATCACGCAATTGACAATTTGACCCACGAGCTGCATTCGGTCCTCGTTCTTGCGGAGGAAGCAAGGGGACGAAAGATGTAGCACCCATCATGGCCCAACTCCAGCAAGCAGTGTTCTCCACAAGTAATGATCTCTCCAGCTCAGATGTGACATTGAATTTTGTTCGCTCTTTTCGGGGGCAACTGCTGCTAGTCAAAGTCTTCAAATTGTCAGGAGGGGCATCAAGAAAACTAATGAATTTTTCCAGAAAACGTTTCAAGAAATCAAGCTTAGAAATGTCCTCTCGCGGTTGTTAAGGACATGTGATTTTGTTGTCAATCTAGAAGAACATGTTGGGTCCATTGACAATTCAAAAGCTTTGGAGCGGGCGGCCAAGATATGGTCTTGAGGATGGCGTTTTGAGTGCTCGAAGCGTTTAACCACTCTAGCTTTTTGTATGGTATGTATTCTTTATTGGGAAAAGGTCGCACAATGCCGCGAATCTACAATCATGCTTGCATTGAGCGATTATCAAAACCAAAGCACGGTTATTTGCATAGGCCACCTAAGTCATGTCCTTACACTCTCATGAATCTCGAATTCATGGAATACCCACTTTGATCCTGTGGACGGTGGAGTCAGAGGTCGGAAGAGTGGTATAAACATGAGATTGTGCTTACACGTCATTCGTCACTGCGATCGTAACTGAGTTTTGTATTCGATTCAAATACTTGATCCATGTCGTGACAAGGCGCGTCGGGGGGTGGGGAAAGGGAGGAAAGCGCCCCGTGGTTTCGGCGAGCGCCTCAACTTGCTTGCGACGGTGTAAAAAGGCCGCACGTGGTGTTGAAAAGCTTTGAACTTACACAGTGGTTGGGAACCGAGTGGAAAGAATCTGACTACATGTGCGCGCACGAAAAAATATCAAAGTCCCTGCACACGACAATAATTGATGGCCTCCTTCCCCTTCGGAATTGGACAAATGGAGGAGGAGGAGGGGAGGCAGGCATTGCGGGTTGGGGTGGGGGTGGGGCCTCGCCAGGAAAATCCCAAGAAAGCACATGGAAAGACCGGTCGCGGCGGTCGGCCTGCAGGGCTTGTTGGCTTTTTGTGTGGATGTTGCTGCGCAGTGCTTGATGGGTTAGGGCAACTCGAGTCTTGGAGAACCTTTTTCTATTCAGCATTGTTTTTGGGGGGGTGGAATCTTGGTTCAAGTTTGATTTTTCTAGGGTTCAGGCCAGATGAAACTTGAGAAATTTCAGGAGCGGCCGAAAAGGGGGGTGTGCTTCGAGTAATATTTTTCTCTGATCTTCTCGTGCGTGTTCCAAAAAAGTTCAGCATTCCAAAAGGAGAGACTTACGATGGAATTGGCGTTGGCTTGTTTCGTGAGAAAAAAATGTTGTTACGGAAAGCCCTATGGCATTAGAAAGAGAAAACAATGAACCGGCAAATGAAATGTGTAATCTCCTCTTTAAGGAGATCAAAGGTCATTCTCCAAAATCACTTCTAACTTCCGCCATCTCATTGCTCCAATTCGAGTTGCTAGCTTAAATTCAGTTCAATACGGCAAAGGAATTGGAATTAGAAAGGTAACAGGATGAGCTAGCATAAATCCAATACCGATAATTTAGGTAGATGCAAACTGATCGTCGAAAGAGACAAGTCGCTTTCATCGACCTTTCACTCAAGTCATCTTACTTCAAATTGGAGTTCCTTAGAGTCTTCATTAGAAGTTACTCGCATCAACTCACAAATTTTACAAGTTTTTTTAACTGTTCATCTATGTTTGGATATGGCAAAGGAATTGGACGAGAGAAAATGAGAGTAATACGACTTGGCAAGCATAAACCTTTTTTTTTTAGTCTAGATTTTTAAAATTTTGGATTTGCGAGATTTGTTACCTTTCTATCCTTCTTCTGTACAAATATGGACATATGAACTCACATTTTCCAATGGCTACTCTTTCCATGTAAGAAGAGGGTGGGGGGTTCGAATCCCCATTTTCTCGAGGGAGTTGGGTGAAAGACGATTTTGTTTCTAAGTATTGGTTTCGAGTCCTACGCTCTACATGGAGGGAAGGCAAAAGTCGAAAGTAAAAATTATCTTAGAAGTCGAGTAAGACTGACAAAAAAAAAAACTCACATTTGAATTTTTTTTGAGAAAATTAAACAAATGAATGAAGAAAAAGAAAAAATAATTATTGCTTTAAACAACCAAGGCAGATGCACCTTAATGTTTTATCTATTGCTTCTTCTTTTTCCGCATTTTGACACCTCGGTTAATGACAAAGTTTACAACGGCAAACGAATTGTGAATCACAATATATCCTCACAATTGTCACAAAACACATTCTCACTTATTAAACTCTCAATATAATGGTGTTTACACATATTATTGAAAACTCTCATGATCTCTCTAAAGTATTTTCTGGTGCACACAGAAACCTCCACCCAAGCTCTTCTATTTATAGTGGTGGACTTCCACCCAAGTTAAGAATTATCCTTAATTAATTGACAATCCCAATTAGAAATATCCCCATTGATTTGAATTATTTTAATTGGGCAATTACCAAAATTGATTTCATCCTAGTATGTTTCCTAAATAAAATTCCTTATTTAGGATTCCTTCTTTTCAGCGGCCTACCATGATAGGATTTGTTCCGATTAGATATTCTTGATGAGCAATCATCAAGATATTTCAAATCGACTCTCGAATACATTAGACTGCTCCCAACAGTTGCCCCACGACCGGAGCACCTGTTATAAAACCAAGGGTACCAAGGACCTCGGCCGTCGGATCCATTCGAATGTTAACCAAATCCAGGTCTCTAGTGATCACTTTTGACATCAAGTGGACCGAACCCAAATCCTCATCTGCCATATCAGGCATGTAGGGGATGGATACGAGACCCTCGGCACCCAAGATTTCGGAGTCAGGATGGTTTTCCCTATTTCAAAACCATTTCAAGATTTTCTCCTTTATACATGGGGAATGCCAAGCACTTAAAAAAAATATTTCTAAATTATTTTTTTCGCCCCGGAGATATCTTTCAAATTAGAAAAACAGTTGCATTGGGCAAATGGACCGTTAATAAACAGTTATGATTGGAGTATGCAACGAGAATTCCGAGTTCGCAAGCATTTGCCTTCTTTAAATTGTTTTTCCCATATAGTCAAAGCTCATTTATGAGAAAGAGAAAAAAAGGAAAGGAATTTCTCTTTCTGATTTCCGTTCGATCGCTCTCGTTTCCCGTCGAATTCGTGGACTCCGATCCATTATTTGTCCTCGTAGCATCTTCGAGCAGCCAAACGGGACATCCTTCGATAGTACTGACCGACAGCTTATTAAAGGAGACAAGTGAGATCGATGCATTCCATGATGTCGTGGATTGGCATGCACTCTCTCTTTATGATCGAACTGGAAAAATCGATGCAAAGTCCTTGTCGATGGTACAGCTGATAGTGAAACGAAACCACTACCTCAATGAGACAGAAGCCGTACGACATGACGCTCCTCATTGTGGTAGTAATTGCATGGAATGAATCATCAATACCACCATCGCTGTCGCGTGAAAAAAGAGAATAAATCCCGCCCGTTGATCATAAGATAATTAGGTTATCGTGTCTCACGATATTATATATAAAAAATTATGAGAAATTACAAGGAACTACGACTCAAGGATCTGCTCCTCGGAGTATCGTAAAACTGCCCCTTTGCGAGATCAAAGGACCAAGATCGAGCGTGAGACGGATTGACCCACCTCTTGTGGCTGAGTGTTTAGTACAATTTTTTGGAAGAATCAATCCTGACCAATGAACTTTTCATTGGATATTTATCGAGTCCTAAACATATTACATTTATATCAATTCAGTTCTAAACCTTTTATTTTGACTAATTTATTCCTACACGTTTTGACAAGCCGCCAATTTAGCCCATTCCAACAATTTTGATCGAAAATTGCTGACGTAGATATTGGCCATGCCACATAAATCAGCTGATGTTGACGTAGTTATTTTTTGAATTTTTTATTTAATTATTTTTTCCTCTCTTTCTTTCCTCTCTTTTTTGTCCTTTTGCTGTGGCTAGTGTCGCCCAAATCTAGGGGGCCCATCATGGCCGCCGGTGAGGCCAACCTCACCATGGCCTCACCTAGATCTGGGCAATAGTGAAAAAGAAAAATTAGAAAAGAAGGAAAACATAAGAAAAGAAAAAATAAATTCAAAAAAAAAATTATCCAGGCTAATATTGATAATGTCACGTAAGATAGTTGGTGTCCATGTAAACTATTTCCAGCCAAAATTGAACGGATAAACTAAATTTGGTAAAACGTCAAAAGATTATGACTAAATTGATATGATTAAAATGTTTAGTACTGAATTGGTACAAAGTTCCAGACCTTTTTTTTTTTTTTTTGGTAATTTGTCAATTTTTCATGAATATTTCCGAGTCTTCCCCTTCTTTGAGATAGGGAGCTCCAAAACATTTTTCTATATTGCTCTCCTGACCGAAGCTTCCGCGGCCACCGCTGACCATAGAGAGTGGTCAACTAAAGTTATCACCTTTGAAAGAACTACCGGACTGTATCGTTCGTGAGCGAGGCCGAAGTTGGTCAATCTTTCGTCGACGTCGGATTCTGACCGATTTCGGTGGTGACCAGCGGAAGATTGGCAGAAAGATGTCGCAGAGAAAGGTCATTGAGGGGGAATAAGGCCGCGTCCATTATAGGTCAATGAATTGGTAAATCAAAATTGAGGATAAATATATATGGAGTAAATCACCCAAAAAAAAAAAAATGATCGTGCGAATGTTAATTCAATTCTAAACCTCTCAATTTAGTCAATTTAATATAATATTTTGACAATTTGCCGATGTACCTTTTCCAGACGTTCTTGACGGGAAATTATTAATGTAAACACCGGTTGTTATACATAACACTATCGGTGTTGGCTTGGACAAACTTCATAATCTTTTAATTATTCTGAAATTTTACTCTCTTTTTTTCTTGTTTCCCTTCACTAATATATGGCCTTGGTGGTGGCCGACAAAGATCGCCGACTACAGGCAAGGGCTTTGCAACCCTCGACCAGTTGTGGTGAAGGCAATCTCACTTGGCAAGGAAGTTGCGGCCATCGCCTGATGTGGGCGAGCGTCGTGAGCCCTCGTCAACCCACAATAAAAAGGAAAACAAAACAAAATTTCTAAAAAGAAATTTGCAAAAAAAAGTGCACATTAGTGCCTTGATGTGGGCGACTTTATTAAGTAAGACAGTCGGTATATATGTCAACGATTCCCGATTAAAATTGGGTAGAATGACTACATTAACAAATCGTCAAAAAAATTTAAAATTAAACTGGTCAAGTTATAAAATTTAGGATTGAACTAATATCCAAATAATAAAGCTAAAACTTTTTAAAACTTTCTCAATTTTTATGCAATGCTTTCACTGTAGTTATTTGCGAAAGAAAGAACTCAAAAGGAAAAGGAAAAGGAAGCACGAAGAGGACAAAGAGCTAATAATCTAAACAAAAGAAGAAATTTTACATCAATTCAACTCAAGAAAGAGAAACTACAGATGTAGACTTTGGCAATCTGTCAACGTCTAAAGGGCAAAAGAGGTACGTAATCTCGTACTTTCCTCTTTGCACGCAAGATCGGACTTTGACATGGGCCGACTCGAAACGAGCTCGATTCAGTAAGGATCGCGACCCTCACTTAGCCTCGCGCGATCTTGGGGAGGCCATTATCGACACTAGTGAGGCTGAAAAGCCCCTCACTGGAGCTCGATGGCCATAGTGAAAAAATGATATAATAGAAAAAAGTAAATAAAATTCAAAATAATTATCCACGTCAATATTGGCCGTCTCATATAAGACGGTCAGGTCAACATTCACGTAAGCAATTTTCGATTAAAAGTGACCGGATAAATTAAATTGAAAAATATCAAAAGATTTATAATTAAATTGATATAATTGAAAGGTTTAGCACTGAATTGATATAAACGCGAAACATTGAAAACTTTTTTGGTAATTTTTCTCGATTCTTCATGAATATTTCAAAGTCTTCTCCTCATTTGAGGTGAGGAGCTCCAAAACATTTATTATATTGCTCTCCCGACCGGAGTTTCCGCGGCGGCCGCTGACCATAGAGAATGGTCAGCCTAAGTTATTGCTGCGAAATGAGCGACAGGGACCGTATCGTTCGTATGCGAGACCAACGTCGGTCAATCTTTCGTCGACGTCGAACTCTGACCGAGTTCGGTGGTGACGAGAGGAAGATTGGCGGAATAATGTACCGGAGGAAGGTCATCGAGGGGGGAGAAGGTCGCGGCTATTATAGGTCAATGGATTGATAAATTAAAATTGAGGTCAAATTTTTATAGGGATAATTACGAAAGAAAATTATAAATCAATGGCTATTCAATCATAAATCTTTTAATTTAGTCAATTTATTTCAAAACCTTTAGACAATTTTCTAATTTGGTCATTCTGTTCAAGGCCAGATCTTGCGAGGGAGTCATGGTGGTCGCCTGACGAGAACAAAGGGTCACAAGCTCTGGCCAATCCACAATAAAAAAAAATTGTAAAAAAGTCGAAAAAAAAATTGCAAAAATTATCAATGTCAATATTAACCATACCATGTGGAACAATTGATGTACACGTCTGTAATTTTCTAGCCAAAATTGATCGAAAAGACTATTTGGCAAACCTTCAAAAAATTTATAATCAAATTTGTACAATCGAAAAATTTAGTATTGAACTGGTATTCAAACAATATATTGAGGACTTTATTATCATTTTCTCGATTTTTATGTGATGTTTTTGCCGTAGTCATTGGTGAAAGAAAGAACTCTGAGGAAATGAAAAATGAAACACGAAACGATGATGAAGAACTAGTCTAGACAAAAGAAGAAATTCCACATCAACTCAAGTCAACAAAGAGAAATTGCAGAAAAAGAATCTGTGAAACTAACGCCTAAAGAGAGCAAAGAGGTACATTATCTCGTACTTTCCGCTCTGCATGCGAGATCGGGTTTGCACATGGGCCAGGGCCGAAACGGGCTTCATCCCAGACCTATGAAATTTCTGGGCTTAGATGTCGGGTCAGAGTAGGCTGAGACCCCGACCCGACACCGATGGCCATGCCCAAAGCCTATTCGCCAAAGCGGTCGACGAAATTTCAATGGATCTTTGTCGAATAGAAAATCCTAAGGAGACTGTTCGGATAATCGAGTACGAGTTTTTTGCAACCACACATGATGCGAATGCTGACTTTCAACGGGGGTGGATTGGATTTCGGTCAAATTCGTTCCTATCCAATCGCGGTCGCAACTCGTGAAAGATCCAAATAGGCCCATCGAATTGCAAGAAACAAAAGAAGCCCGCAATCGATCCTGGCCGACCTCTTTATCGGCTCGGCTTATCCATAGGCAATGTCAAGACATTTATGACGTCACCGTGGACCACCCAACGGGTGGTCGAACGCTGAACCCTCAAACCCCTTCCGGATTTAAAGCAAGGGGAGTCGCTATCTCTTGCGAAGAGATTTATTGATTGTCACAATCTCGATATATCGTGATGGGCTTACTGATTTTGGATTTTAAGGCTTTTAACCGATGCGATAGCTCAATTTATAATCATGCAAAACCCTTACAGTAACATGAACTATTCACTAGTGCGGATGGCGCTCCCTGGCAGTCTACATCTAGGCAACATTCAAGCGGAACTATTGAACGAACTTGATAATTTTTGGAATTTTTCATATTATGTTAGTCTGAAGGTATGTTGGTCTTGTTTGGCTTTTTTTTCTTATGGAATGGGCACTCAAATCTTGTGAATCAGCTACTCCTAAGGATACACGCAAAAATTGCAAGATTTATGTGAACCGATAAAGCTCTACTTGTGGGTGGTGGACATGACCGCAAGATGGATATGAGCAGATGATTGGATAACTTGATGTAAGATCCATTAGATTCAAACTAAACACTCAATTTAACAAATCCCCTGGAGGTTGAAAATAATGTTCATTCTTATCTTAGCCCAAAGAGGCCCAATGAAACAAATTGAAACCTTAGTTGAGAAAAAATGGAAAATCCATTTAAAAAAAAAAAATCTACTGTTTCTTCGTTAGATTTAATGTATAATGAATCAAAAAATCAAAGCAATTGACAACAACAAATCGTACTACAAAAGAAGTATAGGAATTGCCATTTTTCGATGGAGAAGCTGCATGGGATCTAATGGAAGCATCCCCTAACATCGACCATTTAAAAAGACCGCCCATTAGCCTTAGAATGTCATTAATTTTGACCTTAAGACTTCTAGGTATATGATCCACGAAAAGTGATGTGTGGAGAACATACTTAAGGAATTGACTTATCTTATAAGTAGAGTAACAAAAAAATTAAAAAATTCCGACCCATAAAGAGAAATTATAATTCCTCGAGTTATGTCTCTAATTGGTTGGTGACTAAATATAAACATCGTACGCTTACAAACTTAACTAAATATAAACATAGGAGATATCTAGGCACGAAATCTTCTTGATTAGGAATGGAGGAAAAAATATCTATCTATTTATGGAAACACGCGTTTTCCCTATTTTCTGATTTTTTTTCTTTTATAATTTTGGAAGATGCAAGGGAATATTCTCTTCGGAATTCCCGCGCCTAATCATTTGTATTGAGCTTTAATCACAAACGGACACGTGGCGAGCACCTACCGGATCGACCATTGTAGCTTGCTTTCTCACTCAACAGGTGGCCCTTCTCCTTGCCAACTAACATGCGAAGTTGCGAACGAGTGACGTTTCTGGGATCCATCTAGACACCCCCGCCGACCAATGGTCTGTGCTTTTCAGTGCCTTGTCTTAGTCCACCGTACGTTCTAACTAATCTTCTTGAAAAGGAAAAAAAAAAAAAAAAAAAAAAAAAAAGAACGATTTTGCATTGTATGATTCCTAAAATGAGTATGCATTTTCGAAAAAAATTGGATGATGAAATTTATACGCGTAGTCTTTTTTATGACTTCTTTCTAGTCTTCTTTTGACTTGACTGCTATTTTTTTTTTTATCGAGACTTGCATTTTTCAGTAAATTAGAAAACTAAATGAATAATCCCGATTACCGTATTTGCATGTGAAAAAATGACATAAATTATCTCTGAAATCCGGTTCAATGTGTGACGCCGTCCATGAACTTTTGATTTGTTTAATACAATCCTTAAACATTAATTCAATAGTCAATATTGTTTTCAAAGTTTCAATTTATTAAGTGTGGTCCCTTAACTTTGGTCCAATATTCAATATGGTCCATGAATTTTTGAATATTTTTATATAATTTAGGGGATCGCATTGAATATCTACCAATAGTTTATAGATCATATTGAACAAATTTAAAAGTTTATAAATGACAATACACATTGGATTAAAATTCAGAAATCACATTACATGAATTAAAAAATTCAGACAAAATATTGTATATTAAAAAGGGAAAATTCCCAATAAGGACCCAAAGTTGACCAATTTTCTCAAAGAATGACCCAAAATGAACTTTGTGTCAGATAAAGATCTAAAGTGGACCCATTGTCTCAAATAAGGACCCGAAGTAGTTGACTCAATTCCAAATAAGAATCTAAGCTTGCTGGTCTGCCAAATATTCGACGGCTATCAAGTATGTGACATTTTTGACGACCAGAGTTTGGGCAATTTTGTCCAAAAAAATATAGGGAAAATTAACAAATCCTAAAACGGAAACAAAAAAACCCTAGGTTTTCTATGGTCTCCCCGTTCCTTGTACTCATCATCTGCAAAGTCAAAGACTGAAGTTCTCCCAATTTCTTGTACCCATCCTCCGCAAAGTTGAATACCCAAATTCTCCACCGGTTGAGGCACGAATTGAAAAACAAGAAGAAAACCATATGCTTATTTCTTTGTTTGCGGAGACCCAAATTCTCCGCTCAAGGCGAGGAGCAACGAGAATTGAGTCGCGACGATGACTGGGCAACGATTTGGTTGAGGAGCAGTGGGGGAGAAGAAAGAAGAAACATCTAAATGAATAACCTAAACTTAATTAATATAGAATTTTCCCGCTTTTTTCCAATCACAAATTTTTGACAAAATTGCCCCTATTTTAATTGTTGGAAAATGTCTGCCGATAAACTAAGGTTCTCAATAGAGATTAACTTGATCACTTTGGGTCCTTATTTGATACAAAATTCACTTCGGGTCCTTATTTGAAACAATGAGCCCATTTCGAGTCCTTATTTGACACAAAATTTACTTTGAGTCCTTATTTGAGAAAATAGATTCATTTCGCGTCCTTATTTGGAATTTTCCTATTAAAAATGAGATTCAAGAATCGTTGGTGCTATTATTTCTTGAGATGCAAAAGGGAAATAAATGAAATATTCCGTTATCTTCCACGTAATGATATTCTATTTAGACCTATTTGATTGGATACGGGATCCCGTGAGGAAACTAATAAATAAACCAGATGTCATGCATTAGATGCACAAAATTCAATCAAAAAAAATAGAAGGTTCCTCCATAAACACAAAAAATCATAGGATACCAGGATGTCTGGGGCCACGGTGGAGTCCACGTGTCACACTAGCTGAACACATGTCTCTGTGCTGTAAAACGATTCATAATAAAATAATAGGGGAAATTCTAGATTTGCCCATTATTAAATGACCCAGCCCATTTATTTTATTTGGGGGTTGGCAAGGAAATTATATTATAAGGTGAGCCCATTAATTTAATGCCGTAAAATTTTTTATTTTAACAAGGACCTTTCTAGATGCAACACATGTTGTCTCCTTCATTTCTTCCGATTTAAATTATCCATCATGGTAGATTTGCCCCCACAATCAAACATAACCTTGACAATTTATACAGTTTAATCTAAACTATGTAACACTTTTATTTAACATTTTAAATTTTTAGAATAATTGACCGAGCATTAATTTTCAATTTTAATTTTCCCGTAAAAATTATTTGAAAGAAAGTAGAAAAGGAAAAGTGAACAACCTTTTTCCTTTTTTTTTATTCGACCTTTGCTTTAATTTATCCAAACGGATGAAAAAAGTGAAATCTGAGAATACGAAGGATAAAATAATAAAAGCGTGAAAAGTCATGTTGCGGTCATGCGAGCACGGGCGCGTGGCATCATCGAAATTGACTCTTCGCCACCCAGCATATGCTGCCCGAATAATTCCCCCAATTTCCCGCTCTCGCAAGCTATAATCAGCGCGGCTTTTCGTTAAACGGAAAAGCAATTACCGGACGCGCGAGTACGGACTCCACAGCTATACTCTCCACTCCGTTTCGACACGTTTCGCAGAGTCGGCGAAGATGCGCCACGCGCTGGACCAGGCCCGTCGACCTGATTTGCCCCCTCCTCCGCCGGTCATCCGAGTGCAGCGACTCGTGACGGCACATGCTCTTCGGTAATTTAAGGACAAATACAGTTTGTCCTTTTCGCGACGATGGCAATTGACAATGCATATTGCAATTTTCAAATCCGACCCGAAAGTGAAAATCAATAAAATCTTTTTTCAAGTCGATTATTGTAATTTAATAGTTTGGACTGTGATAGATACCGAGAATGCATTTCTATTTTCTACCTACTTTCTGGACAAATGACGTAATTAGTTTCACGATATGATTTTTTGAGTTGCAGTCACGGTACGGTACTAAAAACAAAATTATATAATGGCATAAGTAGACAACCAAATTTAATGAAGACGCTCACCTTCAGTGAGACATCAATACATCAGAATATGCTAGGAGGGTAATAGGTCGGCAATTGTCTTTGATAATATTTGTCAGAGGAAATAAAGAAAGAGCCTAATCAATCAATCCATCGAGACTCGTCTTAGCTCAAAACTTAAATTAATGAGTTATGAGCAGATTATCATATATCAATTGTTTCACATCATGTCAATCTTCGAAATGAAACTTTTTAAATGCCATTTATACGTTTTATTTTGCGGGCCCACAAATCAAAAATGATTAAGTCGAGCGCATTTTTTTTAGTAACTAAAGCTGTATTCTTAAGGTTAAAAAATCTGGTAAAAGTAAATGTGGTGTAGCTTCTTTTATTTTTATTTTTTTATCGAAAGAAAATCCATCTTCAAAATTTTTGAAATAGTATCATTCTATAGAGTTGCGTTGAAATGAAATATTCAATCTCGGCTTACCTAATTTTTTTCCCCAAGGAACTTAATGGGGACTAAACTTACTCTTTTAGCCTAAATATTTTTTAGGGGAAAATTCACAAAAAATCCCAAATTTTATCAATTGCAACACGTTTACCTCAAAACTTTATAATAAAAACCTCAAACTTATATTTACGTGACATATTTATAACTAATGTTAAATTTTTGAGTTAAATATCTTATATAGATATAAGTTTGGTGCAAATGTATTATACTGTATAAATTTGAGATAAATACATCACATTGGGCATAATATATAAGGTTTCTAATAGCTTTTACTTAATTTTTCATTCATTCATTTCGTAAGTGACACGAGAGAATCTTTATATGAAAAATACTTTTCAAATTATGCCACCTCGGACGGAGGCGCCAATCCAGCCTCTAAATCAAAATCCAAAATGGAAAATGTTTAAAAATTTATTAAGCGCTGTATACGACCTGGCCCCCAACCCAATTCCCCGGGCGAGTACGCAATGGATTTGCGTACTCGAGGCGAGTAGCCGATCTCCCCGTCCGCCGACGTGCACCGCTCCCGCAAACGCAAATGCACACAAAAATAGTCCTTCCTCCCTCCCCCCACGTCCTCGCCTTATATCATCCCTCCCTCTCTCTCCCCACTTCCAGCGCGCTCTCCCTCCTCTCCCTCCTCCCCTTCCCTTTCTCTCTCTAGAATCCTTATCTCCTGCAAGGAGGAGCGAGGGGAGGCCTTTCTCTCTCTAGCCAGCGCCCCTGCCTGCCTGCGGCGGCGATGGCGGGGAACGACTGGATCAACAGCTACCTGGAGGCGATCCTCGACGTCGGCCCGGCGCTCGACGACAAGCGGTCGTCGCTGCTGCTGCGGGAGCGCGGCCGCTTCAGCCCCACCCGCTACTTCGTCGAGGAGGTCATCACCGGCTTCGATGAGACCGATCTCTACCGCTCCTGGGTCAAGGTTAGTCAGATCGAGAGCAGCGCGCGCGGGAGGAGGAGACGTCTCGTTCGATCGATTTTGCGGCGCGTGATTTGTCTGATGCGGATTTTTTTTTTGCTCAGGCCCAGGCGACGAGGAGTCCGCAGGAGAGGAACACGAGGCTGGAGAACATGTGCTGGAGGATTTGGAACCTGGCGCGGCAGAAGAAGCAGGTCTTGGCTCGTGTTGTGTGATTTCGTGCTCTGTTCGTTTGGGGGGGGATTCGATTCCGGTTCGATGTGGATTTTCAGAGTTTCCGTCGTCGTCGTCGTCGTCGTCGTCGTCGTCCGTATCTTTTTACTTTCACTTTGATTGAAAGTAGATGGTGGCGGATGTTATCGCTCGTGATTACGTGCTGCGGATGTTTTGGTTCATCTGCAGGAGAAAGGACTTGGTTTGGGGAATTTAGCGGTCGTTTTGAATGGCGCTACTTGTCGGCTAAAGTTAGCTTAACTAGTTCTTTTCTTGTTGTTTTGGGACTCGCTGGGGGCAGAAACTCTCTCTAGCTTGAGATTTTGTCCGAATAGTTTTGTTCTGTGCGATTATGTGGAGTTCATTGTGTGAGTTAAAGAGCAACGCTTGGAAACTTTTCGTTTCCCGAATTCTTCTGGATTGGTTTTGATTTTTCTTTTTGCCCCCCCAATTAAGATAGGGGACGAGGAACAATTGAGAATTATGATTTTCTCTGTTTTCTTTATGGTCCCTCTTGAATACTGATGCTTTTCATTTCACTGGCCGGGGTATAAGCTCCCATGAAGTTGCTGAACTGTGAAATAGCTGTAGATATTAATTTCAAGGCGACTAGCTTGTAGAAGGATGCTTCATTTTTGTGGCCTTATGGCTATTTTCTCACGAGAAGACTGATTTCGACTGGAATTCATTCATTTAACTTGCATTTAGCATCTATGATTTCTATGCAATAGGCTGTTTTCTTTTATAGTTCATATGGTTTTGTTTTGGAGGCAGGATTCATAACTGATATTGTAACATTACTTTTTGCAAATTGAGAGAACATAAACGTATTTCTGTTCAGGCTTTAAGTAGACTATACTGATTTCAATTTGTTGTGTTGATCCTGGACTAGCTTGAAGGTGAAGAAACCCAGAGAAAAGCTAAGCGTCGACTTGAACGTGAAAGGGGTCGCAGAGAAGCGACTGCGGACATGTCTGAGGACTTATCTGAGGGAGAAAAGGGAGATGCAGTCAGCGATATATCAACTCATGGTGATAGCAACAGAGGCAGATTGCCTAGGATAAGTTCTGTTGATGCAATGGAGACATGGATTGGTCAACAGAAGGGGAAGAAGCTTTACCTTGTATTAATAAGGCATGTGCTGTTATATTCTGTTCTGTGCAACTCTGTCCATTTGAAGTGCCATCAAAGAAGAAAGTGGTCTACCCCCGCATTTATTAGTTCACTTATGCTTTTAGAACTTGATGAGACAAATGTGGCCACATATGCAACTAGATTTTCTTACAATGCGACCATGTTTGTCTGGACAATGGAAAAAACTTTTATCAACTGTCAGTGTAATGTATATGTTTCCATGGAATATGAGAATGTCTTTGGTTTATTTTCTTAATCACTGCTGTTGTCTGCAGTCTTCATGGCCTTATACGGGGTGAAAACATGGAGCTTGGCCGTGACTCGGATACTGGTGGTCAGGTAGGTTTGAGTTGTGATCTCTGATTTTCTTGTTTTGTCCGAGAAAGTATCATTATTGTTTGACTTCATAAAGGCTCTGATAATCCTTGCTTTGGGTACATATTTGGAATGGTGATTTTATTCCTTATTTCAAGCTGAAAAGTGGAAGACTCACTGTGGGTCATTATCTCTTTAGGTGAAGTATGTCGTTGAACTTGCAAGGGCATTAGGTTCAATGCCAGGTGTTTATCGAGTGGACTTGCTTACTAGACAGATATCGTCACCAGACGTCGATTGGAGTTATGGCGAACCCACGGAGATGTTGTCTCCAAGAAATTCTGAAGGTTTATCGGATGAAATGGGAGAGAGCAGTGGTGCTTATATCGTCCGTATACCTTTTGGACCAAGAGATAAGTATATTCCAAAGGAACTTTTATGGCCGCACATCCCTGAATTTGTTGACGGTGCACTCAGCCATGTAATACAAATGTCAAAAGTCCTAGGAGAGCAAGTTGGCGGTGGCCAACCAGTGTGGCCTGTTGCCATCCATGGTCATTATGCTGATGCTGGGGACTCCGCTGCTCTTCTATCTGGGGCTCTTAACGTACCAATGCTATTTACTGGTCACTCACTTGGTCGAGATAAGTTGGAACAACTCCTCAAGCAAGGCCGTCTGTCCAGGGATGAAATCAATACGACATACAAGATAATGCGCCGAATAGAGGCAGAAGAACTGTCCCTTGATTCCTCTGAGATAGTGATAACTAGTACTAGGCAGGAGATTGATGAGCAATGGCGCTTGTATGATGCTTTTGATCCGATATTGGAGAAGAAGCTACGAGCAAGGATAAAGCGCAATGTAAGCTGTTATGGAAGGTTCATGCCGCGCATGGCTGTAAGTATTATAAATTCCTTTTTTCTCTCTCTTCTGACGTAACTCTCTCATTCTTTACTGTTGTTTATTGCATGATGGATGTGACAATCTTTTGCGCGCCTTTTATTTCCATGCCCGTTTAAAACTGGCTTACTAATGCTCAAATGGTTCTTCAGTGAACTATGCAAATTAATCATTATCTACATTCTGCTTGGGTGCTTTGTGGTTGATTGTTGATGAGAGAAAAGTAAATAAGCAGCAAGCTTTATATATACTTTTACATATATGATATTTTGTGCATGTGTAAATATTGTTATTGTTGATGTTGCTGTACCATAAGGTGGACTAAACAATTCTGGGGCACCAATTCAGATAATACCTCCGGGAATGGAATTTCACAATATTGCTCCACAAGATGGTGATATGGATGGGGAGATGGAAGGAAATGATGATCATCCTACTACCCCAGATCCACCTATTTGGACCGAGGTTCGTTACTAATTTGTTTGAAAAAGCTAAGATTTTGAAGAATAGCTCAAGTTAAGCTTCTTCCAGCACATGCATTGGCATGGACTCACTTTCGATTTGTAATAATGCAGATAATGCGATTTTTCAATAACCCTCGGAAGCCCATGATACTAGCACTTGCAAGGCCAGACCCCAAGAAGAACATCACGACACTGGTCAAAGCATTTGGAGAATGCCGACCATTACAAGAACTGGCTAATCTGGTAATATAGTCTAAGATCATTACCATTGTATTTGTTTGGTAAAGTATCTTCTCGGTATGCTTATGAGACCGTGAAGAGTATGGTAACCTCGTTTGGCACTTTGTTATACAGACTCTCATTATGGGTAATCGAGATGGCATTGATGAAATGTCAAGCACAAGTGCTTCCGTTCTCCTGTCTGTGCTGAAGCTTATTGACAAATATGATCTTTATGGGCAAGTGGCATATCCTAAACACCACAAACAGTCTGATGTTCCTGATATATATCGGCTAGCTGCAAAAACAAAGGTAACTTTGGAGTATTGTTAAACGAGTTGCCTGTGAGAATACAGTTGTTCATTTTCCCAAGAGAGCTGTTGCATCTTACAGATAGTCTATTTTTTTTTTTCGTATGTTTCTTTGATACGGACATCTTGCAAACCATTTGCTTAGAACATACACTAGAACAAGCAACCCCATTTTGATTACTTAAGTCAGCCATATTTGTTCTATATCATGTTGTGCAGTTATTGTTTTGATTTAGTCAAGATTATATGCTACACTCTACACATATGCCAGTGCCCACTTGCATGCATGTGTGCAATTTTCTGCTGAATGACTATTGATCTGATTTTTTTCAGGGTGTTTTCATCAATCCAGCTTTCATCGAACCATTTGGGCTTACCTTAATAGAGGTGAGCATTACTCTGTGAAGTATTGATCTTTTCAAGTCATTATACAATAAGAGTACTCCCTCTTTTGTCACAGGCAGCAGCTCATGGTTTGCCGATGGTTGCCACAAAAAATGGAGGTCCTGTTGATATACACAGGGTATGCCTCATCAATCAGAAGCTTTTAAACAATTTTTCTATGAATATATAATATTCTTCTTGGTATTAGATCTCCAGATCCAAACTGACTGATGTGAACAAAAAGTGCAGGTTCTTGACAATGGCCTTCTTATTGATCCCCATGATCAGCAGTCAATTGCTGATGCTCTTCTGAAGTTGGTGGCAGATAAACATCTCTGGGCTAGGTGCCGGCAGAATGGACTGAAGAATATTCACCTATTTTCATGGCCGGAGCATTGCAAGACTTATCTCTCTCGGATAGCAAGTTGCAAGCCCAGGCATCCACAGTGGCAAAGAAGTGAGGATGGTCTTGGAAATTCAGAATCTGATTCGCCAAGTGATTCTTTGAGGGATATCCAGGATCTGTCCCTAAATTTGAAGTTCTCATTGGACGGGGAGAAGAATGACGCTAGTGGAAATGAGAATTCTGTAGGATCTGAAGAGAATGCAGCAGATAGAAAAAATAAGTTAGAGAATGCTGTAATGACATGGTCCAAAGGTGTTTTGAAGGATAAGAAGACGGGATTAGTGGAGAAATCTGATCTGAATGCCAACTCTTCCAAATTTCCACCCCTGAGGAGGAGAAAGCACATCTTTGTCCTTGCTGTGGACTGTGATTCGCTGACAGATCTTCTTGAAGTCATACAAAAGGTTTTCTCTTCTGTGGAGAATGAGAGGAATGAAGGCTCCATCGGATTTATACTGTCAACATCTTTGACGATGTCTGAGGTTCACAGTTTTCTAGTTTCCGGGGGTTTGAGTCCTAATGATTTCGATGCATTTATCTGCAACAGTGGTAGTGATCTCTACTACCCATCTCTCAGTTCTGAGAACCGTCCGTTTGTGATCGACTTCTACTACCATTCACACATTGAATATCGATGGGGTGGCGAAGGGTTAAGGAAGACTTTGGTTCGTTGGGCAGCTACTATTAATGACAAGAAGGCTGAAAATGAAGCCCAGATTGTCACTCTGGCAGAGAAGCTCTCCACCGACTACTGCTACACCTTCAAAGTGGAAAAGCTGGGAATGGTACACCTTATCTCTTTGTAACTCTGTTTTTAATGGGATGGTCATTGCAAGTTTTTGTTGATACAGATGAGGGGAATCTGGGATTTTGCTGATTTCTGTCACTGTCCTATAATTCTGGTTGAAATCAGTGAGAGCCTCTGACTGTTGGTCCTGCAGGTTCCCCCAGTTAAGGAGGTGCGGAAGATGATGAGAATTCAGGCTTTACGTTCGCATGCTATTTATTGCCAAAATTGGACCAGGCTGAATGTCATTCCAGTTCTGGCATCTCGTGCCCAAGCACTTAGGTATTGCTTTTCCTATTGTCATGGATGACCTGAAAATATCTGATAAGAAAAAGTGCATTTGGTCAAAATATCATGCTTGTTTAAATTAGGTTGCAAGACATTTGTTTTGTTTGTAACATGCACATTTGAGGCATTGATATTCGAGTCTTATTGTCCTCTTAAGATATGGATGTGACGAGCATGGCTTAAATCCAAATAATGGCACCTAATAGTCTAGCTACAATGCTCTGGTAAAGATTGTCATAAAACTACAGAACCGTGTAAAGACGATTCATTGAACATCAATGACCAATGACTAGAGAGTTAAGGTATATGGGAAGGGAAATGCCTTATACAGACCAAGAAACACGAAGCAAATTTTGCAATTTGTTAAAGTTTTGGTAGCTGTAAGAAACGTCATGCGGATTTGGGAAACATATGGAGTTCTGAAACCAAGCTCTTTTACGTGGAACTGCATGTAGCATGCCTGATCTCCATATTTCCAATGTCTTGTGAGAATTTACTTGTCTTGTAACATCAATTGATAAGAGTACTAAACATGGTCATAAATGGATGTTACCTGTAACAGGCACAAAGATAGTGACTAGACTTCGATAAAACTGCTCTGGCCATACTTAACTCTACAATTACATTTTCTCTCAGAATGCACCGTGTCTCCTTGTACTCTGTTGTAGAGATGTCCATTATTTGCATCATGCTTGACTCGCTCTAAATTGAACTAAAAATATTTTTTGTAGGTACTTGTATGTGAGATGGGGAGTCGATCTATCAAAGATGGTGGTTTTTGTTGGAGAATGCGGTGACACAGATTACGAAGGATTGCTCGGAGGGTTGCACAAGAGTGTTATACTTAAGGGCGTTTGTGGCAGCGCCAGCAATCAATTCCATGCCAACAGAAACTATCCTCTTTCAGATGTAATGCCCTTTGACAGCCCAAACATCGTTCAGACACCTCAAGACTGCAGCAGCGATGACATTCGGGCTTCTCTGGAGAATTTAGGAGTCTTGAAAGAGTGAAAGATTCTTCTCCATGACCTGTTCTAAACTTTATCACAGGAGGTACTCATCGTCATCCCTCGCAGCATGACATTCATTCCTTTGCTCTTCTTTCAAGATGCATTCCCACATAGCTGTTCTCTTACTCGATGATGAAGCCTCCTACTGCTGGAATCCGAGCTGTTTTTGTTTCATTGTTTGCGTCGAAAAGTCCACCGTCTACTTTTCCTTTCATTCATTTCCTTCGGTCACAGGATCTTGAGAAGGTATCTCGCTGTTACTTGTATATTAGTGCCGGTGCATCTTCTGATGCTCTTCTTTTGGACGTTAAAACTGGTGGATATTGCCATCTCCCAAGCTGTTCCAATGTATCTAAGGAGGAACATGATGTATATACATAAGTGGCCCTCTCCCCTCCTCCCCCTCTCTCGCACGCGCGCATGCCCACGTGCAACTCAAAGCTCGACCAAACAGTGGCATATAAATATCCACATGTACTCTCGTTCTGGGATTCGTTTCGTTTGGTAACGGGCCATCTCATTCTGTATATATAGTTTACATGAACACAGATCGTCGTGAGTCAATACCAGTGAACTGATCCCGACGGGTGATGGATCCTTGTGTTAAAATGATGGCGTACCTATCCACGGGATCCCTAACGTGTTTTCCCCCCTGTTTGCTCTATTTAACTCCACGGGACTGGTTTCGGTGAATCAAGGAGTCGATCTCCGTGTTGTTTGATCGCATGTTGCAAGTCCAATTCACATCGTCAAACGCAACAGATCTCATTTCCGGGCTGTTCATTTGATTCATCTAACTACTTTCGCGTGACCTGTGAGGTTAGTATGATGCAGGCCGGGTACCAGACCTCTTGGGGCCTCATAATAGATAATATGATGCATTTCTTTCCCGTACATAAAAATGTGTGAATTTCTTTCGGTAAAACCCATCAATTTGAATGTCGTTAAGTCGTTTATTAGCAAAGAGAGATCATCAATTGTGTGGCATTCGTTCGTCTTTTTAAAGTTTAATTGATGTTGCATTTTGGTATAAAAAAAAAAAAATTGAACTATTTTGAAGAAAAATATCCACATATAGTTAAATTTAGTTGAATTTATTGTATGACGGTCAATTTAATCTTAAACATTTAAATTTTAGATAATTTAGTTTTTAACTTTGATGATTTGTCATTTGTTAATATATAGTCTATCCGGCCGTTGAAATTAGCTAATATGAACAATTTTTTTTTTTTTTTTTGAAAATTTGAAACTTTGAAATTAAATTTTATTCATTTCTCTCTGTAATTTGTTGGCAACTAGCGAGGGTATCGCGGCCTTTGCCAAGTCTAAGTTGTGGCCGATGAGCCCTCATTGTGGCACACAAGGGTATTGTAATGCCCGCAAGGGATACCCCTAGCCCATGGTTGGCGATCCCTTAATTTGTGGCTGGCGATTGGCCGAGGAAAATAGAATAAATAGGAAAAAGAAAAAGGTAGAAAATGGAAAAAAATTTTCTGGTCAATCGTCTTTTTGATTGTGTCGTGCAAGACCCTAACGTTTACATTGGCGATTTCTGGTCAATTTATTAAATTGATCAAAATTAGCCAAATGCAAATGCTTATGATTGAATTTTTGCTATTGCATAATAGATTTAAGGCTTTTTGAACGATTATCTTGACATTTTGCAATGTAAAGTTTGAAATGTTACATGTTTTGGGCTTTGAGGAAAGCAGATAATGGAGGACATATGGGATATCGAGGAAAGCAGATAATGGAGCTCATTTATACTCGTGATCAATGACTATCCCTCTCCTTTGTAATTATTCTATTTTCGGGAACAATTTTTGCTTAGAAACGATTTTTTTTTAATTTTGTTTCGAGGGAAATTTTTGAGTTTTTAAAGGCATTGGTTACCATTCAAAATTTCTATTTCGAGGATAAAAACGTGTTTGATAGGATTTTTAATTTTTTTTTATTTCTTTTAATCTTTTAATAATTTTATTATATGTTTTTTTTTGTTTTATTTTTCCTTTCTCTTTTTATTCCTCATTCTTTATGGCCGGTCACTAGCCATGGTTGAAACCAGTGACTGGTAGAAGGAAGAAGAGGAAAAGGAAAGAGAAAAAAGAAAAGAGAAAAGAAAAAAAATTAGACTTGATTTTAGGAACTACTCCCGGAAATAAGAAGTAAATTTTTTTTTTCTTGATTCTATTCCAAATTTATTCCCAAGAACAAGAAAACGGATTTTTGTTATTAAAAAAAAATGTACTAAACGGTTTTTTTTTCTTTTTTTTGTTCATATGAATAAAAAATAAAATCGGTTGTTCTCGAAAATGTCACTAACAGGTCCTAACAAACCCTCACGAGCTCAAAACATCCCAACATTTCCTAGAATCTAACTTGGAACCTAATGAGATCGAGCAGAAAAATCAATTGAAAGAGTGACAGAAGTACGAAACCCTAACAAATCGAAAACCATCAACCTAGAATCCAACCCAAAATTTGAACCCTAAGCGAAAGAGTTGAGCTCTTGGAAGTTAAAATGAATGAGAATCTATTTGCAATGTATAAATATAGAAAGTAATGCATTAAAAAGAATATGCATCTCCACCTATACATAAAAGCAAGCTCTTCTCCATGACTCTAGAAAATATAATTTCCTATATATATATATATATTAAGGAAGAGATAAGAAGAGATAAGAAGCTTATTTTATAATTTTTATCCTTGAGGTGTGTTCTCCAAATATAATCACATTATAATCAACCAAGAGGCTTTTTTTATAACTAGTAATTTGCAAAAGTGCATTGCACACTGGCGGTGAGCAAAGATTCGGGTAAAATTGGAACCGGCTTGGTCGGCTCACGGAGAATTGATTTAGTTTACGATTTTGAAAATTTGGAATCAACCAAGACTAGTTTGATTCTCGATTTTAGCCTTGGAATCAGCATTTCTACCACGAAATGAGACCTACCAAGTTGTTGTCACATAAATGTAAAAAAGTGAACTCTGATAAATTAAGCATGGAATTCTAAGTTGCATAGTATGAGTGCTGAAACTTCAGTGAAATCTACTTGATATAACATGAAATTTAAGGACTGAATTCAATATAGTTGTTTGAAGACGAATACAGCTGATTTTTTTTTTTTTTTTTTTTACGAATTTTTTTTTTTTATTTTTATAAAACAAGTAATGCCGAATGATGTTACATTGTTAAAAGTAGCCATTATAAAGTGAATTGCCATCTGAGAGCATGACTTAGAAGAATTTGATAAGCAATCATTTGAACATTTTCGAAGTCCTCCTACCTATCAAGACGGGTCCATGAAACTTTTATGAGGAAAATAGAAACATTTTGTCCGGAGAAAATTACAATGACGATCATATATGCTTTGCCAAAAAGTACATAGTCTCAAACATTTGAAATTGTGCAATAAAATCATAAGCGTTTAAAAATCAGTACAATCAATTGCTTTGTCAATTTTGTTGATGTGACGTGACGTGACATCACTAGCACATAAAAAGAAAAATCGCCTTGAATTTCTAATGGGTTTCATCAACCAGAGTTGTTGTGAAGGACTTGATTTCATCGATTTAAAATTTTTAGGATTTGATTATATATAATTTTCAATTGTTTAGCACTTATATATTGGAATAAACGTTTAAGACTGTTAATGCAATTTTCCCTTTTATAAATTTCAAAGATGCATGCAAATGTTTCATTGCCAATATAAAGGTTTGGACAATCAAATATAATACAAAATCTCAAAGTGCAATGACTAATCACGACTCCAATAGGTTAGTGAATTCTTCACAAAGACTTGAGTTATCCTCTTGTGTTTTACTTGATTCCTAGTTGACTTGAATAGGTTAATGGCGACTCATCACATAGAATCCTCATAAGGTTAATTGAATTAAAATGAAAATCCTAATGTTGTGTGAGGTAAGGGTTTTGGAGAATTCCCACAGATTGAGAGCCATTGGTGTCACGCCCCGACCCGCTTCGAGCGCGCGACGCCCCTCGCTTACCAACTTTGGCCATTCAATTGCGATGTTTTAGGAGGCGTCGCCAACCCATTTATATTATTGTTTATATACACAAGCGGAAGCAGAAACAAATCTCCCAGTCATTCACAACAAAATAGGGATGGTTTCAAACACACTTATATTTACGTATATGCATCCATAACGTCATTACAATATACCGGCTATTTATATCCAAACTTCAATGTCACTTGTTATGCCATTTCATGTTCAATCAAAATGCGTGGTCATTCACACTTCCAAAAGGTTTCAAGGTTAGCCTAGCTCCTCTATGCTACGAAGCGACTTGAAAAGGGTGGTATCCGCCATGTGCCTAGTATGCGTCCAACTCAAAATACCATAGCTTGGGCTTGGCTAGTCACGATTAGGGCCTGAAAATGGTTAAACAATGAGGAGTGAGATAAACTCAATGAATGAACTCCCAAGACCTTGTGCAGGGAAGTCATTCACCTCGGAAACACTCTAAACGTGCAAGTTATAAATCGACAACAGATTAATAGCAAATCAACCTCTACTTTGCCTTAACTATAACATGAATGGTTATTCCACTTTCTCAAAACCATCAACATGAGCATATAAACAATTCTTGAAATACCTCCTATACTCAGGAGCCAAACATAAAAACGTGCAATATAATATAGTCATGCGCTCATACCATGTACTAATCCAGACTTGCTCATATATTAATCTCATGTCATATGTGTGCAGGCTATAGCATCGCTTATCGCTTGTCAAATTATGTATTCATGCACTCATGCCATGCAATAATCCAGAAATGCTCATATATCAATCTCAGATCACACGTTTGCCAACTATAACATCACTTTTCAAAATATGCATTCATGCGCTCATGCACTTTTCACACAATTATGTCCAGATTATTACGGCCACTTAGGACCCAAGGTCAACCCGAAGGTTCGCAGTTATTCGGCGTAACCGGGCATCGTCTCGCCCTATCGGGTATAGCATCATCATGCGTATACATACGCCTCAAGATAGCATTCCAATAAGGAGCTTCGTTATGAAATCCATCCGCGAACAGCATCCCGTTGACTTGGGGGCATCTGAACTTAATTGAGCATCGTCCCGATTAATCATATGCATCAAGACGGAACCATCACCCTATATAATCATATGCATTAGGGTTTTTAAATGATCACACGAGCATACAATCACCCCACATAATCATACGCATCAGGGTATTTAAGTGATCACGCAAGCATACATCACTTAAGCTCATTTCATATCTTTCTTATTAATCGATGAAAGAGTGTGTAATGCTCATACAATATGCGACAACACTAATTACATACAACTATATCTTGATGTCATGCCACGTGATCACATCCCAATCATGCATTTGTCAAATTAATATACTTCTATCTCATGGCATATTATCTCATAATAGCGTTTTAAACACTTCATTATGCTATCTTTTTACATATTCATATGTACGCACTAATTAGTCACATGCCGTTATGTCATACTTGTATCTCATATCATATCACCCAAATACATCACTTGAACAATTCAACATGCCATCTTTCCATATATCTCAAGTGCTTTATAATTAGCTAGAATCAATGAATACCATACATATATTATTTTCCCATTCTAACATATACATAAGCATGCACTATATTCAACTTTAGCAACCAACAATATATCAATCAAATTTTGACTCATGGCATATAACACTCTTATCAAGGTAAGATAAATCATTACAATAGTGTATAAGTTATTAGAATAATCTATCACATGCCGTCATAATCGATACAATGATTTATTTCACATTATTATAACAAGTCATCATAACTTAACACTTATCACATATCACAACATAATAAATTATCACACCTCCACTTATCACATTTCAATAGCTTATCGGATATTAGAAAGGCTTATCACGATAACCTATCATAGCCTACAATATCCTATCACGATAACTTACCGGAAGCATATAATAACCTATCGTGATAACCTATCGACAAAGCATTATAACCTATCCCGATAACCTATCGGCAAAGAATGATAACCTATCGGCAAAGCATGATAACTTATTAGAACCCTATGATCACTTACCATGCAAAACCCAATTAACACATCAACAAAATATCATTTAACTTTAATCTAGCTTTAAACTAACTCCAAAATGCAATGACAACCCTATTCAAGGGCTAGAAAGCCACTTACTCCCAATTCCAAGCTCGGTAAGTGACGGCGAATGTGCGACAAGGGTTGATGGCTGTTGTGGTACTCGGCGGTGGTTAATCACCTTCCAAACACCCGCAGACGGCGGACTTCCCCGAGCTCGTCACACCCCTCACCACCGATAAGGCTAGGGCTGGCCGAGCTCGCACCCGATCGCCGACGCCGCCTTCGTCACTCGCCATTCCATGAGGCTTGGTGAGGCTTGAGCGGTGGCTCCCCGCTACCGATCTATCGCCGCCCGAACGATGCCCCCGCTCGTTGATGCTTGGCGCCCGCCCATCGATCCTTGCCGCCCTCACAAGGCCAAAACTATAGTGCCTCGCCCGCGCCGCCCTCCCCGTGAAGCCACCGCCCCCTACCGCTGGGTCCTCCTTTGCTCGACGCCTAAGGATGCCTACACTTGATAAGGAAGGAATTTCATTTTCAACTTCCTGGTCATGCACAACACAAGGAAGACAATACTTGTGCGGGTGGGTGTGTGTGTGAGAGAGGCAAGAGAGCGAAGGCTGTTCTGCTGTTTTTCTTCTTCAATATACTCTTATAAACCCAAACTCGCCTCTTCCTTTTAATATTCAAGCAAAATTATATCTTAAAATGATCACTTGTCTTGACTATTAAACGTATAGCTTCAGCGAGTGACTTCTTGGGATGAATGAATTACTTTCTGTCTCCAAAGTTATGTTGAGAGATTTGATTTACTATGAAAACTAATATGTTTTTGTAGAATCCTAATGTTATATAATTTTTTTTTTCAGTTTTCAGTCAATGGATCAAGATAAAGACATATCAATGGAAGTGGAGGGACATAATGAAATGAATCCACTCATGGAATTGCCATTCCATGGAGCTGATGAAGTGGAATCTGCGACCATGGGCGCGACAAACAAGGTGAGGGTACCTAACTCTCGTCCTCCTTCGAGTAAAAAGCGAGCTAATCAATCAAATTGTTGGGATCATTTTTTGAGAATTATAGATGAGAAAACACAGAAAACAGTTGAGGTGAAGTACATTCATTGCGGGATGGATTATGTGTATAATGTTGATCATGGAACCTCTACTATGTGGAAGTACTTGAGAAAGTGCAAAAAGTATTCTTGTACAGATAAAAAGCAAATGTTGTTTGCATCATGTGACAAAGATGTGGTTGGCGAGGTAGGGGAAAAAACTACTAGTAGTGGTAGTGTCTTAACGATATGGAAGTTTGATCAAGAACGTTGTAGGCATATGCTTGCTTGAATGATTATTATTGATGAACAACCATTTTCCATGATTGAGCGTGTTGGTTTTCGCGATTTTGTTACTGAATTGCAACCTCTTTTCCATCATCTTTCACGACTTACAATGGCAAGAGATTTTATGAAGTTATATCTAAGTGAAAGGACTTGTTTGAAAGCTTACTTAAATGGATTGCACTCACAACGAATATGTGGAGTTCCATTCAAAACTTGAACTATTTGTGTCTTAATGCACATTATATTGATGAAACTTGGCAGTTGCAAAAAAGAATAATAAATTTTGTGATGATGCATAGTCACAAGGGTAAGGAGATTGGTAAAATGATGGAGAAATGCATTTATGATTGGGGAATAGAAAAAAAGGTGTCCACAATAACAGTGAATAATGCAAGTTCAAATGATGTGGCCGTTAGTTATTTGAAAAAAAAAATTTCAGAACAAGGATTTTTTTATTTTGAATGGCGATGCTTTACATATGAGATGCACTGCTCATATACTTAACTTGATAGTAAGAGACGGATTGAATGAAGTGCGTGATTCCATTGCACGCATCCGAAGCATAGTTAGGTATGTGAGGAGTTCTCCGGCGAGAGCTAAGACATTCAAAGCTTGCATTGAGAGTGAGAGGATTGCATACAAGGGTTTGGTCTATCTTGATGTTGCCACTAGATGGAACTTCGCTTACATGATGTTAGACACCGCCATAAAGTTCAAGAAAGCTTTCAAAAGAATGGAAGATGAAGATTTATTTTTCTTAAGGGAAATTGACAATGATCCTCCTGAAGATGAAGATTGGGAAAATGCCATCATTCTTTCTAAATTTTTGAGACGCTTTTATGATACAACCAAAAAGATGTCGGGTAGTTTATATGTTACTTCCAATGATTATTTTGAGGGGATAGCTATGTTGTATAAGTATTTGAATAATAGGACGAATTCTTTAGACCCAAAGCTTCAAGCTATGGGTTTAAAAATGAAAGAGAAGTTTGACAAGTATTATGGGAGTTTGGATAAAGTTAATATGATGGCATTGATTGCGGTTGCATTGGATCCTATAAAGAAGTTGAATTATGTAAAATTCTGTTTTGAACAAATCTATGATGATGAAGCAAAAATTGATGAGATGCATGATAAAGTGAAGGTTGCCTTGGAGAATTTGTATAAATCTTATGAGCGATCTTTTGTTGGCTCTTCTAGTAAAGAAAAATTTGGTGATTCAAGTGTGAGTAATAGTAGTAATGCTTCCAATGTTGATATTGATGACAATGATTGTGAAATCGATGCTTGGCACAAAAGCTATCTCCACATGAAGAAAAGAGTGTTGGATGAAAACAAATCTGAGCTTGATCGGTATCTTGAAGCTGAAAGTGAAGATATCCTTAATATTGATTTTTTGATGTGGTGGAAGAGTACTGGGTCAAAGTATAAAATCTTATCTTTGATGGCTCGAGATGTTTTGTCTATTCCCGTGACTATTGTTGCTTCAGAGTCGGCTTTTAGTATATCGGGACGTGTACTTGATGGCTTTCGAAGTTCTTTGACTCCTAGAGTGGTGGAAGGTTTAATTTGTACTCAAGATTGGTTGAGAGCTGTTCGCGTGCCAATTAATGTTGAAGAGTGCATCGAGAATGCGGAACAATTTGAGGCGGGTAAGTTATATATATTTCTTTCTATCTTGTAATTCATTCGCATAACTATCTATTAAGTGAATGCCTTATTTAATCTCTCTCTTGTTTATTTATTTATTTATTTATTTATTTTTATAGATTTGGATTGTCTTACCAAGGACATTATCATTGGAAAATAAACTTCATTTTGTGGAAACTCCGATTTTGTGGTAAGTAAATAGACTTTATTTGTGTTTGATTTCTCTTTGGAAGTCGGTGAGAAAGGAACTTGCTGTCGTTGAGGCTCGTATTTTGCCACCACCAATGGTAAGCTGTTGCACATCTTTCTTGTGAGAAACTGAATGCCTCAAGTTGTTGCATTCTGTTTTTTCTGGTTTCAGCAGCTAATGTATGACATTGTTGCAGCTTAAATATCATGGAAGTGGTCGAGATGCGATGATTGGTCCATTGATGGGGCAGTGGAATATGATTGGTCCTTTTCTTTATAGCAAATGATCAATGGAGGTAGAGTGGATACCTGGATGTGCGTAAACTGGAAAAGAGAGGGATTTGGGCGTGAGATGAGGGATGAGGAGGATGAGAGGGTTCGGCTAGTACAAGAATGGAGAGAGAAAATGGATGGAGAGAGAGAGAATTTGTTCAAAGGGCTGAATGAGAGAATGAGAGAGAAAATGGATGGGAATGAGTTAGGGGAGAGAGAAAGATTGTTGCACAAGTCTAGGCCATTAGATGACCAAGATGCATCCAAGACAAGAATGGAGGGCCAAGATTGCTTCTTGCTTTACTTTCTCCCCAAGTTCCATTAATGCCATTTAATGCACATTAAATAAACTTATCATGCCTAGGCTAGAAAATAGGATAGATAGACTTAGCTAGGTAGGCTAGGCTAGGCATGCCATCATCTTCTCTCTCCTCTCCTCTCCTCTCCTCATTGGGCGCCCATTTCTTGTTTTATTAGGTAGAAGGGCAACATGGTAATTTCACAAACCCTGGGTACTGTTCATGCACATGGCCATTAATGAGGGACTTGAAAAGACAAAAAATGGCTTGGGTGGCCCATGAGCTTCTTTAGGCCTCCCATCTTGGGCATGAGGCCCATTGGGCTATGCACCTTGGGCTTGGGCCCATTGGGCCGTCCTTCATGGGTTTAAGGGCCCATTGGGCCCACTTGTGGGCTTGGGCCCACGTGGGTCCTCGTCCATGGCCCATTTCCACATTTCCTAATTTTTACGTCCCGTCGATGAAAAATTGAGTTTTTGCCTTAAAGTGGCATTCTCGCCGTTTCCGTGACCTATCGATTCTCATTGCAATCCCACTCTGAAGATTTGCCACTATTGTAATCCCGTTCCGAAGATTGGGGTTGGATTGAGGATGTCACAATTGGCCCTCAACTTGACATTACTTCTAAGATCATCATTTCTCTAAAAGCTTGTCTGGGAAGGTTGTGATGCGTTGTCTAGTGAAAGTGGGAAATATAGTTAAAAAAAGATAATAATGTCGCCAAGTCTCTTAAAAATGAGTTCATCAGCTAAGCTCATATTTACTTGTTCTTTATTGTTAACTAGTTGCATGGGATCTGTTTGGGGCAAGACACAAGTTGTGATCTTCAACGATTTACAGTTAAAACTAATATGAAAGTTCATTGTAAATCCAAGGACGGTGATCTCGGGGTCCAATATATGACAAGCCATAGCTCATTAGGATACTCCTTTCAACCCAATTTCTTTGGGAGGATGTTAGCCTTTCGCAGCTTTGCACGATCGGGTTAATTTAAGCGGTTTGATATATATAGACACACATATATACTTATGTATGTATGTATGTATGTATGTATATGCAGAAAAGAGACCAAGAAATATTGCTCTTTTTTGTGTCTTTGGACAATCTCGCCCACAGGTCCTTGAAGGTTGAACCTAATCACCAAAAGAGCTGATATTTGCTTCCATGGAATCCTCCAACACAATTAAGGAGGAAACCTCTCATCTAAATGTATGAGAGAGAAAGATGATGTTGTTATTGGCTTCATTACAATTTAAATGGAATAATCAGCATCTTATTTATCTTTTAAATAGTTATACGCACACATTTGTGTGTTTCTTCTAATATCCACATCCCGTCGATTTCAATTGGCATATCTTTCTTCATAGTGTTTTCTTTTCATTTTTTATCATTCTATTTGTATTTTTTTATATTTATTATCACTATCAAAACGTCTCAATCTTAGTCTTTTTTAATTAAAAAACAGGTTAATAAGTGTCAAGCATTGTCGGTTTCAAAATTGTAATGCCGGTATTGTATTAGCTGAGAATTGTCATGCATAAAGCAGAAAAACAGGCCAATCCACCCGGAATGAACTAATGAGTACAGCTGACATGAAGACCATGACAAAACTATTAAACTCTAATAGCAGATGTAGTATAATGTATAGTTCCACCAAAGGTATAAAAAATCAAGCCCGAAGATGTCAGTTTTGTTGCAGCTAGCAATATCACCTAGAGGGAGGGGGAGGGGGTGAATTGGTGATTTTAACAATGCTCGACAACTTAATGTAAAAATAAAACAGTCAAATTGAGTATTATCAAACTCGAGTGTATTTGGAGTCTGAATATTGATTTGACAGTGATATAATGATATTCACTAGTGTGCAAAATTCTATTAAAAATAAAGAATAAGAGTTGAAAGAAAAAGTTTACACACAAAATTTATAGTGGTTTTGCTTATAGCAAGCCTATGTCCACTCTCCCATGTTGACCCATGCTAATCAATCAATGAGAAGTTATGGTTGCAAGTATTGCTTGAATTCAAGCACTTCTCGTTGAAGGAGGTGTTGCTTACACTCAAACTGATAGAACTCGGTACCCGCCACTTAAACATACACTTATAATACTATTTACACCTCTCAAAAGATTACAATAATATACTTTTAGAAGACAATTCAAAATATGTGAAGTTCTCTTGAAAATTTGAATTTTGCACTCTTGATCTGTCTTGGCCTTTGGTGCCTTTTTTTTCTTTTATACTTCTCACTATCCAACTTTCCGTTGGATAATCTTGGAGGATTGGTTTCCAATTCACCCGCTGGACAATTGTTGGAGAATATTAGGTAGCCATTGAGGTCAAACAATAAGAGATTTCGCTGATTTGATTGTCCATGCAAACAAATCTTGGTTTCCAAAAAAGGGAGTTCTTCAACTATAGAAAGAATTTTGACTTCGAAATGATTGCCAATCAATCATGATATCTTGCGTGACAAAATATGTTGCAAAGATAATCCAAGGATAGAAGGTCAATGAATATCTTCTTACGACCAAATTACTAGCTGTGAGAAATGAGATTAGGTATCTCAAAATGATGAGCTTGAAGTTTGTGACAAGATTGTCGTTGCAAGTAGAAAAGTGTTATGATGATATTTAGTGCTTGCTGATATTGAAGTGTAAACTCTTACAATATCCATGTAGTAACTTAGTTGATGTCCATTGAATAGCCTTGCTGATATCCACATTATAACCAACTTCTAATGATATGCAACTCTAGTTGTCTGGTGACAGCCAACTCCAGTTGTCTCGTGAAATCCATGTATATTGCCAATCATGGCTCTACCTCGTTGGTCATCTCTATAAAGTACTTCCAAGTTTTATTGAACTCCTTAGTAGGCTTGTTCACCTTCTACCCATGTATCTCTAGCTTATAAACACCTCTACACCCATTGTCGTGCTCACCCTATCATCTATATAATAGCTTGTGCAACTTTTACTAGACTTACTCAACCATTAAACACATTAATAGTCTTTGATTAATTTTTCATCTTCAAAACATCACAAGAAATTTTCCCAATCAGTTCAAATTTCCTCATATAAACATAATCCATTGAATATGTGTACATGGACTTTATTGGTGCAATTAGAAGTTATAAACAACATTTCCATAGAACTTGAAAAGAGTTGTTACTAAGATTTACTAACGACCATCACCAACAGACCTTGTTCACATTTTGTCCTAAGAGGTCTAGAAATATTCATTTTATATCAGTCTTTGGGTAAGTTAAGAACTCTTCAGCAGAAGCAATATCGAAACATCAATGAATAATATGAGAAAGGCTAACAAAGAAGTAAAAAGAGAAAAAGAAGAAAATGGAACATGGAGAAATGATATTTACAGTCCCTCAAAAGTCCCCAATCAGCGAATCAAAGGAACAAGTGTCCAAGAAGTCCTAAACATTTTGCATTTATGCCAATTTAATCATAAACCTTTTATTGGTGTCAATTTAGTTTTAAACCTTTTCACTTTATGCCAATTCAGTCATTTTTGCTAATTTCGATCGGATTTTGCTGATTTGGCGTTGGTTGGCTGACGTGGCACAATCGGCGCTGGCGTGAATAATTTTTAATAATATTTTAATATTTTTTGAATTATTTTATTTTATTTTTTTTTATCCTCTTCCTTCCTTCAGTTGGTCACCGGACCTTAGCAACTGGCCAAAGGCGATGGAAGGCAAAGTCGAGGTCAAGGTTGAGGTTGACCTCGCTGACCATTGGCGAGGCTTGACCTCACAAGATCCGGTGAGGTTGAGCCTCGCTAGTGGCCGGCGATGCTCGCGAGGCCGACAAGGTCGACCTCGATCTTGCCGGCTGTCGTATTCGCTGGTCGCCGAACCTCGGTGACCGGCTGGAGGAAGGAGGAGGAGCAAGAAAAAAAAAAGAAAAAGAAAAAGAAAAAGAAAATATTCAAAAATATTAAAATATTATTAAAAGTTGTCAACGTTAGCGCCGATCGTCACCAAAATTAGCTAGAAATGACTAATTGGTACAAAGTGAAAATGTTTAGGACTAAATGTACACCAATAGAAGATTTAAGACTAAATTGGAACAAATACAAAATGTTTAGAACTTCTTGGACACTTTTCCCACGAGTCAAACGATATCTGTTTAAAAGTACCCGTGACTCCGTAGTAAGAACTATTCCATCAAGTGGACATAATGCATGAGAAACCAAGATCCTATAGTTAACAGAGCCAGGTATACAAAACCACACGTGCCAAAGGTAATCTTACCGGTTAGTGTTGAGCTACTGAATGTAGTGGCGCTAGTGTAAATTCTGTAGCAGGCTGATGTAAGAAAGAAAATAGCATTATCAAATTGCGAAGCACCTTTGCGATATCCATCAACTCATCGATTTCCCTCTCTTCGTGATGAAAGATTTCTTCAAGTTTTCCCATATCCCCACTCAACGTTTCCTCTGCTAGGGGTGAGTAACACAAACCAATCAAATCAGATCCATTAATTTTGAGCGGTTCCCGAGAGCGTCGACCCGATTTCTGATTTCATAAAAATGAAATCGGTGATTTTCAGTCCAGACCTTGATTCCACGGGGAAGTGGACCAATGATTTATTTATTTATTTCCTTTCCCTTCTCACATGTCTTACTCTCCTCTCTCTTCTTTCCCTCTTCTCTCTCCTCTCATCCTGGTTCCACCGTGGTGTCTAACTGATTTTTTTTTTGGCAATTTCTTATCCCCCAGCTTGTATTAGTAAGGCTCAATAGACTCAATCTTGTTCACTGCTTCCCTGCCTCCCCTTAAAGAAAAAGTTGAACTTTGCCTCATAGCTCCTCTAATTCATAGGCTTTCCTCTTTCTTTTTTTTCTTCCCCAAATTGTCGAAAAGTGTTCATAATGATCGAACTGAAACTAGTAGTTTAATCTCAAAGGACAAAAAATATACTTGTCATCCCCAGCAAAGCTCAGTTATGATAATGCCTCGGATATGGCCAAGTGTTCACTGGATGTCTTATGTTCTTGTGCCCAAGAATTATTTGTAAATCAATCGATTCCATTGGATGGCTCGGGAATCGGATTGGACTGGTTGGGCTACTTTTTATATGGAGGTGTAGTGAAAAGTAATAGCAAGATTGTTCCTATAGATTATTAATCACCAGTAGTTATTAGGGTAGTACTTTTTGGGAATTCAAGCAAATAATCAAGGATATGATTTTTCAGGTTGTAAAATAACATACTCACCAGACCACTGACGGTATCGAATCATTTTGAATTAAGTAGCTTTCCCTTACTAAACCAAAATAGTAATTTTTCTAATTCAAGTCATGTGAGGGTCACTTGGATGTTATCAGATACATCCAACCCTATTTTAATTGTTGAATCTTTTCACTTCAGCACTTGATGATGTTATTGAACCGCCCTTAAGTCGGTCCCTAGGTAGAACCGATGATTTCGAGTCGGTTTCAAAATGAAACCGACCGGCCCCATAACAGATTCAAGATGACCATAAAATAAACAGGCTTAATTTGGTCCAATTATATTGGGATCATTAATTATCTTAATTAAAAAAATCTCTACATGAAGACCGATGGATTCTAGAATTAAGTCATTGTCGATTCCACATCCTGGAAGTTCCACCTCCAAAATCGGACACCACGACGCTCCGTACCCTCATTGCACGCCTAGTAGTCGTGTAACCCCGTTAAATGTGCATCATGGGCTATATCAGTGAACATAGAGCCTTCTGTGTGTTTTTTTTTTTTTTTTTTTTTTTTTTTAACTACTTCAAGATTGATTTAGGGACAATTGTATGGAGCTATAATTTGTTCATGGTGATGCATTTGAGCATCCACAATTTTTCTCTTTTCCGTACTTTTAACCTGTAGAAACTTGCAGCTCAGATGCATTCGAGTGTTTTCATTGATTCGGTCCGTTTTAAGTGGGCATAAAAAGGTTATGTGGCTCTTTCTATTTTAAGCTGATTACTGCTGAAACCTAACGGAGCTATCAAAGGTATTAAGGTTGACAGGTCCGATTTAAATTTTTAATATACGAAAGGGTAAATACTTTTTTTTTTAAAAAAAAAAGCTCCCAAAATATGTCTATTGTAATTTGTTTTTGTGTTTTTAAAACCCTAAACTTGCTTATAGTGACAAAAATATCCTCATTTTTTTGTCATAAAAATCATAAACTTTATGCCAGTGTGACAAATATACCTTAAATAGAATTGAGATAAAGGGTATATACGTTACACATGTATAAGTTTGGGCTTTTTGTGACATCAAAAAAAGTTTGGGATATTTGTATCATAGTGGGCACATTTAGGGTTTTGGTGACAAAAATGTATTTGTGTCACAATGAACATAATTTAGAATTTTTTGTGGTATTTGTCCAATACAAAATGAAAGTTTTAGAATTTACGTAAATTCATCGTGGATTTGTGACGCGGTTTTTGACTCATATCATGACAGCTCTCTCTTTTCTGCTCCTCCATTCACGCACTTCACTCGTGTAGACGCTTTCTTTTTTTGCGCCTACGTTCACGCACTTCATTTATGTAGACTCTCTATTTCTGCTCCTAGAATCCCGCATTTCATTCATGGAGACTTCCAGCACCGGGCATCCGATGACTTTGGTTTCAACTGGAAGGCAGCAAACCCGAAAAGCTTTCTTGATCCAAGAGACTCCCTAAAATAAGAGTGGCTTGAACGACAAATAAGGTTTGACAAGCTCTTTCCCTAAGTTCTCTCCAAAGAAAAATATTCATTGACTTGACTGGGGCACAAGCTTCATCTTAAATGCTAGCCAAGCTCAACATGTGAAGCCCCTAGATGTTACCGCTCGAGGAAATAGACTAATTGCAAACTCTCACATTCATCATTGACTTCAAATTCATCACAAATCTCCTGACTCCAACCTCAACAAGAGGAGAAACAGACATTTGGCTGTACTTGTTTAAGCATCATATAATTTTTTTATTAAGCATAGTGAATATGAGAAGTAGTCTGTCTTCATTGCATGTGGCTCGTTGATCGATACAATTACAATAATCATCGCAAGAGATGAACGCACATTATACAAAAAAGTGACGTTGAGTACATCAATCGAGTCCTAGGAATAATTGGATTTTGCTCAGCCTTGATTATGCATGACACAAGAAAATAAGTAGTATGTTGGAAAATCGCAAAATTTCTTTAGTTTGTTTCTTAACAAAATTCATACCAACATAGCTCAAAGACATTGGATGATTTAAATCTGATTTACAGAGCCGATATATTAAGCAATGCGGTACACAAAAGGAGAGGTGCAACAAACTCGTAAATTAGATCATATGATACTAAGATGCAGGCTATGTCAACTACATCCAATTATAATTTAACTAATGGTTTATACATATGAGTTTCAGTCATATTTATAATGAGTTAAGTTTTCATGTAAGTGATGTTAATAATTTGTAATCCACCAATTAAAGATATTGTTTAGAAAAATTGTAGAAAACTATAGCCCCCAAATTCAAGTTACACCTTGAAGTTGCAGTTGGAAGTCAAATAGGATCTTGCTTACTTGATGCTCACATATATATAGATACATATGTGATCTTACCTTCTCTTCATTGCTCATGTTGAGAAGAGATGGCATCCACTGACTTCCCTTACGCTCAATTCTCTCTTATTCCAGCAATTTGTCTCCTCCTTTTGATCTTTCTCTGTTATTCTCCTTTCGATGCTAAACTTAACAATCCCATCTTTTCTCTCTCTTCCTCTTCCACTTCACCTGAGACCAACAACCACACAGGAACACCTTCAGTTTTAGTAAATGGGCTTCGTTCAACCTTAAAGTACCAAAGCAGATCCAGACACAACACCAACAAAATCAAAGTGAGTATCGTCATCACTCATGCCGTATTAGTAACTAACAATAATTCCTTTTACTTGATTTCATTCTGTACTTTTTCGGGTGATAGTAACTTGGCAATGTTTTTCCTGATCTGTGGGGAAGAAGAGTAGTTTGGAAAAGATCGAAGATGACTTAGCCCAAGCCCGCGCAGCAATCAGGAAAGCCATTCGGTCCCGGACCTATGTTTCCGATGGGAAAGAGACCTTCATACCCAGAGGAAATGTGTATAGAAACCCCTACGCTTTTTACCAGTTAAGTTCTCCTTTGAGTTAACTTAAAATTCAGAGTTTCTTTTTTTCCCATGGTTGGTGTTAATATTAATTGTGGTAGGTTTGTGTTCAGTGCAAGCATGGATGTGTTTCTGTAAGGGGTCATGGAATCAAAATTTAGATTACCTCACGTTAATTTGATTTGAAATTGTACACCTTATAGTTTATAGATTCTAACACGAGTCTTGTTTCTTTCTTTCCCATTTTTTGGACTTAATTCTGGGCAGGAGCCACATGGAGATGATGAAGAGATTCAAGATATGGACGTACAGAGAAGGCGATCATCCTTTGGTACATTACGGGCCGGAAATAGACCTATATGCCATTGAAGGACTGTTCATCGACGAGATGGAGGACAAGCGGAACCCATTCAGGGCACGCCATCCCGACCAGGCACATGCCTTCTTCCTTCCTTTCAGCGTGACCAACGTCGTCAGCTATGTGTACGAACCGATCCTCTCCATCAGCGACTACAGTCGGGATAGATTACAGAGGTTCGTGCGTGATTACGTTCACGTTGTTGCAGATAGACATGAGTATTGGAACAGAAGCAAGGGCGGCGCCGATCATTTTATGTTTTCTTGTCATGATTGGGTAAGTATATTTCGTAATTAAGCTCCAAAAAGTTTTGCCAAATCGTACAGGAGATGGAAGGATTATGTGTTCAGTGCCCAATTAAACCTGTCGAATCCGCTGAATAACCGTGATTTGAACTGGCCGATCTGCTCGGGTTTACAAAGCACCAGTACTTTAGATACTACGTGACTTTTATAATGTGAATGGTGCCGTTATACATTGCTTCGTTGAATCGATGAGAATTCAATGCAAGTAGATTGAGATTCTGCAGAAAACGAAGGTCGGCAAGTTAGATTGGTTCTACTTGTGTCTTTATATCTGAGGTCGGCAAGCGAATGGAATATTATACGTAACTGGCAACTTAAGGCAAGTTAAAAAAAATCAATTTCATACTGGTCAACATTATAATTATATGGTTTGAGCTGTTTAAAATATTAAATTGCATATTCATTTGACAGTTTGAACATTCAAAATAGTTAGCGGTCCCATAAAATGTCATATGACATCAGAACGAGTGTCAAGAATTCGAATCATGATACTCCATTTTATTTTTCAACTGTTTATTGTTTATAGTATTCTACTTATTTTCCCGTTTCACGACTTGCGCATGCACGGATCGGCTTATACGCAGTGACGAGCGTTAACTAATCTGCTATAAGTACATTTCTAGTTTGTTTTTTAATAGTTAAAGTGTGAAAACCTTTGTTAGATAGCTGCCATTCAAAGGTTTGCCATGTGGTAGAACATGTAAGTTCGTCTGACTCAAAATAATAATTACATAAACTCATCATATGAAAGATACGTTGGACAAAATCAATTACAATGTTTTTTAAAAGATACATAAACATAAACATAAAAAGTTATTTTCTGCGAAATTCACTACTTATGACGCAAAAAAGGATCACTATTCCACCCACTATTTTAAATAGAAATTTCTGACTAATTGTTTTGATCCTATTTCATGTTCATGTAGGGTCCTGAGGTTTCATCAGCGGACCCTGAGCTCTTCAAGAACTTCATCAGAGTCCTCTGCAATGCCAACACCTCCGAAGGATTCAGACCCGAGAGAGACGTCTCCATGGCCGAAATCTATTTAAGCTATGGCAAGCTCGGCCCACCTCGCTTAGGTCTTGACCCTCGCAACCGCACAATCCTCGCCTTCTTCGCCGGTGGAGCCCATGGTTACATCCGAGAGCTCTTGCTCGACCACTGGAAGGACAAGGACGCCGACGTCCAAGTGCACGAGTATCTCCCCAAGGGCCAGAACTACACTCAGCTGATGGGGAGGAGCAGGTACTGCCTGTGCCCGAGCGGGTTCGAAGTTGCAAGCCCAAGGATTGTGGAGGCGATCTATGCGGAGTGCGTCCCGGTGATCATAAAGGACGGTTACTGGCTGCCGTTCAGTGACGTGCTCAATTGGAGCAAGTTCTCGGTTCGAATACCAGTGAACAGAATAAAGGACATCAAGACGATTCTGGAGGCGATCCCATTTGAGAAGTACGTGAAGTTGCAGAAGCGGGTGGTGAAGGTTCGGCGGCACTTTGAGGTGCATAGGCCGGCGAAACCGTTCGACGTGATTCACATGGCGCTCCACTCTGTGTGGCTGAGGCGGCTGAACATAAAGCTGGAGCAAAGAGATTAGTGAGTAGCTCTTTATGTCCTGGTTCTTGCGTACAAACAATTAAAAGGAGATCATGAAAGTTCGATATGCAGGAAATAATGAAAATTAAGTTTACATTAAAGTTGGCAATATCCGTCAATAAGATATCAGGATCAAAATCAGAGTACCCGGCTTCGAACCTGAGCTGAACAACCAGTTTCATCAGGGACTCCGGCCTATCAGAAAGGGGAAGGAATATATAGTCCTAGTTAGCTGGTCACTGACGCAGATATAACTGGACACTATACCCTACATGAGCAATACTAACGTACCAAAGGTTGATCTTGGACTGACGTTTCCCCGCCCCCAAGAAAGACGGCCGATCAGCTGTATTGCAGTCCTCTGCTCACTTTCGTCAGGCTGCCGCAAATTCCAGACTAGGAATATCTGCCTGATGTGTCCAACTCTCGCTTTGAGATTTTCCGGACTACATGTGCTTCTTGATGCGTGCGTTTAGAGATGTCAGCAGGTATCTTACGGATGCTAATGTGATATTCTGTTATCTTGCAATACAATCTGCCGCAATATCTTCCATCTGAACGTGACAAAGCACCGGCAGCCCCGCGAAATCTATGCTTTAGGCGCAGAATGGGGACGTCAGGTCAAGCGGAAGAAGCTCAAGAATCAGCAAGGCCAAAAAGTAGACCAGCAATGACAAAGCGCTGTGATATGAACGCGGTGAAAGGGATCAATGGTTTTTCTTTAGAATATCCCAGAAAGAATTTCAAGACCACAAGCAAAATTCTAAATTTCGAAGTGTGCATTTGACAATACTGCCGGTTCGCAGAATGCTAATTTCCGTGCCCAAATATACAGATTTTTTTCGATATTGATAAATTTCAATAAGTGTTTGTAAGCATCTAATAAAAATTGGTAAAAAAGAAAAAAATTAAGCATCGACATTTCCCAAGTAGTTTGTTGGGGGTAGCATGCCAACATTTTTATAAGATTACCAACTTCTCTTATGGTTTGCAAATTAACAATTTTTGTACTAACTAACCAACACTTCAACTTTACCAACTCTATGTGAAATTACTAACTGAAACTCATGAATTTTGCTAACTTTTATTTGATGAAATTAGCAAATAGTTTTGAATTCCAACTTTCAATTGTGTTACTTAGCAACGTTTCTGTTTTTTACTAACTAGCATCTAAACCAAAACTTGTTAGTAAACTAATAGGGAAAAAACTGGTAAGTCACATAAATAAATGTTGGTAAATTCATACGAGAGTTGATAAATTCAGAGTATTGCAAGAAAGAAATAAAAGTTAGTAAATAATAACCAAATTTAACAAATTAAAGTACTAAACAAATTTCGACAAAATAAAAAAAAAAGCTACCAGATAAACATGGTATGTAACTTAATTGATGGTTAGTAACCAAAATTTAGTTGGTAATTTAATTGGAAAAATTGGCAAGTCGTTCAGGCAGAGACCGGTAAATTCATATGGGAGTTGTAAATTTAAGGCGTCGGTAAGAAAAAAAAATTCAAAAATTAGAAAAGCTGATGATTTTTATACTTTCAAAAAGAGTAAGCGATTTCATAGAAGCGTCCAGAAGTAATACAGAAAATAAGATGACTAGCATCTTTCCTCTCCATTAAATCAGCCTGATCGCAGCCGTTTCCAAAATCTACTTCGGGGTCTACAAATTTCTCTGATTCTATCGCGTCTTAGTGAGGAACGGCTCGCATTGTCAATCTTCATGCATACGTCTCGCCAACTCCAAGGAACTTCCTGCTCGGCCGTAGGTGGTCTGGTAACACGCTGACTTTGGTTTCAAGCGAAAGGCAGCGAGCTCGAAAAGTGCTTTCTTCGTGATCCAAGAGACTCGCTAAATTCTAGGAGGATATAGTGGCACGCAAGCAGTAAAATATAATTATAGTTCGATAAGTTGTTTCACTGAGATTCACCTTGGAAAGCACAGATTAAGATTTCGAAAGTTAGCCACTCGAGGAAGAAAAATGATTGGAAAAATATAACGACAAGTGCAAGGGCACGGTTTACAAAATAGAGGAATCATACGATGGGGCGAAATACTATTGAGTGTCGGAAATGATTCACTTATTTAAAGACTCTCTTGCAACTTACCTTATCAATTAATATATCAAGTTTGTAAATCTATTTAGGACTTTGCTAGCATAATAGTTTTTTGGCTACTACAAGGATAACATTTTGTTGAGAGTTATAAATTTTTGAAGGAATAGGTCTCATAACAATTTATAATTTTTTGTTATTTGATTTTTTATGATCTAAAATAGATTATTATTCTAACAGTAGATTATAGATTGTCATGTAATCATTTCTCATCTATTTAAGCACGCTTAACGAATTACACTAGCTATTTTACAAATATAGCTGATTAATCGTCTAAAAGAGATTATTGCAATTTTGTGCATAAAAAATGTCGGATTTATTAAAATCGGTTCACGAAATTCACATGTTACATAATATTACAGACTAGAAGAGGGATTTAAATAGGTGGCTCTTGCTTGATTGCTGGTAGGAGTTTGCCGAATCATTCAAAATGGTAACTTTGTAAATCGATCTTAGCATATCAACTGTTGATATTTACCCATGCTCAAGAACCAAATCGGATGATAACATTCAAAGCATTAAGAGGGACCGACAACCAGGTTGTCAGCATCATATGTTGAAGGCATGATAGTCCAAAAAAAGGAAAAGAAAGGGTGGAAAATTGCTTCATGACCCTTCTATTACGATGAGTTGGAAACTTTTAGGGCCAAACATCACTAGTAAAAGTCCACAAAGACCATGACTTCGTAGGAACCGTTATAACGCCTACTGATGCACCATCAACAAACATAAAAACCCAAAATACCTTGAGTTCTTGAGTTGGTACATGTTTATTTTACCACGTGATGGTCGCGCAATCAATGCGCAAGACCCTGAAGGCCTTGACTCCTTCAACCTTGAATTGCATGCTCCACAAGGACCTTGACTTGTTCATGGATATGTACAAGATCCATCCAAACATGCATCTGGTTTAATTTCTTCTTCTTCTTCTTCTTTTGGCTGGTATGCTGGTTCAAGTTCTGATTGATTCGTAAAACCGTGAAACTTAGAGATTCGCATGAGCAGAATATTCTTGGTGATGAATATGTTGATAAGGTTTGAAAGGTGCTCATTGTAGGGGACCATGCACAGTGGGTGGAAAAAGGGCAATTATCAACTTATAATGTAGTGCCAGAGAGGATTTGATTACACAACCACAAGACCCCCCTTCATTTTTTCTCTTTTCTTATGTGTGTTTCTGTTCTTTTCTTTAGCCAAAAAATGAATATTGTTGCTACCTGCATTCAAGTTGGTTAATCTTAACCACCAAATGAAGCGTGCCCCATGTCCAGGTGACAGCGTTGGTACCATTGTCCCATAGAAGCTAACCCTTTCTCGTCGCTAAATAGTGTCCTTATGACACAAACCTTTTAAGAGGATAATAAAAGAATATTACATGTCACGTCTCGAATCCCGAGCGCGCGAACATCCCACCATGGTCATGCAAATGCGACATTCCCAGGACGCGTCGCCGACCCAATTCATATTTATTGCACATGCGGAAGCGTATTATAAAACCCCTGACAATAAAATACGGGATAGAGAAGCAGGAAGCAATTCCACAACAATACACTTTCATAAACCAACAAAGTTTACAAACCGAGGGTCTACAGCCAAAAGTTTACGAAAGACCGGCTCTTAAAAAGAAACTGTCCTACGACCTACAAGTCGGACATGATCTCCAATCCAACAGACTTCACCTCTGCAACTCCACCAGGGCCAACCAAAACGAACTGGCCGCTCCGTCCTCTAAGGACCTGAAAATGTAAGCCCATAACGGGGTGAGACATTGTCTCAGCAAGTTCACCTCCTAAACCCCTATTAGAAAGGAAATACATTCAAGAGTGGCCTAGTCACACTACACGGAAGACTTACCTCGCCTTATTTCCTTCTTGCGGGTTAGCACAATTTATATCACTCAATCACAAGTAGTAATAAGATCTTAAACAACTAGAATACAATCACTTTCACATCATCAACAATCACAAGGGTCCTGATTATAAAGCCGAATCGTTGTGCCACGTCCCATACCGTGTCACACAAGTCCGTCCCATAATCCGGCACGTCAATCACACTCAACCTGCGTTCCAATTTTCAATTACTACTACACATAAACATAGCCTACTCGCAGTTCGGCTATCTACTGGCATTTAGCCAGGCATCGTCTCCCCACCTTGGAGTACGGCTTCGTCATTACGTCGACGGCGTTCCCGAAGGAGCATGGGCCCACAATCTACTGCGACCAGCATCCGTTGTAAGAGGCATCCCATATAGGGGCAAGTTCGGCTCAACAGCCTAGGACCATTTCCTCTTAATTATCACACAATAATTTCCTACTCGGCCCGGAACACTTTGCATTTCACTCAATGCTTCCATTTAAAATAGTGATCCCGGCCTTTTTTCTTCATATCAAAAATAATCAGGAAATTATTCACGTGTGTGGGGGCACGTTAATTTCGAACTAGAAAACTAATATCTCACTTTTTCAAACCCTACTATTTAATATAATTATTAAAATCCAATTTTGGTATCAAAATCTGACACTAGAGATTTTCTGAATAAAATCCATATTTTTCACAATGAACACTCAATTTGCAATATCCATTCATCAAATTCATACATAGCAGCGATCAGCGCGAAATTCTGAGAATTTAAGGTTCCGAAAAAATTTTGGAATTTAGTAAATAAATAATTTTATTTCGGAATTAATTAAATAATAATATTTTAATCATTTTATATTATATAAAAAATAATTCATTAAAGTCAAATCAAGGCTTATTATAATATAACCTCTACTTAGCCTTAATTAAACATACTTTAAATTAATCACACCCCTTAATCTAATCCGCACTTAATTAAATCCATCTACCAACCTAAACTCACTTAACTTAAACTAAGCACACCTAAAGCATCATTAACCCTCTAATCAAGGTTTAGGAGGCTAAACTCACCTGTTTAACGAGTCGATTCAAAACTACGGGGACGCAACGGGGACCGACTTTCTTAAAGGCGGGCCAAGCTTCGAGGTCGGGAAGCCGGCCAAAACGGGCCAAACCTCCACCGTGATACCTATTTTTGCTTTCTGTTGGTTGAGGCCGAAGGAGGGGGAAACAGGCTTGGGTTGATTTGGACAAGGCCGGTGGTGATCCGGTGGAGCTTCAATGGTCCAGGCGGTGGCGTACGACGGCGGAGGGAGCTTTGGCGGTGGCCTGAGCTGCTTGGGGAAGCTACTGGAACTCGGCTGAAGCAGGGACGACGGTGTGAGGAGGGCGGACACGCGGCAGCAATGGCATGCGAGCGGCGGATGACGCGTAAGGGGTGCGCGACGGCAGTCCGACTGGACTGCAGGCAGCTCCGGCGTCTTCTCAGATTTGCTTGGGGTCGAGCGGCAAGAAGAGTGAGAAAGAGTGGGTGCCGACGGGAGAGAGGGAGGCGGTGGTGCGTGCGGTGAGGTGCGGGACTGCAACGGCGTGCGGCGGCGGCGAACGGCAACGGGCGGAGCTACTGGCTGTTGCTTCGGCTGCTTGCTATGACGGTGAGGGAGCTGCTGACCGGTCTTTGTACAACAAGAAGAGATGGAGGAGAGAGGCAGCGACGAGAGAGGGAGATGGAGGAGAGAGAAGGAAGAGGGGACCACTTCTCTCATTTTTCTCTTTCTTTAATCCCTCAAATATGGCCCACCATGTGAGTTGTCTTCCACCAACAATTTCTAGACCAATTTACCCTCTTCTAGAAGTTTTAATAGGTCCAAAATGTTGGGTCCATGGGGCATACGAATTTGTTACATTTCCCACTTCAATCTCAATCAATTTCAATCAATTCTCAACCAAACAAATCCAACTGAAGCCCAATTAAATCCATTAAGGTGTCCTCATCCTTCTCATGACTTTTCCCCGTCAATTTATCCAACTTGACGGCCAAAGATGTGATCAAAAGCGACCCTCCGACTTTTCCGATCAAAAACGGCCTTACTTTGCTTTTCTCGCCAAAATCTCGGTTTATAGAAGAAAATCTTCGAGGATGAGTCGATGTTCCTAAAATGAATTGTGACATAACAGAACTCTCAATTTCTGAATTCGGGTTTGATTTCATGGTTAATTTCAATTCGGCGCGAATTTAGCGTGTCCTAATCTACCGGGTAACTTTTAGGAATTTTCGTGCATTTGACCTATGGTTGATTATTTTCAAGCTACAAAGTACATCTTCGACACGTTGGCGACTCTCGGTTGTCGTATAAATCTCAAGGTTTCAAATACGGACACATGATACCAAAACGATAGAAGAATCGGTCTAGTGCCGATCGACAAGAATTGTGCAATTAAGTGGAATCACCCACACTTAATCACATACCTTTGTCGAGTCGACCTATCTCCGATTTCTAATCGATCTTACTGTGTCGTAATGATCTCTTGCAGATTTGTATGGTCGAGCAGTCATTTCCTAGTCGAATTCTCAAGTTTGATGCGTTAGAATCTCTTAACGGCTTCACCTGATAGACTAGTTATCTCATGAGTGATCAGTTCAAGGAAAAGAACTATAAGCGTGTCGATGAAATGCCCAACTATTTCGATCGAAATCAGAACCTAAAATTCAGGATGTCGCATTACAATTTTGAATGCACTGAATTTTTTCACAGTATGTGTAACGAATGTTTTGGAAGTCATAAATTGCTTCTAATAAAATATATTTAGCAAGTACATTGAGAGAACTCGTTAACATGATAAGACACAGAAGACAAGGTTAGTGGGGTCAACATAGTGGTGAGGGATGGATCCTTATCGCATCACCTAAGATAAGTGTAAAAATTACTCCAGCTGGTAAAAGTAAAGTGAAAATGAAAACTTGAATATGGTGCTTATGACAATTTGATCCCCAGGGATTTCTACCAATAAATATACAATTTCTACCAATATATATGAAAGGTTTATGATTAAATTGGCAAATCGTTCAAATTTTAAGACCAAAATGATATAATAAAAAAAATTTAAGACTAAATTGACCGCCGTATAATAGATTTGAGGTTTCATTTTTTTATTTTTTTTTGTTTGTGTGTGTGTGTGGATATTTTCCCCCTTTCTTACGTGCTTTTTCTCTTTTGTATTCGGTGAAGTTAACCCGATTTTTGTATGCTTCTCGAGTTAGTTGTGCGAGTTAAAACATTTCTACTTCTTGGCATGCATGAGATATTCTTAAAGAAATTATATTTTAAAGGTGCATGCATATGGAAGGAATATAGAAAATTGTCGAAAAAGTCCTTAGTCTATTGCATACTAATTTAATCTTAAAACTTTCAATTTTGTAATTAAATCCTAAATCTTTTCATGTTTTGCCAATTGAGTCCACCCAACCAACATGGCACGATTGACGTAGACGCTCACTATCTTACGTGCCATGATTGACGTTAACGTGGATAATTTTTAATAATTTTCTAATTCTTATCCATTTTTTCTTTTCTTCTCTTTTCCTTCTTTCCTTTTTCAATTTTCTTTTTTCTTTTTTCTTTTTCCTTTTTACCTTTTTCCCTCTGCTGGCCACTACTTGGACTAGTTGATGGTTGCCGAAGGTTGCTAGCCACTACAGAGAGTGTATAATTAGGAAAGTGGAGAAGAAAACGTGTCAAAATTATTTAAATCAATTACTTCTGTTATTGTATATATAGCCTTCTGCAGTCACACCTTCTCTCGTTAACCAAAAAAAAAAAAAAAAAAAAAAAAAAGATTCAAAAGGAATAATCAAAGTTTTTGCTGTTGATTTGTTCGCCTTAAAGCTAAACCAGTTCTGTTATCAAATAATTAGTTAATGTAATCAGTGACCCATTGCCGCTGATCCAGCAAAAAAAACTAGCCTGGGTGTGGCATCGCTTGGGTCCAAAAGAGATGACCTGATTTACTCTCAAAAGAGATGAGCTAAAATAATGTGAAGGGGAAAAAGATCTTACAAGAAGCCAAAACTATTCAGAAAAAAGCTAAAAATCGATCATTAGTGACGAAAGTATGTTCAGCTGTGAAAAAGGATGTAATAGCATTTATAAGCTGTGTGACACACTCCAAACAGCTGCGGCATTTTCATTATTATAACAGCTTAAACCGACTTTAAGGAAGTAACTTCACTCAGTTTTGAGGTGTTGCAGCTTTAAGATTATGTTGCCGAACACATAAGTTACAAAAATTTATATTGCAGCAACAGCCGACCATAGCTCTAGCGCACCAGAGCTACAACAAAATCATAGCTACCGCACAGACTAAGAAAATTGAGTTGTATCCAAAAGCTTTGGCAGGGATAGATGCCTATACGATCGATCAAAGGAAAAGTGATGGCTTTTCTTCTGAGGTAAAAATTGAAGTGAAATTCGAACCTGCAATGAACCAAATATCATCAGGGACCACGAGAAAGGTGACGAAAATATGGCCATGGTCACTGAAGCAGACAGTGTTGGACAGTTCTCCTGCATAAGCATTGTTAATGAAATAAAGGGTGATATCGGACAGATGTGTGGCGACCCCAAAGTAAGACAGTTATCAGCTCATGGAACGCTGCTTGCTTTCATTGGAACCGCTGTGAGATCAAGATTAAAGAAGGCCACTTTACATATGCAACCCTCATTTTGACTGATTTGCTATATGAAGAACCTGAGAGAACCTTCATGCGAGATTTTCTGGTCATGTGACGCTCATTTGGTTTTTAATCCTGTCCATCTGAGCAACTAGAAGCTTGTGGACACTTTGCTTTAGCTGCAGAATGGAGACATGAGGTCGAGTTGAAGAATCTAAAGAATCATAAGGCAACGCAACTCACAAATCACAAGCACCATAAAGACAGGGAAAAAGATCGACTATTCCTCATATTATCCAAGAAAGACCTTCAAATCGACAAGCAATTAAAAGATACTACTGCAGACATATGCAGCTTAATACATGCATCAAGTGTAAATTTAACATATATTAATTTCAACATAGGAAGTAAGGTTAGTATATGGCCTAAAAGAGCAGGTTACTAACCTAATTGAGCCCTTGTTCACTCTTCACAGACACGTAAATTGCTCCATCTGGTCCTTTTTTTCTTGTGCTGGACCATCTTGTCGTGGTCAGCATTTGTATCTTCAGAAACAAATACAGCAGGGGGCTCTTGCAACAGATCACTCCTGGATATTACATCAAGCCAGAGATGATCATTGAACCGTTCCCTAATGGCAGCCGGATTCCCTAATCGCCAAAGATTCAGCATAGAACTGTTAAAAATTTTTGGATTTGTGCATGCGGTAGCATGGTTTTGGTATTGATGATAGTTTTTGATTAGTAATGTGTGCAAGTGTATGATATGGTTTGTAGAGGATGGATAAGGGATGAGATGGGATAGTTCAAGGGATAAACACAAATTTTTATGGGACAAGGATAGTTTCACTAGTTTATGAAAATAGTTTTACAATAATTATAGGAAGTGTTGGTGGAGGAGTTTTATGATATGGAGTATATTCTCATGCTCCTCTCACTCTATTACATCAATGAGTTATGGCCTTTTTATAGGCATTTCCACCGACTAAGTACAGCTGCTTTAGAAGATTCTAGACTTCTCTTGAATGCTGTCTTTTTCTTCTTTCTTCCTCTAAAGACTTCTATATTTGTCCTTCTACACTTTTCTTTGCCGCCTAAGCTAGATTTTCTTTTTAAAGGATTTTTCTTGACTTTTCTAGCTAATATCAATTTTGAAGTTTCTAGAAAGTTTTAGAGAAAATGGATCACAATTTCCAACAAGAACTTACCAATAATTCTTAGGAATTTTGAGAACTACCATTAATGATAATTTATTAAGAAGCATTTCACCAAAAATTTTCATAAAATCAAAATGAGTTTGTGCAGTTAATCCCTTTTGGCAATTAACAAGCTAATTATTGTCTATTAATGTCACTTTTTTTAAAAAAAGTCCCTTAGAGTGTTGATACATCACGTGAGTAAAAGTTCTCAATATATCTAATATTGCCTAGCGTTTCGTGATAAGAAAAAAATCATTGAATACGTGGCTTCTTCACAGTGTAATTGTTTCATTTTCTAGACTACAGCTAGAACAAATTCATCTCCATTTTCTTTCGTTTGATTAAGCTATACACTATTTATTATACATGATTTGTAGTTGATTTCATGCAGCAATTCTTATACCAAATTTAAAAAGAAGAAAAATAAAAGGTGATATGGTTGATGTTGATGTCAGAGCAACGATAAAAATATATTCCATTTTTCATCCATAAATAGCCGAATGATATTGATGTTGGAGCAACGATATCCCACAACAATGAATTCATCAGCTAACCTCGTTTTCACTTGTTCTTTATTGCTAACTAGTTGTGTGGGAAATGTTTGGGGCAAGACACAAGCTGTGATCTTTAAAGATTTGCAGGCTAGAACTAATCTAAAAGCTCATTGTAAATCCAGGAACAACGATCTTGGGGTCCAAGATATAACGAGCAATATCATGGGAATTCTCCTTTTTACCTAATATCCTTGGGAGGACATTATTCTTTTGTAGTTTTTTATAGCCGGGTCAATTAAAGTGGTTTGACATATGTACCCGCCAACAAGGAGGAAGCCTCTCATCTAAATGTATGAGATAGATGATATTGTTAACTGCTAAGTTACAATTTAAATGGAATAAAGACCATCTTATATATCTTTTAATTATTTGTATATACACGTGTGTGTTTATTCTAATATCTTCATCACATCGATTTCGATTGGCACATCTTTTTTTTTTTTTAATTAATAGTGTTATCTATTCGTTTTGTGTCATTCTATTTGTATTCTTTTTTCATTTATTATCGCTACCAAAACATCTCAATGTCAGTCTTTTTTTAAGGAAGAAAAAGGTCGATTAGTGTCGTTGGGGATTCGAACTTGTAATGCCGGGTTCGTATCAAGAACTAACACCCTTGAGTTCATAAGTACGTAAAACAAAATTTATTTTGAAAAATCTGGCAAAATATGAAAGCATTGAATCTAGGGATGCTTTTTCTGAGTTGACCGTATTATGGGCATTAATCTCGGGGGATCCTAAAAGCAACGAGAGATTAGCAAAGGATTGTTCAGGTAGCGGCGACGGACTAGGGCAACGGCGCCGCCCCTCTTACTTAGGCTCAGGCCGTGTTGCATGACCGTCATCGTAGCGTAGCGTGAATCACCCAGACCCCGCCACGACCGAGCGGGGTCGAGCCATCTCAAGGAGCTACAGCAAGGATCAAGCGACCTCGCCGAGCAATTAGTGAATGTCGCGGGACCCTCTCGATTGTTTCTTTTCTCTCCACCAAATCAGCCTAATCGCAGTCGTTTCCAAAATTCTACGTCGGGATCTACAAAATCTCTGATTCTGTTGGATCTTAGTGAGGAAAGGCTCGCACCTACATGCACATCTCTCGCCAATTCCAAAGAACTTCCTCATCGGCCGTACGCCATTCAGTGCATCTTGAGGTGGTCTAGTACACATTGACTTTGGTTTCAACCAGAAGGCAGTGAGCTCGAAAAGTATTTTCGTGATCCAAGAGACTCCCTAAATTCCAGGGAGGATATAGTGGCACGTGAGCAGTAAAGTATAATTTTAGCTCCACAAGTTGTTTCACTGAAATTCTCCTGAAAAGTACCGATTAAGTTCCTTTGAAGTTCCCCCACTCGAGGAAGAAAAAAAATATCATAACTATGAGTGTACGAACGAGGGTTTACACAATCGACGAGCCAAATGATGAGGCGGATTGTTTTTGGGTGTTGAACACGGTTCACTGTCTTAAAAGTCCGCTTGCAACTAATCTTACAAGTTGATATACCAAATTCGTAAATCAATTTTAGCACGCTTGACTATTACGTTAGCTAGCTAAAGGAAATTCTTGGTTTTACAACTGTGGCTAATTAATTGTCTAGAGAGATCATGGCAGTTCATGCAAGAGTAATGCTAGATGTATTAACATTGGTTCACGAAGGGAGTTTAAATAAGTGGCTCGAGTTTAACCACCAATGAGAGTGTGCCAAATCATTAAGTATGGAAATTTTGTAAATCAATTTTAGCATATCAACTATGATTATTTACTCGTGTTCACGAACCACATCAGATGAGAAGAGACAAAGTATAACCATACATTATAAAGGACAGAACCAATTGTTGTCGTCAGCATCATATGTTGAATGCATGTTAGTCAAAAAAAGAAAATATAAAGGTGGAAAATTGCTTTATGGACCTTCCTTCACGATGAGTTAGAAATTTTTTGGGCCAAATATCACCAACGAAAGTCCCCCAAGAGTATGACTTCCCAGGAACAATTATAACGCGTATTGATGCGCCAATCAACAGACATGAATCCCCCAAAAGACCTCAAGTTCTTAACCAGGAACCTGTCTATTCTATCGTGTGGCTATGATCTGATGATGGTAGCAAAACACGCCAAACCCCAGAAGACCTGGACTTCTTCAGATTTGAATTGCACACTCGACGAAGACCTTGACTTGTGGATGGATATGAAGACGATCCATCCATGCATGCATGCTGGTTTAAGTTCTTTTCTTGTATTTTGGGCTGATTTGCTGGTTTAAATTGTAATCGAATAGTAAAATCATGAAATTTAGAGATTCGCAATATTCTTCTAGATGGATATGGTAATAAGGGTTTCGAAGGTGCTCATTGTAGGGGATCATGCACAGAGGGTGGAAGAAGGCAAAGGCCCTATTGTCAACTTAGAATGCAGTGCACGAGAGGATTTGATTGCATAACCGCACAATAAGAAACATGCCCCTTGTCATGGTGACAGCTTTAATGCCGTTGTCCCGCAGAAGCTAACCCTTTTCTCGTTGCGAAAAAGCGCCCTTAGGGCACAAATTTTTCGAGAGGTTAAAAAAGAAGTATGACAGTTTCCAATGCCCTGAATAGGTAATAGGTATTCAACGCTTTGGAAGTCGAGCATTTCTTATAATAAAATATACTTAGCAAGTGTATCGTAGCATAATAAAAGACGTATAAGGCAACCTTATTGGTGGGGTCAATAGCCATGCTCCATAGTGTCGAGGGATGGATCCTTATCACAGCACGTAAGATAAGTTTAAAGATGACTCCACGTAGGGCAAGCGAAGTGAAAATGAAAACCCAAATATGGTGCTTATGACAATATGATCCCTATATATTTCTACCAATAAACATACAAATTCTACCAATATATGAGAAAGATTTATCCTTAAATTGGCAAATCGTTAAAGACTTAGAATTAAATTGGCACAATTGAAATGTTGAGGATTTAATTGGCTAACCATACAATAGATTTATGATTTTTTAAAAAATTTTCCTCTTCCTTAGACTTTTTTTCCTATTTGTAATTTGGTGAGGTTTATCTAAATTTTGTATGCTTCTGGATCCTTTGTGGGAGTTAAAGAAAGCATTTCTACTTCTTGGTATGCATGAGATATTCTTAAAGAAAATACATCTTAAAGGGGCATGCATATGGAGAAAAAAATCTTTTGACTCCATCTATTCTTATTGAGAAACTATGGCAGGTCACATCGTTATCAAGCCGACTTGGATATGCAGTACAAAGGCCAAGTTCTTCTTCGTGCGTGGGTGAAGGGTTTGAACTATGCGAACATTAATGGCAATTGACAGAAACAAGCTTGGCTCGGTTTAAATAGGACTCGGTCAATGAAGTGTTTGAAGGACCTGCTAAATCGTGAAAGATCATTAAAAGGGTAAGAACGTATGATAGATGAAATGTTGAAGGTGGAACAAAGGGTTGATCATCTTGACATAGACCCATATAATAGTTTGAATTACATATATACAAATTAAATCCAGGCATTATCTGTTCACTGCGATTTTGAAATGGCATAAATGCATAAGCTCCATACTATCTAAGAGTCTTCCCATGGCCGGCTGAAAATTGCCATTGCTATTGCAAAATGTACAATACCAAGTTTACGAAAATTCACCTTATAACACATATTTCCATGCTACTTTTAAGTCCCTACGACTTATTTCAGGCTTTTTGCTTTGGTCTAAATGTATGTTCATTATGATCGTAGAAGTTATTAGTGATATATCTAATTTCGTCTCGGCCGTTAATTAATATCCTTCTCATTTTTCTTTTCTCGTAAACATTGGTAGGCAGCATCTGCATTGATCTTAGCAGAAGCTTGCCTTAAGGAACCATTCTCACTATCCTTTTTAGCAATGTCGTCAGCATATCTCTCTTGCCGCTTTCAACATGTTTTTAGAATGCACTAATCAAATTTAATCAGGTTTCTAAAACAGATTGATAATTTACGTGATATTCACAAATCTATTCTAGCCCGAGACATAGAAGGATCGACAATTATATGAACTTTCTGCCTAAATACATACTACATGAACGATTTTTAGATAGGTGAGAGGCAAACTGCTAAACTGAGTGGGGCCACCCTCGCTCCATTAACGGAAGTGACGTCTTCAAGTTGCAGTCGAAATTCAAACAGGATCTGTCTAACTAGAGCATTTTTCGCTGCAAAAAAAAGTGGAGGAGATAACGTAAGTGTCAAGCTTACTTAATTAGTTATTTCTGTATTTGTATATAGCTCTCTGCAGGCATACCTTCTCATGTTCATGTTCAAGAAGATGTCATCCATGAACTTCCCTTATTCACAGTTCCTTCTGCTTCCAGCAATTAGTCTCATTCTTCTTCTTGTCTTTCTCTATTATACTCCGTTCAATGGAAATCACGACAATCCTGTTTCCGACCTCTCTTTTTCTTACAACAGCCTCAAAATTAGACCATCATCGTCTGCAGTTAATGAGCTTCTCTCGACCTCCATGTACAAAAGCAGTTCGAGACATAACACCAGCCGTATCAAAGTGAGTACCGTCATGTGTATCATTGTATAATCTATTTCGTATTACCATTTTACAATGTCTATTTTAATGTTTGTGGGTTAACGAGGGAAGTTTTTCTGGCACATGTAGAAGAAGAGTAGTTTAGATAGAATCGAAGACGATTTGGCTCAAGCCCGTGCGGCGATTCAGAAAGCCATTCGGTCCCGGAGCTATGTTTCCAACAAGGAAGAGACCTTCATACCCAGAGGAAATGTGTATAGGAACCATTACGCCTTTCATCAGTTAAAAGTCCTACACTCTCTAGAGTTCCCTTTGCGAACACAGCTCTTATTTTATATACGGTTTGAGTATATATTAATCTTCATGATTCATGTCAAGTGCATGCATGCATGCATAACACAGAGCTTTTCTTACCTTATTTCTGAATTACTGGGACAGGAGCCACATAGAGATGATGAAGAGATTCAAGATATGGACATACAGAGAAGGAGACCAGCCTTTGGTCCACTATGGACCGATGAGAAGCCTATACAGCATCGAAGGCCAGTTCATCGACGAGATGGAGGACAAGCAGAACCCGTTCAGGGCTCGCCGTCCTGACGAGGCGCACGCCTTCTTCCTCCCTTTCAGTGTGGCCAACGTCATCAACTACGTGTACAAGCCGATCCTCTCCATGAGCGACTACTCACGCGAGAGATTGCAGAGATTTGCGGGTGATTACATTAGCGTCGTAGCAAATAGGTATCGGTATTGGAATCGTAGCGGTGGTGCTGATCATTTCATGGCCTCTTGTCATGACTGGGTAAGTAAGATTATACTCGTGCCATTCAATGTTTTGAAAATTCTAAATATATTGCATATATGCGGCATTACTAGATATGGAAATTCTTATTGAATTTAGCTTCGTTGCTACCATATAATTCCAATCCGAAATTTTAGGCAAATAGGGTGATAGAGAATTAAAATGTACATGACCTATGGAAGCTCTAAACATCATATCTTGAGTTTAAGATGGATGAAAATAGCCCTTGGAGTTAGAAGGACCGATGACAGAATAGGGCATTAAATTTTGGAATTTATACCATATTGTATCTGGCGTTTTTTTTTTTTTTTTTTTTGGTCGGTTCATCGTACCTGGCGTTGGCAATATATTAAAAGAGGATGCGCAGGTCTTTATAGCAGTAAATCCTTTAAGAAAGGGGTTTTTATTTTCCATGGCTTTGCTAAAAATATCAAAATCAGTTTCGTACTGGTCAAGGTTATTATCAAATGGAATCTCTTGTAAACTCACCGTGAGGTCCTGCGTTAGATAGCAGTTGTTCAAAGTTTTGAGATATTTGGGGGTGCATGATAACCAAAATTTCTGTTAGAAATAGTTTTTCTTCCGCACTGCTTTCTCAAGAGAAATGGTTTGATAAACCTATTCAGTTTTTTTATTTCTGAAATAGATTTCTATTCCAGAAATAAGTTTGGAAGAGAAATCAGAAGCTAAAATTTTCTACTTCTCTATTTCTGGAATAGAAATCAGAAATAAAAATTCTTCTCATCGATCGTCAATCGGTCCTTCATTCGTCGCCGCCGACCACCGTCCGTCGATCGCTCACCGCCACCGCCGATCGCCGCCGTGGCCTGGCCGCCAAATAAATTATTTTTTTAAATATCATTTTAAAATGAAAATATTTGAATAAATAAAATGATTTTTATTTTTATTTTTACGAATAAATATTTATTTTACGAATAAATGAAAAAATCCTTAAAAATAAAATGAATATCATTTTATTTTTAAAAATAAATGAATATCATTTTAAAAATAAAAATTATTATAAAAATATCATTTTTTTCATTTTTATTTTTATTTTTATTTTTTATTATAAAAATTATTTTTATTTTTAATCAATTAATAAATTTAATAAATTTAATCGAAATAAATTTATTTATTAAAAATAAAATTAATTAAATATCATTTTATTAAAAATAAAAATAAATAAAAATAAAAATATTCATTTTATTCATTTAAAAATAAAAATAAATTTATTAAAAATAAATTAAAAGTAAATTTATTAACAATAAATAAATTATTTTTATTTATCATTTTATTTTGAGTTTATTAAAATAAATTTATTAAAAATAATTTATTTATGATAAATAAAAATAAATTATTTTTATTAAAAATAAATTTAATAAATTTATTTTTATTTGTCTTGAGTGTTTTGCCAAATAAATTTATTTTTATTTTTAATTTTTATTCATTTTGAAATAAATTTGTTCGTAAAATAAAATAAAATAGAATAAATAAAATAATTTTTTTAAGGATATTTTTATTTTAAAATAAAATGATATTTTTATTTTATTTTTTTATGATTTATTTTATTTTATTTTTCTTTATTTTTTTGTTAATAAATCATTTTTATTTTTATTTTTTATATTAAAGGTCGCTGGTAGTCGCCGCCGCCGCCGTCCGAAAGAAAGAAATTTTGTGTCGTTATCAAATGAATTTCTATTTTTAGAGTAGAAATTTTGTGTCATTATCAAACTAAGTTATTTTCGCTTGGAACTCTTTCAAAATGAAATAAAAAATCTATTTCTGCTTCCATAAACTATTTCAAATGTAAATGGTTGTCATGCGCGCCCTAAACCTATTCAGGTTTTTTCTATTTTCGGAATAGATTTCTATTCCGTAAATAGGTTTGGAAGAGAAATCGTAAGCCTAAAATTTTCTACTTCTCATTTCGGAATAGAAATAAGAAATAAAAATTCTTCTCATCGTTCGTCAATCGGTCCTTCATTCATCGCCGCCGACCACAAATCAGTCGATCGCTCGCCGCCGCCGCCGGGCCGCCGCTGTCACGGCCGCCAAATAAATTATTTTTTTAAATATCATTTTAAAATGAAAATTTTCAAATAAATAAAATTATTTTTATTTTTATTTTTACGAATAAATATTTATTTTACAAATAAATTAGAAAAATCCTTAAAAATAAAATGAATATCATTTTATTTTTAAAAATAAATGAATATCATTTTAAAAATAAAAATTATTATAAAAATATCATTTTTTCATTTTTATTTTTATTTTTATTTTTTATTATAAAAATTATTTTTATTTTTAATAAATAAATAAATTAAATAAATTTAATCGAAATAAATTTATTTATTAAAAATAAATTTAATTAAATATCATTTTATTAAAAATAAAAATAAATAAAAATAAAAATATTCATTTTATTCATTTAAAAATAAAAATAAATTTATTAAAATAAATTTATTAAAAATAAATAAATTATTTTTATTTATCATTTTATTTTGAGTTTATTAAAATAAATTTATTAAAAATAATTTATTTATGATAAATAAAAATAATTTATTTTTATTTGTCTTGAGTGTTTTGCCAAATAAATTTATTTTTATTCATTTTGAAATAAATTTATTCGTAAAATAAAATAAAATAGAATAAATAAAATAAATTTTTTAGGGATATTTTTATTTTAAAATAAAATGATATTTTTATTTTATTTTTTATGATTTATTTTATTTTATTTTTCTTTATTTTTTTGTTAATAAATCATTTTTATTTTTATTTTTTATATTAAAGGTCGGCCGGTCGCGCCGCCGCCGCCGTCCGAAAGGAAGAAATTTTGTGTCGTTATCAAACGAATTTCTATTTTTAGAGTAGAAATTTTGTGTCGTTATCAAACTATTATTTTCGCTTAAACTCTTCTGAAATAAAATGAAAAATCTATTTCGTTCCAAACTATTTTTGGAACAGAATGGTTGTTGTCATCGCGCCCTGAAGATCAAAAGTCCTTTTATTCTTTTTATGTTATGTAAAAATTTCCTTTGGATAATTTACATAAAAAATCTCCATTACCAATCCTTGATGTATTTTGGTGTTCCTAACCATCCAATAATTTTTGCTCAATCATCTATTATGGTAACGCATGGAAATCATAGTGAAAACTCTGGTTGATCTTTTGAATTGAACCCGCTTCAAGCCAAAATGATTGATCAACCAAGCTTGGCGTAAAAGTCTTGCTCATATGTACTTTTTCTTTTTCTTGTACCAGGAAATGTAACTCAATCTTTCTACTGCTAATTTCTAAGCTATTTTCTTTCACTTGTTATTCTTATTTTAGTGATTGGGTGGAAAAAATTAGTCACCATACACAAACTACAAGAGATTTATATATTTTCGTGAATTTGTTGTGAGTTGCTCTGTTTTGGGTGTATGAATATTTATATTCATATTTCACTATGTTTTTTGTTTTAATTATTCTGTTAAGAGAGTCGAAAGGAGGAAACATAGATGATGACATTTCATTTATCGCCCGTCATTCATTAAATTACTGGAATCGAATGTCGATCGCCCTTTGTGGATCTTTTCTCAATTGCCACCATTCGCAATTTGATTCTCAGCAACATGTTCATATCTTCTTCTCTTGAATTGATCGTTATTCCTGAAGGGTCCGGATATCTCATCAGCCAACCGTGAGCTCTTCAAGAACTTCATCAGAGTCCTCTGCAATGCCAACACTTCAGAAGGATTCAGACCAGAAATAGATGTCTCCATGGCGGGAGTCTACTTAACTCGCGAGGAACTCGGCCCTCCTCGCTTAGGGCTAGATCCTAGCAACCGCACGATCCTCGCCTTCTTCGCGGGGGGAGTGCACGGCTTCATCCGTGAACTCTTGTTTGAGCATTGGAAGGACAAAGATGCTGACGTCCAAGTACACGAGTATCTTCCTAAGGGCCAGAACTACACTCAATTGATGGGGAAGAGCAAGTTCTGCTTATGCCCTAGCGGGTTCGAAGTAGGAAGCCCGAGGATCGTGGAATCAATTTATGCAGGATGCGTTCCTGTGATAATCAAGGACGATTATTGGTTGCCATTCAGCGATGTTCTTAACTGGAGTAAATTCTCGATTCAGATTCCAGTTAAGAAGATAAAAGATATCAAGACGATTTTGCAAGCAATCCCAAATCAAAAGTACGTGAAATTGCAAAAAAGAGTGGTCGAAGTTACAAGGCACTTTGAGTTGCATCGGCCGGCAAAGCCATTCGATGTGATCCACATGATACTCCATTCCGTGTGGCTGAGAAGGCTAAATTTAAAGCTGGAATAGATTGATTAATCTCTGTCCTTCCTACTCTTCTAAACAAAAAAAGTTTTAAAAGGAAATAATAAAAAAATTTGTTGTTGATTTGGAGGAAATAACAAAGGTTACTTTGCCTTAAAGCTAAATGAGTTCCGTTTATCAAATAATAAGTTGATATAATCAACGACCCATCGTCATTATCACTGATCTAATAAAAAAAAATTGGCATGGCCCATTAGGGCCCATGGACTTGGCATTGTTTGGTAGGGGTAATCGATTTCCAACCAAATCCAGTCTTATCCAAGAACCGAGAACTAGACCATGTGGTCCTAGAGTTGGTCCAATACCCAAGCAGTCCAGTCCAACAAAAACAATGTAGAGAGAGGATTTTTTTTTCTTTTTTTTTTTTTTTTTTTTTACACAGAGTGTTTATGCTCTCTAAAATTTCTCGTCCAGCTGAACGAAACAGATGCTTATGTATGGATAGAGAGAAACGAGAGAGAGTGGATTATGGTCCGATGTCATCTCCGCGTGTGTTCGATTCAATTCAATTTGCTGCGTCGAAGCCCTCCATTTTGCTTTACGTTTGCAGACGTGTGAGAGAGAGAGAGAGAGAGAGAGAGAGAGAGAGAGGGCCTTCTTTTATAGGGCATGGGCTTTCCTTTTGTTGTGGGCTTTTACTTTCTCTAAGCTCAACTTATTTCTCTTTCGAATGGGCTATTATTCTTGCGTGGCTCATTTGGGCTTTAAACTAATTGGAGACTTTCAACCTCGGTCTGGTCTGATCCGTCCATTACCAGTCACCAATTCCAATTTTATGGAACTCAGGATAACACCGGTGCTCCTAGGAACCACCCATAATAAGCTAGTTTAGGTCGGTGGTTCCCAACTAAGTAGCATCGACACTGACACGCGACACACAGACACATTTTTCTCAAAAAATAGAGAATTCCGACATGTAGGGACACGTTGTATATTAAATATAAAATATATATATTCAAATTAATTTTATTCAAATTCACAAATAAATAAATAATTAAAAATTCTAAAATGAATTTACACTAAAAACATTAATTTAGCATTTATTAATATTATTCACCGTTTCAATTTGATAAATTCAACTCTATTTCAATAATTCATAAAACTTAGAGAAAAAACGAGTAATCGACATTCTGGACTCGCATATTAGATATGTCGAAAGACGGGAAAAAAACAAACTTAAGGGGCAAATTCGGTATCACGGAAAGTAAGAGTCTGAAGAGAAGAGAAGATTATGTTTTTCTTCTTTCTCCATTTATTAATTTTCTTATTGTGTTTTATTTTTCACAAATATACATTTTGACATCTCATTTATTAACAAATTTTAAAATCGACATCGATATCGGAATCATGTATTAAAAACTCATATGTTGAAATTCCAACTCGAGTATCGGAGAGTGTCGGAAAAGTTGACCAAGTGTCGAATTTTTCGACACGCATTGATCAAGTGTCCGAGAGTATCAGAGAGTGTCGGACATATGTCGAAGTGTCCGACACGACACGAAAGCTCTTGGAGAGTGTCGGTGTTTCATAAGTTCCTAGTTCGAGTGATTTGCACACCCTCATTGCTTGGGTCCAAAACAAGGCACAACCCTATATGAAACTGCCCAACCTTTATTTTGAAATGACGCGATTTACTCTCAAAAGGGATGAGCCAAAATAATGTGAAGGGGAAAAGGATCCAAAAAGGAGCCAAAACTATTTTTTTAAAAGCCAAAAAACGATCATAATGAGGAAAGTTGTACTAAAAGAATGTTCGGTACATTGTTCCTCCAACAGCTTCAGCTCTGTAAAGGGATGTGCTCGCATTTATAAGATCTTTGACATACTCCTAATAGCTACGGCACCTTCGTTACTAGCTTAAAATGGCTTTTAGGAAGTTACTTCACTCAGTTTTGAGGTGCTGCAGCTATAAAATATATATTGCCAAACATATAAGCTACAAAATTTTATATTGCAGCGCCAGCTGACCATGGCTCTAGCGCACCAGAGCTACAACACAAGCATAGCTACCATACAGAATACATAGATTGAGTTGTATCCAAAAGCGTTGGCAAGTATAGATGCCTCCACGATTGATCAAAGGATTAGTGAGGATTTTTCTTCTAAAGCAAAAATTGAAGTAGAATTCGAACCTGCAATGAGCCGAATTTCATCAGGACCATGAGAAGGGTCACAAAAAATATGACCTTGGTCACTGAAGCAGATAGTGTTGGACGGTTCTCCTGCATGAGCATTGTTAGTGGACCAAAGGGTGATCTTGGACAGATTGTGGCAACCCCAAGTAAAACAGTTGACCAGTTCATGGATCGCTGCTTGCTTTCATTGGAACCCACCAAGAGGTAAAGACTAAGAAAGAGTCTAACATATGCAACCCTCACTTTGACTGATTTGCCATAGGATGAACCTGAGAGAACCTTTATGTGAGATTTTCCGGACATGTGACGCTCGTTTGGTTTTTAATCCTGTCTATCTGAGCAACTAGCAGCTTGTGAACACTTTGCTGTAGCTGCAGAATGGAGACATGAGGTCAAGTTGAAGAATCTAACGAATCATAAGAAGGCAACGCAACTCACAAATCACAAGCACCATAAAGACACGGAAAATGATTGATCATTCCTCAAATTATCCAAGACAGACCTTCAAATCAACAAGCAATTCAAACATAAGATACTACTGCAGACCTACGCAGCTTAAATACACGCATTAAGTGTAAATAAACATATATTAAGTTCAAAATAGAGAAGTAAGGTTAGTATATGGCCTAAAAAGGAAAGGTTACTAACCTCATTGAGCCCTCGTTCACTCTTCACAGACACATGAATTGCTCCATCAGGTCCTTCTTTCCTGTACTGGACCATCTCATCGTCGTCAACTGTTGTATCTTCAGAAACAAATACAACAGGGGACTCTTGCAACAGATCACTCTTGGATATAACATCAAGCCAGAGATGATCATTGAACCGTTCCTTGATTTCTTTGTAGATCAAGTACTGCAGAATACAAAATCCAGAGCGTGCAAACTTATTTAATATCCAAGAGATAAGGAAGCATGCTGCAAACTTTAAAAAGTGGAAAGGTGTGCATAGGGAAAGCAAAGCTCCTGTTTCAACTGAATTTGGCACAAACCTTATCTTTGCAGAACTGTGGTGTGAGGAATAATTTGGAACAGCAGCACAAACAAAGCTCAATATTACAATAAGTGAAAAAGACAAGGATTTCAATTTTCAGTGCTCAAGACCTAGCTTCTCTTGGAACTGAGAGAAATGAATACAGGCACTATTTCATGCTGATCAAATATATATATACATGAACAAAGATTTTGAAAAAAATTATAATTTTTCTATGACACTGTCAACTGTGAGAAATAACTACACGTTTCCCTCCATAACCTTGCCTACATATTAGACACGTTTAAAATGCAAACAGTGTAGTTTCAACAAACAACATTTCTCCCAGTAACCTTTGATGTAACAGTGCTGTTACATCAAAGAACTAGCAAAGAATGGGAGAATTTTCATGCTAATAACATAGTCGCACAATTGATTCAAAAATCATAGTTCACCCAAGCTTGGCCCAATTTATTTTGAACTCAAGTTTAATTCAAGTTGCTTGTCGAGCCAAATCCAATCCCAAAAATGCTCAACTCATGCACCTCACGAGCTTAATCGAGCAATTTATCTTCTAAAGTGTACATTTTAAGGTTTCACCATTCTATCCTCTAAATGTCTATCAAACAATATACTCAAAGTAAAACCTCCACCCTAAATGCTATTTTCTAATTTCACCAAAAAAAAAAAAGGAAAAAAAGAAAAGAAAAGAAAAGACAATGCAGCTCCTCTCTTTCATGAGTTTTCCATTTTGGTCACTAAAAGTGTTCAACTAGACAGGGCATCCTCTCTAACTTGGGGTCTTGAGTATTCCACCTTGAGAAGCCCCATCAATTTCCCATTTAGAGGAACAAACCCTATGCATCCTAGAGTTAGAGTTGAAATTTTCCCCCATTCATACTCCATCTCCACTGTGACCCTGACAAGGCGTGTTAGGCCCTCTGATAACCACCAAGAGTTTGATGGCGGGGTACTGAAACTGATTTTGTAGAACAAACCCCTTTTAAAAAAATTGGTTTTGGACCCACAGGTGAACAAGGAACATAAACAGCAAAAATTAAAAAGTTCAGGGAAAGAGAAATTGCGTGCTCAGTTTATAGAAGTTCATAACTTCGTGCCTACGTCCTCTCCCAGCTCTAGCAACTCAATCAGGCTGAATTATAATAGACTAGCCAAGAGCACAAATACCGCCTCGCCATAGGAAGGAGTTCCTTGAGTTGACAGTTCATGTGGTCAACTCAAAGCAAAAGATCTAATTATAATTGTTCGCCTGTTTGCTCTCCTTGTAGTCAAGTTTCCATAGGTACCAACACCAGCTTCCACTTTTTGGCAGCGTCAGGATTGTCCACTGTGAATTTTTCGACAGCTTTCAACCTCTCATCAAATATTCCCAGTAGTTCCATCATGTTTCCCATAACCCCTTTGATTTTTCCAGATGCTCTTGATTGCACCCTAGTCATAAGTTTTTAAATTGAAAAACAAGTTCAAGTATCCAATATTAACAACTCGACTCCGCTCGATTGCACCCTAGTCATAAGTAAATGACTTCCAACTGACTTCTAGGAAAAGAAATAAATCACTCCCAACTGTCCTACTCCACAGCCAGAATGAAAATGTTAACATTAGCAAATATGGATGAAAAACAAGAATAGGAAATAGATATATAGCAAAATGTGTTTGAAAAGAAGTTTAAGATAAAAGCAACAAGAATATGTGTGTGTTTGTGTGGAGGTATGTATATTTTTGTTTATTTACAATCATGACAGAGATACCTGATCTGAAGCCGACATTCCACATTCTCCAGAGAGATCGTGCACATAGAGTATTGCTGTTGGCAAATGTGATAGCACAGCGAGTGTTAATTTCTCCAAATTATTCCTGTTTTCTGCAGATCGACATAAGACAACTGTAAGCACATGGAAAAGTTTCCTTTTAGGTGGATGCATGAAATAAGAAGAAAGCTGATCCTCTACATGGAACCAAGGGTTCAACTCTAGCTATTTGAACTACGCTGAAAAAAATCATGTTATTCTGCCAGAAAAGCCACATCTTTTGGTGAATTTGTGTCCTATATCATCCAAGAAAGCTTAAGATTTTTTGTTCAACTATCAACAGCTTGCACAGACAGGGCAAAACCATCGATTTAGCCTCTTTTTTTGACATTGTGCATGACCACATTGACGATGTTACATTGCTTATTCCAAGTGACTCACCATCATGTCTCCTTAGCAAACCAGGGGTGTCTGTCACCTGCAATCAATTCCAAACAATCATCAAATACAGCATGAAAATGAATTGAGCATGATTCGGACCTGAGCAATTGACTTAATAAATTCCAAGCAATCCATAACCCACCAACATGTGCAATCTTGGAGATGACAATAAAACAACACAGAACTCCTGCCTTAACATCGTCTAACTAATAATAGAGCAGCTTCAAGATTTGCAGCTCCTGGCTGTAACCCAAAGTTTCCTCAACTTAAGGATTGGAGGCCACAATCAAGAAAAAGGATAAACCTGTTTTCATATCCCTCACCATTTTCATCCCATGATCTTCCAACAAATTAGTTAAAGACACAGCAGCAAGGCAAAAGTAGCCAAACTTTCATTTGCTATCAGAAGAATCGCTTGTGCAGCCAAGAGTCCATTTTAACTGTCCCAAATTTCCTCACCTTAAAGTATGAAATATTTAACAAGAAGCCAGATTTTACATCTCTAATCATTCTCATATGATCTTCCATGTGAAAACGGAAAATCTGTACAGTGAAATATTTACCATAAACCCGCTTTCAGTGTGCCAGATTAGAAAACTATGGTAATACATCTTTGAACAAAATTTGATGTTTTACAATCTGAAGCAAGAAAAGAATGGAAAACTACAACAGATAGTAGACACCAATAAAGATAAAGCTACCGGAAAAACATCAGAACCACCAAAAAGAAGTCAAGGTAAAAATTTCCCCCCAGTATTATATAGCACAAGCAAAACGGATTCTTGCTCCTCCATCTCCGGCTCCTAGGAGATAAAGAAACCCTAGTTACCACTCCATTGTGATGAAGTAGAGCAACCACAGGTGGTCAAGTGAGGGGCTTATCAAAGACAGAAAAGGGTAGTCAAGTTAAGGGACTGGACCTGAAAATGCTGGTAGTTTAAAGCAATGTGACCCATAAGAATTCCTCGTGTGGTGAAGGGGTAGTTGCGGATCTAAGCAAAGAGAAGAAGTGATGGCTTAGCCTCAACAAACATCAATGAGCAAGCAATAATTTCTTGACATTAATATCCAGTAAAGTCAAATCAGATTCAGATGCAAATACTTAAACAAAGGATGCACAATTTAAGGTTTTCTTTTATTTTCGATATACTTTTAGTTATGATGTACACAAGTATCTGATGGAAGGGTTCAATGATTGAAACGCATATATTTCCCATCAAGATCAATAGATATGCATGCTAGAACATCCACATTTATGAACATAGTGCACTATCACCAAAGTAGACAATAGGGAAACAGTACAAGAACACCTCAGACTACCCTATTCTCCTCAGGATGAGCATTTGCACAGTCACACTAAAGAGGATGCCGATGGGAGTGCAAGAAGATTCCCATACAAAAATAAGAGAGAACGATAATGGTATCACAAAATCCAAACCAAAATAACCAAACCATACATATAAAGAGGCATATACTAATTCTTACCGTCTGACAAAATTGTCACACTGAATAAATAAAGGATATCTCTGCAAAGCTAAGATATTGAATGTACCTCAGGCTTTCCCGTTGAGAGTATACGGACCAAAGAGGACTTTCCCACATTTGGAGCTCCAACAAGACAAAGAGTTGGGGTTTCAAGATCAACTACTGGCATTGCCCTCAATGTCTGCAAAAGTATTCATAATCGGAGATCTTAAGTAGTCCTCTATTAAACAACTAATAAAAGATCTATAAGCTGAAAATCTTCATGCATAAAGGAGCCCCCCAGAATGAACTAATGAGTACAGCTAAGTCTAAGACCATGACAGAAATATTAAACTCTATTTTTCACATACAACATAATGTATAATTTCACCAAAGGTTTCGGAAATCAAGCTGGAGGTTGTCAGTTCAAATTTCCTTGTATCAACATAATCCATCAAACACATGTACACAGGTTATTGGTGCAATTAACAATTATCCCCAGCATTTCCGTAAAACTTAAAAAGAGCCGTCGCTAAAGTTTACTAATAACCATCACCAACAGACCTTGTGGACATTTTATCCTAAGAGGTCTGGAAATATTCATTTTATATCAGTCTCTTGGTAAGTTAAGAACTCTTCAGGAGAAGTAATATCAAAACACCAATGAACAATAGAAAAAGGCTGACAAAAAATTATAAAGAGGAAAGAACAGAATGGTACATGGAGAAATGATATCTACAGTCACTCAATACTCCCCAATCAGCAAATCAAACAATACCTGTATAGAAATACCCCCGACTCCATAACTTTTACATCAAGTGGATATAGCACATGCATAAACCAGGATCCTATAACAGAGCCAGGCATACAAAACCAAACATGTGCCGAAGGTCATCTTATTGAAAGTTGTCAAGTTACTGAATGTGATGGCCCTGGTAGAAAAATCTGTAGCAGGTTGATGTAAGAAAGAAAATAGTATCTTCAAAATGCGAAGCACCTTTGCAATGTCCAACAACTCGTCGATAGCCTTCCCTTCGTTATGAAAGATTTCTTCAAGTTTTTCTTTACCCCGACTCAACCTTTCCTCTGCTTCTCTCTTGGACAAGGACTATACAGTTCACATCAAGTCAGGTGACATATACTGAACACAACCATAGCAATTTCACTACTATTTGCAGAACTGAAAGCAGATAAATCATGACAAGAGAAGGATGAAATACATAATTCTCGCATCAATTTCATCAGGGAAAAGGAATAGCTACAATAACAGTCAGTTGCCAACCAAAGGTGCAGAATGCAACCATATCATTACTGAAGGATACTAAATCTAAAATTAGATATTTACCTTCGCACAGAGAGAAGCATGTTCTTTACCCACAGATATCACCTTCTTCCTCAAAGTATCTACTTTCATCAATACCTGCGACAGAAAGTGTGTGGTCATGAGACTGACAATCCCAAGCCCCTAGAAGAGAACTTCAGTGACATTGTATAGCATAAACATCATCTATATCATGTGATATTCTATTTTTAATGCATATAACACTGTTGTGAAGTCCCACTTGTTTAAGTCTCTGATTACAGATTTTACAATGAGTGCAAAAGATAAGAAGGGAAAAGTGAGCCTGTGGAGAACCCAGCACAACTACATCCCATCAAATGAAAATGAAGAAGTTGAACCATTCATTCTTGTATTGCTAAGGCGAGTGAAAGAGCAGAATGATGGAGAAGAGAGGTAGTGAGAAACAATTCATAGAAATGTGCTCATATTAAATGTTTCACAATGACATTAAGCAGTCATCTTATGTGAAAATATTCTTCAACAGCACTACACTAATTAAGATAGAATAGTGCTTACCCCAATATCACCAAGGAAAAAAGAAAACTAGGTGTTCTGTACACATCGAGAAATTATTCAAAAAAATACTGCTAGTCCTCTGGTAAGTATAAGAAGGTACAAATTACTTTAATCATGAACTACCTCTTCATAATTTCCATCTCCAAGGGTCAGTTCAACTAGTGATCTTTCGTACGGGTGCAAATATTTTTTCTTAGGAAAATTATCCACATAGTCTCTTAAGGGAGCCACCAACTCCTGTAGATGTAGACAATGGCAATATCATAGCAGTAAGAAAACTTGGTCACACAAGACAATAATGGCTTCATTCACATATTAAATGCTCAAGATAGAAAAATAATGGCAAGCTTACTTTCATAAGTGCATCAAGTTGTTTTGCACCCTTGTTCCTTTCCCTTTTTGCAACATTTGTGATACCTATTGATATAGATGAATTCATACATGTTAGCTGTCAATTTAATTGCATGCACATTAGAAGAGGCTAAAACTTTCTACTTGATCTAAACAGAATGTCTGGTTCAGTACCTTTTGTAGGTGTTATTTTCTTTGCCTTCCTGAGAGATGAATAGAGAATGTCAACTGAAGGCATCACCATTGGTAACTTTTGAAAAGCACCAACATTTTCATTTTCAATGGACACTTCACCCTAACACAATAACCAGAGAATTGGTGAAATTTACATAGGGTATCAAATGACAGTTTATTTAAAAAAGTAAAGGAAAGCATTGACTGATGGCCATAAAGAATGAAGTGCAACACTAGAAAACATTAGCACAAGAACGGAATAGAATAATGGAAGTCCCCCAATCCTCCCTCCCCCACCCCCCCAAAAAAAAAAAAAAAAAAAAAATCTACCATTAAGAGAAGACATTTAGAATTAAAATAAAGAAACCAAAACTACTTATGGAGAGAATCACTAAAATCACACTGCAAAGGAAAATTAACACATACAGCAATCCAACCAGCACAACCCAAGTATTCACTAAAACCGACTCATTTATTTAATCCAAAAGCACCAGTATCAAATGCCAGAGAGCTTAATGTAAGTAATGCAATAATGTGCTTAAGCTCATATGATCGCTCTATAAAATTATTAGAGACTCAAGCAACTGGAAGTTGGGGTGCAAGGATCTCAAAATGTTCATATTTGCAGCTTTGCAGTTGTTCTGGCAAAGAAAAGAAAGCAAGGTCAAATTCAAATTTAATAAACATAAGCCTAAAATCCTGCATAGTGAAGCCTGTTATTAGCCAATTAAAGAATTTGGTTTGTCCATCTTACAAGTAAATGTGAAAATGAGTCATTTTATCTTCTCGGCTCTTGGCAATGCTTTCTTTTCTCAGCATAAGTGCTAGAAAGAGCACTGTACTTATGCAGTTAGTGGATTTCAATGTGCTTCAATAGAGTAGGAACACAAAAACATAGCATAAAACATCTATTATGGAGGAAGTTTCAAAGAATCCTTGTTAAAATTAGCCTTAGAAAATGCTGAATCACAAAATGGCAGACTCGACTTTTATACAACTATCAACACCAGACCAAAGTCAGGACCACATATTGACATACTATTCTGCGACTTAGCAACAGAATGACAAGCAGAATGCCAAAGACGCATTGACATCCGAAAGTAGAATTAAAGAATTTTCAGTGGCTAGACCTATATATTATCAGATCCCATGCTGGGTCTGATGATCCAAAATGATCAGTTAGCCTAGCAAGAGGAAGGACAGCAAGAGGAAGGACCAAGCCATCATTTGGTCTTCCCATGATTCCATGAAAGAGGTATCATAATCCAAGGAAGAAAATGGCTGAGAACCTTCCACCTAGTAACTAGAGGCATCCGCAACACATGAGCTTAGCATAAGGGTCCAAGTCTTAGGGATCCCAACTCCACGTGTACCCTAACCTACTAATTATTCTTCATTTACTCGTGCACAAAGACAAAAATCAGTCAGTTCACTCAGGGTAAGTCCTACTTGGTGCAGTGCAGCAATAAGAACCCTTCCCCTTTTAAATCAATTTAATAACGCCCAGCAAATTCAACTCTACCTTAATCTCTGTGTCATTGTTAGGTTTCGGAATTGCTTTTACTCTCGTCCATGTATCCTTCTACCATAATTGTTGTAGCGATCCCGGTTCCCCTAATAAGCATCAATGTCATACTTGGATTCGACACAAAGCCTAGATTGTTAATACAAAAATTACGAAAAACGCACAGGATAAGAAGCACCTGGCCTAGCCCCTCCACCTCCAACAGCTACTTCCCATGATTACATCACCAATAAAGTCAGGATGTACCTTGGACTTCGGATTTTGTGCAGTTTGGGTGGTGGGCAGATAGCTTCCCTTCACGACCTCATAAGCGTTCGTTTGCAGGCTCTTGCAAAAGCACGCGATTGGATAGACACAGCCACGACGTGACAGATATTTCCCTGCACTCGGAACCAGCTTGAGGATCAAGAACTCGCATTCTCACATGAACACTAAAGAACAACCTCAGTCTTCCAAAAAAGAGGGAACCGAACAAAAACAACAACAACAACAACAACCCAGGGAGCGAAACGGAAAAAAGAACGGCACAACAGCGCCGGAGACAGAGAGACAGAGAGAGGGTCCGCGCGGGCGTACCGTGCAAGTGCCTTGAATTCCTCAGCAGGAACTTGGAAGAAGGCAGCAGCTGCCATTGCTGCATGAGGCCGTAGACGCCGTTCATTCCGCCTTTCCGCGAAATGGGTTTTCACGAGTTGAGAAGAAGATGTCGCGAGGGGGAGTTGGCGTGCCTCTCTGTATACGTTCATCTCAAGCTCGAGCTATCCATGGCCGAGCCCGAGCGGTACGTTTTGCAGCGTGCAGCTTATGAAGGAATGGCCTTTGGAGAATGAGAGAATCCGGGGGAAGACGATAGAGATTCGTGCGGGCTGGGAGCGGGCCGGGTCCCAAGATCCGGCCCAAGCCCAAATTATTGTCCGATCCAACTCATCCTCAAGTTTTTTTTTTTTCATTTGGTTAAAAAAAAATAAGGCAAAGGATCGAGATGAGTAGTAATTTAGCAATTACTGCATTTGGTGATGCATCGGAATTTGTTCTATAGAATAGTTACCAAGTCTCGGGCTTAATCAATAATATGCTTGTATGCATCCATTTTTTTTATTTACTCATCTCCATCGATTCTCGCTCATTCTCATGTCACGTGGCAATGAAAATGGTAGGATTGTGGCAATTTATTTCCCCGTATTCCATTTTCATTCCGCATACATCGCAATTTATCAAATGATGTCAAGAAAGGGATCGGCTTCCATTCCCATTTCGGATGATTTCATTTTCAATATCTAAATATGTCCTCAGGTTTCACACGGTAGTTTTATCTCTTTCTTTTACTTATTCAAATTTCTTTTGATTTGGGAAAAACTTTTTTATATACTGTGTAGATTTTTTTTATAGCCACAAGGATACTAAAACGGCATATAAAATGACTTCAGAATCATGTGAGTACTTTTCCTCATGCTTTTCAACGAGAAACCTCACTTGAATCGTAAATATATAATTTAATGATATAATTGCATTAACAAATCCAATTATTACATTAATATTTTAAAACAAGTTTAACGTATCTCTTTCTGGCATGAAGAGTGGGACATGGGCAGTGTTATCGTTAAGATAACTACTTGACATTTCTTGGTATATTTATAAGAGTGCCTCTTTGTAAAATTGCGTACATGCTTTACTCTAACAAGCAATGACAACCTTAGAGACCTCGCATTTAGGGAACATTAATTTGTATTAGATGTGATTGGTTTCGGAGTAGGCAAGTTTCAGATCAATAATTCGAAATTTACCCTCAAAGTTGATTTCTAATTTTTGAAATCATGAGTCAAATTGACTCTACAATTGATTCAGGAATGAGGATTTGATTCAAATTTGAAGCAAATACTAAGTAGGGTTAACCATTATCTTAGGATAATAGATCGGGCAAGCAATTTATGTCATAGACTAACTAAAAAAACGATGTTGCACTTTATAATGCAATTATAAATGAAATGGCTTATAAAATTTCGTGATCTATATGTGAATGTATTATTTACTTATGCGTAGGGATCATCATGCCCTTGAAGTTGACATTTAAGACGAACTAATATGTTCTATCACAAATAACTTATAATCTTCTTGGTAAGCAATTCTAATTTCTCACGTACACCCAATTTGTGTGAACTAAATGTGGATGCAAAATGACATTCTACGAAAAATTACCTGAATCCAAAGTGACATAAAATGGTTGGGTAGTTAGGGGTGTGAGACAACTTCCTCGTGTAACCTTTCTTTTCCTCTTTGTGGTATCTAGTCAAATGGCAATTTCCCGGTCGCTAAAGTTTTGACATAAAACTTACCAATAATTCTTAGAAATTTTCAGAACTAGCATAAAACATAATTTATTAAGGGATATTTTGTCAAATATTTTCACAAAATCAAAATGAGAATGTACCATTGTTCCCTTTTGGCGATTAAACAAGATAATTATTGTCTATCGATGTCACTTAATTTTTTTCCCAAAAAGTCCCGTAAAGTTTTGACACATCATGTGAGTAAAAGTTCTCCATATGTCTAACATTGCTTAGCATTTCTTGATGATGACAAAAGATCAGTGAGTACATGGCATATGCGAAGTCTAATTGTTTAATTTTCTGAACTACGGCTTCAACAAAGTGGTTTTTGTTTTCTTTCATTTGATGAAGCTATACAAAAGATATTATTCTTGATTTGTAGCTGATTTTATGTGTCAATTGTTATCCCAAAGTAAAAGGAAGAAAACACAGGGTTGCAATCACCTCATTTTTCACTAAAAAAGCAAGATTGCCCAAATCATTCGATTGCAATTTAAAGTGATAATCCCAAATTTATTTACTTTCCTTCTTCTTCTTCTTTTTTTTTTTCTGCTTTTATTTAGAATCTATTTTTTTTTATATAGAACGTAATTATCATACACAACATTTCACAAGTTGAAAAGAATTAGGTTTCTTGAAAAAAAAATTGACAAATCTAATTTGTATAAGTAAAATCTAACAATAAATTGAAAGCATACTATCTTTAATATACAGGGATACCTTAAAAAAAAGTTCTTAACTATGACAACAAGATCCTACATAGAAATAGAAAAAAGAAAAAGAAAGGGAAAGTATGAATGATTGATGGCAATTTTGATAAAACATGGGGTGGATTTAGTCATATAAAGAGTGGAAATAGTATAGCTTTTTTTTTTTTTTTTTGTGAAAAAAAGAGGAAAGTATGGAAGATTGATGGCAATTCTGGTGAAAAATGGATTTAGCTATATAAGGGGTAGACATAACACGCCCAAAATAAAAAGTAAAAAATCCGATATCCTCTATTCTTCATCCATAAATGACTGAATGATGTTAATGTCAAAGCAACGGTATCCCACAATAATGAATTCATCGGCTAATCTCATATTTTGTTGTTCATTATTACCAACTAGTTGTGTGTGAGATGTTTGGGGCAAGAAACATGTTGTGATCTTCAACACTTGGGGTTTGGAACTACTCTTATATTTCATTGCAAATCGAAGAACGATGATCTTGAGATCCACAAAATAACGTACAATGAAAAATGGAAATTCTCCTTTTGACCCAATATATAGAGGATGGCATTATTTTATTTTTTTATTTTCAGCTTTGAATGGCCAATTCAATTTAAGCGGTTTAATATGTTTGTTTCAAAAAGAGATAATTATCATTGCAAAAGGTATCTTTGGTTTATCTTGCTATAGGTCCTTGTAGGATGCACGAAAAAACCCTAAAATGTGATGTTCCTTCATCATGAAATACTCCTATACAGTTAGGGAGGAATCCTTTCATCTAAATGTATGAGAGAGAAAATGATATTTTTACTTAATTTATTACAGTTTAAATGGAATAAGGAGAATCTTATTTATCTTTTAAAAATTTATATATACATACACGTTTGTGTTTCTTCTAACATCCTCATCACATCGATTTTGATTGGCATATCTTTCTTTATTGTGTTGCCTCTTTGTTTTGTGTCATTCTATTTGTATTAATTTCATTTATTATCACTACCAAAACATCTCAACGTCAATCTTCTTTAATAAAAGGTCAATAAGTGTCAAGCATTTTCGGTTTTGAACTTATAATGCAGTGTGATATCAAGAACTAACACCCTAGAGTTCGTAAGTACTTAAAACAAAATTTATTTTGAAAAATCTAGCAAGGTATGAGAGCATTGAATCAAGGGACACTTTTTTGAGTTGATAGTATTATGGGCCATTGATATGAGAGAGTTCCTAAAGACAATAAGAGATTAGCGAAGGATAATTATTTGCAAGCCTTGTGAGAGGAATAATCACATTCTTAACTCTAAATTCTAATAATAATTTATTCAACTTGAAGAAGCTGAAGATCGTAGGCCATATTTGGCAAAATCTGCAATGATGCTATGCTTCAAGAGGAGAATGGTGGTGTAGGGGCATCAAGGTCCAATGAGGAGACAGCATCTTAAATGAAGTTTCTAGAAGTTGAAGAACAAATATTCCAATTGTGTCAAATGTTTCCTTTTTCAAGTTAATTTCCTATTTTGAATAGGTTTCCAATTTAATGTTTCCAAATTTGATGTTTCCTAGTTTAAAGTTTCCCAATTATTTTTCCTAGTTTAATATTTTTTTAGTTTAAGGTGTCTTAGTTTAGTGTCCTAGTCCCTTTATAAATAAGAGGTGAAATGTTAATCGTATGCAAGAAGATATGTCGTGGACTTCCAATTATCTTTACCTTTCTTGTACTATTCTTTAAATCTCCTTAGTTATAGATCTTAGATTTGTGCCGTCGATTAGATTTTGGCGTGCCTTTATCTCGATACTTCATTGTTGATTAAATTCCAGTGTTGTATCTTTATACCATCAGGCTATGTCGTTGATTAAGGAGACATGATGATGAGTTGCTTGACCAGTAGCTTTTATATAAGCTTGCATGTGTTGATTCCAGTATCCATAGTTGGTCTATCAAAATACGGTAGCTTATTAGGAGCATGTGAATCAGTAGCAAGAAAACTGTCAAGGTTAGCCGTATAAGATCTTTATGTTCATAACTAATGCAGTTCAAGCTCCAATATCAATTATTGGGGTTGACAATACAATTTAGAAGGGGATTGAACAGATTAAGTAGTGATGTAATATAACCTTTTTTGGAATATCAAGGCATTATTATGAATAAACTAGTATGTGTGATGTTGGTAAGTAAATTAAAGCAAAGTAGATAGATCACACAATGATATATAGTGGTTTGGCTTTTGGGTAAGCCTACATTTGCTCTCAAACTAATAGCCTAAATAACAACTAGATTCCACTAGTAATCAGTAGTGCAAATTACAATTGGCTAGTGTAGTTTCTTTCACTTGATAGGTCACACTATTAGCATACAAGAATACTGCACTTACTCTTGTGCACTTCATTATAAGCTATTATAGTGTTAAACCAATAATGTGAGGTTTACAAATCAAGATTAGTGATAATTTCTAACTCAAGAGACGATACTAGTGGTTCATGAATATATTGAGGTCTCCAATAGATCCATTAGAGACTTTCAAGGATAAACAACGAACTATTTGAGAGACTACGAAAGTCATAAGGATTGTTCCTATAGTCGCTTCACTAACCAAAGTAGATAACCCAAAATGAATGAAGCAGATAACCCAAAATGGTTACTGACAGTTGTCTTGTCTTTAAGAATTGTCGGTTGCTTTTTTGCTACCTCACTTGGTTTATCAGTTATAGAATCTAGAGCTTCAATGACTATATTTTCAGCCATCAATTATCTTCTCTTAGTGCATATCTTACTATCGTGAGACTGGACACGTCAATACCAATCTATCGCACGTTATCACCGCTGTAGATTGTGAGTAACCAGGCTAACCATCTTCGGTGATGATAACATCTATAGACGCGTAATGTTAGGGTCAATGATTATTAGTATTAAGGACTCCTAAAATTACAATCTCAATTAGTCATTCCAAGTGGCCATTACTGGTATTTGTTCTCCTAAAAGTCAAGGACTCATATATCATCCCTACAGCATGAAGGATCGTTGATAACTTATTTCACTATTCGCATTCATCATTGTAACTATTAGTTATAAGGATAGTTTGGTGATTATCAAAATCTCATAAGAATGTTTTCCAACAAATTCCATTCTTATTTTATGAATATTGGTGATTTAATTACAAATTCATCTTTTAAAGTCTAAAATTGGAGAATATATATATAATTTTATTTATAAATTCTTTATAGAGGCTTTTTTTCATTGATCATGTCATTATATGAAAGTTTATAAACAAGGGATTTCATTAAAAAAAATTTCCATATTAAATTTTTTCCATATTCTACTTGTAATTTATCTATAAACTTGTTAGAGAAGTTAAATTTATCTTTAGACTTGTCAGAGAAGTTAAAAAGTATTAGGGCTACATTTGGTCGTGCAGTTCTCTAACCAGGATAGAATTGAAAAGTATGAAATCTTGGGATTTTGATATATTCTATCGAGAGATGTCAATGGTTCAGTTTGGTTTGGTTTTCTTGTAAACCCAACCCAAACCAAACCGAACCGAACTGATAAGGTGCACATCTAAACCGAATCGAATCTCGATTCAAACCAAATATGACCTGAACCGAAAACTAGATTTGGATTAGTTCGGTTTGAGTCAGTTTTCAGTTTTTCTCTTCTTTTTTGTTCTTCTTCTTTTTTTTCTTTTTTGCTTTTTTGCGCTTTCATCCTCCACAAACTCGAAACAACATTCCACAATCCGATTCAATCTAGAGACCTCCAACAACATTTGACAATGCAAATCAACTCCTAGTCAACCATCCAAATCCTCTAACCAAAACAAAAACATAAAAATCAACCCAATTTCTTTGCCCATTTTTCTCACAGCTTGACCCTATCCATCACCTATTCTTCCTACCTCATCAAATTCTCCTAAGAAAATCAAAGAGAGAGAAATAGCTCAACACCTAAAGAGAAAGAGAGAGTGGACAAGTCAAAGAATAGAGCTTAGAAACAAAGAGATGTTGTCCCCTTTCACCCTTTCCTCAAGATGCACGAGATCATAGCCGTTGTCTCCTACATCGTCATCTTTTGTGCCTTCATTAATGACCTCCTCCGCAGGCATTCTAATGTCATGTTCATCCCCCTTATTTGTTTAGAAGCGATTTCGCTTGGTTGCATTCTCGCCTTGGCTTTAGTGCTGTCTCTCTTTGCTATTCTCTACTAGCTCTTCTGGAGAGAGAGAGAGAGAGGGAGGGATCAAGGAGTAAGAGCAAGTAACAACAATGGCCGCATGAGAAGAAAGGGAGTGGCTATCTATTTTCCTTATGGATTTCTGAAACGGAGAAGAAAGACAAAGATTAGGGTTTCTTCCGATGATTTTGGGAGGAGAGATAGAGCGGTTTCTGCTGAAAATTTCAAATTGGTTCGCTAACTGAACCGGATTGAAATAACTCAAACGAAAATAAAGAACAGTTACTTTTTCATTAATCGAACTGAATCGAAAATACACAAAATCTCATCTGTTTCGGTTAAGTTCAGTTTAGTTCTTAATATCCTCAATCTTATCCACTGTTTGGTAAATCGCAATAATAAATTTTGATATATTCATATCATATCATATACATTTTTTGGTATAAACGGCATATCAAGTATAAATAAACCTAAAAGTTAAGAAAAGGAGATGGTAAATATCTCTCACGACACTATTCTCTAATTTATTTTTATTTTATTTTTTATTTTACTTTTCCTCTCTTTTTTGATTATTTTCTTTCTTTCTTTTTCCCTTCCATCATTCTCTAATAAAATTTTATTAAATAGTAAACTATACTAATATACCTAAAAGTACAAAAATACCTAAAATATATAATAAATATATATAAACATATGTTTACATTAATATATTGAATTTATATAGGATAGAATTAAAGTCCAATATATAAATAAAAATAAGATTAAATTTTAAAAAAATTATATTTTGTTTTATTGAATTTCTTATATTAAAATTCAAATATCATTTACATTGAAATGTAATTTCAATTTTGTTAGTTTAATAAGTTTCTTATTCAAGAAAAATAACTTTCCTATTATGAATATTAAAAATACTATATACTTTTATCGCACCCACATGTGATAATTTTATTTGGCCCTATATTTCTCTTATATCTGACTTTATCATGTTTTGAATTAACACAAAATGCACGATATGATAAATCTTATCATATCCAGAATTATATCCCGATTGTCAAACTCAACCTAGATTTTCTTGAAAATTTCTCTTATCAACAAAACTAAGTTTTCATATAAGTAAAATCTAATAAAAAAATTGAATACATAGTACCTTTAATATACATGGGATACCCTATTCATTCAAATGCAAGCAAATGGCATGTTATTTCATAATGTGTAAATACCACATAGTAGCTCACCCATATACGTAAGTGAGTTCATATTTGTCATTGGCTGGACCATTTCAATCACAAGGCATCTCAACTAGCGAGACATTAATACCACCAATTTATGGGGAACATAATCACATGTTCATTGCTACACCTAAGCTTATTCTCATGAGTGTTAGCAAGAATAAATATCTAGGTGTTTGCCTATCGATATACACGGGTGAGTTCATATTTGTCATAGGGCAGACCATCCTGGATCACGAGTCATCTCAACTAACAAGGCATTGTTACCACCAATTTATGAGGAACAGAATTATACATATCCTTTGCCACGCCTCAACCCATCTCATGGGTATTAAAGGATAAATACACTACGATACATCCGCAAGATGATGGTCATTTCTTAACATCATATCATGGCTATAAAAGCCATGTTATACCATGAGTACACAAATCACGTCATCATAAGATTTCATATAATCCCAACCTTGCATATGACCATCTCATATGATAAAACATTTGGCTAATTCTAGAGTCTCATCCTTATACTCATACAAGGGAATTCCATTTATGGCAAATAGGACGTGGCAAAGTCTAAATCACATGGCATTATTCACATCCATTTTATAACAACATACATCTCAATAATTTGTTATTCTTCATGCAATTAAGGATAGACAATTAATTGCATGCACTTTAATACACATCTCTCCTTTCTTTCCATGCTAAACCATCATCATTTAATCGGAAGCCATAAATAAGTAATCAGTAACTTAGTAACCGATGCTCATAAATTGAACATGTAACATCAACAACTTAAATAATTGACAATGTGAATATTAACAATTCAAATAATTGACCATGTGAACATTAACAACTCAAGGAACCGACAATATGAACAGCGACAACTTAAAGAATCAACTAAGTGAATATCAACAACTCAAATATCTCCCTATCCTCGCCATCACTACTTCTCCCAATCCCAACTATCCTCTTATGACCACATGATTAATCAATAATACTTAGCTAGTACTTTGATAACTTAGTTGAATTACCAGAATATTATTATCAAATCTAATTTCACTATTTTCCTGTTTTCACATATGGTACATTTGGTATCATTTCTATTTCGAGAATAATTTCTATTTAGAAATAGTTTAATCCATTTCTATTCCATAGACAGGTTTCTGAACAGAAATACGTGTTTCGTATGACCCTAAAATTTCTATTCTCAAAATAGAAAAAGAACATAAAAGCGTTCTATATGATCTTTTATTTTTTATTTTTTTTACGTCGGCTTTTTTTAATAATTTTTTAATAATTTTCTAAGATTTTTCTTTTTGATTTTTGATTTTTTTCTTTTTTCCTCCCTTTTTCATCCTCCTCTAGCCAGTCACCAAGCTTGGCGATGGTCGACGACTAGCCAAAGATGAAGGCCAGTGAGGTTGATCTCGCCAAATTTGGGCGTAAGCCATGACCTTTGACTTCGCCTAGCCAAGGTGAGGCTCAACCTTGCCCAGCCACCTTGAGGTTGGCTTTGCTCGATCATGGCGAGGCCGACGTTGCCTAGCCATGGTGAGACTTGCGACCATCTTTGATGTTCGGCAACCAAGTAAAGGAGGAAGAAGTAGGAAAAAAAAAAAAAAAATAAAATAAAAGGAAAATGAGATTGTTTTAGAAATTATTCACGGAAACAAAAAAGTAAGTTTTTAACTTTTTGTTCCAAATCTATTCCCTGGTTAGTAAGGGTGTTTTCGGTCACCATTCTATTCCCAATAATAATTGCTACTTAGAAAAGATTCTTTTTTATCATATTCCCTAGACAAGTTTATGAGATTTAAATGTGTTTGGTAACTATCCAAAAATTTTATTCTCATAATAGAAATGTGTTTGGTAAAATCTCAAATTCCTTTATGAATTAGAATTTCCTTTAATTTTTTAGTACTTTTATTTTCTTTTTCTTTTTCTTTTTCCATCCCTCTTCTTCTTCTCTAGCCGGTCGCCAGCGACCGACTAGGCAAGGTCCAACGAACTCGTTGGAGCCTCCCCAAGCTAGCCGGTGACTAGCTGGTGAGGCTTGGCCTCCAATCTGTTCTAGTGAATAAAAAAAATTAACTGAAGTTACCAAATGGGATTATGTTCTTTTTTTTTTTTTTGGGGAACAAAAGAATAAAAAAAAAATAGAAAAAGAGATGATTACCAAACAGATACCAAATCAAGTCATATTAATTAAATTAAACACTAAAGGCCTTTTTTTTTTTTTTTTTTTTTGTTATCTACAGGCATGCCACATATTTTACAAAATTACCAAAATAACGTATTTCCAAATTAATTACACAATTAGGTCCAATTAGGACCACGTGATATTCTTTAGGGGTAAATGTATTATTTCACCAAATTGAGCAACAAATTTGTAAAAACTGGAAGTTTTAGGGGCTGTTCATAGCACGGGGAACCTTATTTTGATAGGTGGTTAAGTTATTTTTTGGAAAATGTGTCTAACTATGCAAACTCATTTTTTAGCTGATTTAATTTCCTTTAATTAATCTTACTTAATAACCCAATAATTAACATTTAAACCCACAAAATAACCCTATTAACAATACCCTCTCGATATTGTAATATTCGAAATTTGCCCATAAGTTTATCGAAAATTACCAGGATACCCTTTTTATGTCTAGTTTTATCATTTTCTCATTCTTTCCCATCTGAAGTGCAAAGAAACCATTTAGCTATTATTTCAAATACCTTCTAGGCATGTATTAAAGATTTCGATATATGCAAGAAATCACTATAACTCTACTTGTCATCTTAGAATCTACTTGTACGTAAGATCAAATTTAGACTAACGGATATCAAATAACCAAGTCAATAGTATCAAGAAAATCAATCTAACTTAGTCTTTAAAGTTTTCACTTTCCTTGAGTGAAATCTTTAACAAACAAAACCTTTAATCACCTCGAAATCAAAATGGATGCTAAAATTAACAACTCTCATTCTTTAAAAGATAACAAAGCTAGTAAAAAGAGAGGGAAGTCCATGAATACACCTCGTAAGATACTAGATTGAAAGTGAGTTTGGACTTTGATTGGGTTTAACAAGATTGGAGCAGAAAAATTTGAACTTGAAGATGCGAAGGAGATGGAGTTGCATTTTGAAGAGGAAGGAATTTGGTATTTTTATATCTTATCTCCCTCAATACTCTTTTTTGAAGAGTAAATTCAAGTCACGTTTATTAGCTTGGGCAAAAAATAATCATATCAATTAACTAGAGTTAATAGTAGATATAAAGTTATTATGGTTAAAATAATCATATATCATGCATGAGACCATCAAAAGCTAAGTCCGGTGTCGTCAAATAAGAGCATGTGGGCAATAACAATGTGAGAATTAAGACATTTGTTCAAGTCAAAATAGTGACAAATGATATGATTTGGGTGAAAAGGTAGAAATATTTGATTGGAAAGAGAGAGAGTATCATGGGCCAAGTAAAATGCATGAATGGGAAAACCTTATTTGAATTGTAACCATTTTAAGCATCAACGCGGGGGGCAGACGGAGGGAGAGAGGGGATAGCCCACATAGATATGTGAATGATGATTCAAACTTATCAAGAGCAAAGGTTTAGAATATTGAGGTCATAATGATGTAATTTCATAGTTAAGAGTTATGGTTGAAAATGAGGGAGTGGTAATCAAATAAAAACCTTACTCATTGTCATATTTGGATTGCTTGATGAAGATCATTTACAAATTATTTTGTATTTCAGTAAATGATTAAGGAAAATAGTGTCCATGATAAACACTGATAAACCCGGAAAATATGTTGAACTTACGATAATTATAGTGAAAGATAATGGATGTTAGGAGAATCTTAACTCGTTAAATTTTTAAATTAAAAATCCTCCAATACGCATACTCGGAGTGTAATAGTCCCTAATAACAATTATTATTGCAATACATGATTCATCATCATTCCATAACATCAACTTATGTATAAATGCTCAATAATTACATCCTAATGGAATCACATTCCGAAAGTCATGGATAGAGAAATACATTATGGATCTTTCGATAGCTAAAAAGTCAATAATCCAATTAAAATTTCTACTTGTGACATTTATCGTCTTCACTTCCTACATTATAGTAATTGATGTAGGAATTTTGGATGTCACATTTGCGATTATGAAAAATATAGAATTTTTACTCTCTTGTTACTTTCGTTTCAATATGGAGCACAAAGTTATAGAGGAGTAGTTTTGACTCTCTTGCTACTGTCATGGATTTTTGGCGTGGACTACAGAGTTACAAAGGAGAAAAAGCTTCAACTCTTTTGCTGTTTTCATGGAGTGCTAAAAAACTACGAAAGAATCATGAAACTTCAATATGAACTAGAAATAAAGAGGAGAATGTGATAGAAATTGTAGTTTTTTTTTTTAATGGAAATTTCATTGCTCCTCATTCTTTGAGAATTAAAAAGATATTTTTCAAGTTGGTAGTTAAAAAATTAGTTCGAGGTAAATAATGACAAATTTGGGTTCTTCTACTTGATTTTTATTCAATTACTTTTTTCCATCTCTTCTTTATTTTTGGGTTAATACCATAAAAAACGGCAAACTAGTAACCTATGACAAATTTACCCTAAATTGATTTTTTTTTAACAATCGAAAAACCTAAAATGACACATTTGTGATAAATTTATCCCATACTAGTTTCCATTAAATTGGATTAATATCACATAAAACAACATACCAGTACACTTGTAATTAACGAAGGGTAAAACTTCAATAATATATCCATCAACCGTCACGTGTTATCTAACTCAGCAATTTAAAAATAAATTTAATAGAAACAAACAAAGATAAATTTGTCACAAAATGTACCGGTTTGGAAATTTTTGGGGTACTAACCCATGATCTTTTTTCTTCCATCATTCCTTAATTTTGTCATATAATAAATTATATTATTATACCTAAAATATGTAATAATATAGATACTATATATACGAACTAAACATTATGGATAAAAGGAAATTCAAATATATAATAAAAATATAAATAAATAAAAACGAAATTTTTTTGTCATTTGAATTTTTTCATTATAGAATTCACATATTATTTAAATTTAAATATTATTTTAGTTTGATTATTTAACAAATTTGTTATTCTAGAAAAATAATTTTTATACCATGAAAATAATAAATTCTATCAATTTTTATTACACATGATAAGTATCCCGGGATAATTTTATTTGGCATATATCCTCTTATATTCATCTATGTCCTATCTTCGGCAAGGACCAAATTCGAGATAAAATAATTCTTCCCAAACCAGCCTAAAGAGATCTTCTTGCACATCCTGAAAACAAGAATTAAGTTCTTTTTAGTCTAGCTACCTCTCTTTATTATTCATTTCTCTTTCTTAGACTTTGGCCATCTTAACATTGTGGGCACAGGCAGTCAGGTTTAGAAAGAAGCTACGGACAAACTCAGCAGTCGTGATTCGTTTATCTACTTCAGTTCTCTTAAAGCCTCTCAACTGCAGCACCGACACCACTCCTTGCCTCTCCTCTTAGATATATACCATGGGAAGAGCTAAACTCCATTTACTTTCTCCGTTAGCTTCAAATGGAGCTAGTCTTGCATACAATGACACGGTACCCCAATTAGGATGCCGTGCCGCGACGAAAGAAAAAAGAGTCTGGTCTTATATCACATTTTAATGTCAAGTTCTAGTTTGAGGCTTGCGAAAAGCGGTGTTGTAAGACTTACAGACGATCATCAAAGCAGAAAAACTCTAAACATTCTGAGATCATTTTGCTCCAATATTCTATAATGCAATTGCTTCTTGACTGACCAATTTGAATCTCGATCATGACTTCATGTTGACCATAAAGAAACTCAGAATACGATCAAGCTTTTGTTGGAGTCTTTTTGACTCAAAAGTCAATCTTATGGTTACCAAGAGGAAAGCAAACTGCAGCTTTAAGAGCTCCACCAAGAGCAACATTCCTCGGATGCCACTTTAGTGATCTTAGTACTACCACCAATTCAATAAAGAAACTCTTTTTTTCCATTTAGCATCGGTCCAATTTTGTGAAAATTGATTTAGTACGCCAATGCATAACAGTTAATAGACAATACTGAATCATGGGAAGTGATGCCTTATAGATCAAATAAAAAGTTGCAATAGTGGCCAAGCCAGTTCCGGCTATGTTAAAAACATTACATCCTCTCTCTTAAAAATATGTCTCGAGTTTGAAACCATACAAAAAGACCAATCCAAGTGGGTTTCCTAATTGAAGTTGGATTCCTAGTTCAAGCAAGTTTCCTATTGTGATTCAATAAGAGTAGCTTTTGGCTGTGACAATCAATTATGTGGTGTGCTCCTAAATTATATTTCAAGTGTTTGAAGCGTGAAAACTTCAAAGACCTCGCATTTATAGAGCATTAACGCACATTAAATGTGATTGATTCCAAGGTTGACTTCTAACTTTCGAAATCAAGAATTAAGTTGACTCTACAATCTATTCAAGAAGTAGGCTTACATTCAAATATGAACCAACTTCTAAGTAGCGTGACATTTGCTCTAGGAAAACAGAGCGAACAACTCATGTCATGGTGGTCAAATCCTCAATGGATTTTCCAAGTTTTCGATGATCGAAACCCATCATCGGTATGAAATCGAGAACCCCAACCCTTTTTCCCCTGACTTTGATTCTACACCAAACATAACCGGTTCGATTCTCGAGTCAAATCGGCTCCACTCCCCTCCCCCACACAATTATCCAAAAAGTAGGAAAGATTTTTTTTTTTTTTTTTTTTTTGAGAGAGAGAGAGAGAAGAATCTACCCTGGATTCTTTCCCCCAAGGAACCCTATGACATTTGCACGTACTAGAGTTCCATTTCCTTGCCATAGTTGCAAGTTGCCACGGTCTAGAAACTGAACTCGCCTCTTAACGTTAAAAAAGATCACCCCGCCGACCCGTTCCCCAAAGCACTCCCCCCCTCCTTTCCATGGCGTCGCATTGGTGATCGGAACCGGCGACGAAGCCGAAAGATCTCTTCAGCCTTCGCCGATCTTCCCGGCCGCGGATCGACGCGACCGACCGCCGCCGACGACGGGGGCGGCGGAAGCGATTCCGGCGCGGCAGTAGTGAAGGCCGTGCCATGGACGAGAGACGCGCGGAGGCGGCGGCGGCGGCGGCGGCGGCGGCGGCCGCCATGGGCCGCCACGACGGCCACCCGAGGCCCGCCTCCATCCCTCCGGCGACGGCTCCGTCTGGGCCGACGTGTCGCCCCTCCTCGAAGCCGCCTGCGCAGGTCAGTCCGTCGTAGCGTGTCCATACCCCTTGCCCTAATACCCTGATTGCGATGCTCACGGAAACAATGCCATCTGGGAAGTGGGGATGATGTGGAAAGGTGGCTTTTTTGGATGTTGAGTGTAGTTATTGGTGACGTTAGTGCCGTTTGATGAGTTTGGAGTTGGAAGGAAGAGGGTCAATTTGAGTCAACTCCAGAGTGTTAGCTCTCGGTGCACGCTTTGTGATTCAATTTGTGCAACTGGGGACGTTGGTGCTCGATGCTTTGCCGACATGGTTGTAGGATAGCAGGTTGTAGGGGAAAAGGGTTTATCGCTTCATTTTTTGGTCGTAGATTGAGTTACTGTGGTGTGGGCATCATCGAAGTATTGGTCATCGATATTTGAGAGTATGCAGAGATAGGTTGGTCGGTCTGTTGAGTAAGCATCAATGGAAAGTTGCACTCTGGAATATGGAGTTTTGGTTTGGTTGACTTGGTGGGGGAAGAGAAGATCAAGAAGTTGTCGATGTATGCTTGTTTTCCATTGTTAAGAGGCTGTGGGATCGAGCTTTTAGCTGAATTGTGCTTCTCTGCAGTGAATGGAGAATGGATTCTTTACTCTATGATATGTTTGATGAGGGCGACTATTGAATTTTTCTGTGGCCTTTTACTGACTGTTGTTTGTAGTTGCATGAGAACTAATTCATTGGGGGTGTTAAGTTGAATGGGAGGGAATCTCTTATCCTCCTCTACCAGAGAAGAGATTTTAGTTGAAGGCATGTATTTTGATTTTTTTTTCTTATGATTTTTCAGTTAGTGTGGAAGAAAGGAGTGTGTAGGTGTCTCTTTGTAAACAGTAGATGGCTACAAGTTCATTTCACTTGGATAACCGGCTGCATTTTAAGGATGCATGCTTTGCATATTAGAATATCTTCAAATAATCTGTGAGGGGGGTGGCTTGGCAGCCACTTGGTGCCTTATGGTATAATTCTTTAATTTTTTTTTTTTTAAAAAACAAAAGGCGAACAACTTGCTTAGTCTTCATAAAGGCAGGTAAACATACTTGTTAGAACAAGAAGTGGGCTGGTGGATAAGACAGCTTTAATGCTGGGAAAATTTACATTTTAAACAGGATAGCATAGGCAGGTTTTGCTTCCATTGCTTTTGGCAGAGAATATTAAACTGAGAAAGAAATTCTACTGTTTTCTTTGGTTTGTGTCTTTTTCATTTCCTTTGTTGCGGAATTGAGACTCTGATACTAAATTTATGAAGCAACTGATTATGGTTGAATACTAACCCATTCTGTGTTCAATTTAGAAAATGGAATCTAGATTTCATTCATGTCCGTCATCAGTTTTCTTTTTTACTTTTCTAAATCTATTTGAATGGGCTGCAGATCTTCAAGAGGGGGAACTCATTCATGGTGATAACTTTAATCTTTTTGCAGCTATGTCAGCATTGGAGGTATTGATTACTTTTTATTGTCTATTATGTGGTCATGGAATTTGATTGTTCGAATGGGTTCACTTGGAATGGATCTTCATTTTGGCACCGTCGGGGTTTGTTTCATTGTAATGCTAGCATATTAATTAATTTTGTTATGTAAGCAGATAATGGACCCAAAAATGGATTCAGGTATGGTGTGCAGATACTACTCAGTTGATGAAGCCATAGAAAATGGTGCCGCTCCCGTCCCTATCAGCTTTGATAAAACTGTGGATGTCCAGTGCACAATCGATATCATGGATCATCTTTTAGCATGCGAGGTGATTGCAGAATAACCTGCCAAAACAGTCTTCTTTAGTTGCATTATGGTTGAAGCTTTAAACATTTTATTAACCTTACTAACATGTTCCCACACCATTGAAAAAAACAAAAAAAATTGACGTGAGGTCTCTTGACAAAATTACATGTTCTCCTGCATAGCGATTTTGTTATTTTCTTGAGCCTTCTCTTCACCGGAGTACCGTTCAACATCGATTTTTTGGCTCATAGAGAGAGAGAGAGAGAGAGAGAGAGAGAGAGAGAGAGAAACACAAGGGCATTTCAAGGAGTTGAATCTTCTTGGGATTCATTAGGGGATAATTAATTGTATACTCCTCAATGTTGGTATAGCAGGAAACTTCCATTTCATACATCTACTTTGTCGGAAATGTTAGAAACAGTCTGTCGTGCATACTTTTGTATATGGGTGGCTTCTACCAGAAGCAGTCTTGTAGAGGGGTGGTACCCCCTTGGTCCCTGCTTAATGAAGTCTTAATTATCTTAGAAAAAGAAAATATGTGCAAGCTAATGTTGCTCTCTTATAGAAAAGGTCATGAGATCATCTTGTACTCGTAGTGCCATAACATTGTGGTTTTCAGCTCCGTGTCGTCTCTAGGACACTATTGTCTCTTTCTATTCTTCTTTCATGGCTTTCTATATTCTGAGCATAGGTGCTTGTTTTCCTCAATTTGGACTAAATATCTTGACCTAAGGAACAATTACCTAACATCATAAGATACCTTCATATAGATGATCTTTGCATTTGCTTGATAATCTCTCTCCAATCTCCAAGGTATTCAAAGATGGACCAGCATCTGCTGTTAATATAATTGCATGTTAACTCTTAAGTCGCGCTGAATTTTCCTGTATTCAGATTTTTTTTTTTGGAGCACATTTGTGGTTTTTCAGGGACCTGTATGATGATGTTGCACTTCCTGTTCCTCTGCCATCATGTTTGATGTTTATATTTGTGCATTAAAAAGGTATTATGCGCGGTACAATATTTCTTATGGTCTTACACTGTTATCTTCTATGGCAGGGCACATGGCATAAGGGACATTCACTAGCACAAACAGTCTTCTCTTGCATCTATCTTCTGAGGCCTGAAAGGACATCATCGCATGCGTTATTGCATTCTTACTGTAGAATTATACGTGCAACATGCAAGGCCGTTGTATCGGTTGTCTCAGATGCACGAACACATGAAGTAAAGTGTTTAAGCAGCTCCTTGTCCCTCTGTTTACCTAAAAATAAGTATTGCTCGACTGTATCTCTTTTCTTATACTTGTAGATCTAATTTTAGAGAGTAAGCCTGGTGGAATTATTTTGACTGGCGGTTACACATGCAAGTCACTTGAAAAGCCTCTCTGAAATGCAGGGAGGCCTACCTACTTTTGTCCCACCCTTATATACCTACCTTTGACCACCCTTAGATCTCAAAATGCAGTAATCTTCTGCACCTGAACAAACAGTTTGTTACCTTCATTGAACTTTTCTCCCCATGAACTGATTCATATTTGTTCTAGGGTGAAACCTCAAGGCGTCCTTTCCAAACTAGAAGTTTTTGCTTAGCATAGTTTTGCTTGGGTATGGCCATCATACTTGTCTTTGCGCGACATATTGAATTCCTTGTTTGCAGAAGTTACTTTTTCTTTATTATATCTAATCTAATATACAAGTAAAGTGGGTAAAATTGAACTTTCTGTTCCCGATGTTTTTTACATTGAGTAGACAAACAAATCCGAAGTTAAGGCTTATTTCTGCACAAACAGTAACACTCATGTACTGATCCATTGATACATGTGGTAATTACTCGAGATGTACTTCGATTTATAATAGTTAATAAAACTAAACTGGCATTGAGAATATACTTCATTCTTTATCTCATAACCTTATTGAAAAATATACATTTGTCTTAATGAAAATCGTACAAATGCAGTGTTAGTTTATTGTTGCCAGTTTTACAATTTATATGTATTAACCAAAAGAAATATGAAACATTTTTAAAATTGAGCATCTCCCGGAACATCCACTCATGTCAAAATATACCTTGGTGCTTGATATTACATTTTCATTTATCATTGAAAATTTGATATTATGCTTTCATGGCTAGTCAAAATTTGGTTCCAACCTAAGTATTTTGTTTTCTTGTGGTAGGAAGAGGACCTTTTCACTATGGCATATGGCTTACCTCTGATTGGTGAAGACGAAAAGTGCTTATCTATGTTAAATGCTGTTGAAGAAACAATAGCTCGCCAATTGCGTGCTTGTAAAGCTCCATCATCGGGAAGGAAAGTGATTGAAGGTCAGTAAGTAGGGTGCTCTTACTTCCTGATACTTATCTATACACGTGCTAAATTTTCATATTTGCAAACTTCAAAGTAGCCGCTTTATTACTTACCTTTTCACCAAAAAAAAAAAAAAAAAGTAGCCGCTTTAGTTGTAAAGTCAGTAGCTTGTGGTGTTAGTAGACATTTATAGAGACTCTGCAGATAAGCCTGAAGTCAACAATCGTACCGGCAATTCAGTATAACTTCAATGTAATGTAATAGGTGGATATTTCTCATTACGAAAGATTTAGTATAGGTTGAAGGTGTGAAGCTTATCTTATAATTGAATCAAGGGGAAAGCAGCTTTTTACTTGGCTATTTTCCTTGGGTCTTATGCAGATCTGGAGCCATTACAAAATAATCCTGCACTGGAAGAAGGCTACTGCAAAGCCATACTCTGCCGCTTGCGCTTTCGTAAGGTCTTGCCCTGTGTTTTTCAGACTAATGCTATGGCCATTTGGGGTTATTTGAGCATACAGATTTATCACTCTCAGATTCCTTACTATGATGAGTGATCTGTATAATTGTTTGGTGTCTATAGTTTTCCATATGTTCTTTTCATTTCTGCAAAATTATCATAGCATCACCCTCTTATTATGACAATTCAGAGGCTTATAAGTGCTAATCGTGGATAAGATGCATGCCTGTACCTCTGATTTTTCATATGGAGATGATCGACCAATTTTTCTCATTTGTATTGAAATTTTTTGTTCAGTTAAACTATTACTACTCAAATTCTCACATTTTTCTGCTTCACAGCACTTCTACCATGTCCTTATGTGTCTAAAGCGACCTCAAGGAAGGGGTCTGCTGTTGGCACGAAAACATATTAGCTCCTGCTTATCAGAACTAGAAATCATCCGGAAGTCTACAGGAGTCCTGCGGTCTAACGATTGTGGAACTCATAATAGTGGGGAAGATAAAACAACGGCTTCAGGTCGTCAGCCAGTGGGATTCGATGCTAGTATAAATACTCGGTTATCTGCCCCCACTCCACCACGTTCTATCAAAATTCTGAGCTGGAGTGAGGTGAGGATTTGAAGGATTTTAGATTAACACATCAAGAAATTATTATATTAACAATTTTCTTCCTGTTGTTGCTAGGCTGTTGACTATTTTGTCAAACTTCTTCACGATCTAGACGTTATATGCTCCTTCTCATTGGATGCTTCCCTGGAAGGTATACTGCAGTTCATGGTTCAGTTTCAAAAGTCTCATCCTGACTTGGTTTCAAGAGCACATCTCCAGGTTGACCTTTCTTTTTTAATTTTAATCTCTCTCTCTCTCTCTCTCTCTGTGTGGAGCGCACACACGCATGTAGATAAAAGAAAAGACATTCATTGTGTCTGCACAGGCAATTAGGCTCTTGCTATCATACTCACTCCTTATAATTGTCTTATCCAAGGTATAATTTGAGAGGAATCTGGACTAATAGATTGGCCGTGATGTTAAATGCCTTTGAAGTGTTTCTGCTTATGATTCCTTTATGCTTCACAACTCCTTTTCCATAATGAGGATTTCTTTGGGAGAAAGAAAGCTGTTGCTATGACTAGGTAACTGCCTGCATGACTTAGTTGGCTGGTAGGGGTAGGAACAAGACCTATATAGGAAGATGCACTGTTTTCTATAGCTTAAAAGGGAAAAGATGGAGAAGGGCCATTAGAGGTTGAGCTATGCATGTCATTTCTTTAGTGTGGTGTAGTTGCGCGGAGTAAACTTATCTTCAAACTATGTGAAGGCTTTGTTTCTTTTCATGGGAAAAGTTTATATTGGTAAAACATTTCTTGGCAGAACATTAACCGCTATAGAATGTTTTATAGATTTTACCTGGTGCATGGTATTTTTCTTGCTAACAAAAAGCCAAGAAGAGTCCTTACTTTTCATACTTCAAAAATAAAAAGATATTTATTATGTAGTGAGATGTCATTTTTGATGATTTCTCATGCTAATTTCCGGTTGAATGAATAATTTTAGGAATCTGAAGTGGGAGAAAGATTTAAAAAGTTTATCAGGTGACATGATAAAAGGATCTAGTGTTATTAGATATACCACTGATTTTTATGAGGCATGGCTACTTAGCATCCTAGTTCAGAGTGAAATACATAGTTCCAAGTGGCAACCATGAATAGATGTCTATATTTTTTAAGGCTGTTTCTCCGCCTTATTGGAGAAATGAGGGAGGATTGATGGAGTCAAAAGAATGTGATGAGATGTCTGAAGCATTAACCAGTTGGGAATCTAACAACTTAAGTATTTCTTTACCTTTATATTATCCTTAACAACTGGCACTTCAGATGTTTGCTGACATGGTTTTGCCGTTCTTAATAAATGATTTGCTGTTACTGCTGTTATTCTTTTCACTAAATAGTGATTGGAGTTTTTCACTTGCTCACAGACGCTGCTGATTCAAGATGGTAAGCTGTATGGGAGGGATCCTATTTTCGCTGTGATTACTAAAGCTGCAGGCTTGCCTGAAATCCTTAGAAACCATGATATTCAGAATGGAGAATGTTTGGTACAACTGGGACAGGTGAGGATTGAACAACTATTCCTTTAACAAATTGGGAATAGGAGTTATTAAAGCATGCAAGAGCAATTTGCAAGAAATTCACATGACAACTAAATGACTGAGCAAAAATAGAAGTCTAATCAAGGAATCAACTCAAACTTATGATGACTCAGGCAAAGTCCTGAAGGAAAAGGGCAAGAATTGGCTGCTGCTCACTAGTTGTAGCCAGTTTATTGGTGTTTTGCATCATATACTAACGCACCCAACCACATAATAATTTTGTGGAAAAACACCCTAAGCCCTAATTGCAATCGCAGCACTTCTTCCACCGTGGCCCTCACTGTTGACCCCAGATCTAGGCTTGAGCTTAGCTCGTGCATGGAGCTCAAACTCAGATCTATGGTGGCTTCTGTGTAGGGCATTGTTAGATGCGACTACCCGTCAAGTCTCTTCGTGGTGACAAAAGGCAGAGGATGTGCTATGGCTGACTGACGCGTGGTGGAGCTAATCGAATGGTCAAAGTCTCAAAGAACTCTGTTTGTTGGTCTGTTCATGTGGGCCCCCACGCGTGCACGAGAGAGAGAGAGAGAGAGAGAGATGTGAGGGAAAAATGGAGAAAATGGTGGAAAAGAAAAGGAAATAGAGTGGTTGAGTGCATCACACAATGAGGGCAACAATGAACGAGCACCACCTAGAGAGCAGCAGTTAATGGCTGTTATTCAGCCCAAACCTAATTCTTGCCCAAAGGAAAAATGTCTGATTCAGAAGCTGATTGATCCTTTCTTCAGTCTTCTTATATTTGTCCTTAAAAGGAATTCATTGAAAGCATGGCTTTGATGATGTATTATTATAATGCAGTTGGTGATCAACCTACTAAAAATTCTTAGCACAAATGCTGCATGGCAAAGGCGGAAGCTTGGAAAAATCCTTCAAGATTGGCGGGTTATTCATATACAGGTTCCTGCCACATATCCCTTAATAACTCGAAGTGCAAATTGGTGATATCTTCAATTTCACTGGGGAACTGATCCAACTTTCACAATGCCTCTGTTATTGATTTCTTGTGATACATGCTTTTTTTAAATTGAAATCTGGGTGATCTATCATGAAATAGGTTAAGATTCTATCAATAGAAGGAAGCAATTAGAAATAGGAGATGGTGCTGTGGAAAGGGTTGGAGGTGAATTGAGAGGTCCAAAGGGTAAATGATAATACATGTATAAGATAAGTTTGGGCACACCTTTTCCTTCCCGCATGAATATATCAACTTTAGCAAGTTAAATTCATTTTTCTCCTTTACTGATCCCTATGAATAAAATTTTTTATTCCCTGTGCTCAAATTTCTTAAGTCAAAAGTACCTCAGCCTTTTGCTGCAAGTATATGGTCATATCCCCTGTGATAAGTAATGTCAGTTTATGAAATAAGATTGGATGGTTATTAGCAGAAAGCTCTCATCAGACTTATATAACAAGCCCGCTTCTCTGTCACGAGGTTTTTGCTTTTGGTTCTCAAGTGGTTATTTGTCTTCCTGAAGAAAACATGCCAGAAGTTTACCATAGTTACCGTTCCTCTCTCTCTCTCTCTCTCTCTTCTATATATATATGTGTGTGTGTGTGTGTGTGTGTGTGTGTGACTGATTGTTGGCATATTAATTTTGGCGTATGCCATTTTGAACAGTTGGAGCTCGCTTTTAGACAAGAGATGGGAGAAGAGTCTGGTCCCTCAGCTGATCAGGTATGCTTCTGCTACGTGACCATGAGAGCATATTTGGATCATGCAATGCAAAATTAAGTCCATAAAAGACCTTTCATATCTGTGACAGCTTCAAGAAATTTAAGGTGTAGCGCTGATTTGCTGCTATGAACCAGCAATTTTGTTCCTAAGGGAAATAATATTTCTCTTGCTCAAAGTAACCAGAAAAGGTAGAGGCAGAACAAGATAGATTACTTTTCTTCTGTCTGAGAATGAACATCTGTCTAAGGCCATCACCCCATAAATAGTCTAAATCCAAATCCCAATCTCCCTGAAGTGTCCGCAGAGCACATCCAAGGAAGTCAGTCATGAATTGAGCTGTCACCTTTCTAGGAAGAAATCTACGGTTAACAATTTTCCCATTTGTTGGATATCACCAATGGTCAGACCTACTTCCAGAGCGTCACGAGAGTTTCATCTGGAACATTTATGTCGACCTTCAAGCATCTCTGTGAGATTTTGGATATTACTTGGTTGCTAATGGCAGTGCAAAATTGAAATGTTTTTACTAACACATTTCCAGTAAAAGTTTTATAGTGTAACCCTTTTTCTGGGAATTGGACTATGAGATTAGCAAATCTATGCTAGATTTAGCGAAGGGATTGAAACTATTCGATTTGCTGGAACTGTTTATATGGAAATTTGATATAGTATCTTACCAGCACTGCATCTTACCTAATCTTCTATCTTGTCCAGAGCGGTCGACGGGATATATTGAGACAGATCCTTGTGTGGGTGGAGGAGCAGACTTTCTGGATAGCTTCTCGTTTCCTCATGTTGGGGTTTGAGTTGGAGCTCTATTCTCCTGGTGAATATTGCATGGTGTACTGGTATATCTATGTTGTCTTGATCAAGCTTGCAGAGAGAATGCATCACAAGATGTCATTTACCAATGCCACTGGTAAGAAGCTACTAAAATGTGATTTACCACATTCATGCATCTTAAAAGAATTAGATTGTTGACTAAATCCTGTCCATGAAACAAATCATGAGTAATTGTCTTGCAAAGTTGTTTCTGATATCTAATATCATTTGCTGACCCAACAATATTGCAAGCTAGACACTGACATTTTTTAGTACGGCCCTTGTTAGAGCCAGCTAAATCAAAGGGTAAGAAAAAGAAGGGTTCTACTAAGGATACCTCGAAGGATTTCCAGATGCCAGCATCAGTCTTGTTTCTTCAGTCTTATATTTGCTTAGCTGAAGGCCTAACAATGGTGAGTTGTTTTTAGAGGAAGTCCGATAGCTTGGATTGATTTGCTTGCGATACAATCAACCAACTTTCGAATAATTATTCAGCTTCAAATTCTTTAATTCTGTTACTGCAGATGCTCGCTGCCTTGAGAAATGAAAGGATGCTCTCTCAGAGTCCAAGCCCTTTTAATTCCGATCATGAGGTATGTGGCCTTGCTTCTATTCTTGAATGTTCTATTTCATTCATTTCTCAAGGTTATACTTTCAAAGGTAAAAAAAAAACAGAAACAGTTGGAAGGGATGGATTATGAAGCTTAAAGTTTAGGAAGTTATATCTCCATCATGGAGCTAACTTCCCATCAATTGTGTTTGTGTAATTTTTTACTTCAACTCATTGTTGATTCTTTTTGCCTTGCCTCAGAGATTTATTCAGCATTTTGAACTTCTCCAAAAGGCCGGTGTCCCTGATCACATCTCATATCAGTCATTTGAAGAATCCACTAAGAATGTCCGCTTCTCTGTAAGTATTGCTACATATATGTCTAGGAGCAAACAGCAGAAAAACAGTAAATCGTCCCTTCCCATTATCAGACGGTCTGCATGGCCAAATAGTAGGCAATTAACCAACTTTTGAGAGTGGTGTCTACTTATATGGTAGTCATAGTGCCAACTGTCATCGTCTTCTAGAGTATGCCTGTTTTATCATAAGACTGATACGATAGGTTTTTACTAATTAAGTACTTGTGCCCTATCACATTGATACGTGTAGAATCTCATTGTGCAAATAGCATTTCTGGAAGTTAGAGAGTGAGTGCTAAATGTAATCTTAATGAAGGTTCCGGGTGCTTCTTTTTACTAGTAATTCTATTTACAACCTCATTGCAATCTTCGATTGACTTTAGACTTTCCTGTACTCCAGACTCTTGTGATGTATAATTACTTCAAGGATGCTCAGAGAATAGCCAAGGAGGTCAAGAACAGTTTTCTCAACGACCCCGATAGGCAGTCTGAATTGCGGAGAGTAGAGCAGGTTGCCGAACATAACAGCATTGCTCTCACTGTTCTTTGCCAGCTGGGAAGCCTTGACCCATCGCTCAAGGTTTCTTTCGATTTTAGCCACCATCCCTATTTTGCCACTGCTGTAGTCAAGAGGTCTTGAAGCATCGCGAGTCATGGCCTCTATAAATTTTGGTGCTGTGTCGCATCTAAGAGAATTGTAGCTACAATTTTGTAATGATCGTTACATTTTTCATTGAATAATCGTTGTAATTGACTTCTGATGAAAAAGATAATAAGGAAAGCATTAATATGAAAATTATATCTTTTCTTTTTTACAAAGAATATGCATGAAGAAGTAGAGGTCTTTTTACATTGATTATCCTCTACTCTCCAAATAGGATAATTACTGCTCTCTTTTTCCTAGTCAAGAGCCGGCGTACATCAAGTTTTTAACTTTCAATTACTTATTTTACGATCTCGTGATATGTGTGATGGAAAAATTTACTAGATTTACCAACTTGTATTCTCTCTTCCAATTGTAAAGTTGCGATGTAATAATCGACATATCGAATGTCAAAGAGGAAGGAATGCCCCCATCAAAATAGGAGAGAGGAAGAGTTTTGTCAAGAAGCCAATATTGTGGTCTCTGTTGAAAACAACAGGTAAACAACATTCTATGTTATTCTGAGAACTATCAGACGACCCAAAAATTAGCCAAAGGAGCATGACTGGATGTTCTCGTCCGAGTGCATTGAGTCTATTTAAAGGAACTGGATTGAACCAGTTTGCTCCAGTTTGGTTCGGGTCGGGATGCTTGTCTGGAAAGGAAGACAGGAAAGTTGTATCTTCGCGGAACCGTCGGAATCAGTTTGTCGGGCTCATTGGTTATTTGTCCAAACTTAGCAGGTATCGAGCTGCATTTTCCTCCATGGTACCTTTTCTAGCGGCTCAACTTTTCAAGGGGGACAGATCATGAACTTTGGGAGAAGGGGCATCTGTGATTCCGTTCTCCTTCGGAATCCTCCACCAGGGAAGGCCAAATCAAGCAACTTTCGTCCATTAGAGTTTGTTTTGGGGTCTACTGATTCTAGTCACTTGGACGCATACATGAAAAGAATGTGTTTCGGTTTGGTCAAAATGCCATACATCCATAGGTTGTCTTTGATATTTCGGGTTTTTGGACTCAAAAGATTAGAATTTGATAGGATAAAGGAAAAAATTCTCCTAAATGTCTCCTAAACTGGATGCCCGACCCTTACTCGTCCCATTATAGAAAGTCCCCATCATCAAATTTCATCTTCATCATTTTAACTTTTCCGCGATGGTAAGATCCTATTCAAACTCTTCCATTATCAGTTTACTGAATGACCCTGGGATCGAGACTCCATGGGCTGTCACGGCAGCTCGAACATGATGTTCTGCGGTGGGTATGCAATTCCTATGATAAAGCTCGAGAAACATTTGCTGCGACTGATCATCCCTCCTAAAGAAAAAAAAGTCGAGTAACATATAAATCTTATATTTCCCATTAACTGAGACAAACGGTCGGATGGGAAGTCCCCAAAAACAGTTCAGATTCTTCAACCCTTTGAATGAGTTGTGAAACTCATCATGACCCCATCTCGACAGGGACGCCCAGTTCTGTGGTCAGCATGGACCCTGACCAACCCCATCATTCGTGACTGCAACTCTGTTCAATTCGGAAAACCACGTTCTTCCTAATTCAAGAGACGACAAAAACGGCAGAGGATTTAGAACAGATAAAAAAGAGCAAGTTTTGATAAAAGAAATGAAGTTAATATCACGAAAAACTTTGAAGTGTATATCCGTGATAAAATACTGACCTTAAACCGGTACATTTGTGGCAAATTTTTCTCATTAGTTTTCGTTAAATTGACTTAATATAATGAAAAATCACGAAATGGTATATCTGTGACAAATTGAGAGTGAACTCCGAACTGGTACACCTGTCAACTGTTATATGTCATCCAACTTAGTAATTTGACAATAAAATTTATGGAACATAGTGCAAAATAAATGTCACGGGTATATCAATTTAGAGTTTTTTAGTAGTATTAATTCTTTATAAAAAAATTCGAAATTTGCAGATCAATTCTTCATCACGAGGGGGATGAGTTGTGCAGGATCAACCAGTCTGGACAACTGTAAGCATGGCCATGAATCAATGGAAGGGAATGCAGCAATGTGACCCCCCATGTGTGCGGTCTCTGGTTCTCTGTTCAGCGAATGGGGCGTTTTCGAGCAAACCCATGTTGCACTCCTGACCTTCCACCTAACCGTGGACAGCTATCACAAGTCAGTCCTATGTATGTAGTTTGAAAAGCATATGTTGTCACACCCTCAAATCACATGATGTCTCAAATCATTACCGCCATATGCTTTGACGCAGCATTTTTTTATTTGAGTCCCCCGCGTTTCCCATTTTGAGCTGTCTCCAAATGCGTTGGGCATTACATTTTCCAAAGATTTGAACTTTCAATGCAATTAGATCTGAACCTGTGATGAGATCGTATTTGTAGTCCATAGTTCGCCCTTCCTGGGAAGCGACAGGGTCCCTACTTCGCTCATTAGCTTCGAGTCATGTCGCAAGAAAATCGGTCGTTTATGGATCCGTCGATCTTGATTGAAGTGGGTTTTCGCTAATTCCGTGCCGTAATTGAGGGCTTGAATCCTGTTCATCCAGCAACGGCAAAAACTAAACCAGCAAAAGGCTCGCACTTTTATTTAAATTTGAATTAGACTTAGCCAAGAACCACATCATTGGAACCAAAGCTGTTTGCCTGGAAGGAAAGAAGAATGATTGATTTTGGAGGGTCCTTTTTGCTAAAGATGAGGAGGAACCTTGGCATTGAGAGGAATCTTTTGGGAGAAGGCGACACTTGACCCACCTCCATGGATGGACAGTGGAGTACACACAGCTTTGCATGTTCAAAGAAGAGGGTTTAAGGCCCTCTTTTGCTTCGGTGGAATTGAGATCTTGACAGCTCTAAAAAATGGAGGTCATCATTGCCGTTTGCTGATCAATCAGGGAGCTTCCCCTCTTGGTTAATTTGATCGGGAGCCACTGGTCAAATTGGTAAACTAATTCATGCCCAAAAAAGCTTGGAAATTCATTCAAGGCTGGCAAAAACCGTTGAGTTACGTGAATCATATCTAAAAAGAAAGACATAATGCACCGCACTAGAAACATGATTATCTTAATAAGACCGGTCAAAGCGCCTGAAATGCCTGACATGATCATCGACTGTTTAGGAGTTGAGATGACACGATACATTTAATCTATTAAAGATGCGTACGTTGTAAGTACGCAAAAGCACATTTTTCCAAGATGCGCCAGAGGTAAGGTGGGCAATTATGTGTGGTGTTGAAAATAGGGGTACAATGTGGTTAACCCCAAGCCACACATTTAATAACTAGTACTGGCCAAAAACAAAAATGTCATAATGACCCTTGGAGGTTTGTAGAGTACCAAGTGTAAATTAGCCTAGATATATAATTGAAGGTGAATGTGTTTCAATCTCGAACTAAAGTATATACTTAGCTCCGAAATCATAAATAAAACTTGAAATGATTGTAATAACTTCCTGGATACGACAAAATTTTATATTTCAATATTTATAGAGGAGTGAAGTTGAACTTGCTACAAATAACAATCGATATAAGAAAATGTAAGTCTATGTCGAAATGGGAAATTTTACTTTCTGCCTAATTGAATGACAGGGAAAAAAGATTGGAATCTACCTAATTTGTGCATAGTCAAGAAGCAATAAAGATCATGCGGTGGTGGTCTTAAATCAGTGGATCCGACATAGAAAGCAATCCAACCTGTTTCTCCACAATCGACCCTCGTGGGTGGCGGTCAACGTTGTAGTCAAATTTGTCGGCTTATGCAATTTTCAACTCATTTTTCCCAACGAAAAAAAAAAAAAAAAAATACTCATTTTTAGGTGATTTTGAAAGTAAAAATAAAAATGACTTATTTTACAAACTAAGCATTTAGAGATAAATGCGTGAGTTTATAATTCAATTTCATCTTTTGCATATTTCAATCTTGAAAGTCAGAATATCTTTGTCTTATCATCATTCTCCTAGAAAAGTTTTACCTTTTGAAATAATTTAGTTGTCGCCATCGAATTAGCCTGTGACATTACCATCTAATTTTAATTTAATTAAGAGATAACAGTGCACATTGTGCATGTTGTTATTGGATCGACAAAAGATTTTAAAAAATAACAAATAAAAAAATTGCTAGTGGCGTAAAGTAACATGGACCGACGGTGGCCACCTCACCACCATCCAAGTGTGACGGTCGGCCCACCAACCCATTAAAAACACGTTTTTTTCCATTATATAATACAAAATCAAATATAAAATAGAGATAGTAACACAAATGATCCTTGAACTTTGGTTAGGCGTGCAATGCAATTCCTGAAACATTTAATTTGTTCAATATAATCCCTCGGCTTTACCCCAACATGAAATGTAGTTCTCGAATTTTTGATACATGTTCAATTAATTCTTTACACTATATGAAAATATTCAATATCGTCTTTTCATTAATTCAAGTTTATGGAAAACATTGAATATTTTAATAAAATGCAGAGACAAAATTAAACATTTTACCAAACTTTTTTGAGTCATATTGAATAAATTAAAAGTTCATGAACCACGGATTGCACGATGGTTTAAATATCGAAGATTACATTGAATGACTTAAAAGTTTAAGAATCGCAGTGCTCATCGGGCTGAAGCTCAAGGGGCCATTTATGTCATTTTCCTTGTAAAGTAAGGCGACGATTAAAATAATTTTTCTTTTCTTGTTTCCAAGCGATTTCTTAAACTTCACTCCATGGTTGTAAGACAGCGATTGGCTACTAGATGCCGTGGGATCGGTCTGACCAAAGATGCTTGCTAATTCCGGAAATTCATCGTATCTGGGGGCCCACATTCTGGGCAATCGATCATCCACCGTTGACTTCCTCATTTTACGCCTTTTTCCATCGTATTTGATTACCCAATTTGTGACGTCGCGGCGGTTGATAGTGCCATAAAATAGATGCCGCGACGTAATTGGGCTTGTCGGATTCTTCATCTGTTACGATTAATCACCTTTGAGATGGTTTTAGGTGGGGTCTAAGATCGAGACCTTGATTAGAGCTTGACTCATGTGGATGGATGATCTCGCTAATAATGGATTTTTCTAGAAGTTAAATCGGGCGACATTTAACTTTCACAGATTGCTCGTTTTTATCCGTTTAGTGAATCAATGATTTCGTTAATAATGAATTTTTCTAGAATTTAAATCGGGCGGCATTTGACTTTTATAGATTGCTCATCTTTATCCGTTCATTTGAAGGGAAAAAACAAATTTGAAGGAAAATTTTTTTAGAGGATTTTTGTTTTAATTTTCTACTGTTTCAATGGACGGGAGACTAATTGATATTCAGAAAATATAGTCCACAAATTAAATATAATAATTTTAGAAATTTGAGGAGAAAGACTTCCCGATTTGGTAAGAACGAATTCCCTTTCCTGATTAATGAAATAAATGAAAACTAATTATTTCCTTAAAAAATAATTTTTATTAAAAGTATTTTTCTATATCATAAATATTTTCAGTGCAGCAAATTCAATTTTGATATGGAAATCTAGTCCTTTGGGCATTTTGGTCATTTGACACGGTTGGGAGTGAGATTTACATCCTCCTACCGAATCAAGGAATAAAGTTCTTCGGCGATTTACTTTATTGGGAAGATCTTAGATTTAACTTTCTAAATATTGTTATGTATTCATCTACAAGATTTTATTCTTATTTTATTTTACTTTAAAAAAAAAATTGATCCCTTATCTTTCGTTTCTATAAAAGAACATTTTGATTTTGTGCTTAATTTGTTTGCTCTTAGATATTTTGTTATCTTCTTATAATTAATATTATTATTTTTTAAAGTCAGACCAATTCCTTCCTCTCTTTTTTCAGCTTTTGTATATAGATCATTTTTGGTACGCACCCCAAAATCATGGTACTCAAATCTAGGTTGAAAGCCTCCGTGATGGAATCAAATCACCGAATATTCCATATGAGAGTCACGTCGGGTTTTCGATGTCTAAATGCAATTGACCACGAGTTTCATACATGATTTGAGAGGTCTATAATACTTCGAAAGTCTTCAATTGACTTCGAAATGTCAAATCATGTTTCAACATTTATCCCACGTTGAATATGGAGCGTCCCTCGTATCACGGAATTTAAAATCACGTTCTTTAAACCAAAGAGAATCGTCACCTCAGAATTCATAAAATCCAAATACATCTTAAAAATCGATAACAAAATCCTTTACTGATTAAAAAAAATCTTTAAAAAAATTGGTCATGCCGCTCACAAAAATCAATCGTCGAGATAAATATATTCCGTCAATAATGAAAATGCCGAGGTACAAGAAATATCTTAAAAAATAATCGGTCATGCTACTCACAAAAATCAATCGTCGAGATAAATATATTCCGTCAATAATGGAAATGCCGAGGCATAAATTGTCATCGATGCAATACAAATGACTCGATCCCGAAAAAAACATTTTTTTATATGATCTAATTTTGCACGCAGGCGAAAAATGAAAAAAAAATAGAAAAAATTGGGACGCGCTCCGATGTTAAACCCCGGCGGTGCTGACGTGTCGGGGGCGCAGAACAGACAAAACCGGAAGTCGAAGGGGCGACGACCGACCACCGGGGGCGGATTCACGTCCCGTCGTTTGGCGCGGCGCGGGCGCCGGTCAAGCCAAGCGGGCAGCAGGCAGGCAGGCAGGCAGGCAGGCAGTACGTCTCTCCTTACAACCGCCGTATTCTGACAACCAGAAACAGCCAGAAAATTTATAAAAAGAAACAGAAAAAAAAAAAGAATTTCGGAAAGGACGAAGAAAGATCCACCAAATTATTCCTCCCCATAAAAAAAAAAAAAAAAAAGAATTCTAATTTTTTTTTTTAATTTATATATTTGGTAACAATTGAATATTTGTTTGTAGTTGAGAGAGACGCCGACGATTCAACCACATTGAACTCGTCGCGGGGGTGGACTTTTACCCGGTCGCCACCTCCTCCCTCCTCCTTCTCCATCTCTCCCTCTCCTTCTCTCCCTCTCCGCTCGATCGATTCAGGTGAGCTTCGATTCCTTCCCTCCCTCCCTCCCTCCTCCTCCTCGTCCTCCGTCCTCGCTTCTTCTCGCCGCCTTTTCCGTCACTTTTTCCGTCGCTCGTTCCGTCCGGTTCTCGATTCGCCGATCGCCGGAACCGCCCCCCGCGCCGGCGCTCGCCTGCCTCCCGCCGCGCTCCGGATCCCCCCGCCGCCTCCGCCGCCGCTCGGCCGAGCCGGCTCGGCGGTTCGGTTCTCGCCTGCATTTTCCGCGGCTTTCGTCGAGCGTTTCGGCTTGTTCGGAAATGGCGTTTTCTGCGGTGTTTTTCTGCGGAGTCGGTTCGGCTCTGGCCTTTTCGCCGGGGCTGGGGTTTCATCTGCGCCTTCGCGGTAGTGAGCTTCGTGGCGGTGGTCGATCGCTCGGTGACGTTGAGAGAGAGTTTCGCGTGTTGTGGTTGCGGTCTCCGATTTGGAGCTGGCCTTTTCTGTTGCAGTCATCTCGGCTGCGAAGGTTGCTGTAGAAATTGATTCGAGCTGTTTCCGGGACTGTCGCTCATCGTGGATTGGTTTCTTTCTTTCCTTTTTTTTTTTTCCCTTCCTTTTTTCGGGTTTTTGCGGTAGGTTTTCTCGGCGATTTTAGAGGATATGTCGGGAGGGGGTACTCAGAAGAGCTTGAGGAAAGCGCTCGGGGCCATCAAGGACTCCACCACTGTTTCATTAGCCAAAGTCAACAGTGATTACAAGGTTCGGAATCTCCGGTTTCCTTTCGTAGGGCTCGGTTCTGTTGAGTTAGCTTTCGGCTGATGTGGTGTTTTTGCTGCTGTTGAGCTCTGTAGGAGCTGGACATCGCGATTGTTAAGGCCACGAATCATGTCGAGCGCCCCGCGAAGGAGAAGCATATCAGAGGTGTGCTTGCGCACGTTCTTTTCTTTTCCGTCCGTTGATTATGATCCGTCTTGGGCGGACGTGATTGATCCGATGTGGTTTTAATCTCTATTGTTTGCAGCTATATTTGCCGCCGTTTCGGCTACTAGGCCTCGGGCGGATGTGGCGTATTGCATTCATGCTCTCGCCAGGCGGCTGTCGAAGACGCATAATTGGGCGGTACGTCCATCTCATTAAGTATAGCTCGAAAAATGAGTGAGCAGTAGACGGCAAGAACGTAGAATTTGTTCCGATTTATTGTGACTAGAGGAAGTGAAAGGATTGTTTTTGTTGGAATTCATCAATCTAAATAATGTAGTGCTGAATGGCCAAATACTTATTTCTTTCCTTTTGTGTTCCTCCTTTTTAACGTATGTTCCTTTCAGTGAGTGTCCCATTTATTTTTTATGTTCACGTTTGTACATGGAGGTTCATTGATAATTCTGGAGCGTAAGATGTTAATTTCTATTTTGTCTTTTCCATTTCTATGACTTGCTTTGAGACGGTTTATCAATTGGTGTTTAGGTGGCACTTAAAACGTTGATTATTATACATCGAGCTCTGAGGGAAGTTGATCCGACGTTTCATGAGGAACTTATTAATTACGGCCGGAGTAGAAACCATATGCTTAACATGGCTCATTTCAAAGATGATTCGAGTCCCAACGGTATATAATTTTACCTTTAATGTATGGTACCTGATTACATGGAATTCGTTCCGACAAGTTCATAATATTGTACCTGATATGCTGCACAGCATGGGAATATTCTGCATGGGTTCGGACGTATGCCTTATTTTTGGAGGAAAGACTGGAATGCTTTCGGGTTCTGAAATATGACGTCGAAGCAGACCGCCCTGTAAGATATCTGCCCTTTTGAGTGGACCATCTCCCTCTACTTTAGCTTATTTTAGAGTACTTCTCCTGATGTTAATGTTATGTTTAGCTCGATGCATATTTAAGTTCATTCAGTCACTGGAGAGGCTATTTCCTTTGCTGCAATAAGACATTGGAAATAGGAGGAGAAATATTTTGAAAGGAGAAGCTTTTCTTCCAAATAGCTTTAAAAGTGCAGGCATGTTAGTATAGGAAAAAATACGGCATCTGCTTAATCATTGCCCTTGATTATGTTATTTGTTGACTTAACTTTGGTTAGCAGAACATTTTGTTTGGATAACATTATGGGAGACTCTTTATGGCTCGAGAAGTTTTTTCTGCTATCCCTTTTATATGATCTGTGGGCACAGTCCCATGTACTATAATGTGGTGGCTATTATAATCTCTGATCTTTTCAAAATTATTAGTTATTTAAGATTTCGTTCTTTTATTGATGTTCCCATCAATTTCTAACAGTGTTGTTTATCTTATTTGAAAACTGACAGTCCTTTTAAGTTCATCTGAATAAATCAAGTTGCTGATATTGTACCATTGAAAATTCTGTTGCTAAACAAGCCCATTAATTATTCATTATAGTTTAATTCACTAGCAATATTTGCCTCCACTGGGAAAATGCTGTAGATCAATCCCTGGATTTTGTGCTTCTGTCCTATTATTAAAGTCTGCTATATTTCGACCAAAAAAAATAAAAGTCTGCTATGTATTTTTCCCCCCTCTTTTGGGTTTCGCCGGCCAAACAATCTGCCAAGGAAACTTAGAAAGGGTGCCATGGAAGAAAAACAGTTTGGTCTAGTCACATCACATCCCAAGAGCAGATTTATTGGCCTTGAAATTTTTTGAAGCACGATACGTCTTTTACTCACTTTTTCTGAGTGTTTACATTCTATCACTTTGGTTGCCATGAGTCGCAAATAACTGATATTGTGGGGATGACATTTTGCGCAGAGAACCAAAGAGCTAGACACTGCAGAATTACTTGAGCACTTGCCAGCTCTGCAAGAGCTTCTTTCCCGTGTGCTTGGGTGTCAGGTATTTCATGAATCTGCTAGGTTTAATTGTCTTTTACCCCTGTAGTATTATCTAGGTTTTTATGGAATAATAAGTTCTATGTTTTGCCTATTTAAATGACAATAGTTATTCATCTATGTCGTTTTCTCCGCCTAACGAAAATAATGAATGTGTATTCTACAGCCCCAAGGTGCAGCAGTTCATAATTTTGTCATTCAATTAGCGCTGTCAATGGTAGGTAGATTTATTAAGCTTTTTTTTTTTTTCAGTTTGATTATGTCTTGGCCTTTCTTTCTCTTATCCCTAATCGTTCCTTAATGTGTATAGGTTGCTTCTGAAAGTATGAAAATATATCAAGCCATAAGTGATGGTACAGTCAATTTGGTTGACAAGGTAGGTTGTAACCATGACATTCAGGTCAGAGGATTTAATGGTATTTGTAAGTTGTGCACAATATGACTGATAAAATTGTGGCAGTTTTTTGAAATGCAACATCATGATGCAATGAGGGCTTTTGACATTTATAGGAGAGCTGGCCATCAGGTAATGCTAACTATTTCTGCTGCATTAACTGATATTCAGATGGAAAGGTTTGAATCATGTTGTGAATTGTATTTTTACAAGTCTTTCACTTTTGTAGGCTGAGAGACTTTCAGAATTCTATGAAATTTGTAAGAATTTGGATATTGGGCGTGGCGAGAGGTTTATCAAGATTGAACAGGTCGGTCTGTCTGTCTGTCTCTATACACACGCACACATGCAGGGCAAGCCTGTAGAGTACCGTGTGATGCACTCAATCCTTGATTGTATTATTTGCCTTTTAACTATAATTCCTCATAATTTTGTATTACCCTTTGAAGTAATATTTGTCAACTTTGTTGCTATTTGTGAAGCCACCTGCATCGTTTTTACAAACCATGGAAGAGTATGTTAGAGATGCTCCACTCTCCTCTACAGCACGGAAAGATCAGGTATGAAGTTGGTTACCATAAAATCTGCATGGTAAGATGCTCTCCACAAACTTTTATGCATGTAGAGACCCATATTATCCATGAGTTCTTCGAAAGTTCGGTTAAAAAAATGCAATTACCAGTTCATCAGAAACATGTTGGTTTTGAGGATTTAGTTTGAGGTGTTGATCTCAGTAATTTCTTCCAACTTTAGATGATTAAAAGCACTGACTAGCTTGGTGTATTTTGCGATTTATAGAGACAGAGAGCAGATTGGCTAGTTCAGTCAATTGTGTCTGAAATAGTATTGAACTGTTAATGGTTCAACAACAGATTAAAATGAAGTTGTGCCCATTGAACTGGTCAAACCAGGTGGTTCCATAGAGTCAAGAACCACTTTAACCTTGCTCTTTCAGTGGGAGCAAAAATGCTATTAGAGAGTTGGATTCTTTACACTCATTGGTGTAGCATGCATTAAGGGGGCCACTACGCCGCATGTTCCTATACATATATGTCTATAATAAAGAGATTCACCTGGTGCTGTGACTCTCTTAAACTGCGGCTTGGTTACTTTCATTGGTTTGCACCCAGTCCAACACTGAAGGCATAATTTGGTGATGTTCCATCTCCTTTAGAATGAAGAGTATTAAATTTTGAGATAAATTTGGTTACCATTACAGGCAGTTGATGGTAAATCTTCCAAGGAAACCTTAGCTATAGAATACAATAAGCCCCCAGAAGTGCAGGAGGCACAACCACCGTCTCCACCAAAGGCCGAACCTGAACCCGAGCCCGAACCAGAACCTGTAAAAGTAGAAGCCCCTGTTGCTGAACCAGATATATTGGTGAGATATGAAATATCAACCATTGCATTTCAATTATATTTTTGTTGGACTTTTTTGGCTTTGCTGTTGCTCAAATAAATGTCCTTTTACTATTGTTTTTATAGGGTTTGAATGAACCCAATCCACTTGCATCGGAATTAGATGAGAAGAATGCATTGGCTTTAGCTATTGTTCCTGTTGGTGCTGGTATGTTCACTGAACCTTTTCTCTTTTATTCAGCTTTTCCTTTTTCCTCCAGTCTGTCAATTGCTTGTTCATTCCTGAAATCTAACATATGAAATCACTGTAATTATTGTTTGTCAGAGTGATGCATTCTGAAGTATTGCTATCATCTAAGTTAGATTGACAGCGGCATCTTTCTAAAATGAGCCTTAGGCGATCATATTTTGAGTTTCTGACCCAACCATGAAGCGTGTATCGCATGATCATCTTTCTTACCTGTAAAAGAAGATAACATATATCTGAAGAGGGTAACACTTCTATTTTCTTCTCTTTGTTTCTGGTGCAGCTGATCAACCAAGTTCTACTGGTTTCGATCATGCTAATGGAACTACAGGTTGGGAATTGGCACTGGTCACTGCTCCTAGCTCCAATGAGGGTGCCTCAGCTGCTAGCAAATTGGTAAGCTCTTATTCTGCCATCCCATTGAGAAGTTGTTTGAGATGGTTTGCTAAACTCAGTGTATCCCATTGGTCGTTTCACATTTTCCAGTGTTGCAGAATTCTTGCAACATCACATTTAATTGCTTTTTCTGTATTTACTGATTTTTCCATCACCTGTTGGGTTTGTAATAAAGGCGGGAGGACTCGACAAGCTTACACTCGACAGCTTATATGATGAGGGAATGAGAAGAAGCAGCCAGAGCTCTAGCTATAACCCATGGGAGCCAGCTCCTATGGCTGGTTCGATGATGCAGCAACCAGCACACGACCCATTCTTTGGCTCCAATGCGGTAGCTGCACCTCTTCAAGTCCAAATGGCAGCAATGCACCAACAGCAGGCCTTCATGTTGCAGCAGCAGCAACAGCAGCAGCAGATGATGATGATGGGCTCACAGATGCAACAGCCGGCAAATCCTTTCAGCAATCCATATGCAGCCAATGTCCGCCCATATGGCTCCAGTGTGCCGGTTCAAGCATACAATCCTTACTCCGGCCTAATTTAGAGCCTTTACTAAGAGAACGAGTCTATTCTGGAGAAAATGGGGACGGAATGATAATGGGTACAAGCCAGTATTGGTTCATGCTGATTGAAATCTCAAGAAGATAATTAGTTTTTGTAACATATGTGGTGCCTGTGCAGCAATTAGCTAGAGTGACGATTCTTTGTTGAGTATTAGCAAGAGAGCCTTTAGTCTATTGATTATTTATGATGGTTTATGCCGATGATTGGAAATAATGTATGAGACCACAATTTTTCAAGCCTGCTCGGGCAGGATTACTTTTACAGTCATACATTTCTCATGTTGATAGATTTTCCTGTGAATGAAAAGGAGTCACTTGTAAAATTGTGATCGTTGAACCTTCGGTCAAAGTGCAATTTTATACTTTCTTACCTACCCCAATTAATGGAGCATTGCAGCTTATCATACCTCGAGGAGGTGATTACCTATCCACATCACCGCGATTTCCTTTTACTTAAGTTAAGAGCCCTCTGTCAAGTAGATAAAACACGGCTTCACTTGTCGACTGCAACATTCCAATCATCTTGTTATCCTTGTCTTCTTTGTTTTGTGTCAACTGGACTGGTAGATTAACTTTCTCCATTATCAACGACATTATCAGGTTTTTGGCTAGCTTAGTCGAAGAGCGCTTGTTATACATGTGATCTGTTTGCCTGTTCGTAATGCCCCATGGTTAAATGTCTGAAAAGGGAGCGTTGATTGTTGCCTCTTGTCGCATCTTCTTTGTTTCTCCCCTTTCTTTTTCGGGACAACAAACCTTGTAAGTTCGCTTGTCCGAGAAGCCAAGCTATGACAATCGCCAAGGGATTCATTTCTATATAGTATTCATGGTTTTGCAAAAGGGAAGTGTTTGCTACAGTGAGAATTAATTAGTAATTTGCTTGGAAAAGCTATGCATATGACAAGAAATTAACCTAAATAATGGCCTTATAAAGAAATAAAATTCACCAGGCTATATTAATTTTGGACCGTGTTCGGTTCATTCTTTGAGATCATCGTGAGCAACGCAGCTTTGATTAGTTCAGACTGCAACTACTGAATATAGTCCATCTGACTAGAAGGAACTGTTCAAATCTTCTTTAGAAGCAAAGCCACCATTTCCCTCCTCTCTTTCCGTGTCCAAGGGTACGACTGACCAATGCATCTTCCAACCAGCTGTAGAGCACATTTTGTTAATGGTATCATTGATGAGTGATTGACGCGTCTTTGAGAGAAGTGACTGTTGGTTTGTAGCCACTGGCATCTTTCTTGGTGGAGGCGGTGAGAGTGATTATAGATGATGCAATGGCCCGAAGGGAGATGTTGCGCCGGGGGAGAAGGGAGATGATGTGATGCCTATCGAGTTTCGTTGATGTATATGAGCAGCAAGAGCATGCTCCCTACTTCTGACTCTGTATTTGCATGCCAAAATAAACATGCATGCTGTCCATGTTTGTAGCCTGTTCTGGTGGCACTAGGGCCACTGATGCTCAAGTCAAGCAAGTTGTGAGTCGCCGGCTGATAGCGTGACCTGTTTGCGCCATCCATAGAACTCAGTTCTGGTTCCTATCCCGTGTGCTTTAGAGTTTTGAGAATGAGAGTTGGTATGATAAGGTGTCATCAAATGACTTGTCAATACAATGGGAAGTTTTCATAAAGGAAAAAGGATCCATCAAGTCTGATAGGCCGTTCATACGAGAGAAAATACTATGATCGATTACTTTCATATGCGCAGGCTACAGTTGGATTATGGTTGCAGAAGTATACATTATACAGATTAAAAAGGGAAAAAAATGATCAAACATCAAGAACTCTCGTTTGAGAAGAACCAATTTACAGGTACTATATGTAATTCAGATGTATTGTCAGCCTCAGATGATCTCGATAAATGTACAGGTAGATGAATGGCGTTCTCTATACGAAACTAGAGAAAACTCAACTAGGAATATCACTTATATTTTCCCGAAGAAAGAAAAGATTGGAGGACCTCATACTTCAGACGTAATTTTGTCGTTGTGCTGGACGAAAGTCAGTCAAACGCCAAATGCAAAGTTCAGGCAGGAAGGCATGAACGGACCGCCGCAAAGGAATGCCAGTACCACATAGAGGATAATTGCCAAAACGAGTAGCAAGGCACCGCTGTTGCAGGGAAGCAAATAAAACAGACGGCCTTAAACTAGGATCCTAATAAAGCTTACATTAATTGTGTGATCCTCAAACCATAATATTGAACGCAAGCATGATGCATCTCTGCTAGGTGCCTTGGACCTGACTAAAATGGACATTGAAAGGAGAGGAGGGATTGATCAACATGAATACTTACGTGAGCTTGACGTTTCCCCACCATACAGTGTTCTTGAAACGACGGGACTGCTTTCTGAAACGGAGTGTGTTTCCTTGCATTGTCGAAGCTTTCTCGACAAGCAGAGCCAAGCGGTCACCCCTCTCGAGAACTTTCTCAATGTTGTTTATCATGACAGTTCGCACCTATGATCATTATGCGAGAAGAATCTCAATGAAACTGAAGAATTCTGAAGATCAACAAATTTGTCTATACCTACTTGGTGATGAAAAGTACTATTACTCAGATGAACTCCGAGTGATTAAAGGAGCTCACCAAGTAACTGAATAAAAGAAGAAAAGACAACAAAAGAGAAATCTTGCCTCGTTATGGAACAGTGTACTGTTCATGATAAACTTCCAGTATACAAATTTCAAGAATCAGCAGTAGATAAAGCATGCTACTCTTCACGAAGCTAAATGTCTACATGTTTTCAGAAAATGAACTTCAACACAGCATATTAGTTGTCTAACATCACATACTGCACATATAATTGAGGATGCAGAGTAACTAAAGGATAATAGGCAAACAATTGCTCCATCTTTTATGATTATGACTCAATAATATTTGCAGCTCCTAAGTCACTAGATTCACCATAATAATTATTCAAAATTCGCAGCATTTTCCTCCCATTATAAGATTTCAATTGTTAAGCAACGCATGTTAACTAGCTCTGTCATTGTCACCAAAAAAGAAAAAAAGAAAAGAAAAGAAAAAGAGAGAAAGATTCTTCCCTTAGCAATTTCCAGTCATCTACTCAATGGGGCAATGAGAGGTAGATAGAAACAAGCAACTCTTTTCAATGAAAAAATCTCTACTTCCAGAAAATTAACAATTATACAGAGAAAACAGAGGAAACATGGACTTTGCCATATTGCTCATCTTACCTGACTCATTTCACCTTTCAAACGATTTAATCTATCTGCATTCGGATCATTTGAGTACCGGTCCATCTCCTGGCTCAGGATCCTAGAAAATTCATCATTCATGGCATAAGGAGGAGCTGTGAGGATGGCACGACTGTAAGTCTTCACAAATCTCTGATGGATATCTTCCAGAAATGCAAAAGGGATTCTTCCTGCGTATCACAAGCACGCGAGACATTCACAAACATCATCATTCAAGGCCTCGAATTGTATGTGAATTGAGTTACAGAATGTGCAGGCAGTTGCTAAAAACCAAATCAATACACAACTTTCCCCTCAAAGAAACGCTCTCAAGTATTGTAGACAATTAGCTTTTGGTAGATGCTAATATACAAGGAGCAAGTGGCAACACGAGGATAAAAAGACAAAACAATCTGTGTATTTTGATAGATGTTAACTCGTGCGCAAATGACACAAGCTAAAAGGAGTCCAATTTGATCATGCATATACCCATTATGCGGCACATTGTTATCCTTCTCCTATATTACCTCTGCAATTAAGGACCAGTAATCCAGAAGAGCCACTTTGTATAAGAGAACAGAACATTCACCATGCAGAAAAAGCACCGCATTCTATGTTGACTAAATTCGCCCAGATCACATCTAGTTTGACAAAAGCATGAAAAACCATGTGCCCAGATCCACAAACTGGGGCACACCATCAATGCCTTTACAGAACTGCACACGTCTCACCTCTCTTCTATCGCTAGCCTGGCAACTTCTAAGGACCCCAGAACCAGCCACCCAATGACAGATCAGATGGAAAAGCTTTGACAACCAAAATAATGGCCAAAAGAGAGCTGAAACTGGTCAGGGCCATGTTTCCAATCACCACCCACGAAGAAGTTAAGCATCCAGATTGCCAAAATTCAAAAACACCAGCTTCCCCAAAACAAAGAATTGATCAGAGCAGTTTCATGGAGTCTGCAGATCCATACGGGACAAACCAGGCATGCTCTCCTTCGAGTATCCATTTCAGTTTCGGCAAAACGAAAAGCACTCAACATTCGATTTTCACAAGGCGATATAAGATCCAAAAAAGGAAACAGTCCCACATAAATCTGAATAAAGAACTCCCTGGAAAAAACATCAATCGACGACTCTTCCTCAGCACTCCCGCATTATCATCAACGAGCAGAAGAACATCGACGCGCGCCAAAAACGTCGCCCTTTTAGCTCCCCGATCCACGATCACTATCACCCTCGACGAAAAATCTCGAAATCGCCACGACCCACGACCGCACACGGCCGCGCACGCGCATTGCCGTAAAAAAAAAACACGATCCCATTTCCCCAGGGAGAGAAAAAAAGAAGAAGAAAGAAGAAAAAGAAGCGTACTTTCGGAGGCGTCGTCGGCCATACAGAGGACGACGAGCCCATCTGTCCTCTTGACGTGGAACACGTATCGATCCTGGGAGTAGGAGACGTTGCTGTCGGCGTTCCCCTGGGGCAGCTTCTCCAGGACCTGCCTCGCCACCACCCCCGCGTTCGACGTCGCGGCGGTGCTGAACTCCGCCAGCACGACGTGGCCACGGGCCACCATCGCGTACAGTATCCCCATCCCTCCCGCTTTATCTCCCCTCAGCCCCGAGACCCTTTATTCCTGACCGATCTTTCTCGGGAAAAAAAGTCAAGAAGATGAGAGGGAAAGATCCGAGAACACGACCTCCGAGGCGGTGGCTGCGGTTCCCAGATTCGGAGGGAGAAGGACGACAGAGGAAGGAGGAGGAGGAGGAGGAGGAGGAACCTGCGCGGTTCTGACGAAAGTTCGGGTTTTTCTTTTCCGGAGATTTTAACGTTTGAAACGAAAGGGAGGCGACGGAGGTGGGACCCCCCTCATTTTCCGATTTCTTTGTCCTTTTTATATATATTTTTAAAGAATTTCTTTTGACAGGGTGGATTTGCGCGGAAAAGATGGATGTCTGTTTCCCTCCCCTTTTTAAAACCAAAACCTCAAATCGATTGGGGACCGACCTAAACTACTCGTTTGTTCAAAGGTAGGGGTGAGTATGGTCCGAATTGAGTCAATCTATCCTCTAATCCTAAGACCAATTTGCATAATGTTGGTTTTTAATTTTTGAGACCGATGATCGACTCTATTGAATTTGGGACTAAGGACCTGGGCCGACCCAACGTGGATTCGATCCGGTTAAGGCCAACCCTACCAACCGATAATTTTTATTTCATATTTTATACTCCTTAAAAAAGTGATTGAAGATCGAACTGACCCAATGGGTTCGGTCGGTTTCAAGGTTAATCCAAAACCAACCAATAATTTTTTATTTCATTTTTTGTACTCCTTGAAAGGGCAACCAAGGACCATATTGACCTGATGGGTTCGATAATGAGCGAGGTCAACTAAGAAAGTCCACCGTTGAGGGTCAAGTGGGGTAAACGTCGAACATAATGAGCATCGAATGTCAAGCGGGGAGCAACAAGCCAAGTGAGCATCGAGCGACGAGCGGCACGAGTGACCCAAAGCAAGCAAGGCGAGTATCGAGTAGCAAGCGGAGAAGTTGTTTCTTTCAATTTTGGCAAATTGAAGACTAAGAGGACAAATAAAACAAAAAGAGCGAATACTAGAGAAGGATGCCATAAAGAGCTATTTATGCATTTTTGGACGCCGTGATGACTCCTCACAAAAATATTTTCTTTTTTCGTAAATTATGACTATTAACGCCGTAAAAGATATTAAAAATTTAAGTTATTAAAGAACAATGTAAAATACTTGAACTCCTCACTAAATAGCTATTTAATGTTGTTGACACTATTTATTTTAAGGTTTTCTCTATATAAAAAATTATAAATAATATACCACCCGCCGTGGTGGCTTCGCTAAATAAAGCCCCATTGATCCTTACCCTAAAGGTGAGGGGTTCGAAACCTAGTGGAGTCACTTGGTGCCTTAACCGCTTGCACGGGGTGGTGGTTCCCTCGTGCGGCCCCAGGGTTTGCTCGCCAGCTGCCGACTGTACGAGGTTCCTTGGGTAAAAAAAATAATAAATAAAATAAAAATAAATAATATTATATATATAATCAGGATTGGTGGAACTCTCAAGACCGATGATCGACCTACACAGTGCTGGTCTAAGAATTTTAGGACCAATGACCGACCCGAGCCACCTTCGGTAGTCATAATCCTCATAACAAAAAGAATGGCCATAATTTCGTATCCCGGTCGAAGCGTTCTCTCTTTGGGAACCGGACTAAGACCGGTAGGGTTGGGCCGGTCTAGGGTCGGTCCAAGGTTGATCCTAGACCAATGCTCACCCCTATTCAAAGGTTTTGCTCCCAGTCTTGTTCGGCTCTTGGAATCGTAAAGCAATTAGAGAGTAGAGTTAGGGTCGGGACTTGATAGAGATACTAACCTAATTGAAGAATACGAAACTTGCGGATATTAACAAATAAAAATAAAGAAAGCATCCTGACAGTTCGCTATCTTACAAATGAATAAGTGTAGAAAGCCTCGTAGGAGGAAACTCCTTGAACTTACTGAGATATTGTCTTAACGATCGAGAACTAAGGTTAACCCCGGATTTAGAGGGCTTAACCTTTGGAGGAAATTAAATAAACAACAAAGAAAAAAAAATAATCGGGCCGTGTAGTAAATCTTCTTAACAAAGCTGCCACGATTCATTTAAGGAGTATTTTGAAATCTAAATCTATTTACACATATTTCCTAAATCTATATCATCATCTCATGTACTTTTTATCAATTAGAAAGTCCACATCAACAACAATTCGGTAAAAGAGTATATTAAATAACATCATTTTATGATGTTAAATTATTTTCTATAAATGTTAAATAATTTTTCAATAACTCAAAAACTTAAAGATGAAGGTGAGTGTGATTAGCGTCGTTTAATTAACGATGAGATTGGGACAAGTGTTTTAATATTTCATTCTTAATTAGAAAAGGGAATCGAAATTCTCTCTCTTTTTCAAAATATATAATTATAAGTTCAGTTGAGTCAGTTCGATTATCATTAAAAAAAAAAAAAAAGAGTGTGATTTCCACTCTCTCTCTGGCGTATGTGAGATGGGGCAAGCGACGTCGTTTTGGAGCATCCGGAGTTGGCGCGAACAGATTAATAGGTGGAGGAGGACAGACTGGCGGGTAGAAGTGGAAGGCTGGATCCTTTCTGTTCTTTTTTTCTTCTTAAATAAACTAACCGATTAAGTGGACTGATTTTTTTTTTTCAACAAGTGGACTAATTAATTCAAATAAAAAATGATTGACTCCCTTTTCCCCTTTGTTTTTTTGAACCTACGTTGGAGGGAGGGACTTGCCTCCGAACCAAAGCCAATGTGCTCACGCATATGATGAAGGCCGACATCATTACTCAATAGGATGGCGTTACCTCTGTTGGGAAGATATAAGTATAATTATTATACAATTAAATAAGATTACATGTAATTAGAGAAATATACCAATTCGTAGGTGCCCATGTGAATCTGAATCTCTATGCAAGTGCAAAATAAGAAAATTTTGAGACGATATCGAGATTAGCTCTTGAAGATAACTTTCAATCAATTCTCAAAGTCAATTGTCGAATTTAACTTTTGGAATCGAATCGACCCTAAGTACGTTCGTACTCTTGCAAATGGTTTCCACGTTCGAGACAATTTTAGGGCGGTCTTCTTAAAGAAGTGCTTCGTCTTCAACCTCACTAGCTTAGTTGAAATGGGATTGTGCACGTTTTTACGATCGAAATGTTGACAGACAGATACCACGGCATGACCAAGCCATGTCAAGCTTTGCTACCTTTGGCAAACGGGACCAATCCAAGATCCAAGAGACTGATTTTTAGGAGAGAACTGGACAAACTCTCTGCTTTCCAAGCACATTCCCTTAAAAAAGCAAGAGACATCACGACGACTTAGTTATAGCTTTCTATAATCAAAAGAAGCTTTGACTTTGTCAACTTTTTTTTTTTAAACCTTTCGTAACTTTTCACGTAGAAAATCGAAGTATTGACATATTAGTAATTAGGGAAAAAGCCAAAAAAAAACCCAAACTTTGCCTCGAGCCGACGATTTACCCCAAACTTTATTTTGTAACGTGAATAACCCCGAACTTTGCAAACTGTAACACATTTACCCCAAACTTTTATTTGTGACACAAAAAACCCTGAACTTTCATTTGTGTGACACATTTACCCTAAATCATAGGGGCATTTTGGTCTTTTTACTTTTAAAAACTTTTTTTCTTTTTCTTCGCCGGCGGAGGAAGCCTCGCCGGCGTCGGGCGGCGGCTCGACGCCGGCGAGGGCACCCCTCGCCCGACGCAGCGAGGGCGGCCCTTGTCGGCGTCGGGCGAGGGTGCCCTCGCCACCCTCGCCGCGTCGGGCGAGGGCGGCCCGCCGGCGTCGGGCGAGGGCCTCCCTCGCCCGGATCCGCGAGGGCACCCTCGCCGACGCCGGCGAGGGCCCCCTCGCCCGCCGGCGAGGGCCGCCCTCGCCCGGATCCGGCGAGGGCACCCGCCCAACCCAGTAGGGCCGCCCTCGCCCGACGTCGGCGAGGGCGGCCCTAGCCGGCTCGGCGAGGGCGACCCTCGCCGGACGCCGGCTTCCTCCGCCGACTCCGGCGGAGGGAAGAGAGAATAAGAAAAAAATAAAAAGAAAAATAAAGAAAAAGACGAAAATACCCTTAATGGGGTAAATGTGTCACGGTTTGCAAAGTTCGGGGTTTTTCACGTCACAAAACAAAGTTTGGGGTAAATCTGTCACTCGAGGCAAAGTTTGGGATTTTTTTTGGCTTTTTCGCTAGTAATTAATATATTTTTTTTAGATACTGCGATAGCTCCCACAACAAAAAGTAACAGTATGCGCGTCAACAAAAAATGCATCGGTGACTTTATTAGTGCCGTCAGTTAGTCTTCTTGCTTTCGCATATTTCCAAAAAAATAAAATAAAATTGTTCTCTCTTCTTCCACGTTCATGTCAAGATCCTTACATCCTCCTCTTTACCTATGGTCGGATAAAAAAATAAATGAAGTAGTCGCGACTAAGCCAAGTGCAAAAAGAACGAATGTAGGACGAAGTCGAGGTGTTCGATCCAAGGCTGAAAGCGAGGAGACGTTCCGAATGACCAAAATCTCCATCGTCGCTGCGCTGCTGATCCATCGCCACCCGCGATGCCACTCCCTCTCGTCTTTCTCTCCCCGTTCCGAGCAAACAGTCGCAGCCCCATCTATCACCCATCACCGCACCAAAAGAATAAATGGAATTATTTTATTCACTTGGTATATACGCTAAACTAAGTCCGGATTGCCAAATTTGGTGGACCGTTTATCATTTCAGTGGTCAATATTCAGTTTGATATATATACTACGCTTACGTAATATAATTTCTACAATCGGAGGGTCAATGGTGAGAGGAGAGTTATCTATATTGGTTTAAGTAGTGCAAGGAAATTTTCCGTTTCCCCCATGATACCAAACTTATACTTGTGTGATACCAAAAACACTGAACTTTTGTTTTCTAATAGTAAAAATTCTAAACTTATATTCACATGACACATTTATCCAAAAAATTTGGTGTCATATAAAAAATTTTGAGATTTTTAGTGTCACAAAAGAAAATTTGGAGTTTTTTGTGACACTAACAAAAGTTTGGAATAAATATATCGCACTGCATAAGTTTGGAATAAATGTGTAACATAGATTATAACTTTGGGGTTTTTGTGTTACAAAAAAAAAAGTTTTGGATAAATATGTCGCATTGAGTATAGTTTAGGGTTTTTGTGGCTTTTACCATTTTAACTAAAACCGTAAAACGAATTGTGATTAGGATGGGAGGGCATGTTTGTTAGGCATTAAATAAAAGTAAAAATTATTCTTTTTATTTTCCATCAAAATTTATATCATTATGGGCAATTGTTTAAAAAGATATTTCTTCTTTTATTAGTATCAGCCTATTAGGTAATTGTTTATGATCTCGTACAACCCAAGAGCCAATGCAAGTGCAATTTGTATAATCTAATTTATGACAAGATTTGTAAAGTTGCTCCCTTTTCCAAAATTCAATTTAGTTCGAACTACACATACGTCGTTGTTTTGAAGGGACATGTTTTTCCCGCTCCTCATTTGACTTGTACAAATCATTCCACTGTGTTTTCATCATATTAGCCCTTGCTCTTTCAAATGTTAGCATGCTCAAACGTGGTGCCCATTGGTGTCCCTCTTTTTTATTTGTTTTGTCTTCTTCTTCCACTTTCTCCTCCTTGTTAGTCCGCCTAAGCACAGTCCATTTAAGTTCTTTGTATTGTTCCGCGTTCTCTTTTTTTTTTTTTTTTTTTTTCCCGTCTCTTTAGAATTCTGGCAATTCTTGTGCCCCCAGCTTAGATGAGAAAATCATACCGAAAGTCCATTCCATTATCAACATGACTTGGAGCATCACTACGCCAATCTTGCACAGTATTAGCCGTTGGAGCCACCGAACATTGAGTTTGCACATCGATGCTGAAGTCAGACAAGTTGCTCGAGTAATCGTCGACGGTGTCGGAGGTGTGGAGGATCCGGGCTGGTTAGCGAACTCAGAGGTGTCTCGATGGTAGTGCGTAGGGGAAGATGGATGGCTTGGAACGGGAGTCCACGTGGATGAATGCAGGTCTTCGCTGTTTAATTAGGCAAGCAGTGGACGTAGAAGAAGAAGAAGAAGAAGAAGAAGCGGAGCGAGAGAGCAATGTCGTTTTGGGAAGAGAGAGAGAGAGAGAGAGAGAGGACAAGCTGGCGGGCAACGAAGTGGACGGCTTGTCGTTTTATGGGTGCCCTCGTCGTGGGTTTGGTTTGGCTACCCAGCCTAGTCTGATGATGAATTGAACTTAACCTGCCCGTCCAAAAAACAAGAAAAAAAATTGAATTTCTGAATATTTTTCGAGCTTGATCGGGTCAAACGTCCTTCTCTGTTTACTTTAAGCATCGGATGCAGATCCGATCCAGGCCAAAGCTCGAATATCCGGATCTTGCACGTGGGCGCAGGGGGCTTTTGAGGGATTCATTGAGATCGGTTTGTGCATTCACATCATGATTTCTACTTTCTAACCCCACCGAAGACGCAGCTCCAACTCCGAGCAGGCAAAAACCAGAGCGAGACAGAGAGGACTTTTGCCAGAGAAGCCCCCCCAAAAACATGGCAGCAACCGGTGGTTCCGGCGCGTTGGCGACCCAGTACGACGTCTTCCTGAGTTTCAGAGGCCCCGACACTCGCGACACCTTCACCGACTGCCTCTATCGGACCATGGTCGGCCAGGGGATCGCCGCTTACAGAGACAGCGAAGAGCTTCACGCTGGTGATCGGATCGACGATCTCCTGAGAGCGATCGGCGAATCCAAGATCTGCATACCGATCCTCTCCAGAGGCTATGCTTCGAGCGCTTGGTGCCTCCGCGAGCTCGCTCGAGTGACGGAGCTCCATGAATCGACCAGGAAGCCAGACATCCTACCCATCTTCTTTGATGTCACGCCCACCGACGTCAAGCTCAGGACGGAACTGTACCTGAAGGACTTGGAGAAGCATGAGCAGAGGCACGGTGCGGAGATGAGGCAACGGTGGGAGGCCGCTCTGGGAAAAGTGGCTGAGATCAAGGGATGGGAAGTCCAAGGGAAAGCGTAAGTAAATGCTTATTTATGGAACTCTTTTCAAGCTTCAGTCCAAATGCTATTCTCTTATTGTTCTTGTAAATGGTAGTGAAAACTAGCTGGAGGGGTATATACTGTTGAAATATATCGGTTGACGGGGCATATACAAACTGGCTTTTGGAATATGAGCAATAAATGTCATTTCTCAGCGGCGAGGATAAAACAAAGCCAATTCACCAATTCTCATACATAAGCAGGGCCATTTTGGCTAGTGATAGTTATACAGTGAATTTGATCTAATTCTAGAACGATGTCTGTACTATGGACCACAAAGAAACATGTTCTTTCTAAAAAATAGAGGGAAATTGTATGTTTATCAGCACAACACCAATCATATCCAGCGGAGTCTATTAAACCAAAATTCATCTGGCCTTTTAAAATTTACCCAAGACTTAAAAATAGTGATCCAAACTCAAATGCTATCTTCTAGGAAGTAGTAGTGAGATTGTTATATGTTTTCTTTTACTAAAAGTGTTTGGTTTGTGGCAGATACGGTGAAGTTATTGAACTCGTTGTCAAAGAGGTTCTGCTTAAGTTGAAATTAAAACAAAGACCTTTGGACAGCAAATTGGTTGGGGTAGGTGAACAAGTAGAAGCCATAATGGATTTGTTAGATGTGGACTCTGGCACGGGTGTGCGTTTTGTTGGAATTTATGGAATGGGCGGGATCGGTAAAACTACTCTCGCTAAGATTGTTTTCAATGAATTATGTCCTCGTTTTGACTACCAATGCAGCTTCATTGGGAACATCCGAGAATCATCAAAAGGATATGGCCTAGTAAATCTACAGAAACAGTTGGCATCCGACATCTCTGATTCTAGATTTGTAGAAAATTTTAGTAATGCTGATGAAGGGATAGATAGCATAAGAAGGAGAGCTAGTTCTAAGAAAGTTCTCATTGTTCTAGATGATCTAGACAAGAAAGAACAACTTAAGAAACTAGCTGGGCACCCTAACACTTTCTGTTCTGGGAGTAGGATTATCATTACAACAAGAGACAAACGAATTTTGGATGAAGAGAAGGGAATATTAGCTTATGAAGTGAAGGAAATGGATTGTGATAAAGCGCTAGAACTTTTCAGTTTGCATGCATTTAACGGGGTCTCTCCTCCCAATGCTTATCGAAGTCTCTCTCAAGAAGTTGTATTTATGACCGGGGGACTCCCATTGGCTCTTGAAGTCATAGGTTCCTATCTTCATGACCAAAAAGAGGAAATATGGAAAGAAATGCTGGAAATGTTGAAGAATGTACCGCATGATGAAGTCCGCGATAAGTTGAAGATAAGTTATAATGCATTAGGAGATGTGGAAAAAGAAGTTTTTCTTGATATCGCATGCTTCTTCATATTTGAAAATAAATTATGGGTAGCCTATTTCTGGGATGCTTGCCATCTTTACCCCCATAAGTCATTGAAAAAACTTACCGATTTGTGTCTAATTAAAATTGTTGATGGTGATACTATATGGATGCATGATCAATTGAGAGATCTTGGAAGAGACATTGTTAAAAAGGAATGTACCCTTAGTAGGTTGTGGAATGACAAAGAAGCTCTGGAAGTAATGAGATCGAAAGAGGTAAGGTAAAAATAGGATCCATACATTATCCACCATGAAATTATTTTCCACTTCCCATTTAAGATATTCCTTTTAGGCATTCTAAAGGACAAACTTAATGTTTGCAAGCTCATACTCATTGATGGTTTCTATTGGCAGAGAAAGGACAAAGTTAAAGCACTCAATTTAGGTCAATATAATTCGGATCCCATCGACATTGTGGATGAAGAACTTGAGAGGATGCCAAATCTAAAATTTCTCAAGTTATATAGAGGGACTTTTGTTGGAGACATCAACAATTATCTCCAAGAGATAAGATGGCTTTCTTGGCATTATCCTCCTTTAGATCCTGGAATGGCCAATTTGCACTTGAAAAATCTAGTACTTTTCAAACTTTCATGCAATAAAAACACCGAAAATTGGGGTGGATGGAACATTTTGAAGGTATGAATTTGTACTTTTTTTCTCTTAACATAGACATAGTATTCTCTATTTGATCCTCTTTGATAATATTTTAGTGACCTTTGCAGATGGAAAACAAATTGAAAGTTCTTTCTCTTATCGGTTGTGATGGATTGAAACAAACTTTAGACTTTTCTGGATGCGTGAGTTTGGAGATACTCTCTCTTGCTCACTGTCGATCCTTGCAAGAAGTTGACTCCTCTATTGGGAAACTAAAAGATCTTACTCACTTGAAAATTAATTGGTGCGGAAATCTTCGAAATTTGCCGAAAGAGATTGGAGGACTAGTGAATCTGAAGCACTTTTCTATCTACGGGTGCTCCAAAATCAACAAGCTTCCAGACATTAGGAAATTAGCATCATTGTCTAAGTTGATTATAGCACAAACAAAAATTACAAGTTTACCCGATTCTATTGGCAATGCAAAGAACCTATCATCCCTTGATCTATCATGCACGTCAATTGCGAAACTTCCAATTTCTATTGGAGAGCTTATGCAACTCGAATTCCTTTCACTCTCTGGTTGTCATAATTTTGTGGAGCTTCCAGAATCATTAGGTTATTTGACAAAATTACAGATGTTGGATCTCTCAGGGACAAAAATTGTTGAGTTACCTAATTCAATAAAGAATCTCAAGCAGTTGAAGGTGCTGAGGATGGTATCTTGTCCAATACAGAGGTTGTCAGCTGGTATTGGAATGCTAGAGGGCATGAAGGAGCTCAATGTCCAAAATTGTCAACAACTTGCGGGTGAACTCCCAACTGCAATTGGCGAACTATTGTCTCCAAGTATCCTAGAAATATCGCAAACTAGTGTTTGTGCAGTCCCAACGACAATTAATTCCCTCACGCAACTCCAAGAGTTGGATCTATCATTTTGTAATGAGCTTCAAGAGCTGCCAAAACTTCCCTCAAGTTTGAATTGCCTACGTGTTAAATCGACATCATTGCGGTTAGTTTCGGATCTTAGTCACCTCACGAATCTAGTGGCTTTGGAACTGTCCAACAACTCTGGACAAGCACTTGCCTGGGCATCAACTCTTCAATTGCAATGGGTTGGGAAGTTATCTAAGCTGGAGCAGTTGGAGTTGTGCCTTTCAAATCTTCCCGTGCCATCAACGGAGTTGGGTTGCCTACCTCGACTTAAAAAACTCACCTTACCTCGCATGGATAATTTCGACTTGGTAGTCGTTGGACCACAATTTTCGCACTTGAAAAATTTGTCCACATTGCATCTTTATCGCTGTCGACTGAGGGAAATTCAACTTGATGGGCTTGAACTATTGGGAGATTTAACTGTGACCTATTGCGAGTTTCTCGAGAGATTTTCAGTTATTTCATTGAGCTTGAGGAAGCTTTCTAGAATGGAAGTTGGAAATTGCCCAAAGCTATTTCAAATTCGATTTCTCAGTACGATGGAATCATTGGAGAGTCTCGAAGTTCATCACTGCGAATCCTTAGGAGGGTTGTATGGTTTATCAAACTCGAAGAAGCTGAAGACTTTAGTATTCGACACGTGCCCTGTGCTACGGGTTATTGAGGGCCTTGAAGAATTGGAACTTTTGCAGTGGTTGGATTTCACGACGTGTCCATCATTCAAAGTGTTGACTATTATATCCAACTCAAAGATACCAAATGAATGCACGACACGTGTATGGGACTGCGAGGAGTTACCAAATTACCATTTGGGCCGTTACGGGGATTATTATTTTTTTGGTCGAAATTACGGGGATTATAGAGAGGAGATTCTTGACTGGACGAGGAGGGGATTAAACCAGGTGCGCCTTCCTTCTACCCTTCACTTATTTTTTCAAATTTTAATTTTTCGGAAACGCAGATGGTAGGCATGACTTTTCTTTCCCTTGTTCCATTTACTTTCATCTCTCTCTCTTTGTACGTTCCGCAGACAACCGCGTCGTGTGGTTCTTTCTCTATTAACATTTCTCAATACTCGGCCTTCTTCCTTTCAGGAGGGTGTGGAGCGGTTCTTCGCACATGGCCGACCGCTCATCGTACAGGTATGGTCTCTTCTACGGACCCAAAATTCTTCTCGCGTCAATGAAGTGAGAAAATTTCCTTTTCTCGAATGTGTAGGATGAAAATTTTATCTTTCGTGAACTCAATATATTCTCAAATATCGAAGAGCCTAAGTATTGCAAAATGAAATTAAGGTCGTTTTCAGAAAATAAGTTGCAGTCTCAAGAGATCTTTGTGGTAAACGAAAATAATAAATGTTCCCTAAAACCAAATTAACTTGAAATTTTCTTTCAAATATGGGGAATCCGTAAGCAGAGAGAAGAGTTTAAGGTAGAAGATAGAGATCCTAAAATATCACTTGAGTCAAATTAAATTTCATTTACGGAATTTTTGCCTAAAGGGAGTAGCCTTGTTAAACTAGACACGTAGATGCACTTTGTGAATAGTCTAGAAGGTAGACACCTGAGATGATTATTATCTCTTTCACATGTCAACCATACAATTATGAGTATAATTATTTCTTACACTGGCAATTGATGTAATAAAGATCCTTCATATAAACATGGAAGTGATCGTGTCAATATTTCCCCAACCAAAGTTAAAAATCTCGCGCATGGGCACAAAAGTAGAGCTCAACCGTAGATAATTGTTTGAATAGATTTCTTTTAAACAACTACACTTTCCCTTCATATTGTAAAATGAAAAAATAAATATATAGAAATGAATATATAATTAATATATTTTGAAAGATTTGAGGTGTAACAATTGGGTGAGCCACGAGAAAAGGAATAGTAGTGAAAAAAGATATACCAAAAACAGAGTTAGCATATATGCAATACCCACTTGTCAACAGTATTCTACTTATCCTGTTACGCCTGTTAGACTAACTATATGGTTTGGCATTCTCCATTAGAAGGCAAGCATGTGAAATAGTACAACTCTATCATTTGCCCTAAGTTTACACATTGCTTGATATTACAATTTTTTCTTGTCAAGGGATTTATTCAAGTTTTCTATTAAATAGAAAGAATTCTGTGAAAAATAGAGGTGCCTACACAAAACATATAATTCATGATTTCCATTTTTCTAGCAAAACATATCGTTTTCTTTTCCTGATAGCTGAATCTGATTAGAGTGAAATACGAAGTAGCCGATAAAATTTGGGTGAAATATGTACGTACTTCATGAACATTGAATCACCATACTGCTAAATCGTTGGATAATTATGTTGAGTTCATCAAGTTCTTTTTTATCAATACATGTCAAAAGCTAATAAAACCAGGGACTTTTGTTGGAGACGTCAACAATCATCGCATGAAGTTTCAAACTTTCACACGATAGAAACACCAAAAACCGGGGTGGATGAAAAGTTTTGAAAGTCTGAATTTGTACTTTTGTTCTCTCAACATAGTATTTATTTTCTTTGACCCCTCTCTGATAATGTTTCAACTACTTTTGCAGATGTTAAAAAAATTGGAAGTTCCTTATGACACATTACCTAAATATCGAGAAACTTCCATAACATTGAAATGGACTGGTTACCCGAGTTTGGAGACATTGTATTTTCACTACTGTCTAAACTTGCGAAAATTTGACTCCTCTGTTGGGAAGATGAAAGTTCTTACTCACTTGGACATTATTCGGTGCACGAATCTTCGAACTTTGCCTGAAGAGATTGGAGGACTGGTGAATTTGATGCACTTCTCTATCAAAAAGTGCTCTCAATTGGAGAAACTTCCATACTCTATAGGGAAATTAGGATCATTGTCTAAGTTGGATATATCATCCTCAAGAATTACAAGTTTACCTGATTCAATTGGCAATGCAAAACATCTGTCATTCCTAAATCTATTAGGCACACCAATTGTGGAACTTCCAATTTCTATCGGAGAGCTTACGCGACTCAAGTTTCTTTCACTCAAATATTGTCGAAATTTGGGGGAGCTTCCAGAATCAATAGGCAACTTGACATCATTACAGAAGTTGAATCTCTCATGGACAAACATTGTTGAGTTACCTGATTCGATAAAAAGTCTGAAGCAACTTAAGGTGATGAGGATGGGATTTAGTCCAATAAGGAGGTTACCTGCCAGTATTGAAATGCTAGAGAAGTTGGAGGAGCTCTATGCCGAACATTGTGAACAACTTGCAGGTGAACTTCCGACTCAAATTGGAAAACTATTTTCTTTAAGTGTCCTTGACATTTCATATACCCATATTAGTGCAGTGCCGATGGCAATCGATTACCTCACGCGACTTCAAAAGCTGGATTTGACACATTGTAATGAGCTTCAAGAGTTGCCAAAGCTTCCCTCGAGTTTGCACTGTCTACGTGTTCACTCAGCATCATTGCGGTTGGTTCCGGATCTCAGTAACCTCACGAATCTAGTGGAAATGCTTTTGTCTAACGGCTTTGGACAAGCACCTGCCCAACCATCAAACCCAATGCAAACTTTCCAATTGCAATGGGTTGGAAAGTTATCTAAGCTAGAGAAGTTGAGCTGGGGCCTTTTAGATGTTCCCATTTCGTCAACAGAGTTAGGTTGCCTACCTCAACTTAGAGAACTCACTTTATCTAGTATGGACAATTTCAACTCAATAGATGTTGGACCACAATTTTCCAACTTGAAAAATCTGTCCATATTGTGTCTTCATAGCTCTCCACTGAGGGAAATTCAATTGGATGGGCTTGAACTATTGAGAAATTTAGGTGTGAGAGAATGCAAGTTTCTCGAGCGATTGTCAGTTATTTCATCAAGCCTGAGGAAGCTCTATAAAATGGAAGTTTTAGATTGCCCAAAGCTACTTGAAATTCAATTTCCCAGTATAATGGAATCATTAGAGGAACTTCGAGTTGGCTACTGCGATTCCCTGGGAGGGTTGCGCGGTTTATTAAACTCCAAGAAGCTGAAGGTTTTGCGGATCTACCAATGCAATGGGCTACGGGTTGTTGAGGGCCTTGAAGAATTGGAGCTTTTGGGTTTTTTGTATTTTTCCAGGTGTGGATCATTGGAAAGGTTGATTGATGTATCCAACTCAAAGATACCAAATGAATGCATGATAGAAGTATGGGGTTGCATGAAACTAAGTAGTTATGAGGGCACTTACCAGGGTTATAAAGAGATGATTCTTGTCAGGATGAGAATGACATTCAACGAGGTGCGGCTTCCTTCTATCTTTCACTTATTTTTTAGAAACGCATGTAGTAGCCATCACATTTCCTCATAGGGATAACAGGCTAATCTTCCCCAAGAGTTCACATCGGCGGGAAGGTTTGGCACCTTGATGTCGGCTCTTCGCCACCTGGGTTGTAGTATGTTCCAAGATTTTGCTTGTTCCGTTTGCTTCCTTATCTCTCTATCTATCTCTGTCTTGCATGTCTTAATTCTTACTTTTCTATATAAATCTATGGATTACTGTTTGGTCCACTATTAGTGTGAAAGAAACATTCATTATTTTAGTGTCTGAACTTAATTTTGTACTTGAAATTTTTCAAGGCATCAACCATCCAATGGTGTGTGTGTGTGTAAATTGTTTCTTACAAGAGCAATGGGCTTACTAAAGATCCTTTACATAACTAAACAACGAATATATTAATATTTCACCACGCAAAGACAAAAATCACATTCTCTACAATTATCCATTAGAGTTTAAAATGAACTAGTAAATTATATAAAAACAAATATATGATTTATGTATTATGAAAAATTGGAAGTGGTACTTATTGGATGAGCCATGAGAAAAGGAAAAATAGTGAAAAAAGGTATACCAGGAGACCCACTAGTCAACAATGTTTTGCTTATCGAGCTATGTCTAGCAAACTGTAACTGTTTGGTGTAAGAACGGGCATTTCACCTTTAATTGTTAGTGAGATGGTGACTCACTAATGGGTCTTCTAACCCACTCAACAGTAGTTATTGCAACTACGGATCAATTATGTCATGGGAGTAACAGTAGACTCTGTAGTTGGCACATTTTTATCTAAAGCAATCATTGATCCTCTCATGCCCGATGATTGTACCATCATAGACTTGGTCGTGTGACTGGCTTTACCCTACGTTCATAAATGCTTGTGAAGCGAACGACTGTAATGTTTGGACTTTAGGGCAGGCCGATTAGATCATATTTGCATTTTCTTGTCCTCCAATATAGGTAGAAGACTAATTCATATTTTTCCCGTTCTAGGAGGATGAAATGGAGGAGAACGACCGCATTGATTGTTCCACGGGCATATTAGAATGTATCTGCATTCCCTTATCGTTTTTTCAAGGGAGGAGTCTTCGGAGGCAGACAGGATAAGTAAATTGTCTTTTGCAGGATAATGCAGACGTGGAGTCAGGAAAAATTGAATTGATCTCTATGCATTTTTGGTTACGGGTACAATATCTAAATCGATGGCTCCGAGAGAATGCTTGCACTCTTTTTGATAAACTCAAGTGCACAGAGGTCGAGGGACGAGTTTCCTGGAAACAGGAATGCGGTTTGCATGTAGATTTACTCTGCTTTGAGGATTTGCTAACTGTCCATTCGTTGAGAGGTAAGTCATTCCCTTTGTGAATATATCAAATTGCTTGCTACATAGAAGCATGGTCAAGATTCTTGACAACAGACAATAGTTTCCAATGCATATGATACTTTTATCTGGGTAAATGAATGATTCTACGAAAATTTCTCAAATAACTGACGAGTGCAAAAAACCAAGAGGGGAAATGAAGAGAAACAAGCTGAAGTAGGCAATTTTGGGATGTCCCAAACGGTGATCATTAGATCAAATATTGCATGAATGCCCCCAAAATTTGTCAAGATTACTAACACGTGCAATCCTTGGCCCTAGCATTATGCCGTCGTGGATGACTAGATCTAATAGGAGAAAATAGTAGTCTTTCCTATGCCAATGTGTTTTTTTTTTTTTTTGGTCTAAGATAGGTAATTCATTCATTCATAAGCAAGGATTACAAGTAGATGATAGGTTGGATTCAGAGCATAAAATACTAAAAAGAGGATAGGGAGGTGCATATAACCAATTTGTAGGAAGGGATTTAAGATGGTGCGATTTCGCTACCCAATCGGCGGCTTGGTTGGCTTCTCTCGGGCAATAAGATAGCTTAATGAAAGGTAGATTTTGTAGCATTACTCTACTTTCATTAATCAAGCTGCTCACAGCCCATGGGACTTCAGCCCGGCCCAGCGTTGCTTCGACAAGAGCTTTGTTGTCACTTTGTACTTCCCATCCACTTCCCCTGTTCTGAACTGCTCCCACGTGAGTGCTTGTTCGGTGGGTTAGAAAACGCAGACCGTGTGAAAGAGCTAGGGCTTCAGCGCTCAGAGCAGTCTCCGCTAGGATCTCAGCAGTAAAGCCATCAATCAACAGACCTCTTGAGTCGCGCACGATCCCGGCCACGGAGTTCTTCTCTTCCCCCTTCACCCAAGAACAATCGATGTTAAGTTTGAAGTAGTTGCTGTCCGGCGGTCTCCACGATTCAGGCGAGAGTCGGCTGCTGGTTCTCTTATGCTCTTTACTCGAAACCCATCTGGAGAAGGCTCGGACTTGTGCGTGGGCAAGATCTGCTATGGAATCGACTTTGGGAGGTTTGGATATGAAGACATGGTCGTTCCGGAGCTTCCAGATCAGCCAGATCGTGCTGGCCACCATTTCCGCTTAGGGTAAGTCGGTTTTTTTAGCAAAGAACTCTTCAAACCACTTGTCCATTCGGGTTACTGAGGTTGTTTTGTTGTAGAGGTTGAGGCGCGGATCAAGCCATATGTGTCGAGTTCTTTTGCAAAGGAAGAAGAGATGCTCTGTTGTTTCAGGGTGCCGAGAACAGAGGGGGCACAAAGGATCAGGTAATACTCGCCTCTTATAAAGATTGTCCTTTGTTGGTATTGCATTTTGACATATGATCCATAGAAAAAACTTTACTTTGGGAGGGATTGGAGTACTCCATAATCGGGTCCATAGAGATTTAGGCGGCTAGTATGAAGTTGTTGCTTTGTTGGGATCTGGAGAATTAGTCAATGAGCAAATCCTATTGTAGCCACTTGTAACTGTATAGGAGCCTGATTTGTTTCCCGTCCATATCATTCTATTTTTCTGTGGTGTTGCTGAAATGGGGATTGAAAGAATTTCATTAACTACTTGGTTATCAAAAAGTTCGCAAAGTTTAGGTTCATCCCATGCTCTTCCTTCATTGCTCATTAATTTAGCAACTTTCTCAGGATCATTTATGTTCGCCGGGCCTCCTATTATTCCCCTTGGAAGCCATTTGTCCTGCCGGATGTGAATACTTTCCCCATCCCCCACAATCCACCTTACCTCCGGTTCAATAGTATCTCGACCTATTAGGATGCTACGCCAGCCCCAAGATGGTCGCTGTCCTAGTTTTGCCCTCCATAAGTCCCCATCGGGATAGTAAACGCCTTTTAGAATCTGGCTCCATAGTGCTGAGGGTGATTGTAATAATCTCCATGCTTGTTTGCTTAACATAGCCTTGTTAAACTTAATTAGGTATTTAAAGCCGAGACCCCCTTCATCTTTTCTGGACTTCAAAACTTCCCATTTCTTCCAATTCAGACCTCTTTTAGAATCATTTTGTTTCCTCCAGAAAGATGCAATCCTTTGTTCAATGGCTTTGCATATTGATATTGGGATTTTGAAAATGGACATTGCATACTGAGGAAGAGCCTATACCACCACTTTTATCAATATTTCTTTGCTGGCTTTAGACAATAATTTTTCTTTCCATCCTTCAAGCTTCATGTTCACTCTAGCAAGAATTCATGAAAACATCTCCTTTTTTGTTTGTCCCCAATCAGATGGAATTCCCAGGTATTTCCCTGTTTTGTTGATGATAGGCACACGTAACTCATATGCCATATTCCTCTTCAAGCTCAGAGGGCAGCCCTTGCTGAAAAACACTCCTGATTTGTTTAGATTGATAGCTTGACCAGTAGCGTAGCAATACTGATTCATAATGTTTGCCAAATTTTGACATTCTCTGACTGTCCCATCCATAAAAATTATAGCGTCGTCGGCAAATAATAGATGAGACAAGTGGGACAATACATGTTCAATTTTATTCCTTTGATACTGCCATCTTCTATTGCTTTGTGCATCATCCAGGAGAAAGCATTTGCCATTAATATGAAAAGGTACGGGGACAATGGATCTCCTTGTCGTAAACCCCGTGTGGGATGAAAATATCGCGTATGATCGCCATTGATTTTGACGCTAAAAGACACTGTGGAAACACAATACATCACAAGCTCAATCCATTTTTCACTAAATCCCATCTTCCTCATACTCATTTTTAAGAAATCCCACTCAACCTTGTCATAAGCCTTTTGCATATCCAGTTTAAGAATTGCCTGGAATTTCTTTTTTCGTTCTCTAATCCTCAACTGATGCAATACCTCCTGAACAATAAGTATGTTATCTTGTATTTGTCGTTCTTTAACAAAGGCGCTTTGTTCAGTAGCTATTATCTCAGCAAGCCATGGTTTCAGTCTATTTGATAGCACTTTAGAGATAATTTTACAGCTGAAATTACATAGACTGATTGGCCTAAACTGGCAAATACTTTCTGGGTTTTTCACTTTTGGAATAAGAGATATATGAGTCTTGTTGAGCACGGGGTCAAATTTACCTGATTCAAAGAAGTTTCTGACCAGATTTAACATGTCCAGCTTAATTTCTTCCCAGTAATGCTGATAAAATTGTCCATTGAGATCATCCGGACCGGGGGCTTTTAGGGAACCTAGCTGGAACACCGCTTCTTTAACCTCTTCCATTGAAATAGGGACCAACAGGCTTTCGTTCATTTCCCTAGTGACTAGAGATGGGCATATGTCCAGCGTAGGCTGAAGATTTCTTGGACCTGCCGATTCATATAGCGAGCAATAGAAATCCTCTATGTGTTGCTTCAATATTTTCTGATCCCTGCACCAATTATCTTCATTTAGTTTCAGCACAATAATTCTATTCCGTTGTCTTCGTTGAACCGTTGTGGCGTGGAAATATTTTGAGTTCCTGTCGCCCCATTGAAGCCAATTTACCCAAGACCTCATACCCCAATACTTCTCTTCTTGCCGCCAAAGCCGTTCTATTTTCTCCTTGATTTCTCAACTTTCTTTTTTGCTGGACAATTGGGGATCCCCATTCGTGATCTCAGTAAGTTTCTGTTTGAGACTTCTGATTTGGATAAAGGCATTAGAAAACTTGTTTTTGCTCCATGCGATCAATTCCTATGTAACATGATGTATTTTCTGAGAAAAAGTTATATAAGAATGCTAGTAGTTTCCCCAACAGCGTTTAATGATCTCCTGACATTCTTCTTCCTCCATCCAGAAAGCTTCAAACTTAAATTCCTTTCTTTTTTTTCTCCCAAACAGGATGTAAAGACAGCACCGGGGGGCTATGATCAGAACCTACCGCTGGGAGGGCGACAACTTCAGCATTTGGGAAGGTAATTCTCCAATCCATTGTACATAAAGCTTTATCCAGCCTCTTTTTTACTAAATTTTCACCTTCTCTATTGTTTGCCCAAGTGAAAGCACACCCCTTAGTATCAATATCCATCAAGGAACAGTCGTTAAGCATCTCCCGAAAGGCCGCTATTCTATGTTGATCAGCTTCCCTTTTCCCAACCTTTTCCCAGCTATATAGAATTTCATTAAAGTGCCCCATACAAAGCCAAGGAAGTTGATTGTTGGAGTGAAAATTCCGAACCTTTTGCCATAACAGAAGTCTGTCCTGGAAGTTTGTGGAAGCATGCATGAGTGTAACTCTCATTGTGTGTCCACTATTAGGATCCTTACATTCCACATCCATATGCTCCTTCGAACTCGAATTAATTTGAACTTCCACACCCTCATTCCACATCAGCACCAAGCCCCCTGCAATTCCTATTGGTTGCTCTACAAACATGTTTTGAAACTTCAATCTTTTTCTGACTTTATCCACCTTCGACTCCTTGTTTTTGGTTTCCATCAAGAAAACCAAGTCGGGCCTTTCTTGAGTCATTAAAGCTCTAAGCTCCTGGACTGTCAGGGGGTTGCCCAGCCCCTGACAGTTCCAACTTAGAATCTTCATGGTGTCTTTGGTGGCTTATTAGGACTAGCCACCAAAGCCCAATCCTTCGCCTCTTTTACCAGTTGCATAGGGGTATCTAATAATTCCATATCATCAAGGATAGAAGAGGTAGAAACTTCTGCTCTTTTCTATTTTTTTGTTTTTTGATACTTCATCATCTTCTTTTCAGCATCACCCATAATGTTCAATCCTTCATCAGTTGGGCCTTCTAGCATCAGCAACTGTTTCCCACTCCCCTCTCTGGCTATTGAAAGCATTTCCCCTCCATCTCTTCCTTCCTTTGAAGAAGGGCTATCTACTCTTTTTTTGTTCCGAGAAAGGGGGTTAGTTGTTTCAGTTTCTGCCGTTGCAGCAATTTCCATATTGACTGGCTCCAAGGGAGTTTCAGGTATGGACTCTTCTTCTTCATAATTAAGATCAACGTTGCCATAAAATGCCTCCCAATGTGGACTATAATCTTTTACTTCTGCTTTGAGCCAAGGCCCGTACTTCCCTACCTTGTTTGCTGCCCAATTTGTTGTTTCATATGGTATCTCCTCACAATATGATGCATAGTGACCAATTTACCCACATGAGTAACAAAAGTGAGGGAGATGTTCATATTTAAACTCAACCCATAAGTTCTTGTTCCCTATCTTGACTAAAGCCCCTGTTTTTAGAGGAGATGTAAGATTCATCTCTACTTTGACTTTACCTGTCTTATAGGGGCCGTAGCCTTTAGATTCTAATTGTATTTCTTTTACTGCTCCAACTTTACCAGCAACATCAGAGAATACCTCTTCTAAGATCCATCCCGGGGGTAATCCAACAATATGAACCCAGAAATCATATCTAGAAAAATCATAGCAGTGTTCTGGAACATCTGGTTCACATTGTTTTAGCACTAACAAGTTGCTTGCAAAGGACCATGGCCCAGATTTCAGTACTCTCTCCTTTTCCTCCTCTGTTTCGAATACAAATGAGAATAGGCCCGGTTCTTTTTGAGAACACACGACAGCCTCTGATTTCCACGCCTTCTTCATAGTGTTGCAAAATGCTTGAAAATTCGCATTGGGTTTCGAATATAACTTACCAAAGAGAGTATGACTGCATTCTATACATTTGTTATGGGGGATTTCCTGCTGAACTTCAATCACATCATTGGCTGACCATAAATGGCCTAAACTCTTGCACAGGGCAACAAGACGGCATTGATTCTCCTTGTCGTGCTCCATTTCGGCACCAAATCAGGCACTCTTTCTGAGATTGATGATTGCGGGCGTCATCTTCAGTAAGGGTTGAAGTTTACTTCGGGATTACTCTGTGGAGGTCTTGTGGCTTTGGGTAGTGGGCGATTAAAGGGAGCTCCGCGAGGATTGGATGGGAGACGAAATCTGTCGAGTGTTGCTACTTCACGCTCGATTTCCTTTGAGGAAAGGGGGATGCGTATCTTGGATGATTTTAGGGTTTGGGTTCTGGATACCCATGACTTTGGGCAAAGAGTTTATGCTTCTGAATGGAATAGAGTCGACGAAGCTACAGGAAGGAATAGTGATTTAGGGTTTTGGGTTGAAAGCTCCCATGAATTCGGGAGAGGAAAGCTCTACCAGCGAGAGAGAGAACCCTACATACATTCAAGACCAATCTTAGTGCTACCCTGTGCCAATGTGTGAAGTGGGCAAAACTGATGGTAGAAGAGACTAAATAGAAGATTATCTGCAAGCCATTCTAATTTCTTCTAGGATGAGGTTGTAGTGGCAGAAGCAAAAGCAAACACTACTGACTACGTCTTCTCAATTCTCAATAGTCTGACGTCGAGCATTCACTTGAGTTTATGCAACAACAATTCGAATTTCTTTTTGTTCAGTTCTCATCCAGTCAAATCATCAAATCTCATTTGGCTTTCATTTCATTGTTTATTTTCAACTCATTTTGTGACATCCCGATTTTACAATTCTGGTTTCAATTGAATAAGTCGGGCATTTCATCTTCGCGTCTATAGCTCTCTTCTCGAGTTGAGCTTACTTCACGAGATAACTAAATATCAGTGAAGTCGTTAAGGAATCTAAACGCAATAAACTTGAGAATTCGATCGAGGAACCGGTCGACCGTGCTAATGTCATCTGCAAGGGTCATTACGGCGGCGCGATCGACTAGAGACCGGATATAGGTCGATTCAACATAACCATGTGATTAAGTGTGGGTGATTCCACCTAATTGCAAAATTCTTGTCTATCGGTACTTGGCCGATTTCTCTCGTCGTCTTGGTACCCTCGTGTCCGTACTTGAAATCTCGAGATTTCCACGACAACCGGAGCCGCCGTGTGTCGAAGATGCACTTTGTGGCTCGAAAACAATCGACCACAGGTCAATTGCACGAAAAGTTCCTAAAAGCTATCAGGTAGATTAGGACGCGCTAAAGTCGCGCCAGATTGAAATTAACCGAGAAATTGAACCCGATTTCAAAAATTGAAAGTTCTGTCATGTCACAATTCATTTTAGGAACGTTGACTCATCCTTAGAAGATTTTTCTACAAACCGAGATTTTTGGCGGAAAAGCAAAGTAAGGCCGTTTTTGTTCGGGAAAGTCAGAGGGTCGGTTTTGATCGCATCTTTGGGATGCAAGTTGGATCATATGATGGGGAAAAATCATAAGAGGGACAAGGACACCATGACTGATTTATTTGGACTTCAATTTGGTTCAATTGGAAGGGAATTGAAAGGACTTGAAGGAAATTGATGTACAAATCCTCAAAATTCGTATGCCAAGGGCCTAAGGACATTTGCACCTATTGCCAAGCTTGTAGAGGAAGATATGAGGAGAGAGAAAGGGCTGAGGTCATGTGATGTCATGTGGCGGCAAAGCCAATGAAGTTTGGACAAGTGTTGGCTCTTGAAGGCTCACCAAGGGAGCCTCCCTCCAACCAGCCTTCTTCTTCCTTATTTGTAGGCTTTCTCCATTGTTGGAGAAGTGGAAAAGCTCAGAAAACTAGAGGAAAACCGCAGCTCATCCCCCTCTTCGGTCGCATGCCCGTCGGACCCATTTTCCTCCCCTATTTTCCCTCGTTCCAGTTTCTGCTCCAGCAGACCTTTCGCCAAAGATCCGAGTAAAAAGTTAACTTCTCGGATGAATCAGGGAACGAGCCACCCATCGCCGCGAAGAGGACATCCATACCGTTCCAACAAGCCCAACCTAGCCCCAAAAGAAGCCCTGTAGCCTCCCGAAATCTGGCACGAAGGAACGGCCCGCCGGACCGCCTAGACTCGCCCGGTTCTGCCTGTTTTGCATTTTCTTGCTGTTTCGCCCCATTTCAGCCCTTCCTTTGCCCATTCCATCCACCCACAAGATCCCCAAGACCCTTGGGAGCCACCGATTGCCAACCACCCGCTCGCCGGAGCTCCGATCGGCCCGTTTCCTCACTTTCTGATCCACCGGTTCGGCCTCTGCAGGTCAAGAACGAAGCGAAAAACCAGCAAGGGTCTTCGATCGTCGTGGCCCGTTTTCAAGCCCTTCCCGGTCTTGCTTGGTGTCACCGCTTCGGGGTTTATCGACCGCCTTGGCGTCGTGGTCGCCGTGAACTCACCGGCGTGCAAAACCGGTGAGTTTATCCTCTAATCCTTGCTTAGTAAGTTAATGACGCTTAATGGGTGTTTAGATTAGTTTAATTAGGTTTAGGTGGTTAGATTAGATAATGTAAAGTTGATTAGTTGTATGATTAGTTTAGTGGTTGATTAATTAGGGCTAATTGTATGTTTAAATTAGTGTACTATAGTTTAAGCCCTAATTAATTATTTCGAATTTTATAAATATTATTTTATTAAATTATATTATTATAATATAATATTTAATTATTTAATTTTCCCAATTAAATTTAATTATTTAATAATTTCGAAAATTTTGCCGGGATGGCCGGTCGTTAGAATTTTGCACTGATCGCAGCAGTGTGGTCAGTTTGTGCTAATTGTATGTTTAATTGAGAAATTGAGTGATTAATGATTATGGTTAATTATTCCAAAAGTGTGAAATTGGAGAAGTTTTGGTATTTAACTTGAAAATACCCGGTGTCGGCTTTTGGCACCGTAATTGGTTTGTATGACCAGTTTGTATCGTGGATCTGAATGAATTGTTTATCCAGTTCTCCGGTTTATTATTGATTATGCAACTTTGGCGAGTATATATATTTATAATATCAGCTACAACTTTTGAGAGCTATTATATTAGCTACAGCTTTTGCGAGCTATTATACTATCTATCTATGCAGCTTTGGTGAGCTATCTATCTATACAGCTTTGGTGAGCTACCGTCTATATATTACAGCTTTGGAGAGCATATGTCGTATTAACGACTGGATTGACAGACGGTATTGATTGATAGATAGTATGATTGAATTGAATTGTTGGATCAATTGTGTGATTGAGAATTGAATTGTACTGACGTGCAGGAAGGGACTGAGGTAAGGTAAGTCCTTTGTCCTATTGGTGTGGCTAGAGCGCCCTGGAGTCTATTTTCTTCCTAATCGAGTCTTAGGGGGTAGAACTCGCCGAGACATTATCTCATCCCGTCGTGGGCTCAACATTTTCAGGTCCTTAGATGGCGGTCATGGAGGACTCGAAGCCATGGACATTTGTGGAGGTGGAGACCGAAGAATCGGCGAACGTGTCTGACTAGTTGGTCATAGGCCGGTTCTCTTTTTGTTGAGCCGGTCTATTTTGTAGACAATCCAAATGTTGTATATAAACCTATGTGTTTATAAGAAAGCTTGTTTGGTTGTGATTGATTGCCTGCTTTTCTATCCCAAGTTAAATGTTGTCAGGGGATTTGTTTCGCTTCCGCATGCGTAATAAAAAGAATGGGTCGGCGACGTGTCCTAGGAAGTCGCATATTCCTATCGACCGCAGAGGGATGTGCGCGCGCTCGGAGGATCAGGGCGTGACACATTTACAGCTCTTTGTTTCTTCTCAAATCATGCATACTTGCAGCTCGCATGCTCCAGACAAAACTCTTTTGATATTTGCATCAAGCATGGACTCTCATGTATACGATCATAAGTAGCCTCGTGTCGAAATAGAAAATAGTACTCCCAGCATTCTGCTCTTTCCTTCAGCACCTCACCATCTCAAAGTAACATGCCGGAGCACCATTTGACATACACAATCACATATGAATAGGATTTGATCCACACAAACACTTATGAACAGCATTCGACTTACATCACCTATATATCTAATTATTTCACATTTCAATCAACTATATACAGGAAATCCAGCAAAGACAACCAACGCAACTTCAATTGGACATCAAGACACTTGTGAACAGAATGCAACAGGAACTAACTATCCACGACTTGGGCAGGAATTCTGTCGAGCAGGTTGTCAGCATGTGGTGTGAAGTTCTTGATAAAAGCCAACGATTCAAAACCAATATGATGAAGGATGCTCAGCTAGGCAATAGTGAAGACAGCGAATTTGAGCGATGCAAAACGACCTGATGGTCAGGCAGTGATGACTTAGCTTCAATCAGCAAAGTGAGAGATGATCCAGGTATGCTTGTGGCTCTGTTCCAGATAATCCTCAAAACAAAACAGAACAGAAACATCAGAGTAGAAAATTACAAGCAACTCCTGCTATCTCACGTTCCAACGCCCCGACCTCATCTCCACTCCAACGCCCTTACTTCGTTTCCACCGAACGCCCTCAAGCTCATTGGTCCCTCTGTTTTCTTATGAAGGACAACAGAAATGACGTCAAAACAGAACAAAAACCAAAAGACAAATCCAGAATCAATCGAAACCAATTCTAAAATTAATCCGAGACGAGGCGACCTGGCAGGTGTGGCTCTTAGTTGATGGATTTCGTCATTGCCGGAGTGTCGTGGAGCAGGATATATGGCGGCGGAGCTGAAGATGCAGCGGAGGATTGGGGATAAAGCTGCCGGAGCCATCGCTTCCCCAGTGGAATCACAATTGAAGGAGCGAACAGAGTCGTGGACGATTAAGAAGAGCCGCGACGACAACAATGGAAGGTGCGTAGCGACCATGGAACTGCGAGCCAACATCAAACCGCCGGAGAAACTGATGCACGGAGACGTCAGGACACTTGAATCGGCGGTGACAATTCCCCTCCGGAGAACCTCGAATCGAAGGAAAATGGAGCTTCCGGCAAGAGCCCCGACGAAGGCTTTGAGAGTTCTCCATCTCAGAGCAAGGATCTACATTCTGGGTTGCTATGGAGCGCGGTTCTTAATAAAATAAATTTAAGCGGGGTTTCTTGGTACATAATAGCATTTCTATTCTAAAAAGTAAAAATGTATGCATGTCCTTGATCTTCTAGTCCAACTTCCCCGATTCCCACTATTTCTCTAATTTCTGCGCAAATTAGTTATTATTTCGAATCTAATAGTGAACATGGGAAATATTAAAGGGAAGCAACAACTTATGAGCGGTAGATACGTATTCAATTCATTATGCAGTCCATGACGAAGCACCGTGACAATATTTAAGAAATGCGATAGCTTATGAGTGAAAGTCCATATTCAAGATAATTGGCCTACAATTCAACTAAATCTCGACATTTTTTATACAAGCTAAATGCAACTATGTCGAAGGAACAAAGTTAACTTCATCTTAATAAGAGTAGGACGCAACAGTGGATTGAGATTCTCAACCATTAGCAATCTAGTTGTGTTAGTGGATAAAAGCATCTTTGATAGTGATTTACTTTTGTTAGGGGATGAAAGCCACATTTCCTAACGGTTATGGTGGACTTATAATAAAGATTTAAAGCTTTTTGAATGGTTTGATAAAATCCTAAAATTTGTCCAAAGAGTATGCTCGGATACTTCTATTAGCACCCTTAGTTTGGAGCGACAAAAAATTTCGATGCGACTTTACGCAATATTTTGGAGGATACTCGATGCCTGACACCAATCAGCAAAATGGACTAGAAACTTGAAAAAATTTAGGGAGGGATGGGAGAAGGGGGTGGCGCCACCGCACCTCTATGGATAGCAACGGCGACCAACCCTCTTGCGGCCACTCACACGAGTACCATAGGCGTTTCCATGAGGGCAATCACCTCAGCAAACTGGCACCCAATGAGGCACACCTTTGACACCACATCATCGCCTCATCAAAGGTTGTGCTCAAATGTAAGTCCTTACATGTTAACATATGGGCAAGAAGCTGTTATTTTTTGGAAGATAAATGCTCAATCCCTAAGAGTCGGGTTACAGAGCCACATGTTAATGAAAGACTGCGAACAGTCGATGTATATGAATTTAGATGAGTTGGATGAAGACACTTGAGCATAGTACTGGCGTAAGATCCACTGATGTACTTAGAAGGAATTTTGCTGTCTTGGTCAATAAATGGAAAGTAACTAAAAAATTTTCATCCAAACAATGTGGGAAATGCAAGAGATGCAGGAAAATAAAACACAAACCGGCGAGTAATGATCAAAAGAAAATCTTCATTGATGTTCTATTGCTTTGGGTCAAAGTCATTCCTCTACAGTAGTTATAAATTTTGGAAGGCATTCCTCCATTTTTCTATAGGTTTCTATATATCGGTGCCTGATGGATGATTGGTTCTTGATCTCTGGACGTCGCTCATCACAATCCTGCATAAGCACGTTGACTTTCTTGTGCTTTTCCTTCATAAGCTTCCCCACCATACAATGTTCTTTAAACAACGGGACTGTTTCTGAAACAGAGTGTGTTTCCTTGCATTGTCGAAGCTTTCTCGACAAGCAGAGCCAAGCGGTCACCCCTCTCGAGAACTTTCTCAATGTTGTTTATCATGACGGTTCGCACCTATGATCATTATGTGAGAAGAATCTCAATGAAACTGAAGAATTCTGAAGATCGACAAATTTGTCTGTACCTACTGGTGATGAAAAGTGCTATTACTCAGATGAACTCCGAGTGATTAAAAGAGCTCATCAAGTAACTGAATAAAAGAAGAAAAGATAACAAAAGAGAAATCTTGCCTCGTTATGGAACAGTGTACCGTTCATAATAAACTTTCAGTATACCAATTTCAATAATCAGCAGTAGATAAAGCATGCTACTCTTTACGAAGCTAAATGTCTACATGTTTTCAGAAAATAAACTTTAACACAGCATATTAGTTGTCTAACATCACGTACTGCACATATAATTGAGGATGCAGAGTAACTAAAAGATAATAGGCAAACAGTTGCTCCATCTTTTATGATTATGACTCAATAATATTTGCGGCTCCTAAGTCACTAGATTCACCATAATAATTTTTCAAAATTCGCAGCATCTTCCTCCCATTATAAGATTTCAATTGTTAAGCAACGCATGTTAACTAGTTCTGTCCTTGTCGCCAAAAAAGAAAAAAGAGAAAAGAAAAGAAAAAGAGAAAAAGATTCTTCCTTATGCAATGTCCAGTCATCTACTCAATGGGGGCAATGAGAGGTAGATAGAAACAAGCAACTCTTTTCAATGAAAACAATCTCTACTTCCAGAAAATTAACAATCATACGGAGAAAACAGGAAACATGGACTTTGCCATATTACTCATCTTACCTGATTCATTTCACCTTTCAAACGATTTAATCTGTCTGCATTCAGATCATTTGAGTACTGGTCCATCTCCTGGCTCAGGATCCTAGAAAATTCATCATTCATGGCATAAGGAGGAGCTGTGAGGATGGCACGACTGTCAGTCTTCACAAATCTCTGATGCAAAGGGTTCTTCCCGCATATCACAAGCAGCCGAGACATTCACAAACATCATCATTCAAGGCCTCAAATTGTATGTGAATTGGGTTACAGAATGTGTAGGCAGTTGCTAAAAACCGAATCAATGCACAACTTTCCCCTCAAAGAAATGCTCTCAAGTATTGTAGACAATTAGCTTTTGCTAGATGCTGATTTACAAGGAGCAAGTGGCAACGTGAGGATAAAATGACAAAAGAATCTGTGTATTTTGATAGATGTTAACTCGTGCACAAATGCCACAAGCTCACACTTGCCGATCTAGCGAGCCTCAAGCTTGTTGGCCTCGGGCCTTAACAAATTGGCGAGCTCTAAGCGCATTGACCTCGAACCTCGCTAGATCGGCAAACCTCAAGCTTGGCACTTGTGCTCATTGATCTGGCAAGTGGTGAGCCTGAGCTCACTAGATGTGGGTGAGCCACGTGCTCGTCGGTGAGCTTAAGGCTTGCTTGTGGCTGGTCGCCCGCTATTGCCATGGCCAGCGACCGGCTAAGAAAGAAGAAAAGGGAAAACAAAGAAAAGAAAAGGAAAATGAAAAAATAATTCGAATTAAAAAAGGGGTGTGAGATAATAGAGATCAAATGAGGAAAATTTTTTCCACTTTTCAAAAGTAAAAACCATTTTTTTCCTAGTTTAGAAGACTTACAGAACATTTTCCCCTATTTTAAAAGTTTTTTTTTTCCCTTTATGAAAAATGTTTTCTACAAGCAATTCATTTTTCATGAAACGAATGCCAGAAATTTTGAAAATCGTTTTCTTAGAAATTGTGTTCGGCGAAACAAACGGAGCCTATCCATCCATTCGTGATGATAGCAAGTTAACTTCGCCTCACATAATGCTGCCTTTTAGGTTGAAATTGCTAAGTGACATTACATCATATTGATCTTCTCAAATTCAGTGTTTCCATATTATACTAAAGATCCTAATAGAAAGAGCGATGTATATGTGCCACCATCCCAGGCAATTTTAGAATGGTTACAGTACTCTTGATTTATAATTTTGTTTCCCTTCAATCGTTTTTGAGATCATTTTCTAAGGCTGCAGTTTTTACTAAATAGGTTCTTCTGCAATTAATTTCCCCTGTTACTTCATCCTCTTGCCAAATTCTGAAGCTTGGCGTTGAGGGGTTCATGACCACTAAAAATGATACAGGGGTTCATGGTAATTTGCAAGTTTCCCTCTTGCCTTCTGACTTGAAACACTTACGTTGATGTACAACACTTTGGTTAGATGTTTAACTTAAAAGAAAATCAGTTTTTATTTTTTCCCCCTTTCTTGCCAAGATTAATCATGGCGTAGGCTACAATTGTCATCATGCCCTAATTATTGGCACAAATTCGATTGCATGATTAAGTTCTCAAACTTGTTTGGTTTAGATATTCATTAAAATATTTTTGAAAAAGCTATCAAGGGGATGATCACCAATGGATCGGATAAATGTTATAGTCTCAACATTATGAGCAAAAGCCAAAAGTGACTCTTTGTGATCCTACAAAAAGAGTGAGAAACCATATGGCTTTGGCTTAGGCTTGTGCTCCAAGTAAACCCTTAATGAGCTTGCAAAGGCATTTCCAGCAACAAGTCCATTAGTTGCATGGTAGAAAATTATTTTTCATTTTTTCCCTTTTTTAGGGCTAGCGAGGATCACCTGCGACCCTCGCCTATTGAGAAACCCTCGCCCAAAAACAAAAACAAAGACACGATAAAAAATTTAAAAAGAATTAAAAAAATCCATGTCGGATGAGAAATTAATAAAAAAATTCACGTCGGATGATTTGTTGGAATTAGCACTCGAATGATCAAGTTTACTCTGATGTGGCACTTAAGTGATCGGAGAAAATTTATGGCACTCAAGTGAGCGCCGTACAAAAGTTATGACACTTCTACTATTTTTCTTCAGTTCTCAATTTTATTTGGAAACTATTGAAAGGATATACAACTTGTCACGCCCTGATCCTCCGAGCACGTGCCCATCCCTCCTTGGTCGATTAAATAGAGATGTCCCAGGACGCATCGCCGACCCATTCATTTAAATATGCATGCGGAATCATATATAAAATCTCCAGACAACTATTCAATGGGATAGAAAATTAGGACCAACTTTTTCAAATCAAAACAAGTCTTTTTATAAACGAACAGGTTTATATGCAATGTCAGGCTATTTACAAAAATATCGACTTAACAAAAGTGAACTCTTCTATGACTCCCTAATCAGGCAGGTTCGCCAATTCTTCAATCTCCACCTTCCCAGACTTCGGGGCTTCCGGTCCTCCACTAACTTCCTCTAAGGACCTAAAAATGGTTATTCAATAACCAATAAGATAATGTCTCAACAAGTTCTACCCCTAAGACTCGATTAGGAAGCAAATTACGCCCTAAAGGCTACCTAAGCACAACACGAGTCATAGGGCTTACATTGGCCTCAGTTCCTTCCTGCACGTCAGTCAATTCATAAATACTGACAGACATAACATCCAAATCAAACGGATCGAATCATCGATCAATCGACCTCGTCGATTGCACATGTCAGTCAAACCATTTCCCGGTCATTTCAATTCATACTATTCATTTTCCCAAGATAATATATCTAGTCACCGAATCATGTGCATTCTCTAAGGTGATACACTTAGTCACCGAGCCATGTGCATTTAGCATTCTTTCTCACCTTTTATCATACCCAATAATTTTCCACTCAACATCCCCACTCAATAAACAAACTCAAGGCTTTAGAGGTAGTTCCCATGCGACTCAAGTCACCATGTAACACTTAGCCCTTGATTACAATACGCGATAGTCTAAGGCTCTAGAGGTAATCTACACGAAATCTCGCCATCGTGTAGTATTTAGTCTTTGACCACATATAGTAATAGTGCAAGGCTCTAAAGGTGACTCACACGAGTTCCAATATCGTGTAGTACTTAGCTCTTGACCATGCATTACAATACTACAAGACTTTAGAGGTAATTCCCATGCGACTCATGTCGTCATGTAATACTTAGCCCTTGGTTACAATAAGCAATAGTATAAGGCTCTAGAGGTAACTCACACGTAGTCTCACTACCGTATAGCACTTAGCCCTTTACCTACTCACAACCTATCGAGTTCCCTTCACAAAACCCGGATCACCTCAATTCATGCAGATGCCCATACATGTATACTCTCAATTGCATAAATTATTAACCAATTGCACAATTAAGCAATCAATAACACATATCCCCCATCAATGGCCATCCTTTACCACGACCATAAACCTTTACCATAGCACAACCATTCGTGCATCATCACGAATAGGCTCTAGGCATGTCACAAACCAACATATCATCAAATATGCACAAACTAGCAAGCATTGCACTAATAACACCACAAAATCATAACCGGCCCTAACCGGTAGAAAAGACCCACTCGCACGTCTCCAAGTTTAAATCCAGAATTCTAATCAAACGAGTTCAGAAAATTCCAAAATTTGAATATGTTGTAATAGACACACAGACGAACATTTTTCATGAAGAAACCTTAGCCGAATCCTTCTAGATTTGGCCTAGCAAATCACTCAATCCAGTACCAAAACCGGGTTTGTTTCCAAAAAGTCTGTTTTCTGAAATCAGTCTGATTCGAGGTCCAAAACATGTCCATTTGATCTGAAATTTGATTATGTTAAACTAAAAGATATGAAAAAAAACATTTGTGAAGAAACCATTTTGAAATTCGAACCCTAAGAATTGATAAAAACCCCTAGAATCCTGAAATGTCATCAATTCTAGCGAAAATTGAGGTTTTGTTTGAAAATGATAGAGCCGATGTCTCATTCTTTTAAATCCTTAAAAATCTTGGAAAAAATATATATTGTAGCTGAGGATGTCTAAAACATTTCTCAGGAAGACATTAACCTCAAATTCGTAACCTATTTTGATACATAAAAATGGCAAATTGTGAGGGTCCAAAACTTTGAACTGCAGACAGTCCATTGGATTCGACTAATCCATCATCAATTGTACAAATCTCACTAATTAAGTTACACTAATCCATTCTAAGGCTAATATAACCATCCTAACTTATCACTAATCCATACTTAAGCTAATCTAACAACCCTTCAGCACAATTAACCTACTAATTAAGGCTTAGTGAGTAAAACTCACCCGTTTAATAATCCGTTCGGATCGAAGCGTTGGGAACAAAGCGAGGGTCGCTTTTCTCCAAAGCAAGCCTAGGATCCAAGGCTTAGAAACACCTCAAAACGGGCCCGGCACCTTGTTGGAAACCCACAAAACAAGCTTCTGTTTTGGCTGCAAAAACAGAAGAAAGCAAACTAGGTTGTTGTGGTGAGGACAACGGTGGATCGGTGGATGGCTTGGCGGCTTGGAGGGGCGATAGCAGCGGCTCACGGTGGCTGGATAGGCTCTAGTTGAGCTCCACAGGCTGTTGAATAGAGGCTGGAATGGCGTGAGGAAGAGAGAAGGGCGGACGGGCGTGTGGGTGGCTCGCGCGGGTGGTGTCACGCGAAATGGCAACGGCGTGTGGCGGCGATGGCGTGATCGGTCCGGCGGTTGCTCCGGCGATGCTGCTGGCTCCCTTGGCTATTGGCGTGTGAAATGGAGGGGAGAGGGTGGCTTGGACAGCAAGTGAGGAGGAGAGAGGGAAGAGAGAGAAAGTCTTGGTCTTGGTGGGGTCTTCTTGGCCAAGTTTTCCACATTTTTGTCCCCCTTGAGCTTGTCCTCCAAGCCAAGGTCCCATGGCTGTCCTTAGGCCACCAAGGCCTCTCTTTATGACATTGAAATGGTCCATTTTGGCTAAGAGAAGGGGGAGCTACGAATTTCCCAAATTTTGGCTTCAATTAGACTCCTAATCTCACTTGATTTAATCTCAATTGGCCCCAATAAATTCAATTGACACCTCAATACTTCAATTGACATTTTTCCTCACCCATGAATCCACCTTGCTTCCCAAATTTGTGATAAAAAATAATCCCCGGCCTTTTCTGAGCAAAAATGGTCCTAAGCCGACTTTTTCCCAAAAAGTCTCAAGTTGCAGAAAAATCTTTTGAGACTGAGTCGATGCTAAGCCGACTTTTTCCCAAAAAATTTCACTCGTCTCAAGTTTTCAGCTTTTTAGAAAAATTTTTGAGACACATTGGCGAGTTGAGAATTCAAATATTGCTCAAAACGACATATCAAACTAGTGCCGGTTGAATAATGCACACCGACTACGCACCAATTAAAAAGACAAAGCCAAATCACTTTTATTTACATTTTCAAGATGGACCTCTCGGGTCGGTACAAAAAGGGCCAAGATTTTTAACTATACTTGGCTATGACTCAAAAGAGGACTCGACCCTACATCAAACATGTATACCCATCCATCAACAAGTGTCGGCTATCCCAAAAAGTGTCAGCTCCCAACAGTCATACATGCCATCACACCCAACCCGGTGCATCGGGCGGTGGCGGCAGCAGCATCCCCAGCATCACTCCATTGCGCCGAACATGGACAGACAGAAACTCTTGAACAACAGGGCCCCCAGCAAGGCCTACGTCATACATAACCAGCACACGGACTCGAAGAAACACCAAACCAGGAACACTAACACAGATGTGCTCCACACACTCAACCTCAGTGTCAGAAGGTATACCATAGAAGGTACCACGCGCAACCGGTGGTAACGTCATCTTCTAATTTGAAATGTTAATCCCCAAAAGGGGTGAGTACAACCACTCAGCAGTAAAGATCCATTAATCTACACATTGCAGCAAGCAGAACAATCAAGACATCACGAATCAAACACATGTCATTCTTGCATTCGAGCATAACTCACCATTACAGCCATGCATATATCACCATGCAACGTGCATATACTACCATGCACTTGTACATATATCATCAATTAGCCATGCATATATCACCATGCATTCCATGAGGTTCATCCCATGCCATATGCACACATCCATGCACACGATTCAATTTCAAATTTTATCTTTCAATTGGATCACATCATTTTTCTTCCCAGGGACCAATACTTGCATCCCTCTTTTATCGCTCGCACCCAACCTGGCATCGCGAGGAACCTCTGGCACACACCTCCGGGCATCCGGCACCCACAATCCGGGCATCTCGAAACTCCCGAGGACATTCGGCTCACACACTCCGGGCATCCGGCACCCACACTCCGGGCATCTCGAAACTCCCGAGGCATCGTCAGCTCACACCTCCGACGGTATACTCATCTTCATAATTTATTTTCATATATGCACCACATTTCCACATGATGTATGATGTGATAGTAACAAAGATCTATCTCAACTTTTGACAATATGTACCATGCCATATGACACCACAAATGCAGCATAATCCATCACACAAGACATCACATAGAACCAATCCTTTTATTCTATATATATATTTTTGAAAATACATCAATATTCGGGTGAAACAGTATGCACAGTTCGAAGATAATTTCAATTAAATACCCAAACGAACTCCAAAAAATTATGAGATTTTGATATTTTACACACAACATTCAAAGGTAAATATCTCATGAAGAACACTATACCAAAAGGGTAAGTTATAGACAACACCTAGAGGTAAATATCTCATGAAGAACATTGTACTAAAAGAACATCACACAATTCAGCACGGTCCAAGCATCACAGCTTATTTTCAACATCACAGACAGTTTTGAAAATAATTTCGATTAAATATCCAAAAGAACTCCAAAAATTATGAAATTTTGGTAAGTTATAGATAACACCTAGAAGTAAATATCTCATGAAGAACATTATACTAAAAGAACATCACACAATTCAGTACGGTCCAAGCATCACAGCTCTCAATATTTCAACATCACAGTTTACGTAGTTTTGAAAATAATTTCGATTAAATATCCAAAAGAACTCCAAAAATTACGAAATTTTGGTAAGTTATAGATAACACGACTCGAAGAAATTTACAATTCGTTCTAGATTAATAGCTATGGACGATTTAGTTCGTGACCTTTCAAAGAAAATTCGATTCACCAACCTATTCATGTCCATTTCATCTCAATTTTCGGTATGTTGCTCCTCAGAAGGTCATCTATTTCAATTGTACGATTTTATAAAAATCACAGAATCATGCTAGGTCGAGATAACGTTTTCCAGATCCAGTTCCTTCAAGTTTTTATACTTGTTCTTTTCCAATCAATTTTTGATATGTTATACCTCATGAAGTCCTCTACTTTTTGTTAGGACAAATGACCCGTGGTCGACTAATTCTTCTAGAAACAGCATGCGATTTTCCCATTGCTTCGAAATCAAGCCCATCCAACATGTACAATGAACCTATTCGACACCATTGGCGGCTCGACCCTCCTCCTCTTCTCGCACGACTCTTAGTTATCGTTCTTCTTTTCTTCCCCCTCAGCATGTAATCATTGGTTTACATGCAAGATGACACTTGGTAAATGTCATGCAAAGAAGATGGGCCTCTCATGGCCACTCCTCCCCTCATTCCGGTTCCTCTTGGTCGACAAGGTATCAAAACAATAGGGAGTGGTGGGCTGGTTTGGGCCTTAAGAAATCAGCCCACCCTTCCTTTTAAAAATCTACCCTAAATCCCCATTTACAACAAATACTTAATTGAAATTTATAAGGCCGTAAAACTTGCAACATAAATCAATAAAATTCAACCTATAACACACATGAATTTTTCCTATCAAATTTATCCATTGAAGAGTCACCCACGAAATCATGGGTCAAAAGGCTACAATATAAATTGGTGGTGCTTTCATCATCTCCACATGGCTCATAGTGCATCTAGGGATTATCATGGAATTCTAGGATGCCACAATACATCTCGAACCGACCTATCTCTGATCTCTAATCAATTTACGTCTATGTCGTAATGATCTCAGAGATAAACACGGTCAGCAGCCGATTCCTAGTTGAATCCTCAAGTCTATTTGCCTTAAAATCCTTAATGGCTTTCCCAGATAGTCTAGTTATCTCAAGAGTGATCAGCTCTGAGAACAGCCCTATAGGCGCGTTGATGAAATGTCTGATTTATTTAATTGAAAATAGTGTCGAAAATTTAGGATGTCACAACTCTTCCCCTCTTATAAAAATTTCGTTCTCGAAATTTAAACCTTTACCAATCCTTAAACAAAAAGGTGGGGGTATCGTCGTCTCATCGAGTCTCACTTTTCCCAGTTACTTCTTCAATCCCGTGGCGTTGTCAACCACTTTGACCAAGGGAACTATCTTGGTTCATCGAATCCAATCTTTATGAATCACGATCTGAACCAAGCTTTTCACGTACGATACTCGGTCATCCACGTCTAATTCTTCAAGATTTAGCGTGTGGGTCGGGTTAGGCTCATACGTCCTCAACCTCGACACGTGAAAGACGTCATGCACCCGTGCCTACTTCGGCGGTAATGCAAGATGATACATTAGGATCTCGATTCTCTTTCTAGAATCTCAAAGGGACCTATATACCTTAGTTTTAGTTTTCCCTCCTTGCTGAAGCGCAAGGCATCCTTCATTGGTGACACCTTCAGAAAGATGTAATCACCAAATTTGGAACTCTAAGGGTCTTCAATGCCCAACGATACAACCTTTCTAATGGCTTTGAGAGGTCCATAATCTGATTCTAATCACGACAACTGCAATCACTGACTGCTGAAATGACCCTGGGCTTGTGATCTTTCTTCGCATATTTTCCTTCCCACAATTGAGGTTTTGCACACTCTGCTATGCCATGCTTTCTAAGGAACCATCTGACTGTTCTACTGAAACTAGGAATCCTCGGTTCTAAATCTAATATAGATCCGCCACTGGTACTCCCTAAAGACGAACTATTTGACTCACGTACACTTCTTCGTGTCTGTTTAAATCAAGATTCCTTCATACATCAATGAAGTGAGTCGGCTTCATCCATCTGTTGACCACTATCCCAATTGGAAACATTACTTCTTTGATTCTTTTGACAAGCTCGTCAAAAGGTCCACCTTTAGAAACCTGAAAGTTAGTCTCTTTCTTATCGGAGAAGTACACTATCAGTGCCATAAGTTGTGTGCGGCGCTCACTTTGGTGCCAAAAGTTTTCGTCAGATCACTTAAGTACCAAAAATTTTGAAAAACGATCATTTCAGTGCCAATGCCGATCCAGTTGGCCGGAAATCCGACGTGACAGTCTTTTTATTAATTTTTGATGCTGATGTGGCTTGCCGGAGAGCATAGTCAGCATGTAAACCACCAAACGACATCATTTGGCGTCTTAACCCCCAAGTCGAAACCCTAAATCCCCAAATCAAGAGAGAGAGAGAGAGAGAGAGAGAGAGAGAGAGAGGCCATGGCGGCGGCGTCTTCTTCTCTCTAAGCAAAGCCCAATCCACTATCTCCATCTCCATCGCGCCTCCTTGTTTCCCTCGCACTCCTCATCTTCTCTCTCTCTCTCTCTCTACATCTTTGACCCCCCTTCTTCCTCCTCCTCCTCCGCCCTCGCCTCCTATTTTCCCATCACTTCTTGGCCGAGCGATGGTGGCCGAGCACGGTGGCCGAGCAAGCTAGATCGGTGAGGATGAAAAAAAAAACCCTGATTTCAATCCCAAATGAGCTGTGCGGCATCGTTTTTCCTAAGCCATCCACATATGATGGCAAAACGACGTCGTTTTCTTAAGTAGGACGGAAAACAACGTCATTTAAAGGGTTTATAGATTTCTTTTTAAATATAAAAGCCACGTAATCATTTTAGCCGGAATTTCTCGCCGGTGGCACCAAAGTGATCGTTTTCCTCTGATTTGGCACTTAAGTGATCCGACAGAAACGTTTTGCACCAAAGTGAGCTCCGTACACAACTTATGACACTGATAGTGTACTTCTCCCCTTTCTTATCAATATTCTTTTGCAGAATCTTTTGAACATCCCGATCTGTCAACTGAAGTGTCTGATTTTAACATAAATACCTAGGGAGAAGTACACTATCAGTGCCATAAGTTGTGTACGGCGCTCACTTTGGAGCCAAAAGTTTCCGTTGGATCACTTAAGTGCCAAATCGGAGGAAAACGATCACTTTCATGCTACCGGCGAAAGATTACAGCCAAAATGATTACGTGGCTTTTTAAAAAAATAAAATCGACTAGGCCTTTAAACGACATCATTTTCAGTCCTCCTTAAGAAAACGACGTCGTTTTGCCGTTGTACATGGATGGCCTCACAATAACGACGCCTTTTAACTCATTTGGAGGCCTCCCTGAAATGGCGGTGCACTTGTCGGCGGCCTCCCGAGCATCGACTAGATCACGGCCTTCGACTTGGCCGCCGAGTGGCCATCGTCGGGGTTGGGGTTGGGGTCGGGGTCGGAGTCGGAGCCGCGGCCGCCGAGTGGCCATCGTCGGGGTTGGGGTCGGGGTCGGGGTCGGAGCGGCCGCCGAGTGGCCATCATCGGGGTTGGGGTCGGGGTCGGAGTTGCGGTCGCCGCCGAGTGGCCATCGTCGGGGTCAAGGTCGAGGTTGGGGTCGGGGTCGGAGTTGTGGCCCGAGTGGCCATTGTTGGGTCGAGTGGCCATCGGTCGGGGTCGGGGTCGGGGCCGAGTGGCCATCGTCGGGGGGTCGGGGTCGGAGCTTCGGGGCAGCGCAAGGGCCGTCGAGGACGGTGACTGGCCGGAGATTTAGGGTTTTGAATTGGGGGAGACCCCAAACGGCGTCTTTTTGGTGTTAGGATGCTTACTGTGCTCTCTGGCGAGCCACATCAGCTTCAAAAATTAATAAAAAAGTGCCACGTCGGATTTTCGGCCAACCGGATCGAAGTTGGCACCAAAGTGAGCATTTTTCAAACTTTTTGGCACTTAAGTGATCCGACAGAAACTTTTGGCACCAAAGTGAGCGCCGTACACAACTTATGACACTGATAGTATACTTAGTTTAATTTTGAGGGTGGTCATAAAATTCAAAAGGTGGCCTACTTCAAATTTGAAAACCGAATTTCGAACCCTTTTCAAGTAAGTTCTATACCTTAACCAGCCTATGCACAATTAAAACTCTCGACTCAACACCTCAGTGACTTCTTTCGTTCTTCCAAGGTGATACCGGATATCACCGTCCTAGTACTTCTAAGGTTCTTATTCAGGACACCGTCTCATATTCAATTCCTTCTGAGAGAATAAATATTTGAGACTTTAATAGTCGACGAAGATCTGAAATTTTTCTTCATACCAATGATGTCTCTAAATCGTCAGAGCAAAAATTATTGTTGCGAGTTCCAAGTCATGCATCGGGTAGTTCAACTCATACAACTTCTGATCTTTGATATTGTTCTTGGTCTTGGTCGGGTTCACAGAGTTTCATTCGCTTGAAATATTGTGACCATTCTCAAATGACTCTTGTGCTCCTTAGCACTCATCGAATACACCAGAATATCCTTGATAGACACGACTACAAACCACTCTAGATATTCTTTGAATACTCGGTTCATCAATCCATAAAAGCAACTGGAGCATTCGTCAACGGTTCAAACTGTATTACCTTACGCCAACAATTCATTACCACAAGATGCTCCTTGAGCCAACTCTTTTCATATACGACATCAAAGTTATACATAAACAACTAGTCAAGTACAACTATAGCCAGTGATTCTTCTTTCTAGAACTTTATTACAACAACTGAAATTCTACAACCTTAACCAAAATTCCATTGCGCTACTTTGATAAAATTACCCCAAAAACGTTCTTCCTTTGATTGGTGCATGGTTGGTTCATTCTTGTCCCCTTCGCCATCCTAGTGGTGTTCTATCTATGGTGCTTTCCCTCTGTCTTGTCCTCTGGCGATGGTGTACACTCCTCCCTATTCTGTAGGACTGTTTAGTCCACCCTCTAGTGCATTCCGCGGCACGAAACCTCTGATCTGACCCATCTGTGGTTGCGGCAGTAATAGTAGCTGTGGTCCTATCTACCTACGTGGACAATTCTTAAACTGGTGGCCGTCCTGGCCACATTTAAAATAAGCTCCCGTCCTAGTATAACATGGAGCTGAACCATGTCTTTTCCCACAGAAACGACACATGTCTTGCAAGATGGGCGTTGATTTTCCAATCCCATTCTTTTTGTTGGAAGTTACAAGATATCTTCCTTCAGTCATGGGTTTCTTCCCAAATTGATTCCCATCTCGATTAGACCCAAACCGCAGTCCAGATGTGGTGGCTCTCTCATTCTGATCTCTCTCGATCATCTAAGCCCTCTCATATAGTTCATTGTAACTTCTTAGATTCAGAGAAACCAATACACTCCTCAAGTTCGACTTGAATCCGTCCTTCAATCTTCTTACTTGGTTTGCTAGATTCTCAATTAATTCAGGAGCATATTGCGATAGTTCAGCGAACTTCGCCTCATATTGGTCGATTGTCATGGAACCTTGGTGAAGACGCTGAAACTCTGCCATCTTCACCTCTCTGGCAGTCTCTAAAAAGTACTTGCCATTGAAAGCCTCAAGGAAGGCGTTCCACTCCTGGATGATACCTTATGGAAATATTGGCCCTCGGGTAGTCCTCCACAAAGTTTTTGCAAGCCCCTCCAATTGGTAAGTTGCAAGGACTACTTTCTTAGTTTCATTGCACATCAGCAATGCAAAAGCTTTTTCCAATTTTTGAACCCATGAAGCAGCAGCTTCGGGATCTCCTATCTCGGTGAATTGAGGTGTGTTCAATTTTAAGAATTGCTCCACCAACTTGTGAATTGGTCTTTCAGCGACCACTATTCCTAATGGACATTCGACGGGTGTGGCAGCAAGTGCAGCGGCAGGTGCTGCAGCAGGGGTGGCCTCAGTGGCGGCGGCAACAACAGTAGTAACGGCGGCCTGAGCAGCGGCTTCAACAGCAGCGGCTTGATTCTACGCTTGCTGATCCATCCGATTTCCCGTAACTTCAAGCACTCGCATGATCCCTTCTATCTTGGGATCACCAGGGGTTGCTACCCCAGCACCAACAGGAGGTGGTACTTCGCCACTAGCGTTAGCCTATGCTGGCATTTTACCGTGGCCTCCTCAGGCATCGACCCTAGTTGGCGTCCCAACCCGAGCTATAGGCCTAACGGTTCGCTTGCTCGGAGTTCTCTACTCCGGCTCACTCATGGTTCAATCTCTACAAATACCTGACTTCCAAATCCACACTGAATTAGAAGATGAGCGATTCACACACGATAAACAATTTTACCAATCAACTACCATTGACATGCACCAAACATAATTTCAAAGGCCTTCCTACTTACTATCCCATATCCAACGCACCTTATCACTCCAACTTCTAACAACCATGCTCTGATACCACAAAAAGGAGATGTCACGCCCCGATTCTCCGAGCACGTGCCCATCCCTCCTTGGTTGATTAAATAGCTATCTCCCAAGATGCATCGCCGACCTATTCATTTAAATACGCATGCGGAAGTATATATAAAATCCCCAAACAACCATTCAATGGGATAGAAAAGCAGGGCAAACTATTTCAAATAAAAAAAAAGCCTTTTTATAAACGAACAGGTTTATATACAATGTCAGGCTGTTTAAAAAATATCGACTTAATAAAAGGGAACTGTTCTATGCCTCCCTAATCAGGTAGGTTCACTAATTCTTTAATCTCCACCTTCCCAGACTTCGAGGCTTCCGGTCCTCCACTAACTTCCTCTATGGACCTAAAATGGTTATTCAATAACCAGTGAGACAATATCTTAGCAAGTTTTACCCCCTAAGACTCGATTAGAAAGCAAATTACGCCATAAAGGCAACCTAAGCACAACATGAGTCAGAGGGCTTACCTTGGCCTCTGTTTCTTCCTACACGTCAGTCAATTCATAAATACTAATAGACATAACACCCAAATCAAACGGATCGAATAATCGATCAATCGACCTCGTCAATTACATGTCATTCAAACCATTTCCCGGTCATTTCAATTCATACTATTCATTTTCCCAAGATAATATATCTAGTCATCGAGCCACATGCATTCTCTAAGGCGACGCACTTAGTCACCGAGTCACGTGCATTCAGCATTCTTTCTCACCTTTTATCATACCCAATAATTTTCCACTCAACATCCTCACTCAATAAACAAACTCAAGGCTCTAGAGGTAGTTTCCATGCGACTTAAGTCGCCATGTAACACTTAGCCCTTAATTACAATAAGCGATAGTCTAAGGTTCTAGAGGTAACCCACACAAAATCTCGCCATCGTGTAGTACTTAGTCCTTGGCCACATATAGCAATAGTGCAAGGCTCTAGAGGTGACTCACACGAGTTCCAATATCATGTAGTACTTAGCTCTTGACCATGCATGACAATACTACAAGACTCTAGAGGTAATTCCCATGCGACTCATGTCGTTATGTAATACTTAGCCATTGGTTACAATAAGCAATAGTATAAGGCTCTAGAGGTAACTCACACGTAGTCTCGCTACCGTGTTTAACCCTTTACCTGCTCACAACCTCTCGGGTTCCCTTCACAAAACCCATATCACCTCAATTCATGCAGATGCCCATACATTTATACTCTCAATTGCATAAATTATCAACTAATTGCACAATTAAACAATCAATAACACATATCCCCTATCAATGGCCATCCTTTGCCACGACCATAAACCTTTACCATAGCACAACCATTGGTGCATCATCACGCATAGGCTCTAGGCATGTCACAAACTAACATATCATAAAAAATGCACAAACCAGCAAGCATTGCACTAACAACACCACAAAATCATAACCGGCCCTAACCAGCAGAAAAGGCCCACTCACACGTCTCCAAGTTTAAATCTAGAAATCTAATCAAACGAGTTCAGAAAATTCTCAAATTTGAATATATTGTAATAGACACATAAACGAATATTTTTCATGTGAACACCTTAGCCCAGATCCTTCTAGATTCAGCCTAGTAAGGGGCTGTTTTTTTGTGTTCCTCGTTTCTGTTTTTGAACAAAAATTCTATTTTTTTGTTCCCGGGAACAAAAAAAGAACAGAAACAAGAAACAAAAAAAAGTTGTTTCTTGTTTCTGGAACAACTTTTTGGGAACAAATTCTCTCTCCACTCTTTTCTCTTCTTCTTCTTCTTCTTCTTCTTCTTCTTCTTCTTTTTTCTTTGGCCGGTCGCCGCCGCCTCAGCCATGGCCGACGACCGGCCGTCGGGGCCGGCGACCTCGCCGGAGCGTCGCCGGTCCCCGGCAAGGCCGAGCGTCGCCGGCCCTTGGCGAGGCTCGGCCTTGCCTTGGCCGGGCAAGCTCGGGCTCGCCTGATCCGGCGAGGCCGAGCTCGCCCGGCCACCGGCGAGGCTCGGCCTCGCCGGCCACCGCCAGGTCGCCGAGCTCGCCTAGCCAAGGCGAGGCCGAGCCTCGCCCAACCACGGCAAGGCTTGGCCTCACCGGGCCGGCGAGCCTCGTCGTGGCCGGGCAAGGCCGCCGGCCCTCGTCGGCCGGTCGCCGCCGCCATGGCCGAGGCCGCCGACCTCGCCAAAAGAAGAAAAAAAGAAAAAGAAAATGAAAGAAAAAAATGAAAAATAAAATAAAAATATTAAAAAATTAAAAGAAACAAAAAAAGAACACAAATTTACCAAACATGTTTCTGTTTTTTTATTTCGAGAATAAGTTTACCAAACGCGTTCTTTTGTTCAAAAACTGTTCCCCTAACAAAATAGTTTTTTCTATTTCTGTTCCCTGGAACAAAAAAAGAACATAAACACAAACAAACGCACCCTAAATATCTCAATCCAGTACCAAAATCTGGTCTGTTTCCAAAAGTCTATTTCCGAAATCAATTTGATTCAAGGTCCAAAACATGTCCATTGGATTTGAAATTTGAATATGTTAAACTAGAAGATATGACAAAGAACTTTTGTGAAGAAACCATTTTAAAATTAGAAATATAAGAGTTGATAAAACCCATAAAATCCTGAAAGGTCATCAATTCCAATGAAAACTGAGGCTCTGTTTGAAAATGACGGAGCCAATATCTCATTCTTTTAAATTATTAAAAATCTTGGGAAAAATATATATTGTAGTTGAGGATATCTAAAACATTTCTCAAGTAGACACCAATGTCAAATTCATAACTCATTTCGATACACAAAAATGGCAAACGACGAGGGTCCAGAACTCCGAACTGCAAATAGTCCGCTTGATTCGACTAATCCATCATCAATTGTACAAATCTCACTAATTAAGTTACACTAATCCATTCTAAGGCTAATTTAACCATCCTAGCTTATCACTAATCCATACTTAAGCTAATCTAACAACCCTTAAGAACAATTAACCTACTAATTAAGGCTTAGTGAGTAAAACTCAACCGTTTAACAATCCGTTCAGATCGAAATGTCGGGAACAAAGCGAGGGTCGCTTTTCTCCAAAGCAAGCCTAGGATCCAAGGCCCAGAAACACGTCAAAATGGGCCAGACACCTTGCTGGAAACCCACAAAACCAGCTTCTATTTTGGCTACAAAAACAGAAGAAAACAACCTAGGTTGGTGCAGTGAGGACAACGGTGGACCGGTGGATGGCTTGGCGGCTTGAAGGGGCGACAGCAATGGCTCACGGTGGCTGGACAGGCTCTGGTTGAGCTCCACAGGCTGCTGGACAGAGGCTGGGACGGTGTGAGAAGGTGAGAAGGGCGAACAGGCATGCAGGTGGCTCGCGCGGGTGGTGGCGCGTGAAACGGCAACGACGTGCGGCAGCGATGGCGTGAGTGGTCCGGCGGCTGCTCCGGCGATGCTGTTGGCTCCCTTGGCTGTTGGCGTGTGAAATGGAGGGGAGAGGGTGGCTTGGACAGCAAGTGAGGAGGAGAGAGGGAAGAGAGAGCAAGTCTTGGTCTTGGTGGGCTCTTCTTGGCCAAGTTTTCCACATTTTTGTCCCCCTTGAGCTTGTCCCCAAGCCAAGGTCCCATTGGTGTCTTTAGGCCACCAAGGCCTCTCTTTACAACATTGAAATGGTTCATTTTGGCTAGGAGGAGGGGGAGTTACGAATTTCCCAAATTTCGGCTTCAATTGGACTCCTCATCTCACTTGATTTAATCTCAATTGGCCCCAATAAATTCAATTGACACCTCAATACTTCAATTGACATTTTTCCTCACCCATGAATCCACCTTACTTCCCAAATTTGCGATAAAAAATAATCCACGGCTTTTTCTGAACAAGAAGTCTTGGGTTGCAGAAAAATTTTCTTAGACTGAGTCGACGCTCCTAGAATTTATTGTGACATGACGTAATCTTCAATTTCTGAAATCGGACTCAAATTGGCGGTTAATTTCACTTCGACACGTTGTTAGCATGACCTAGGCTATCGGGTAGTTTTCAGAACTTTTTAGGGCAAATGACCCGTGGTCGATTTTCTTCGAGCCACAATGAACCTATTCGACACATTGACGACTCTTGGTTGTCGTGAAAATCTCGAGGATTCAAATACGGACACAGGGTACCAAAATGACAAGAAAATCAAACTAGTGATGGTCGACGGGAATTTTTCAATTTAGTGGAGTCACCCACGATCGGCCACACATCTCAGTCGAACCGACCTATCTCTAATCTCTAATCAATTTACGTCTGTGCCGTAATGATGTCGACAGATGAACACGGTCGAGCAGCCGATTCCTGGTCGAATCCTGAAGTCTATTTGCCTTAAAATCCTTAATGGCTTTTCCAGATAGTCTAGTTATCTCAACAGTGATTAGCTCTGAGAACAGCCCTATAAGCGGGTCGATGAAATGCCTGATTTATTGAATTGAAAGCAGAGTCGAAAATCTAGGATGTCACACAATTGCACATGTACATGTAAAAGATCGAACTTTTTACAAATTTGTTATACTTGTCCCTCTATTGCTATGCCCTCATGAAAATTACAATTTAGAAATTAGTGTCCTAATAATACGATCCGATAATAGTTGTAATAGATGGAGTTAGATCCAGATTTTAAACAGAGATAATAAATCTGAATGTTTAGTATGAACGACATATCATTATAAATAAATATGAAAAATATACAAGCGGAGATTGTAAGAAAATCTCATGATTCACTACTAAAGAAACTATAAATGCATAAATAGAGATAACCTCCATTAATCAATTAATGAGTATTGTATGATTTAGAGCTTCAACAACAAATGAGCTCATTGAAACAATCCAGAGCCACAAGTTTAAGTATGACAAGAAACGTAAACATATTACAACAACTTCAACAAGGTAAATCGGCTAGTAAATGCCAAATCTAGTAAGAGAGAGAAAACATAATCATTCAATTTTGCAATTCCGAAAAAGGGGGTAAGTACACTATCAGTGCGAAAACTTGTGTACGACACTCACTTTGATGCCAAAACTTTATTTTGGATCACCTAAGTGCCAAATAGGAGGAAAAACGATCACTTTGGTGCCACTTGTGATAGATTCCGGTTAAAATGATTACGTGACTTTTATATTTAAAAAAAAAATCGACATGGCTTTTAAACGACGTCGTTTTCCGTCCTCCTTAAGAAAACGACGTCATTTTGTCGTCCTAAGTGGATGGCCTGACAAAAATGACGTCGCACAACTCATTTGGGGATTGAAATTAGGGTTTTTTTGTCCGATCCTCACCCAACGCCGACCTAGCTCGCTCAGCCACCGTCGCTCAGCCATCGTCGCTCGGCCTCCGTCGTAGTTGCTTGACTAGGCGAGTGAGGAGAGGCTGAGGTTGTTGCTTGGGCAAGAAGTGACGGGAAGAATAAGAGGCGAGGGCAGAGGAGGAAGACGAAGAAGGGGGTCAAAGGTGGAGAGAGTGAAGACGAGGAGGGCGAGGGAAACAAGGAGGGCGCAGATGGAGATGGCGGATTGGGCTCTGCTTAGGGAGCAGCTGAAGTGGGCCCTTCTGAAGGGGGAAGGAGAAGGAGGAGGAGGACAAGAGCTTGGACTTGTCAACAATGTTGGACAAATCGGAGGCGGAGTTGTGCTGGTGCTGGTGCTGGTGCATTGTTAGTGTCACTGCTAGCTGGTCTTGGTGTTGTTCTTTGGGGAAGAAAACGACGGGAAGCCCATGCCATGCCTTCTCTCTCTCTCTCTCTCTCTCTCACTTACTCAATTTGGGGATTTAGGGTTTTGAATTGGGGGGAAACACCAAATGGCGTCGTTTTGTTGTTTAAATGTTGACTATATTCTCCGGCGAGCCACATCAGCTTCAAAAATTAATAAAAAAGTGCCACGTCGGATTTCTGGCCAACCAGATCGGCGTTGGCACTTAAGTGATTCAAAATAAAGTTTTGGCATCAAAGTGAGCGCCGTACACAAGTTTTGGCACTAATAGTGTACTTATCCCTCGAAAAAGATATTACTTCAACTCTCTCGTCACTTTTGTGAAACTTCAACATGAATTATAGAGCTACGGATGAGAAGGAGCTCTAACTCTCTTGTTGCTTTTGTGGACTTTTGATATGAAGGAGAGATCTACGAAGAAGAAGGAGCTACAACTTTCTTGCTATTTTTGTGGAGCTTTGACATGAACGAAAGAATTACAAAAAAAGCAGTGAAGCTTCAATATGAACCGGACATACAGAGGAGGTGACAGAGAGAGTAGTTTTCTTTTAGAAATCTCATTGCCCATTATTTTTTTTTCAAAAATTAGAAAGATTCTTTTCAAGTTTGAATTTGTTCATTTAAAATCTGCGATCTTCTACTTCATTTTTATTACTTATTATTATTTTTTATTTTTTCCATGTATTATTTATTTATTTTCTATTTCTTGTTTATTCCCTTTCATTGTTCCCTAATAATAAAAATTATTAAATAATAAACTATACTAATATACCCAAAAATGTAATAGATGTGTATATGCTAACTATATATTTATTCAAATATTATTAAATTTAATTATTATTTTAATTTTATTAATTTAAGAAGTTTATTATTCTACAAAAATTGTTTTTATATCATGAATGCAAAAATCCCATCTACCTTTATCCCATTTTCCTTGTGGGATATTTTTATCCAAGCTATATTCCTTTTATATTAGGCTTTATCCTATTTTGCATAGAAACCAAACACAAGACTATCTTAAATTTTATTCTAACTATGGGAAAATTGTCCAAAACGTTCTAGATCTATTGTACTTTTGCCAACTCAGTTTTAAACACTTTAATTGTGTTAATTGAGTCATAAACCTTTTCATGTTTTGTCAATTGAGTTTATTGGCTAATTTTAGCCAGAAATCGCTAACGTAGATGCTATTCATGCCATATAGGACGGCTAGCATTACGCGAACAGTTTTTAATAATATTTTTTCAAATTTTTTCAAATTTATTTGAAGTTTTGAATTTATTTTCTTTCTTTTTCCTTCTTTAATTTTTTTTCTTTTCTTTTTTTAAGGGTTTGCAGGGGGCCATGAGGTCTCCCCCAATGGTTGGCAAGGGTTTGCAGCCCTCACTCGGAGCTTGGCCAGCGAGGGCAGCAAGCCCTTGCTAGTCATGGCAAAGGTCGTGGGCCTTGCCCTACTCTGAGCGAGGGCCATGAGCCCTTGCCAGCCATTAGGCGATGGTCGCGACCCTTGCCTAGCTATGGGTGAGGGCAGTGAGTGGCCAACGGGGTCATCGGGCCTTGATGGGTGGCTAGTGGGCCCTTAACACAAAAAAAAAAGTAATGAAGAAAAAGAAAAAGGAAGAAAATAAAATAAGAAAGAAAAATATAAAAATATAAAAAATATAAAATTATTATTAAAAATTATTCACGTTAGTGTCGGCTGTCTTATATGACAAGGCCATCATCCGTGTTAGTAGTTTCTAGTTAAAATTGATTGGATCAAATCAATTGGCGAAATGTGAAAAATGTTTAGGACTCAATTGATGCATATGATTGAATTGATAAAAGTAAAATAGATTTATAATTTTTTGGACAATTTTTTCTCCTGACTAGCAAAGGTAGCTTTACAAAGTAACATTTCCTCAAGTACTCAACGGCTTTGGACAATCAAAGCAACCATAAATTTTGTACTTAGCTAGATATGGAAACAAGAATCTTCTCAGACAACCATTGGCTTATCAATTATTTAATTCTCCTAACTAACCAAGGTAGCTTTATAGGGTAACATTTCCTCAAGTACTTGCCGGCTTTGGGCTATCAAAACTACCATAAATGTTGTACTGACCTAGATATGGAAACAAGAAACTTCCTAAATAAACGTTGGCGTATCCATTATCTAATTCCTTGACTAAAGTTATTAATTCCTTGCGAATCTACTCCGAATAGAATCAGATCCTTTTGGATAAAAACTAGTCCAGTAATTGATTGGTCGATTTCAGCTTCCGCATATATACAGCCACATCTCTATCGGTGTACGTTCATTCACAACTCTCACATTTTCTTTATTTTCCCAAAATCCTAGTCTTATAAACTACAGAGTCCAAGACTACCTAGCGTGTCGACGGTACTTCGATTGCCGCCACGATGACGAGTTTTGCCACCTTGGCCTATGCCCTACTTCTCCCGGCACTAGTCATCTTACACAATTTCATCAAACATTTTTGGTGCAAAAGCGTCGTAGGAAAATCCAAGCCGTTCCCACTCCCTCCAGGGCCCGCCCCGTGGCCTGTGGTCGGCTGCGCCCCTGAGATGCTCCGGAACAAGCCCGCAGGCCGGTGGATCCTTCGTTGGATGGAGGAGATGGACACCAAAATTGCGTGCTTTCGCATAGGGAACACGAACGTCATCCCTGTAACCGACCCGAAGATCGCCCGGGAGTTCCTCAAGAATCAAGATGCTACATTCATGTCGAGGCCACTCTCGATGGCAGCCTGGGCATTCAGTGGCGGCTACATGACTGCTGTCATGTCGCCCTATGGGGAGCAGTGGAAGAAGATGAGGCGAGTCCTCACGTCGGAGATCATATGCCCCGCACGACACAAGTGGCTCCATGACAAGAGGGCTGAGGAAGCCGATAACCTCTTGAAGCATGTCTTCAACCAATGCAAAAGCCTAGGGCAAGTGAACTTGAGGCACATAACAAGGCACTATTGTGGAAATGTGATAAGAAGGTTGGTGTTCAACAAGAGGTACTTTGGCAAGGGAAGGCAAGATGGAGGACCAACCATTGATGAAGAACAACATGTGGATGCACTGTTCAAGGCACTAAACTATCTCTACGCATTCTGTGTTTCCGATTATTTTCCATTCTTGGTCGGGCTTGACCTTGATGGGCATGAGAAGGTTGTGAAAGATTGCACGAGGACTTTTAGGAGGTTGCATGACCCCATCATAAACGAGAGAATCAAACAATGGAGGGACAATTTGAGTTCGGAGGGTAATGGAAAAGAGCCTCAAGACTTGTTGGATGTTCTTATTATGCTTAAAGACTCAAAAGGGAAGCCATTGCTAACGCCACATGAAATCAAAGCACAGGCTACGGTTAAAAATCCATTCTTTCCTCTTGTATATTTCCATTTATTGTCATCTTTTAAGGTTAGAAAGAAAACTATAGGAGGTTATATATTTGGTCAAGACGACTTTGTTGTTAAATTGTACAAATAGAGCCTTATCCTTACAACTGCACAAACAAATCCTAAAGAAAGACTTCGCTACGTATAAAATTACCTATTCCGTATGTAGTCAATATCTAGAAGTCCTAATGTCAATGTGGTTACACTTATCTCAAAAGCTCTTTAAGAAAGATTTCCCTATAGTCAGAACACTTTTACACCTACCCTTTCATTTGCATATTGTGGTTATAAATTAGATTTTAAAGTTAACTTAAGATGCATACGTTTCTGTAATCTTGTATGTGTAAGGAAATGTTGATGGCCGCGGTGGACAATCCATCAAATGCAGTGGAATGGGCAATGGCCGAGATGATAAATCGGCCTGAACTCCTTAAGAAAGCCAAAGAAGAAATTAATAGAATTGTGGGAAAGGAGAGATTAGTCCAAGAGTCAGATATCCCCCAGCTCAATTACGTCAAGGCATGCGCTAGGGAGGCCTTCAGGCTCCACCCGATTGCTCCCTTCAATGTCCCGCACGTTGCCCTGTCCGACGCAGTCGTGGCCGGCTACCACATCCCCAAGGGCAGCCACATCCTCGTGAGCCGGATGGGTCTTGGCAGGAACCCTGAAGTGTGGGACGAACCCACCAAGTTCAAGCCAGAGAGGCACATCATGGGTGATGCTGTGGAAGTCGTGCTCACGGAACCCGACCTGCGGTTCATTTCCTTCAGCAGGGGCCGGCGCGGTTGCATTGCCGCGCAGCTTGGGACAACGATGACCGTTATGCTCCTTGCCAGGCTGATTCAGGGGTTTAACTGGAGTACACCCCCAATATTTACAGCATCAATCTTAATGAATCAAGAAATGACTTGTCCCTCGCCGAGCCATTGGTTCTTCAAGCTGAGCCACGCTTGCCAAACTATCTCTATCTAACATAATGCGACTTTGGTATGTTTTACCATGTCACATCTCAGATACCATCCTATCAATAAAAATATATTCTGGACTTTTTAAGAAATATATTGTGGAAGCAGACTCATTTTAAACGTTTCATACATCATATAATTCAAAAAAAAAAATGAAAAGATATGAGGCGTAACTATGTTGCCAGCCCCCCTTGGGTAAATTCCTACTCATGCACCGTCGGTGGTGACATAGTGGTATGAGAGTCAATATCTCATAACGCGAGGCAATAGGGTCAAAACCTCGTGCGGCAGAAGTGAATGCATCTTACCTTGTGCATGTGGATTCGAGACACCTAATACCCCCATTGAAGTGTCAGGATCGCTGCACAATCATAAGGATGTAAAGTGTAAAAGCGATAAAAAGAAATCGAGATATAGTTATTACTTCACATCTTTTTGTAACATTTTTTTAACTAAAAGAGAAAGAGATTATATATACTTAAAAGTTATTCATGAGTCTAAACCCAAACTACTAATGAAATATAGGTCCAAAATATAAAAACCGTCTAGCTTTTAGGTGGTGTCGTCCCCTGGGACTCCGATTAGGGCAGCCCTTAACTCTGGTGCCTTCTTGTCGTTGTGAAGTATGAACCACATCCTTATAAGAACCTACCCCGTTGTGGGTGAGTTGGTTTAGGCGTACGTTACCCCGGGAACCCCCGCTGGGCAGGGTTCGATTCCCCAGCTCGTTTCGTTGCGCGACTTAAGTGGGACGCCGTGGGAGGTGGGTCCCCACACTAGTGCCTCCCGTGGTTTACGCTGAGCGCTGTCGGCTGTGAGGCAGTTTCACGGTTACAGAAAAAAAAGAAGAAGAAAAAACCACATCCTTATAAGAAGAGCTTTGACAACAAATTCAATAAACCTCATGTACTTTTAGATCATCGGTGGTGCTGGGCAATCGCGATCAAATATTTTAAAACGGGTGAGACTCTTGTAATAACGTCAATGGGAGTAATCACGCAACCCGTCCATCCCGTGTTAAAGAGGACGAAAAATTGATATAATGGGAATCAAAGTACAGGGCGTGTTTGGACATGAAGATAAAGAGGCGCTGCCCCGAGGAATAGCTAGCACGTAATCCATCCAGAACCAAACCCTCTGCCTCTCGTAGACCCTCGGTTTGACCTCCCGCTTTACCTCGTCAACGACTTCACTGAAGTGGCCAAATCTGGGCGGGGATATCCCAGCGGCTCTCGCACACCCGAACACGTCCTTCCTCGATCTCTCCACTTCTTCATCAACCATCACTGTCGTTTTCGTCGAGGGTTGTTCCACGGTCGTCATGTCATCGAAGATGGGGGGGAGAGAGAGAGTTGAATGAGCGTTCGCAGAAGGGTTAGAGAACATGACGAGCACTGCAACGAGTGACCAGCGAGTGACTGCAAAGAGGACTTCAGATTGAATTGGGAGCATCTCTCTCGTGTTAGGTTATGTTGGAGGATTTACATGGTATTTGTGCATATTTAGGGTTTTAACTTCTAAGTAGCTGACATATAGAGAAGAAAATCTGCCCAATGATCATTTAAACCCTATCCTCTATGTGCCACTTGATGTTTTTGCCTAGTCTTGTTTCGTATGGTTCATTTTTTTTCTCTCTCTCTCTGCCTAGTTGATCAGTCCCTGGACAGAGCGACTTTGTGTTTAAAACGATTATGTTTTATTGAACTGGCGAGCTTTTGTTTTAATGTCACTGTGAAAGAAATTCAGCATTAGTTGCTGATGTCTCGTTAAATTCGTGCTTGCTGCAAATTTGCTCTCATTCGATTGCTGGTTCTCTTGTTGAGATGTTCATGATGTCTTTTCTATTTTGGGGCTGGTGAAATGCTTATAGCTGGAGTTTAGGCTGCTGAGTGGCTCCGATTGCTTGTTCTTCCTGTTGATGCTGGATATCCTAGGGTTGGTCATTCACTCGGGTTCCTTAGAATGCTTTAAAAGATTATTAGTACCCTGTATTGAAGACCCGGATCAACCATAATTGTGAAAAATGAAGGCGGTGGTGGAGGTTGATGCTAGCTACATTTACTGTTTCAGGGGCAAAATGCGGAGTGCGTACTATTGGAGTATAGCTCTCCCAACCCATCAAGTGATGACTGGATTGGAGTATTTTCTCCTGCGAATTTCAGGTGATTAGATGGCTCAACATTGTTTGCCCAATATTATATGGCTCTTGCGTATTATGAAAATTATACACTCATGTTTCGCCGGAATTGATCTTGCAATGATATCTTCTACCGAAAGTTGTTCTTCAATTATTATCGAGAGAGACGGATTTTGTGATGATTTTAGATAGAAAATATCATAATTGGTCAAGAAATTACTACAAATTTTACTTCGAATAGAACTGTATACAAATTATGCCAAAAATTAATTGGCAACGGAGTTTAAAAATACAACTACTTCTACAAAAATATGTGTACACAATTGAATAAAAGGCAAAATATAAGTACGACTTTCATAATTGGAGTTCTATTTAGCAAAATAATATGAAACTTTTCAAATTATACCAATATAGATATGTAGAATCATAAATAGTATTTCATGGATTTTTAAAACTTAATCTTTTAAATGTTTTAAGTTTTGAAAGAAAAGTTGCATGTAAGAAAATATATCTTATATAGCCTTGATATTGCAAACTTTGTATGTACCTCAATTAAAGTGTTTTCTGTGCGTGGATCGATTCTTTCCTTTACTTAGAACTCAATTTCCTCTTATTGTTGCATCAGAATAATATATCGCAAGTAAATATTTTACTTATTTTAAAAACCGTTGAAGAAAGTGATCCGGTTTTTATGAAATATGAATGTTTAAGAATGTTCCGTTATTGGCAAAAAAATGACGGAGCCGTTAGCATAGCATTTCCCTATATTCTATTAATGAAATTTTTATAAATTGTAATTATTTTATTCAAGTGATCCAATTCAGTGAGCAAAAGCATATATAAGTTTATATTTAGTTATAGTTATCTTTTAATACAATTATTACGTTCGTGCTACAACCTTCTTTCTCACTAATAAAATAAATATCTTATCGCATTGAACTTAGCCAAAAATCCTTTAATTTGGTTACGTAACTAGACACCAACCCACATATTGCGCCAGAATAATATAAAATAAGAACGAAATTGTATATCCAAAAGAAATAATTAAAATAGACTTATTACGAAGACAAATGAACAAAAAGAAGATATATTTAACTAAATTTGAATTATCCAGTACCCTGGTTACGATCGTTTTTAAATTAGTACTCCAATTTTTGGAAGGAATAACTATTAGTATCAATTTGAGAAATTATACCTCTGATCACGCCATTAGTTAACTAACAAAATACAATCAAGTATAAATTAACATGACAAGCAACTGAGCAAGTAGTTAACATGTAGTCTCATTTCGGTTCCAAGGCTTCGAATGGGAGGGAGTCGTAAGAAAATGCATGCTTTAGGGAACTTAATTAGCGATTATAATACACATTAGAGGCTATATTTACACCACCAGTCAAGAAGTTCTGCTCAGATATGCTCGGAAATCTATCTGTTGATCTCCTAGATTTCTACATGGACTTGCCAGGTTAACTGAGTTATTATTATGTGTCATCTAGTTTAAAAATTTCACAGTAAAAATTTGACGGAAATATGTATACTAGTTTGGGGTTATTGGTGACAAAAAATTAATTTTGGATAAATTTGTCACAAGTATACTGGTTTACTTTTTTTAGTGATCCAAAAATTAATTTAATATAAATCTGTCATAAGTGTACCGATTTGAGATTTTTTTGTAATAATAACCCAAAACAAAATCAAGTTCCACCTTCCACAAAATCAAAATTTGACTCGCATTAAAGGGCACCCCAGATTTCAACAAATCAAAATTATCCAAACCGATCGATTTCATACACAGTTGAAAAAGAGGAAGTCGCCCATGCAGCTTCCTCTCTCTCCCTCAATTGCTCGGCTTTCTGGCGCTCATTCTCTTTCCCTTATTTACTTCTATTCTTTACGTCTCTCTCTCTCTCTCTCTCTCTCTCTCTCTCTTCCTTCATTCTCTTTCTTTCCTTCGTTTTCTTATGCCCTCATTTTCTTCGTGCATGTCACCCATGTTCCCCTCCTTTTGACTAAGCTCTCCCGTCTCTCTTTCTTTTTCCTCAATTATTATGTTTCCTGTTGATGTTGTGACGATGTCTCTTTTGTTTATAGTAAGAATTAGCATCAAAGAGCACAAACTGCTGCAGCAAGAAGTTGATTCTGATTCAAGATCGGCCTTTTAAGTTCTAACTAGTAGGTTCAATTTAGCCGAATGTGAATTGATATGCTTGGCCTTTAGTAACTAGTCCTATAGCCGTCTTGGATATTTGGGCAGTTATTATTCATGTGAGCTAATGTTGTTGCTTGAGTAGTTCGTTAACTAATCCTGTAACTGTCTTGGATATTTGCTGATGAGTTTGGCTCCCTAGCTTAGCTTGATGGAGAAATGAATTTAATTTACCCGTTAAAAAAATTGTATTTGGGACTAGTTGGAAATGGATTCTTGAAAAACAAATCGATACTCGAATGATCAAATACCGAAAAAACAATGCAGAAACAGGCCTAGGAAACATGTAATACCGATCAAAAGACATATCATGAAGATAGACATACCTTGTTTGCCACAAATTAAGTGCCCGTTGCAATCTTAGAGGAATTGATTGAAACCCTTATAGTTCCGCTTTTCGAGAGAGTCCACTATTTTATTATTATAATAATAATAAGAACGTACTGTCCTATTTTCTGCAGTTTTATTCTTACGTTTCCTTTTTCCTTTTTCTTTTTATATATAACAGTTAATTTTTACTGAAAAAACAACTGCTCTTCCTCTTTCATGGGCTCTTCCTTTATGGGCTGGGTTTGGCCTAACATAGGTGGATGGGCCTGGCTTGACCCATCAAATAAAAAACCCATCATTTCACACTTACACATAGTGGGCCAAACATAACTTTTTCTTCACTTCTCTGCAACGTTCATACTAGTAAATAATCCGTGCAACCGATATACTTCGAGAACTCATTGTCATACATCTGTTATGAATATATAGTAACTCAAAATGGACAACACTTTTTTGAGTAGATATAGTATGCAGTACCTCAAATCGATTAATCACATTTATATTTCTTTCGATTTCTTTTTAATAATGATATATTGTATTCACAATTATGGACACAAGAGGAGTGCCAAAACTTGACACAAAGGGACACTTAAGTGTCAAAACTTACGAAAGTGACACTTAAATGCCAAAATTAGAGTAAAATAGATTAATTAAGTGCCAACGGTGAGATAATCTAGCCAAAAATGTTAATGTGGCAATTTTCCGGCCCGGCTTAGTGCAAAACAACATCGTTTTGCACGCTAATGTGGCTAAACGGTGCCAAAACGACTTCGTTTTGGCGTGACGTGGTAAATAATTAATATAATAATTAATTTAATTTAATTTAAAACAAATATTTTTAAAGAAAAAAAGAAGAGAAAAGAAGGAGGACGGGGGAGGCAACCGACGGCCGAGGGCTCGCCCTCGTCGCTACCGCCGCCTCCCCGCCATCACCGAAAAGGTGGGGGAGGGTCGGCCGGGGTCACCGAGCCCTAGCTAGGGGCCAACGACCATAGCCGACGCGGCGAGAGCTCCGCGTGCCCTTGCCCAAATCTTGGGCGGGGTCGCGCCCTCCCCTGATCCAACGAGGGTCGTCGGCCCTCGCCCGGTTGGGCCAAGGGCCCCCGTCGGTTGTGGGCCGCCCTAGCCAATGCAAACTTTCCAATTGGAATGGATTGAAAAGTTATCTAAGTTGGAGAAGTTGAGCTGGGGCCTTTCAGATTTTCTAGTTTTGTCAACAGAATTGGGTTGCCTACCTCCACTTAGAGAACTCACTTTAACTACCATGGACAATTTTAACTCAGTAGTTGTTAGGACCACAATTTTCCAACTTGAAAAATCTATCCATATTGTGTCTTCATAGCTCTCCACTAAGGGAAATTCAATTGGATGGGCTTGAAATATTGAGAAATTTAAGTGTGAGAGAATGTGAGTTTCTCGAGCGATTGTCAATAATTTCATCAAGCTTGAGGAAGTTTTATAAAATTGAAATTTTAGATTGCCCTAAGCTACTTCAAATTCAATTTCCCAGTACAATGGAATCATTAGTGTGTGATGGCCTGAATTTTCAGAATTTGTTTTCGATTAAATAAATCGAACATTTCATCGACGCGCCGGTAGTGCCATTTTCTGAGCTGATAACTTATGAGATAACTAGACTATTTGAGGAAGTCAGTAAGGAATTTAAATGCAATGGACTTGAAAATTCGACTAGGAATCGACCGCTCGACCGTGTCAATCTGCAATGGTCATTATGGCACCGTCAAAAATCGATTAGAGAGAGGTCGATTCGATGGAGGTATGTGATTAGTGTGTGGGTGATTCCACCTAATTGCAAAATTTCTGTCGAATGGCACTAGACCGATTTTTCCGTCATTTCTGCACCCGGTGTCCGTATTTGAAACCTCGAGATTTTCACGACAACCGAGAGTCGCCAATGTGTCGAAGATGTACAATGTGGCTCGAAAATAATCGACTACGGGTCAATTGCACTAAAAATTCCTAAAAGCTATCCGATAGACTAGGTCACGCTAAAATCGCGTCGATTGAAATTAACCTCGAGTTTGAACCCGATTTTAGAAATTGAAAGTTCTTACGTCGTGTTACAAATCATTTCGAACGTCAACTTATCCTCCGAAGAATTTTCGGAGATTTCGAGATTTTTACAGAAAATCAATTCGGACGTTGCGGAAAAATAATGGAAATTCGGATGGGCTAAGTCGAAGAAAATTTGGACTTCCGAGCCGAGCCTTTGGGTGTTGGGAACTTGTAGAAAATTTGTGGGCTTCATCTTCATCAAATTTGGACCTCAATTTGGAGAGATTGGAAATGAAATTTGAGTTCGAACTTAGTTAAATTCGGAGCTTCAATAGGAGGTGCAACATTTGGTTTTAAGTTGGATTATTTATGGATATTAAGGCAAGAAAGAATTAAGGGACATGTGTTTAATTAAAGGGATAGAATTTGCTTACTTTGGGCCCCCATCAACAGCTTCCTCTGCACGCTCAGCCTCTCCCTCTCTTATCCCATCGACGCCGACTCCATCAACTTCTGTTTTACTTTCATTTTCCTTCATTTCATCCCTCCATCCTCGTGTCTTCTTTGTGCTGTCTCAATTCCCCCGCTCACACGCCCACGTAGCTTTCCACCGAAGACCCACACCACCACTGAACTCTCTTCTTGCCACATGTCCAAGTATCTAGCTCCCTCGGTCAACCAAAGAAAACCCCCAAGCAAAGTTGACCCCAATCTGCCAGCATCGTCCATGAATCCGCCCCCAACGTTGTCTTCTCCACCGCTTGTGTCTTCAATTCCCAGCCTAGTCCACGTCTCCTCCATCCACGAAGACCGAAGCCCACCAAATTTCCTCTCCCGCGCGGCTTCAGTCCACCGAAGCGCTGCCAGCTGCCCACTTGAAGAAACTGCTGCTCTAACGTTGCCTCGTGTCTTTAGCCCACGAAGCCGAGCCTCTACATCGATTGAAATCAGCGAAGTCTTCATCTTGCTCGATCGCTTCAGCCGCCTCCACGCGTGGTCTTCTCCAGCAACGTCGGTCTTCATTTCTCGAAGCCCATCTTCACGCAAGCCAGCCCATGAAGTTCAGCAATCCAGTCCGCAATTTCAACCAAAGAAGCCAGCCCATTAATTGAGCTCTTCAGCCCGCGAGTCCAGCCCAAATTTCAGCCCAATAGCTTCTCCAAAGTTTAGCCCACAGGTTCAGAAGCCCAAGCCTGCAAAGCAAGCCCAGCCCAACTCATTAACAAATCTCAGTTTGGGCTAAGATTTGTTGGGCCGATTTTAGGCCCGGTTCAAGCCCGTTGGCGCCACCGCAATCTCAAGTTTCAGCCGCCGTCGCGCCGTCATCGCGGTGAACCGGTTCTCGCTTTAAACCAGTAAGTTTATCCACTAAACTCTTCTTAGTAGGCTAATGACGTTTAAGGAGTGTTTAGTTTAATTTAATTAGGAATTAGTTGGTTAGTTAAATTAGATTAGCAATTTAATTATTCAATTATGCATGTTAGGTGGTTAGAATGGTTTAGTTAAGGCCTAGATAAATCGTATTATTTATCTAGATTGGTCCGGGAATTTTCCGGGCCCGTTTCGATATTTAATTTAGTGATTTTGGCTTAAGTCAGTATTTTTAGAATTTAAATTGATTTATTTAATCAATTTCCGTAATTATTTAATTAATTATTTATTTTTCCTGAAATTAGGCCGGGATAGCCGGAGACCGAATTTCGTGCTGATTGCAGTGGTGTAGTCAATTTCTGCAATATAGTGTTAATTTATGCAAATTGAGTGCTAATTGGAATTTTGAATATTTAATTCTAAAAATTGTGAATTTCAATATTTATTCAGAAAATCTCGGGTGTTGGATTTTAACACCGGAAATGGTTTTATATACTATATAAAATAGTGGGATTTAAAATTGGAACATATCACATTTTTTGGGTCGAATTGACCGTGTATCCACACATGACTATTTTTGACGTGTATTTTTAATACGAAAAAAATAGGGCAGGATCACTATTTAAGTTGAGGTATTTGAGTGCAAAGCACGGTGTCCTCGGCCAAGATTGAGTGGTTGTGTGTTGGTTAAGAGAACTCGTCCCAGGCTGTTAAGCTGGACGTTACCCCTATATGGGACGCCCCTAGACAACGGGAAGCCGGTCGCAATAGATTCTGGACCTGTGCTCCTTCGAGAAAGCCGTCTAATGGAGACGTTGTTGTGCTCAATGGGGTGAGACGATGTCTGGCTATGCCAGAAGACCGTCGAACAGAGAGTAGGCCGTGTTATATGCCGAGATCAAACTAGGAACGCATGATTAATTGAGTGAATGTGTCGGATTATGGGACAAAATTGTGTGGCACGGTATGAGATGTGTCATAACGATTTGGCCCTATAATCAGGACCCCTATGCTTATTTGAGAATTGAGTGTGGCGTTCCAGTGAATTGAGCTTGATTGTTGCTCATGCTTTTGTGGCTGTCTGTAATATAAATTGTACTGACCTGCAGGGTGAATCTGAAACGAGGTAAGTCTCTGTGGATGTGTGATTAGGACGCTTCTTGACGTATTTCCCTCCTAATCGGGGTTTAGAGCGTGAACTCGCTGAGATTTATATCTCACCCCGTCATGGGCTAAATTTTCAAGGTCGTCGAGTGGAGGACTTGGAGCCGAGAGGAGGTGATCTGAAGTGTAGGTCAGTTAGAACCGCTTCTTTTTGGAAAGCCAGTCTTTGTAGTCTTTTGGTCATAGACCTTGTACATGACTCAATGTGAATATAAAGGTGTGTTTTATTGGTGAATTTGTTGTCTTGCTTTTCTATCCCAAGCTATTAATGTCAGGGGATTTATTATTTGCTTTCGCATGTGCAATAAAATAAAAAGGGTCTGCGACTAGTTCTGGGAAGTCGCAAATTCTATCAACCAGAGAGGGATGGGCACAGTTCTGGGAAGTCGCAAATTCTATCAACCGAGAGAGGGATAGGCACGCGCTCGAGGATCGGGGCGTGACATAGAGGAACTTCGAGTTGCCTACGGTGATTCCCTGGGATGGTTGCGTGGTTTATCAAACTTGAAGAAGTTAAAGGCTTTGCGGATCTACTAATGCAATGGGCTACCGGTTGTTGAGGGCCTTGAGGAATTGGAGCTTTTGGGTCTTTTTGTATCTTTCTAGGTGTGGATCGTTGGAAAGGTTGACTGATGTATTCGACTCAAAGATGCCAAATGAATGCATGATAGAAGTATGGGGTTGCATAAAACTAAGTAGTTATAAGGGTACTTACCAGGGTTACAAAGAGATGATTCTTGTCATGACGAGAATGACATTCAACGAAGTGCGCCTTCCTTCTACCCTTCACTTATTTTTCAAATTTTCATTTTTCAGAAACGCATGTAGTAGGTATCACATTTCCTCATTTTCGCTTGTTCCGTTTGCTTCCTTGTTTCTCTATCTATCTCTCCCTTGCATGTCTTAATTCATACTATTTTATATAAATCTATGGATTTTGGTTAGGTCTGTGTAAAAGAAACATTCATTATTTTATTGTCTGAACTTAATTTTGTAATCGAATTTTTTAATGTGTCAACCATCCAATGGTGAGTATATAAATTGTTTCTTACATGACAGTGGGTTTACTAAATATCATTTACATAACTAAACAATGATTATATTAATATTTCACCAAGCAAAGATAAAAATCACGCTCTCTAGACATATCCTTTAGAGTTTAAAGTAAACTAATAAATAATATAAAAACAAATATACAGTTTATGTATTATGAAAGATTTGAAGTGGTACTTATTAGGTGAGCTATGAGAAAAGGAAAAATAGTGAAAAAAGGTATACCATAAACAGAGCTTATATGCAATACCCACTAGTCAACAATGTTCTACTTATCGAGCTATGCCTAGTAAAGTGTAACTGTATGGTTTGCAGACACCTTAGAAAGGCAAGCATGCAAAATAGTACAACTCTCTCATTTATCTAAACTTCAAATATTGCTTGATATTCATTTTTTTTTTTCTTGTCTAAGGTGTAACTGTATGGTTTGCAGACACCTTAGAAGGCAAGCATGCAAAATAGTACAACTCTCTCATTTGTCAAAACTTCAAATATTGCTTGATATTCATTTTTTTTCTTGTCTAAGGTTTATTAAACAGAGAAATTCGTGAAAAAAAAAAAAAAAGAAAATGCCTGTACAAAACATATAATTCATGATATCACGTACATCTTGATCTAATCAAATGGCGGAACGTATGTTTTTTTCTTTTTTCCTGATAGCTAAATCTAACAAGAGCGAAATATGAAGTAGCCAATAAATTGTTGGTGAAATATCTACGTAGTTAATAGATATATAATCATTCTACTTCCAAATAATTGGATAATTATGTTGAGTTCATCAAGTCCTTTCATATGGATATTTGCCGGAAATTAATAAAGCTATGGATTTTGACAGATCTGCCAGCACTCGTTTGGATAATTAATTTTCAACATGATGTGTAAACCAAGGTGTATAATGTACACCTTGGTTTACGCATGATCCATAAATAAAATAAAATATGCATTGTACCTTAACTATGATATGAAGCATTGGAATGGTCGGACTTCAAAGCAGATGGATTGGATAAGAAGACTGATTCATTTTTTTTCATGTGCTAGGAAGATGCAAGGGAAACAGATGCAGAAGAATCAGTGATGGAGACCAATAAGTATTATTCTCAGAACTTGCCATTGACTATAGGTTTTCTATGGCCTCCAGAACCTGACACTGAGCTCGACTCTACAAGTAAGTCACTGCTGTTAAAATGAATATACTGTCATCCTGTCACACAAATTAACATCTGTTAGCTTATCAACGTACAAAAACTAACAGGAATTGAACTAATCTTTGGATGTTCTGCTGCTATTTTGGATATAATATCATCTATTAGCTCCCCTCAATAGTACAAACTATTCTTGCAGGCTTGAATAATTCCCAAGTTCCTCCACGAACCACATCTTCGGATGTTTCCAGAAGTTCATGCTCAATTCTATAAGCAAAAGGTGACTGATTCTAGCAATGGAGAGATGAATGAATTCGCAATGTGATCGAGTTTGGGAATCTTGTGAAATTACCAAAAGTAATGGAGCTTGCTCTAAGGACATGTCCCCCCTCTCCCAGGTCCATCACAAGAGAAATTTGTGCGTTCGGTTCCTGTTTATATATATATATGCTGTAAGAAATCATATTTAAGCAGTTAAAAGAAGAAGACGACCTAATTCTCCAGATAACCCAGTATTTCAGAGTCAGTTGCGGTGATTGTTATCAATTTTTTGGTCATATACAGCAAGGCACTGTTTCTGTATCCATTTTTGGTGGATCAATGGTTCTATCAAAGTAGCTCAAATAACTAAAAAATGCCAAAATACGAAAAAAATAAAAATAAAATGAACGAAACAATCTAGCTGGAAATAGACTGTATCTGGGCTGTTGATCATTAGCTCACAGTGCAAATGAACTTGAAAAGAAAAAGGACGGCGAAATAAGAAAGTGGTGATGGCAAGCCTCTTGACAAAACTCTTCTCCTTTTGCAGATGTGGAGGAGAGATCTATTCCTATGTGCTACCGATCGGGTTCGCAGGAAGTGGATTTTTGGACTTCACGGGATGAAGCAGGCTTCTGAGGGACTAGTTTTCGGGTTGGTTACGCTGAAGCTATGGTGGAATGGTTTCCATATGCAATATACAGAGAGCTAGGAATGACTTGCTGCATAATTAAGTTGCTCCTCCAGTTGACGTTGGGATGAAGTCCCTTGTGTTTGCAGTAAGATTTAGCATTGAAGGGTGCATAAGCTGCTGCAGCAAAAAGTCAATTCTGATTTGGCATTTGCCAAGGGGATTGGTATGCCTGGCCTTTAATAAATAGTCCTGTAACTGTTTCGGATATTTGGGCAGTTAGTGTTCACGTTCTAGTTGGAGCTAAGATTGTTGCTTGAGTAGTGTGCTAATAATATTGTTAGGTTTTGGTAAATTATATTGAGTCGACAATTTGATGGAGATCTTTGATTAACCAACTTTGAGGATGGCAAGTCTCAATTTTTTTCCCCCGGTAGGTCTCAAGTTTGAAAAGCTGGAATTCAATGTATTTAGGTTTCATTGATTCACTAAACATTGATTGTTGCCACAAAAATGATTGTGGTGACCTGCTAATTATCACCACAAAAACGAAACATCTCGATTAACTAAGCAATAACTCAATTGGTTTGGAAGAGATTTATGCTAGTGATTGTAGAGAGCTGGACGGTGAACGGTGGAGATCGGACCATTTGAGAAAAGTCAGGGTTGGGATCAAATCGTTGAATTCCGCCTAAACGGATTAGGAAGGATTTTTTTTTTTTTGGTCGGTGGAGGGTGACATCGTGAACGTCGATTAATATCGTGATCAAACGGTCCCAAATTGAAACAATCTGATCCAAAGGCGGCGAATGACGACGGGCTTAACTTCCTCGGCAAGTTTTGCACGCTAAGGACGCGACCACGCATTTTCAAAAGTTTATTAATATAGACCAGATCATAATTGATGAAGCTTTAGACTAGCAAGGGCAAGTGGTTGACCTCATGCTATTTCCGTCGGATCGTCATCTCACAACTTCCTCTACCATTCATTAAATAAACAACCTCATAACAATGACTCAATACAATGATCTCATGTCTCTGATAGAGAGGCCAGCAACATCATGTCCTATTTTTTTATCAATTAGGATCTCACCTGCGTTCTTCAAATCCATCACGAGCTTATTAAACTCATCTAACTGGTCTATGGTGGAAGTACACTCAGAATATTGAAACTGAAACATTATCTTCAACATATATGACAATTATTTAAACCCTTTCTCATATAAAGAGCCCAAATTTTCCTCATAATGCTGCAACATATCTCTCCCCCACCACTTTTATTAGAATTTCATCCGATGGTATCAACATGATTATACTTTTTACCCTCTCCATTAGCGCATCTTTATTGGCATCTTTTATCATTTCGGCAACTAAGCCTTGCCATCCAATGTCTCATCTCGCTTCGCCGTCCGAGTTGTTTCTCCCCTTAAATTTTCGAATTTCTACTTTGCTCTTAACATAGTTGCAATGACAAAATTTTCGAACAACAATCATATGAGCAAAAATCCCAAATCAAATCCAGAAAGATCCTAAACTGAGCTCGATACTAAGGCTCTGTTCGTTTTGCGAAAATAATTTCCGAGAAAACGTTTTCCGGATTTTCCGGCATTCATTTCATGGAAAATGAAATTCCTTGGGGAAAATGTTTTCCATGAAAGGAAAAAAGTCTTCTAAATTAGGGGAAAATATTTTCTACTTTTCCTCACTTGATTTCTATTATCTTACACCTCTAAAATCTTCACTTCTTCCTCTCCCTTCTTCTTCTTTTCTTTTTTTTTTATTCGAATTATTTTTAATTTTCTTTTTCTTTTTTAATTCGAATTATTTTTAATTTCCTTTTTTCTTTTCTATTTCTTTTCTTTTTTTCTTTTTTTCTTTTCTTTTCTTTTCTTTTCTTTTTTTTTCTTTTCTTTGTTTCCCATCTTCTTCTTTCTTGACTAGTCGTCGGCTGTTGCCGAGCGATCCTCAAGCTCGTCGATCTCAAGCTCGCACTCATCGATCTGGCGAGCCTCGAGCTGATGCTCGCGCCGCTAACTGGGCGGACGGCTCGCCCGTGGCCGATTGCCCCGTGGCCGATTGCCCCCTGGGCCGATAGCGCGCGTGGCCGGCGACCAGCCAAGAAAGAAGGAGATGAAAAACAAAGAAAAAAATGAAAAAAATTAATAATAGATTTTAAAAATTAAAAATAATTAAAAATCAAATTTTAAAAATATGAAAAATCCATTTTAAAAATAAAATAAATAAAAAGAGTATATGGAGGAAAAGATTTTCCTTACCGAACAAATAAAAATATTTTCCACTTCATTTTCGGGTTTCATCGTAACACCTAAAATAATTACATTTTCCTAAAAAATGACTTCTTGGAAAATATTTTCTAGAAATGCCACATTTTTCGCAAAACGAATGGAGCCTAATTGTTGTAATATTAATGTGGAAACTAATCGAATCCTATTATTAAATCAAAACGCGAGAACGAAATAACAATATTGACACCTAAATTTTGGCAACCCGTTTAGTCATTTATCCCATTAAAAATTAGGGGTTAATTTTATCCCTGAAAAAAATAGTTAATTGCATAGCATATAGTTTTAGGTGCATTTATTTTTAATTTGCATTTTTTGCATTTAGCATTGGACCGACGGCGAGCATATTCGGATAGGATTTTTCACGTATTCAGGTAATATACTCCGAGGGATATATTCTTGGGTAGAAAAGAAATTTTCGGATGGAATATTTGAAAATACAAATAGGAATATTACGCGGGGTGCAAGGATATATTCAAGAGATTATGCACAAGCAAAATTGGAAGTAAAATATTTCATCAAAATTTAATTCCCTCTCCTACATAATGTGTTGTGCGCGTACGATAAAAGGGGGCCACACATTGAATATACGGCCATATTTTTGGGGGGCTTCGAACACAATTAAAAGAGAGGAAAGAGAGCTTCGGTCTAGGGTTTCTCTCCGTTCGAAAAAGTAAAAAAAAAAAGACAAAAGCAAAAAGGCAGCAGAAGGTGTACAGAGGGAGGGAGAGAGAAGAAGAAGAAGAGAAAAAAGAAGAGGAAGAAGGAGTCGGTCACCGCGCCCCCTGCTCCGCCTGCCACCGCCGCTCGAGCTCCCTCGCGAAGCCAGCAGCCGCGACCCAGCGTTGACGCCCACCTTGCTGCCTCGCCGCTGTCCTTCTGCCCGACGCCTGCTGAAGCTGCGACGACCCTGACGCCCGCTGCTGCTCCGTCTGCCACGTGCCGCTCCGCCAGCCTCGCGACGCCGGCAGATCTGAGCCGCCGACCCCGACGCCTCTGCTTGCTGTCGCAGTAGCCGCCCACGACGCCCGCTGCCACCCCTGATTTGTCCACCGGCCATCGTCGCGCCAACCCACGACGACCCGTGACAACCGCTGCAGCGAAGCAGCAGCGCCGCGCGACCCAGCGCCAACGCCCAGCAGCACCGTCGGAGCCCGAGCGTCGCACCTCTGCAACTCGCGACCCAGCCGATTCCGAGCCGGCCCACCGCGCCTCCTCTGTTGCTGCGCCTCTGACCACCCGAGCACCAGACTCCGTGACGCTCACACCTCCGCCAGAGCCAGACCCGAACCGGATCTCAGACCCTTCCGCCCTGGCGATGTTGCAGCCCTCCGCGCGATCTCTGTCGGTCTCTGCTGCAGCCGAGCAGCCCTTTGCCTGCGATGCCCTTGCACGCCGTCCCGAGTTTGCTTCCCATCCAAGTGACGCTGCTGTAGCACCCACGACCAGCTGCTTGTAACTGCATCCACCAGCCGCCGGTCTGCACCTGCTGCCGGAGCTCCGACGATTAATCCCTTGGCGACCCGAGCGACGGCCGGCTCCCCCTTGGAGAACCACGAACCGTGCCTGGAAAAGAAGAAAAAATAGGAAAAAACAAAAAAGAAAAAGGGAAAATTAGGTAGTTTTTTTTATTGTTTTTTTCCTTTTTATCTCTTTTTTTAGTGAAATTGTTCAACACGGAATAGCCCCTTTAAATTAGGGATTTATAGTCCGATTTTCGTGCCCGAAATCTGACTCATAATCCCTCAAAAAAATCGACAATCTGATCTCACGCCCGAGATTCGATTCGCAATTTAATTTTAAAATTGACCGACCCGATCTCATGCGCGAGATATGGTTCGTCAATTTTTGGATATCAATCCTATCCTGTCTGATTTGCCGTGGTGTTGGTTGAATTAATTTTATCTTCGTAAAAGAAAAAAACCCAAAAAGTTTGAATTAGGATTAGGTCTTTTTATTATCTTGCATATTTAGAATAGGGATTTTATTTTGAATCATGAAAAAGAAAACAAAAAAAGAAAGTGCATTCATTTATGATGTTAGTTTTTTTATTTGAATTGCATGTTTAATTTTAATTTCGAATTTCATAAAAAAAGAAGAAAAAATTAGAATTAGGGCATTCTTTGCACGTCATGGCATATTAGAATAAATTACATGTTTTATTTTAAGTTTAGATTGATTTTTGCATCTTAGGTTAGAGCTTGCTAGGTTAAGATAATATCTTAGTTTAAATTAGAATTTAGTCTGACCTGATTCTTAATATAAGCTAGATAGAATCTTAATCTAGATAGTTATGTTTTGCATTTTCCTTAATTTCGAATTTCATGAAAAAATAAAATTTGTCTTAGGATAAACTAGTTGCAATTTCTAGGATAGATTGCATTTTTTATAATAGAAAAATCATGTGCACGTCATATAGAATTAGGCCCATGAAATGCACGTTATTTTGGTGATTGTTATTAGGTTCATTTAATTATAACTTCCTCCTCATTAGAGTTAGGTCATTTGATGAATTTAGATTGCACATTTAATTATTGCATTTCTTTGGAAATTAGTTTACTTATGTCATATAGTTTAGGTCATATTGCAATGTCATATCATTGCATGTTAGATTAGTAGCATTGCATTGCATGATTCTCATTAAATAAATGAAAACAAAAAATTGAGAGATGGAGTGTTAATTAGAGATCATATCTAGGACTGTTGATGTGAATTCTGATTTAACATTGCAGATGCTTTCGTTGCTTTGAGGTAAGTTTTGCAATTTATTCACTGCTTTATCTAGGTGTTAAATTGATGATTTGCGCACCTGCATGATCACCTCACATGTTAGGGAAGTGAATTAAAATCAATTCAAGCTGGTTGCCAAACATTTTTTCAAAATAAAATAGAAAGGTACCGAAAAGGCATTAAAGAAATCTAGCGTAATCAAGTCCCCGAACTCACAATCTCTGGTTTGTAGAAGTAAAGTAGTTCTCCCGTTACTTTACTTGGGTTTCTAATCGACCTACCAAAAAATATATTAGTGGCGACTCCTAATTGAAAAATCATTTGCATGTTAAGAACTTGAACCTAAGTTGCATATTGGTATGGGCTTGGGAAAACCCGAGCTAAATTTAGACTTAGTAATAAATTAGCTTAATTTGAACCTAAGTCGCGAATTGGTATGGGCTTGGGAAAACCCGAGCTAAATTTAGACTTAGTAATCCATTAGCTTAATTTTAGGTGGTGCACCCGAAAGATTAGGTCGCGACAAACAAGATAAATCAACAAGGAACAATAAGGAACGCAAGAAGTCCCAATGTGGATATCTACTTTATAGGGAGATAGGTTGCAAATAATCCACTAATCAATCGAATGAATATAAAGTACAATAGCTCACATATTCAAGCGCTTATGAACCTTAGATTCCACCTTATGGAGAATTACAGTTTGAAACACCCGTATCTCCGGAAAGAGAACGAGGATGTAAACTTTTTGCGCAAAAAACGATCACCGTGTGTTCCTCTTCCTCTCCGCGTGGCTAGAAGGATAACTCCACCTTTTTCTTATCTTTTTGCGTTGCTGCGGCTGAAGGGATGAGAAAATTAGAACCCACGCCTTTTAATTTTATTTCCTTCGACAAATCTACTGAACCCCACAAGTATGTGTGTGTGTGTGTGTCTCTCTCTATATATATATATATATATATGAGAGCATCTTGTTCTTCTTTTGTACGGCCAAAAGAAGTCCCTCCTCCATATGCGATATAAACGAAGAGCCCAAGAAGTCGAATCGGTCAAGTATAAATACTCTTCCTCGAACAGCAAACAAAATCAAATTTTCCAAAGCCCAAAAGACCAAATTTGACTTGGACTAAAGCGCACACCAAATTTGAACAAATCAAAATCCTTTAAGGTCTTGTATACATCTTAAATTCGAGATATAATTTAACAACAAAGCAGGTCGCTAAGGTACTAGGAAAGATCTAGCATCAGTGGGCACAAGTTGCTGCAGCAAAAAGTTGATCCCCAGCTTAGTTTGATGAAGAAATGAATTTAACTTACCCGTTGGAAGACTAACTCATCTTTTCCTGTTCTAGGATGATGAGATGGAGAAAAATCGGAAAATAAAAAATGGAAAAAGACAGCATTGATTATTCCGTAAGCATATTACGATGTATCTGTAAGTCCCTGGGGTTTTTTTTTTTAAGTGAGAATTCTTCGCTGGTAGACAGAAGAAGTACATTGTCTTGCAGGATAATGCAGACGTGGAGTCAGAAAAAACTAAATGGATCTCTATGCATGTGACACGGCCCACGGACGGAGCATGATTCAAGAACCATTCGTGATCGGCCGTGTCACGCACGATGGGCTACTCGAGAACAGCCCACGGTCGACCCATGAGCAGAACGAGCGAAAGGCCCATGCGCAATCCATGAATGACCCATGAACAATGTTCGGCCAGCCCGCAAGCAACCCGTGACCGTTCAGTTGATTGCGTGTCAGATGGACCTACAGCTCCGATCTTGCTTCTGACACACGCGCATGGTCTGCGCCCAAGGCCTGACAAGCGCGACCCATGGACTTCCCAAGGGCCTGCCGTGTGCAGCCATCGAGCAGCCTACGAGTAGCCTTGTAATGATCATACGGATTTGAAATAGACCGTTGGATCGGAGGGACGATCAATGGCTGAGATGCGACCCACTCTTGTATAAATAGGGATCCCTCTCCCACTTTGTAATTGTTTGTTCACAAGTGAATATACACTCTCTTTGCCCATCCGATTCTTGTGTTCGAGCGTGTGTGTGTAGGCTGACTTGGGATCACCGATCCTAAGGCCGCACGGTGATCCTAAGGCCGCACGGTGTTTGATCGACCGGAATTGATCAACCCGTAACAAGTGGTATCGAGCCTTCGTTCCAAACACAATGGCCGATCCTCGTGTTGATGCTCCGGTCGTTCAAAGCGATGAGCGTGAAGATCGTGGGCGTCAAGCCAAGAGGACCACCCGGTCGAAGAAGGCCCGTGCTGCCTCGTGTGCGAGGGATCCGAAGGGAGACCTGGAGAACCGAATGACGGCCATGGAGGAGACTGTCACGGACGTCCAGGTGCTAGTGGACGACCTGCATCAGGCCGTCGAAGGAGCGGAAGCCGGTAGGGAGGAGTTCTTGGCCGAAGTGCAAGAACTCCAAGCCGGCATGGGAGAGCTCCGTGTCGAGGTGCAAGGATCCTTCATGCACAAGCTGCAGTAGCGGGACGAGACATGGGAGGCCGCGATGGCGGCCATGCATGCGGAAATGGCTGAGATGAAAGGCAAGCTCGCTGAGCTTGAAGCAGCACGAGTGAATGGGGTGGTCACTGTGCAATCCCGTGCCAATGCACCCAAGCCGAAGGAGTTCAAGGGCTCCCGAGTGGCAAAGGACGTGGACAACTTCCTATGGTACATGGAACGATACTTCCAAACCATGGGAATGACTGACGACATGATCCGGGTGAACACCGCAGCCATGTATTTAGCTGATGATGCGCTGCTATGGTGGAGACGTCGGTCGGATGGTAGGGATGGCGATCCTATCGTGACTTGGGCTCGGTTTGTCGAGGAATTTCGGCGGACCTACTACCCCGCGTATGCGGAGGAGGAAGCCCACGAAGAACTCAAGCGCCTAGAGCAGAAAGGCGGAGTTCGTGACTATGTGAAGCGGTTCTCGGAGCTACTTGCTCCAAATCCCATCCATGTCCGAGACAGAGGCATTCCACCAGTTCATGAGCGGACTCAAACCATGGATCAAACAGGAGCTCAAACGGTGCAACGCCACAGACCTCTCCACTGCTACTTCTGTGGCCGAGTCCCTTGTGATAAGCCGGTATCCGCCGTCAAGCTCCGACCTTCGACCGAGGGAAAGGGCCACGGTGGGGGAGACCGAGGCCGGTTCCCTCGTCCGAATGCCGCAAGACCGCCTTCGGAGCCCTCACAGAATCAACCCGAGTCGAGCCACGGGGGATACCAACGCAAGGTATGCACATACAAGTGCTTCTTTTGTGACGGTCCCCATATGGCCCAGGATTGTCCGAAGAGAGGGAAGTTGGCGGCCTTGTGCAAGGAGGACAAGCCGCGGGAGGAGGCGCGGTTAGGATCGTTGTGGATCCTTGGGGCGATCAAGGCCAAGAACGCCAAGGAACCTAAGGGAATGATGTTTGTAGATGTGAAGATCAGGGGTACCACAATGAGCGCACTCGTGGATATCGGGGCATCCGATTTGTTCATATTTAAAGAGGCCGCGAAGAAGCTGCATCTTCCGGTCGAGGCAAATGATGCCGGTTGGCTCAAAATGGTGAATTCTAAGGAAGTCTTGACCGGTGGTGTGGTGAGGAATGTGGAGTTCCACCTCGGTCCATGGACCAGCCAGGAAGACATTGAGGTAATCCCTCTCGACGACTATGATTTCATACTTGATCTGGGATTCCTTGACCGGATCAATGCGGGCATCATGCCCTTCGCGGATTGCATATGTATCCTAGACAAGCAATGCCAATGCATGGTCCCGATTTACCGCGAATCGGGACGCGATAGAAAGATGCTATCGGCCATGCAGCTGTCTAAAGGGCTGAAGAAGGGCGTGGTGACCTTCTTGGCGGCATTGAAGGAGGAGGGCGCGGAAGAGAATGAGATACCGGAAGAGGCGTCCCAAGTCCTCGACGCCTTCCAAGATGTGATGCCGCCCGAGTTGCCCAAGAAGCCGCCTCCTCGGAGAGAAGTCGATCATCGGATCGAGCTAGTGCCCAATGCTCGACCACCGGCCATGGATCCCTATCATATGGCCCCGCCCGTTCGGTGCTCCGGTCTTGTTCCAAAAGAAACATGATGGATCCCTCCGCATGTGTATCGACTACCGAGCATTGAACAAGCTGACCGTCAAGAATAAGTATCCGATCCCTCTTATAGCCGACTTGTTCGATCAACTCGGAGAAGCCCATTGGTTCTCCAAGCTCGACCTGCAATCGGGATACTATCAAGTACGGATTGCCGAGAGGGATGAGCCAAAGACAAAGCATGTGTGACCCGCTACGGATCCTACGAGTTCCTCGTCATGCCATTTGGCTTGACCAATGCGCCGGCTACATTTTGCACACTCATGAACAAGGTACTGGATCCGTTCCTTGATTGGTTTGTTGTGGTCTACCTTGATGACATTGTTATATATAGCCAAACGCTAGAGGAGCATGTCGAGCATTTGAGTCGAGTTTTTTGGACCCTTAGAGAAAACGACTTGTATGTAAAGCGTGAGAAATGTGCCTTTGCACAAAGAGAAATCCCGTTCCTTGGGCACATCGTCGGGGGTGGACGTGTGCGAATGGACGCTGCGAAGATCCGCACCATCGCTGATTGGGAGCCACCAACCAAAGTGACTGAGCTGAGATCCTTTCTCGGTCTCACAAACTATTATCGGCGTTTCATTCGGGAATATTCGCGTCTCACCGTACCACTCACGGACATGTTGAAGAAAGAAAGGCTGTGGGAGTGGACGGACCGGTGTCAAGAGACATTCGAGTGGTTGAAGCAGCCATGATCGAGGAGCCGGTGCTGGTGCTGGTGCTGCCTGACTTCGCCAAACCATACAAGGTAGAGACTGATGCCTCCGACTTTGCCATCGGTGGTGTCTTGATGCAGGAAGGTCATCCGGTGGCCTTCGAGTCCCGAACGTTGAATGATGTTGAGCGGCGATACACGGTCCAAGAGAAGGAGATGACTGCGGTGGTGCATTGCCTTCGTACCTGGAGGCACTATCTCTTGGGATCCCGGTTTGTCGTGAGGACCGACAATGTGGCTACGAGCTACTTCCAAACTCAGAAGAAGCTCAGCCCAAAACAAGCTCGGTGGGAAGACTTCCTGGCCAAGTTTGATTATGCGCTGGAATACAAGCTCGGAAAATCCAATTCCGTGGTCGACGCCTTAAGTAGGAAGTTCGAGTTGAACAATGTGGTGAGCCGGCCTGACTGCCCATGGGTTGATCGTATCAAGGAGGGGCTAAAGCATGATCGAACATCCCAAGCTCTCTTTCGATATGCCCAAGAAGGCTTGACGAGGAGATTTTGGCTCGAGGATGGCCTCCTATACACTAAAGGACGGCGACTCTATGTGCCGCTCCATGGGAAACTTCGAAAGGAAGTCCTACGAGAGTGCCATGACTCCAAATGGGCGGGACATCCGAGAATCCACTGCACCATGGCACTCGTCGAGGATCAATACTATTGGCCGCATATGCGGGACGATGTGGAAGCTTATGTGCGAACATGTCTTGTTTGCCAACAAGACAAGATAGAGCAACGGTCCCCCGCGGGACTCCTTGAGCCGTTGCCTATACCGGAACGTCCATGGGAGAGAGTCTCCATGGACTTCATTGTGAATTTGCCAAAGTCCGAAGGGTGTCGGACACTCATGGTTGTGGTGGATCGCCTATCCAAATATGCGACGTTCGTGCCAAAGAATGAAGGATTGCCCAGCCGAGGAAGCCGCCAAGCTATTCCTCATGCACGTCGTCAAGTATTGGGGTGTTCCACGCATGATCGTGAGCGATCGCGACCCTCGATTCACCGGCCGGTTTTGGACCGAGCTCTTCAAGTTGCTGGGGACGAGCCTCAACCTTTCCACCAGCATGCATCCCCAAACCGACGGACAGACGGAGCGGGTGAATGCATTGCTGGAAATCTATCTTCGGCACTATGTGAGCAACACGCGGGTAGTGAATTGGGCCCGGCTGATCGACGTGGCCCAATTTTCTTACAACCTGCAGCGGAGCAAGTCCACAAACCAAAGCCCGTTCAAGATCGTGATCGGGCAGCAACCGCTCACTCCAAGCGCAATCGCCTCCGGGTACCGAGGGAGCAGTCCGTTCGCGTACAAGCTCGCCAAAGAATGGGACGAACATGCTGACTTGGTGCGAGCGTGTCTGAATAGAGCCACAAAACGCACGAAGAAATGGGCTGACAAAAAGCGATGGCATGTGGAGTTTCAAGTCGGGGACTTGGTGCTAGCCAAATTGCACCTCATCCTTCGATATAGGGACGTAAACAAAGGGCTAATCCGTCGCTATGAAGGCCCTTTCCGAGTGATACGGCGGATCGGGAAGGTGGCGTACAAGCTGGACTTGCCGTCCAAGCTCAAGTTACACCCCGTGTTCCACGTGAGCATGCTGAAGCCGTTCCATGCGGACGAGGATGATCCGGATCGGAGCACATCACACCGAGCGCCTCTTGGGATGAAAACCTCCTATGATTGTGATGTTGAGTGCATCATGGCCGATTGGATCATACGGAAGAAATATCGGGCACCAAGGAAGGAATACCTCGTCCGGTGGAGGGGCCTTCCCGAGAGTGAAGCAAGTTGGGAACCCTCCGAGGGCCTGTGGCAGTTCAAGAAGCACATCAAAGCCTTCCATGCCGCAGACGTGACGAGGGCGTCGCCAAAATGGGTGGGGAGAATGACACGGCCCATGGACGGAGCATGATCCAAGAACCGTTCGTGATTGGCCGTGTCACGCACGATGGGCTACTCGAGAACAGCCCACGGTCGACCCATGAGCAGAACGAGCGAAAGGCCCATGCGCAATCCATGAAAGACCCATGAACGATGTTCGGCCAGCCCGCGAGCAACCCGTGACCGTTCGGTTGATTGCGTGTCAGACGGACCTACAACCCCGATCTTGCTTCTGACACACGCGCATGGTCCGCCCAAGGCCTGACGAGCACGACCCATGGACTTCCCAAGGGCTGCCGTGTGCAGCCATCGAGCAGCCTACGAGTAGCCTTGTAATGATCATACGGATTTGAAATAGACCGTTGGATCGGAGGGACGATCAACGGCTGAGATGCGACCCACTCTTGTATAAATAGGGATCCCTCTCCCACTTTGTAATTGTTCGTTCACAAGTGAATATACACTCTCTTTGCCCATCCGATTCTTGTGTTCAAGCGTGTGTGTGTAGGCTAACTTGGGATCACCGATCCTAAGGCCACACGGTGTTTGATCGACCGGAATTGATCAACCCGTGACACATGCATTATGGTTAAGGGAATGAAAGCTAAATTGATGGCTCCAAGAGAATACTCTCCTTGATAAACTCAATCGCAAGGAATTTCAGTTTGCGTGTGGATCTACTCTGCTTTGAGGATTTGCTAACTGTCTATTCGTTGAGGTAAGTCATTTCCGTAGTGAATATCAAATTGCTTGCCGCATGGAAGCATCGTCAAGATTCTCGACAACTTAGATAGTAGTTTCCAATGCATATATTACTTTCTTCTCAAAGTGTGGCACTCTGCAAATACAGGACCAGGGCAGCGTTAGTCAATGTCTTGGTGCCAGTGGGGCTGGCAGGTGACTAGTTAGCTATTATTAGTAGTTGTCTTTACTAAATGATTGAAATCGAAAGAATTAGCCTTATATGGCAACGATTTCGCCTGGATCTGCGCGTCAGATTTCACCTTTTTTTAATGCCGTTAGGAGTCATTTTTTTACTGAATTGACAATGAAAACAATGCAATTCTCCAACTAATTTTGTTAATCCAATGCTTTAGAGTCGGTTTGTCACTGTTATCTATTGGGTGGTCACACAGACTAAGCTACTAGTTTTATCCGGGTAAATGAATGATTACACCAAAATTTCCCAAATAACTGAAGGGTGCAAAAAACCAAGAGAAGAAAGGAAACAAAGACAAGTAGAAGTAGGCAATTTTAGCATGTCCCAAACGCTGATCATTTAATCAATCTTGCACGAGCGCTTCCAAAATCCGTCATGATTACTAATAGGAGAAAACATTTGTCTTTCTTTTGTGAAGTGGACAAAACTGATGGTAGAAGAGACTAATTAGATGATATCTGCAAGCAATTCTACTTTCTTCTAGGATGAGATTTTAGCGGCAGAAGCAAAGGGCACAGACTACTTGACTATGTCATCTCAATTCTCAAGAGTCTTACATTGAGCATTCACTTGAGTTTACGTAGTTTGTGTCGGTATATCGTCCATTCAAACACATGCTGTTTTTGCAGGTGTACCCGGTGTATCTTTGGATGTATGCAAATGTGTTCTGGTCGCGAGACTTGGATTACACAGGACCGGCAGAGTCTTTTGAGGCTGAGTGGGGAAAGAGGTCCCTGAACAATCATGCCAAGTCACTCATAAGTCGATTCGAGGGCAGGAAGACTCTGCTTGAAGCTACATTCATCAAGTTTGGAAAGCCATGGTAATCTGGTTCTCTTACTGGTTGTTTCAAAGTTGCAATAGAACTTTCAGAGTCGTCTTGGCTGCAGTAGAGAGACAATCACCAGAAACAGGCAAGTTTCTTGAAGCAAGAAAATGCTCGTCAGATTAAGGATGGCATGTTTGTGAACATTTATAACTCAATCTATTGAAGTTTACCCGATGCTGACAATATTGAGTTGAGGAAGTCTTCGTTTCTAGTTCTTTCAGTAGATGTTGTGCCCTGTTGCATAAATTGACATTTGAAGAAGAGTGGATCAATATGATAAAGAGTCTAATTAGTAGGAATAAGCTTTGTTGATGTGCGAACCGAGTAGATCCTCAACTGAATTGTAATCGACCCAAATGCTTTGAATGGTTCACACCGCCAAAAGATCAAGCGGTCGGAGGTTTGTCCGCCGAGAATCTTGAATGCCCAAGCCAATAAATTTTTCCAATGCCCGAGTCAATGAATTGTATTAGAGAGCTGCAAGGTGAACTTCCTCCTCAAACGGGAAATCTATCGTTTCTGTATATCCTAGATTTATCACGAACTAATATACTAATATATGCAGTGCCACGAGGATAATAAAAGCAGTATGACAATCAATTCCCTGAAGTTCGAACCATTTGTGTGTTCAATTGATATCCTTGCGGTTAGTTCCGGATGTCAATTACCTCACTAGTTGATTTGAGTCCATCTACTGGATTTGTACGAGATTTTGTTTATTCAAATGAGGAACGGAGTCACAATATGAGCAGATCGAAGAGACGGGAAGAAAGGATGGCGGACACAAAGGTGCAAGAAGGGATGATGAACCCCTACACAAATCAAAATGAGCGGTGCAGATTGGACCATTTGAGGAAAAGCAAGGGGTGGGATCAATTCATAAGATTCTGCCGAAAAGGACCAGGGGAGATGGGCAGCAAGAAAGAGCCACATCGTGAACGTCGGTTGATATCGGGACCAACGGTCTAGATTGGACCATTTGAGGAAAAGCAAGGGGTGGGATCAGTTCATAAGATTCTGCCGAAAAGCACCAGGGGAGATGGGCAGCAAGAAAGGGCCACATCGTGAACGTCGGTTAATATCGGGACCAACGGTCTAGATTGAAATAATCTGGTCTAAAGGTGGGGGGAAATAAATACAGACGGTTTAACTTCCTCGGTAAGTTAGTCATCCCAGTTGTCAACTATCTGGATAGATAAAGCACGAGTAACATGCAATTTCTTTATAGGCAACTTCGTACGAGGAGATGATGTGTAGGGATTCTGAAGCTTCTCCCAGGCGATCTGGGTTCTTCCCTACTGCATGGTAGTTCCCTTTCGATTCGATAGCACCGAAGCTGATTTGAATCGCAACACCTACAGCAATCTTCCTTAACATCCCCTTTCTCTTCACGTAAACCTTTCTCTTGCCTCTTCGACCCCTGTCTCCACCTCCTCGGTTGCATCGCCCAAAACAAAAATCTCCAAACCGCTTCTTTTCCCTCATGCCGTTACTCTCAAATCAATCGCCAACCGAAACCCTAAATTCGTCAATATAAGTTCATTTGCCCCTTTGCGACCACAATTCTATATCCTTCCCGCGTCTTCGCCAAAACCCTAATCATTGAGATTCCATTCCCCTAACAAACCATTCTGGCCGCAACTCTCTAACCATCCCTAGCCAGTCTAATTATTGCCTAATCTCATTGGCATATCTATACCTCACTATCGTCTTTCGTGTCCCTCTCTTGCTTGGCTTTTCCCTGTTCTCCTAATGCAAAGGTCTGGTAGTCCTTTTTAGCTCGAATCGTCTTGTCGACTAACCTCGTACTTGGTCGAGGGGAGGAAAGGGCGCCATCTGATCTTTGTCGCGTCAACAACCCATTCCACATATTCGCCATCAATTGAGAACAACAATCTTTTTCCTTGAAAGGAAAAGTGCCCCGCCGAGGCTTCAATGCTGAGGTAGCCCACTCTTTATTTTCTTGTGACCTATACCAACAAGTGAATTATGACTGTAAGATATTTGAGGACAGTAGATTAGAGGCGTTGTGTAGAAGCTTGGGTAATCTATGGTCCGAGGATGATGTGATAGATGTAAAGGAAGGAATTTTTTAAGAAAAACTGACAGAATGCCGATTAACTTTGTTTGGCAAACTCTACTCTTGCCCGAACGTGAACTTACAGGCCTTTCTTAATACTATGAAAAGGGCATGCAAGACGAAGAATGTAGCCTGCACCTTACTAGAACCAGGGTTCTTTTCATTTTCCTTCAAGTCCGAAGCTGAAAAGCAAAAAGTACTAGACTCCGGACCGTGGTCTTTCTCAAGTAACCTCCTTGTGCTTCAACAATGCAATCCAGATATTCTTGAAATATGTTATGACTTCACTCATTACCCCTTTTAGGTGCACTTGTATGGCCTTTCATTTGGCAGAGTGACAAAAGAAGCAGTCAAAGAAATAGCATTCAAGATTGGTGAAGTTATAGATGTGAAACTGGAAGCCAGAGGAAACAACACCTATAAAGTTGGCAAAGCCAGGATTAATCTCCATCTGGGTACCCCCACTTAAAACAGTGTAGTCATTAACCTGGGAAGCAAAAAATTGTGGATAGAATTCAAATATGAGCGACTCCCGCACTACTGCTACTCTTGTGAAAGAATTGGGGCATTATGCCACTGCATGCAAAGAAATACCATATGAAACCAGAAGGCTGGAGGATGACTTACCAAGTAACTTCGGGAATTGGCTACGTGCTGAAGTCAAGGAACTCAGCCCTTATGGAAAAGTTTTTTTTATGGGAAACAAGTTGCACTCCTTGAAGATCCAGATATTGTACCAAAATCCCCTCTTGCTGTAGAAACCAGTGCAGATTAGCATGTGAAAAACGTTAGTGAGCAGCCTATTCTACCCATACAAAGTTAGCAATTTCCGACGGAGGCTAGGAAACAAAAGGCTGATCCTCTCCACTCTTCCCTAGCCATAACTATAAGGGCGAGAAAAGGAACACATAAGAGAGATAGCAAAACTGCCTTGATGAGGAATCTATGATGATTATCTATAATGAACAGCTGAAAGCACAAGACCAAGAGAAACAACAACGGACAGCAATTGAAAGAACCCAAAACAGGGCAAAACCAGAAGCACCAAGCTTCCTACATCAAAAAAAGGGAAGAGATTTTGTCCTTATGGGCACAATCCTCAAAGTCATCAGCAACCGATAAACTACAACTAGTGGAAATTCCTATTACTGAGGAGGAGAATTCCACACACTGGGCTTTGGTGGCTACCCCTAATAAGCCACCGGGTCATCCATGAAATTACTTAGTTGGGCTCACCCCTGACAATTCGAGCTCTAAGGGTCCTCGTGACTTAGGAAAAGCCCAATGTAATCTTTCTAATGGAGACTAAAAACCAAGAGCAGATGGTGCAGCGATTGAGAAGAAGACTGAAGTATCAACATAGCTTTTTGGTGAATCTAGAAGCTATTTCAGGGGTTTGGCTATTTTTTGGGATGACATGGTTACCATAGCTGTGGATTCGTATTCGGCGTACCTTATAAATGCGCAGTGCCGACTTCACGACAATAGGCAGCTTATGAGACTCACTTTCCTACACGCCCCAACAGATTTTAATAACAGAGTACTCTTATGGGAGGAATTACAAAGAGTAAGTATCTTAAATCATCTATCTTGGCTGTGTATAGGAGATTTTAATGAAGTTTTGTACCATTGGGAAAAAGTGGGGAAGAGGATGGCAGAAAATTTTCGTCTTACAGCCTTCCAAGATTTTTTACATGCATGTTCTTATATGAGGATGTAGACTCTTGGCGCCAAAAAAAAAAAAAAAAAAAGTTAAACTGCGTGTTCCTCTTCCTCCGCGGCTAAAAGGAGAACTCCACCTTTTTATCTTTGCTTTTCTGAGTCCATTTTTCTTCCAACGACAAATCTACCGACCCCACAAGTGAGAATATATAAAAGAACAAAAGAAGACCCTCCTTTATACACAATATGAACAGAGAGGCTAAGTTGTCAAACCAGTTAAATTTAGATCACCGTCTCCAACATAAAACAAAATCAAGTTCCCCCACCCAAGATATCCAAATTTGACTCGGACCAAAGCGCATACCGAATTTGAACAAATCAAAATCCTCCAACTGGCTCGATTTCATACGCAGTTCAAACAGAGAAAGCGCCCATGTATCTTCCTCTCTCTCTCTCTCTCTCTCTCTCTCTCTAAGCAGCAACGCTCACTCCTTTCTTCTTCCCTTTTCCTCTCTTGCTTTCGGGCGCTTACTCTCTCCTTTGTTTTGTTCTATTCTTTCCGACGTTTCCGTCTCACTCTCTCTTTTATCCCAGTCTTTCCTTTGTCTTCTTATGCCTCATTTTCTTCTTCTTTGTCCCACATGTTCCCCTCCTTTTGACTAAACTTTCCCCTTTCTCTCTCTCTCTTTTTTCCTCACTAGACAGTGATTAGCGAACGAAGTTGCAGACCAATTTCTCCATCAGCTTCATTTTTCAATCTTTTCTGAGGGCTCGTTGACACAGGTTAAGTTGAAACAGGTGCTTTTGTTTTAGTAGTGTCTAGAGATGGCGGCAACTTGTAGTTCATGAGGGTGACGCTGCATGAATCAAAGCGGATACTGGAGTGGGACCCTCCATAGCATCGGGTGACCAAGTGCCCAGTGAAGCAATAGTTGTGATATCAAAAAAGAGCAAGGGATGCCTTAAAATACTCCACTAAACTCAGGATGCTTTCAGAGGCGAAAGGCCATGGGGAGATACCGTCTGTGATCCATGGATCTCCGATCGGGAAACCGTATCCAAGCTCCGTGGCTAGTCTGCGCTTTTTGGACTTTTCAAACTTAGCGAACTGACTTACTAATTCTCAATGCCCTTTCCTCTAGGGTTTGTATCACACCATTTTCAGATTTTTGTTTTAAGGGGCTGTTTGATACGTTGTCTTGAAGGCATACCGTTTATGTGTTCAACATAATTATATTCTTTGCCCCCTCCATTAACTCATCCTTTATTGACATCTTTCATCGTTTGTGACTACTTAGTCTTGCCATTCAACACTTTAGACAATACTTAGTTGTTGATGGTGTAAGTATCTTGACACTCTACAATTCAAAGTTATTTGTCCCGTTAAACTTTTCAAATCTATTTTTGCTCCAATATAATTGCAACAATAGTGTTTCCAGAGATCGATCAGACAAGTAATAGCCTCAGAGCAATTCCAGAAAATCCTTTGTAAAATAATTCGGTAATTAACAAATTTTTGCAATTAAATCAAAGTGAGAGAATGAAACCACAGGAGAAATCAACAAGCAACAATAAAGAACACAAAAGGATTTATGTATTTCAGTCCGATGATCCGTATTTATTTCTCAAGAAGAGCGAGTCGCAAATAATTTATTACTCAATCGGAGAATTATAGAGTTACAATCTCCTCACATACTCAAGAATTTCCAAATCCTAGATTACATATAATCTTACAGTATTTAGTCTCACGTAATTGTTCAATATATAAATCATTAAAAATTACCTCACGAATTGAAACACTTATGTATCCACAAAGAAAAAATGCCTCAATTAGATGTCGAATTTCCTGCACAAATCACTGTGTTTCTTGCTCCTCCTAAAGACAGGAACTTTACCGTGCGGCCTTTTAGCTCTATCTCTTGTGCAAAATAGAGTCCTTCATTTTTATGCCTCAGTTAGGTCAAACCTTGGATGTATATGTAAAATCACCGCCCTTGGATATCTTGTTGACAAAATCTTGGATTATATATCCAACAGAAAACCAAATTATAATCGAAGGGCAGCCCAAATCAAAGTCTAAAGAATTTAACTTTTAAGCCTCATATCAAAACATAATTTGACACTTTCCTCCACAAACCACAATTTCAGATGTTTCCAAGTGTTCGTGCTCAGTTATATAAACAAAAGGTGACCAATTCAAGTGACGGAGAGGTGATTAAATCTACAATGGCGATCGAATTTGGGAATCTTGTGAAATTGCGAGAAGCGTTGGAGTTTACTCAATGGCGAGGGGCGGTGACGAGGTCTTTGCTCAACGGCGCACCCTTATTTTGTTGTCTTCTTTACGCTCGCTCTCTCTTTTCCCTTCTCTTTCTCTCCTTTGTTTTCTTGTGCCCTCAATTTCATCTCCCTTGTCCCACATGTTCCCCTCCTTTTTTAAAGGGTCAGGCTTTTCCCGCTCCTCATTTGGCTTGTACAAGTCATTCCGCTGTGTTCTGACCATATTACCCCTTGCTTTTTCAAATGTTAGCATGCTCATACGTGGTGCCCATTGGTGTCCCTCCTTTTTATTTGTTTTGTCTTCTTCTTCCACTTTCTCCTCCTTCTTAGTCCACCCAAGCACGGTCAATTTAAGTTCTTTGTTTTGTTCTGCGTTCTTTTTTTTTTAATCTTTTTCCGTCTCTTTAGAATTCTGGCAATTCTTGTGCACCCCTAGCTTAGACGAGAAAAATCATCCCGAACGCCCATTCCATTATCAACATGACTTGGAGCATCACTACGCCAATCTTGCACATTATTAGTCGTCGGAGCCACCGAACATTGAGTTTGCGCATCAAAGCTGAAGCTGGACAAGTTGCTTGAGTAGTCGTTGACGGTGTCGGAGGTGTGGAGGATCTGGGCCGGTTAGCGAACTCGGAGGTGTACTGGTGGTAGTGGGTGGGGGAAGATGGATGGCTTGGAATGGGAGTCCACGCAGATGATTGCAGGTCTTCGCAAACGAGCATTGGACATAGAAGAAGAAGAAAAAGAAGCAGAAAGAGAGAGCGATGTCGTTTTGGAGTATCTGGAATTGGCGGAACGAAACGAAAAATTGGGAAAAGAGAAAAAGGGGACTGGCTAGGTGGGTGACGAAGTGGACGGCGTGTCGTTTTATGGATGCCCATATCAAATGGAAATGCTGAATCTTTTTTTTTTTTTGTTAATAAGTAATTGATTAAATGAACTAATTAATTTATTTTCTCATTTTTTCGAGCAATGTTGGACGGACGAACTTGCCTCAAAATCGATACGCTCACACATGTAAAGGCTGATGTCATATTCACGAGGATGACGTCACCCACGTCCAACGATATAAGTATAATTATTATGTAATCACGTAAGATTACATATAATTGGATAAGTACACTGGTGGGCAAATGCTTGTTGAATCTAAATGTGTATGTGGATGTGAAACGAAACTTTTAGGATAAAATTACTTTTAGCAATCAAACTCTTAGTGAATGTTCGAAGTTGGTCGTCGAATTTCTACTTTTGTTCAAATTGATCCTTGTACTCTTTTAGGTGGTCTCCGACTCTCCATGGTCAAGTAATTTTAATTGGTCTTCCCAAAGAAAAGCTTACGTGGCAGCATTTCTTTTTTTGTTCTTTCCTGATGGAGAATGCAAGAAAGCCGATCTTTGCAATTAGAAGGTGACTTTTTGAGCTATTTATAGGTCTACAAGTACATGTCATCTTCAGAGACAATACTTACAAGTGTTCATGTACACATATATAAAAAATTTCTTCAGTAATCCATGACGCTATGGATTCAGAACCTTTAGAAGAAAAAATGTTACTTAAAAAAATAAATAAGCTAGGCAGAACTTATTTATATTTTCTATTGGGTATATATTTTCTCAATTTAACTTTAATTTACATGTGAAACAAAAAAGGAAATTTGCTCTAGAATCCAATTTTCTGCACTTATTACAAAAATATAGTTATAAGTTTACTTTGCCATATTTCCCTGTATCACGAGTATAGTGTTATGACGCATTTCTTTCTCTTATCAGTATTTTGACTCTTAAATTATTATAGTCATCTAAGAAGTTATGAATATTATTATTCAAACTGTTAAATTTATGACTCGAGTTTGAGATTCGCTGGATTTTTGAAGATTTATAAAAGAAGAAATATAAAAATAAAATAGGGAACAAGTTTTTCTTCTTCGCTGCATAATCCGAAAAAGGCAATCGGTTTGTGGCTGGGCACACACGCACAACTCCTTTGGCGAAGAAAGAAGTTCCCTGCACGTGAAGTTCTAAAAGATAAATCGTGGTGGGGCCCAAAGCTTGGGCACACAATATTTTATATTTCTTTTTTTAGCCGATGAAGAAATAAAAGAAGAAGTCCTGCGTGAAGATTTGGAAGTGGTGGGCCCAAGGTCAAACTTTTGACCTTGGGCACACACGCATAAAACAAAATAAAGACGCAGAGGGTTTTACTTTTTTTCGACGAGGGACTGCCGAAACCCTACGGAAAGAAGGAAAGGAGCCGCACGTCCGCGCCGCTTGCAGAAGCCCTACGAAGAGGATACGTACGTGAAAACGCTGTTCTTGTTTGACATACGTAGAGCGTTTCGTTCGAGCTTGAATGCGCGGTAAGTTTGTGCCGTAAGTTTATACCCAAGCGAGTTGTTATTTATAAACACTTAAGGTTTGAGGTTAAATTTAGATGTGGAAAACACTGGAATGCGATTGAAATTATCAGAACTCTAATTCTCCGATTTTAGTGGATTATTTCTTCTGGTATTTCTCCTCGTGGATATAGGTGCACCGATCTTTCGGACCGAACCACGTAAATTTCTAGTGTCCTTATTTTTCTCGTTTATTTTCTGGTGATTTCGCGTTGACGTAAATTGAAAGATCCCGTCGTTTCCGCGTAATATATCCCAACACAAACGACCTTCGACTCCACCTTGCATCACATTTCCTTTATCATAGGTTATTTATGATCGAAAATTTGTAAGAAAAGACACGTTCAAGTGAAATGTACACCAATGGTCCGTTCGTTTCGCGGAAAATATCACGTTTCCGAAAACATTTTCCTGTGTCATTTTCCAGAAAATGATTCTATTTTCTCAGTGTTTGGCGAAACCTACACTTTGAATAGAAAATATTTTCCACCGTTTGCTAGCTAATTTAATTGTTTGGGAAAAATTATTAAAAATTGATTTTTAATATTTTTAATTGACCAAAAAATTTGTTTTATTTTTTATATTTTTTAAATGAATTTTTAATTATTTGTATTTTTAAAAATTGATTTTTTTTCCTTTTTCTTTTCCTTCCTCCTTCCTCCTCCTTCCTCCACCCCGGCATGCCCGAAAATGGTCGGGTGCCCGGCGGCCGACCAAGACCCTGGTCGCTAGAACCGGTGAGGTCGAGGCTCGGTCGATCTCGCCCGAGCTCGCCGAGTTTTCGTTGGGCTCGGCGAGCCGCGAGCTCGCCGGATTTGGCGGCGGAGCTCGGGCTCGCTGGATCGGGAGCCCGAGCTCGCCGCCAAATCCGCGAGCTCGCGGCTCGTCGAGCCCGGCCAACCTCTCGGGAGCTCGGGCGAGGCCCGAGCCCGCCCGGCCGCGCCGGATCTGGCGACGCTGAGGACCTCGTTCGGGTCCCGCCGGATCTGCCTTGCCGTATCGCGCTTCTCCGACTTCAACTTGTGAGCAGACATTTCTCGTGGGGAGGCCTCCGGAAACCCTAGAAATCGGCGTGGAATCCGCCGGTCGCCCCCCATTCCCAATCCCCCGGGTTGCGAAGGAGTGCACCATCACTCCGGGCAAGACGGCGGACGGAACACGGAGAGGACAGAGGTAGAGATAGAGAGAGAAAGAGAGCACAACAGCAAGAAGAAAATAAGAAAAAGAAAGCATAAAAATAAAACAAAAATGTATTGGTAAAAAGAAGCAAGACGGAAGAAGTTATGGAAAATGTTTTACACTTCTAAGAACTTAGAAGTGGAAAACATTTTTCTCACTTTTAAAAATTATTTTTTCCAATGATGGAAAACATTTTCCTCGACTAGTTTATTTTTGTGAAACGAACGCCTTTGGAAAATCCGAAAAATGTTTTTCCGGAAGTTGTTTTACATTAAACGAACTGACGCTAAATAACTAATAAAAAGACCATAAAAACAAAAATGGAGCTAGTGTCGTTGCTTGAGCAGTTTACTAATCAAGTTACTAAGCTGCTAGTAACGGTTTGCTGAATGGGATCACTTGTTATGGGCTTGGCTACCCAGCTTAGTCTGATGATGAATTGAATTTAACCTGCCCGTCCAAAAACAAGAAAAAAAAATTGAATTTCGGAATATTTTTCGAGCTTGACCGGGTCAAACGTCCTTCTCTGTTTACTTTAAGCATCGGATGCCGATCCAGGCCGAAAGCTCGAATATCCGGATCTTGCACGTGGGCGTGGGTCCATTTCAAGGAAGATGGCTTTTGAGGGATTCCTTGAGATGGGTCTGTGCATTCACACATGATTTCTACTTTCTAACCCTAACGAAGACGCAGCTCCAACTCCGAGCAGGCAAAAACCAGAGCGAGACAGAGAGACCTTTTGCAAGGGAAGCCCCCCAAAAACATGGCAGCAGCCGGTGGTTCCAGCGCGTCGGCGACCCAGTACGACGTGTTCTTGAGTTTCAGAGGCCCCGACACTCGCGACACCTTCACCGACTGCCTCTACCGGACCATGGTCGGCCAGGGGATCGCCGCTTACAGAGACAGCGTTCTTCGCCGGTGATCGGATCGACGATCTCCTGAGAGCGGTCGGCAACTCCAAGATCTGCGTACCGATCCTCTCCAGAGGCTATGCTTCAAGCGCTTGGTGCCTCCGCGAGCTCGCTCGAGTGACGGAGCTCCATGAATGGACTGGCAAGCCGGACATCCTACCCATCTTCTTTGATGTCACGCCCACCGACGTCAAGCTCAGGACGGAACTGTACCTGAAGGACTTGGAGAAGCATGAGCAGAGGCAGGGTGCCGAGATGAGGCAACGGTGGGAGGCGGCTCTGGGAAAAGTGGCTGAGATCAAGGGATGGGAAGTCCAAGGGAAAGCGTAAGTATATGCTTATTTATGGAACTTTTTCAAGCTTCATTCCAAATGCTATTCTCTTATTGTTCTTGTGAATGGTGGTGAAAACTAGCTGGAGGGGTGTATGTTGTTGAAATATATTGGTTGACGTGGCATATACAAACCGGTTTTTGGTATATGCACTGTAAATTTCATTTCTCACCGGGGAGGAAAAAACAGAGGCAATTCACTAATTCTCATACATAAGCAGGGCCATTTTGGCTAGTGACAGTTACATGAGTGAATTCGATCTAATTCTAGAATGATGTCTGTAATTCGGACTGCAAATGAACATCTTCTTTCTCAGAAATAGGGTCAAATTGTAAGTTTATCGTACCAATCATATCCTGTGGAGTTTATTGCAACAAAATTCTTGTGGCTCTATAGAATTTACCTGAGACTTAAAAAATAGTGGTCCAACTCAAATGCTATCTGCTAGGAAGTAATAGTGAGATTGTTATTTTTCTTTAACTAAAAGTGTTTGGTATGTGGCAGACAAGGTGAAGTCATTGAACGCGTTGTGAAAGAGATTCTGCGTAAGCTGAAAGTAAAACAAAGACCTCTGGACAACAAATTGGTTGGGGTAGACAAACAAGTAGAAGCCATAATGGAGTTGTTAGATGTTGACTCTGGCACGGGTGTGCGTTTTGTTGGAATCCATGGAATGGGCGGGATCGGTAAAACCACTCTTGCTAAGAATGTTTTCAATGAATTATGTCTTCAGTTTGATGGCCAATGCAGCTTCATTGGGAGCATTCGAGAATCATCAAAAGGAAATGGCCTAGTAAATCTGCAGAAACAGTTGGCATCTGACATCTCTGATTCTAGATTTGTAGAAAATTTTGGTAACACCGATGAAGGGATAGACAGCATAACAAGGAGAGCTAGTCCTAAGAAAGTTCTCATTGTTCTAGATGATCTAGACAAGAAAGAACTACTTAAGAAACTAGTGGGGGGCCCGACACTTTTGGTTCGGGAGTAGGATTATCATAACAACAAGAAATAGAGGGATTCTGGATGAAGAGATGGGAATCTTACCTTATGAAGTAAAGCAAATGGATCATGATAAAGCGCTAGAGCTTTTTAGTTTGCATGCCTTTAACAATGTCTCTCCTCCCGATACTCATCAAAGTCTCTCTTGGAAAGTTGTATCTACGACCGGGGGACTCCCATTGGCTCTTGAAGTAATAGGTTCCTATCTTCATCACCAAAACGAGGAGATATGGAAAGAAATGCTAAAAAGGTTGAAGAATATACCTCATGATGAAGTTTGGGATAAGTTGAAAATAAGTTACGATGCATTACGGGAGGAGGAAAAAGAAGTTTTTCTTGATATTGCATGCTTCTTCATATTTGAAAAGAAATTATGGGCAGCCTATTTCTGGGATGCTTGCCATCTTTACCCCCTTAAGTCATTGAAAAAACTTACCGATTTGTGTCTAATTAAAATTGTTGATGGTGATACTATATGGATGCATGATCAATTGAGAGACCTGGGAAGAGACATTGTTAAAAAAGAATGTACCCTCAATAGGTTGTGGAATGACAAAGAAGCTCTGGAAGTAATGAGATCAAAAAAGGTAAAGTAAAAGTAGGATCCTTACATTATCCACCGTGAAATTATTTTCCCACTTCCCATTTAAGAGATTCCTTTTGGGCATTCTAAAGGACAAATTTAATGTTTGCAAGCTCATACTCATTGATGGTTTCTATTGGCAGAGAAATGATAACATTCAAGCACTCAATTTAGGTGAATATCATTCGGATCCCATCAATATCATGGATGAAGAACTCGAGAGGATGCCAAATTTAAAATTCCTTAGGCTACATGCGGTGACTTTTGGTGGAGACATCAACAATTATCTCCAAGAGCTAAGATGGCTTTGTTGGCATTCTCCTCCTCTAGATTGTACAATGGCCCATTTGCACTTAAAAAATCTAGTAGTTTTCATACTTTCAATGAATGAAAACACCGAAAACTGGGGCGGATGGAACATTTTAAAGGTGTGGATTTGTGCTTTTGTTCTCTGAGCATAGACACAGTATTCTCTCTTTGATCCTCTAATAATATTTCGGTGACTTATGCAGGTGGCAAACAAATTGAAAGTGCTTTCTCTCTCACATTGTGAAGGATTGAAACGGACCCCAGACTTTTCTAGATGCCTGAGTTTGGAGATACTGTCTCTTAATGGCTGTCCAAACTTGCAAGAAGTTGACTCCTCTATTGGGAAACTAAAAGGTCTTACTCACTTTCAAATTAATTCATCTGGTTTACTTCGGAAGTTGCCTAAAGAGATGGGAGGATTGGTAAATCTGAAGCACTTTTCTATCAGGTGGTGCTGCAAAATCAAGAAATTTCCAGACATCGGGAAATTAGCGTCATTGTCTAAGTTGGATATATCACAAACAAAAATTACAAGTTTACCCGATTCTATTGGTAATGCAAAGAACCTATCATCCCTTGATCTATCAGGCACGCCAATTGTGAAACTTCCGATATCTATTGGAGAGCTTACGCAACTCGAATTCCTTTCACTCTCTAATTGTCAAAATTTTGTGAAGCTTCCGGACTCAATAGGTAATTTGACAACATTACAGAATTTGGATCTCTCATTGACAAAAATTGTTGAGTTACCCGATTCGATAAAGAATCTCAAGCAATTGAAGATAATGAGGATGACATCCTGTCCAATACAGAGGTTGCCTGCTGGTATTGGAATGCTAGAGAGCATGGAGGAGCTCAATGTCCGAAATTGTCAACAAATTGCGGCAAACTCCCAACCGCAATTGGCAAACTATTGTCTCCAAGTATCCTGGACATATCGCAAACTTGTGTTTGTGTAGTCCCAAAGAACAATCAATTCCTTCATTCAACTCCAAGAGTTGGATCTATCATTTTGTAATGAGCTTCAAGAGCTGCCAAAACTTTCCTCGAGTTTGAACTCTCTACATGTTCGATCGGCATCATTGCGGTTAGTTCCGGATCTCAGTTACCTCACGAATCTAGTGGCTTTGAAACTGTCCAACAACTTCGGACAAGCACTTGCCCAAGCATCAACTCTTCAATTGCAATGGGTTGGGAAGTTATCTAAGCTGGAGCAGTTGGAGTTATGCCTTTCAGATCTTCCCGTGCCGTCAACGGAGTTGGGTTGCTTACCTCGACTTAAAAAACTCACCTTACCTCGCATGGATAGTTTTGACTCGGTAGTCATTGGACCACAATTTTCGCACTTGAAAAATTTGTCCACATTGCATCTTTGTCGCTGTCTACTGAGGGAAATTCAACTTGATGGGCTTGAACTATTGGGAGATTTGACTATAACATATTGCGAGTTTCTCGAGGGATTGTCAGTTATTACATCAAGCTTGAGGAAGCTCTTTAGAATGCAAGTTAGAAATTGCCCAAAGCTACTTCAAATTCGATTTCTCAGTACAATGGAATCATTGGAGCATCTCGAAGTTGGTCACTGCAAATCTTTAGGAGGGTTGTATGGTTTATCAAACTTGAAGAAGTTGAAGACTTCAGAATTCACCGTGTGCCCTGTGCTACGGGTTATTGAGGGCCTTGAAGAATTGGAGCTTTTGCAATGGTTGTGTTTAAGCAAGTGTCCATCATTGAAAGTGTTGACTAATCTATCCAACTCAAAGATACCAAATGAATGCGAGATATTTGTATGCGACTGTGAGAAGTTACCATATCCCAGTTGGGGCCGTTACGAGGATTATAAAGAGGAGATTCTTGACTGGACGAGGAGGGGATTAAACCAGGTGCGCCTTCCTTCTACCCTTCACTTATTTTTCAAATTTTAATTTTTCGGAAACGCAGGCGGTAGGCACGACTTTTCTTTCCCTTGTTCCATTTACTTTCATCTCTCTCTCTCTCTCTACGTTCTGCAGACAACCGTGTCATGTGGTTCTTTCTCTGTTAACATTTCTCAATGCTCGGCCTATTTCCTTTCAGGAGGGTGTGGCGCGGTTCTTTGAACGTGGCCAACCGCTCATCGTACAGGTATGGTCTCTTATACGGACCCAAAATTCTTCTCGCGTCGATGAAGTGAGAAAATTTCCTTTTCTCAAATGTGTTGGATGAAAATTTTATCTTTCGTGAACTCAATATATTCTCAAATATTGAAGAACTTAAGTATTGCAAAATTAAATTAAGGTTGTTTTCAGAAAATAAGTTGCGGTCTCTAGAGATCTTTGTGCTAAACCAAAAATAATAAACGTTCCCTAAAACCAAATTAACTCGAAATTTTCTTTCAGATACGGGGGGAATCCGTAAGCAGAGAGATGAGTTTAAGTTAGAAGATAGAGATCCTAAAATATCACTTGAGTCAAATTAAATTTCAATTACAGAATTTTTGCTCGTAGGGAGTAGCCTCGTTAAACTAGACACGTAGATGCACTTTGTGAATAGTCTAGAAGGTAGACACCTGAGATGATCATTAACCCTTTCACATGTCAACCATACAATTATGAGTATAATTATTTCTTACACTGGCAATTGACGTAATAAAGATCCTTCATATAAACAAGAAAGTGATTGTGTCAATATTTCCACAACCAAAGATAAAAATCTCGTGTGTGGGCACAAAAGTAGAAGCTCAACTGTAGTTAACTGTTCGAATAAATTTCTTTTAAACAACTACACTTTCCCTTCATATTTTAAAATGAAAAAATAAATATATAGAAACGAATATATAATTAATGTATTTTGAAAGATTTGAGGTGTTACAATTGGATGAGCCACGAGAAAAGGAATAGTAGTGAAAAATAATATACCAAAAATAGAGTTAGCTTATATGCAATGCCCACTTGTCAACAATGTTCTACTTATCCTGCTACGCCTATCAGACTAACTATATGGTTTGGCATTCTCCATTAGAAGGCAAGCATGTGAAATAGTACAACTCTATCATTTGTTCTAGTTTTACATATTGCTTGATATTACAATTTTTTTCTTGTCGAAGGATTTATTCAAGTTTTCTACTAAATAGAAAGAATCCTGTGAAAAATAAAGGTGCCTGTACAAAACATATAATTGATGATATCCGTTTATCTAGAAAAACATATTGTTGCTTTTCCTGATAGTTGAATCTGATTAGAGTGAAATATGAAGTAGCCAACAAAATTTGGATGACATATGTACATACTTCATGGATATTGAATCAATACACTGCTATCTCGTTGGATAATTATGTTGAGTTCATCAAGTTCTTTTTTATGAATACACGTCAAAAGCTAATAAAACCAGGGACTTTTGTTGGAGACGTCAACAATCATCGCCTGAAGCTAAGATGGCTTTCTTGGGGTTTTCCTCCGCTAGATTGTAGAATGGCAAATTTGCACTTGAAAAATCTAGTAATTTTTGAACTTTCACCTGATACAAACACCAAAAACCGGGTGGATGAAAAGTTTTGAAAGTCTGAATTTGTACTTTTGTTCTCTCAACATAGTTTTTTTTTTTCTTTGACCCCTCTTTGATAGTGTTTCAACTACTTTTGCAGATGTTAAAAAAATTGGAAGTTCCTTATGACACATTACCTACATATTATGGAACTTTCGCAGCATTGAAATGGACTGGTTACCCGAGTTTGGATACATTGTATTTTCACTACTGTCTAAACATGCGAAAATTTGACTCCTTTGTTGGGAAGATGAAAGTTCTTACTCACTTGGACATTATTTAGTGTACGAATCTTTGAACTTTGCTTGAAGAGATTGGAGGACTAGTGAATTTGATGCACTTCTCTATCAAAAAGTGCTCTCAATTGGAGAAACTTCCATACTCTATAGGGAAATTAGGATCATTGTCTAAGTTAGATATATCATCCTCAAGAATTACAACTTTACCTAATTCAATTGGCAATGCAAAACATTTGTCATTCTTAAATCTATCAGGCACGCCAATTGTGGAACTTCCAATTTCTATTGGAGAGCTTACGCAACTCGAGTTTCTTTCACTCAAATACTTGTCGAAATTTGGGGAGCTTCCAATCAATAGGCAACTTGACATCATTACGTGTTGAATCTCTTAGGGACGAACATTGTTGAGTTACCTGATTCGATAATAAATCTCAAGCAATTGAAGGTGATGAGGATTGGATTTAGTCCAATAAGGAGGTTACCTGCCAGTATTGAAATGCTAGAGAAGTTGGAGGAGCTTTATGCCGAACATTGTGAACAACTTGCAGGTGAACTTCCGAGTGAAATTGGCAAACTATTGTCTCTACGCATCCTAGACATTTCATATACCCGTATTAGTGCAATCCCGATGGCAATCGATTACCTCACGCGACTCCAAAAGCTGGATTTGACACATTGTAATGAGCTTCAAGAGTTGCCAAAGCTTCCCTCAAGTTTGCATTGTCTACTTGTTCACTCGGCATCATTGCGCTTAGTTCCGGATCTCAGTAACCTCACGAATTTAGTGGAAATGCTTTTGTCTAATGGCTTTGGACAAGCACCAGGCCAACCATCAAACCCAATGCAAACTTTCCAATTGCAATGGGTTGGAAAGTTATCTAAGCTGGAGAAGCGAGCTGGGGCCTTTCAAATTTTCCCATTTTGTCAACGGAATTGGGTTGCCTACCTCGACTTAGAGAACTCACTTTATCTGGCATGGACAATTTTGACTTGATAGTTGTTGGAACACAATTTTCCAACTTGAAAAATTTGTCCATATTGTGTCTTCATAGCTCTTCATTGAGGGAAATTCAATTGGATGGGCTTGAACTATTGAGAAATTTAGGTGTGAGAGAATGTGAGTTTCTCGAGCGACTGTCAGTAATTTCATCAAGCCTGAGGAAGCTCTATAAAATGGAAGTTTTAGGTTGCCCAAAGTTACTTGAAATTCAATTTCCTAGTACAATGGAATCATTAGAGGAACTTCGAGTTGGCTACTGCGATTCCCTGGGAGGGTTGCACGGTTTATCAAACTTGAAGAAGCTGAAGGCTTTGCGGATCTACCAATGCAATGGGCTACAGGTTGTTGAGGGCCTTGAGGAATTGGAGCTTTTAGGTTTTTTGTATCTTTCTGGGTGTGGATCATTGGAAAGGTTGACTGATGTATCCGACTCAAAGATACCAAATGAATGCAGGGTGGAAGTATGGGGTTGCAAGAAACTAAGTAATTATGAGGGTACTTACCGGGCTTACAAAGAGATGATTCTTGTCATGACGAGAATGACATTCAACGAGGTGTGCCTTTCTTATACCCTTCACTTATTTTTCAAATTTTCATTTTTCAGAAACGCATGGAGTAGGCATCACATTTCCTCATTTTCGCTTGTTCCATTTGCTTCCTTGTCTCTGTATCTCTCTCTTGCATGTCTTAATTCATACTTTTTTTTTTATAAGTTTATGGATTATGGTTAGGTCCACTATTAGTGTAAAAGAAACATTCATTATTTTACTGTATGAACTTAATTTTGTAATCGAATTTTTCAACGTATTAACCATCCAATGGTGAGTGCGTAAATTGTTTCTTACACAAGCAATGGGCTTAATAAAGATCCTTTACATAACTAACAACGATTATATTAATATTTCACCAAGCAAAGATAAAAATCACGCTCTCTACACTTATCCATTAGAGTTTAAAATGAACTAGTAAATTATATAAAAACAAATATACGATTTTTGTATTATGAAAAATTTGGAGTGGTACTTATTGGATGAGCTATGAGAAAAGAAAAAAAATAGTGAAAAAAGGTATACCAGGAACAGAGCTTATATGCAATACCCACTAGTCAACAATGTTCTACTTATGGAGCTATGCCTAGCAAACTGTAACTGTTTGGTTCGCAGTCACCTTAGAAAGGCAGTCATGCAAAATAGTACAACTCTATCATTTGTCAAAACTTTAAATATTGCTTGATATTCATTTTTTTTTCTTGTCCAAGGTTTATTAAACAGAAAAATTCGGTAAAAAATAAAAAGAAGAAGATGCCTGTACAAAACGAATAGTTAATGATATCACGTACATCTTTATCTAATCAAATGGCGGAATGTATGTTTTTTTATTTTCCTGATAGCTAAATCTAATTAGAGCGAAATATGAAGTAGCCAATAAATTTTTGGTGAAATATCTACATAGTTAATAGATATATAATCATCATACTGCCGAATAGTTGGATAATTATGTTGAGTTCATCAAGTCCTTTCATATAGATATTTTCCAGAAATTAATAAAGCTATGGATTATGATAGATCTGCTAGCACTCGTTTGCATAATTAGTTTTCAACGTGATGTGTAAACCAAGGTGTATAATGTACACCTTGGTTTACGAATGATCCATAAATAAAATAAAATATGCATTGTACCTTAACTATGATATGAAGCATTGGAATGGTCGGACTTCAAAGCAGATGGATTGGATAAGAAGACTGATTCATATTTTCTCGTACCAGGAAGATGCAAGGGAAACAGATGCAGAAGAATCAGTGATGGACACCAATAACTACTATTCTCAGAACTTGCCATTGACTATAGGTTTTCTATGGTCTCCAGAACCCGATACTGAGCTCGATTCTACAAGTAAGTCACTGCTGTTAAAATGAATATACTGTCATCCCGTCACACAAATTAACATCTATTAGCTTATCAACGTACAAAAACTAACAGGAATTGAACTAATCTTTGGATGTTCTGCTGCTATTTTGGATATAATATCATCTATTGGCTTCCCTCAATAGTACAAAGTATTCTTGCAGGCTTGAATAATTCCCAAGTTCCTCCACGAACCACATCTTCGGATGTTTCCAGAAGTTCATGCTCAATTCTATAAGCAAAATGTGACTGATTCTAGCAATGGAGAGATGAATGAATTTACAATGTGATCGAGTTTGGGAATCTGTGAAATTGCCAGAAGTAATGGAGTTTGCTCTAAGGACATGTCCCCTCTCCCAGGTCCATCACAAGAGAAACTTTATGTGGATTTGTCCGACGTAATAAATTTCATTTTGTGAAAACCCATTTGTGTGCCACATCGATGTCCGATACATATGATACTTTTCTCAAAGGTGCGCAATATTGGACCAGGTCAAGCTCTAGGTATCGGTATGTTCTTCTAATTATTTGTGCCTTAGGTCCCTCTTTTTTTTTTCATGCCGTAAGAAGTCATTTTTAAGCAGTCAAAGAAGAAGACGACCTAATTCTCCAGATAACCCAGTATTTCAGAGTCAGTTGCGGTGATTGTTATCAATTTTTGGGTCACATACAGCAAGGCACTGTTTCTTTATCCATTTTTGGTAGATTAATGGTTTCTATCAAAGTTGCTCAGATAATTAAAGAATGCCAAAATACGAAAAAAATAAAAATAAAATGAACGAAACAATCAAGCTGGAAATAGACTGTATCTAGAGTTGTTGATCATTAATCCAAACTAGCTCACAGTACACATGAACTTGAAAAGAAAAAAGACAGTGAAATAAGAAAGTGGTGACAGCAAGCCTCTTGACAAAACTCTTCTCCCTTCGCAGATGTGGAGGAGGCCTCTGGTCCTATGTGCTACCGATTGAGTTCCCCGGAAATGGATTTTTGGACTTCACTAGATAAAGCAGGCCACTGAGGGACTAGTTTTCGAGTTGATTACGCTGGAGCTACTGTGGAATGGCTTTCCATATGCAATATATGGAGAGCTAGGAATGACTTGCTGCATAATCAAGTTGCTCCTCCTATTGACGTTGGGATGAATCCCTTGTGTTTGCAGTAAGATATAGCATCGAAGGGTGCATAAGCTGCTGCAGAAAAAAGTTAATTCTGATTTGGCATTTGCCTGAAGTGTATTGGTATGCTTGGCCTTTAATAACTAGTCTTGCAACTGTTTTGGATATTTGGGCAGTTAGTGTTCACGTTCTAGTTGCAGCTAAGATTGTTGCTTGAGTAGTGTGCTAACGACATTGTCAGGTTTGGATAAACTATATTGAGTGGACAATTTGATGGAGATCTTTGATTAATCAACTTTGAGGATGGTAGGTCTCAAGGGTTCTTTATTTTAATTTTTTTTTTTTTTTTGGGTAGGTCTTGAGTTTGAAAAGCTGGAATTCGATGTATTTATGTTTCATTGATTCACTAAACAATGATTATCACCACAAAAATGATTCTGGTCACCTGTTAATTATCACCACAAAAACGAAATATCTTGATTTTTTTTTTTTGGTAAATATCTTGATTAACTAAACAATAATTTAAGTGGTTTGAAAAAGTTATGCTGATGATTGTAGGGCGCTACACGGTGAACTTCCTCATGAACGGTGGGGATTGGACCATTTGAGAAAAGCAAGGGTTGGGATCAATTCGTTGAATTCTGCCGAAACGGACTAGGTAGGATGGGCAGCAAGAAGGGTGACATCATGAGCATTGGTTAGTGTCGTGATCAAACGGTCCTAGATTGAAACAGTTTGATCCAAAGGTGGGGAACAACGACGGGCTTAACTTCCTCGGCAAGTTTTGCACGCTATGAACGCGATTGACGCATTTCCAGAAGTTTATTTACCTTTTAGACCATCTAGATCATAATCGATGAAGCTTGAGCTTAGCGGGGGCAAGTGATAGACTCCATGCTAGATCGTGTCAGATCGTCATCTCGCAACTTCCTTTGTCATTATTTAGAGAAACGCCTCTGTAACAATGAATCGGTATAGTGAGAAAAACCAACAATATCATGCCCTAATTTTTATCAACTAGGATCTCACCTACATTCTTCAAATCCATCACGGTCTCTAGTGGAAGTGTGACATCCCAAATTTCTGATTATGTTTTCAATTAAATAAGTTGGGCTTTTCATCGACGCGCCTATAGTTCAATTCTCCGAGCTGATCACTCACGAGATAACTAGTCTATCAGGTGAAGCCGTTAAGGAATTTAAATGCAATAGATTTGAGAATTCGACCATGAATCGGCTGCTCGATCGTACTAGTTTGCAAGGATCATTACGACACTGTCAGAATCGAACAAAGATCAGTGATAGGTCGATTCGACCGAGATATGTAATTAGAGGGTGGGTGATTCCACCTTATTGCAATTTTCTTATCGATCAACATTAGACCGATTTTTCTGTCGTTTTGGCTACCCTATGTGTCCGTATTTGAAATCTCGAGATTTTCATGACAATCGAGAGTCGCCAGTGAGTCGAAGATGTACATTATGGCTTGAAAATAATCAACCACAGGTCAAATGCGCCAAAAATTCCTAAAAGCTACCCTGTAGATTAGGACGCACTAAAATCGCACCAGATTGAAATTAACCGTGAATTTAAATCCGATTTCAGAAATTGAAAGTTCTGTCATGTCACAATTCATTTTAGGAACGTCGACTCATTCTCCGAAGATTTTTCTACAAACCGAGATTTTCGGCGAAAAATCCAAAGTAAGGTTATTTTGGATCGGGAAGTTTGTAGGCCCGTTTTCGATCCCGCTTTTGGGATTCAAGTTGGACTATTTGGTGAGGAAAAATGTTGATTGGGATGATGGCACCTTGGATGGATTTATTGAAATCAAATTGAGCTTAATTAGATTCATTTGAGGGAGGATTGAAGGGGAATTGATGGAATTTGATGGGCAATTGTCACAAATTCGTATGCCATAGGGGGAGGAACATTTGGACTACTTTAATGGTGTGTTGAGGAAGCTTTGAGGAGAGAGAAAGGGTTGAGGATAGGGCTGAAGTGGTGGGGGCAGCCACTCAAGTGAATTGGCCAAGTGTTGAAGGCTAGAGGAGTCATTTGGGGTCCCCCTCTTCAACAACCCCTCTTCCCCCTTGAAACTTGGCTTTCTCCATTGTTGTTGTCCATCTTGAGCTTCAAAGAACCAGAGGAGATCAGCCAATAGCAACCCAAGCCGCCGCACACCCGCCGAACCCTTTTCCTCCTCTCGTTTTCCTTTCTTCCGCTTTTGCTCCAGTGACCTTTCGGTGAAAACTCGACTTAAAAGTTGTCTTCCCGTGAGAATCAGCTAACGCTCCATCCACCACCGTGACCAGCACATCCAGATCATTCCAAAGAGCCCGGCCTCTCCCCAAATGGAGCCGCTGGCCGTCCCGTCCAGCCATCGCAAGCCGCCGGTCGCCGGTCCGCCCGCTGGTCCGCCTGTTTCACGTTTTTCTTCGTTTTTCTCCCATTCCAACCCTTCCTCTGCCCATCCCAACCACCAACAAGTCCCCCTTGAGCCCCGGGAGCCATCGGTAGCCGATCACCTGCTCGCCGGAGCTCCGATCGGCCCGTTTTCACCGTTGAAGCCGCTGGTTTCCTCTCTGCATCCGGCAAGAAGAATGAAGCGTAAAACCAGCAAAGGTCTTGAAGCTTCGTGGCACGTTTCCGAGCCCTTCCTGGCCTCGCTTGGTGTCGCCGCTTGGAGGATTGTCGACCACCTCCGTGTCGCCGTCGCCGTGGACTCACCGGAACGTTAAACCGGTGAGTTTACTAACTAAACCTTGCTTAGGAGGTTAATGATGCTTAAGGGTTGTTTAGATTAAGCTAAGTATGGTTAGGTGATTAGATTAGCTTATTTAAATGTTAATTAGATTAAGGGATGTGATTAGTTTAGTGGATAATTAATTAAGGCTAATTAGGTGATTAAATTAGTGTAATCTTGATTAAGCCTTTAATTAATTATTTTAAACTGATTAATTATTTCGAATTTATAAATATTATTTTATTAAATTTTATTAATATAATATATTATTTAATTATTAATTTTTGGATTATATTTAATTATTAATTTTTCGAGATATTAGACCAGGATAGCCGATGACCGGAATTTTATGCTGATTGCTGTGGTGTGATCTCTTTATTTAATTGAGCTCTAATTTGTGTTGATTTTGTGTGATTTGGATTTTAGGAATTTATTCCTAAATTTATTTAATTTTGGTAATTAATTGGAAAATTACCGGGCGTCGGTCTACAGCGCCAAAAATCTATTTTTGGACTGCTAAAACTGGTGGGATGTTCAAAAGTGAAAGTATTGTATTTTGACTAAGGCCGACCGTGTACTCACACACGAGTATTCTTATCGGGTATGATAAAAATGGTAAATTGAATTGATGATCGGGATGGTATACTATATCTACCTGCGGGCGATATGTCAGTTTAGATAGAGAGCGGTCAACCTACGAGCTCTAATATGTCAACTTAGATTGCGAGCAGTATACCTTATCAGCTTAGAGCGAGCTTTATTATTTATCAGCTTAGAGTGAGCATGGTTAGTATACTATATCAGACTACAGGCGATATGTCAGCTTAGTAAGAGAGCAGTATACTATTTATCAACTTAGCGCGAGCTATACTATCTATTATCAACTTAGAGGGAGCAGTCCGGATATGATCGGACTTATTAGATAGTATTGATTTGGCCAACCGGGAGGAGGTCGTGATGACATGTAATCAACTGAGTCGATTGATCGATGATTCGATTCGATTTGATGAATCGAAATAATTGGTTGAATTTATGAAACAAATTGACTTGCAAAAAGGAATTGAGGCAAATGTAAGCCCTCTGACCCGTGTTTGTGTATAAGCAGCCCTTAGGGTGTATTTTCTTCCTAATCGGGTCTTAGGGGGTTGAACTTGCTGAGACGTCGTCTCACCTCGTTGTGGGATAAGATTTTCAGGTCCCTAGTTGGCGGTCGTGGAGGACCGGAAGCCATGGAGTCTAGGAAGGTGGAGATCGAAGAATCGGCGAACGTGTCTGACTAGTGGGTCATAAGACAGTTCCCTTTTTGTTGAGCCGATATTTTTGTAAACAACCTGGCATTGTATATAAACCTGTTTGTTTATAAAAGGCTTGTTCTAGTTCGAAAATTTTGACCCTACTTTCCTATTCCATTTGGTTATTATCTGGGGATTATATATTTACTTTCGCATGTGCATTTAAAATGAAATGGGTCGGCGATGTGTCTTGGGACGTCGCTATTAATCGATCAGGGATGGGCGCACGCTCGAGGATCGGGGCGTGACAGGAAGTACGTTCAAAATGTTGAAACTAAAATATCATCTTCAACAGATATGATAATTATTTAAACCCTTTCTCATGTAAAGAGCCCGGAATTTTCCTCATAACGCCACGGCATGTCTCTTCTCAACCACTACTATTAAAACCCAATCCAACGGTATCAACATGATTATACTATTTGCCCTCTCCGTTAACTCATCTTTATTGGCATCGTTTATCATTTTCAGCAACTTAGCCTTGCCGTCCAACATCTCATCTCACTTCGCTACCCGATTTGTTTTTTCCATTAAACTTCTGAATTTCTATTTTTGCTCTAGACATAGTTGCAACAACAAAATTTCCAAACAACGATCATATAAGCAAAAACCCTAAATCAAATATAGAAAGATCCTAAACTTAGCTCTAATACTAATTGTCATAAAATTAATGTGGAAGCTAATTGGATCCTGTTATTAAATTAATGCGCAAGGATGAAATAAACCAAATAAATCAACAAGGAACAATAAGAAACGCATGAAGTCCCAATGTGGGTATCTCCAATGCGCGAGCATGAAATAACCAAATAAATCAACAAGGAACAATAAGAAATGCATGAAGTCCCAATGTGGGTATCTACTTTATAGGGAGATCAGTTGTAAATAATTCACTAATCAATCAAAGGATTATAAAGTATAATAGCTCACATATTCAAGCGCTTCTCAACCTTGGATTCCACCTAAAGCACAGTGTTTAGCCTTATGGAGAATTACGGTTTGAAACACCCGCATTTCCAGAAAGAGAACGAGGATGTAAACTCTTAGCGCAAAAAACGATCACCGTGCGTTCCTCTTCCTCTCCGCGTGGCTAGAGGACAACTCCACCTTTTTACTTTTCTTTTTGCGCGGCTGAAGGTGATAAGAAAATTAGAACCCACGCCCTTTCATTTTCCTTCCTCTGACAAATCTAGCGGGTTATTAAGGTACTAGTAAAGGTCTGGTATCAAAGGGCCCAAGTTGCTGCAGCAAAAAGTTGATCCCCAGCTTAGTTTGATGAAAAAATGAATTTAACTTACCCGTTAGAATAACTCATCTTTTCCTGTTCTAGGATGATGAGATGAAGAAAAATCTGGAAAATAAAAATTCGAAAAAGACAGCATTGATTGTTCCGTAGGCATTTTACCATGTATCTGCAAGCCCTTGGGGTTTTTCCAAGTGAGAAGTCTTCGCAGGCAGACAGGAAAAGTATATGTCTTGCAGGACAATGCAGACGTGGTGTCAGGAAAAACTGAATGGATCTCTATGCATTATTAAGGGAATAAAAGCAAAATCGTGGCTCCAAGGGAATACTTGCACTCTTCTTGATAAACTCGTGCATTGTGGTCAAGGGACAGGTTTCCTGGAAACGGGAATGCAATTTGCATATGGAATCTACTCTGCTTTGAGGATTTGCTAACTGTCCATTTGTTGAGAGGTAAGTCATTCCCTTCGTGAATATCAGATTGCTTGCCACATGGAAGCATCATCAAGATTTTCGACAACTTCGATAATAGTTTACAATGCATATGATACTTTTATCTAGGTAAATGAATGATTCTACCAAAATTTCTTAAATAACTTACAAGTGCAAAAAACCAAGAGGAGAAATGTAGAGAAAACAAGCTGAAGTAGGCAACTTTGGGATGTCCCAAACGGTGATCATTAAATCAATATTGCACAAACGCCTCCAAAAATTTGTCAAGATTACTAACATGCGCAATCCTTGGCCCAAGCATTATGCTGTCACAGATGACTAGATCCAATAGGACAAAAATATTAGTCTTTCCTGCGCCAATATCTGTGAAGTGGGGAAAACTGATGGTAGAAGAGACTAATTAGTTGATTATCTGCAAGCCATTCTAATTTCCTCTAGGATGAGGTTGCAGTGGCAGGAGCAAGGACAGACACTACTGACCACGTCTTCTCAATTCTCAAGAGTCTGATGTTGAGCATTCACTTGAGTTTATGCAACAACAATTCCAATTTCTTTTTGTTCGGTTCTCATCCAGTCGAATCTTCAAATCTCATTTGGTTTTCATTTCATTGTTTGTTTTCAACTTATTTACAGCTCTTGTTTCTACTCAAATCGCACATACGTGGAGCTCACATGCTTCATTTGCAACAAGCACGGACTACTCATGCATACGATCATAAGTAGCCTCATGTCGAAATAGAAAATAGTCCACCCAGCATTCTCCTCTTTCCTTCAGCACCTCACCATCTCAAAGTAACATGCAGGAGCACCATTTGACACACACAATCACATATGAACAGGATTCGATCCACGCAAACACTTATGAACAGCATTTAACAGACATCGCCTATATATCTAATTAGTCCACATTTCAATTAACTATAAACAGGAAATCCAGCAAAGACACAACCAACGCAAATTCAATTGAACATCAAGACGTTGGTAAACAGAATGCAATAAGAACTATCTGCGATGGAGTCAGGCATTCTGTCGAAAAGGTTGTAAGCATGTGGTGTGAAGTACTACTATTAACACCAGAATGGCATAGAGTAATACAGAACAGAGACATCAGAGTAGAAAATCCATGCATACAAGCAATTCTTACCACTTAGTTGGAAAAGAAACAACCTGGCGGTGATGAGATGATAACACACATGGCAATCTGAGGCAGCCGTTGCTATGGTTCACGTTCCAATGCCCCGACTTCATCTCCACGAAACGCCCTCAAGCTCATTGGTCCCTCTGTTTTCATATGAACAACATCAGAATTGACACAAGACAGAACAGAAATCAAAAGACAAAACCGAAAGCAATCGAAATCAATTCTAAAATTAATCGGACACGAAACGACCTGGCAGGTGTGGCTCTCAGTTGATGGATTTCGTCATCGCCAGAGCGTCGTGGAGAAGGATATACGGCAGCGGAGCTGAAGACGCAGCGAAGGATCGGAGATAAAGCCGCCGGAACCGCGAGCCAACATCAAACCGCCGGAGAAACTGATGCGCGGAGACGTCAGGACACTTGAATCGGCGGCGACGATTCCCCTCCGGCGAACCTCGAATCGAAGGAAAATGCAGCTTCCGGCAAGAGCCCCGACGAAGGATTTGAGAGTTCTCCATCTCAGAGCAAGGATCTACATTCTCGGTTGCTATGGAGCGCGGGTTCTTAATAAAATATACTTTAGCGAAAATTTTGCTGTCTTGGTCAATAAATGGAAAGTACCTAAAAAATTTCATCCAACAATGTGGGAAATGCAAGAGATGCAGGAAAATAAAACACAAACTGGCGAGTAATGATCAAAAGAAAATCTTCATTGATGTTCTATTGCTTTGGGTCAAAGTCATTCCTCTACAGTAGTTATAAATTTTGGAAGGCATTCCTCCATTTTTCTATAGGTTTCTATATATCGGTGCCTCATGGATGATTGGTTCTTGATCTCTGGATGTCGCTCATCACAATCCTGCATAAGCACGTTGACTTTCCTGTGCTTTTCCTTCATAAGCTTCCCCACCATACAATGTTCTTGAAACGACGGGACTGTTTTCTGAAACGGAGTGTGTTTCCTTGCATTGTTAAAGCTTTCTCGATGAGCAGAGCCAAGCGGTCACCCCTCGAGAGAACTTTCTCAATGTTGTTTATCATGACAGTTCGCACCTACGATCATTATGTGAGAAGAATCTTAATGAAACCGAAGAATTCTGAAGATCGAGATATATGTCTATACCTACTTGGTGATGAAAAGTGCTATTACTCAGATGAACTCCGAGTGATTAAAAGAGCTCATCAAGTAACTGAATAAAAGAAGAAAAGACAACAAAAGAGAAATCTTGCCTCGTTATGGAACAGTGTACCGTTCATAATAAACTTTCAGTATACCAATTTCAATAATCAGCAGTAGATAAAGCATGCTACTCTTTACGAAGCTAAATGTCTACATGTTTTCAAAAAATAAACTTTAACACAGCATATTAGTTGTCTAACATCACGTACTGCACATATAATTGAGTATGCAGAGTAACTAAAAGATAATAGGCAAACAGTTGCTCCATCTTTTATGATTATGACTCAATAATATTTGCGGCTCCTAAGTCACTAGATTCACCATAATAATTTTTCAAAATTCTCAGCATTTTCCTCCCATTATAAGATTTTAATTGTTAAGCAACGCATGTTAACTAGTTCTGTCCTTGTCGCTAAAAAAGAAAAAAAGAAAAGAAAGAAAAAGAGAAAAAGATTCTTCCTTATGCAATTTCCAATCATCTACTCAATGGGGCAATGAGAGGTAGATAGAAACAAGCAACTCTTTTCAATGAAAACAATCTCTACTTCCAGAAAATTAACAATCATACGGAGAAAATAGAGGAAACATGGACTTTGCCATATCGCTCAATCCAGCACCAAAACCGGGTCTGTTTCCAAAAAGTCTGTTTTCCGAAATTAGTTTGATTCAAGATCCAAACATGTCCATTTGATCTGAAATTTGACTATGTTAAACTAGAAGATATGATAAACAATTTTTGTGAAGAAACAATTTTACAATTCGAACCCTAAGAGTTGATAAAAACCCCTAAAATCCTAAAAGGTCATCAATTCCAGCGAAAACTGAGGCTTTGTTTGAAAATGACGGAGCCGATATCTCATTCTTTTAAATCCCTAAAAATCTTGGGAAAAATATATGTTGTAGCTGAAGATGTTTAAAACATTTCTCAAGAAGACATCAACCTCAAATTCATAAACCATTTTGATACACAAAAATGGCAAACGGCAAGTGTCTAAAAATCCGAACTGCAGACAGTCCACTGGATTTGACTAATCCATCATCAATTATACAAATCTCACTAATGAAGTTACACTAATCCATTCTAAGGCTAATCTAACCATCCTAGCTTATCACTAATCCATACTTAAGCTATTTTACAACCCTTAAGCACAATTAACATACTAATTAAGGCTTAGTGAGTAAAAGTCACCCGTTTAACAATCCGTTCGAATCGAAACGTTAGGAACGAAGTGAGGGTCGCTTTTCTCCAAAGCGAGCCTAGGATCCAAGGTCCAGAAACACCTCAAAATGGGCCCGACACCTTGCTGGAAACCCACAAAACCAGCTTCTGTTTTGGTTACAAAAACAGAAGAAAACAAACTAGGTTGGTTCGGTGAGGACAACGGTGGACCGATGGATGGCTTGGCGGCTTGGAGGGGCGATAGCAACGGCTCACGGTGGCTGGACAGGCTCCGGTTGAGCTCCACAGGCTACTGGATAGAGGCTGGGACGGCGTGAGGAGGCGAGAAGGGCGGACGGGTGTGCGGGTGGCTCGCGCGGGTGGTGGCATGCGAAACGGCAACAGTGTGCGGCGGTGATGGCGTGAGCGGTCCGGTGGCTGCTCCAGCGATGTTGCTGGTTCCCTTGGCTGTTGGCGTGTGAAATGGAGGGGAGAGGGTTGCTTGGACAGCAAGTGAGGAGGAGAGAGGGAAGAGAGAACAAGTCTTGGTCTTGGTGGGGTCTTCTTGGCCAAGTTTTTCACATTTTTGTCCCCCTTGAGCTTGTCCTCCAAGCCAAGGTCCCAGGGCTGTCCTTAGGCCACCAAAGCCTCTCTTTACAACATTTAAATGGTCCATTTTGGCTAAGAGGAGGGGGAGCTACGAATTTCCCAAATTTTGGCTTCAATTAGGCTCCTCATCTCACTTGATTTAATCTCAATTGGCCCCAATAAATTCAATTGACACCTCAATACTTCAATTGACATTTTCCCTCACCCATGAATCCACATTGCTTCCCAAATTTGCGATAAAAAATAATCCTCGGTCTTTTCTGAACAAGAACGGTCCTAAGCCGACTTTTTCCAAAAAGTCTCAGGTTGCAGAAAAATCTTCTGAGAATGAGTCGACGCTCCTAGAATTTGTTGTGACATGACAAAATCTTCAATTTCCGAAATCGGACTCAAATTGGCGGTTAATTTCACTTCAATGCGTTTTTAGCATGACCTAGGCTACCGGGTAGTTTTCAGAACTTTTTGGGGCAAATGACCCGTGGTCGATTTTCTTCGAGCCACAATGAACCTATTTGACACATTGGCGACTCTCGGTTGTCATGAAAATCTCGAGGATTCAAATACGGACATAGGGTACCAAAACGACAGGAAAATCAAACTAGTGCCGGTCGACGAAAATTTTCCAATTTAGTGGAGTTACCTACGATCGGCCACACATCTCAGTCGAACCAACCTATCTCTAATCTCTAATCAATTTACATCTGTGCCGTAATGATCTCGACAGGTGAACACGGTCGAGTAGCCGATTCCTAGTTGAATCCTCAAGTCTATTTGCTTTAAAATCCTTAATGGCTTTCCCAGATAGTCTAGTTATTTCAAGAGTGATCAGCTCTGAGAACAGCCCTATAGGCACGTCGATGAAATGCCTGATTTATTGAATTGAAAGCAGAGTCGAAAATCTAGGATGTCACACAACTGCACATGTACATGTAAAAGATTGAACTTTTTACAAATCTGTTATACTTGTCCATCTATTGCTATGCCCTCATGAAAATTACAATTGAGAAATTATTGTCCTAATAATACGATCCGATAATAGTTGTAATAGATGGAGTTAGATCTATATTTTAAACAGAGATAATAAATCTGAATGTTTAGTATGAACGACATATCATTATAAATAAATATGAAAAATATACAAGCTGAGATTGTAAGAAAATCTCATGATTCACTTCTAAAGAAATTATAAATGCATAAATAGAGATAACCTCCGTTAATCAATTTATGAGTATTGTATGATCTAGAGCTTAAACAACAAATGAGCTCATTGAAACAATCCAGAGCCACAAGTTTAACTATGACAAGAAACGTAAACAGATTACAACAACATCAACAAGGTAAATTGGCTAGTAAATGCCAAATCTAGTAAAAGAGAGAAAACATAATCATTCAATTTTGCAATTCCGAAAAAGGGGGTAAGTACACTATTAGTACCAAAACTTGTGTACGGCACTCACTTTGGTGCCAAAATTTTATTTTGGATCACTTAGGGGTGTTTGTTTGTGTTCTTTTTTTCTGTTCATGAACAGATTTTTTGTTTTTTTTGTTCCCGGGAACAAAAAAGAACAAAAACGCTTTTGTTTGCGTTTTTGTTCCAAATCTGTTTTTTTGTTCCTGAACAAAAAAAGAACAAAAATGAGAAACAATAAAAACTTGTTTTTTTGTTCCGAAACACTTCTTGAAGAATTGAAAGAACAAAAACACAAGAAACCTGTTTCTTTTTTGTTTCTTGCTTTCGTGCCTCGTCGTGCGGTCTCTCATCCGGCATCTCTCACGCCTTCTCCACCGTTGAAGGCTGTCTGGCGACTCTCGACTCCGGCGCCGACAGCCGCTGCTCCTTCACCGGCTGAAGCTTATGATTCGAGGTAAGTTTCCTCCTTCACCGGCTACTTGCTCCTCCTTCACCGACCGCCGCTCCTCCTTCGAACGCTTCGGCGAGAGCCACCCCTTGCGAGATCCGGGCGACGGCTGCTCGGGGCTCGAGTGCGACGGCTCGCTCGAGCCGCCGCTTGCCCAGATCTGCGAGACGCTTGCTCGAGCGAGCCCTCGCGCTCAAGCCCCGAGCGAGCATTGCTCGCCCGGATCTACGGCAGCGTCCGCTCACTCGAGTGAGCGAGCAGCATCGCTCTCCTCACTCGAGCCGGCGGAGCCGCTTTGCTCGCTCGAGCTCCCTCGCCGCTTTGCTCACTTGAGCGAGCATCGTGAGCGAGCAGCAACCTCCCTCGAGCGAGCGATCCGGCAGTAAATTTCTTTGGACTATGCTGAGAGCTATCTCTTTTGACAGAGAGGGACTATAGGCGGTGGACTTACTGAGGAAACACTGAAGCACTGAAGGACCGGAGCCAGTTTCAAGAACTTTTTTCTGTGTTTGAAGGTAAGAACCAATGCTATGCTGCCTTGTGTTGGATGAATTTCATGGTTGCATACTATATCTAGCATTACAATGTTCAGAATTGGCTGATCTCATTTGGATTTTACAGCTCAAAGACAGGTTGGAGAGAGTAGTTGTTTAGGTTCATTTGGAGCAAGATTCAACTTTTCACATTTCCTTTTATTGTAGTGTTTGAAATTTGACTTTTATTGCACATTGAACATCTTAAAATTTTGAAACATATGAATTTTGACATGTGTGGTTGTATAGACTCTTTTTAATATATTTTGACATGGTAGGTTTCTCACAATGCTCTTTATTTTTTTTTGAGCATTCTATTTCATTGATCATTGATAGTCATAGTACTATGTAGTTCTTGTAGCTCAAAATGCAACTTATGTTCTGTTCTATACAAGATAGTTCAAGAATTGTCAATTTTGTCATTATACTCTTCTATGCTTGCATCTCTTGAGAATGATTCTATGTATGGCATGTATACTATTATGTTATTGATTTAACTGATAACTCATATGATGCTCAACCGGTCAAAGATTAAATGGCATCTGAGAGACAGGCATTTAGTGCAAAGTGGACCGAGTCTGTAACCAACCTATTTATCGGTTTGTTGGTGGATGAGGTCAAAAAGGGAAATCGCACCTCTTCTACTTTCAACAAAGCGGGGTGGAAGAACATATAGATTGAATTCGTTAGACAGACGGGATGCCAATATAGCATAGTCCAGCTGAGGAACAAGGTAAACAAACTGAGAAAACAGTATGGTAGTTTTCAGAAACTCATGTCTCAGTCTGGATTTGGTTGGGACAATGTGAATAAAAGAGTTGTTGTCGACGATCCAAGTATATGGGAATCTCACATCAAGGTATCTTTTTAACTTTTTGGTCATTTTGATGTCATTATAGATGTAAATTTTAAAATGTATGATTATATTGCTGAAATGTTATTATTGTGAAAATTGTAGGAGAATGTTGAGTGGGCAAAATTCAAGAAGGATGGATTTCCCCAGTGTCCTGAGCTATGTATTGTATTTGGTGGTACATATGCTACTGGGGAATATGCCGTAGGAAATGCTCAAGATTTGCCGGAGTCGGAGGACGATGACAATGGTGATGGCAATGTAGGCGGTGGCAACAATGGTGGCAATGCATATGGTGACAATGGTGGTGGCAATATAGATGACTTCAGTGAGCACCACGTTGATGAGGGAGTCTTTACATCAGACACTGTTGCAACTTCAATTCATGGAAAGCACAAATTGGATAGGACTCCAAATACTAAGAGGAGAAGAAAGAGTAACCAAGCTGGTATTGCTGAGACTTGCAAAGCCATACAAGATTTTTTGAAAGTTAGGTCAAGTCAATCTGGTAGTGGCTTTGCGACCTCAGGGGTTACACCATCACCTGTAGACCCCTTCTCCGTATTTGCTGTCATCGACATTCTAGTTAGTATGCCTAAGCGAGAGCAAGATGTTTACAATAAAGTAGTGGAACGAGCATACGTCAGTGCCTCATGGAGCGAGGCTTTCATTAAATCCCCACCTGGAAGGAGAAGTGGACTTCTTTATTGGCTTTAGTAGATGTTTGGAAATATATTATGGATTGCATGGGCTTTCATTAGAATGTTTAACTTATGTTATCCATTAATATTTAGTTTATAAAGATATTAGTGTTGAGACTCTTGGTACTTATATGTAATGGCATCTTATATTGAGACTATGACTTATGTTATTGGTTATATTTTCAAAATCTATATTGATGTTTTTATATTTTTGTGATGGTATAGGTACAATGGAAGGGGGATCAAATAGTGTATCTAGTGAGCGGTAGAACCAGTTGAACAATTCTTGGATGATGATGATATTGACATATTGATAGCGTGGTTTTGCACGGTTGTGATGGATGCGTCCATGCATACAAGAGAACCTATTAGGGACAGTAAATTATCAAGACCCGAATGGATAATGGAGATTGTTTATGGACATTCAGATAGGATATATGAAGCCTTCAGGATGGAGAGACATGTTTTTTTGAATTTATGTGATTTAATGAGGGTAAGAGGTTGGTTGAAAGATAGTCGATTTGTTTGAATAGATGAACAAGTTAGGATATTCTTATCTTTGATTTGTCACAATAGCTCAAATAGAGATTTATGTGAGAGATTCCAACATTCTGGAGAAACGATTAGCAAGTATTTCAACAAAGTGTTGAAAGCAATTATCAAACTTTCAAAAGCGATAATCAAACCACCGTCCTTTGATGTCATCCCACAAGAAATTCTTATGGATCCTAGTCATAAATGCTACTTCAAGGTATGATTTTTATATCGATTTTATACCGTCAAATACATGTAGTTAATAATCTTATATAATCTTAGATTGGTAATAAATTGACAGGACTGCATGGTGCTATGGATGGCACCAATATAAATGCTATCGTCCTGGTATCTGAGCAGGTTCGATTTAGAGGCAGGAAAGGGATTACCACCCAGAATGTGTTGTGTGTTTGCTCATTTGATATGAAATTTACTTTCGTGTATGCTGGATGGGAAGGATCTGCCAACGATTGTCGAGTGCTTTCGGCAAAGACTCGAAACTCCTCAACCGCAATTTCCCCAACCACCACCTGGTATTTACTTTGTTTATATAGACAAATTTATGATTATATTATGGTTGAATATCACAACAAATTTATATATATAATGTTGTAGGGAAATATTACGTGGTAGATTCTGGTTATGCAGCACTTCCGAGATTTTTGACTCCATTTAAAGGCGAACGATATCATCTAAACGATTATAGAGGGAGTGGGAGACGGCCAAGAACAGCAAAAGAATTGTTCAACTATAAGCACTCTTCACTAAGAAATGTAATTGAGAGGTCATTTGGGGCATTAAAGAATTGCTTCTCTATTTTGAGACATCTGCCTCCATTTACAATTCGGAAGCAAGCACTTGTTGTAGTTGCATGTTGTGCTCTTCATAATTACATTCGTGATCAAGATATGATGGACAGAAACTTTTCCCTATATGGAGATCCGGAGTATCCATTTGGACCTAGAGAAGTGGAGGTTGCAGATGATACATCGCATGAGCAGGCACCTGGGATAAACATGCTTAGGATAAGTATTGCAAATGAAATGGCAAGGGATCATAATATGCCTGAGATTTCATGACTTTGTGTTTCCGACTTTTGTAATATTGTTTTGAAGTATTCACTTATCAAAGTCAATGTGATGAAGTTGAACAATGAACTATATTGCTTCATTATTGTGATGTCATGTATGAAAGGGTCCATGTTGAGATCTATAAGATACTCTTCTTTTTGCTAGTTCTTATTGTACGAATTTTACTTATAAAATTTTCTTTCAAGTATGCACATATGACCATGTTCAAAATGGTTTTCTTCACTCACTATGATCAAAATTAAAGTGATGAGCATTTCATGAGAATGAGAATTCAATACCAAGTTTACACGTTATTAAAAAAAAAAACTTGAGAAAAATTTGGTACAAACTTTACTTACAAAATTTTCTTCCAAGTATGCACATATGATCATGTTCAGAATGTTTGTCTTCACTAACCATGAACAAAATTAAATTGATGAGCATTTCATGAGAATGAGAATTTAATACTAAGTTTACACTTTATTAAAAAAAAAAAAAGCACTTGAGAAAAATTTGGAACAGAAATTTTTTACAGTTTACCAAATGTGTTTCTGTTCTTTTTCTATTCCAGGAACAGAAATTGTGTGCAGTTACCAAACGTGTTTATGTTCTTTTTCTATTCTAGAAACAGAAATTTTGTGCAGTTACCAAACTCGTTCTTTTGTTCAAAAACTGTTCCTCGGAACAGAAATAGTTTTTTCTATTTCTGTTCCCTGAAACAATTTTTGAACACAAACACAAACAAACGCACCCTTAAGTGCCAAATAGGAGGAAAAACGATCACTTTGGTGCCACTTGGCGAGATTCCGGCCAAAATGATTACGTGACTTTTATATTAAAAAAAAAAAAAATTGACATGGCTTTTAAATGACGTCGTTTTCCGTCCTCTTTAAGAAAATGACGTCGTTTTCCCATCCTAAGTGGATGGCCTGACAAAAACGACGTCGCACAACTTATTTGGGGATTTTATTTATTTTTTATTTGGGGATTGAAATTAGGGGTTTTTTGTTCGATCCTCGCCCAACGCCGACCTAGCTTGCTCGACCACCGTCGCTCAGCCACCGTCGCTCGGCCTCCATCGTAGTTGCTCGACTAGGCGAGCAAGGAGAGCTGAGGTTGTTGCTCAAGCAAGAAGTGACGGGAAGAATAAGAGGCGAGGGTGGAGGAGGAGGACGAAGAAGGGGGGTCAAAGGTGGAGAGAGCGAAGACGAGGAGGGCAAGGGAAACAAGGAGGGCGCAGATGGAGATGGCGGATTGGGCTATGCTCAGGGAGCAGCTGAAGTGGGTCCTTTTGAAGGGGGAAGGAGAAGGAGGAGGAGGAGGAGAGCTTGGACTTGTCAACAACGTTGGACGAACCGGAGGCGGAGTTGTGCTGGTGCTGGTGCTGGTGCACTGCTGGTGTCACTGCTAGCTAGTCTTGGTGTTGTTCTTCGGGGAAGAAAACAACGGGAAGCCCATGCCATGCCTTCTCTCTCTCTCTCTCTCTCTCTCTCTCTCTCTCTCTCTCTCTCTCAATTTGGGGATTTAGGGGTTTGAATTGGGGGGAAAACATCAAACGGCGTCGTTTTGTTGTTTAAATGCTAACTGTATTCTCCGACGAGCCACATCAGCTTAAAAAATTAATAAAAAAGTGACACGTCGGATTTCCGGCCAACCAGATCGGCGGTGGCACTGAAATGATCGTTTTTCAAAAGTTTTGACACTTAAGTGATCCAAAAAAAAGTTTTGGCACCAAAGTGAGCGCCGTACACAAGTTTTGGCACTAATAGTGTACTTATCCCCCAAAAAAGATATTACTTCAACTCTCTCGTCACTTTCGTGAAACTTCAACATGAATTATAGAGCTACGGTGTACTTATCCCCCGAAAAAGATATTACTTCAACTCTCTTGTCACTTTCGTGAAACTTCAACATGAATTATAGAGCTACGGATGAGAAGGAGCTTTGACTCTCTTGTTGCTTTTGTGGACTTGTGATATGAACGAGAGATCTACAAAGAAGAAGGAGCTACAACTTTCTCGCTATTTTTGTGGAGCTTTGACATGAACTAAAGAATTACAAAAAAGCATTGAAGTTCAATATGAGCCGGAGATACAGAGGAGGTGACGGAGGGAGTAGTTTTCTTTTAGAAATCTCATTGCCCATTATTTTTTTTCAAAAATTAGAAAGATTCTTTTCAAGTTTGAATTTGTTCATTTAAAATATGCGATCTTCTACTTCATTTTTATTACTTATTATTATTATTTTTTATTTTTTCCATGTATTATTTATTTATTTTCTATTTCTTGTTTATTCCCTTTCATTGTTTACTAATAATAAAAATTATTAAATAATAAACTATACTAATATACCCAAAAAATGTAATAGATGTATATATGCTAACTATATATTTATTCAAATATTATTTAATTTAATTATTATTTTAATTTTATTAATTTAAGAAGTTTATTATTCTACAAAAATAGTTTTTATATCATGAATGCAAAAAAATCCCATATACCTTTATCCCATTTTCCTCGTGGGATATTTTTATCCAAGCTATATTCCTTTTATATTGGGCTTTATCCTATTTTGCATAGAAACCAAACACAAGACTAGCTTAAATTTTATTCTAACTATGGGAAAATTGTCCAAAACATTCTAAATCTATTGTACTTTTGCCAACTCAGTTTTAAACACTTTAATTATGTTAATTGAGTTATAAACCTTTTCATGTTTTGCCGATTGAGTTCATTAGCTAATTTTAGCTAGAAATCGCTAACGTAGATGCTATCCATGCCATATAGGATGGCTAGCATTAACGTGAACAAATTTTTAATAATATTTTTTCAAATTTATTTGAAATTTTGAATTTATTTTCTTTCTTTTTCCTTCTTTAATTTTTTTTCTTTTCTTTTTTTAAGGGCTTGCAGGGGGCCACGAGGTCTCCTCCAATGGTCAGCAAGGGTTTGCAGCCCTCACTCGGAGCTTGGCTAGCGAGGGCAGCGAGCCCTTGCTAGTCATGGCAAAGGTCGTGCCCCTTGCCCAACTTTGAGCGTGGGCCATGAGCCCTTGCCAGCCACTAGGCTATGGTCGCGACCCTTGCCCAGCTATGGGTGAGGGCAGTGAGTGGCCAACGGGGGTCATCGGGCCTTGACGGGTGGCTAGTGGGCCCTTAACAAAAAAAAAAGTAATGAAGAAAAAGAAAAAGGAAGAAAAGAAAATAAGAAAGAAAAATATAAAAATTCAAAAAATATAAAATTATTATTAAAAATTATTCACGTTAGTGTCGGCTGTTTTATATGACAAAGCCATCATCCGTGTTAGTAGTTTCTAGTTAAAATTGATTGGATCAAATCAATTGGCGAAATGTGAAAAATGTTTAGAACTCAATTGATGCATATGATTGAATTGGCAAAAGTATAATAGATTTATGATTTTTTGGACAATTTTTTCTCGTGGCTAGCAAAGGTAGCTTTACAAAGTAACATTTCCTCAAGTACTCAACGGCTTTGGACAATCGAAACAACCATAAATTTTGTACTTAGCTAGATATGGAAACAAGAATCTTCTCAGACAACCATTGGCTTATCAATTATTTAATTCTCCTAACTAACCAAGGTAGCTTTATAGGGTAACATTTCCTCAAGTACTTGCCGGCTTTGGGCTATCAAAACTACCATAAATGTTGTACTGACCTAGATATGGAAACAAGAAACTTCCTAAATAAACGTTGGCGTATCCATTATCTAATTCTCCCTATCCATTATCTAATTCCTTGACTGAAGTTATTAATTCCTTGCGAATCTACTCCGAATAGAATCAGATCCTTTTGGATAAAAACTAGTCCAGTAATTGATTGGTCGATTTCAGCTTCCGCATATATACAGCCACATCTCTATCGGTGTACGTTCATTCACAACTCTCACATTTTCTTTATTTTCCCAAAATCCTGGTCTTATAAACTACAGAGTCCAAGACTAGCTAGCGTGTCGACGGTACTTCGATTGCCGCCACGATGACGAGTTTTGCCACCTTGGCCTATGCCCTACTTCTCCCGGCACTAGTCATCTTACACAATTTCATCAAACATTTTTGGTGCAAAAGCGTCGTAGGAAAATCCAAGCCGTTCCCACTCCCTCCAGGGCCCGCCCCGTGGCCTGTGGTCGGCTGCGCCCCTGAGATGCTCCGGAACAAGCCCGCAGGCCGGTGGATCCTTCGTTGGATGGAGGAGATGGACAACAAAATTGCGTGTTTTCGCATAGGGAATACGAACGTCATCCCTGTAACCGACCCGAAGATCGCCCGGGAGTTCCTCAAGAATCAAGATGCCACATTCATGTCGAGGCCCCTCTCGATGGCAGCCTGGGCATTCAGTGGCGGCTACATGACTGCTGTCATGTCGCCCTATGGGGAGCAGTGGAAGAAGATGAGGCGAGTCCTCATGTCGGAGATCATATGCCCCGCACGACACAAGTGGCTCCATGACAAGAGGGCGGAGGAAGCCGATAACCTCTTGAAGCATGTCTTCAACCAATGCAAAAGCCTAGGGCAAGTGAACTTGAGGCACATAACAAGGCACTATTGTGGAAATGTGATAAGAAGGTTGGTGTTCAACAGGAGGTACTTTGGCAAGGGAAGGCAAGATGGAGGACCAACCATTGATGAAGAACAACATGTGGATGCACTGTTCAACGCACTAAACTATCTCTACGCATTCTGTGTTTCCGATTATTTTCCATTCTTGGTCGGGCTTGACCTTGATGGGCATGAGAAGGTTGTGAAAGATTGCACGAGGACGTTTAGGAGGTTGCACGACCCCATCGTAAACGAGAGAATCAAACAATGGAGGGACAATTTGAGCTCGGAGAGTAATGGAAAAGAGCCTCAAGACTTGTTGGATGTTCTTATTATGCTTAAAGACTCAAAAGGGAAGCCATTGCTAACGCCACATGAAATCAAAGCACAGGCTACGGTTAAAAATCCATTCTTTCCTCTTGTATATTTCCATTTATTGTCATCTTTTAAGGTTAGAAAGCAAACTATGGGAGGTTATATATTTGGTCAAGACGACTTTGTTGTTAAATTGTACAAATAGAGTCTTATCCTTACAACTGCACAAACAAATCCTAAAGAAAGACTTCGCTACGTATAAAATTACCTATTCCGTATGTAGTCAATATCTAGGCGTCCTAATGTCAATGTCGTTACACTTATCTCAAAAGCTATTTAAGAAAGATTTCCCTATAGTCAGAACACTTTTACACCTACGCTTTTATTTGCATATTGTGGTTATAAATTAGATTTTAAAGTTAACTGAAGATGCATACGTTTCTGTAATCTTGTGTGTAAGGAAATGTTGATGGCCGCGGTGGACAATCCATCAAATGCAGTGGAATGGGCAATGGCCGAGATGATAAATCGGCCTGAACTCCTTAAGAAAGCCAAAGAAGAAATTAATAGAGTTGTGGGAAAGGAGAGATTAGTCCAAGAGTCAGATATCCCCCAGCTCAACTACATCAAGGCATGCGCTAGGGAGGCCTTCAGGCTCCACCAGATTGCGCCCTTCAATGTCCCACACGTTGCCCTGTCCGACGCAGTCGCGGCCGGCTACCACATCCCCAAGGGCAGCCACATCCTCGTGAGCCGGATGGGTCTTGGCAGGAACCCTGAAGTGTGGGACGAACCCACCAAGTTCAAGCCAGAGAGGCACATCATGGGTGATGCTGTGGAAGTCGTGCTCACAGAACCCGACCTGCGGTTCATTTCCTTCAGCAGGGGCCGGCGCGGTTGCATTGCCGCGCAGCTTGGGACAACGATGACCGTTATGCTCTTTGCCAGGTTGATTCAGGGGTTTAACTGGAGTACACCGCCCAATATTTACGGCATCAATCTTAATGAATCAAGAAATGACTTGTCCCTCGCCGAGCCATTGGTTCTTCAAGCTGAGCCACGCTTGCCAAACTATCTCTATCCAACATAATGCGACTTTGGTATGTTTTACCATGTCACATCTCAGATACCATCCTATCAATAAAAATATATTCTGGACTTTTTAAGAAATATATTGTGGAAGCAGACTCATTTTAAACGTTTCATACATCATATAATTCAAAAAAAAAAAAATGAAAAGATATGAGGCGTAACTATGTTGCCAGCCCTTGGGTAAATTCCTACTCATGCACCGTCGGTGGTGACATTGTGGTATGAGAGTCAATATCTCATAACGCGAGGCAATAGGGTCAAAACCTCGTGCGGCAGAAGTGAATGCATCTTACTTTGTGCATGTGGATTCTAGACACCTAATACCCCCATTGAAGTGTTAGGATCGCTGCACAATCATAAGGATGTAGAGTGTAAAAGCGATAAAAAGAAATCGAGATATAATTATTACTTCACATCTCTTTGTAACATTTTTTAACTAAAAGAGAAAGAGATTATATATACTTAGAAGAGTTATTCATGAGTCTAAACCCAAACTACTAAGGAAATATAGGTCCAAAATATAAAAACCGTCTAGCTTTTAGGTGGCGTTGTCCCTTGAGACTCCGATTAGGGCAGCCCTTAACTCTGGTGCCTTCTTGTCATTGTGAAGTATGAACCACATCCTTATAAGAACCCACCCCGTTGTGGGCAAGTTGGTTCAGGCGTACGTTGCCCCGAGGACCCCCGTTGGGCAGGGTTCGATTCCCCAGCTCATTTCGTTGCGTGACTTAAGTGGGACGCTGTGGGAGGTGGGTCCCCGTCTAGTGCCCTCATGGTTTACGCTGAGCGCTGTCGGCTGTGAGACGGTTCCATGGTCACCAAAAAAAAAAGAAAAAAAAAACCACATCCTTATAAGAAGAGCTTTGACAACAAATTCAATAAACCTCATGTACTTTTAGATCATCGGTGGTGCTGAGCAATCGCGATCAAATATTTTAAAACGGGTGAGACTCTTGTAATAACGTCAATGGGAGTAATCACGCAACCCGTCCATCCCGTGTTAAAGAGGACGAAAAATTGATATAATGGGAATCAAAGTACAGGGCGTGTTTGGACATGAAGATAAAGAGGCTCTGCCCCGAGGAATAGCTAGCACGTAATCCATCCAGAACCAAACCCTCCGCCTCTCGTAGACCCTCGGTTTGACCTCCCGCTTTACCTCGTCAACGACTTCACTGAAGTGGCCAAATCTGGGCGGGGATATCCCAGCGGCTCTCGCACACCCGAACACGTCCTTCCTCGATCTCTCCACTTCTTCATCAACCATCACTGTCGTTTTCGTCGAGGGTTGTTCCACGGTCGTCATGTCATCGAAGATGTGGGGGTGGGGAGAGAGAGAGAGAGAGAGTTGAATGAGCGTTCGCAGAAGGGTGAGAGAACATGACGAGCACTGCAACGAGTGACCAGCGAGTGACTGCAAAGAAGACTTCAGATTGAATTGGGAGCATCTCTCTCTCGTGTTAGGTTATGTTGGAGGATTTACATGGTATTTGTGCATATTTAGGGTTTTAACTTCTAAGTAGCTGACATATAGAGAAGAAAATCTGCCCAATGATCATATAAACCCTATCGTCTATGTGCCACTTGATGTTTTTGCCTAGTCTTGTTTCGTATGGTTCATTTTTTCTCTCTCTGTGCCTAGTTGATCAGTCCCTGGACAGACCGACTTTGTGTTTAAAACGATTATGTTTTATTGAACTGGCGAGCTTTTGCTTTAATGTCACTGGGAAAGAAATTCAGCATTAGTTGCTGATGTCTCGTTAAATTCGTGCTTGCTGCAAAATTGCTCTCATTCGATTGCTGGTTCTCTTGTTGAGATGTTCATGATGTCTTTTCTATTTTGGGGCTGGTGAAATGCTTATAGCTGGAGTTTAGGCTTCTCAGTGTCTCCGATTGCTTGTTCTTCCTGTTGATGCTGGATATCCTAGGGTTGGTCATTCACTCGGGTTCCTTAGAATGCTTTAAAAGATTATTAGTACCCTGTATTGAAGACCCGGATCAACCATAATTGTGAAAAATGAAGGCGGTGGTGGAGATTGATGCTAGCTACATTACTGTTTCAGGGGCAAAATGCGGAGTGCATATTATTGGAGTATAGCTTTCGCAACCCATCAAGTGATGACTGGATTGGAGTATTTTCTCCGGCGAATTTCAGGTGATTAGATGGCTCGACATTGTTTGCCCAATATTAGATGGCTCTTGCGTATTATGAAAATTATACACTCATGTTTCGCCGGAATTGATCTTGCAATGATATCTTCTACCGAAAGTTGTTCTTCAATTATTATCAGAGGAGACGGATTTTGCGATGATTTTAGATAGAAAATATCATAATTGGTCAGGAAATGACTACAAATTTTACGTCAAATAGAACTGTATACAAATTATGCGAAAAATTAATTGGGAACGGAGTTTAAAAATACTACTTTTACAAAAATATGTGTACACAATTGAAAAAAGGCAAAACATAAGTCCAACTTTCATAATTGGAGTTCTATTTAGCAAAATAATATGAAACTTTTCAAAATATACCAATATAGACATGTAGAATCATAAATAGTATTTCATAAATTTTTAAAACTTAATCTTTTAAATGTTTTAAGTTTTGAAAGAAAAGTTACATGTAAGAAAATATATCTCATACAGCCTTGATATTGCAAGCTTTGTATGTACCTCAATTAAAGTGTTTTCTGTGCGTGGATCGATTCTTTCCTTTACTTAGAACTCAATTTCCTCTTATTGTTGCATCAGAATAATATATCGCAAGTAAATATTTTACTTAATTTAAAAACCGTTGAAGAAAGTGATCCGGTTTTTATGAAATATGAATGTTTAAGAATGTTCCGTTATTGGCAAAAAAATGACGGAGCCGTTAGCATAGCATTTCCCTATAATCTATTAATGAAATTTTTATAAATTGTAATTATTTTATTCAAGTGATCCAATTCAGTGAGCAAAAGCACATATAAGTTTATATTTAGTTATAGTTATCTTTTGATACAATTATTACGTTCGTGCTACAACCTTCTTTCTCACTAATAAAATAAATATCTTAACGAATTGAACTTAGCCAAAAATGCTTTAATTTGGTTACGTAACTAGACACCAACCCACATATTGCGCCAGAATAATATAAAATAAGAACGAAATTGTATATCCAAAAGAAATAATTAAAATAGACTTATTACGAAGACAAATGAACAAAAAGAAGATATATTTAACTAAATTTGAATTATCCAGTACCCTGGTTACGATCGTTTTTAAATTAGTACTCCAATTTTTGGAAGGAATAACTATTAGTATCAATTTGAGAAATTATACCTCTGATCACGCCATTAGTTAACTAACAAAATACAATCAAGTATAAATTAACATGACAAGCAACTGAGCAAGTAGTTAACATGTAGTCTCATTTCGGTTCCAAGGCTTCGAATGGGAGGGAGTCGTAAGAAAATGCATGTTTTAGGGAACTTAATTAGCGATTATAATACACATTAGAGGCCATATTTACACCACCAGTCAAGAAGTTTTGCTCAGATATGCCCGGAAATCTATCTGTTGATCTCCTAGATTTCTACATGAACTTGCCAGGTTAACTGAGTTATTATTATGTGTCATCTAGTTTAAAAATTTCACAGTAAAAATTTGACGGAAATATGTATACTAGTTTGGGGTTATTGGTGACAAAAAATTAATTTTGGATAAATTTATCACAAGTGTACTGGTTTACTTTTTCCAGTGATCCAAAAAATTAATTTAAGCTAAATCTGTTATAAGTGTACCGATTTGAGATTTCTTTGTAATAATAACCCAAAACAAAATCAAGTTCCACCTTCCACAAAATCAAAATTTGTCTCGCATTAAAGGGCACCCCAGATTTCAACAAATCAAAATTATCCAAACCGATCGATTTCATACACAGTTGAAAAAGAGGAAGTCGCCCATGCAGCTTCCTCTCTCTCCCTAAATTGCTCGGCTTTCTGGCGCTCATTCTCTTTCCCTTATTTACTTCTATTCTTTACGACTCTCTCTCTCTCTCTCTCTCTCTCTTTCTCTCTCTCTTCTTTCCTTCTCTTTCTTTCCTTCGTTTTCTTATGCCCTCATTGTCTTCTTGCATGTCACCCATGTTCCCCTCCTTTTGACTAAGCTCTCCCCTCTCTCTTTCTTTTTCCTCAATTATTATGTTTCCTGTTGATGTTGTGACGATGTCTCTTTTGTTTATAGTAAGAATTAGCATCAAAGAGCACAAACTGCTGCAGCAAGAAGTTGATTCTGATTCAAGATCGGCCTTTTAAGTTCTAACTAGTAGGTTCAATTTAGCCGAATGTGAATTGGTGTGCTTGGCCTTTAGTAACTAGTCCTATAGCCGTCTTGGATATTTGGGCAGTTATTATTCATGTGAGCTAATGTTGTTGCTTGAGTAGTTCGTTTACTAATCCTGTAACTGTCTTGGATATTTGCTGATGGGTTTGGCTCCCTAGCTTAGCTTGATGGAGAAATGAATTTAACTTACCCGTTAAAAAAATTGTATTTGGGACTAGTTGGAAATGGATTCTTGAAAAGCAAATCGATACTCGAATGATCAAATACCGAAAAAACAATGCAGAAACAGGCCCAACAAACATGTAATACCGATCAAAAGACATATCATGAAGATGGATATACCTTGTTTGTCACAGATTAAGTGCCCGTTGCAGTCTTAGAGGAATTGATTGAAATCCTTATAGTTCCGCTTTTCGAGAGAGTCCACTATTTTATAATAATAATAAAAAGAACGTATTGTCCTATTTTCTACAGTTTTATTCTTACGTTCCCTTTTTCCTTTTTTCTTTTTATATATAATAGTTAATTTTTACTGAAAAAACAACCGCTCTTCCTCTTTCATGGGCTCTTCCTTTATGGGCTAGGTTTGGCCTAACATGGGTGGATGGGTCTAGCTTGACCCATCAAATAAAAAACCCATCATCTCACACTTACACATAGTGGGCCAAACATAACTTTTTCTTCACTTCTCTGCAACATTCATACTAGTAAATAATCCGTGCAACCGACATACTTTGAGAGCTCATTGTCATACATCTGTTATGAATTTATAGTAGCTCAAAATAGACAACACATTTTTGAGTAGATATAGTATGCAGTACCTTAGATTGATTAATCACATTTATATCTCTTTCGATTTCTTTTTAATAATGACATATTGTATTCACAATTATGGACACAAGAGGAGTGCCAAAACTTGACACAAAGGGACACTTAAGTGTCAAAATTTATGAAGTGACACTTAAATGCCAAAATCGGATTAAAATGGATCAATTAAGTGCCAACGGTGAGAAAATCTAGCCAAAAATGCTGATGTGGCAATTTTCCTGCCCGACTTAGTGCAAAACGACATCGTTTTGCATGCTAATGTGGCTAAACGGTGCCAAAACGACATCGTTTTGGTGCTTTGACGAGGTAAATAATTAATATAATAATTAATTTAATTTAATTTAAAACAATTTTTAAAAAAAAAAAAAAAAAGAAGAGAAAAGAATGAGGAGGGGGGAGGCAATCGGCGGCTGAGGGCTCGGCCCTCGCGGCTACCGCCGCCTCCCGCCATCGCCAGAAAGGTGGGGGAGGGTCGGCTAGGGTCACCGAGCCCTGGCTTGGGGCTGATGACCCCAGCCGACTGGCGGCGAGAGCCTGTATGCCCTTGCCCAAATCTGGGGCGAGTGTCGCGGCCCTCCCCTAGATTCGATGAGGGTCGTCGGCCCTTGCCCGGTTAAGCCAAGGGCCGCTGTCCGCTGGGGGTCGCCCCAGCCAATGCAAACTTTCCAATTGGAATGGATTGAAAAGTTATCTAAGTTGGAGAAGTTGAGCTAGGGCCTTTCAGATTTTCCAGTTTTGTCAACGGAATTGGGTTGCCTACCTCAACTTAGAGAACTCACTTTAACCACCATGGACAATTTCAACTCAGTAGTTGTTAGGACCACAATTTTCCAACTTGAAAAATCTGTCCATATTGTGTCTTCATAGCTCTCCACTGAGGGAAATTCAATTAGATGGCCTTAAACTATTGAGAAATTTAGGTGTGAGAGAATGCGAGTTTCTCGAGCGATTGTCAATAATTTCATCAAGCTTGAGGAAGTTTTATAAAATTGAAATTTTAGATTGCCCCAAGCTACTTCAAATTCAATTTCCCAGTACAATGGAATCATTAGAGTGTAACAGCCTGAATTTTCAAAATTTGTTTTCGATTAAATAAATCGGGCATTTCATCGATGTGCCGATAGTGCCATTTTCTGAGCTGATCACTCATGAGATAATTAGACTATTTGAGGAAGTCAATAAGGAATTTAAATGCAATGGACTTGAGAATTCGATCAGGAATTGACTGCTCGACCGTGTCGATCTGCAAGGGTCATTACGGCACCGTCAAAAATTGATCAGAGACCAGAGATAGGTCGATTCGATGGAGGTATGTGATTAGTGTGTGGGTAATTCCACCTAATTGCAAAATTTTTGTCGAACGACACTAGACCAATTTTTCCGTCATTTCAATCCCGGTGTCCATATTTGAAATCTCGAGATTTTCACAACAACTGAGAGTCGCCAATGTGTCGAAGATATACAATGTGGCTCGAAAATAATCAACCACGGGTCAATTGCACTAAAAATTCCTAAAAGCTACCCGATAGACTAAGTCACGCTAAAATCACGTCAGATTGAAATTAACCACGAATTTGAACCCGATTTCAGAAATTAAAAGTTCTGTCGTGTCACAGATCATTTCAGGAACGTCAACTCATCATCTGAAGAATTTTCGGAGATTTCGAGATTTTTACGGAAAATCAATTCAGACGTTGCGGAAAAATAATGGAAATTCGGATGGGCTAAGTCGAAGGAAATTTGGACTTCCGAGCTGAGCCTTTGGGTGTTGGGAACTTGTAGAAAATTTGTGGGCTTCATCTTCATCAAATTTGGAACTCAATTTGGAGAGATTGAAAATGAAATTTGAGTTCGAGCTTAGTTAAATCCGGAGCTTCAATAGGGGGTGCAACATTTGGTTTTAAGTTGGATTATTTGTGGATATTAAGGCAAGAAAGAATTAAGGGACATGTGTTTAATTAAAAGGAAAAGAATTTGCTGACTTTGGGCCCTCCATCAACAGCTTCCTCTGCATGCTCAGCCTCTCCCTCTCTTATCCCATCGACGCCGACTCCATCAACTTCTGTTTTACTTTCATTGTCCTTCATTTCATCCCTCCATCCTCGTGTCTTCTTTGTGCTGTCTCAATTCCCCCACTCACACGCCCACGTAGCTCTCCACCGAAGACCCACACCTCCACTGAACTCTCTTCTTGCCACACGTCCAAGTATCTAGCTCCCTCGATCAACCAAAGAAAACCCCCAAGCAAAGTTGACCCCAATCTGCCAGCATCGTCCACATATCCGCCCCCCAACGTTGTCTTCTCCACCACTTGTGTCTTCAATTCCCAGCCGAGTCCACGTCTCCACCCACGAAGACCGAAGCCCACCAAATTTCCTCTCCCCCGTGGCTTCAGTCCACCGAAGCATTGCCAGCTGCCCACGTGAAGAAACTGCTGCTCCAGCGTTGCCTCGTGTCTTTAGCCCACGAAGCCGAGTCTCTACACCGATTGAAATCAGCAAAGTCTTCATCTTGCTCGATCGCTTCAGCCGCCTCCACGCGTGGTCTTCTCCAGCAACCTCGGTCTTCATTTCTCGAAGCCCATCTTCACGCAAGCCAGCCCGTGAAGTTCAGCAATCCAATCCGCAATTTCAGCCCAAGAAGCCAGCCCATTAATTGAGCTCTTCAGCCCGTGAGTCCAGCCCAAGTTTCAGCTCAATAGCTTCTCCAAAGTTCAGCTCACAGGTTCAGAAGCCCAAGCCTGCGAAGCAAGTCCAGCCCAACTCATTAACAAATCTTAGTTTGGGCTGAGATTTGTTGGGCCGATTTTAGGCCCGGTTCAAGCCCGTTGGTGCCACCGCAATCTCAAGTTTCGGCCGCCGTCGCGCCACCATCACGATGAACCGGTTCTCACTTTAAACCGGTAAGTTTATCCACTAAACTTTTCTTAATAGGCTAATGACGTTTAATGAGTTTAGTTTAATTTAATCTGGAATTAGGTGGTTAGTTAAATTAGATTAGCAATTTAATTATTCAATTATGCATGTTAGGTGATTAGAATGGTTTAGTTAAGGCCTAGATAAATCGTATTATTTATCTAGATTGGTCCGGGAATTTTTCGAGCCTGTTTCGATATTTAATTTAGTGATTTTGGCTTAAGTTAGTATTTTTAGAATTTAAATTGATTTATTTAATCAATTTCCGTATTTATTTTTTTTTTTTTTTTTTTTTTCTGGAAATTAGGCCGGGATAGCCGGTGACCGGAATTTCGTGCTGATTGCAGTGGTGTAGTTAATTTCTGCAGTTGAGTGTTAATTTATGCAAATTGATTGCTAATTGGAATTTTGAATATTTAATTCCAAAAATTGTGAATTTCAATATTTATTCAGAAAATCTCGGGTGTTGGATTTTAACACCGGAAATGGTTTTATATACTATATAAAACAATGGAATTTAAAATTGGAACATATCACCTTTTTTGGGTCGAATTGACCGTGTACCCACACACGACTATTTTTGACGTGTATTTTTAATACGAAGAAAATAGGGCAGGATCACTATTTAAATTGAGGTATTTGAGTGCAAAGCACGGTGTCCTGAGCCGAGATTGAGTGGTCATGTGTTAGTTAAGAGAACCCGTCTCTGGCTGTTAAGTTGGACGTTACCCCTATATGGGACACCTCTAGATAACGGGAAGCCGGTCGCAGTAGATTCTAGACCTGTGCTCCTTCGATTAAGCCGTCTGATGGAGACGTTGCCGTGCTCAATGGGGTGAGACGATGCCTGGCTATGCTAGAAGACCGCCGAATAGAGAGTAGGCCGTGTTATATGCCGAGATCAAACTAGGAACACATGATTAATTGAGTGAATGTGTCGGATTATGATTGGGTGGCACGGTATGAGATGTGTCATAACGATTTGGCTTTATAATCAAGACCCCTATGCTTATTTGAGAATTAAGTGTGGCGTTCCAGTGAATTTAGCTTGATTGTTGCTCATGCTTTTGTGGTTGTTTGTAATATAAATTGTACTGACCTGCAAGGTGAATCTGAAACGAGATAAGTCTCGTGGATTTGTGATTAGGATGCTTCTTGACGTATTTCCCTCCTAATCGAGGTTTAGAGCGTGAACTCGTTGAGATTTATATCTCACCCCATCATGGGCTAAATTTTCAAGGTCGTTGAGTGGAGGACCTGGAGCTGAGAGGAGGTTTGAAGTGTAGGTCAATTAGAACCGCTTCTTTTTGAAAAGCCAGTCTTTGTAGTCTTTTGGTCATAGACCTTGTACATGACTCAGTGTGAATATAAATGTGTGTTTTATTGGTGAATTTGTTGTCCTGCTTTTCTATCCCAAGCTGTTGATGTCAGGGGATTTATTATTTGCTTTTGCATGTGCAATAAAATAAAAAGGGTCGGCGACTAGTCCTGGGAAGTCGCAAATTCTATTGACCAGAGAGGGATGGCACGCGCTCGAGGATCGGGGCGTGATATAGAGGAACTTTGAGTTGGCTACAGCGACTCCCTGGGATGGTTGCGTGGTTTATCAAACTTGAAGAAGCTAAAGGCTTTGCGGATCTACCAATGCAATGGGCTACCGGTTGTTGAGGGCCTTGAGGAATTGGAGCTTTTGGGTTTTTTTTGTATCTTTCTACGTGTGAATCGTTGGAAAGGTTGACTGATGTATTCGACTCAAAGATACCAAATGAATGCATGATAGAAGTATGGGGTTGCATAAAACTAAGTAGTTATGAGGGTACTTACCGGGGTTACAAAGAGATGATTCTTGTCATGATGAGAACGACATTAAACAAGGTGCGCCTTCCTTCTACCCTTCACTTATTTTTCAAATTTTCATTTTTCAGAAACACATGTAGTAGGTATCACATTTCCTCATTTTCGCTTGTTCCGTTTGCTTCCTTGTCTCTCTATCTATCTCTCCCTTGCATGTCTTAATTCATACTATTTTATATAAATCTATGGATTTTGGTTAGGTCCACTATTGGTGTAAAAGAAACATTCATTATTTTATTGTCTGAACTTAATTTTGTATTCGAATTTTTCAATGTGTCAACCATCCAATGGTGAGTACATGACAGTGGGTTTACTAAATATCATTTACATAACTAAACAATGATTATATTAATATTTCACCAAGCAAAGGTAAAAATCACGCTCTCTAGACATATCCTTTAGAGTTTAAAATAAACTAATAAATAATATAAAAAAAATATACGATTTATGTATTATGAAAGATTTGAAGTGGTACTTATTAGGTGAGCTATGAGAAAAGGAAAAATAGTAAAAAAAGGTATACCATAAACAGAGCTTGTATGCAATACCCACTAGTCAACAATGTTCTACTTATCGAGCTATGCCTAGCAAAGTGTAACTGTATGGTTTGCAGACACCTTAGAAAGGCAAGCATGCAAAATAGTACAACTCTCTCATTTATCTAAACTTCAAATATTGCTTGATATTCATTTTTTTTTCTTGTCTAAGGTGTAACTGTGTGGTTTGCAGACACCTTGGAAGGCAAGCATGCAAAATAGTACAACTCTCTCATTTGTCAAAACTTCAAATATTGCTTGATATTCATTTTTTTTTTTTTTCTTGTCTAAGGTTTATTAAACAGAGAAATTCGTGAAAAAAAAGAAAAGAAAATGCCTGTACAAAACATATAATTCATGATATCACGTACATCTTGATCTAATCAAATGGCAGAACGTATGTTTTTTTCTTTTTTCCTGATAGCTAAATCTAACAAGAGCGAAATATGAAGTAGCCAATAAATTGTTGGTGAAATGGCTACATAGTTAATAGATATATAATCATTCTACTTCCAAATAGTTGGATAATTATGTTGAGTTCATCAAGTCCTTTCATATGGATATTTGCCGGAAATTAATAAAGCTATGGATTATGACGGATCTGCTAGCACTCGTTTGGATAATTAGTTTTCAACGTGATGTGTAAACCAAGGTGTATAATGTACACCTTGGTTTACGCATGATCCATAAATAAAATAAAATATGCATTCTACCTTAACTATGATATGAAGCATTGGAATGGTCGGACTTCAAAGCAGATGGATTGGATAAGAAGACTGATTCATTTTTTCATGTGCTAGGAAGATGCAAGGGAAACAGATGCAGAAGAATCAGTGATGGAGACCAATAAGTATTATTCTCAGAACTTGCCATTGACTATAGGTTTTCTATGGCCTCCAGAACCTGACACTGAGCTCGACTCTACAAGTAAGTCACTGCTGTTAAAATGAATATACTGTCATCCTGTCACACAAATTAACATCTGTTAGCTTATCAACGTACAAAAACTAACAGGAATTGAACTAATCTTTGGATGTTCTGCTGCTATTTTGGATATAATATCATCTATTAGCTCCCTCAATAGTACAAACTATTCTTGCAGGCTTGAATAATTCCCAAGTTCCTCCACGAACCACATCTTCGGATGTTTCCAGAAGTTCATGCTCAATTCTATAAGCAAAAGGTGACTGGTTCTAGCAATGGCGAGATGAATGAATTCGCAATGTGATCGAGTTTGGGAATCTTGTGAAATTGCCAGAAGTAATGGAGCTTGCTCTAAGGACATGTCCCCCCTCTCCCAGGTCCATCACAAGAGAAATTTGTGCCTTCGGTTCCTCTTTATATATATATGCTGTAAGAAATCATATTTAAGCAGTTAAAAGAAGAAGACGACCTAATTCTCCAGAAAACCCAGTATTTCAGAGTCAGTTGCGGTGATTTTTATCAATTTTTTGGTCATATACAGCAAGGCGCTGTTTCTGTATCCATTTTTGGTGGATCAATGGTTCTATCAAAGTTGCTCAAATAACTAAAAAATGCCAAAATACGAAAAAAATAAAAATAAAATGAACGAAACAATCTAGCTGGAAATAGACTGTAGCTGGGGCTGTTGATCATTAGCTCACAGTGCAAATGAACTTGAAAAGAAAATGGACGGCGAAATAAGAAAGTGGTGATGACAAGCCTCTTTACAAAACTCTTCTCCTTTCGCAGATGTGGAGGAGAGATCTATTCCTATGTGCTACCGACCGAGTTCACGGGAAATGGATTTTTGGACTTCACTGGATGAAGCAGGCTTCTGAGGGACTAGTTTTCGGGTTGGTTACGCTGAAGCTATGGTGGAATGGTTTCCATATGCAATATATAGAGAGCTAGGAATGACTTGCTGCATAATTAAGTTGCTCCTCCAGTTGACGTTGGGATGAAGTCCCATGTGTTTGCAGTAAAATTTAGCATTGAAAGGTGCATAAGCTGCTGCAGCAAAAAGTCAATTCTGATTTGGCATTTGCCAAGGGCATTGGTATGCCTGGCCTTTAATAAATAGTCCTGTAACTGTTTCGGATATTTGGGCAGTTAGTGTTCACGTTCTAGTTGGAGCTAAGATTGTTGCTTGAGTAGTGTGCTAATAATATTGTTAGGTTTTGATAAATTATATTGAGTCGACAATTTGACGGAGATCTTTGATTAATCAACTTTGAGGATGGCAAGTCTCAATTTTTTCCCCCCTGTAGGTCTCAAGTTTGAAAAGCTGGAATTCAATGTATTTAGGTTTCATTGATTCACTAAACATTGATTGTTGCCACAAAAATGATTGTGGTGACCTGCTAATTATCACCACAAAAACGAAACATCTCGATTAACTAAGCAATAACTCAATTGGTTTGGAAGAGATTTATGCTAATGATTGTCGAGAGCTGGACGGTGAACGGTGGAGATCGGACCATTTGAGAAAAGCAAGGGTTGGGATCAAATCGTCGAATTCTGCCTAAACGAATTAGGTAGGATGGGCAGCAAGAAAGGGTGACATCGTGAACGTCGATTAATATCGTGATCAAACGGTCCCAGATTGAAACAATCTGATCCAAAGGCGGGGAATAACCACGGGCTTAACTTCCTCGGCAAGTTTTGCACGCTAAGGACGAGACCACGCATTTTCAAAAGTTTATTAACCTTTTAGACCATCTAGATCATAATCGATGAAACTTTAGACTAGCAAGGGCAAGTGATCGACCTCACGCTACATTTTGCGTCAGATCGTTATCTCACAACTTCCTCTACCATTCATTAGATAAACAACCTCATAACAATGACCCAATACAATGATCTCATGTCTCTAATAGAGAGGCCAGCAACATCATGCCCTATTTTTTATCAACTAGGATCTCACCTACGTTCTTCAAATCCATCGTGAGCTTATTAAACTCATCTAAGTGGTCTCTGGTGGAAGTACGTTCAGAATATTGAAACTGAAACATTATCTTCAACATATATGACAATTATTTAAACCCTTTCTCATATAAAGAGCCCAAATTTTCCTCATAATGCTGCAACATATCTCTCCCCCAACACTTTTATTAGAATTTCATCGGATGGTATCAACATGATTATACTTTTTGCCCTCTCCATTAGCGCATCTTTATTGGCATCTTTTATCATTTCTAGCAACTAAGCCTTGCCATCCAATGTCTCATCTCGCTTCGCCATCCGAGTTGTTTCTCCCCTTAAATTTTTGAATTTCTATTTTGCTCTTAACATAGTTGCAATGACAAAATTTTCGAATAACAATCATACAAGCAAAGATCCCAAATCAAATCCAGAAAGATCCTAAACTTAGCTCGATACTAAGGCTCCATTCGTTTTGCGAGAAAATAATTTCCGGAAAACGTTTTCCGGTTTTCCGGTGTTTATTTCAGGGAAAATGAATTCCTTGGGGAAAATGTTTTCCATAAAAGGAAAAAAAGTCTTCTAAATTAGGGAAAATATTTTCTACTTTTGAAAAGTGGAAAATATTTTCCTCACTTGATCTCTCTTATCTCACACCTCTAAAATCCTCACTTCTTCCTCACCCTTATTCTTCTTTTCTTTTTTTATTAGAATTATTTTTTAATTTTCTTTTTCTTTTTTAATTCAAATTATTTTTAATTTCCTTTTTCTTTTCTATTTCTTTTTTTTTTTTTTTTTTTTTTTTTTCTTTTCTTTGTTTCCCATCTTCTTCTTTCTTGGCTAGTCGTCGGTGCCGCTAGGCGAACCTCGAGCTCGTCGATCTAAAGCTCGCGCTCATCGATTTGGCGAGCCTCGAGCTCGGCGCTCGCGCTCGCTAATGCGGGAGCAGCTCGCCTGTGGCCAGTCGTGCCGTGGCCGGCGACCAACCAAAAAAGAAGGAGATAAAAAAAAATGACAATTAATAATAGATTTTAAAAATTAAAAATAATTAAAAAATCAATTTTTAAAAATATGAAAAATCCATTTTAAAAAATAAAATAAATAAAAAAGAGTATATGGAGGAAAATATTTTCCTTACCGAACAACGAAAAATATTTTCCACTTCATTTTCAGGTTTCATCTAACAGGAAAATAATTACATTTTCTGGAAAATATTTTCTAGAAACGCCACATTTTCCGCGAAACGAATGGAGCCTAATTGTTGTAGTATTAATGCGAAAACTAATCGAATTCTATTATTAAATCAAAACGCGAGAACGAAATAACAAGATAAATCGACAAGGAACAATAAGGAATGCAAGAAGTTCCAATGTGGATATCTACTTTATAAGGAGATAGGTTGCAAATAATCCACTAATCAATCGAATGAATATAAAGTACAATAGCTCACATATTCAAGCGCTTATGAACCTTAGATTCCACCTAAATCAGTGTTTACCTTTATGGAGAATTACAGTTTGAAACACCCGTATCTCCAGAATGAGAACGAGGATGTTAACTCTTTGCGCAAAAAACGATCACCGTGTGTTCCTCTTCCTCTCCGCGTGGCTAGAAGGATAACTCCACCTTTTTCGTATCTTTTTGCGCTGCTGCGCTGAAGGGATGAGAAAATTAGAACCCACGCCTTTTAATTTTATTTCCTTCGACAAATCTACTGACCCCCACAAGTATGTGTGTGTGTGTATATATATATATATATATATATGAGAGCTTCTTGTTCTTCTTTTGTACGGCCAAAAGAAGTCCCTCCTCCATATGCGATATAAACGAAGAGCCCAAGAAGTCGAATCGGTCAAGTGTAAATACTCTTCCTCGAACAGAAAACAAAATCAAATTTTCCAAAGCCCAAAAAGACCAAATTTGACTTGAACTAAAGCGCACACCAAATTTGAACAAATCAAAATCCTTCAAGGTTTTGTACACATCTTAAACTTGAGATATAATTTAACAACAAAACAGGTTGCTAAAGTACTAGGAAAGATCTAGCATCAGTGGGCACAAGTTGCTGCAGCAAAAAGTTGATCTCCAGCCTAGTTTGATGAAGAAATGAATATAACTCACCCGTTAGAAGACTTACTCATCTTTCCTGTTCTAGGATGATGAGATGGAGAAAAATTGGAAAATAAAAAATGGAAAAAGACAGCATTGATTATTCCGTAAGCATATTGCGATGTATCTGCAAGTCCCTGGGGTTTTTCCAAGTGAGAATTCTTCGCTGGTCGACAGAAGAAGTATTTTTGGACCACAAGAAAAAAAAAAAAAAAGACAGAAGAAGTACATTGTCTTGCAGGATGATGCAGACATGGAGTCAGGAAGAACTGAATGGATCTCTATGCATTATGGTTAAGGGAATGAAAGCTAAATTGATGGCTCCAAGAGAACACTCTCCTTGATAAACTCAAGTGCAAGGAATGCAGTTTGCGTGTGGATCTACTCTGCTTTGAGGATTTGCTAACTGTCCATTCATTGAGGTAAGTCATTTCCGTAGTGAATATCAAATTGCTTGCCACATGGAAGCATCGTCAAGATTCTCGACAACTTAGATAATAGTTTCCAATGCATATATTACTTTTTCTCAAAGTGTGGCACTCTGCAAATACAGGACCAGGGCAGCGTTAGTCAATGTCTTGGTGCCAGTGGGGCTGGCAGGTGACTAGTTAGCTATTAGTAGTTGTCTTTACTAAATGATAGAAATTGAAAGAAGTAGCCTTCTATGGCAACGAGTTCGCCTGGATCTTTGTGTCAAATGCCGTTAGGAGTCATTTTTTTTACTGAATTGACAATGAAAACAATGCAATTCTCCAACTAATTTTGTTAATCCAATGCTTTAGAGTCGGTTTGTCACTGTTATCTATTGGGTGGTCACACAGACTAAGGTACTAGTTTTATCCGGGTAAATGAATGATTACACCAAAATTTCCCAAATAACTAAAGGGTGCAATAAACCAAGGGAAGAAAGTGTTGGAAAATAATCCAGAGAATACACACTATTTGTTGTAATCAGAACATCAACGTAAAGAAGACGATAACAACTATATAATATCCTTCTTTTTATGTAAACTTACAAATCTTGGAGAAGAATAAAACAAGATATCACTGGAAAAATAACATAAAATTGGAGGTGAGGTACGAATATCCGAATCTCCTTAAGGCGATTAGTTCCTGCCAATGGTGCTCTGCAGATTCACGAACTATGCCTCCCAAGATACAACACCTCGAACCTGTTTGGATTAGCACTATGCAAACAGGACTCAATCGAACCGTTCAATTGAACCAGCACACTCAGAAAAAACAGAAGAGTAGAAGAGTATATCAAAGTCGTTTGGAATCGAGTTAGAAAAACCAAAACCAAAAGCATTATGAAGCTCTTTGCTCCCATCTATTTATAGAGATTTTTAGTTCATGTACAGAAGAGATACATGAATTAAATAGACGCATGTATCGGCGAAATTCATGAATCAAGAGATACGTGAATCCAAGAGATTCATGAATTCAAAGATAAGTGAATTCAAGAGATTCGTGTACTCAATAAATACATGAACTAAAAGATACTTGAATCTAGAAAATTCATAAATTCAATAGATACGTGAACATAAAAGTTGAGGAAATTCATGAATCCAAAGAGATACGTGAATAGAAAAAACGTATCTTAATTTATTGGCTTTCCTTGATCCATTAACCATAATTACAACAATCCCCCACATTAATGGATCAACAAAACATTTTTGACTCGAAGGAATCTGGGCGTACCTGTTGAAATACACTGCATCAAGATAGGTAGCTTTCGCCTTGAACCTTCTTTAGTGAAAGCCTATCGGACTTACTTAACTAGTCGATGGACTAAGCCTTGAATCGCCGAGTTGTTTGTGTAAGCCTAGACAATAAACCTCACACTGAGTATTTCCAATTCAAGATTGGTTCTCGGTTGTGTTCGTTCTTTCGGCCACTGAACCTCTCGGGATTCATGCGTGCTTTAGAAAATCTAGCCTTTAAAGATTTTCATAGAGTCGGCTGGCTCACGCATATAGGTGCATTCCTATTAAAGATATCCTACCATATCTTACTTGGATGTTACATTCCAAGTTATAGGAATCATTAAATGCATAGCGTACCCTTAATAATAATTTGTAGGAAAGCACTTGTTGCATCATAGGAATGGGAGGCAGTGCTTACACTAGAGTTTCCAGAATTTGCGTTGTCCTATTGAACCTAGACCATAGGATCTCCAATCGCATAGGTTAGGTTTCCACCCTAGAATCTCTTTATTGGGTTAAGGCTTTTAAACCCATTCCCCTAGATACGCAGTTTATCTGCTCTTTTGACAAACCTTTTGTCAACGGATCCGCAATATTTTCCTTTGACTTTACAAAGTCTAAAGATTCAATTTGAGAGCAATTGCCTTACGGTATTGTGTCTACGACGAATGTGTCTAGACTTACCGTTATAAATCACATTATGCACCCCCACACTTTTAGAAAATTGTAGGATAGCAACTTTCCATTTTATAACTCGTATTGAGTTTTACCTGTCTTTTTGTGGGGTATTTTATTAAGAATAAAATTTGCAGTTAAAACTGCCTCCCCCCACAAGTTTTGAGGTAAACTTGAACTCAAAAGCATGGCGTTAGCCATCTCCTTTAGTGTCATGTTCAATCGTTCAGCAACTCCATTTTGTTGTGGAGTATAAGGTGTAGTCGTTTGGAGAATTATTCCAAAACTAGCACAAAACTCTTTGAAATTTATTGAACTGTATTCCCCTTCTCTATCGACCTAAGCACTTTGATTCGTTTATCAAGTTGGTTTTCAACTTCATTTTTATACTTGATAAACATGCTCATAGTCTCATCTTTGCTAGTTAGTAAATAAACATAGCAAAATCTAGTACAATCATCCACAAATGTGATGAAGTACTTCTTTCCACCTCTACTTTCTACAAACTTTAAATCACATAGATCACTATGGATTAATTGTAGAGGTTCACTTGTTCTTTCAATGGATTTGAAAGGTTTCTAGGCAAACTTGGCCTCAACACAAGTCTCACACTTGTAACGGGCATCCAACTCAAATCTTGGAATTAACCCTAAGTTTGTTATTCTCTTCCTTGTACCATAGTTTACATGCCCTAATCTACCATGCCATAGATAAGGAGGCAACAGAGTAAACTGAAGACTTTTCTTTATTAATAGTCTTTGGGTACACATAATTCGAGTTTACATCAATGACAGTCACATTGGCTTTAAACAGGTCATTACACAAGTACCATTTCCCCACATACATCACACCTTTCGAAAGTATAAACTTGTCAGATTCAAATACAACTTTGAAACCCTTCTTGACAAGTATGGGGCCCGAAATTAGATTTTTCCGAATCTCTAGTACATATAGCACATTCAGCAAGGCAACCTCCTTGCCAGATGTAAACTTCAGGATCACATTTCCTCTTCCGGCAATCTTTGCTGATGCAGAGTTAGCCATATAAAGCTTCTCATCTTCTTCAGCCTTCTCATAAGATGAGAACATGTGTTTATCCACACATATGTGATTTGTGGCACCTATGTCTAGCCACCGGCTATTAGTGTTCGACACTAATAGCTGCTTTGGACATCACCACAGCAGACAATCTCTCATTAGCTGTAATTGGAGGTGTTGCCATCACAGTAGGCAAGGTTCGTTGAACTATCCCTCTAGAAACGAAGCCAAAAGCCATTTGGCCTGTACTGTTATGAAAAACAGTCTCGGGCATACCAGTCATGTGACTTGTACCCGTACCACCAAAATTGATTTGGCCAAAGTGCCTGTAGCATTGGCTGCTACAAATTCAGACCCCGAGGGTTGAACATCTTCCATAGCAACGGTCGAATCGACCAAAGGAACGTCTCCTGAAACATTCGGGACATTGAAGGGCACTTGATTGTTTTCAGCCATCTCAATAATCTGACAATAACAACAAACAGTGAGTGAATAATCGCCTTAAGATTGTTGGAAAATAATCCAGAGAATACACACTATTTGTTGTAATCAGAACATCAACGTAAAGAAGACGATAACAGCTATATAATATCCTTCTTTTTATGTAAACTTACAAATCTTGGAGAAGAATAAAACAAGATATCACTGGAAAAATAACATAAAATTGGAGGTGAGGTACGGATATCCGAATCTCCTTAAGGCGATTAGTTCTTGCCAATGGTGCTCTGCAGATTCACGAACTATGCCTCCTAAGTACAACACCTCGAACCTGTTTGGACTAGCACTATGCAAACAAGACTCAATCAAACCGTTCAATTGAACCAGCACACTCAGAAAAAACAGAAGAGTAGAAGAGTATATCAAAGCCGTTTGGAATCGAGTCGGAAAAACCAAAACCAAAAGCGTTATGAAGCTCTTTGCTCCCATCTATTTATAGAGATTTTTAGTTCATGTACAGAAGAGATACATGAATTAAATAGACGCATGTATCCGCGAAATTCATGAATCAAGAGATACGTGAATCCAAAGATAAGTGAATTCAAGAGATTCATGTACTCAATAAATACATGAACTAAAAGATACATGAATCTAGAAAATTCATAAATTCAATAGATACGTGAACATAAAAGTTGAGGAAATTCATGAATCCAAAAGAGATACGTGAATTGAAAAAACGTATCTTAATTTATTGGCTTTCGTTGATCCATTAACCATAATTACAACAGAAAGGAAGAAAAGACAAGTAGAAGTAGGCAATTTTAGGATCTTTCAAACGCTGATCAGTTAATCAATCTTGCACGAGCGCTTCCAAAATCCATCATGATTACGAATGCGTTCAATCCTTGGCCCTAGCATATGCCGTCACGGATGAGTAGATCTAACAGGAGAAAACATTTGTTTTTCCTTTGTGAAGTGGACAAAACTGATGGTAGAAGAGACTACTTAGATGATATCTGCGAGCAATTCTACTTTCTTATAGGACGAGAATTTAGCGGCAGAAGCAAAGGGCACAGACTACTTGACTATGTCATCTCAATTCTCAAGAGTCTTACATTGAGCATCCACTTGAGTTTATGCAGTGTATGTCAGCATATTGTCCATTCAAACATAAGCTGTTTTGGAAGGTGTACCCGGCGTACCTTTGGATGTATGCAAATGTGTTCTGGTCGTGAGACTTGGGTTACACAGGACCGGGTAAGGATGGCACGTTTGTGAACATTGATAACTCAATCTATTGAAGTTTACCCGATGCTGACAATATTGAGTTTAGGAAGTCTTCGTTTCGAGTTCTTTCAGTAGATGTTGTGCCCTGTTGCTGACATTTGAAGAAGAGTGGATCAATATGATAAAGAGTCTAATTAGTAGGAATAAGCTTTGTTGATGTGCGAACCAAGCAGATCCTCAACTGAATTGTAATCGACCCAAATGCTTTGAATGATTCACACCGCCAAAAGATTAACTGGTCGGAGGTTTGCCCGCCGAGAATCTCCAATCCCCAAGTCAATGTATTTTTCCAATGCCCCAGTCAATGAATTGTATTAGAGAGCTGCAAGGTGAACTTCCTCCTCAAACGGGTAATCTATCGTTTCTGTATATCCTAGATTTATCACGAACTAATATACTCATATATATGCAGTGCCACGAGGATAATAAAAGCAGTATGACAATCAATTCCCTGAAGTTCGAACCATTTGTGTGTTCAATTGATATCCTTGCGGTTAGTTCGGATGTCAATTACCTCACTAGTTGATTTGAGTCTATCTACTGGATTTGTACGAGATTTTGTTTATTCAAATGAGGAACGGAGTCACAATATGAGCAGATCGAAGAGACGTGAAGAAAGGATGGCGGACACAAAGGTGCAAGAAGGGATGATGAGCCCCTACACAAATCAAGATGAGCGGTGCAGATTGGACCATTTGAGGAAAAGCAAGGGCTGGGATCAATTCGTAAGATTCTGCCGAAACGGACCAGGGGAGATGGGCAGAAAGAAAGGGCCACATCGTGAACGTCGGTTAATATCGGGACCAACAGTCTAGATTGAAATAATCTGGTCTAAAGTTGGGGGGAATTAAAGACAGATGGTTTAACTTCCTCGGTAAGTTTTGCACGCTTAGAACGCTATCGACGCAATTCCAAAAGTTATCTGCTTTCAAACCATCCAGATCATAATCGCTGAAGCTGGACACTAGCGGGGCAAGTCATCACGATGGATTCTCCGAGGAAGAGTCTTTGATGGATTCCTCGAAATGGTTTCGTGCGTCAACGTGATTTGTAGTTTTTAACACAACCGAAGAGGCAGCTTCGCGTCTGAGCATAGCAAAAACCAGAGCGAGACAGAGCCCATTCGCGAGGGAAGGCCCCCAAAAACATGGCAGCAACCGGAGGTTCCGGCGCGTCGGCGACCCGGTACGACGTTTTCCTGAGCTTCAGAGGGCCTGACACTCGTGACAACTTCACCGACTGCCTCTACCGGACCATGGTTGGCCAGGGGATCATTGCCTACAGAGACAGCCAAGAGCTTCACGCTGGTGATCGGATCGATGATCTCCTGAGAGCGGTCGGCGAATCCAAGATCTGCATACCAGTTCTCTCCAGAGGCTACGCTTCAAGCGCTTGGTGCCTCCGTGAGCTCGCTCATGTGATGGAGCTCAACGAATCGACCGGGAAACCGTTGATCCTACCCATCTTCTTTGATGTCACGCCCTTGGACGTCAAGCTCAGGACGGAGGTGTACGTGGAGGACTTGGAGAAGCACGAGCGGAGGCACGGCAGCGAGATCAGGCAACGATGGGATTTGGCTCTGAGAAAAGTGGCTGAGATCAAGGGATGGGAAGTCCGAGGGAAACCGTAAGTAAACTTTTATTAATGGAACTTTCTTCAAGCTTCACTCGAAATGCTACTCTCTTATTATTCTTGTCAATTGTAGTAAAAACAAGCCGGAGTGTTTCGAAATTCGACATGAAACATATCAGTTGATACGTCATATACAAACCGGTTTTTGGTATATGAGTAATAAATTTTATTTCTCACCCAAAGGAGAGACATACGATTGAATTTGATCTAATTATAAAATGATGTCTGTAATTTGGACTACAAAGAAACATCTTTATTCTTAGAAATAGCGGGAAATTGTAAGTTTATTGGCATGACACCAATCATATCCTACGGAATCTATTGAACCAAATTCTTCTGGCCTTATTGAACTTACCTGAGACTTGTAGTAGCGATCCAACTCAAATGCTATTTGCTAGGAAGTAGTAGTGAGATTGTTATTTGTTTTCTTTTACTTAAAGTGTTTGGTTTGTGGCAGGCATGGTGAAGTTATTGAACTCGTTGTGAAAGAGATTCTGCATAAGCTGAAAGTAAAACTAAGACCTCTAGACTGCAAATTGGTTGGGGTACATAGTGGAGTTGTTAAATGTTGACTCTGGCCCTGGTGTACGTTTCGTTGGAATCTATGGAATGGGGGGCATCGGTAAAACTACTCTTGCTAAAATTGTTTTCAATGAATTATGTCTTCATTTTGATGGTCGATGCAGCTTCATCGGGGACATTAGAGAATCATCAAACAGAAATGGCCTAGTAGATCTGCAGAAACAGTTGGAATCCGACATCTTTGATTCTAGATTTATGGAAAAACTTACCAACACTGATGAATGGATAGATAGCATAAGAAGAAGAGCTGGTTCTAAGAAAGTTCTCATTGTTCTAGATGATCTAGACAAGAAAGAACAACTTAAGAAACTAGTGGGGGGCCCTCACACTTTTGGTCTTGGGAGTGGGATTATCATTACAACAAGGGATAAACAGATTTTGGAAGAAGAGGAGGGAATCTTAGCTTATGAAGTAAAGCAAATGGATTATGATAAAGCGCTGGAGCTTTTCAGCTTGCATGCCTTTAACAATGTCACTCCTCCTGATACTCATCAAAGTCTCTCTCAAGAAATTGTATCTACAACCGGGGGACTCCCATTGGCTCTTGAAGTCATAGGTTCCTATCTTCGTCACCAAACAGAGGAAGTATGGAAAGAAATGCCAAAAAGGTTGGAGAATGTGCCTCATGATAAAGTTCGAGATAAGTTAAAGATAAGCTATGATGATATTGCATGCTTCTTCATATGTGAAAAGAAATCATGGGCAACGTACTTCTGGAATGCTTGCCATCTATACCCACATAGCTCTTTGAAAAAACTTACTGATTTGTGTCTAATTGAAATTGTTAGTGATGATGCTATATGGATGCATGATCAGCTGATAGACCTTGGAAGAGACATTGTGCGCCAAGAATGTACTCGGAATCTAACAAGGCATAGTAGGTTGTGGAATTGCAAAGAAGCTCTGGAAGTATTAAGGTCCAAAGAGGTAAAGTTAAAGTAGGATCCGTATGTTATTTACCGCACACTTAATTTCCTACTTCCCATTCAAAAGTTTCCTTCTGGCTATTTTGAATGACAAATTTAATGTTTGCGTGGTTGTGCTTATCGATGTTTTCTATTTGTAGAGAAAGGATAAAGTTCAAGCACTCAATTTAGATGAACATGGATCCGATCCCATCAGCATTGTGGATGAAGAACTTACGAGGATGCCTTATTTGAAATTCCTCAAGTTAGATGCAGTAACATTTGTTGGAGACATCAACAATTATCTCTTGGAGCTAAGATGGCTTTCTTGGTTTTATCCTCCTCTAGATTGTAGAATGGCCAATTTGCACTTGAAAAATCTAGTAGTTTTCGAACTTTCAGACAATGAAAACACTGAGATTTGGGGTGGATGGCACATTTTGAAGGTGTGAATTCGTACTTCTGTTCTCTCAATGTAGACATAGTATTCTCTCTTTGATCATCTCAAATAATATTTTAACGACTTTTGCAGATGGTAGACAAATTGAAAGTTCTTTATCTTTCAAGATGTAAAGGATTGAAACGGACTCCAGACTTTTCTGGATGCCTGAGTTTGGAAAGACTGTCCCTTGATGCATGTCGAAACTTGCAAGAAGTTGACTACTCTATAGGGAAGCTAAAAGGTCTTACTCACTTGGACATTATTTGTTGTTTGAGTCTTTGAACTTTGCCTGAAGAGATTGGAGGACTAGTGAATCTGAAACACTTCTCTATGAAAAATTGTGACAAAATGGAGAAACTTCCATGCTCTATCGAGAAATTAGCATCATTGTCTAAGTTGGATATATCATTCACACAAATTACAAGTTTACCTAATTCTATTGACAATGCAAAACACCTATCATATCTTAATCTATCACACATGCCAATTGTGGAACTTCCAATATCTATTGGAGAGCTTACGCAATTGGAGTTCCTTTCACTCTTTTATTGTCGAGATTTGAGGGAGCTTCTGGAATCAATCGGCAACTTGACATCATTACAGAATTTGAATCTCTCATGGACAACAATTGATAAGTTACCTGATTCGATAAAAAATCTCAAGCAATTGAAGGTGATGTGGATGAGCCCAAGTTGGATAAGGAGGTTACCTGGTATTAATGGAATGCTTGAGAGGTTGGAGGAGCTCCATGCCTCATATAGTCCACTTGTAGGCGAACTTCCCACTGAAATTGGTGGACTATCGTCTCTAACTATTCTAGAGATATCACATACTAGTGTTTGTGCAGTGCCGACAACAATCAATTCCCTCACGCGACTCCAAAAGTTGGATTTAATGGATTGTGATGAGCTTCAAGAGTTGCCAAAGCTTCCCCCAAGTTTGAATTGCCTACTTGTTCGATCGACATCATTACGGTTAGTTCCGGATCTCAGTAACCTCACAAATCTAGTGGAATTGCTTCTTTCTAACAGCTCTGGACAAGTACTTGCTCAGGCATCAAACCCAATGAGAACTCTTCAATTGCAAGGGGTTGGAAAGTTGTGTAAGCTAGAGAAGTTCAGCTTGTGCCTTTCAGATATTCCTATGCCATTTACGGAGTTGGGTTGCCTACCTCGACTTAGAGAACTCTCTTTTTCTTGCATGGACAGTTTCGACTCCGTAAATGTTGGACCACAATTTTGCAACTTTAAATATTTGTCCAGATTGGGTCTTGATCACTCTCCATTGAGGGAAATTCAACTCGATGGGCTTGAACTATTGAGAAATGGATGTGAGAGATTGCGAGTTTCTCGAGGAATTGTCAATTATTTCATCAAGTTTGAAAAAGCTCTATCAAATGGAAGTTTTAGGTTGCCCAAAGCTACTTGAAATTCGATTTCATAGTACAATGGAATCATTAAAGATACTTGAAGTTACAAACTGCAATTCCCTGGGAGGGTTGTGTGGTCTATCAAACTCGAAGAAGCTGAAGACTTTAAAGATGCGCAAGTGCAATGGGCTAAGGGTTGTTGAGGGCCTTGAAGAATTGGAGCTTTTGGATTTTTTGTTTTTTGACGAGTGTGAATCGTTGGAAACGTTGACTGATGTATCCAACTCAAAAATACCAAATGAATGCAAAATTGGAGTCTCTTATTGCACAAAACTAAGTGATTATGATGGTACTCACAGGGATTACAAAGAGATGATTCTTCGCAGGACGATGAACACATTCGACAAGGTGCACCTTCCTTCTAACCTTTCATTTATGTTTTTATATTTTATATTTCAGAAATGCATGCACTAGGCATAACATTTCATCATTTTCCCTTGTTCCGTTTGCTTCCATCTCTCTCTCATAATAATTCATTTATAATACATTTTTATATAAGTTTATGGATTATTGTTAGGTACACCGTTAGTGACCAAAAAAAAAAAAAAAAACATTCATCCTCTAATGGTTGACGTATATTTGGAGTTAGTTTTGTAATCAAGTGTGTCCATGTGTCAATCATCCAATGATGAAGTGTATTGCAGTGGATATAATAATTATTTTTCTATAAACATGAAAATGATCGTATCAATATTTCATCAACCAAAGATAAAAATCGCATGTGTCTAGCATGAAAATAGAAACTCAATTGCTCTTGGTTGCTGGACTAGATTTCTCTTAAACAACTACAGCTGTCCTTTAAAATATAACATAAAAAGAATAAATTTAGAAAAAAATATATGAAGCTAACTCAGTTTTGGTATAAATTTTTTCAATTTTTCTCCTTTTTCATGGCTCACCCAATTCGTAATACCTTAAATCTTTCAAAATAAATAAATCATAGCAAACTATGACTGCATGATTTGTCACTCACCTTAGAAGGCAAGCACGTGAAAACTACAACTCTCATTTGTCCAAATTTTTAATAATGCTTGACATTCATTTTTTTTCCCTGTCAAAGGTTTATTGAACAGAAGAATTCGTGAATATAACAAAAAAGCCTGTAGAAAACATACGGTTCATGATATCACATGCATCTTTATCTAATCAAACAGCAGAACACGCTATTTTGTTTTCCTAATAGCTAAATTTGATTAGAGTGAAATACGAAGTAGCCAATGAAAATTTGGGTGAAATATGTACAGAGTTAATAGTATACAATCATTATACTGCTAAATCGATGGATAATTATGTTGAATTCATCAGGTTCCTTCATATGGCTGGTTCTCAGAAATTAGTAAAGCTGTGGATTATGCTAGATATCCTAGTACTTGTCTGCATAATCAGTTATTAAAGTGAGGTGTAAACCAAGGTATATAATCTACTTACATATGTGGAAAATGATGAGTAATAAAAATCTTCGGATCAAATGGTTAAATTAGATTAAAAGGTTAAGCACTTGTTCAAATAAAAGGAATCGATCCGACCCCAAAATTTGTTACTAGGTTTAAGTAATATCTCTCGAGTAAGCGAAAAAGTTCTTTATCTAAACCTATGTATCCACGTGTCCTGCTAGTCTATAAAAAACGAAACAAATGGACATATGACTAGTATATTATCATAAAATCATATTATACTATTTTGCGCTCCCATTTCTACTGTCTATCAAGAAACAAATTATGACTAATTCATTGAATTTTCTACATAATCCATAAGTAAATAAAAGAGATATTGTACCTTAAATACGATGTGAAGCATCGTAATATTCAGACCTCAAAGCGGATGGGTTGGATGATATATAAATCTTCTTATGCTACAATACTAGGAGAATGGAGAAAAAATAGTGATCTTGACGTTCGATTATTCTCAGAACTTGCCATCGATTATAGGGTCTCCAGAACCTGGCACTGAGCTCTGAGCTTAACTCCTGAAGTAAGTCAAGAAACATTATGTCATCTTGTCACACAAACAAACATCTGTTAGCTTACTAAATACAAAAACTCACGGGAATTGAAATACATCTTTGATCTTCAGATGGTTTACCGTTGTAAGTTTGGATATAATTGCATCAGTAGCTTACCTTGATAGTACAAACTTTTTCTTGCAGTCTCCTGCACAAACCACATCTTCAGATGTTTCCAAGTGTTCTTGCTCAATTCTATAATCAAAAGGTGACTGATTCAAGCGATGGACAGACGAAGAATTCACAATCTGATCAAGTTTGGGAATCTTGTGGAACTGCGAGAAATAATGAAGTTTGCTCTGCTTTGCAGACATGTCCTCCCTCTCCCAGGTCCATCACAGGGGAAATTTAATTTTGCTTTGTCCAAGGTAATTAATTCTATTTAGTGAAAACCCAATTGTGTGCCACACAGATTTTGGATACATATGACACTTTTCTCGATGGTGCGCAACATGAAATTTGTCGGACCGAGGCAAGCTTTGGGTATCAGTATGTTCAACTAATAATTTTAATGCCACAGGTGCTCTCTCTATTTTTCTTTTTCTTTTTCTTTTTTTTTTTTTTCGAGCCCTAAGAAGTCATTTTTAAACAGTTAAAGAAGAAGATGACCTAATTCTCCAGATAATCCAGTACTTCAGAGTCAGTTGCTGTAATTGTTATCAATTTTTTGGTCATATACACTGTTTCCTTTTCCTTTTCTGGAAGATTAATGGTTGCGCCAAAGTTGCTCTAATAACCGAAGAATGCCAAAAAAAAAAAAAAAAAAAAAAAAAGAAAGAAGGAAAAGTGATGAAACTATTGAGCTGGAAATAGACGGTATTCGGGACTGTTGATCATCAAAATCAACTTAGCAAAAGCTCCCTGAAAATCTGTCAAGATTTACTAACACGCACTGTCAGTTGCCCTGCATTAGGCTGTGATAGATGACTTGACCTAAGAGAAGATAATCTTCGTCCTTCCTGTGCCAATGTTTGCGAATTTGACAAAAGTAAAGGTCGAAGAAAATGATTCTGGTGTCTGCATTTTTGCATCCTACAATGCTAGTCAAAGAGCCATTCGAATTTTCTTCTAGGAGGTTGTGGTGGAAGAGGCCATCAAACGATCGATAGTCTTCGATGGCGGATGTTCAAGCAATTCACTGTTATTACTCTTTGTTCTGCTATAATGATGCAATGTACATCAGCACGTTTTCTATTTACTGCTATCATTTTGCAGGTGCACCTGCCTGGTGCATCTTTGGATGTTTGATAAATGGTACTACAAGTTTTTTTGTCGAGTGCTGAGATAATCTGTAGGCTGGTGTATTTTCAAGCATCAGGCTCTGAACACCAAAATATGATGCTTTGAAATATCTTCTTTTGCTTCTCTCTGGCCTAATACTTTATTTCAAGTTCTTCATGAGATGCCGCCTCCCTTGGCCATTGTGTGATTTGGTATATGAATCAGATCCTTCGACAAGTAAATGTAATGTCATTACCTAAATTATGAAGAAGGCTGGCACAAAGTTAATAGAGAAATGCCAAAGGCAAGTAAATCACAGCGTTACAATGAGAAATGTAGCAAGATGTCCCCTCCCTAAGGCGTGAAGCAAGATATCTGGAGTTCAATTGTATTGAATGTAATGTTTGTGGTCCCTTGACCTTGATCTCAGGGCACGAAATCGACTGAGTGATATCATCTGATTACCTATTAGACCTTAAGCTTTGGCCGTAGGTTGATGAGGGTGTGGTAAAAGAATCCTGCTTGATTTCTCGAAGCTCATGGTACACATGAGCTTGAAAGAAAAAGAAAGCGGAATGACAAAAGTGGAAACAACATGCCTCTTGACAAAACTCTTACTCTCTTTGCAGATACAGAGGAGAGCTCTATTGCCATGTGCTATTGTTTGAGTTCCTGGGAATTGGATTTTTGGACTTCACTGGATAAAGCAGGCTGCTAAGGGACTAGTTTCAGGTTGATTATGCCAAAGCTAGTGCAGAATGGTTCCATATACAATATATGGAGAGCTAGGAGTGACTTGCAGCATAATCAAGTTACTCCTGTTGTTGATGGTGTGGTGAAGTCTCTTATGTTTGCAGTAAGACTATTGAAGGGCACAAGCTGCTGCAGCAAAAAGTCAATTCTAATTCGGCATTGGCCTTAAGTTTGTAATTGGCAGATTCAGTGTAGCGGAATGTAAATTGGTGTGCTCGGCCTCTAGCAAGTAGACCTGTAACTGTTTTGGATATTTGGGCAGTTATTATTCATGTTCTGGTGGGAGCTGATGTTGGTGTTGGAGTAGTTTCCTAGTTATCTGTGTTGCTTAGGCTGCGCATTGTAACGTTTCTGTTTCTCCCAATTTCTGTTCTTTTGTTCCCCGGAACAAAAAAAGAATAGAAACCTGTTTGATAACGCCAAGTTGTTTTTCTATTCCCCGGAATAGAAAGTTAGCCCGGGAATAGATTTGGAGCAAAAACGAAAAAAAAAAAAATTGCTTCTTGTTCCCGGGAATAATTTCTAGAAATAAGCTAATTTTCTTTTTTATTTTTCTTTTATTCCTCTCTCTTGCCGCGGCCACCTCCAACCGCCCGAAGCCACTTCCGACTGCTGGTCGCCGGACGCCGCCGGACGCCGGACGCCACCGGACGCCGCTGTAGCCAAACGCCACCGCCGATCGCTAGATGCCACCGCCGATTGCCGGCCACCGCACGCCGCCGCCGCGCTGTTCGCCGGACGTGGCGGCTGCCCGCCGTCGCCGCCCGCCGCCGTGAACAAGAATAAAAAACGAATAAATACAAAAAAAGAAATTGTTGCGTTACCAAACGTATTTCTATTCTTTTTCTATTCCAAGAGTAGAAATTTTGTGTAGTTATTAAACACGTTCTTTTACTCGGGAATTGTTCCTCGGAATAGAAATAGAAAAGAACAATTTCTGAAAAAACTTTTCCCCAACCAAGAAACGTTGTCATGCGCACCCTTAGCTGCTAGTAATGGTTTGCTGAATGTGATCGCTTATTTATGACTTGTACTGGGTTTGGCTTCCCAGCATAATTTGATGAAGAATTGAATTTAACTTACCCATGTAGAAATTATATATGGGAGTAATTTTCGAGCTTGACAGGGACAAACATCCTTGTCTGAACAGGGACATTTTGAGTGTCGTCCTTTCGAAATTGAAATGTAGTTACAGTGGGCGTGGGCGCAATAAGAAATAAAAAATGGATACGAAAAATTTTGGAAATTTTGTTGGTTTTTGGTTATATAATATTGAGTAGATGATTTTGGAAAAATTTCATCTGTATGGTGAAGATCTTTAATTAACCAACTTTCAGGATGGTAGGTTTTCGTTTGAAAAGCTGGAAGTAACGTATGGAGGTTTCATTATAGGATAATACTCTTTGTTCGTACTATCATTGGAGCATCCCCTAGAGTTGATGCATGGAAATATCATGGTGTATACCATTTATCTCAAATAATTATGAGTTTTAGATAAATGACACAATTTGACATATATAATATGCTCATTAAGTAATTTCTCGTTGGAGCTGAGTAATAGACTATGTAGGATGGCTCCTTTGAATAGGTACCAAGACTCGAGATGAGCCCTCAATCCTTTGACTTCTTCACTATAGTTGCTTTATTCATGGAAAATCCTTTGCTGGAAGCAGCTTGACAGTTTTTGTAACAGTACAAACCGGGCCAAGCTCCTTTTTCATTTTTGCAAAAAGAAAATATCATGTAAAATGGTCCATCAAAGGAGAAATTATTTTATCACGTAGTATATACACTAAACTAAATTTGGATTGCCAAATTTGGTGGATTGTCGGTCATTTCAATAGCCCATATTCAGTTTGGTATATATACTATGCACACATAATATAATTTTTGCAATGAGGTAAGAAGAGTGTTGTCTATGTCGGTTTTAGTATTGCAAGGAAATTATCCTCTTCGCCCATGCCCGAAGTATAATTTGTTATGAGGTTTCATATCACATTAATTGACCTGTTAGTTATCAAGAAAATTGGCCAAAAAGTCCTGAACCTATTGTACAATGTTCACGATAATGATTTCCGGTACTTTGATTTTCCGATTTCTCATCTTTTTAAAAAAATAAAAATTGACAGGGTGATTTGCGAGGGAAAAATGAATTTTTGTTTCCGTCCCTTTCTTTTAACTAAGACTGTAAAATGAATTGTGATTAGGACGGGAGGGCATGTTTGTTAGGCACTAAATAAAAGTAAAATTTAATTTTCTTATCTTTCGTCAAAATCTATATCATTATGGGTAATTGTTTAAAAATATATTTCTTCCTTTATCAGTATTAGGAAATTGTTTACGATCTTGCACAATCCAAGAGCCAATGCAAGCGCAATTTGTATAATCTAAATTTTGACAAGATTTGAAAGTTGCTCCCTTTTCCAAAATCCAGTTTAGTTTGACTACACATGCATCATTTTAAAGGGTCACACTTTTCTCACTCTTCATTTGGCTTGTACAAGTCATTTGACTGTGTTCTGACCATGTTACCACTCGCTTTTTCAAACGTTAGCATGCTCAAAAGTGGTGCCTATTTGTGTCCCTGTTTTTTTTATTTGTTTCGTCCTCCTCTTCCACTTTCTCCTCCTTCTTAGTCCGCCCTAGTACAGTCCATTCAAGCTCTTTGTATTGTTCTGCGTTCTCTTTTTTTTTCCCGTCTCTTTAGAATTCTAGCAATTCTTGTGCACCCCTAGCTAAGATGAGAAAATCATACCGAAAGTCCATTCCATTATCAACATGACTTGGAGCATCACTACGCCAACCTTGCACATTATTAGCGGTCAGAGCCACTGAACATTGAGTTTGTGTATCAATGCTGATGCCGGACAAGTTGCTCGAGTAATCGTCGACGGTGCCGGAGGTGTGGAGGATCTAGGCCGGTCGGCAAACTCGGAGGTGTACCGGTAATACTAGGTGGGGGAAGATGGACAGATTGGAACGGGTGTCCACGTGGATCATATGAAGGCCTTCACCATTTGATCAAACAAGCAGTGGATGTAGAAGTAGAAGAAGAAGCAGCAGCAGCAGCGCGAGCAAGCAACGTCATTTTGAAGTATCAGGAATTGGCGGGAACAAATTGAAAATTTGGGAAAAGAGACAGAGAGGACAAGCTGACCGGGTGACGAAGTGGACGGCTTGTTGTTTTATCGGTCCATGTCAAATGGAAAGGCTGGATCCTTTTTGTTTTTTTTTTTTTTTAATAAGTTAATCGATTAAATGGACTAATTCATATAATAAAGAATGATTAATTTCTTTTCCCCTTTTCTCAAGCTATGCAGGAGGGACGGACTTGCCTCCAAATCGATACACTCGTGCATGAATGCTGACGTCATGTAAATGAGGATGAGGTCACCCATGTCCGGCAATATAAGCATAATTATAATGTAATTACATAAGATTACATGTAATTGGATAAGTATACCGGGATGCGTATGTCCGTTGAATTTAAATTTATATGTTGATGGGGAATCAAGCTTTTGGGACAACGTTGTTATTAACATTCAAAAGTCATGGTCAATGTTCGAAGTTGGTCATCAATTTTTTACTTTTAATCGAATCAATCCTAGTACATTTTAATTGTTCTCTTTTAAGTGATCTCCACGGCCAAGCAATTATAATTGTTCTTCCTAAAGAAATGCCTACTTCACAGTGTTTATTTTCTTTTTCTTTTTTGTTTTCTGAAGGAGAATGCAAGAAAGTCGATCTTCGCAATTAGAAGGCGACTTTTCGAGCCTTTTAGAGTTCTACAAATCCACGAATAGTTGATATCCGTAAGCTAGGCAGAACTTAACGTTTCTAATCAAATCCACGAATGATTGATGTCCGCCCAATTATTATTTATTTATATTTTCTATTATGTATACAATTTTTTCAATTTAACTTAATTTACATGTCAAAAAAGGAAATTTGCTCTAGAATTCAATTTTTTTCGCATTTATTATACCATTAATTTCCTTACAGTTTGATGTAACCCTCGACAAAAAACATAGTTATATCTTTATTTTTACTATATTTCCCCAGCTCACAAAAAAAAAAAAAAAAAGCATTGAGCATTAAGACCCTTTCCTTCATCTTATCAATACTGTGACAAAATTAATGATATTAATCTACTAAGTTGAAAATATCATTATTCGAACAACCGTTGACTTCTTTCTTGCATTACATTTCCTCAACTGTAGGTTCCTCACGATTTAAAACCGCAAGTAAAGACATGTCCGAATGAAGCGTGCGCCAAGTAACTAACAAGGAGAAAAAAAAAGAAGCAAATGTTTTGACCAAAATAAAATGGAGTTAATCGTTGTTGCTTGAGCAGTTTACTATTCAAGTTACTTAGCTGCCAGTAATAATGAAATGAATTTAACTTAACCAAAATAAAATAGGTTAATACTACAAAAACTCAAAACTGACACATTTATGATAAATTTATCTCAAATTAATTTTTGGGTTACAAAAAACCCTAGACCGACACATTTGTAATATATTTATCCTCTCTTAACTTCCATCAATTTTACTCTGAAATTCCATACTCAAGGCAATAACTCAATTGATATGGCTATTCTACTTTAAACTCTATATCAATTTAAGATAAATTTATCACATGTATATCGATTTGAGATTTTTTTTTTTTTTTTTTTGTGATATTAACTCTAACAATGTATTTGGGAACATTTTTCGAGCTTGACAGGGTCAAGCGTCGTTGTTTGGACTGGGACGTTTTGAGTTATGTAAGCATCGAAGGCCGATCGAGGTCAAAGCTTCGATGTCCATTCTCGCACGTGGGTGTCGTCCCATTGTAAGGAACAAGCTTCTGACGGATTCCTTTATATCGGTTTGTGCATGGTTTCTGCTTTTTTAATACCATCGAAGATGCAGCTCCAAGTCAAGCAAAAAACAGAGCAAGACGAGAGCCCTTTTGTGAGGGAAGACCCCTCAAAAACATGGCAGCAACCGGCGGTTGTGGAGCGTCAGCTCCCCAATGCCAGGTGTTATTGAGTTTCAGAGGGCCTGACACTCGCTACACCTTCACCGACTGCCTCTACCAGACCATGGTCGGCCAAGGGATCATCGCCTACAAAGACAGCGACAAGCTTCCCGCCAGCGATCGGATCGACGATCTCCTAAGAGCAGTCGGCGACTCCAAGATCTGCATACCGGTCCTCTCTAGAGGCTATGCTTCAAGCGCTTGGTGCCTCCGCGAGCTTGCTTGTGTGATGGAGCTCTACGAATCGACCGGGAAGCCGGAGATCCTACCCATCTTCTTTGACGTTACGCCCTCTGACGTAAATCTCAGGACAGAACTGTACGTGAAGGACTTGAAGAAGCATGAGCAGAGGCACGGCAGTGAGACGAGGCAACGGTGGGAGGTGGCTTTGAGAACATTGGCTGTGATCAAGGGATGGGAAGTCCAAGGGAAAGCGTAAGTAAATGCTCGTCCATGGAACTTTTTTCAAGCTTCGGTCAAAATACTGTTCTCTTAAGCTGTGTTTGGTTTAGACCAAAAAAAAAAAAAAAAGCTGTGTTTGGTAAATCTGATGTAACTCTGGATAGGATGTAAAATTATTTTATCCATCTTTTGACTTGAATTCCGGATTTCTCCAGATATAGTACGGAATAGGATAAGGAGTATACAAAAGAAAAGAAAAGAAAATAAATACGCAGGAAAAGAAGGCCTTTTTGCTTTTGCTAAATGAAATCACTAAAGATCCATGGATGGAGGGGAGAGAGAGAGAGAGAGAGAGAGAGTGCATCGATCGTGGTTACCCATCCATGGCAGTTTTATCGTAACGATTGAAGACCGGCCCACAAACTCTATCATGGTTCGGGTTGGAGTGCTGCGTAGCCATCTACACCCCTCCAAAACACCCCCTTCCCCCCGGGGGTTCGTGTTTCGACCCTTTGGGACCTGAGGCTTCCGACCTTGGATAAGGTTGCGTCAGCTGCAGCCAAAGGTAGAGGTTACAACCACGAGCCTGCGTTCGTCGAAACTAGAGTTTATGAGCAACACTTGGAGGTGACCTGATGCTGGGCCTCAGCCTCATACTAGCCATGGTCTCTCTGTCACGGTTGGTGCCTTTACGATATTCGCCTTGCTGAGAAATGCTGGAAACTTGCTTTGGCAAGCATAGAGGAAGGATAAGTAAAACGACAAGGTCTGACAAAGTGAAAATTTCGGGAAGGATTCGAGAAGGGAGAAGATTGTGATTAAGACTTGAAAAGACTGTAATCAAGCAAAAAGATTGAGATTTTATTTGGGCATATATATTTGTGTTATATCTAGCATCTACCAAAAATTGTACAAGATATAATAAATCCCATCATTATCCTATCCAATAGTGATAATTTTGGGAAGAATGTGATAAGTGAGAAGATTGTGATGGAGATTTTAAAAGATTGCAATCGAGTGAAAAGATTGAGATTTTCTTTGAGTGTCTATATTCATGTTATATCCAGTATCTACCAAACATTGTATAAGATATAACAAATTCTATCCGACAAAAAAATCCGGATAACCAAATGGAGTAGAGTTCTTGTCATAAGCCTTTCTCACCCTTAGAGCTAGATTAAAGGATGAGATTTTCCTTCACACTTATAAATCAACAACCAGCACCTTCCACAAATGATACGGGATAATTCCAACAAGTGGTTCAAAAAATTCGATATGAAATATATTGGTTGATGCGTCATATACAATCAGGTTTTGGTAGATGAGTCATAAGTTTCATTTCTCACCCATAAGGAAAAAAATACAGAGACAATTCACCAATTCTCATACAGCGCCATTTTAGCTAGTGATAGTTCTATGATTGAATTTGATCTTATTATAGAATAATATTTGAAATTTGGACTGCAAAATCATCTTCTTTCTCAGAAATAGGGGAAATTGTATGATTATCATCATAACAACAATCATGTCCTACACCAAAATTCTTCTGGCTTTATAGAATTTACCAAAGACTTGCAATAGTGATCCAACTCAAATGCTATCTGCTACAAAGTAGTAGTGAGATTATTATTGGTTTTCTTTTACTAAAGAATGTTTGGTTCGTGGCAGACACGGTGAAGTCATTGATCTCATTGTGAGAGAAGTTCTTCTTAAGCTGAAAGGAAAAAAAAGACCTCTGGACAGCAAATTGGTTGGGGTAGACGATGGGAGTTTCAGACGAAGGATCACCTCATGGCAAAAGGGTGAGCTCTTGGGAAGCGGGACATTTGGAACTGTCTATGAAGGCTTCACCGAGTAAGATTCTTCGCTTTTCCCTTTGAAAATCAGTACGTTATCCTTGCTATGAGCATTTTCTGGGGCGAAGTACAATCGGCCTCCTCCCATTATGATGCTCACTTGAAGTTTCATAGCACTACTGGGTGCCGCATTTTGTGGTTAGAATTGGGATGGCATCCGTATACAATGTAATACGTTATCATTTGGTTGACATAAGGCGCCAGACATGATAAATGGTTATTGAATTGCTTAAAGTGCCTGATCTTCATATTTAGTATTCAACATGATTGGCGTTGTACTCAATGAAGACCATTCTAGATCATGGAACAGATTGACAAAGTACAGAGCGTTGTACTCATTGAAGACCATTCTAGATCATGGAACAGATTGACAAAGTACAGATCTAGTATATTAAAGATCACGTTAATTTACTTGTCCATTGTTTTACTGTAACATTACTAGCTTCAATGGCGAGCCATTTTTTTTTTAAAGAAACTGTTATTTGGTTGTATTTTCAAATGATGAAAGCTAGGGAACTATTTTAGTGATATTGAGGAGAGCAACTCTTTTTTTTTTCTTTATATAATTTGAAGTGCAAGAATTATCTTAACTATGTGAGGTCAAGGCATCATTCGCGAAAGAATCGGTACTTATATTCTCCGTCTTCCTCTCATGCTTCTCTGTTTCCACAGTCATGGATTCTTTTTTGCTGTAAAGGAGGTTTCTTTGTTAGATCAAGGAAGCGAAGGCAAGCAGAGCTTATTGTATCTTGAGCAGGTAATAGGCTTTTTTCTCTCTGTATCTTGTCGACTGGTCCTTAGGCATGACTACTTGACTAATCTCTTTCTTGTAACTGCCAAGCTGATGTATATAGCAAAACTATTTATAAGACTGCCGTTTTACACAACCACAAATCTGTGACTCTTTTTGTTTTTTTAGTGATACTCTGCTTTCTTTTCAGGAAATTTCTCTCTTAAGTCAGTTTCAACACGAGAACATAGTTCGATATCATGGCACTAAGAAGGTGTGTTCCTCCTTACTAAGTTGCTTTCCACAGTATCTTTCACTTTGGCATCGATTAAGGTATCGCTGGAACTGAGCAAAATGTTTAGGTGAACATGGCTGTGATTGCAGCCACAAGATAGTGGTAGCGTCATCATCACCGCATGAATAAGATCACAGCATTTGCGGCTTTTTAGCTGTAATATCCTTTCATGACAGAGAGAGATATTTTAGATCCCTCTCCCACCACAAGAAAGGTTCGTGAGGAATTGAGTATTACCCGATATAGTAACTATATGAGTAAAGAATATAATGCAGAGTGGACGTCAGTTTATGGAGTCTCATTCTCTGTATCAAAGCAATTCTTTTGCTCCCGTTTAAGAGAGCCTGTCATGTAATCAATTCTTTGTATAGTGGTGGATGATTTACAAATTATTTATCTTGCAAACTGAAGATTCAGGTCAAACTCTCAGGACTAATAAACAGGAAGCTCAGGCTTACAGAAACGGCAGCCCCGACAAATGAAACATAAAGGGGGAACAAGGATAAGAAAGTGAAGTCATTTAGTTCATTAGATATTCTTTAATTGACCATCTGATGGTCCACATGACTAAGGCGCCAAGCTTTCCTCCCTCGTCTGTAACTGGTTGTGGCTGTAGCAGCAACAATGGAGTTCCTCCACAAGCTCAATTTTTCCATCGATTCTAGCCCAGCGTCATTCAATTACACTCATTTTTATGTGACATCATATAGTTCTTTACCTCTGTAAGTAGAGAAAATTGAAAATGAAAATGATCATTGTTCAAGTGAGGGGAAGTATATCCTATCCTATCCTAGTTCTTTACCTTCCAGTTATTCTTTTCTAAACATAGTTTCACAGGAAGCATCAGATTCTAAGAAAGTGCCATGACGTAACTTCTTGTTGGAGACGAAACATGCAAAGATTGTTGCTTTTAAACAAGTTTTGGTTTGCTACACCTATAATCCACCACATTGTTTTGTGGGAATGGGGGATTAATGCAATATGACTTCTTCTGCCGGGTGCACTATGCAACTGTTTTTGTTGGCACCGCTGCAATTTAAAACCGTGGTGAACACTGATAACTTGGATATTTGTGTTGTATGAGGAAACTTAATGAAAAAGAAAAAAAAAAGCTCAGTCCTATGTTCTTGCCTTGTTGTTCCTTTTAAGTTCACAAAATTGGTTTTAAATTGTGATATGATGTAAACTTTTACTAAATTAACCCCAAATTAAATAGATTCTCACTAAACACTGATCGGTCATTGAGAAGGTACTCAATGGGTCTTATATCTATGTAAACTCCTTCCACCTAATAGCTTAATTTTTTGTGTTCGGGCATGGTTTCAAAGCTATGTTCTGCCATAAATCTTTTGCATTCGGACATGGTTTCAGAGCTATGTGCTGCCTTAATTTATTTCCATGCATGGCTCTTTTTCATTAATTTCACTTCTCGGACCGGTTTTCACTTGAGAGGAGGTCTTAAAGTATTCAACAGTGCTTATTTATGTGTTTTCAACGTGGCTTGTAACCCTTTCGTCTTCCACCACTAGGTTGGATATATGTTAAATCTAGTTTTCTTCAATCTCTTGCAGGATGATGAAAAGATTTACATATTTCTTGAGCTCATGACCAAAGGTTCACCTGCAAAGCATTATGACAAATTGAGTGATTCCCATGTCTCTGCATACACTAGGCAAATTCTAAACGGTTTAAAGTATCTTCATGACCAAAATGTGGTCCACAGGTATAGGAAAGATGCTTGACTTTGCATTAGTAGTTTATACTAATTGAAATAGTGATTCACACTTAGCATTCTGATGGAAGGTTGATTTTGTTGAGGAAAGAGATCACAACAAAACTAAGAAGTAACAGTATGAGCTTGTGCAGCAATATTTATCTAAGACAAGATTATTTTACTACGTGAATGCTTGAAGGTGGAAATGTAAATTTCCAATATTGGTGACTGTGAGGGTGATAATAACATTTTATGTATTCTACTGACAGCTATGCTGGTTTCTCATGCTTCCAGTTTCTTCGTTCTGTAGGGATATTAGATGTGCTAACATACTGGTTGATGCGTGGGGATCTGTGAAACTTGCAGACTTTGGATTGGCAAAGGTGTGTCTCATCAGCAAAAGTGATCTCTCCCTCTCTCTCTCGTGGTCAACAAAGATGCACATGCAACTACACATGCTTGCAGGAATATGAACAGGCGTTGAAGTTGTGCAAGACACATACAATTGGATGAGCGCACGACAACCACACGTATAGACATGCACAAAAGTGACAGATGTATTGTCCTTTACTTTTCCAAAATGATATATCAACTTTCTGTGTTTATTCATACAGGCAATCAAAATGAATGATGCTAAATCCTGCAACGAATCTGCTTTATGGATGGCACCTGAGGTTTATACCCTCTGCAGCCATTTTTTTTGGCATACTATCATTAGCTGTAGTAGGCGCATATCTTTTCGTTTTTTACATCCTTGTTGATCTTAAATGCAGGTCGTCAACCTAAAGAACAGAGGCTATGGGTTGGCAGCTGATATCTGGAGCCTAGGGTGCACTGTTTTAGAGATGTTAACCCGCCAGGCCCCATATTCCCACTTAGAAGGAGTATGTCATTAAGAACCTTCTTTTTATGTTTTATATCCTTGAGATCCATGTTTTGCCAGAATTGCTAACTAGTCGCAACTTTTTTTTTTATTGCTACATTTTGTGTGAGCTAGGTAAGTTAAGCGCATGTCGTGATGAGTCAATTAGGCTGGCATTCTGAGAAAAAAAATGACTAGTAGGAGCACTATGTAGAAAAGAGAGAGGACAGAAAATTCAATTATATTTATCAAAAGTATGGTTGTGTTAAAGGATATGCATAGTATTTATGGCCAACAGTTGCTGGAAATTCTGAAGCAGATGGTTATGTAACATGGTATAAAAACTTGGTAGAATATTTGAATCTTGACTTTCTCATTTAAGTAATTTGGCCTTGCTGTCTGATACTTTTTATAAGTGTACAGTGGCGTAAATTTAGATAATCGCATACTGGACATATGTATATAGTATCACACCAGTAGACATGGGGTACCCATATTACTCTTTAACATTCAGTAGAATCTCTCTATCTTCTCCTTCACTGTCACATGCTACTTGAGCAACCAAAAGAGACTGAAATCCTAATATTGGCAACGCCATCTCTGCTCCAGTCCAGAGAACAGCACTGACATCGATTGCTTTGTGTTACTGGGTGCATCCTTTAGTCGTGTGGTTGTCCACTAATCTGTCACACGATTATCAACCTTGGCGTTTCCCTCATTGCCATCAAGTGTTGATCCTTCGCTGCTCTTCTCTGAATCAATCATTGACATACATGGTTATCTCCTCTGTTAGAGTTAGTTACTTTCAATAATAATGATAACTTCTCCATACGAGTAGTCAGTTTTCCAACTGGGTTGGTAGTTACTGGCTCTAGCCAGTAAATCACCTTATGATGTTATCCCTTTTGTTGATTGAATGGAGAAAAAAATAGTACCATCCTACTCAAAGCCATCGTAAAACATGCAATTAACGCCCTCTTTCTTTCTACTATTCTGTTAATTTAGGACACTTCAAAACTTTGAGCAAAAAGCAATAGACACCTATGCTTTATTGGGAGTCGTTGGTCCCTTTGAACTGTTACATGTCATCCATGGTCTCCCACTTCAGCAATAACTGTGATTCTAAAATGATTGTCGCAGATGATTGCCTGAGGCATGGTGCACTTAGATATGTCTACGGATCTTATTGATTTATGCAGCTATCAACTGTTAGTCCCCCCGGCACCCCCACACTCTTATTGATTTAGGCATGGTGTTTGTTTGCCTCTTTTGTTTTATTGTGGTACCACGGCACCCCTACACTCTCTTGACTCCTTTGTCTTTTGAGTGTTTTTTTTGTTGGTGCCGGGCTTCCTCTCTTTGTATATTCGTTTGGTAAAATCTATATTATACTTACCTTTACCCAAAAAAAACTGTTAGTTCCCCCCAGGATTTATGGTTAATACCAGCCTCAGCTACATTTTTTTTTCTTATTGTGGCAGATGCAAGCGTTGTTCAGAATTGGCAAGGGTGAACCTCCTCCAGTTCCAGATTCTTTATCAAGAAATGCTCGAGACTTCATCCTTAGATGCTTCCAAGTAAACCCGAATAATCGGCCTTCTGCAGTGCAGTTGCTAGACCATCCCTTTGTGACGAAGCCACCTACTTCTTCTGGTTTTGCCTCACCTCGTTTCAACAACACATGGTCATAAGGTTTTGCTAGGCCATCCCTTTTGGTCCATTGCTGAAGGTAATTTACTCTTTGTTATTTGCTGTTGCATTGCTAGTGGGAGTGTTCTTCGTTTGGGCTAATGGCAAGATAGCTTCATTTTTATCCTTTTTGGGTCCAAGCAAAATAGCTTCATCAACTTACTACCTTTTTGCTGTTTACTCAATAAATTTATAAATTTAACTGTCTGCATTAAACTTTTAAATTGGAGCAAACAGTCCACGTGTTCATAGGGTCTATGGTCAGTTTCCCTATTCACTTGCAAACTTCACATTTTACAGTTTCTCCGGAAGTTTTAATATTTCCACCAGATTGTCCTGAAATTCTTTCAGTGAGATACCGCATCAGGTGTCAAAAATACCCGTATCAGACCGACCCATATAAAAAATTTCGGATCTTGTTGGGTCAGGTCTCATTTGATTCGAGTAATGAGTAAAGAAACTTGTGTATTTTGATGATTCAGCTCGGCTCGGGTATATTCAGGTCATATAGCCAAACCAAACCAAAAGAACTTCTAGTCTCTCCTTATTCGGTGCTTGAAGACACGTCTCTCATCTTTTCCACTTCAGAGAGATTACGATTCCAGCACCTCAGCCTCCTCCCTCGCCCTCTCCAGCACCATCGGCGGCTGGAATTGTCACTGGAAACATGTCGACAACCGGTGAATTTGCCCGATTCTCAGAGAGGTTATGATCCCACCAATTCTAGTTTCTTCCTAATTTCCTCCAAATTTTTCTCAATTTAAGTCTCAGTGCAAGTATAAAAAAAAAAAAAAAACAAAAAATGTTCGATTCTCACAATGAAAATGGCGGATCCCAAAAGTAGAGATGCCAAGTCCTCAGTCCTCCATGGGTGTACCACGCGCAACCTCCAGACGAAGATCTCGTTCACAGTCGAGCTCCACTGTCTTTCTCATTGGCTGCCACTCTACCGAGGATGTACGAGTTTGCCGAGGAGCCACTCTTTTGGCTGGCCCACGAGGTGATACTGCGCCTCTCCTTTGTGGCCGTCCAGTTCTTGACAAGATCGGCGTCAGGGACTCTCATCATTGCCATATCTAGAAGCGCGCCGTCGTCGTCAATGAACGTCAACGACGTTCGGAGCCCGCGCAATCATGGCGTTCTCAAGATAGGGTCTTGTTGCAGGCAATCTTAAGACCTGTCCATGGAGTTTTGTTTCTGGAGTTCTGCTGCAACCGATGCCAAGGGAGGAAGAAGAAGCCAAAAAAGAACGAAAGAGGAAAACCCAAAACCGAACCCAACCAACTTTCGGTTCGGGTCATAAAATGAATATTTTCATTTGTGTATGGATTGGTCCGGTGAATCGAACCGAACCAACCATTAACAATCCATAATGGTTAATTGGCGCTCCACGGATTAATTTATCTTTCACTAGGGGAGAAGTGCAATTGATAATCATGCCATGAAAACAATCATATTAACGTCCGTTTGTTTTATAGAAAATATCACGTTTTTAAAAATATTTTTTAGAAAGTCATTTTCGAAATAAAAAAACCCATATTTTCTAGTATTAGGTTGAAATCTGAAATTTAAGTAGAAAATATTTTCTGTTATTTGTTATCTTATTAAATTTTTAGGAAAAATTACCAAAAAATTGAATTTAGTATTTTTTATTGACCAATTTTTTATATATTTTTTATATTTAAAAAAATGAATTTTCTTATTATTATTTTTTTTGGAAAGGAATTTTCTTGTTATTTTTATTTTTTTAAATTGAATTTTTATTATTTCTAATTTTTATTTTCTTTTTCTTTTTCTTTTTCTTCCTCCTCCTTCCTCCGCCATCTTGCATGCTTGATGATGGGCGGGTGCCCGATGATTGACCAAGACGCAAATCGCGAAATTCAGGCAAGTTTGAGGTCCGCCAAGGCCGGCAAGCTTGAGAATCGATCGATCCAAGTGAGCCCAAGCTCCGCTACTAGATTTGGCAAGCTTAAAGCCCAATGAACCTCAGGCGAGCTTGAGCAAGCTCGGATTCGCCAGATCAGGCAAGGCTCGACCTCGCTGAAATTTGACGAGCTCGAGCCTTGCTGGCCTGGAGCGCAGCTCAAGCTAGCTCGCGGCAAGTCAGGTAAGGCCGAGGAAGAAGATGAAAAGGAAAGAAAGAAAAGACAAAAAGGCAAAAAAGGGAAAAAAATTAAAAACTCAATTTTTTAAAAAAAAAAAAAAAGCATAAATTGGTGAAAGAAAGTAAGGTGGCAGAAATTATGGAAAATGTTTTCCACTTTGGAAAAGTGAAAAAATGGAAAACATTTCCTCACTTTTAAATGTGTTTTTTTCAATAGTTGAAAACGTTTTTTTTTTTTTTTTTTTTTTCTAGTTCATTTTCTATGAAACGAATGCCGGAAAATCCGAAAAATGTTTTCCTAGAAGTTATTTTTCGTGAAATGAATGGAGCCTTAGTGTCTAGGAAAATCAAAATGAAAATTTCGACGGTGAGACCGTGACAATGACAATTTGAGAAACGAGAGTGGGTAAAATATGCTTTTATCCTTAGAGCTTCTATTGTACACGGGATGTAAGCCCAGACTATTCCAGGGACCAACTTAATTGAATGGCCTCGCCTTCTTTTGTGGGTTCGTATCTTTTGGAAGAGCGTTGTCTCCCTAAGTTAAATGGTCTCATTTTGAAGGGCATCGGGACGGGCATGATGGCGGATAGATATATTTCATGTTGCGTTCGACTTTTCTTAGCCACCTTGATAGTGTCAAAATTCTTAATTTATGGATTCCTCCTTTTGTGTTTTGATTGTAAAGCGAGTCCTTCCAGCCAACCGTAAGTATGATCATAATGCTAGACATTCCGCAAGGAGAAACAGAATGCAGCGATATTCAGGTTCCTCTGGTGTTGATGTTATCATAGGTTTTCCTCTACTTAAGTTGTTAGTGCACTCGCAATGCTGCTGCAACTCTTTGAACCGCTCAGTGGTCAGCGGCATATTGATGACCAGCAAACACTCCCATGGCAGCGCCAAGCTTACGACGTGATGCTTTTTTTGGCCAGATGGGCATGCCTTTGGCAGTGAAGGCCATCTGTTAAATTGGAGAAGAATGTGAGTCCTCGCAAATGGTCTTGGGCTGCAACTGATTTTATGGTGTCTTTATTCTGCTTGCATTAACCACGTCTTGTTTATCTGGGAATTGTATGTATTATGTCATGCTGTTGTATATTTCTTGTTCGAAAGGAAGGGAGGAAACAAAGATGCTGACGACGGCACGGGATCTCTGATGACAAGTTTTCTGCTTTTACGAAGTGTAGATAGCTGTACAGAACTTCTGTAGGATATGCAATCAATCAAGGTTGGATACACTCGAGATTCGCGACGGAACGCGCATTTTGCTTCCATTTTATTTGTTTTACACGGGGCCATGTTAGGTAAATCCAAGTGTTTTCGTTTTATTGCTTGTCGATGAGTGCTTGTATCGTATTATGAAAATATTGTACCGACAATAATCAGGTTCGGTGATGCGGCAGCAGATTGTAATTTTACAATTTGGTTATTCTCTCAACGTCTAGGAGGGACGGCTCTTGGGAGCAATAGTAGCGTTCCCCAATAGTCGCTTCCACTCCTATTTTTCCCCTTTTTCAGTCTTGTTTAATTTAAGATTTTCTTTTTGTGCCATGTTCATAAGAGAGGTTTTGCTACAGCAATTTGAAGAAAAATGCTACGCTCTCTCGCTGTTAACGTTTCTCTCCCCCACTATTATCGTAACCCTCCACCGTCTCCTCATCGCCCCCACGAAGCCGTAGCCACTACTCCAGATCGACACCACCATCAGCACATCCCTGTCGTCACCCGTCCTTACCTCCATTTGAGTTTTTGTCCATCACCATAATTTCTCTCTTTCGCATCTATTAATCTCGGCCCCTCTTTCTGATTTCTGTCAATCTCTGAAATTAAGAGCTTGATGGTGGCGTTTTACTACGTTTCAATCCACATTAAAATTTGAGGGGAATCGGGATTCTAACTCTCAGTTTTCTTCCAATGTGTTGGATATTCCCACACCATGAGGTAATCAAACACATTCCATTCTCAAATCATGTCTGAAAGCAATTCTCAAAGCACAAAATATGCTACTAGTACTTCTACTGTACACGAAAGGAGTGTTCCATTCCAAGTTGGATTTGAACATTGCAATAAAATAAACCCTGTAAAGTTTGACAGGATGACAGATTCATTTTGAAATGAGGGCGAGAGGACATTGATTGACCAATAAAAAAAGACAAGAAGACACTTCTGCTTGTACAAAATGGCACGTACATAAATAATGAGGGAATTGTGCACCGAAGTCACAGAGAAAACGGCAGTTGCTCAAGCAGAAAACAAAAAAGGACCGAGAAAACGACGATTTATGATGATTTGCATGCTGCAAATCATTGAGCTCAATTGTGCAGGCAAGGGGCTATTTTGCATTCCATATACTCTTTGTATATGAGGATGTAAACTCTTTGCGCAAAAAAAGAAAAAAAAAAGTTAAGCTGCGTGTCCCTCTTCCTCCGCGGCTAAAAGGAGAACTCCACCTTTTATCTTTGCTTTTCTGAGCCCTTTTTTCTTCCAACGACAAACCTACCGACCCCACAATTGAGAATATATAAAAGACCAAAAGAAGACCCTCCTTTATACACGATATGAACAGAGGCTAAGTTGTCAAACCGGTTAAATTTAGATAATCGTCTCCAACATAAAACAAAATCATGTTCCCCCACCCAAGAAATCCAAATTTGACTCGGACCAAAGCGCGTACCGAATTTGAGCAAATCAAAATCCTCCAACCGGGTCAGTTTCATACGCAGTTCAAACAGAGAAAGTGCCCATGTAGCTTCCTCTCTCTCTCTCCCCTCTCTCTAAGCTGCAACGCTCACTATTTTCTTCTTTCCTTGTCCTCTCTTTCTTTCGGGCGCTCACTCTCTCCCTTGTTTTGTTCTATCCTTTCCGACGTTTCCGTCTCCCTCTCTCTTTTATCTGTCTTTCCTTTGTCTTCTTATGCCTCATTTTCTTCTTCTTTGTCCCACATGTTCCCCTCCTTTTGACTAAACTTTCCCCCTCCCTCTCTCTCTCTCTCTCTCTCTCTCTCTCTCTCTCTCTCTCTCTCTCTATCTCATTAGACAGTAATTAGCTCTAGAATCCAATTTTCTGCACTTATTACACCACTAATTTCCTTATAACATATCTTTAGGTTAATACAATCCAAGCCAAAAATATAGTTATAAGTTTACTTTGCCATATTTCCCCATATCACGAGTATAGTGGTATGACGCATTTTCTTCCTCTTATCAGTATTTTGACTCTTAAATTATTATATTCATCTAAGAAGTTATGAATATTATCATTCAAATGACCTTCGACTCCTCCCTTGCATCACATTTCCTTTATCATAGGTTATTTATGATTGAAAATTTGTAAGAAAAGACATGTTCAAGTGAAATGTACACCAAGTAACTAATAAAAAGACCATAAAAACAAAAATGGAGGTAGTGTCGTTGCTTGAGCAGTTTACTAATCAAGTTACTAAGCTGCTAGTAACGGTTTGCTGAATGGGATAACTTGTTATGGGCTTGGCTACCCAGCTTAGTCCGATGATAAATTGAATTTAACCTGCCCGTCAAAAAACAAGAAAAAAAAATTGAATTTCGGAATATTTTTCGAGCTTGACCCGGGTCAAACGTCCTTCTCTGTTTACTTTAAGCATCGGATGCCGATCCATGCCAAAAGCTCGAATATCCAGATCTAGCACGTGGGCGTGGGTCCATTTCAAGGCAGCGGGCTTTTGAGGGATTCCTTGAGATCGGACTGTGCATTCACACATGATTTCTACTTAACCCTAACGAAGACGCAGCTCCAACTCCGAGCAGGCAAAAACCAGAGCGAGACAGAGAGACTTTTGCGAGAGAAGCCCCACAAAAACATGGCAGCAATCGGTGGTTCCAGCGCGTCGGCGACCCGGTACGACGTGTTCCTGAGCTTCAGAGGCCCCGACACTCGTGACACCTTCACCGACTGCCTCTACCGGACCATGTTCGGCCAGGGGATCGTCGCCTACAGAGACAGCGAAGAGCTTCACGCTGGTGATCGGATCGACGATCTCCTGAGAGCGGTCGGCGAATCCAAGATCTGCATACCGGTCCTCTCCAGAGGCTATGCTTCGAGCGCTTGGTGCCTCCGCGAGCTCGCTCGTGTGATGGAGCTCCATGAATCGACTGGGAAGCCGGAGATTCTACCCATCTTCTTTGATGTCATGCCCACCGACGTCAAGCTCAGGACGGAACTGTACCTGAAGGACTTGGAGAAGCATGAGCAGAGGCATGGTGCAGAGAACAGACAACGGTGGGAGGCCGCTCTGGGAAAAGTGGCTGAGATCAAGGGATGGGAAGTCCAAGGGAAAGCGTAAGTAAATGCTTATTAATGGAACTCTTTTCAAGCTTCAGTCCAAATGCTATTCTCTTATTCTTCTTGTAAATGGCAGTGAAAACTAGCTGGAGGGGTGTTTATTGTTAAAATATATTGGTTGACGTGGCGTAAATTCACTAATTCACAAACCGATTTTTGGTATATGAGCAGTAAATTTCATTTCTCACCGGGAAGAAAAAAACAGAGGCAATTCACTAATTCTCATACATAAGCAGGGCCATTTTTGGCTAGTGACAGTTATATGAGTGAATTTGATCTAATTCTAGAATGATGTCTATAACTTGGACCACAAAGGAACGTCTTCTTTCTCAAAAATAGAGGGAAATTGTAAGTTTATCGGCATAACACCAATCATATCCAGCGGAGTCTATTTAACCAAAATCCTTCTGGCCTTATAAAATTTACCCAGGACTTAAAAATAGTGATCCAAACTCAAATGCTATGTTCTAGGAAGTAGTAGTGAGATTGTTATTTGTTTTTCTTTTACTAAAAGTGTTTGGTTTGTGGCAGATACGGTGAAGTTATTGAACTCATTGTCAAAGAGGTTCTACTTAAGTTGAAATTAAAACAAAGACCTTTGGACAGCAAATTGGTTGGGGTAGATGAACAAGTAGAAGCCATAATGAAGTTGTTGGATGTGGACTCTAGCATGGGTGTGCATTTTGTTGGAATTTATGGAATGGGCGGGATCGGCAAAACTACTCTTGCTAAGATTGTTTTCAACAAATTATGTCCTCAGTTTGATGGCAAATGCAGCTTCATTGGGAACATTCGGGAATCATCAAACAGATATGGCCTAGTAGATCTGCAGAAACAGTTGGCATTAGACATCTCTGATTCTAGATTTGTAGAAAATTTTATCCAACACTGATGAAGGGATAGACAGCATAACAAGGAGAGCTAGTTCTAAGAAAGTTCTTATTGTTCTAGATGATCTAGACAAGAAACAACAACTAAGGAATTAGTGGGCACCCTACACTTTTGTTCTGGGAGTAGGATTCTCATCACAACAAGGGATAAACGGATTTTGGATGAAAAGGAGGGAATCTTCCCTTATGAAGTAAAGAAAATGGATGGTGATAAAGCGCTCGAGCTTTTTAGTTTGCACGCCTTCAAAAGTGTGTCTCCTCCTGATACTCATCAGAGTCTCTCTCGAGAAGTTGTATCTACAACTGGGGGACTCCCATTGGCTCTTGAAGTCATAGGTTCCTCTCTTCGTCGCAAAGATATAATAATATGGAAAGAGATGCTAGAAAGGTTAAAGAAAGTACCTCATAATGAGGTCCAGGATAAGTTGAAGATAAGTTACGATGCATTAGAAGAAATGAAGAAAGAAATTTTTCTTGACATCGCATGCTTCTTCATAAATGAAAAGAAATCAAGGGCAGCCTATTTCTGGGAAGCTTGTGGTCTATTCCCACATATGGCATTGGAAAACTTATCGATTTGTGTCTAATTAAAATTGTTAATGGTGATGGTATATGGATGCATGATCAGTTGAGAGACCTTGGAAGAGACATCGTTCGCCAAGAATGTACTCGAAATCTGACAGGGCGCAGTAGGTTGTGGAATGACAAAGAAGCTTTGGAAGTAGTGAGGTGGAAAGAGGTATAGTAAAAGTAGGATCCCTACAGTTCCAATTGTACAATTATTTTCCTAAAACCCATTTTAAAGTTTCCTTTTGGCCATTCTGAAGGACAAATTTAATGTTTGCAAGCTCATGCTCATTGATGGTTTCTGTTGGCAGAGAAAGGATAACGTTCAAGCACTCAATTTAGGTGGACATCATTCGGATCCCATCAGTGTCATGGATGAAGAACTTGAGAGGATGCCAAATCTAAAATTCCTTAGGCTATATAGAGGACTTTTGTCGGAGACATCAACAATTATCTCCAAGAGCTAAGATGGCTTTCTTGGGGTTCTCCTCCTCTAGATTATAAAATGGCCAGTTTGCACTTAAAAAACCTAGTAGTTTTCATACTTTCAAACAATGAAAACGCTGAGGACTGGGGTGGATGGAACATTTTAAAGGTGTGAGTTCGTACTTTTGTTCTCTTAGCATAGACATAGTATTCTTTGTTTGATCCTCTCTGATAATATTTCAGTGACCTTTGCAGATGGAAAACAAATTGAAAGTTCTTTCTCTCAGCATTTGTGATGCATTGAAACAAACTCCGGACTTTTCTGGATGTGTGAGTTTGGAGATACTATCTCTTAATCACTGGTCAAACTTGCAAGAAGTTGACTCCTCTATTGGGAAACTAAAAGGTCTTACTCACTTGAAAATTTATTGGTCTTATTTACTTCGGAAGTTGCCTAAAGAGATGGAGGGTCTGGTGAATCTGAAGCACTTTTCTATCAGGTGGAGCTACAAAATCAAGAAACTTCCAGACATCGGGAAATTAATATTATTGTCTAAGTTGGAGATATTACAAGCAAAAATTACAAGTTTACCCGATTCTATTGGTAATGCAAAGAACCTATCATCCCTTGATCTATCACACTCATCAATTGCGGAACTTCCAATTTCTATTGGAGAGCTTACGCAACTCAATTTCCTTTCACTCTGTAATTGTCAAAATTTTGTGGAGCTTCCGGAATCAATAGGTAATTTGACAACATTACAGAATTTGAATCTCTCAAGTACAAAAATTGTTGAGTTACCTAATTCGATAAAAAATCTCAAGCAATTGAAGGTGATGGAGATGGGAAGTTGTCCAATACGGAGGTTGCCTATCGGTATATTCCAGCTAGAGAGCTTGGAGGAGCTCAATTTCCGAGATTGTCAACAACTTGCAGGTGAACTCCCAACTGAAATTGGCAAACTGTTGTCTCTAAGTATCCTAGACATATCACATATCTGTGTTTGTGCAGGGCCGATGGCAATCAATTCTCTCACGCGACTTCAAAAGCTAGATTTATCATTTTGTAATGAGCTTCAAGAGTTGCCGAAACTTCCCTCGAGTTTGAATTGTCTACGTGTTCAATCAGCATCATTGCGGTTAGTTCCAGATCTCAGTAAGCTCACGAATCTAGTGGATTTGGAACTGTCCAACAACTTTGGACAAGCACTTGCGCAGGCATCAACTCTTCAATTGCAATGGGTTGGGAAGTTATCTAAGCTGGAGCACTTGGAGTTGTGCCTTTCAGATCTTCCAGTGTCGTCAACGGAGTTGGGTTGCCTACCTCGACTTAAAAAACTCACCTTACCTCGCATGGATAGTTTTGACTCGGTAGTCGTTGGATCGCAATTTTCGCACTTGAAAAATTTGTTGACATTGCATCTTTGTCGCTGTCCACTGAGGGAAATTCAACTCGATGGGCTCGAACTATTGGGAGATTTGGCTGTGACATATTGCGAGTTTCTCGAGGGATTGTCAGTTATTTCATCGAGCTTGAGGAAACTCTCTAAATGGAAGTTGAAAATTGCCCAAAGCTACTTCAAATTCAATTTCTCGTACGATGGAATCATTGGAGAGTCTCAAAGTTTTTCACTGCAAATCCTTAGGAGGGTTGTATGGTTTATCAAACTCGAAGAAGCTAAAGACTTTAGATTTTGGCAACGTGTGCCCCGTGCTATGGGTTATTGAGGGCCTTGAAGAATTGGAGCTTTTGCAGCAATTGTATTTCGTCACGTGTCCATTGTGGAAAGTGTTTACTCATCTATCCAACTCAAAGATACCAAATGAATGCATGATAGATGTATGGAACTGCGAGAAGTTACCATGTTGCTGTAATGGCCGTTACGGGGATTATAGAGAGGAGATTCTTGACTGGACGAGGAGGGGATTAAACCAGGTGCCCCTTCCTTCTACCCTTCACTTATTTTTCAAATTTTAAATTCTCGGAACCGCAGGCGGTAGGCATGACTTTTATTTCCCTTGTTCCGTTTACTTTCATCTCTCTCTCTCTCTCTCTCTATGTTCTGCAGACAGCCGAGTCGTGTGGTTCTTTCTCTGTTAACATTTCTCAATGCTCGGCCTTCTTCCTTTCAGGAAGGTGCGGCACGGTTCTTCGAACGTGGCCAACCGCTCATTGTACAGGTATGGTCTCTTCTAAGGACCCAAAATTCTTCTCATGTCGATGAAGTGAGAAAATTTCTTTTTCTCGAATGTGTTGGATGAAAATTTTATCTTTCGTGAACTCAATATATTCTCAAATATTGAAGAGCTTAAGTATTGCAAAATGAAATTAATGTCCTTTTCAGAAAATAAGTTGCGGTCTCTAGAGATCTTTGTGCTAAAATGAAAATAATAAATGTTCCCTAAAACCTAATTAACTCGAAATTTTCTTTCAAATATGGGGGAATCCGTAAGCAGAGAGATGAGTTTAAGGTAGAAGATAGAGACCCTAAAATATCACTCGAGTCAAATTCAATTTCAATTACAGAATTTTTGCCTATAGGGAGTAGCCTCATTAAACTAGACACGTAGATGCACTTTGTGAATAGTCTAGAAGGTAGACACCTCAGATGATCATTAACTCTTTCACATGTCAACCATACAATTATGAGTATAATTATTTCTTACACTGGCAATTGACGTAATAAAGATCTTTCATATAAACAAGAAAGTGATTGTGTCAATATTTCCACAACCAAAGATAAAAATGTCGCGCGTGAGCACAAAAGTAGAAGCTCAGCTGTAGTTAACTGTTCAAATAAATTTCTTTTAAACAACAACACTTTCCCTTCATATTTTAAAATGAAAAAATAAATATATAGAAACGAATATATAATTAATGTATTTGAGGTGTTACAATTGGGTGAGCCACGAGAAAAGGAATAGCAGTGAAAAAAGATATACCAAAAATAGAGTTAGTTTATATGCAATACCCACTTGTCAACAATGTTCTACTTATGCTGCTATGCCTATTAGACTAACGATATGGTTTGGCATTCCCCATTAGAAGGCAAGCATGTAGAATAGTATAACTTTATCATTTGCCCTAATTTTACATATTGCTTGATATTACAATTTTTTCTTGTCAAAGGATTTGTTCAAGTTTTCTATTAAATGGAAAGAATTCTGTAAAAAATAGAGTTGCCTATATAAAACATATAATTCATGATATCTGTTTATCTAGCAGAACATATTGTTTTTTTTTTCCTGATAGCTAAATCTGATTAGAGTGAAATACAAAGTAGCCAATAAAATTTGGGTGAAATATGTACATACTTCATGGATATTGAATCAATATACTGCTAAATTGTTGGATAATTATGTTGAGTTCATCAAGTTCTTTTTTATGAATACATGTCAAAAGTAATAAAACCAGGGACTTTTGTTGGAGACGTCAACAATCATCGCCTGAAGCTAAGATGGCTTTCTTGGGGTTTTCCTCCTCTAGCTTGTAGAATGGTCAATTTGCACTTGAAAAATCTAGTAATTTTCGAACTTTCACACAATAGAAACACCAAAAACCGGGGTGAATGAAAAGTTTTGAAAGTCTGAATTCGTACTTTTGTTCTCCCAACATAGTTTTTTTTTTGACCCCTCTTTGAGAATGTTTAAACTACTTTTGCGAGATGTTAGAAAAATTGAAAGTTCCTTATCACACAAGAGATGGTGAATTGAAATGGACTCCAGACTCCTTTGGATGCCCAAGTTTAGAGACATTATATTTTCACTATTGTCTAAACTTGCGAAAATTTGACTCCTCAATTGGGAAGATGAAAGTTCTTACTCACTTGGACATCATTTGGTGTACAAATCTTCGAACTTTGCCCGAAGAGATTGGAGGACTGGTGAATCTGAAGCACTTCTCTATCAAAAAGTGCTCCCAAATGGAGAAACTTCCATACTCTATAGGGAAATTAGGATCACTGTCTAAGTTGGATATATCATCCTCAAGAATTACAAATTTACCTGATTCAATTGGCAATGCAAAACATCTGTCATTCCTAAATCTATCACGCACACCAATTGTGGAACTTCCAATTCCTATTGGAGAGCTTACGCGACTCGAGTTTCTTTCACTTGAATATTGTCGAAATTTGGGGGAGCTTCCAGAATCAATAGGCAACTTGACATCATTACAAAAGTTGAATCTCTCAGGGACAAATATTGTTGAGTTACTTGATTCGATAAAAAATCTGAAGCAACTAAAGGTGATGAAGTTGGGATTTAGTCCAATAAGGAGGTTACCTGCTAGTATTGGAATGCTAGAGAAGTTGGAGGAGTTCTATGCCGAACATTGTGAACAACTTGCGGGCGAACTTCCGACTCAAATTGGCAAACTATTTTCTTTAAGTGTCCTCGACATTTCATATACCCGTATTAGTGCAGTGCCAATGGCAATCGATTACCTCACGCGACTCCAAAAGCTGGATTTAATGCATTGTAATGAGCTTCAAGAGTTGCCAAAGCTTCCCTCGAGTTTGCATTGTCTACGTGTTCACTCGGCATCATTACGGTTAGTTCCAGATCTCAGTAACCTCACGAATCTAGTGGAAATGCTTTTGTCTAATGGCTTTGGACAAGCACCAGCCCAACCATCAAACCCAATGCAAACTTTCCAATTGCAATGGGTTGGAAAGTTATCTAAGCTAGAGAAGTTGAGCTGGGGCCTTTTAGATTTTCCCATTTCATCAACGGAGTTGGGTTGCCTACCTCGACTTAGAGAACTCACTTTATCTAGCATGGACAATTTTGACTTGATAGGTGTTGGACCACAATTTTCCAACTTGAAAAATTTGTCCATATTGTGTCTTTATAGCTCTCCACTGAGGGAAATTCAATTGGATGGGCTTGAACTATTGGGAAATTTAGGTGTGAGAGAATGCAAGTTTCTCGAGCGACTGTCTGTAATTTCATCAAGCCTAAGGAACCTCTATAAAATGGAAGTTTTAGATTGCCCAAAGCTACTTGAAATTCAATTTCCTAGTACAATGGAATCATTAGAGGAACTTCGAGTTGGCTACTGCAATTCCCTAGGAGGGTTGCACAATTTATCAAACTTGAAGAAGCTAAAGGCTTTGCGGATCTACCAATGCAATGGGCTACAAGTTGTTGAGGGCCTTGAGGAATTGGAGCTTTTAGGTTTTTTGTATCTTTCTAGGTGTGGATCATTGGAAAGGTTGACTGATGTATCCGACTCAAAGATACCAAATGAATGCAAGATAGAAGTATGGGGTTGCATGAAGCTAAGTAGTTATGAGGGTGCTTACCGGGGTTACAAAGAGATGATTCTTGTCATGACGAGAATGAGATTCAACAAGGTGCGCTTTCCTTCTACCCTTCACTTAATTTTCAAATTTTCATTTTTCAGAAACGCATGTAGTAGGCATCACATTTCCTCATTTTTGCTTGTTCCATTTGCTTCCTTGTCTCTTTGTCTCTCTCTTGCATGTCTTAATTCATCTTTTTATATAAATCTACGGATTATGGTTAGGTCCACTATTAGTGTAAAAGAAACATTCATTATTTTACTGTCTGAACTTAATTTTGTAATCGAATTTTTCAACGTGTCAACCATCCAATGGTGAGTGCAATCCAATGGTGAGTGCGTAAATTGTTTCTTACACGAGCAGTGGGCTTAATAAAGATCCTTTACATAACTAAACGACGATTATATTAATATTTCACCAAGCAAAGATAAAAATCACGCTCTCTACACTTATCCATTAGAGTTTAAAATGAACTAGTAAATTATATAAAAACAAATATATGTTTTTGTATTATGAAAAATTTGGAGTGGTACTTATTGGATGAGCCATGAGAAAAGGAAAAGTAGTGAAAAAAGGTATACCAGGAACAGAGCTTATATGCAATACCCACTAGTCAACAATTTTCTACTTATCGAGCTATGCCTTGCAAACTGTAACTGTTTGGTTCGCGGTCACCTTAGAAAGGCAAGCATGTGAAATAGTCAACTCTATCATTTGTCAAAACTTTAAATATTGCTTAATATTCATTTTTTTTTTCTTGTCCAAGGTTTATTAAACAGAAAATTTCATTAAAAAAAGAAAAAAAAAGAAAAAGAAGATGCCAGTACAAAACATATAGTTCATGATATCACGTACATCTTTATCCAGTCAAATGGCGGAACATAATTTTTTTTTCTTTTTCTGATAGTTAAATCTAATTAGAGTGAAATATGAAGTAGCCAATAAATTGTTGGTGAAATATCTACGTAGTTAATAGATATATAATCATCATACTGCTAAATAGTTGGATAATTATGTTGAGTTCATCAAGTCCTTTCATATTTTTTGCCGAAATTAATAAAGCTATGGATTATGGTAGATCTGCTAGCACTCGTTTGCATAATTAATTTTCAACTTGATGTGTAAACCAAGTTGTATAATGTGCACCTTGGTTTACACATGATCCATAAATAAAATAAAATATGCATTGTACCTTAACTATGATATGAAGCATTGGAATGGTCGGACTTCAAAGCAGATGGATTGGATAAGAAGACTGATTCATTTTTTCTTGTACCAGGAAGATGCAAGGGAAACAGATGCAGAAGAATCAGTGATGGACACCAATAACTACTATTCTCAGAACTCACCATTGACTATAGGTTTTCTATGGTCTCCAGAACCCGACACTGAGCTCGATTCTACAAGTAAGTCACTGATGTTAGAATGAATATACTGTCATCCTGTCACACAAATTAACATCTATTAGCTCATCAACGTACAAAAACTAACAGGAATTGAACTAATCTTTGGATGTTCTGCTGCTATTTTGGATATAATATCATCTATTACCTTCCCTCAAAAGTACAAACTATTCTTGCAGGCTTGAATAATTCCCAAGTTCCTCCACAAACCACATCTTCGGATGTTTCCAGAAGTTCATGCTCAATTCTATAAGCAAAATGTGACTGATTCTAGCAATGGAGAGATGAATGAATTCACAATGTGATCGAGTTTGGGAATCTGTGAAATTGCCAGATGTAATGGAGTTTGCTCTAAGGACATGTCCCCCCTCTCCCAGGTCCATCACAAGAGAAACTTTATGTGGATTTGTCCGAGGTAATTAATTCCATTTTGTGAAAACCCATTTGTGTGCCACATCGATTTCTGATACATATGATACTTTTCTCAAAGGTGCGCAATGTCGGACCAGGTCAAGCTATAGGTATTGGTACATTCTTCTAATTATTTGTGCCTTAGGTCCCTCTTTTTTTTTCATGCTGTGAGAAGTCATTTTTAAGCAGTTAATGAAGAGGACGACCTAATTCTCCAGATAACCTAATATTTTGGAGTCAATTGCGGTGATTGTTATCAATTTTTTTGGTCATATGCAGCACAATCAAGCTGGAAATAGACTGTATCTGGGGCTGTTGATCATTAATCTAAACTAGCTCACCGTACACATGAACTTGAAAAGAAAAAAGACAGTGAAATAAGAAAATGCTGACAGCAAGCCTCTTGACAAAAATCTTCTCTCTTCGCAGATGTGGAGGCAACCTCTAGTCCTATGTGCTACCGATTGGGTTCCTGGGAAATGGATTTTTGGACTTCACTGGATAAAGCAGGCCGCCCAGGGACTAGTTTTCAAGTTGATTACGCTGAAGCTACTGTGGAATGGCTTCCATATGCAATATATGGAGAGCTAGGAATGACTTGCTGCATAATCAAGTTGTTCCTCCTGTTGACGTTGGGATGAAATCCGCGCTTTGGGATGTTTATCGCCCAGCTCCCTAAGATATATAGCATCGAAGGGTCCATAAGCTGCTGCAGAAAAAGGTTGTTTTGATTTGGCATTTGCCTGAAGTCTATGGTATGCTAGGCCTTTAATAACTAGTCTTGTGACTGTTTTGGATATTTGGGCAGTTAGTGTTCACGTTCTAATTGGAGCTAAGGTTGTTGCTTGAGTAGTGTGCTAATAATATTGTTAGGTTTGGATAAATTATAGAGTGGACAATTTGATTGAGATCTTTGATTAATCAACTTTGAGGATGGTAGGTCTCAATTTATTATTATTATTTATCTCAGAATGTCTCAAGTTTGAAAAGGTGGAATTCGATGTATTTAGGTTTCATTGATTCACTAAACAATGATTATCACCACAAAAACGAAATATCTTGATTAACTAAACAATAATTCAAGTGGTTTGGAAGAGTTATGCCGATGATTTTAGGGAGCTACACGGTGAACTTCTTCCTAAACTGTGGAGATCGGACCATTTGAGAAAAACAAGGGTTGGGATCAATTCGTTGAATTCTGCCGAAAGGGACTTAGGTAGGATGGGCAGCAAGAAAGGATGACGTCGTGAACGTCGCTAATATCGTGATCAAACGGTCCCAGATTGAAACAATCTGATCCAAAGGTGGGGAATAACGACAGGCTTGACTTCCTCGGCAAGTTTTGCACGCTAAGGACGCGATCGACGCATTTCCAAAAATTTATTCACCTTTTAGACCATCCAGATCATAATCGATGAAGCTTGAGACTAGCAGGGGCAAGTGATTGACCTCATGCTACATTTTTGCAATAGACCTACAATGATCTCATGTCTCTGATAGAGAGGCCAGCGACATCATGTCCTATTTTTTTTATCATTGGATCTCACAACCTTCAAATCCAATGAATAAATACAATGATCTCATGTCTCTGATTTAAACAGGCCATCTTCAACATATATGATAATTATTTAAACCCTTTCTCATATAAAAAGCCTGAAATTCTCCTCATAACACTGCGTCTCTTCAAATTAAAATCCATTGATGGTATCAACATGATTATACTTTTTGCCCTCTCCATTAGTTCATCTTTATTGGCATCTTTTATCATTTCCCACAACTAAGCCTTGCCATCCAATGTCTCATCTCGCTTCGCCGCCCGAGTTGTTTCTCTCGTTAAATTTTTGAATTTCCATTTTGCTCTAGGCATAGTTGCAACAACAAAATTTCCAAACAACAATCACACAAGCAAAAACTCCAAATCAAATCCATAAAAGATTCTAAACTTAGCTCTAATACCAATTATTGTAAAATTAATGCAGAAGCTAATTGAATCCTATTATTAAATCAACGTGCAAGAATGAAATAACCTGATAAATCGACGAGGAACAATAAGGAATGCATGAAGTCTCAATGTGGCTATCTACTTTATTGGAAGATCAGTTGTAAATAATTTACACTAATCAATCGAACGAGTATAAAGTACAATAGCTCACATACTCAAGCTCTTCTGAACCTTAGATTCCACCTCAATCAGAGTGTTTAGCCTTGTGGAGAATTACGGTTTTAAACACCCGTATCTCCGGAAAGAGAACAAGGATGTAAACTCTTCGCGCAAAAAACGATCACCGTGTGTTCCTCTTCCTCTTCCTCTCCGCGTGGTTAGAAGAACTTCACCTTTTTCTTTTCTTTTTGCGCTGCTGCGGCTGAAGGGGATGAGAACATTAGAACCCACGCCTTTTCATTTTATTTCTTCGACAAATCTACTGACCCCACAAGTGCACATATATATATAATAAAGAAGTCTTTCCTCCATATGCGATATAAACAAAGAGCCCACGAAGTCGAACCGGTCAAAAATAAATAAGACTCTTCCTCGAACAGAAAACAAAATCAAATTTTCCAAAGCCCAAAAAGTCCAAATTTGACTCGAATTAAAGTGCACACCAAATTTGAACAAGTAAAAATCCTTCAAGATTTCGTACACATCTCAAACTCGAGATATAATTTAACAACAAAGCGGGTTGCTAAGGTATTAGTAAAGATCTAGCATCGCAAGGCACAAGTTGTTGCAGCAAAAAGTTAATCCCCAGCTTAGTTTGATGAAGAAATGTATTTAACTTGCCCGTCAGAAGGCCAACTCATCTTTTCCTGTTCTAGGATGATGAGATGGAGAAAAATCCGGAAAATAAAAAATGAAAAAAGACAACATTGATTGTTCTGTAGGCATATTACATTGTATCTGCTAGCCCTTGGGGTTTTTCCAAGTGAGAAGTCTTCGCAGCCGGGACAGGAAAAGTACATGTCTTGCAGGATAATGCAGACATGGTGTCAGGAAAAACTGAATGGATCTCTATGCATTATGGTTTAGGGTATAGAAGCTAAATCGATGGCTCCATGAGAATACTAGCACTCTTCTTAATAAACCACTCAAGTGCATTGTGGTCGAAGGACAAGTTTCCTAGAAACAGGAATGCAATTTGCATATGGAATCTACTCTGCTTTTAGGAAAAACAAGCTGAAGTAGGCAATTTTGGGATGTCCCAAACGGTGATCATTAAATCAATCTTGCACGAACGCCTCCAAAATCTGTCAAGATTACTAAGACGTTCAATCCTTGATCCTAGCATTGTGCTGTCATGGATGACTAGATCTAAAAGGAGAAGATATTTGTCTTTCCTGTGCCAATGTTTGTGAAGTGGACAAAACTGATTGTAGAAGAGACTAACTAGATGATATCTACAAGCAATTCTAATTTCTTCTAGGATGAGATTTTAGTGGCAGAAGAAAAGGGCATAGACTACTGAATATGTCATCTCAATTCTCAAGAGTGTGTTCAACTAATTTTAGTTCCTCCTTCACTTTGCCAGTGCGGCGTCTAGCCTCTGCTGGCGTTGCTTCTGGCCTCCGCTGGCGTCACTCTCCAAATTTGGCTGTCGATGGCTGAATGCGTTCAAGGCTGCCATCAGCAAATAGTTCGTCCTTGGCTGTTCGTTAGCATAGTCCGTCCATGGCCGGGTGCGTTTAAGTGTTGTTGGCGTTGCTCGTCCATGCCGCGCTCAAGCCCCTGACTTCGTTCATCTGTTTATAGTTTGCTATTTGAGCTCGCAGTTGATGGCCATTGGGATATCGAGCTTGCTGTCAAGGCTTGCAGCCACGGATGAGCTGCGGCCGCTAGATTTGTGGATGAGCCACCTCACGTGCCACGGACGAGCAAGGCTTATGAATGAGCCACCATATTTGTGCACGCGGTCATGGTCATGTTGGGAGTTTACAAATCATTCTTCTTTTTTCTTTCTGGTATGAACTCCATGTGATTATATGTGGTCGGGCCTTGAACTCACTATACGTGAGAATTTACCCCCCTATGATGCTTTCCATCGGATATTTTAATTCTGTTTTGCTTTCCGCTCCTATACTTTCACGAATTTTGAATATTTTAATTCTTAATTTTTCTAATCAATTTTTTGTTCACTTGCACAAATTATCTAATCAAGTCTCCTGATGCCAAATCCGGGGATGCAACTGTCGAGCAACATCAGAGGGTGATGTGGACACCATTTTGTCAATGTTGACGAATTCTTTTCTTTTCTTTTTTTTTCCCATGGTAGCAAACTAATGTTATTGGATGATCGTATCAGATAAGTTTGGTCAAAGATGGTATTAGAAGATCTTCATTTGACTATTTGTGCAAGTATAAGGATTTTGATAGAAAATTAAAAATATCAAGATTTGATTAGAAAAGGCATAAAAGCACAGGAGAAAAGTATTTTTTTTTTTCTTTTTACTTCTAATTGATGGCTATCTCATTGGATTGTTTTATTATCATTTTAAGATGGAGTGAACTTTTTTACTTTGATAGGGTTGCATTTAGCTCTACCAGATCATGTGTATGGACCACTTGTCCTGAATATTGACCTACCACTCCTATCCTGTCACTTTTCTTAAATGTTGTCATGTTGCTTCGTTATGCGTTGCGTAGTAGCTTGAATAAGCTGTCACTTCTCTTGTAACTGTACCAAAGTCAGGAGAATTCTGTTTGATTCATCGCATTGGTTGGGCCAAGCTTGACATATACAACAAAAAATTGGGCCCTATAGGTAAGAAAAAGCTTGTAGTTCACACTAACTTGTGAGTAAGCCCAATATAGTAAGCCCATGATCTCCCGCTACAAAATACAAATGTCCTTCGACAATGTTTGCCTTCTCAATATTTAGCATCTCCTTCCAGAAAATGGCATTGATCTGGGCATTGGAGATCCACGGCGTACAAACATTCGACCACTTTTTTTTTTTGGCGGTGCAAATACTTCAAAGTATTCAGGTCCATTACCGTCTCCTTGAGGATCCACCCCATTCGTGCATCAACAAAGCTTATTCCTACTAATTAGACTCTATTATACTGATCTGCTCTTCTTAATATGTTCTTCACATATCAAATTATGCAAGATGGCACAGTATCTAATGAATAACTTGAAACAAAGACTTATTTAACTAAATACTTGCAGCATCAGGTAAACTTCTATAGAATGAATTCAACAACTTAGAATTTGAATGGATTTGAATTTATAGCTCAACTACAAAATAAGGAAAATAAATTCAAGGAAAAGGTTGGAAAATAGGGCACGAAATATTTTTTTTTTTTTTTATTTTTCAACTTCTTGTATATATAGTTATGGTTTATGTGGGAACATGGTGATGATAAATAAGATTTTATTTTTTATTTTTTAAATTTGGGAAGACAAAAGATCGATGAGCAAGGCAATGGTATACATAAAGATGGACCCGAAGATAATTGACATGCAAATTAAGTCCCAATGGGGATGCTCAATGTGATCTCACTCCCCAGGTCAATGATGGCAAGGCAGACCTCTAATTGGACCGACATCCATTACATGATCATGTTGGGATTTACTACTAGGGGATGTAAAAAACCATATTCTTCTCCGTTCCCTTCCTCATGGGATTCACCGCTGGCTATGCCTCCTTCTTGTTGGGCCGCTTCACCAATGTCAGCATCAACTATTCCCTTGTGACCACTATTCCCTGCATCGTCGAGGTCTTCCTCACCTTTTCTCACGGGTTCCTGAAACCCATGAGAGAAGGCAAGGAAGACACCAGCGATGTACTCAAAAGGTATAGTCGACGCCAACACTGGTGAAGCAGCTCAATAGGAAGGAGTCATAGTTGGGAGTGAAGCCTATGAAGAGGGGCCCGATGAAAAAAATGGCCTCAAGAGACTTTAGGCTTTTAAAACTTCTTATGAAAAAAATTGAGTTTTTGATATAAAAAAAAGAAAAAATCAGATTGCTTTGGAAAAATGTCATCATTAGGAAAGTTGAAAGCCCAAAACTTCTAAGATAAGTCCCTAAAATTGAAACCAAAGTTTAATTTTGACTAAAAGAAATCTCCTACTAGAGGTCTTTACTGGTTTGTTAATGATCTTCTATATTTTAATTATTGCTCAATTTTTTGTTTTTATAATTTCTATCTTTTTCCTTTTTTTTTAATCATCAAGGAGGTCAAGTTACCCTGAAAACCAAGACAAAGATGGCATCACTCTCAAGTTCAGGAAGCTCCCATCTCTTCAAACCTCCATTACACTTCCTTTCATTCTTGCTCAACTTGCTCGTCATTCTTCATCCATTCACTCGTATATCTGCACTGCCGGACTATATTCGCATCGTAGAACCCATGTATTTGGAGGTAAGTGTCGTGTAGCAATGACATATAAGCCCAGAAGACATGTAGATAGAGGACGCATGTATTTGCATATACTGAAAATGCATTCGCTTAAATGACCTGCAGAGAAGAAGCCTCAGCAAAGACAATCCGTGATCTGATATGTTAAGACAAACGCATACGCAAACATGTGAGGCATATTAAAAATCAAGATTCTCGGAAATTTAACTCTAAGTTGACTAACAAAAACGATGACGAACTAGCGGAGGTCAAAACCGGTTTAACATGAAACTATCATGGATGAATCGCAATCACGGATGTAACCCCTCACACGTACTATTTTCAAGTTAGAAAGAACTAGATTCTCAGCCTCTGTTTTCATTCTCACACACCCAAAACAGAAGATACTCATTTCGATCTTGCAAAAGGTGAATACCGGCAGCTATGGCTGATCGGCTTTAAACAAAAGAATAGCAAAAGGCGATTCCCTGCGGCGACTGGCATCAAAGTGTGTTTAGACTACCGTTAAATCATCAATCAGTATCGTTTTCCTCTCAGACTTCGATCAAATTACTTGGACTCAACCTACCAGAACAGAGCAGTATATTGGTGTTTTCTTATGGATTGCCATTATGCAATTACCTTGGGATGCAGTAGATGGTCACAAACAATGATCAAACGAATAAGTGAAATCCTGGAAGCGTCTTCACTGATGGCTGGTACTGGGGAAGAAATCTCGAGTGAGATCTGATTTTTGTGACTCCTCCGCCGTGGAACAGGGGCGAACAGAGAGGTCGCAGCATGGAGTTGAAGGAAGCGAACCGTGATGGAGGCAAGGGCTATAAGTCGCCTGAAGTCAATGATGATGGAGGTCTGCAAAATCAAATAAACCAGTGAGAGCTTTGTAGTAACAAAGGGTCACCTCCTGTACGCGCGCTGATCCGCTTGACCAGTTAGATGAGGGCGCTTCTCTCGCTTCTCTCGTAACGAAGTCTAAAGCAGCCTGTAAATTTCAAGTGCTCAACGGGGTAGTATTTCCTCTTTTCTTGAGCAAGCTATTTGAAACATAGTAAAAATGAATCTATATTCGTCAAATACCTCTGACGAGTTTTTTAGGAGCAGTCGGTAAATGGAGGTCATCTCCCTCCATTTTAATTTTAATTTTGTCTTCTTGATTGTGAAGATGTGCAAATATAAATGTCAGCAGTGCGATGAGACGCTACAAACTAAACAACCTGATACAGAGGCTTTGCAACCACAGGTGATTAAAATGCCACATACAAGATCCTCATGCCTCACTTGGAAAACAAAGAAAAATATGTACCGCCTGAAAAGTCAGTCATGCACACAATTCCAGTGAGTCTCATGTTTTGGAAACGCTGAGAAATTCGTAATTTTCCAGATATAAAAGCAATTGAGTTTTTTCCTTATAATAATTTGATGACATTCGTTGTCAATTCTCACGATGTTAAATTATTGCAGAATGTTTGAAATAAAGAATGGACTGTCGAACGTTTAAATTAGTCATTAGGAGCCGAACCCTTTTTTTTTCCAAAGATTCTTTGATATAAGCTTGGGAGCAAAGACATAAGAGGATCCTACTCGACAATTTCATAAGTCAGAATTTCAAGTATATTCGATAAGTCTGTTGATTTTAGGTGACAATCTCCACAAATGAGGTTCGCCAAAATTGTTGCATCATGCCATTGAGTTCTAGAGCTTGTCAAAATGTGCAATCAAGTACTAGTAGTATATTTGATAATTCAGTTGATTTTAGTCAATGAAAATATATAGCATGACCTTGTTTATTGTTTCAACTTTTTTATTGTGCAATTTAAGGACATTTAGCACTGATGTGGGGCTACGGAGGTGCTAAATGAGCCTATAGAAAACTTTAAGAAAATTAAAATAACAAGTTGAGCGGTTTACCTGAATTTCTATCATGGACTACAGTGTCATCTATTTTGAGTTGCGCCACGCAGATTTTCTACCACTAGCCCGCTGGCTCACTGTCCATGGTCGATTCTGGACGATGGGAGTAGCTTTGGCTGCGGACCTATGGTAATGATAGGTGCGTTTGATTTGACTTTTCTTTTGGAGAAATGCAAAGATTTTAATTTAAAAAGCACGTGAAGTAATGACCATTTAGTAAAATAAATTGAAAAATATCTTAAAAAGTAATTTTAAGAGAAATGTTATTTGGTAAACGTATGGTTTTCTAGAGGGCTTTGCAAATGTGTTACCAAATGCAGCCAAAGTGCATTATGACAACATTAACTTGGCTTTTTTTTTACTTTGCCACTTTAGTGACTAAAACCAGCCAGCACTTACCATGTGAATTGTGCTACCAAGTGGATTGGAATTGGAATTTGAAATGAATATATATATATATATATATATATATATATTTGTACATCTCTCTAATAAAGGAAATGTTCTCTTCGACCCGATTGATAAAATTATGTTTTAAAAATGTCTAGTTTGACAAATAATTGAAGATGACATGGTGGTAACATAAATATCGGGCCTCTTGCTAATTATGTCAATAAAAGTTGTAGGTCCAATCTTAAAGGTTGGTGCGATTGATTGGGGTGTTAGGAGTGTCCTACTAATCTATAAAAATGCAACGAATTGGCATATGGGTAGTTTTTTTATTATTAAGTCATATTACACAATTAAGTGCTCCTATTTCCACTATTTATCAACCAATTATTATGAACAATTCATTGATTTTTCTACATAATCCTTAAATAACAAATGTATTGCACCTTGAATACGATATGAAGCATTGTAATATTCGGAGATGAAAGCGGATGGATTGGATGATATTTAAATTTTCTTATGCTACAATACTTGGAGAAGAATATTTCACTTTTTTTTTTTTGTACTAAGAAGATGTAATGGAAACAAATGCGAAAGAGTCAATGACGGAGACCAACAAATATCATTTGTAGAACACGCCACTAACTGTAGGGTCTCTCGAACCCAGCACTGAGCTCGACTCTAGAAGTCACTGTTGTACAGTCATCCTGTCACCAATATGTGCTAGGTTACCAAAATACAAAAACGAATCGGGAACAGAACCAACATATTTGGATGGTTTACTGCTATTAGTTTGAATATAATTTCCATCTATTAACTTACCACAATTGTTATACACCCCAGTAATAATTAATAACGATTTTGGTAGAGACACCAACATTATCATGTCCTGTTTTTCATCAGATAAGGTCTCATCAAGATTCTTCAAGATCCATGATGAGATTATTAAACTCTTCTAAGTGGGCTACATTGCTATTGCATCTTTTTCTTCAGCCACCTCTATTAACACCTCATTTGAAAGGTTCAACATAATTATACTCTTTGCCCCCTCCATTAACTCATCCTCTATCGGCATCTTTCATCATTTTTGGCTACTTAGTCTTGCCATTCAACACCTTAGACATTACTTGGTTGTTGATGGCATAACACTCCACAATCTAAAGTCGTTTGTCCCATTAAACTTTTCAATTCCATTTTTGCTCCAATGTAATTGCAATAGCAGTATTTCCAGAGAACAGTCAAACAAGCAAAAGCCTAGAAACAATTCCAAAATATCCTTTGTAAAATAATGTGATAGTTAACATATTTTTGCAATTAAATTAGCACAAGAGAACGAAATCACAGGAGAAATCAATGAGTAACAATAAAGAATACAAAAGGACTTATGTATTTCAGTTTGATGACCCGTACTTATTTCATGAGAAGAGCCAGCCACAAATAATCTATCATTCAATTGGAAAATTATAAAGTTACAATTCCCGCACACTCAAGAGTTTCCTAACCCTAGATTATACCTAATCATATAGTATTTAGTCTCATGTAATAGTTTGATATATAAATCATTAAGAATTACCTAACGAATTGAAGCACTCGTGTATCCACAAAAAGAAAAATGCCTCAATTAGATGTTGAATTTTCTGCACAAGTCGCAGTGTTTCTTGCTCTTGTGCGGCCAAAGAAAGGAACTTTACTGTGCAGCCTTTGAGCCCTCTTTCACGTGGGGCAAAAGAGTCCCTCACTTTATGGCAATCAGAGGGGTCCCAAATCTTGATCTTGGTCAAACCTTGGATGTACATGTAAAATCACTGCCCTTGGATATCTTGATGACCAAATCTTGGATTCATATATCCAACAGAAAATCAAATTATAATCGAAAAGAAGGGCATGCCAGACGAAAATCCAAAGCCTTTACGCCTCATATCGAAAAGTAATTTGACATTTCCTCCACAAACCACATTTTCGGATGTTTTCAATTGTTCGTTCTCAATTATATAAACAAAAGTTGACCGATTCAGGCGATGGAGAGGTGAATGAATTTACAATGGCGATCGAATTTGGAAATCTTGCAAAATTGGGAGAGAAGTGTTGGAGTTTACTCAACTGCGAGGGGCGATGATGAGGTCTCTGCTCAAACGGCGCTCCATCATTTTATTCTCCTCTTCACGCCGCCTCTCTCTTTTTCCTTCTCTCTCCTTTGTTTTCTTATGCCCTCAATTTTTTCTTCCTTGTCTACCATGTTCCCCTCCTTTTGACTAAACTCTCCCCTTTCTTTCTTTTTTTCTTCAATTACCACACCTCGTGTTCACCTTGTGACAAAGTCTCTTATATTTCCAGTAAGACTCAGCATCGAAGGGCACAAGCTTGCTGGGGCAAAAAGTTGATTCTGATTTGGGATTGGCCTTAAATTCTAACTCAGGTTCAGAGGCCTTGACACTCGCAACATCTTTTACTGGCTGCCTCTATCAGACCATGGTCAGCTAGGGGATTGTCGCCTACAGTGACAGCGAAGAGCTTCACACTGGCGATCGGATCGACAATCTCCTGAGAGCGGTCTGCGACTCCAAGATCTACATACTAGTCCTCTCCAGAGGCTACACTTTGAGCGCTTGGTGCCTCCGTAAGCTCGCTCGTGTGATGGAGCTCAACGAATGGACTGGGAAGCCGGAGATCCTACCCATCTTCTTTGACGTCGCACCCTGCGATGTCAAGCTCAAGACGAAACTGTACGTGGAGGATTTGGATAAGCACGAGCAAAGGCCTGGCGGTGAGAGCAGGGAACGGTGGGAGGCGGCTGTGAGTAAAGTGGGTAAGATCAAGGGTTGGAAAGTCTAAGGGAGAGGGTAAGTAAATGCTTATTAATTGAAATTTTTTCAAGCTTCAGTCTAAATGCTATTCTCTTATCGCTCTTGTAATTTGGAATATGAGTAATAAATTTCATTTTTTACCAAAAAGAGAGCCAATTCATCAACTTTTGATACATAAGTAGGGCAATTTGGCTGGCGATAGTTATATGAGTGAATTTGATCTAATTCTAGAATGATGTCCGTAATTTGGACAACGCAAAGAAAAATCTTCTTTTTCATAAAGGACAAAGCCACTAAAAACCCCAAACTTTTTTTGTGACATAAAAACAAAATTTTGACAAACATTTATCCCAAATTTTTTTTTTTTTTGGTATTCCGTGGCATAAAAAACCGACAAACTTTGCCAATCACACTCACGCCAGGCCATTGGGTTCCTTTCTCACAAGGCAAACGACATAGGGAATCGAAACTTCCTCTCGTGAAAGGAACAAGTGCTCAACCAACTACGCCGCCACCATGGGTGGTACCCCAAAAACAAAAAATTATAAACTTGTATCCGTGTGACAGATTTATCCTAAACTATTGGACATTTTCGTCATTTACTTTTATTTTCATTTTTTTCATTTTTTATTCTTCTTCTCTCTTCCCTCCACTGGCCGGTGGAGGGAAGCCGAACTTCGAGCAAGGGTTGCCCTCACCAACATCGGGTAAGGTGAGGGGTGCCAAATCTAGATCGAAGGGCAACCCTTGCCCAACGTAAGCAAGGGCAGCCCTCGGCGGCGTCGAGCGAGGGCATTCCTCACCAGATCCGGCCTAGGCGAGGGCACCCTTGCCTGGCGTCGGGCGAGGGTTGCCCTTGCTAGATTTGGCGAGACCAACACCTAGGCAAGGGCTGCCCTCGCATGAGTCTAGCTTCCCTCCGCCATGGTTGGCGGAGGGAAGAAAAAAAAAAATAAAGAAAAGGAAGAAAAGAAAAAAAAAAAAAAAAGACGAAAATGCCATTTGGGATAAATATGTAACGATTAGCAAAGTTTTGGATTTTTTACATCACGAAAAAAGTTTAGAGTAAATTTATCACTTTGGGCAAAGTTTGGGGTTTTTAATGGTTTTTTCCCTTTTTAGAAATAGGGTGAAATTGTAAGTTTGTCGTCATAACACCAATAATATCTTGTGGAGTCTATCCAACCAAAATTCTTCTGGCTTTATAGAATTTACCAAAAACATGAAATAGTGATCAAACTCAAATTCCATCTGCAAGGAAATAGTAGTGAGATTGCCATTTATTTTCTTTTACTAAAAATGTTTGATTTGTGGCAAACACGATGAAATCATTGATCTCATCATGAAAGAGGTTTTGCATAAGCTAAAAGTAAAACAAAGACCTTTGGAAGGCAAACTGGTTGGGGTAGATGAATAGGTAGAAGCCATAATGAAGTCGTTAGATGTTGACTCTGGCACAAATTTATTTTCCATTCTTTTTTCTTATTGTATGAACTCCATGTGATTATATGTGGTCAGACCTTGAAATCAATCTATGCGAGAATTTTCCCTCCTACGATGCTCTTCCGTTGGATATTTTAATTCAGGAAAAATGTTGCTTTCCTCTCCATACTATCATGAAATTTTTTAATTGATTTGTAATTTTTCTAATTAATTTTTTTTTACTTGCACAGATTATCTAATCAAGTCTCCCTATATCACCATCAACGACATTAAAGAGTGATGTTGGCACTATTTTGTCAATGTTGACAAATTCTTTTTTTTTTTTTTTCTTATGGTAGCATCCATGTTCATAAAATGTCCTATTGTTGTTGGATGATCATCTAGGTTGCACGGACACGCGACGCGGACGCACGACACGACACGACGCGACACGTCATTTCTCAAAATAAAAAATTTCAACACGCTAGGACACGTTGTATATTAAATAAATTTTTTATTTTTTAATTAATTTGATTCAAATTTATAAATAAATAAATAATTTTAAAAAAGAACCTAAAATGATTTTACACTAATCTTTCAACATTCAATACTTTTATTTTTCAAAATTACTTTTTAATTTCATTTCTCACCCCTTTTCGAAATTACTTTTTCCACCCTTCCTCCCCCACCCCAAAAATCGAAAATAAAAAGTCCCAAGTAGTCCCCCAAAAAAAAAAAACTCCTCCCTCGAATCTTTCCCCTCACCCCCAAGTCTTCCCCCACCCCCAAATCTTTTGCCCTTTTCCTTCCTTGACAAGTCATCAGTCGGTTCCCCCTTCCTCCCGTCGCTTTCCCCCTCCCTCCAACACGCAAATCTTTTTTTTTTCTTCCCTTCTCAAAACCCTAGCGCACCCTCCTTCTTCTCCTCCTCACCGCACAACCCTCCTTCCTCTCCTCTTCCTCCGATTGAAGGGAGTTTTGACGTCCGCAAGGACGCGGACAGAGACCCACACACGACATAAGCACTCAGAGGCTTTCTCTCACTACTTTCTCTCTCTAATTCGGCCGGGCCGCGGGTTCGAGGGTGAGGCAGGAAGAAGGAGCGCCACACCGCCGCCGCCGCCGCCGCCACCACAGTGACCGAGAAGGAGAAGCACCGCCGCCCGGAAGATGAGTTGAAGAAGCGGAAGCCGGAAGAAGTGGTGAGGATATACTTTCACCTCGAGGGACCTTTGCTTGAGGAGGACTGGTTCTACTCGCCGTCGCGGGCTCGCCGTTGCTCGCGGCCGCTCCTCGCCCTTGCCTTCAGTCTCCACCCTCCATCTTCTTTCGACATGTGTGTCAAAACGTGTTGACAAAAGTTGACCACGTGTCGACAAATCCAACACGCGGTCAACGCGTGTCCGGACGTGTCAACGTGTCCGACACGCTCCGACACGTGTCGAACACGACACGGAAGCCCATGGAACGTGTCCGTGCAATCTAGATGATCATATCAGCTAGGTCTGACCAAATATGTTTTTGGAAGATCTTCATTTGACTAACTGTGCAAGTAGAAGGATTTTGTTAGAAAATTAAAAGTACCAGGAATTGATAAGAAAAAGCATTAAAGCACAAGATGAATTTTTTTTTATTTACTTCTAATTAATAACTATTTCATTAGATCGCTATGTAGTTATCTTAAGATGGAATGAACTTTTTTTATTTCGATATAGCTGCATTTAGCTCTACAAGATCATGTATATGGACCACTTGTCCTGAATATTGATCTACCAGTCATAACCTGACTCTTCTTAAATATTGTCATACTGCTTCGTTACGCATTGTATGGTAGTTTGAATATGTTTATAACACTCATAAGCCTGTAACTTCTCTTGGAGCTTTACTAAAGTAAGAAAATTCTGCTTTGATTCATCGCATTGGTTGGGCCAGGCTTGACGAATACAAGAAACATTGGGCCCTATAGGCAAGAAAAAAGTTTATAGAGCACACTAACCTATGGATAAGCCCAGAATTGTAAGCCCGTGATCTCCCTCTACAAAATACAAATGTCCTTTGGCAATGTATGCCTTCCCAATATTTAGCCTCTCCTTTTGCAAAAATACATTGACCTAGGCATTGGAGATCCTCGGCAGACAAATGTCCGACCACTTTTTTTCTCTGGCGGTGCGAATTCTTCAAAGCATTCGGGTCCATTACCATCCAGTTGAGGATCCGCACGGTTTGTGCATCAAGAAAGCTTACTTCTACTAATTAGACTCTTTATCATATTGATCTACTCTTCTTAATTTGTTCTTCACATGTCAAATTATGTAATGGGGCACAACCTCTAATGAAGAACTTAAAATAAAGACATTTATCTTTATACTTAGAGCATCTAGTAAACTTCTATCGAAGGAACCCAATAATTCAAAATTTGAATGGATTTGAATTTATAGCCCAACTACGAAATTTCAATGAAGTTCAAATCCTTACCATATGTTACCAAACGGATTTAATCTAGTTTGTCGGATCGTGGGAGCACACATACTACTTCTATCTATCTCTCTTAGTTGCCCCGCTTACTCTCTATTTTCTTCTTCCCTTTTCTCCTCTTGCTTTCGGTACTCATTCTCTCTCCCTTATTTTATTCTCTTCTTTATGCTCCCCCTCTCTTTTTCCTACTCTTTCTCCTTTGTTTTCTTATGCCCTCAAATTCTCCTTCCTTGTCCCACATGTGACTGAACTCTCTCCTTTCTTTCTTCTTTCTCTTTTTCCTCCTCTTTTTCCCCATTGATGTTGTGACGAAGTTTCTTATGTTTACAGTAAGACTTAGCATCGAAGGATACAAGCTACTGTAGCAAAAAGTTTATTCTGATTTGGGATTTGCCTTAAGTTCTAACTGATAGGTTCAGTTTAGCATAACATGACTTGGGATGCTTGGCCTTTAGTAGTTAGTCTTAGATACTCTTTACTGATTTCATTAACTTATCTTTGTCAGCATTTTTCAGCAACTTAGCTTTGTCATCCAATGCCTAGGCCAAACCTTGGTTATTTATAGTGCACCCATCTCGCTTCATCACCCAAGTTGTACCTCCCTTAAACTTCTCAATTTCTATTTTTGCTCCACACATAATTGTAATGACATAATTACTAGACGATGATTACATTAAGCAAAAACTCCAAATCAAATCCAAAAAAAATCCTAGTCTTAACTCTGATAATAATTGTTGTAAAATTAATGCAGAACCTAATTGGGTCTTGCCTTTATGAGAGAATGAAATAACCAGATAAATCGATAAGGAACAATAACGAATATAAGAGATTTATGTAGTTTGGTCCGAATCTTACTCAACAAAGAGAGTGAGTCACAAATAATTCACTTCATGCTCAAGTGCTTTGCAATACTAGATTACATTCAAAACCATAGTATTTTAACCTCATGGAGAGCTATGGTACATTTGGTAACATTTTTGTTCATGGGAACAATTTTTCTATTTCTACTTCTTGAAACAGTTTTTTAGCAAAATAACGTGTTTGATAACTACACAAAATTTATATTCTCGGAATAGAAAAAGAACATAAATGCATTTAGTATGACCCATAAGTTTTTTTTGTGACGTAGAATTTCTTTTAATTTTTTAATAATTTTTTTAGATTTTTTTCTTTTTTTCTTTTCTTTTTTCGTCTCTTCTTCTTCCTTTGCCCATTGCCGTCTGCCGCCATCACCCACCTGCCATGACCACATCTTTGGATGGTATGTTGTTATAAATTTGGATATGATTTCATCTAGTAGCTTACCTTGACAATACAAACTTTCCTTGCAATCTCCTTGATGCATGCACGGGCGATTGATTCTAGGTGTAGGGATTTTGTGGTCAAGTGTATGGAAAGAGATGTGTATGGGATAATTTTCAAAGGATGAAATACGAATATATGGACAAAAAATTATTGTCACCAAGGTATAAAGGATGTGCCACCAACCAATGATGATAATAGGGATAAACGAAGTTCACCACCACGGCTTATAGGATGAACCACCCGACAAGGATAAAGGACTTCGAAATAGACGAAACTCACCACTAGCTTCTAAAGGAAAATCCACTAGCCGAGGATAAAATAAACTTCTTGGTTCACCATTGAGGAGCAATCCACTCTTTAAGGATAAAAAGATTGAAATAAGAGTTATTCACTCTCCAAAGATATTCACTCATGCAAAGGAACTCTCAAGTATTTTCATTCATCAAATCTTGTCTGATTACAGTTGAGAGACTTCTTCTATTTATAGGAAGAATTCAACTTAAGAAATATAAAAGTAATAAATAGACATGGGAGTTAGCCTAACATTAAAGACCTAGAAATTCAAAACTTTGACTCTTGAAACTTACAGAACAATGAAAACTCCTAGAAAATAGAGATGCATTGGATGACTTGGGAACTTGCATTCTTAATTCTTCAATCTTGCAAAATTCGTGCTCCCACATTGACTAGAAGATAAATACCTCAAGACATCATCAAATAACCAAGGAAGTTGTACAGAATGACCTCTCATTGAAATGTCATTGATAAACTTCGAGATCATCAACCACTAAAACATATCGAGAAATTAACAATGAATATATCATTTGATAACTATGGTAACTCATTAATTATCGATATCGATAATTTCAGTAAAAATGGTTTAGTACCATTTTAGTTTGAAATTTTAGTCTCGACTCATTGAAGCACATTATGTCTAAATTCTATCTTGGCTTGAATGAGCAATGATGGTGCTGAGTGGGCTAATTGAGCTAAGTCAGATGCTCCTGCTTCATCCTCCTTGCTAAGTCGAAATCATTCAACCTATGCTCTTCTTGTCACACCCCAACTCAACAAGAACAAGGGCATGACATGGCTGTCCTTGCACCAAAGGATGCTGCCTTAATATAACCAAAATTTAGCTTGATATCAATATATATACGTCCACACACACACACACAAACATATTTGACAAAAAAGAGCATTTGATTACAATATCAGAGTATTTCTACAAATCACTAGACCAATATAGACACCTCCATCAAAAACTAACTCACAAACTTATCAACTATATACAACTCATACAAAAAAGTTTCTACTATCAAAAAGCCCTCCCTGATAACGCAACACTCAAGTGCTACTTGCGGCTCGCTGAAGAACCTGTAAAAGCAAGTAGATGAAAATAGTGAGTTATCATGGCTCAGTGAGTAATACATTTTTTCAAAGCGGATCGAACAATTACTATGCACATTTGAAACACAAATGTAACTCACTTTCACCAAAATCCGAAATTTAATAAACTTTAAAGACCAAAGTGTGATATCTCTTACTTTAACATTATATTCTCATAGAAGAATTACCTAAAAATAATAACAAAGCAAACCCCAATGGTCCAATCCATTGGTTAATCTCATAAAAACGCATGTCAATGGTCCATTCCATTGATCAATCTTATGCTTAAGTATCTAACGATGGTTGTTGACACCAAAATTTTACAATTTTATTTAGGACTTAATCGTATAATTAGGAATTAGTCGTTAAAAAAAAAACAACAAAAAACAAAAACAAAAACAACAAAACAAACAAAAAAAAAGAAAGAAAACAAAAACAACAAAAAAATAGAAAAAAGAAGACATGGAAGGGGCCGGGCCGGATCTCGCCTTGGCTCGGCCCATGAAGCTTCTCCCTCCTCCGCCATCTTCGCGGAACAAGAGGAAACCGGAGAGAGCTGAAACCCTAGAAAGGGGAAGCTGCGGAAAAAAGACAAAAAAAAAAAAACCAGCAAACTGCAAAAAGATAGAAAACACAGGAAAAAGGGAGAGTGAGAAGGAACCGAAAGGGGAAGCAGAAAAGCCAGAACCGAAAAACGGAGAAAACAAGGAGAGAGCTCGAGAGGGGGAGCCCCTCCACCGTTGGGGGGCCAAGCCCCGTGCTTGCCGCCTCCGTCCCGGCGATCGCCTCAACCTGTCTCGAGCCGAGCCGCCGCCCTCCTACCCGACGCCATTCGAGCCGCCGCCGCGTGCACTTTGTTGCCTCCGAGCGCCGACGCCCGACCCTACACCTTCGCCCTCGCCGCCGAGCCGCCGCGCGCCTCGGCTGCGTCTCCGCCGGGCCACCGGCGAGTCTCGACGACGGTAGATCTCGAGCCGGCCGTCGCTCCACCGCCGAGTGAACCCCGCACCGATCTGCGCCTCCGTCTTTGCTGCCCCCCTCGCGCTCGTCGCCTTCATGCCCCTCGCCATCCGAGCTTGCCGCCTTCCCGCCCGACACCGTCCGGCACAGCCCGCATCGCCCGTTGTGCTTGCAGATCCCGCGCCAAGGGGCCGGAGTCATGGGTAACATGACCTAGCCGCGAGCTTGTTGGTTCAATCCTGTGATCCCATGGCTCCATTTTGAGCTGGATAGAGTAGAAATCAAACCACATCCCATGTGCATGTCTATGTGATTGAAAAAAAAAAAAAAGAGACAAAGGTCGGCACCCATTGTGAGTATCATTTTCATTTTTATTTGCTCATTTTGTATTGTATTTTCATCTTGAAATTCGCGGAAATCAATCGAATGCCCTCGGTGTTGTAGGCTTTTGATTAAAAAAAAAAAATTGACAATCACTCTCGATAAGTGAACATTGAATGCAAGGTTTAAACACTTTGATTTGGCCCTGTTAAACACATGATTTTATTTAAATTCCTAGTTATGAGCTTAAAATCACATTTTTTAAAAAAATGCCAAAAAAAAGGGCTTGCAAGTTGCGATTATATATTGGGACACAAAAATTGAGATTGCATTTTTGATCAAACTCTTTCCTTGTCACATTTTGGGACTGAAATGGAAATCATATTTTGTATAGATTTCTCAAAATAGAAGTCACTTCATTTTTTGCAAGAGTAAAATCATAAAATCAATCTCTTCATAAAAAAAAAAAAAAATCAATGCCACTTGTGCATACAAGACTTTTGGAATAAAAGTGGGCATCGATTGATGGCCGTGGATTGATTATTTTAATGATGTCTTCTCTTATGATAAAATTTTGGCGAAATACAAAAATCCCGTAGTAAGGACTTTGGGGCATGTAACGTCGCCTCGATTTTGTTGTAAGAAGTGACCTCATTGAGATATCATTTTCTCTCATTCACGTACTGACATTGTTGTCTTTTTGCAGGTTATGCACGATGCTCCTTGACATTTTCGTGTTCGACCATATGGAGAAGTGAATTCTAGAGCTAGAACAAGAGTTGATTTTTACTCTTATATATGCAAGAGTTTTCTGTATTTTATCATTGTCTTTATTCTTGTTAAGAATCATGTTTTTCATTTTGAGTTTTGATTGCGAATCCAATTGTTGCTTTTGTAAAATCAAGCGACTCACTTTTTCATGATGGAATTCAATTTCATGAAAATCACCCCTTTATAAAATAAAAAAAAAAAAAAGAAAAAAAAATTCAGAAGTGTTTCAAGCGAATCTTCACATCTACCTTCCAAAATGAATTTCAAGAAAGTTTTGTTTAAGGCCCTCTCTTCACGAAATCGCTTTCTCCGGTAGGACAAGGATTTGCCCATTCTAAAAGATAAAAGTGTAGGCTCATGGAACTTGAGGAGTAAGCATGCGCATCGTCGGCACCAATTTTCCATAGAAGCTGAATTCCGTTCTAGGAAATTTCTTTATTTGGAGATTGTGCATCGCCATCACCAGATTGTTTTTAATGAGTTTTATCAAGAGCCACATAATATGTTACTAAAAGGCTAGCATTAGGGCTCTTGCGCATTTTGGCAATTAAAGCATTTGAACATTTGGCTGCAAGAGTTTTCTACAATCAACATTAGAGATTCGTGTCGCAAAATGCTACTTTATTATATACTTTATCGCAAGGAAATGAAGTGAATGCCTTAGGTGCCAAAATAGCCCAACGATCTCGTTCACTTTGCATGATGAGACAAATGAAGGGAGTTGCCAAGCATCTAAAAGGGCGAATTTGAAAGAAGAGTAAAATGTATCAATTCCAATTATCCATTTCCGATACTGTTTCTGACATGACTTTCTTTTCATTGTCAAGGAGACATCAAGAGTACCATGTTTTGTAACGCTCCAACAAACGCAATGGAGCAAAGTCCTGTTTATCTTTAAAAAAAAAAAAGATTCAAATGAAACAGAGGGGCAACACTATCCATTCCTCCATGAGAGATACCTTGAGATGTTGATCGCCCGACTTTGAAAAGGATGTATCATGTTCCTAAACTTGATTCTCTTCAGCAAAAAAAAAAAAAAAAAAAAAAAGAATGACGTGTCATTTTCTTTGATACAAGATAGATTCGAACATAACAAAGGGTGATAAATGGAAAAAATTGCACATTGACCATAGAAGCGGCGTTTTCTACCAAGGAATCAGGAAAACATCAAGCACTTAAAGGCGAATGCAAGGGAAGGCTATTGTCGAGTTACCAAATATCCACGAAGGTGAATCCAAGAGATGTTAGTGCCCAAAGGATGAAAGCGAATGAAGGGTAATAATGTATCGTTTCCAACATTTCAATCCCTAAGATTTTTGCACTAACATATTCTTTCACATTCTTTACAGGGTTACAAGGTCACCATGCCGTAGGTAGGTACCCTTCTTCTCATTTTTTTAAAGTAAAAAAATAAATAAAAAAAGAAAAGAAAATGAGAATTTCCATTACAAAAAAAAAACCTTTTTGGGCATAGGCAAAAAAAAAGTGAATAATTAAAAAAAAAATTCTACAAACCTTTTGAGAATCATTTTTATCTCAAAATTGTTTTCTCGTTTTGTGGATTATTCATTTGAATCAAATTTCCCTATGGAGATTGATCTACTCAGACGGTCTCAGCAGAGTGAAATGGAGATGTTAACCATGCCAAACAAGAGGTGCTTAGGATGAAGAAAGGTAAACCTATTTCCAAACACATTCTTCAAACACTTTTGAGAGTTGAGTGAAAAACAACATTTTCTTAGGACAAAGGATTCATTCGCATTGAGCACAAAGATCGAAATGATAAAGGTGCTTCCTTCATCAATCCCAAGCATTGCACTAATCTCTTGCTACCCCTTTGGGCTGAAAAAAGATGATCCTTCAAGATACCCTTGTCAAGAACGACCCTACATTGGGGCAGCATAAATGGTTACAATCGTGTTGTAGAACGAAAGATTGAGAAAGATTCTATTACTTTCACTTGCATCAATCTTCTGGTGATAGCTTCAGAAGAATTCTCATCAGAGCTTGACTCGTCCCAAAGTGAAGAAGAGCATTTCCTTCTCTATCCAAACACTAATACCCATTGCTTAAACCAATTTGGGCCTGATTATTCATTTCTGAACCCCGAGCGATGATCATCTCCCTTCACTAGGGCAATGCATAAGAATTAATCAAAAAAAATTGACAGTCATGAGAAAATGTGAAATGCATCTCGAAAGTCATAAAAGCTACAAAAGTTCAAAGAGCAAAAAAGTTCGACAAACTAGGGGACATGAAAAAGCAGTGTGCCTGGTAAAAGCAAGGCCAATGCCCGGCAAGAAAAAGAGCCAAAAGGCTGCATCTTATGTAAAAAAAAAGATCAAAGTCAAAGTGCTTGCGTAAAAAAATCATTGCAAGTGCAAATGAAATTAGAAAAAGGAGCAAAGCTCCCATGCAAAAATGATTAGTGAAGGAACTTTCGAGATGCGCTGTGTTCCAAAAGCCAAATGACTTCAAAAGATCAATTGACCTGGTCACAATGTCATGATGATCACTAGCTCTTCAAAAAAAAAAAAAAAAAAACCCCTCGGAAAAGTTTAAGCCTTTCGAGCCTCTCCCGAGCCAACATTACAATCCTCTTCCTAAGTCTCTTCTGATTAGGATGGTTTGAGTGAAAATGAGAATGCCACAAAGAAGCTACTGCTTGAAGGAGTGGAAGTAATTCTATCTTGTCTTATCTTCCAAGTTCTCGACTTCTAAATCCGATGAAGATAGCGACAAATGTTCCTTTATTGGCCTCAAAGCAATGATTCATTTGTGTAAGCCCTAACCAAGCCTATATTCCGATCCTTTCAAAAGACCTTTTTGATTTATCAGATTGTGCTCATTGCGAATGTTTCTAAAAGCCTTTGACATGGGTTATGTGAGATACCCTCAGCAATCTATTACTTCCCACGCGAATGGATGGGATCAAGTAGCCATTTTATCAAGAGTGTGTGAGAAACCCTTTCTGACTAAGAAGCTCTAGTCTGGCATGATTAATGAACCATTTTCACGAGTCGTATCTATTCTGATAAGAACTTGACTCCTAGAGAATCTGATGATTAATGATACATCCCCAAGTAAGATGATAATTTTGCGTTACATGATGCTAATTGACATTGAATGAATATATAATATTTTTTTTAAAAAAAGCAGTCAAACTTAGCTTGATTAGCTTGTTCAATTAATGCTGAAATATTGCCAATACGTCTCTAATGACACTTGCTCAAGTTGAGTTTGATAGGATTCCTCAATGAAGCCATGCAATTTTCAAGGGGTTAGCGGGTGCTTCCCTAAAAAACTAAAGGTTCATGATCAACCTTAAACTATGTCATCTCCAAAGGTTCGTGGGTCTATCCTTAAACCACATAGTTCGTGGGTCTATCCTTAAACCACGCGGTTCATGGGTCCATCCTTAAACCACACGGTTCGTGGGTTTATCCTTAAACCACGCTTTTAAAATGTTCATGAGTCTATCTTTAAACTGCGATTTTTCAAAAGGTTCATGGTCAACCTTAAACCATGTCATCTACAAAGGTTTATTGGTTTTCCTCAAATCATGCATTTTCAACCCGGTCGAAACCCGTTGTTACATGGTGAGGCCTCAATCCCCTTCTTCCTATGACACGGAGAGCTTTGTAGCCCGGAGAGCTTTTGTAGCCCGGAGAGCTTTGTAGCCCGGAGTCTTTCTTCCTATAACACGGAGAGCTTTGTAGCCCGGAGAGCTTTGTAGCCCGAAATCCTTCTTCTTATGACACGATGAGCTTTGTAGCCCGGAGAGCTTTTGTAGTCCGGAGAGCTTTGTAGCCCGGAGTCCTTCTTCCTCTGACACGGTGAGATTTGTAGCTCGAGGAGCTTTTGTAGCCCGGAGTCCTCCTTCCTATGACACGGTGTGCTTTGTAGCCCGGAATCCTCCTTCCTCGACATGGTGTGCTTTGTAACCCGAAGAGCTTTTGTAGCCCGGAGAGCTTTGTAGTCCGGAGTCCTTCTTTCTATGACACGGTGAGCTTTGTAGCCCGGAGAGCTTTATAGCCCGGAGTCCTTCTTCCTATGACACGGTGAGCTTTGTAGCCCGGAGAGCTTTTGTAACCCGGAGAGCTTTGTAGCCCGGAGTCCTTCTTATGACAAGGCGTGCTTCGTAACCCAGAGTCTTTCTTCCTCTTATTGACAAAACACACTTCCATAGTTATGAGTTCTTTCCGTCGACCTGATATGTGCCTATGCACCTTGGGTCTCTTTATCGTCAAAATAATTCAGGTGTCTTTTGTCTTTTAAAGGAACCTCTTCGAGCTCCCATTTAAAGAGGGGCAGCTGTTGACACCTAAATTTTACAATTTTATTTAGGACTTAATGTGGCACCCCTCGACGGCTCCCGATCCGTTGGGGTCGCCACAGTTCGCTTACCTTTCTCTTACTTGACCTGAAGGTCCCTCAATCCTGGGGGTTTATATCTTTTTAGATCGGTCCCTACGCAATTTATATGGTAGAAGCGTATCCAACAACTCCATTCCTTATATTCAGAAAACGATGCACACCAACTAAACACATTTATAAGATAAAGCTGAACACTTTTATTTACTTAAACCAGATGGACATCATTCGTCGGTACACCAAAATGCCGTAGTCTTCTATACTCGGCTATTTTTTAAAAAATGACCGACATCTCTTCCAACAGTCATATACTTAAAATCCATCGATCAGTGTTGGCGTCCAAAAGTTCTTTCCTCTGTTGTCCTCCTCCTCACGGTCATGTCCAACCACTCGGTCCATCTGCCGGTGGCGATGGCGGCGAGAGGTAACTTGTCTAGTCCGAAATGTTAGTCCCCAAAAGGGGTGAGTACAACCACTCAAAGCAGTAAAAGATTCAACAAACTATATAATGCAAAGCTATCAATATCTAGATCCATGTCGGCTAGATCAAGAACAGTAGTCGAGGATAAGTATGCATCAAAACCATGAAATCCTTTAATGCAATGGCCAAACGTGATTTCAAAATAATCAAAATGCATTAGGTCCAGCTTACACCGGTCCGATCATAGGGCCAAACCGTAATGAAACGTCCCATTCCATGCCATACAATTTAGTCCCATAACTGACCACACTCACACTTAATATAATCATCGGTTTTAATCATTCAAACGGTTTTATCCCTCCGAGGGACCAATGTTTGCGTCCTTCTGGGATTTCGCACCCAACCTGGCGTCGCGAAAGCCTCTGGGCATGTATTCAAAATACAATCGGGCATCCAAAGGGCATCGACTCATTCGAACCTCTAGGCATCTCGCACCCCACCTGGCATCACGAGGAATCACTGGGGACCATAGACATGGTTACCCCTAACTTCCGGCATGCATCATAATACAACCCCTCACCCTCCGGCATGTATCATAATACAACCGGGCATCCCGACACTCCCGGGAAAACATCTGGGCATGTATTCATAATACAACCAGGCATCCAAAGGGCATCGACTCATTCGAACCTTTTGGCATCCCGACTCCCGGGGCATCGTTGACCCGAGGGCTCAACGGTAACATTTAGTATTTTAATTCTCAAAACATTTTCAAATGCTAAAACAAGATGTCTCATGGACCCTCTATCACATCTTAATATTGCACAAATATCCATAGCCAATACCATCATATCACATAGCCATTCGAAACACCTTCACTTTCGGACACTATGGTGAAAATTCAAGAACAGAATGGCCCGATTTTTACAATGCACAGTTCTGGTAGAAATTTTGAAATAAATACTAAATAGACTCAGAAAATTATGAAATTTTGACACATTATCAATGAGACCTAAAGAAATAGATTTCATGAAGAACACCAAGTCAAATTCCATACATATCAAGAGAAAAAACTTCGGTATTTCTTGCTACAGTTTCTGTAAAATTTCCAGATTTAGCATTTCCGTATGAAAATCATTTCGTCGACCAAATCTTGTCCATTTATGCTAAATTTTTGATATGTTATTCTCACAGATGTTCTCTCCAACTTTCGTTGATACTTCGAATTCAAATTTTGGCTAGAAAATTCCAGAAAAATCGAGAAATCACTGGTGGTCAGGCTGTTCTTGCAAAAAGAGTTCACTAGCCTAAAGAGGACTCTTCCTATACTTTGAGTTTCGGTATCCAACTTCCACAGCCAAGATTTATAAGCACATTACACCACAATACAGCCTCTTTACTTCTCAAAATTTCACCATAGCTAAATCCTTGAGTTCTCATTTCAATTTGAAAGCGAAACCCACAAAAAACTTGCTCTATTCTTGCTCCAATACCTCGGCCAGCTTCATCTCATTCATCACAAACAATATGCAGCTCCAAATCTCACATTTCCTCACATCTACCCACTCTTCACTAGATAAAAACAGCAAGCAAAACATAGGTTGAAGAACTTCTACTTGCCTCAATTCCTTGCTTGATCGGTCAACAAAAACAGAAACTTGGGACTTCGAACGCAGCTCAATCGGTGGCGAAGACGGGCGGCGTCGACGGCAGCAGCTCGAGCACGACCACGGACGGACGAGCACGGGCGGAGGGGCGATCTTCTCCCTCCTCATGCGGCTCACACTCACACTCAAACTCTCTCTCTCGCTCGCGCGGTCCCTCTCTCTACCTGAAATTTTCGCTCGGTTAATCTCTCTCTCTTCCCCTCCGTGTACGAGGGTTTTGTTCCTTTGCTTGTTGACTTTGAGAGTCAATTGCATGGGGCTTCTTTCGGTGGCTGCAGGGAGGAGATGTACGCGTCCAGCAAGAGAGAAACGTGGCTGTTCTGGTGGCCACAATGCCACTCGAAGACACGACGGCAGCAGCTGTCCCGAGCCCCTTCTTTGCTGGCCACCGAAAATGGAGCCACGTGGTTGCATGGGTCAATTATCTTTCTTCGGTTGACCGGTTGAATGGCGAGAGAGAAAGCGTGTTAACAAGCAGGTGTCGATCGGCCACCACAGAGAGGAAGACGTGGCCATTGTTGAGTGCCCTTTGGTCAACATTCCCCACCTTGGTTGACTCTCCATTCGACGGGCACATGTGCTGCAGGGGTCAACATATTCATTCTTGTTGACCATTGTGGCGTGGGCTGCATGGCCGAATTTCTTCTATTCGGTTCATTGAAAATCAGTGTATTAAAGTCCAAATCCCCCTTTTAATTCACATACATTTAAGTGGCATAGTTGTGTAGTGTAATTGGGACAAATATGCACGGGTCCGCGGGTCGAATGTAGTGCCGACGATGACGAATTCCAATAACGATTTCGTCAATCCGCGACGTATCACATTTTCTTTTTCCAAGGTCGGCAAAATTATTGATGAGATTGATCTCACCAATGACCTTAAATAAAAGGGACTTCCGACAAAGCTATAATTTATTCTACAATCAAACCATTACTAAACGAGGCTCATCAATCCAACGATGAAAATAAAACGGTGTCCATAAATGATACCGATGACATAATCCGACAATACTTCCGTCGGCCAGTCACCGACCGTTGCATATCCGAGGGTTGTCAAAATTTCTGGATGCCACACTTAATCGTATAATTAGGAATTAGTCGTTAAAAGAAAAACAACAAAAAACAAAAACAAAAACAACAAAACAAACAAAAAAAAAAAAAGAAAGAAAACAAAAACAACAAAAAAATAGAAAAAAAGAAGACATGGAAGGGGCCGAGCCGGATCTCGCCTTGGCCCAGCCCATGAAGCTTCTCCCTCCTCTGGCCATCTTCGCGCTGGAACAAGAGGAAACCAGAGAGAGCTGAAACCCTAGAAAGGGGAAGCTGCGGGAAAAAGACAAAAAAAGGCAGCTGCAAAAAAAGACAGAAAACACAGGAAAAAGGGAGAGCAGGGAGGAACCGAAAGGGGAAGCAGATAAGCCAGAACCGAAAAACGGAGAAAAAAAGGAGAAAGCTAGAGAGAGGGAGCCCCTCCGTCGCTGGGGGCTGAGCCCCTGCGCTCACCGCCTCCATCCCGGCCAGACTGCCTCAACCCGCCCGAGCCGAGCCGCCGCCCTCCTGCCTGACGTCGTTCGAGCCGCCGCCTACGCACTGTTGCCTCCGAGCGTCGACGCCCAACCCTGCACCTTCGCCCGGTCGCCGAGCCGCCGTGCGCCTCGGCCGCGTCTCCGCCAGTCACCGCTGAGTCCCGACGACGGCAGATCTGAGTTGGTCGTCGCTCCACCGCCAAGCGAACCCCCGCACCGGTCTGCGCCTCCGCGCTGCTGCCCCTACGCTCGTCGCCTTCCTGCCCCTCGCCGTCCGAGCTTGCCACCTTCCTGCCCGACGCCGTCCGGCACAACGTTACCGCATCAGCCGTTGTGCCTGCAGATTCCACGCCGGCCACTGCGCCTCCACGCAACGCCGGCAGCTGAATCGCTGACCTCTGCCGCTCCGCCGGCCATCCGCTACCGCCCAGCGTCGACCCACATCTGCTCCGCCTCACCCGCACCTGCAACCTGTAACACCGTCGTGCCAGCACCCTTGCCCAGCTGTGACGCCGCCGCTGCTACCATTGTCTCTGCTTGACGCACTGCTGCCGCCATCGTCCACCGCCCACCGCGCCGCCGCCGTCGCCAAGTCGCCGGCATCTCGAACGTCCTTCTTCGACGCCGCAAAACAGCAAGGGAGAGAGGAGGCGAATCGGGTCTTGGCCGGGTCAGGCGAAAGCGAAACGGGTTGGGTTTTTAGCATTTCGGGCCGGGTTTGGGCTGTTTTTGCTTGTAGGCTTTAGATCTTTGGGCTGAGATGTTTGTCATGTTGGGCTTATGGAGGCCCAATCGGCAAAAAAGGGGGTTAGGCCCATCGGTTGGGCCTAACCCCTAATTGAGCGCAGGCCCGACCAGGCCCCGCCTCCCAATCGGACCGGACCGGCCCAAAAAAATTGTTATTATTATTTTAATTTTTTAATTAAAAAAATTTTTAAAAATTTTAAAAAACTAAAAATTTCGAAAATTAAAAAATGTGGGGTTTGGTTAGGAATTGCCATGTCTTGCTTTTTTTTTTTTTTAGTGTAATTAGGCTTTTGTTTGCTCGTATATTGATTATATCGCATGTTTAATTTGTTTATCTAATTATGTTTAATTGCACGTGTTTAATTTTACTGCAATTAGGATCTTCATAGCTATGATCGTTACTTTAATGATTGACACTCGTATTTATCACCTCACATGTTAGTAGATACGTATAAAATCAATCCAAACTGCCGCCCAAAAATCATTTTGTTAAAATGAACAAGACAGATCGAAAGGGCACTAATTGATCAATTAGTGTAATCAAATCCCCGACCCTAGATTCTTTGATTGCGTAGGAAGTGAGGTACACTCCTATACCTCACTTGGTTTCTAGCCGACCCCAATAGGCTAGTGACAACTCCTTTTATGCAAAATTTCTAAAAATATCCCAACGTCACGCGAGGTATGGGGCAGGAGAGACCACGCCTAATCACGCGCCCTGCCTCCTTTTGCGAATACCCCTAAACCTGTTCCCTCCCCCCGAGGGTAGGTTGCGACAATGGTCACGTGTAATTCCTGTGAAAAAGCGACCAAGATTCCCCCCTTAGTTAGTTTTATACCTATTATTAGTCGCTAGCTCAATCTACAAGGATGTCTTTGACTAGTGTATGCATACCCATACACCCCTTTGGGTTCACAGAGACACCAAGTATCAACCATCAATCACAAATCTCCAATACTCTTCAACCAGAATCAAAATTATCTCAACTCAAGCAATCGATATTTAAGTATCAAAGCCCTTTTCAAAACCACATTAACAAATCCTGAACTTTTCAAGGTTCTTTCATAAAAGATTTCACAAACCATTTATAAGCAATCATTTAAGTTGAAGTCAAACGATCATTTTTCCTTTCAAACAACAAAACAGCAATAAAGGCTTGATCCTACTTTATGCAACAAAAAATGCCATTCTTAACTCATAGTGTACTGAATCCACAATGTTTTTCAAAACATGAGTTTAAAACGCAAAAAAGAAATAGTATCACTTGCCTAAAAAAGCCAAAAACCAACTACGGCGGTTACTCAAGTCAATGCACTTGAATTCTTAACAAATAACCGAAAAATCATATCAAAAGATCAAGTGAAACGATATTCTAATGAACGACGCATATTTGTCGATAAAACAACACCTACGCACCAACGAAAAGCTCGCCTTTAGCAGAAACCTATTATTGTCTGCTAGGCGCAGCTCGCATGTTAAGTTTCATCGCACCACAACTTCCTCCATAGAATTATATTTCAAGCCAACTTATAGTTCTTAGAAAGCCATTTTGACATACAATAAGAACCCCAACTCAACCATCCCAAGACCTTATCGGATATGACTGAAATTTGGCTCAAAGTTACTATTCGGAACTTCGTCCAGAACGCGCGCCGAACTTGAAAATTTTGTTTTGGGCAAACCGTAAGCGGAAATTGAGATCTGCAAAATGCTACAACTTCATAACACCATAAACTATAATTTTTATAAGCCCTAAGTTCGAAACTACTTTGATTGAATGGATGAAAGTTTGACATCCGGATTTTTAGCTCAACAAAATAATGAGTCTTGAATATATAATAGCCCATGCCACGCCGTCGAACCTGTCGTCAAACTACATTGTTCACATCCTTACGGCATCATCATCAAGTGACACCGTTTCCACCTCATTCGAGGATGCATCTACATCACCGAGTTGTGGCCGCTACCTCATTGCCAACAACTCCGACGTCCATTCTCGCCGCACGAGGACCAACTCAAACGATCATTCCCTTCACCTTGTCGCACTCATAGCCGGTCAACAACAAAGAGTGCCTACCCAGCTAGTGTGAATGCGCTTACCAGGACAACCAACGTGTCACTTAATCCTCCACCGTTTCCTAAATTGTGATGAATCATCGGTAGCAAGTAGCAAATTAAGAAGAAATGCATAAGATAAAGGCGTAACGGCCATTTCTCACATTCTTTTTCCTAGCTTCACCGTCTGCTAGTCCCTTCCCCCTCAGTTCGCTACCATGTCGACTCCATAGGGTTAGCAAGTTGACCAACCACGTGTCAAGCCTTCCTTAGCAAAACAGCGGCAAACGACACCTCAGCTACTGTAGTGGACCGATGAAGACCGAATGCAAGGAGGGGAAGAGAGAGAGAGACGAACCCACTCATCCTCTTGTCTCCATTGCTTGTCTTCCAATGCCCCTAGTACTTTTCTCCTTTTCATTCCCCTGCTATAGATAGAATGAGCATCATTACCATCACACCTCAGTTTCCCCCATCTCGGTCCACCGCTATCTCTCTCAAGTTCACCTATTGCCCGACGTCCCCTTAGCTCACCGTCACACCTTTCCTCAAGCTTGCTATTTGGTGTAAACCTTGGACTCATGACCCTCGACTGTAGAAGACAGAAGCGCTCAGCCGTCCAAGTCGGCCGTTGGGCACACCTCAGCTCAACCGTCACTACCGTCAAACTTGCCTTCATCCCGTCAAGTCGTGGCTGCCGTTCATGAGTATCCGAGACAAGTAGATATCCTCCGTTCCATCTTATATTGATCGTTTGTCGTGTGACGAGTAGAATTTCCTAAAAATTCTATTGAATCTAGTGTTTCTGGAGACGTTAGCTTTTAGACACAAGTTACGAACAAGGTTATATAGTTAGAAAGCTTGGAACGTTAGTCATCGGGTTAGCATATGCGTTTTGAGAGAGTTAAGGCGCGCATGACAACCATTCTGTTCCAAAAAAAGTTTCTAGAACAGAAATAGATTTTTCTATTTCTATTTCTAGAAGAGTTTCTAAGCAAAAATAACCGTTTGATAACAATACAAAATTTCTTCCTTTCGGACGGCGGTGGACCGGCGATCGGCGAAAGTGATGGACAAGCCGGCAACCGGTGGCGGCGGCGGCCGACGGTGGCGGTCGGCAGCCGGCGGCGGGCCGGTGACGGCAAGCGACCGACGACGGTGGTCGGCGGCGACGGATGAAGGACCGATTGACGAACGATGAGAAGAATTTTTATTTCTGATTTCTATTCCATAAATAGAGAAGTAGAAAATTTTAGCTTCTGATTTCTATTCCAAACCTATTTCTGAAACAAAAATCTATTTCAGAAATAGAAAAATGAAATAATGTTACTAAACGGATTTCTATTCTAGAGACAGTGCCTGAATAGAAAAATTGTTTCTAGAATAGAAATTCTGGTTTGTCATGCACCCCCTTATATACTAAATCGGTGTACACTACTGGGCTGAAGTTGCTAACGGTTGAGTCGAAATGGAAAATTAAGTTGTCAAGGTAGGTTTGGTTTTAGCCCAATCTTGAGTTTTGCTAATTTTGTACCAAATTTTGTGATGTGAATTTCGTGGGGACTTCTTCACAAAAGTCATCCCTTATTGGCTGCTCTATGACATAACTTAATTTCAAAATTTTGGACTTCATACAACAAAAATATATTGAAAAACTACAAGGTCAAATTCTATCTCCGAGTTAGCTGAACTGATCACATCCTACTTTTCATTTTCCACAAATTTTTTGGTCAAGAATTCTAACATGTGTCCTTCATGAAAGTTGTAAAGTACATTCTAAGCGATTGAAACCCTTTTCCTCTTTTTCTAGCGGTTTCAGTCCTTTATAGGTATAGGTCGGAACTCCGGAACTAAAGACTTTCTCAATCAGACAGGATAGATAGATTGGGATTGGAGGAATTAATCCAATGCGGGTCCAGGTAGGAATCAAGGAATTTCACCTTGATACATATTAAATTTCCATGATGGCCCAATTTACAAAAATTATTTAGAACTGTATGAGCTAAATCGGACTTCGAGTCCTTCACAAAAAAATCTCTCTAGGTCCTGTCTACCTCCTCAAGGATGAGGTCTGTGGAAAATGAGACTGTCACATCCGTTGGGTGGTTTGCACCTGTGATCTTTGATCGAAACAACGCCATGATGCTATCATTCCTTTGAAATATTCCCTCCTATTAAGTACGATTCCCAAATGAAGGTCTCGAAGGACTAAAAGACTTGCCCATATCTCCTTAAGGAAAAGAAGGAAGGAGTTCATGCCCTAAGAAATAAAGCAAGCTTCGTTCCTTATAGCACAATTTGTATTCTCCTCTCATTTATTGAGCGGAATAGGGGAATTTCTTATTATTCAACAACCAAGGAACCCTTTTGTTGACAGAGAAAACAGGCTGGGAATACAGAAACGATAACATATATAATTAATCAATATGAGACAAGGGGATAAGTACACTATCATTGTCATAAGTTGTGTAAGGCGCTCACTTTTGTGCCAAAAGTTTATGTCGGATCACTTAAGTGCCAAAAAGTTTGAAAAACGATCATTTTAGTGCCAACTCCGATTTGGTTGGTCGGAAATCCGACGTGGCACTTTTTTTATTAATTTTTGAAGCTGATGTGGTCCTAACACCAAAACGACGCCGTTTGGTGTCTCCCCCAATTCAAAACCCTAAATCTCCGGCCAGTCGCCGTCCTTGACGGCCCCCGCGCTCGGCGGCCGCGACTCCAACCCCAACCCCGACCCCGACCCCGACCCTGATGATGGCCACTCGGGGCCGCGGGTCCGACCCCGACCTCGACGATTGCCACTTGGTGACCGCAGGCTCCAGCCATGACGGACACTCTTCGACCCACACCAATTCATTATCCACATTTAAAGCAAACTTAGCGAAACTATGAGCCGCTGATGATTCAATTCCTTTTGAGGAATTAATGACCGCTGCGCACCTTAAGCGCTAGTTCTGCTTTCACATCTGGATGCTGAGATAAAAATAAAATCTCGGTAGTCAGTCTATTTCCATCAGCCGGCCGGTGGGAGCGAGAAGTTTGGGATATGTTTGGTGTTTCTTCCATTAATTATCTAGATCTATGTCGTATATCAACAGAAAGATGAGAACTAAAGACAGTTTTTAAAAAGGTCTCCTTTTAGGCTTCCCCCTGAACTGAAGATACTCTTTCATAAAGTCCAATACCGGGGGAAAGAACATCAGCAAAGCCTACAAGGGATTCTTCACAACATAGCAAGAAGGAAGGGCATGCTCAATACATAAGGACTAGTAGAAGTAGTAAAGATTGCAATGTATCTTCGGTACAACTCTTCTTTTCTCCATTCATTCCTCTCCTTTAGGTCTTTCACTTATATTGAAAATTTTATCATAGTCCAGACTATATTGCTATGAGAACCCTCGTGCCACTAGGTGAGCCTTATCCCTTTCGATTGAACCATCTTGGTCTTTCTTCACCTTATAAACCCACATCAAGGGGCAACCAACATAGGGGGCTAGCTTGCTTCCATAGGTGGTGGGCGGACAAAGGTTGTTTTGGACAGGTAGCTGGGGACGAGTCAAAAAATCCAAGACTACGATTTTCCTTCTTGTTCATCAATTGGAAATCACGACAATTTGGGTGAATCTACTACTAGAAATTCAATGCATAATCTTAGCATTCAATGTGTATTCCTAAATAATCTCATTTTTCAATTATTCAATCATTTCACTTACAGAACCCAAAGCCAATCGTTGAGTGAACTCTATCTTCTTTGTGTTAGTTGACCTATGCCGCACCATTACTGCTGGGATGGGGCTCGGCCTTCGAACCATACGTGAGACGAGTTTATGCATCATACAGCTCAGTCCGAAGACTGGGGGAAGTTTAGGAGAGATGGGAAAGCCAGCAGCTATCGGTTGGGGTGGTGATAAGCTTGCTTCTGAAGACTCTGGAGTTAGGGTTCCAAATCTTTTCAATTTGATTCTTGATATAGTGAAATTAAGGATATAGCCTTTTCTCGATTCCAAATCAAATGTAGCTTTCACACAAAGGCTGCCATCCGATGGGTACACGAAAGTGACGAAGTTGCTTTGACTACAAAACCATGCCTGTCTGTTGGAGCGAATTGGATGGGGTGTCGTTTTTCATATCCTGTTAATTTTCCTCCTTTTGTTATAAAAATACCAACTTAGAAAAACTAAGGTTTGATTTTGTTGCCGATTCCATTTCTAATTCAGTTGTTGAACTTCCTAGGCAAGATTTGAGGACTCTTGCTCGAAGATTGGAAACGCAAGTTCGAACTCAGATCTAGGGTGGGTAGAAGCTAATCTTCATATCGAAGGGTTCCCTTTCTTGATAGCATAGGAAAGAGGCTAGCGCTAGTAGTGCGTATTCCATCAAGAGCTACTCAATCTATGCAACTTGGGATCTTATGACCTCTTTCTCTCACGAGTAGTCATAAACCAATCTACCATTTCAGACGTACCCAAGGGCTTGGTTTGCCCGAAGGAGCCGCTTCTTATACTTTTCCAATAGCTAAGCATTCAACAAGGGATGAAAGCCCGCTCAAGTGCCGTAGTAACGAAAAAACCTGCACCCGAGAGTGAGACTAGAATGACGGACAGTGTAGTATAGTTCAAGTAGCGGGAAAGTCTTGTATTGGGAAAGAAGATTTGAGAACCCGTATTAGAAGTTCCAGCCAGTTCTGAAGCCATCTTTTTAGGCAGGAGTTTCGGAAGGAAGTCAATGCCAGAAAAGTCCTTTACAGGACAGTTATTCTCCAAGGTATATTCCCCAATGGTTGTAGCCTTAGCTTAGCCAAGGGCGAGGTAGGATCAATCACTTTCTTTCCCCAAGTGAAGCAAGAACTCTTAACTTAAGCAAGTATGATTGTCTGCTTCCTAATGTTAGGTCCAAGGGCCGTCGTAGTCGCCGTCACCTACAAGATAATGCCAAAAACTTGACTTTACTAAACAAGCGAGAAAAGCCCTTTGTATTTAGTCAAGTGCACTAGTTGCATGCCTTACAAGGCTAATTTAGGGTCTAGGATATGGGATTCTTCCTCCAATTCACCTAACATCGGCATGGGTGAGTTTATATTCATCTAGGAATAAAAATGACTGAGGAATGATTAGATTCAAGCTTGAGTCCCTGGATAACAGTAACGTCAACATGTTTTTAAATTGAATTATGGAATTGCTACATCATGATGCGAATGTTTGACTAAGAATGCCGTCAGTCCTTGGGACGATAACGCACTGAGTTGTAGTAGGGATGCCTAAAAGGATAACTGGGTTCCTCCAGATGCCTGGGGGTGTAATGCAAGTCCCTCAGATGTCCTCACGATACCGAATGGGTGCGAGATACCTGGGAGATAATAGGGTTCCCCGGATGATGATGGTAGCATGAATTTATATTGAATATAAATTTGGCACTTCTAAATTGAGTTATTGGTTATCGGTTGGGAAAAGTTATTACATTTATTGATCTATCATATATTATGAAAAGGTTTTCAAGTAGAATGATGTGAAAGTGATTTACTAAAACTTATATTGAGGCTTTTCTTGTTAGTACGGTGATCGATTTCTATAGTACAGATCGGTGGACCTTCTACTTGCTGGATTTAAGCTCACTGATTGTTGACTTTATTTTTTCAAATCAGTAGAAATGTCAATCCCACATGCCTTTCTTATGGTCCGTTACGAAGTACCAGTTGATAACTTCACATAACAAGAAAATGAGTTCATAGACTTTGATTTCCCGGATATGGTTTTTATCCGAATCAAGCCTCGTATGATTGTTGATATGGGGCCTCTGACAAGGCATGTCACTTTTGGGTTCGTCGGGATATACGCCAACATTAATGGGCACACGGTGGGTCCCCTCTCACTGTTTATCGACATGCTAGGAGATCGAGGCAATCCCGCCGCATAGAAGGGAGGTAGAAGGGCAGCTGGATTTTTGGAGCTTGGAAGATTTTTTACAAAGCTAGGGACAGGGTTATATGACCACGTGTACAGCTAGGTTGGGACGGAATGATCGATTGACAACCAATGTAATCAGTAGTACTGATCCTTTTGAATTTTCCAATGTACCAAACTCGTTGTTTAACATATATATAAATAAATAAGAAATGAAGTTATCCCGTTTATAGAAGTCCATATGTACTCCAAGATTACTTTGGTCTCTTACGCTTCCGCATGCTTAAGAAAAAGCGAAATAAAAAGATTATAATGCTAGTAGTTTTAGATTAGTCGTGACGTGCTGGAGGCATAACAGAAGGGGCAAACACTTATCGACATTGCAAAACAACGTTGAGTCAGCTTGGTGAGGCGTCCATGTGGAGAACGTAAGACACCCTCTCCTCTTATCGCCACCCTTTTTTCTTTTTCCTTTCTTTGCTCTCTTCTTTCTCTTTCTTTCTTTTCCCTCAACTAAGCTTTCCGTCCTCCCTCTCTCCTCTTAAAAGAGCCAAAGGTTCCATTGTTCTCTCTTTGCTTCTTTTGTTGGCTTTTCAAACCCCCTTCCTTTTTGTCTTTTTTTACTTTTCAAAGCTCATATTTTACACTTCAAGGCCTAATAGACATCAAAACAAAGCATCAACCCAAATGAACAAAGTCTACACAACAAGCAACTCAACATTGATTTTGAGTGTTAAATGGAAATGGCCTAGCATGTGGTGCTTTGGTGGTCGGTTTGGCAAGCCACCACCGACATGGCGTTGGAGATGGAGAGGGGGGCCAAGTTACATGGATGGTCGTGGGAGAGGAGACCGACAGATGGCTAGAAACCTGCCGATAGTTGATCGGCAAAACTGACGTGTTAGAGCACGTCTCATTTGATCGATAAAGTGAAGACTAGAAGAGAAAGTGTAGGGGAGACATACAGTCCTTTATTATTCGTGTGCTAGTGATGCCAAGGTCTTCTCCTCAATCATAATAATTGACAATATATAACTAGAAATGAGCATGGTTCGAGTGGGCAATTCTTAAGGGTGTACAACGGGAATCGCCCGAACCAGAATGCCTGGACTGGACCAGATCAGCAATTCTAAGCAGTTCCTAAAGAGGGCAATCTAATTCCCAGCTCTCATTTTTGGAACTGATGGCCATTCAGTTCGATCAAACCGAACTATTTGATTATATAAATATGTAATATTTTTAAATTTCTTAATAAACAAACCCTAATTCCTCCTAATTTCCCTCATTTTTCGTTGAATCTCTACTCACTCTCACTCACGTCTCTCGTTCGACAGGATCTGTGGCCTCGACAACGACAAAGACGCTCTGAAGTTCAGAGCGAGGAATTTGTTTGGGGCCAGGGGGGGAGAGCGTAGAAGAATGGATATTCCTTGAGTGTTAAGTAACTTCATGGAGGGGGCATTGTTACTTCATCAATAAGGATTCCCTCCCAACTACAAACCATAAAAAAATTAGAACTAATCTCCTTTTGCTAGCGAGAGTCCTCGAAATATTAGAGGGGGGCCCAAGGGAGGTGTGGTGCAGAGGGACGGCAAATTTGATGAACCCACTCTGAAGCTCAACCAGGAGTCGGTCCTCGTTGTCTCAAACTCGAATTGGCAACAAAATTTTTCAATTTATTTTAGCTTGAAACAGCAAACTTACCAGTTCCATCAAACTAGACCAGACCGGTTGGTTGGTCCAGTTCCCATGCTAGGATTGGTCGGTCCAGTTCCCACTCCCAGAATCTAGGAACTGGTCCTCCCGGTCTAGTTCTTAGTTCCACCTTTGAATCGGACCAAAATCCAATCAGTCCTAGCGATTCCCATCTAAGAACCAAGAACCGCTTACTAAGGACCGGTTTCGAAAATTGGAATCAGAAACCGCTCATTAGTTCCATGAATTCGCTCGATAACCAAACCGCTGGTTCGATCGGATTCTTGAATGGGTCCATGGAATCGATCCCACCAAACTTCACGCACTTAGTGCGACATTTTCCAACAAGCTAAAGTAAAGTAAGAAACAAAAAACTTCCATATTCTTAGTTGCAATATAAATAAAAAGATTGAACTCATATTTTAAGTTAAAAGTCGAGGCCGTGAGTCAAATGGCTGTTGAGATTGGGAGTCGAGGCCGTGAGTGAAAGATAATGGGATGACTTAAACAAGGTAATAGTAAGACGAGACGAGTACTCAATTAATGGGTGTTGAGCTGCAAAGTAAGGGTTTTCATGTTTTCATTTTTCTTAAATTGTTTTTTGGTCGGAAACTTTTCTTAAAAATTAAATATATATTTATATATTACTGGTCCGGTTCGGATGGGTGGGTAGGTGGGTGGGCGGTTCCATACCTAGATTCGAGAACTAGACCGGTACCCACTAGTTCCAATAAATTGGAACCAAGAACCGAACCGGCTCCCTTGGAAACCGCCGGTTTCAAGCGGTTTAGGCAGCTCCCGGTTCTTTTACATACTCCTATATATAATCATATTTCCATGTTCCAACTAGAATTCCTGGTTTATATTGACTCTATCCTTTGTTTTCTCTTGTCTGACACATGCTTTCTTTTTTCTTTGAGTTAATACCGTGAAAAACTCCAAACTGGTGTACCTATGATATATTTACCCCAAACTAATTTTTTTACTATCAAAAACCCCAAACTAATACACTTTTGATAAATTTACCCATAACTGATACACTTGTAACAAATTTATCCTCTGTTAGTTCTATTAAATATTGTTGTCAAATTGTTGAATTGGATGGTACAAGACAATTGACTAGTATATCAATTTAGGATTTTACTTTATGTTTGTCATAGTCGTACTATTTTTGTGGTTTTCTATTGTATTAGTGGAGGGTATGTTTGTCACAAATGTACTAGTTTGGGGTTTTTGGTGATCGAACATATTAGTTTGGGATAAATTTGTCACAAGCGTATTAGTTTAGGATTTTTCGTGGTCATTTGAAGTAGATTTCTTATAGATATACCGGTTTGGAGCTTTTCGTGATTAAAAAATTAATTTTTGGTAAATTTAGCATAAATGTATCAGTTTAGCGTTTTTCAAGATAATAACCATTTTTCTTTTGACCAAAGGATGCCCACTCTCCTCCAACGAGCTTTTTCTTTTTCTTGTGCTTTAAGATAACAACATTGAGGATGTATTCCTGAGCTTCAAAGACCCGACACTTGTTACACCTTCACCGACTGCCCCTACCGAACCCTGGTTGGCCATGGGATTGTCGCCTGCATAGACAGCGAAGACTTTCACGCCAGTGATCGGATCAGCAATCTCTTGAGAGCGGTCAGCGAATCCAAGATCTGCATACCGGTCCTCTCCAGGGGCTACGTGTCGAGCGCTTGGTGCCTCTGAGCTCGCTCAAGTGATGGAGCTCAATGCATCGACTGGGAAACCAGCGATTTTACCCACCAACTTTGACGTCAAGCTCGGAAGGGGACTGCTGAAGGAGGCCTTCTTGGAGCACAAGCGGAGGCTCAATGCCGATATCAAAAGTTGGAAGGATCGTCTGAGAGAAGTGGCTGAGATCAAGGAATGGAATATCCAACCGTAAGTAAATGCTTATTAATGGACCTTTTCTCAAGCGTCAGTCGAAATGCTATTCTCTTAAAATTCTTGTAAATGGCCGTGAAAACTAGCTGGAGTGGTTCAAAAATTCGACAGGAAATATATTGGTCGATGTGTCATATGCAAACCAGTTTTTGATATCTGAGCAGTAAATTTCATTTCTTACCAAAAAATGATGATGATGATGATGATGATGATAAAACAAAAATAAAACAGAGACAATTCACCTATTCTCATACTTAAGCAGGGCCATTTTGGCTAGTGATAATTATATGAGTGAATTTGATCTTATTCTAGAATGATGTCTGTAATTTGGACGGCAAAGAAACATCTTTTTTTTCTCAGGAATAGGGGGAAATTGTAGGTTTATCTGCATAACGCCAATCATATCCTGCGGAGTTTATTAAAATAAAATCCTTTTGGCTTTATAGAATTTACCTGGGACTTGGAATAGTGATCCAAGTCAAATGCTATCTGCTAGGAAGTAGTAGTGAGGTTGTTATTTGTTTTCTTTTACTAAAAGTGGTTGGTTTGTGGCAGAAACAGCGAAGCCATTGAGCTCGCTTTGAAAGTGGTTCTGCATAAGCCGAGAGGAAACGAAAGACCTCTGGACAGCAAATTGGTAAGTTGGGAAGAGGGTCAGACCTCTGGGGTAGACAACGGGAGCGTCGGACGAAGGATCACCTCATGGCAAAAGGGTAAGCTGCTGGGAAATGGGTCATATGGACGTGTCTATGAAATCTTAACTGAGTAAGATTCCTTAACTTCACTCTGATAATCAGTAAGTTATTCTTGCTATAAGCATTTTGTGGGGCAAAGTATAATCCGCGTTCTCCCATTATGATGTTCGCTTAAAGTTTCATTGCACTTCTGAGTGTCGCATTCTTTGGTTGGGATTGGGATGGCATCTATATACAGTAGAATATGTTATCATTCGGTTGACATAAGGGGCTTTTAAACAGACATGACAAATGGTTATCCAATTGCTTAAAGTGCTTGATCTTCATATTTGGAATAGGAGTTCTAACATGATTGGCATTTTACTTATTGAAGACCATCCTTGATCATTGATCAGATTGATGAAGTACACATCTGGTATATCAAAAATCAAGTAAATTTAGTTGTTCATTGTTTTTCTGTAACATTACTAGCTTGAATAGTGAGTAATTTTATTTCTCTTTTTTTTGAAGAATGGATAGTGTGATAAATCAGCGCATACGGAAAACATGCTTTAGAAACCGTTATTTGATTGTAAATTCAAATGCTGAAAGCTAGGGAACTATTTTACTTATATTGAAGAGAGCAGCTCTTTTTCTTTCTTTATATCATCTGGAGTGCAAAATTATCTTGACTATGTCTGGTCAAGGCATCATTCACGAAAGAATTGGCATTTATATTCTCTCATGCTTTTCTGTTTCCACAGTGATGGATCCTTTTTCGCTGTAAAGGAGGTTTCTTTGTTAGATCAAGGACGCCAAAGCTTATTGTATCTTGAGCAGGTAATAGCTTGTCTTTCTGTATCTTGTCAACTGGTCCCTAGGCATGACTACTTGATTAATCTCTTTCTTATAACTGCCAAGCTGATTTATATGGCAAAATTATTTATGAGACTGCCGTTGTATACAACCATAAATCTGGTCCGAGTTCAGTTGATTTTATTTTGACTCCTTTTTTTTAGTGATACTCTGCTTTCTTTTCAGGAAATTTCTCTTTTAAGTCAGCTTCGACATGACAACATAGTTCAGTATTACGGCACTGAGAAGGTGTGCTCCTTCTTTCTAAGTTTCTTTCTGCATCTTTCACTTTGGCATTGATTATGATATCACCGGAACTGAGCAAAATGTTTAGGTGAGCATTGCTGTGGTTGCAGCCACAAGGTAGCTGTAGCGTCATCATCGCTGCATGTCTAAGATCACAGCATTTGCGGCTTTTTAGCAGTAACAGCCTTTCATGACAGACGAAGACATTTTAGGTCCCTCTCCCACCACATAAAAAGTTCGTGATGAATTGACTGTTACCTGAGATAGTAATTATATGAGTAAAGAATATATGCAGAGTAGATGTCAGTTTATGGACTCTCTCTCTCTCTCTCTATATATATATGAAAGCAAAACAAAAATTCCCATTTAAAGTGAGCCTGTCATGTAATCAAATCTTTGTTTTATAGTGGTAGATGTTTTACGAATTATTCATCTTGCAAACTGAAGGTTCAGATCAAACTCTCAGGACTAATAAGCAGGAATCTGAGGCTTTGAGAAACGGCAGCCCCGACTAATAAAACATAGAGGGGGAAAAGGATAAGCAAGTGAAGTCATTTAGTTCATTAGATATCCTTTAATTGACCATCTGATGGTCCACATGACTAAAGCACCTGCCTTTCCTCCCTCTTCTATAACTGGTCGTGACTGTAGCAACAATAATGGAGTTCCTCTGCAAGCTCAATTTTTCCATCGATTCTAGTCCAGCGTCATTTAGTTACACTCATTTTTATGCAGCATCATATAGTTCTTTACCTCTACAAGTAGAGAAAAGTGAAAATGGAAATGATCATTGTTCAAGTAAGGGAAGTATATACTATCTTAGTGGCTTTAATGTTGAAGTACCTTCCGGTTATTTTTTTTTTTTTCCTAAACATAGCTTCGCAAGAAACATCAAATTCTAAGAATGTGCCATGACGTAGCCTTTTGTTGGAGATGAAACATACAAAAGATTGTTGCTGGCAAACAAAATTTGGTTTGCTACACCTACAATCCGCCACTTTGTTTTGTGGGAATGAGGGATTAATGCAATACGACTTCTTCCACCAGGCAGTATGCAACTGTGTGTTTTTTTTTTTTTTTTTTGGCACTGCTGCAATTTAAAATCGTGGTGAACACTTATAACTTGGATATTTGTGTTGTATGCGGAAACCAACAAAAAGAAGAGCTCGGTACCATGCGATCTTGCCTTATTTTTCCTTTTAAGCTCACAGAATTGCTTTTAATTTGTGATCTGATGTAAACATTTACTAAATGAACACCAATCAAACAGATTCTTACGAAGCACTGATCGGTTATTGAAAAGGTACTTAATGCCTTCAGGAAGCATAACTAACCTCAGGGCCTTGTCTAGGGGATCCTTGCCTTGGTACATTATGGGAAGGGTGTTGTCATGATCCAATGAGTAGTTAGATGTTATAAAAGGCCTAGACATCCAGCTTCATTAGGATGAATAAAACGTTAACATTACCAATGTAGTTTGTTTCATTTTATTTGCTTTTTGGTATGGCTGTTTCTAATGAATCTTGTTAAAATACTCCATATTGTTAACTTATGGGGTTTTGATTGGTCTTATATTTATGTAGACTCCTTCCAACAAACAGCTTAACCTTTGCGTTCGGACAAGGTTTCTGAGCTATGTTCTGCCTTAATTTATTTCCGTGCAAGGCTCTTTTTCATCAATTCCGTGTGCACTTCTCAGACCAGTTTTCACTTTAGATGAGGTCTTAAAATATTCAGCAGTGCTTATTTATGTCTTTTCAATGTGCCTTACATACATTTCATCATCCACCACTTAATAACTAAAATTTTGGGTTGGATATATGTTAAATATAATTTTCTTTACTCTCTTCTAGGATGATGAGAAGATTTACCTATTCCTTGAGCTCATGACCAAAGGTTCACTTGCAATGCTTTATGGCAAATATGACTTGAGTGATTCCCAAGTCTCTGCATACACTAGGCAAATGCTCAATGGTTTAAAGTATCTTCATGACCAGAATGTGGTACACAGGTATAAGAAAGATGCTTGACTTTGCATTAGTAGTTTTTACTAATTGAAATAGTGATTCACACTTTGCATTTCTGATGGAAGGTTGATTTTGTTGCGGAAAGAGATCATAACAAAACAAAGAGCACAGTGAAGCTTATGTATGTTGTTTCATGGCACACCCCCTTGGTGCCTTTTGATGATGCTTTTTTACTTATCGAAATACTTTTCTGGGAACAAGGGAGTCGTCCAATCTTTGAACCAAAACGTAGTGTCATGAGAAGTAGATTTCTTGTGATAATCAGCAAACAACAAACTAACAATATGAGCTTGTACAGCAGTACTGTATTTTCCTAAGTGAATGCCTGAAGGTGGAAATGTAAATTTGCAATAAAGATAACTTTGAGGGTGATTAAAAACTTTTATATATTCTACGCACTTCTATAATGGTTTTTCATGCTGCCAGTGCCTTCGTTCTGTAGGGATATTAAAGGTGCTAATGTACTGGTTGATGCGAGTGGATCTGTGAAACTTGCGGACTTTGGATTGGCAAAGGTATGTCTCATCAGCAAAAGTGAACTCTCTCTCTCTCTCTCTCAAACGTGCGCCCGCGATCAACAAAGATGCCTGTACAACTACATACGCCTGCAGGAATACGCACAGGCAATGAAGTTGCGCAGCACACATGCAATTGGATGAGCGCAGAACAACCACAAGTATAGACATGCACAAAGTGAGAGATGTATTGTCCTTCACTTTTCCAAAATAATGTATCGACTTTTTGTGTTTATTCATACAGGCAATCAAAATGAACGATGCTAAATCCTGCAAAGGATCTGCTTTTTGGATGGCACCTGAGGTTTGCACCTCTACTGCCAATTTTTTAGCATCCTATCATTAGCTGTATTAGGCGCATATCTTTTTTTTTTTTTTCCATCCTTGTTGGTCGTATATGCAGGTCGTCAATCTAAAGGCCACAGGCTATGGGTTGGCAGCTGATATTTGGAGCGTAGGGTGCACTGTTTTAGAGATGTCTACCGGCCAGAATCCATATTACCCCTTAGAAATAGTATGTAATTAAGAACCTTTTTTTTTTATGTTTTATATCTTTTGAGATCCATGTTTTGCCAGAATTACTAACTAGTCGCAACTTTTTTGTTATTGCTACTTTTTGTGTGAGCTAGCTAAGCTAAGCAAATGTCTTGACGAGTAATTAGGCCAGCATTCCACGAAAAAAAAATGAGGAGCACTGCATAGAAAAGAGAGGACAGAGAATTCAATGATATTTATCAAAAGTATGGTCATGTTAAAGGATATTTATAGTATTTATTGCCAACAGTTGCATGAAACTCTGGAGCAAATGGTTACGTAACATGGTATGGAAACTCATTTGAATATTTAAATCTTGACTTTCTCATTTCAGTAATTTGGCATTGTTGTCTAATACTTTTAATTACTAGTATAAGTAAACAGTGGCATGTGTTTAGACCATCGCATATTGGACATATGTACATAGCATCTCACCAAGGGGTACTCATATAACCCTAATATTCAGTCTCAAGAATCTCTCTATCTTCTCCTTCACTGTCACGTGATACTTGAGCAACCAAAGGAGATGGAAATCCTAATATTGGCATCGCCATCTCTGCTCCAGTCCTGAAAGCAGCACTGACATTGATTGCTTTGTGTTCCCTGGTGTGTCCCTTACTCGTGTGGTTGTCCTCTAATCTGTCGCACAACATTGTCAACCTTGGCGTTTCCCTCACTGCCCTCGATTGTTGATCCTTCGCTGCTCTTCTCTATATTGATCATTGGCCTAAATGGTTGTCTCCTATGCTAGATTTAGTTACTTTCGATACTAATGATTACCTCCCCATACGAGTAGTCAGTTTTCCATTTGGGATGGTAATTGCTGGCTGTAGCCAGTAAATCACCTTATGATGCTATCCTTTCTAGGCATCACAGTGTGGAAATGCTCTTTTGTTGATAGAACGGCTGCTGCTGAAATTAGGAGTGCTCTTATCTTCTGAGTGAGTTGTGAAGGTTGCACTGCTTTCGTGCACATCTTGCGTTTATTTATTATAATGAGAAAAAAATAATACCATCCTACTCAAAGCCATTGTAAAACATGCAACTACCGCCCTTTTCTTTTTAACTTTTTTGTTAATTTGGGACACTTAAAAATTTTGAGCAAAAAGCAGTAGATACTTATGCTTTATTGGCAGTGTTTGGTCCCTGTGAACTGTTATATGTCATCCACGGTCTAGCACTTCAGCAATAACTGTGGCAGATGATTGCCTGAAGCACACTTAGATTTGTCTACAGATCTTATTGATTAATGCAGCTATCACATGTTAGTTCCTCCTGGATTTATGATTAACGCTAGCCTCTGCTACATTTTCCTTCTTATTGTGGCAGATGCAAGCATTGTTCAGAATTGGCAAGGGTGAACTCCTCCAATTCCTGATTCTTTATCAAGAGACGCTAGAGACTTCATCCTCAGTTGCTTGCAAGTGAACCCGAATAATCGGCCTTCTGCAGCACAGTTGCTAGACCATCCCTTTGTGAGGAAGCCACCCACATCTTCTGGTTTTGCCTCGCCTCATGGCGACAACATATCGTCATAAGGTTTTGCTAGGCCATCGCCTTTGGTCCACTGCTGAAGGTAATTTTACACTTTGTTATTTTGCTGTTGCATTGCTAGTGCGAGTATTCATCTTTTGGGCTAATGGCAAAATAACTTCATTAACTTACCACCTTTCTACTGTTTACTCACTAAATTTATAACTTATAACAGTCTGCACTAAACTTTTAAATTGGAGTAGATAGTCCACGTGTTATAGGGTCTCTAGTCAGTTTCCCAATTCACCTACAAATTCTTCACATTTTACAGTTTTCTACATAAGCTTCAATATTTCCACCTGATCGTCCTGACACTTTTTGAATGAGTTACCCATAGTGGTTAATTGGTACGCCATGGTATAATTTGTCTTTTCCTAGGGAAGAAGTAGGTGCAATTGATCATCATGCCATGAAAACAACCGTAATTTCAGTTTCCCTTAGCATATATTAGAACTTAGGAAAATTGACGGTCCTCGCGAATGCTCTCGAACATTAAACAACACGCCGTTTAATCATTATGCTAGACATTCAGATAGCAGAGACAGAATGCAGCAATATTCAGGTTTCTCTGGTGTTGATGTCATCATAGGTTTCCTCTACTTATATTGTCGTTAGTGCACTCGCAATGCTGCTGCAACTCTTTGAACCGCTCAGTGGTCAGCGGCATATTGATGACCAGCAAACACTCTCGTGGCGGTGCCAAGCTTACGGTGTGATGTTTTTTCCTGCCAGATGAGCATGCCTTTGGCAGTGAAGGCCATCTAGTAAATTGGAGAAGACTGACTGTCCTCGCGAGTGGTCTTGGGCTGCAACTGATTTTATGGCGTCTTTATTCTGCTTGCGTTAACCACTTCTTGTTTATCTGGGAATTGTAAATATCATGTCATGTTGTATATTTCCTGTTCGAAAGGAAGGTAGGAAACAAAGATGTTGACGATGACACGGCATCTCCAATGACAAGTTTCTGCTTTTATGAAGTGTAGTTAGGTGCATAGAACTTCTACACGATTTGCAATCAATTAAGATTGGATGCACTCAAAGATTCACTATGGAATGTGCATTTTGCTTCGTTTTTGTTTGTTTGATATGGGGCCATGTTTGGTAAATCCAAGTGTTTTTATTAATGACATGTTGATGAGCGCTTGTATCATATGATGAAAATATTGTACCGACAACAATCAGGTTCGGTGATGTAGGAGCAAATTCGACACATAGGAGAGTTTTTGCCACGGCCTGCTGCCTGGACACCTCAGTCGTTGAAAATAGTTTTCGTGAGACCACTGGTCACAAATACTGATATAAAGAAAAAGAACTCTTGTTTAAGAACTCGAGTTTAAATAATAACAAGGTTTCTATCGACAAAAAAATAAAGATAATAAAAAGGCTCAACCTAATCCTAATCTGACCCTAATTACAGTCCCATCATCACCCTGCCACCGCCTCGATGTCGCCCCCACAAAGCCGTAGCCGCTGCTTCAGATCGACACCACCATCAGCACGTCCCTGACATCGCCACCCCCATCTCCACCTGATTATTCGGCCGTCACCATAATTTCTCTCTTTCACATCTATCAATCACGGCCCCTCTTTCTGGTTTCCGTCGATCTCTAAAATTAAGAGCTCGATAGCGGCATTTTACTATGTTTCAATCCTCCTCAAAATTTTCTGACTATCGAGGCTCCCTTTTCTCCAAGCGTTTGAAATCAACTCTTAATTTTCTTCAATTTGTTGGATATTCCCACACCATGAAGTAATCAAAGATGCTCTATTCTCAGATCATGTCTAAAATCAATTCTCAGAGCACAAAATACGCTACTAGTGCTTTTTTCGTACATGAAGGTGTATTCCAAGTTGGATGTGAACATTGCACATGAAAAAAATTCCTTCAGTTTAGCCGAACGTGAATTGGTGTGCTCTGGTCTTTAGTAACAAGTTCCGCAACTCTCTCGGATATTTGGGCAGTTACTATGTATGTTCTAGTTACTGCTCGAGTAGTTTACAAGGAATATCTGTTGTTCTCGGCTGCTAGTAATGGTTTGCTTGATTTCATGTGAAGTCGGTGCTTTAATATGGAATTAGGCCTAGAAAAATTTTAATTGGGAATATTTTTCGAGCTTGACAGGGAGTTGAGTCTTGTCTGTACGAGGACGTTTTGAGGATCCTTTTTTTTTTAGTTTAAGCTTCGGTGGCCGATCCAGGAACGTCCATTCTTGCTTGCGGGTGAGAGGTCCATTTCAAGGGAGAGGCTTTGACGGATTCCTTGAAATCGGTTTATGCATTCACATGATTCCTATTTTTTAATACAACCGAAGATGCAGCTCCAAGCCCGAGCAAGCAAAAACCAGAGCGAGACGGAGAGACCTTTTGTGAGGGTAAACCCCAAAAAAATATGGAAGCGACCAGTGGTTTGGGCACATCGGCGATCCAATACAATGTGCTCCTGAGTTTCAGAGACCCTGACACTTGCAACACCTTCATTGACTGCCTCTATTGGACCATGGTCAACCAGGGGATCGTCGCCTATAGAGACAGTGAAGAGCGTCACGCTGGTGATCGGATCAATGATCTCTTGAGAGCGGTCGGCGACTCCTAGATCTGCATACCGGTCCTCTCCAGAGGCTATGCTTCAAGCGCTTGGTGCCTCCGAGAGCTTGCTCGTGTGACAAAGCTCAACAAGTCAACCGAGAAGCTAGAGATCCTTCCCATCTTCTTCGATGTCACAGCCTCCAACGTCAAGCTCTGGATAGAACTATACTAGGAGGACTTGGAGAAGCACGAGTGGAGGCACAGCGGTGAAAGCAGGCAACGGGGGGAGGCGGCTCTGAGAACAGTGGCTAAGATTAAGGGATGGGAAGTCTAATGGAAAGCGTCAGTAAATGCTTATTTACATAAGGTTTTTCAAGCATTAGTCGAAATGATATTCTCTTAGGATGCGTTTGGCAGTCGAGATAAAATTCGGAATAGGATATGATATCATATCCTACGTTTGATCTTCGCTCGGGATAGGATAAAGTTCGAATATAAAGGGGATATAAATAGGACAAAATTATCCTATTGTGGAGGTGGAATAATGGTGGATAGGATTTTTAATGTCCATAATAAGAAAGTTATTTTTTCGAACAACAAACTTAAGTTATTTTTTTCGAACAACAAACTTATTAAGTTAACAAAATTGAAATTATATTTCAATATAAGTAACATTTGAATTCGAATTTAAGAAATTAAAAATAAAAAAAAACAAAAAATAATAATTAATCTTATTTAATTTATATATTCAACTTTAATTCTATCTTATAATAAACATTCAATCTATAAATTAAATATTTATATTTATTATATATTTTAGGTATGTTAGTATAGTTTATTATTTGATAAATTTTTATTAAAGAATGATGAAAGGGGAAAAAAAGAAATTATAAAGAAAATAATATAAAAAAGGAAAAATAAAATAAAAATAAATTAAGGAATAGTGTTACGAGATATTTTCACCATCTCCGTTTATGAACATTTAGGTTCATTTATAATGACATGCCATTTATATCAAAAAAAATGTACATGATATGATGTAAACATATCCGATTTAAATACTACAATTCACCAAATAATTGACGGGATATAAAAAAATCCCGGGATTTCATATCATGTCCTATCTAGTCCTATCCCGATTAGAAATCCAGACGACCAAACGTAGCCTTAGGGTTCTTGTAAATGGTAGTGAAAACTAGCTGGAGTGGTTAAGAAATTCAATACGAAATATAATGGTTGATGCATCATATTACCAACCAATTTTTGGTATATGAACGGTAAATTTCATTTCTCACCCAAAGAAGAGAAAATCAAAGACAATTCACTTCTCACACATAAGCAGGGCCATTTTTGTTAGTGATAGTAATATGAGCGAATTTGCTCTAATTCTAGAATGATGTAGGTAATTTGAGCGCAAAGAAACATCTTCCTTCTTAGAAATAGGGGGAAATTGTAAGTTTATTGGCATAACACCAATCGTATGTTGCAGTGTCTATAACACCAAAATTCTTTTGGCTTTATAGAATCTACCGGAGACTTGAAATAGTGATGCACCTCAAATGCTATCTACTAGGAAGTAGTATTGATATTGTTATTTGTTTTCTTTTACCAAAAGTGTTTGGTTTGTGGCAGATACGGTGAAGTCATTGATCTCGTTGTGAAAGAAGTCTGTGTAAGATGAAACTAAAACAAAGACCTATAGACAGCAAATTGGTTTCGGTGGACGAACAAGTAGAAGCCACAACAAAGTTGCTAGATGTTGACTCTAGCATTAGTGTGTGTTTCGTTGGAATCCATGGAATGGGTGGTATTGGTAAAACTACTCTCGCTAAGATTGTTTTCAATAAATTATGTCCTTGCTTTGATTGCCAATGCAACTTCATTGAAAACATCCGAGAACCATCAAAAGGAAATGGCCTAGTAAATCTGTAGAAACAATTGGCATCCGACATTTATGATTCTCGATTTGTAGAAAATATAGTAACACTGATGAAGGATAGATAGCATAAGGAGGAGAGCTGCTTCTAAGAAAGCTCTCGTTGCTCTAGATGATCTAGACACTAAAGAACACTTGGGGGGAGGTTCGACACTTTTTCCTCTGAGAGCAGGATTATCATTACAACAAGGGATAAGCGAATTCTAGATGAAGAAGAGAGAATATTAGCTTATGAATTAAAGCAATTGGATCTTGATAAAGTGCTAGAGCTTTTCACTTGACATGCTTTTAAGAGCGTCTCTCCTCCCAATACTTATCAAAGTCTCTCTCGAGAAGTTGTATTCACAACAGGGGGACTCCCATTGGCTCTTGAAGTCATAGGTTCCTCTCTTCATCGCAAAGGAAAAAAAAGTATGATAAGAAATGCTCAAAAAGTTGAAGAAACCTCCTCTTAATGAGGTCAAGGATAAGTTGAAGATAAGTTACGATGCATTAAGAGACATGGAAAAAGAAATTTTTCTCGACATCACATGCTTCTTCATAAATGAAAGGAAATCATGGGCAACCTATTTCTGGGATGCTAGCGATCTATCCCCACATATCGCATTGGAAGAACTTATTGATTTGTGTCTAATTAAAATTGTTGATGGTGATTTTATATGGACGCATGATCAGTTGAGAGACCTTGGAAGAGACATCATTTGCCAAGAACATCTCCGAAATCTGACAAAGCGTAGTAGGTTGTGGAATGACAAAGATTCTCTGAAAATAGTAAGGTTGAAAGAGGTAAAGTAAAAGTAGGATTCATACAATATCAACCATCCCATTATTTTAATACTTCCCACTTGAAAGTTTCCTTTTGGCCATTCTAAAGGACAAATTTAATGTTTGCAAGCTCATACTCATTGATGTTTTCTATTGGCAGAGAAAGGATAAAGTTCAAGCACTCAATCTAGTTGAATGTCATTCGAATTCCTTCACCATTGGGAATGCCAAACTTGAGAGGATGCCTAATCTGAAATTCCTCAGGTTAGAGGAGGGGCTTTTGTTGGAGACCTCAACAATCATCATTCAGAGCTCAGATGGTTTTCTTGGGCACTTCCTTTAGATTGTATAGTGGCCAATTTTCACTTGAAAAATCTAGTAGTTTAAGAACTTTCGGACATTTAGAAAAGCAAAATTGGGGTGGATGGAGCCTTTTGAGCGTGTGAATATGTACTTTTGTTCTCTCAACATAGTATTCTCTCTTTGATCCTCTCTAATAATATTTCAACGACTTTTGTAGATAGCAAACAAGTTGAAAGCCTTTTCTCTCTCAAGATGTACAAGATTGAAATGAACTCCAGACTTTTCAAGATGCTTGAGTTTGGAGAGACTATCTCTTGATAATTGCCAAAACTTGCAAGAAGTAGACTTCTCTATTGGGAAGCTAGAATGTCTTACTCTCTTGGACATTTTATGTTGTGAGAATCTTTGGAATTTGCCGGAAGAGATTGGAGGACTAGTGAATCTGAAGCACTTCTATATCAAAAAGGAGCACTTCTATATCAAAAAGTGCTCCAAAATAGAGAAACTTCCATACTCCATCATGAAATTAGCATCATTGTCTGAGTTGAATGTATCATTCTCAAAAACTACAAGTTTTCCTGATTCTATTGGCAATGCGAACCACTTGTCATTCCTTAATCTATCATACATGCCAATCGTGGAACTTCCAATTTCTATTGGAGAGTTTACATAGCTGGAGTTCCTTTCACTCACTAACTGTAAAAGGTTGCAAGAGTTTCCAAAATCAATAGGTAACTTGACATCATTACAAAATTTGGATCTCTCAAGGACAATCATTGTTGAGTTACCTGATTGGATAAAAAATCTCAAGCGATTAAAGGTGATGCGGCTAAGAAGGACTCGGATAAAGAAGTTACTTGCCATTATTGGAATGCTTGAGAGCTTGGACCAGCTCGATGCCGAGGGTTGCGAACAACTTGGAAGCAAACTTCCCACTGAAATAGGTGGACTATCATCTCTAACTATCCTAGACATGTCACGTACCTGTGTTTCTGCAGTACCGACAGCAATCAGTTCCCTGACGCGACTCCAAAGGATGGATCTAATATATTTTAATGAGCTTCAAGAGTTGCTTCCTCTAACTTTGAATTGTCTACATGTTTGATCGACGTCATTGCGATCAGTTCAAGATCTCAATAACCTCACGAATCTAGTGGAATTGGAATTGCATCTATTCAATGGTTGTAGACGATCACTTGCTTAGGCATCAAACCCAATGCAAAGTCTTCAATTGCAATGGGTTAGTTATCTAAGCTAGAGAAGTTGTGGTGGAACCTTTTAGATGTTCCCATGCCCTCAACGGAGTTGCGTTGCCTACCTCAAATTAGAGAACTCACTTTTTCTAGCATGATTAGTTTCAACTGAAAAGTTGTTGGACCACAATTTTCTAGCTTAAAAATTAGTCAAAATTATGTTTTTGTTGCTCTCTAATAAGAGAAATTCAATTCAATGTGCTAGAACAATTGAGAAATTTGCTTGTGATAGATTGTAAGTTTCTCGAGGGATTGCCGAATTATTTCATCAAGCTTGAGGAAGCTCTATAAAATGAGAGTTTTAGGTTGTCCAAAGCTACTTGAAATTCGATTTTGCAGTACGATGGAATTATTGGAAGAACTTAACATTGCAAGGTGCGGTTCCCTATGAGGTTGTATGGTTTATCAAACTCGGAGAAGCTGAAAGACTTTGTGGATCTTCAATTGTCATGGGCTACGAGTTGTTGAGGGCCTTCAAGAATTGGAGCTTTCGGGTTGTTTGGCTATTGTCATGTGCGGACAGTTGGAAACGTTGATTGATGTTTCCAACTCAAAGATACCAAATGAATGCAAGATAGCAGTGTTGGAAATTGAATGCAAGATAGAATGCAAGATAGCAGTACTGAATTGCTTGAAGCTAAGTATTTTAAAGGGACTTACAGGGATTATAGAGAGACGGTTCTTCGCAAGATGAGGAAGACATTCAATGACGAGTGCCTTCCTTCACTTTCTCTGTTAAACATTCTCAACACTTGGCCTTCTTCCATTCAAGAGGGTGTGTTGGCTCTCTTGGCTTGTGTCCTACCTCTCTTCGGCGGAGATAAGTCTAGAGAGAATATTTCTTGTTCTCAAGTGTGTTGGATCAAAATTTTACCTTGAGCAAATTTGATAAAGTCTCGAATATTGCATAACAAAACTGAACTTTACGGTAAAATGAAAATAATAAATGTTTCCTAAAGCCAAACTAACTCAGAATTTGCTTTCAATTATGTGGGAATCCGTAAATGGAGAGATGAATATAAGGTAGAAGATGAGATCTTAAAATATCAATCGAGTGAAACTAGATTTCAATTACAGAGTTTCTGCCTACAAGACTAGTGGCCTTCTAGACGCATTGACGCACTTAGTGGATAGTTTAGAAGGTCAACACCTGAGATGATTAGTAACCCTTTGACATGTCAACCATCCAATGGTAAGTACATAAATTATTTCCTACAGAGGCAATTGACATTATAAAGATCCTTTACATGAACATGAAAATGACCATGTCAATATTTCACCAACCAAAGATAAAAATCGCTCGCTCGCGCGCAAAAGTACAAGCTCAACTGCTAATGGTTGTTCGAATAGATTTCTCTTAAAACAACTACACTTTTCCTTTAAACTTTACGTAAAAAGAGATAAATTTGTAGAAAAAAATAAATGATGCTAACTCAATTCTGGTATATCTTTTTTCACTTTTTTTCCGTTTCCATGACTCACTCAATTCTTTTCTTTTCTTTTTTTCTTTTTCTCGTGTTCGTGGAGCATTTGCAAGTTATTTAGTGTTATTCGTGAGAAAGGTTGACTGATCCGGATAACACAAGGAAACCAGACGAGTGCAACGTACAAGTAGTGGGTTTCCCCCGGTTCCATTTGCCCCCATATATGGCTCTCTCTCTCTCTCTCCTTCCTTCTTCGACATACTTGCCTCATTAATTATAAATATATACATAAATAGATCTGTGTGCTGTACCTAAAATAAGATTCATTGACGAAAGAAAAAACAAACAAACAAACAAACAAAAAAATAGATCTGTGTGCTTCCTAAAATAAGAAAAAAGATCAAAAAATGAAAAGGAAAGCCACGGCAAACATTATTTGTTAAGAATTTTCATGGAAAGTAAAAAGACCTATGCCAAATAAGATGAGCAGTGTGTACATTTAGTGCGAGGACATTGCGGCCTCACCAACATGTTGGTGTAAGAACGTGCATCGCACCTTTAATTGTTAATGGGATGGTAACTCAAGAATGGGCCGTCTAACCCACTTGACATTAATCATTGCAACTACGGGTCAATTGTGTCATGCAAGTGACAATGGACTCTGCAATTGGCACAATTTAATCTTAAGCAATAGTCGATCCTCTCATGCCCGATGGTTGTACCATTATACACTTGCTCGCTCTACTGGCTTTGCCCTACTGTTCACGAATGCTTGTGAAGCAAACGACTGTAATGTTTGGACTTTCGGGCATGATGATTAGATCATATATGCATTTTCTTGTCCTCCAATATTGATAGAAGAGTAACTCGTCTTTTCTTGTTCTAGGAGGATGAAATGGAGAAAGATTCAGAAAATAAAAAAAGGAAAAGGACAGGTAATGTATGCCTTCTCAATACTTAGCATCTCCTTCCAGAAAAAGACATTGTTCCCGGCATTGGAGATCCACGGCAGCAAACATCCGACCACTTTTCTTATTTTTGACGGTGCAGTTTGCATATGGATCTACTCTGCTTTGAGGGTTTGCTGACTGTCCATTCATTGAGGTAAGTCACTCTCTTGTTGAATACCAGATTGCCTGCCACAGGGAAGCATATTTTTGACAACTCAGACAATAGTTTCCGCCGCATATGATAATTTCTTATAGTGTGCACTATGCAAATACAGGACCAGGGCGGCGTTAGTTAATGTCTTGGTACCGGTGGGGCTGGCAGGTGACTAGTTAGCTATTAGTAGCTGTGGTTACTGATTGATAGAAATCGAAAGAAGTAGCTTCATTTGGCAATGAGTTCGCCTGAATCTTTGGGTCAGATGTTTCCATTTTCATTTTTTAGTAGTATTTTTTTTATAGATTTGACTATGAAAGCGACGCAATTCTCCAACTAAATTCGTTAGTCCAGTACTTTATAGTCAGTTTCTGTCACTCTTATCCGTTGGGTGGTCATACAAAGCAAGCTACTGGTTTTATCTTGACCACTTCATCTCATTTCTCACTAGTCTGACATTAAGGGCGCATTTAGTAACGCTTCTATTTCCTGAAACAATTTCTAAACATTTTAAGCCGTTTGGTAACTGTCCAAAATTTCATTTCCCAAAATAGAATTACGTTTAACACCGTCCTCAAAATTTCTACTTCAAATCATTTTTTTTAATTTTTAAATAATTTTATTACTTTTTTACTTCTGTCAGAAAAGTAGAAAGCTTGGGGTTTTGGGAGAATTGTATTGCTTTCTATATTCCTTCAGTATGTAATTATAATCTATTTATAATACAAAATGTCTAAATAACTAAGGAATAAAAATATACACAATATCCCAAAGATAGACATAATATTCCCATAAAATATTCCCTCAATCAGGATCAATTGACATTGGCAATAGTATCTTCAACACTCCCCCTCAAGCTTGGCGGTCTATACACATCGAAGACGCCTAGCTTGTTTAGTAGATACGAATGTTGCCTTTGACAAAGGCCTTGGTAAAAATGTCCGCGGGTTGTTCTGCCGTTCTTATCCCTCTTGTTCTAATCACCCCACTCTAGATCTTGTCTCGGATGAAGTGACAATCAATCTCTATATGCTTTGTCCTTTCGTGGAATACTGGGTTCATTGCAAGCTTAAGTGCAGCATCATTATCACAAAATAGGACAGTGGGCTCTTTTATTTGTACACCAAGGTCTTGAAAAAGGCCTCTTATCCAAACTATCTCACAACTAGTCTTCACCATTGCTCGGTATTCTGCCTCAGCGGATGATAAAGATACGGTTGATTGTTTCTTTGTCTTCCATGAAATTAGAGAATCTCCTAATTTTATACAGAATCCTATGACCGATCTTCTACTCATGGGGCAAGTAGCATAATATGTGTCACAGTATGCTGTCATCTCCATATTGTTGTCTCGAGACAGCAATATTCCCAATCCAGGACACCCTTTCAAGTATTTTATGACCTTCAATGCCGCATTCATGTGAGACTGTTTTGGAGCATACATAAACTAACTAAGAATCTAAACTGCATAAGAAATGTCTGGCCTGGTCATGGTCAAGTAAATAAGCTTCCCAACGAGTCTTTGATAAGCAGAAGGATCTTTAAGCAAAGGATCCTTGTTTATAGGTGACAACCCTTTGTCATATTCGGCTGTTGTTAACTTGATATTCTAATTGATTGGAATAACAGCCGGCCTAGATCCCGACAAACCTGCTTCTGACACGATTTCTAAGACAAATTTCCGTTGGTTAAGACATATGCCTTTATTTGACCGCGCAATTTCTATCCCAAGAAAGTATTTGGGAGATCCCAAATCCTTAATATGAAATGTAGAATGCAGATACTCCTTGAATCTCTTAATGGCAGATGCATCATTTCCCATAATGAGTATATCGTCAACATATATAAGTAACTAGATTGACGACGTACCTTATTTCCATGTGAATAAAGCATAGTCATGCTTAGATTGCTAGAATTTTGTAGTTGTAAGTGCGTTGGTAAACTTGGCATACCATTGACGAGAAGCCTGTTTGAGCCCATATAGGGATTTTCGAAGATGGCGCACGCTCCCCTCCCCCTGTCTGCGAAATCCCGGTGGAATATCCATATAAATCTCTTTTTCAAGATCTCCATGTAGAAAGGCATTGTGAATGTCCATTTGATGAAGAGGCCAGTCACGAATGGCGGCAATAGAAAGAAAGGACCATACGGTGACTTCTTTGGCAACAGGAGAGAAAGTTTCCATATAATCGAATCCTTCCTTCTGGGTGAATCCCTTCGCGACCAATCTGGCCTTGTAAAGTTCAATGGATCCGTCTGCTTTGTATTTGATCTTGTATACCCATTTGCATCCTATGGGTCTACGATGGGGAGGTAGGCGAACAATGTCCCAAGTCTCATGCTCGATGAGAGCTTGTAATTCATCTTTCATAGCTTGTTGCCAACGAGGATCCATGGCGGCTTCATCATAAGATGAAGGTTCCTGTTGTTCAGAAATTCTACTAACACAGCATCTATGTTCAAGAGAGAGATTAGCAAAGCTGACATAGGAGGAAATAGGATATTGTGTACCAAAATTTTTTGAGGAGGAACAAACGTAATCCGCTATCCATGTTGGTGGTCGAACTGTGCGTCTTGATCGCTGAAGATTAGCTGGTTCAGATGGAACATCAACTTGTGAGTTTGTAGAAGTATCATCTGCCAGAATATTGGATTCCGAAGATTCGGGTCCTTCGGGTATACTTGATGAAGGAAGGCTGGAAATTGCATTGTCCCCATCCGAAGCAACATGGGTATCAACATCTGAAGATGCTATAGGAGACATTACTTGTGGAAGCATCATCATTGGTGCATGTGGAGGATCGTCTTCATGCAAAAAAGGACGAGAAGACGTCAGGGGATCGTCATGTTGATACGAGGGTAGCCTATCCTTGAAGGGGAAAACATCTTCATGAAAGATGACATCTCTGCTGACGAAGAATCTTCCGATAGATGGATCAAGAACCAAATATCCTTTTTGAAGGGTAGGATATCCCATAAATATGCAAGGGCATGGGGACCTAATTTGTCCTGAGGGCCCGTGGTAGATACATAGCATAAACACCCAAAAACACGAAGATGATGAATGTCGGGAAGTTTTCCAAACAATGACTCGAATGGAGTCTTCCCACTCAAAACTCGAGATGGCATTTGATTGATTAGGTATGGCGTTGTGACCACGCAGTCTCCCCAAAACATTTCAGGAATTGAGGCTTGATACTTAAGGGCTAGAGCAACTTCTAACAAGTGACGGTGTTTCCTTTCTACAATCCCATTTTGTTGAGGAGTATAGACACAGGAGCTCTCGTGAAGAATGCCATTGGAAATGAACAATGAAGAACATTCATGATTAAATAATTCTTGTGCATTGTCAGTACGAACCCGTTGTACAGATTTGTTAAACTGATTTTTGATTAGGACAATAAAATTTTTGAGATGTGAAAGAACTTGGGCTTTGGACTGCATAAGAAAAATTCAAGTTGCTTGAGTATGATCATCCACAATGGTGAGAAGAAGCGTGACCCATCACGATGAGGGGTGTGATATGGGCCCCAAATGTCCATGTGTAATAGTGAGAAAGCTCTAGCAGCACGTGATGTACTTTGTGGAAAAGACATTCTGGACTGTTTAGCTAATGGGCATGTAGGACACTTGGGATGAGGAAAAGCAGCTCTATGGCCTAGACGTTGATGAGATAAAGAGACATTTTTATTATGATTGGCATTACATAAGATGCTCTTATTGAAGGAAAAATTCTTTGGAAATGTTGTCCAGAAATAAAGTCCCTCGAAATTCCTACCCAAGCCCATCAGTGTCCCAATCAAAGGGGCCTGAAAGAGACAAATGTCAGAATCAAAAGTGACCTGACAGAGGTTGTCTTGACAAATCTTAGATACGGAAATGAGATTGAACTGAAAATTTGGAATGAAAAGGACATTTTTTAGTGTGATGGAAGGACTCAGCTCAACATCCCCAATTTTATCTACTGAAATATCACTGCCATTTGGGAGACGAACGGAGGTATGAGTTGAGGATTTGTCTAATTTAGAAAATAAACGTTCATCACAGACTATATAGTCACTGGCACTTGAATCAATAATCCATGCGTTGCTCGAAATATTACTCATCAAACAATAAGAAATAGCTGCATAGCTAGGCATCTTTTCTTGAATTCCCATCTGACTTAAGGTCCTCATGATTTGTTGGAGCTGATCATTGCTTATGGGTTGATTCACCTTAGCATTTGCTGCTACAGAAAATTCTCGTTCTTTCTTCTCCCCTAGTCTTCCATGCAATTTCCAACAAGTCTCTTTGGTATGATAAGGTTTTTTGCAATAATCACAAAATTTACCTTTCCATTTGTTTGAATTATTTCTGTTCGAGGATGTGCCCGAATTTTGGCGGTTGGATCGCTTTAAAACGGACGCTGATGGACCGTTAGATCGCGGCGCTGCAAGGGCGAAAGGTGAGCCATCCGATCGTGCGAGGAGCCTCCACCGTCAGATCCGAAGATCGGATCTCGACCGTTCTTCCCTCGCAAGTTGCCCGAACCGTCCGATCTCCCGAAATAATCCTGGCCGTCCATTTGAGGTAAATAAAAGACCTCTTCTTCTTCCTCCCGTAACCCTAGCATCCCCGTTTTCTTCGACAAACCTCCATGGCCGAATCTTGAAGACACCAGTCGGTGCTCCAACGAGGCCTTGGCCGCGAGCACGACACGGTCGCCTGTCTTCGTATACTCAGACGACGCCAGCCTCTGGGATTCTTCTTGAACCGCAAGCTGGTATATGTGGCCGAGCGGGGGAACCACATCCATGGCCAAGATCTGGCTACGAAACGATAAGTAGGTCTCATTCAACACAAGCAGGAATCTTGTAACCTTCTCCCAATCTTTCATGGCCCGGTATTGAGCCAAGGTCGCCTCGAGTCCATCTAATTTCTCCTCCGTCATTTCGATTTCGCTCCATAGGGCAGAGAGTTTATTGTAGATGGCCGAGATTGACAAATTTCCCTGCTTGAGATCTGATAAAGCTTGTGTTAGTGTGAAAATTTTTGCTCTATCTAGCTTACCATACATCTCCCGTAAATTTTGCCAAAATTTTTTGGCATCCTCGGTCGGTGGTACCCAACGGTGACTTCTACCGTGAGGCAATTACCTATCCAGGTCCAAACAAGCTGGTTGCACTTCCGCCATTGTCGCCAAGTCGCTCGTCGGATGGTATCGGGACGGTGCCATCCCAAAAACCGTCTTTGTCCTTGGTCACGAGCGCTCGCCGGAGCTCGTGAGACCACAGGGAGTAATTCTCCGGTCCTGACAGCTGCTGGGAGATCAGGCGTAGCTCCGATCCGTCGGCGGTGGTGGTGTATAGCGGTCTCCAGGTTCCGGCCAGCCACCAACTCCGACAAAAGGAAAGAATCAAGGTCCGTAGGTTGGGTAGGGATTGCTCGCCCCATATCCAGGACCCGAACCACTGTGACCCGGGAAAGTCCAGCTCGCCCCGTATCCAAAACCCGCTCCAGGTATGTGCGATGGGCTTTCTTCCGGCCCACCAATTCCTCCAGGCACGATTTGAGGTGAGTTCTGAGTTGGGCCTCCTTGATTTGGCTAAATTGGTATAGGTACCCATTGAATGTATGGGCCTGCAAAGGGATTTCTAGGATTAAATCCTGTGTTGGGCTGCACGAGGCCCGTTTGACTTTCTAATGGATTCGTCTCGTTGTTATGCGGGGACGACATGTCTCCTCTTGGATTGTTGAGAGACTGTGGATTTCCCTCAAAAACACCAGAAGTTGAATCCTCAATCTTCGACATGGTTCCTCCCTAAAAAAGAAGAGAAAAAAAGGCGTTGCGGAAGGTAGGCCAAGGCGGGAGGCTCTGATACCATGTCAGAAAAGTAGAAAGCTTGGGGTTTGGGAGAATTGTATTGCTTTCTATATTCCTTCAGTATGTAATTACAATCTATTTTAATACAAAGTGTCTAAATAACTAAGGAATAAAAATATACACAATATCCCAAAGATATACATAATATTCTCATAAAATATTCCCTCAATCAAGATCAATCAGCATTGGCAACAGTACCTTCAACAACTTCTTTTTTTCTTCTTTTCTTTTTTTCCTTTCTTTCTCTTCTTCTTCTTCTTCTTCTTCTTCTTCTTCTTCAAGGTTGCCGGTTGCCGGCCTTGGGATGACTAGTGACCAGCCAAACGAGGGCCGGCGACCTCACCGAAGCGTCACTGGCCCTCGGCGAGGCCGTGCCTCATCGACTGAGCCTCACCTGCCGCTAGGCAAGGCTCAGCCTTGCCACTAGGCAAGGCTTGGCCAAGCCATGGCTGGGCAAGTGGCCTCACCTAGATCTGGCGAGGTTGAGCCCTGCCAGCATTAAGCTCGCCTAGCCGCCGGCGGGGCTCGACTTTGCTTGGCCACCGCGAGGTTGGTCTCGCCTTGGCTAGGTGATGCCAACCTTGTGGTGGCCTGGTGAGGTCAAGCCTCACCGGCGGCTAGGTGAGCTCGGACTCACCAGATCTGGGTGAGGTCGAGCCTCACCGGTGGTCGGGGGAGGCCCAGGCGAGGTCCGTCGAGCCTTGCTGGTGGCTGGGTGAGCCTCCAACGAGCTCGTCGGACCTCACCCTAGCCTAGCGAGCCTCCAACGAGCTCGCCAAACCTCACCCAACTGGTCGCTGGCAACTGGCAACGATGGGCGGCGGATGGCGGTGGACGGCAACAGCGGCGGCAACGGCAGTTGAAGAAGAAGAAAGAGAGAAGAAGAACAAGAAAAAAGAAAAGAAAAGAGAGAAAATAGGTTGGTTGATTCTAGAATTGTTCCCGGGAATAAAGAATCAACTTTTTTTTACTTCTCAATTCTATTTTAAATCTACTTCCAAGAACAAAAAAAAAATAGAAATTTGTTCTCGAGAACAAAAATTTTACTAAACAGATTTCTGTTTCAAATCTTCTCTTGGGAACAAAAGAACAAATAATCACTGTTTGGCAAATTTGCCAAACAGACCCTAAGCATCCACTTGATTTAATGCAGTGTGTTGTGCATTCAACTAGAAGCTGCGTTTGCAGGTGCACCCAGTGTATCTTTGGATGTTTGCAAACATGTTCTGATCGTGAGACTTGCATAACATTGGACCGGAGGGTCTTTCAAGGAAAGAGGTTTCTGAACCATCACGCCAAGTCACCCATATGTCGATCACAATGCAGCAGGGCTATGATTGAAGCTACACTCATCAAGTTTGGTAAACCATTGTAATCTGATTCTTTTACTGGTTGGTTTAAACTTGCAAGAAAACTTTCAAAGAGTCTTCTTGGCTGAATACGATAGACAATCACCAGAAAGGAGCAAGTTTCTCAAAACAAGAAACGATCACTAGATAATGGGTGATATGTTTGTGAATGCGCTGACACCTCGATCTATATAAGTTTACCCGATGCCGAAAGTATTGAGTTTAAAAAGTCTTCGTTTCAAGTTCTTTCACTAGATGTTGTGTCCTGTTGCATAATTTGGCATGTTAAGGACATGTTAAGAAGAGTGGATCAGTATGATAAGAGTCTATTTAGTAGGAATAAGCTTTGTTGATGCACGAACCGGGCGGATACTCAACATGATGGTAATTGACCCAAATGCTTTGAACGATTTGCACTGCCAAAGAATTAAGTGGTCGAACGTTTGTCCGCCGGGAATCTCCGATGCCCAAGTCAATGTAATTTGTCCTGAAAGAGAGGCTAGAGATGGAGCATGCATTGCCAAAGGAAATTTGCATTTTGTGGAGTGAGATCATGGGATTACTGTTAGTGGGCTTATTGACAAGTTAGTATTAGATTTTTTTCTTACCTATGGGGCCCAATAAATCTTACATTCGTCAAGCTTGGCCCAACCAATGCGATGAATCTGGCAAAATCCTCTTCTACTTCTAATACGCTTCCAAATTAAGCCAAACAAAGTCGAATTCCAGCGGATGAAGGGAAAGATCATGAAGAGAAATGTCTTTCCTAAGGTGGCATGTTCTCATGAAGTGTAATGCTATTTGTACTAAGAGAACTTATTGGAATTCTCTTACTAAATGATGTGATGATTTCATTTTGGAAGCTTAAATAAGCTAAACCATTTATAACACGGGCCCCACTTGTTTAAACACCTAAATCCTGCGATGTCACTTTAATAAAAGATATATTAGTGGGATTTCTTTAGTGCAAATAGCATTTCTCTTCTCAAGATGCATGCAAGTCATGGTGAAAAAATAACATCTGATAAGAAGAGGCGCAGACTTTCATTTATCCATTTTTGTTCTTCTAGTCCAACTTCCTATATTTAGACTATTTCTCCAAATTTTGCGAAAAATTTTCAGTTCTTCAAATCTTACATTGAAGAGAAGGAAATATTCAAGAGAAGTGACAGCATATGAGTGGAAGAAACATATCCAATATGTTTTGCAGTGCGTAACGAAGCATATGATATTATTCAAGAATGTTAAAAACACCTCCTATATTAAGTTGATGTTGACAAACCCTCTTATTTTTTGTTATTAATTGATAAATGCAGATGTTTTTATTTCAGGTAACGCTGATATAAGAAATTTCTATCACTATTATTGAGTTCTGAAGTACTAATTAGAAAGACTCGTAAAGCCTAAAAGAACATCAATAGAGGGTGAAAATGTCAAAGGAATGGAAAGTTCATGGAAACTTAAAAGTATCATAAGATGAGTAGTTCTATGGAACCTTAAACAAACGTACTGAGGAAAATTAAATGGAAAGGCGTATGTAAGTCAACTACCAATAGGAAGCTTGGATAAACTCGTGAATTGCTAATATAAGCAGCTCTTTATATGACCTAAGATGAGCGTGCATGTTACATGACTACACGTTCTGATTTGAAGACCCAAATACTCCTTTCATTACCAATCAAAGTCTCAAGGGATGTTGACAACAAGCCCCGGGCCTAGAATTCCATAAGACATACACGAGGGAGAATCCAATCAATCCTCAATCACTTTGCTGAAAAGGAGTATTTCCTAATATAGGCAACTCTATTCGCGAAAGTTACACCATTGTTAAGAATATTTGATTGTATGAGCAATTAGATCTCCAAGTAATTGTGATGTTTATCTTCAGCAGTTAAATTGATTCTCTTAAAAATTATCCAACGGCTAGCTTGTATGCTAAAGACTAGATCAACGTGTGTTGGAGAAGACATGAATTATGAGAACAGCTACGAACTCAGAAAGCTTGACTCTTTGATACAATTATATTTGTTGAGTTATTGAGTGTGAAGTTCATTTACTAAGAGTGCTTGTCAATGACGATAATCTATCTTGAGAAGTGTGCAAGTGTTGTAGTAGCGCTAGGCTTTTGATAATGTGATCTACCTAGCTTTGGCTAGAAGCAGCACAGGCTACGTTGGTGGCTGTTAATCTAAGAGAGTTAATGTAAAATTAATCTAAGTTGAACCATTATAAAATTTGCGTACAACATCTTCTATCCCTATCTACTTATTTCATATTTATTTGATAAAAGTATACTGCACTAGATATTATTAGCTTACTCTTGCATATTTTAAATTGGTTGTGCACCTATCAAACTTGTTTTTGATAATTCCACAAAATTACATCAAGATTTGATTATCAACCTCTTTACTTCCATAAGGTTGCATACTTACCATAACAAAGAAAAGTGACAGCTTATGAGTTGTAGGTCTATTTTAAAGACAAGCAGTCTAGGGTTCAACTAAATCTTGACATTCTTTATACATGATCTTGTTGAGTTATATGCAATTATACCAAAGAAACAAAATTCACTCCATCTTAAGAGCACAATAGAGCAACTCAAAATAGGAATTAATTCAAAAAAAAAAATTACCTTTCATTCTTGTGTTGTTTCACTTTTTCTAATCAAGTCCTGATACTTTTAATTGTTCTAATCAAATCCTTCCACTAGTCAAATAGTCTAATTAAGACGTTCCCTTCTAAATTTGGCCAAATCTACCCGAAGTTATTGTCTGACAATGCAACATGGACAACGATTTGCCAACATGGATGCCACCGTGGACTTTCTTTTTCCCACGGTAGAATCCATGTGGCCATCAACATTGGCAAAATGCTGCCTACATCACACCCTGACATTGTCCGATAGACATGTCAGATGGATTTGACCAGATTGAGTGTGGAAGGAAATTGATTGGATAATTTACATGTAATAAGACTTGATTAGAGAAATTATAACTATATAGAGTTGATCAGAAAATTGTGAAAGCACACAACTGAAAAGTAAAATTTTCCCCTAATTTGAGCGTCATTAGAAAACGCTTCCGACCACATATACTTATGGGGGAGTCCATCTGAAAATGAAGACGAAAACGAAAAGATCATTCCCAGCCCCAAGAATACAATCCCAACACGACCAAGACTACGTGCCATCCACGTCCCATTTGGGGCATTGCTCCTTCCCCTCCATTGTACTGCAGATTCTCTGACAGATGACAAGGAAAGGATGAATTCCAATGGAAATTGAAATAACCCCGTGGTTGTTTTGTGCTTTGTCTGAAAGTAAATTTGTAAGAAGGAAGCACGACCACCACACCTCAAAACCCCATGCATCGTAAGGAAAGATAAAAGCTCCATTGGGAGCCATTCATTCTCTGGAGGAGATCAGAGCCCAATCGAGTGACCATTGAAAATCCAAAGCCCTCATCATCAACTTTTTACCACACACACACACGAACACATGTGAACAAAGTCCAATTAATGCTGCAGAATTGTCCGGTTCGACGGAAGAATTCGCTGATCGATTCATGGTAATGATGCTGCACGAAACGTGGTTGCTTTCTGGAATTGTTCTTTGTTGTTGTGGTGGATCTTTGCTCTCCCCTTCTCCCTTTTGGCTTCGTACTGGTAATGGTTGGTCAGAATTTATTTTTTACCTCGGTAGGGGTGATTTTAGATTCTTTATGGGTAATTGACTGAGTGTTAAAATATAGAGAGAATTATTTAGAGTAGTACGCGGTGTACGGAGATTCGTGACCATTGAGAGTCCACTCATATTTTAGCAGAACCAGGGGATGAGATGTAATTTTCCAACACTTATAGCTGGATAAATACATTCAAGTTGGACACTCTAAAATAGTAAAGATTTGTCCGAAATATGCAATCGGGTACTTCTATTAGCTCCTCCATTTAGAGCCATATAACAATCCCAATGCAACATTTAATATTCTCGAGGATACTCGATGGTAGGCACCATTCAGCAAAATTAGCTAAAACCTTAGAAAAGGAAAAAGTAAAATTGGAGAGAGAGGGGGGGAAAGGGATGGTGCCGCAGCACCTCTGTGGACAGCAAGGGAGACCAACCGTCTTGCGGCCACTCGCACGAGGACCATGGGCCCTGCCGTGAGGGCGAGGCGCCCTTGCTCGTGGTGGTGCCACCATGCGCCGCCATCTTAGTTGGCCATAACGACCGCCATGTGAGGATCAATTGACCCTCATCAACCAACACTTGCTAGGTGATAGGGAGCGGAAACAGGCCCTCGCTCATGGTGAGGCATAAGCTTAAATCGTTGGCCATGAAAAGTTTGGCTGCTCTCGTGGAGACCCAGCGAAAGGGTTGCTAGCTACGTTTCTGCTCTTCTAGTTGTTAGCTTACGGAACCACATTAGAGCGTTATGAAAACTGAGAGTCATGAAAAAATAAGCCACATTCATTTTTCCCATCACTCAAAATAAACGAAGAAAGCATTTGATTGTGTTTTAAAATAAATATTTTATTTGGTTGCACCTTTTGAAAAATTTGAAGATTTGACAGCACTTTTGCAAACTTTAAAAGATACAACACATTGATAATGCCTTTTTACAAGAAGAATGTTCCATCACTATTTTTTTTTGGTGAATGATAATTGTATTAAGCTTAACCAAAATGTACAAGCAAACGGCACCAAAACTTACACTCAAGATGAATAAGGCATAATGAGTGGAAGGGTGCCGAAAGAAGAAAAAACCAAAGCCAATCAGGCAGTGAAACTACACGGGACAGTTAACCCAACAATGGCCACATTCAAAGAAGGACCAAACAAAAAGGCAACCAACCCGCCAAACAGTGGCAAAACAAGACGAAAAGGTAAAGACGGACACGCCAAAACACAAGTAGCAAGAGACGAGTCCCGGCCAGCACTAGGTGCATCCAGCAAAAAACCGACCAACAAAACTATGGCGCGACCTGATCAGAGCAGAAGATGCACAAGTTGAAGCCCCAGCAACGTTGAAGTCTCCTGTTACGCGGATTGTCCTCAACGTCATTGAAAGTTAACGCCATATCCTTCACCACCTTAAGGAGGTGGTTTTTCACCGCCGGGACATTTAGTGTATGATTCCTAAATAGAATCTCATTCATGTATTTCCATATAAGGTGGCAAAGAGCTCCAAAGGAAAATCGCACAATGAAATGATAGAAGTCCTTACCATGAAGGAATTTCAAAGCCCAGCTAAGGTTGTCTGTCCAAAAACTATTGTACTAACGGAGGTTGCATCTAGCAGCCCAAAAGAAGGCCAAGCTGGCTGTAACGGTGCACCCAAAGAACAAATGATCAATAGAATCTGGCGTCAATTTGCAAAAGGCACAGACAGCCTCCCCAATCCTACCATGGGATAGAAGTAAGGTCTGAGTAGGGAGACGATTCTTGGTGATAAGCCAGAGATTGAATTGATATCTTGGGGAAATAGTATTGTTCCAGACAAGGAAGCCCATTTGACCCGAGGCTTCTTCTTCCTAATAATATTCCATGCAGAAGCAATGAGAAAAAACCAAAAGCATGTTCCATCACTATTGCTTCTTCTTTTTTTGTTGAACCATCACTATTACTTGAAATTGAGACTATTTGCATAAGATTTTGAGAAAAAAGGTAGTTAACAGTGTATATGCATCCAAAGATGATGAGCTTGGTCTTACTCAATGTTTTCAAGTGTTCACAATCGGATAAATTTCATGGTTGGTCGCTTAACTTGGGTGACATTGCAATTGGGCCAATAATTTATTTCAATCACTTGATGCAGTGAACTTTTTGACCATTTGCAATTGACAAATGATTGAGTGATGCTCTTTAATCTACTATGAGAATAACAAGATTACAAAAAATCAAATAAGAAATAATTATAAATTGTTATGAGATCTACTCCTTCAAGAATTTTTGACTCAACATATTATTGTTCTCACGGTAACCTAAAGACTATTATACTAAATAAGCCCTTTGCAATTCATGCACTTTGGCCCGAATTTGGTGAAATGATAGCATGGTGGACACGTGGCGTGCACATAGTGGGAGCCATGTCACCCTAACAAAATCAAAATAAGTTAAAATACAAAAGTAAATAAAAAGAGGGCAGAGGGCATCTAGTCACACGAGATAATTGTTAAGAAGTATTTGAACATTTTTAACTTTTATGTGGTATTGTCAACTCTCTCTTTTTGGGGGAGAGGGGGGAGGGAGGGAGGGGGAGCGAGAGAGAGAGAGAGAGAGAGGAGAAGGCAGGGGACATGTGGTCTCAAAGATGGTGTCTTTGTACGCATCCGTGACTAGGGGTGAACTGGTGTTTATCATTGAGAAGTGGTGGTGGATGGATTTTTGTTGGGTTGTGCATTCATAAGATTCTGCACTCTCTCTCTCTCTCTCTCTCTCTCTCTCTCTCTCTCTCTCTCTCTCTAATCTGATCAGCTGGTGATACATATGAAAGATCACTTTCTTCCTCCACATGGTTGCCTTGCTGTATTGTTCCCTACCCATCTCTCTTATTTCTTCTTCATCTCTTGCCCTTGAACACACGTTGCTCTTCCTCTTAATTTGACCTAGTTTAAACAGACAGTTAAAAAGAGGACAAACGGACAGAACAAATTGGAGATATAGTAGATATTCATCGCTTTCCAATAAATTAGCGAGTCTGCACCAAAAAACACAAAAGCCGCCAGAAGCGTTTATTATAATTAATGTTTGCAAAGATCTGCATTACTTGGCACTTCAATAGTGGGCTTTTTGGACTGAAGTTTTGTGAACATGATAAAAGCAGATTATATTCCGATTAAGTGAGATCCGACATTCGCCGAGATCTGCCGAAGATTTCTTATTAAGGTTGATGCATGTTTTACTAGTTAGCATTACTATGAACCTGATTGAACATCATGTTAAAGTTCGGACCTTGTTGGGTTACTATCTTAATAAAAAAGCTGCAGTGACTTAATTATAGGGTGTGTTTATTTCCTGAAAAATAAATGATTTAAAGAACATTTTCCTAAATATATAAACATATATTGTTATTGATGGTGAACACATTTTTCATCAACTAATTGTCTTAAGCGAAACATGCTATTACTTTTAGAAATATCTTTTCTAAATCATTCATTTTCCACGAAACAAACAGAGCCATTTTGTCCACTCCTATGTTAGATTGATTGGCATTGATTCATTCTTTCATTTACATGTAGCTAGCTTTTTACATAAGCCTAATTTTTAAGAGCGGTAAGACATAATATACATAAGCATGTCATTCTGCAGGAGCCATCGATTATGCATTAGTGACATTGCCCTAACCTAACCTATAGCTTGAAATATAGCAATTCCATCCTACCGGGAGTAACCGAAATCACAGTTTATCTTGAAGTTTCGAATAACAAAAAAGACCAAAAAATAAAACATAATTATTGGCTTAATATTCCTCAATGACCTATCACGAGTATCACATGAGCATCCTAAGAGAGTTTCATCATACAAAAGCTAATACGTAATCTTCGTACCAAGTAGATCTGTCGGACGAACACGATGGTGGGAATTCCATGCAATATAAAATAACTGGATCGAGAACAAAATAATGCCATCGACATGTACAATTGTCGATCTCATGGGTCGCATAAATTATTTTTCAACGTCATCATTATTTGGGGGGAATAATATTGATAATATAAACAAATCCCATATCTCTCAACACGTGAACACGCTTCTCCAAATTTCTAAATCGCCAGCTCTAAGCTGGCCCCTTTACATGCAATTGCGATTTGTAGCACCAGAATGCTCAAGCATGGAGCCCTACGCAGATTTCCGTCTCCGTTACCAACGCATGAATGAAGTCACACCGGTTAGGTTTGCACAACATCTATGTCTGCGAGAGATATATCTTCCAGCAAGAAGAAGTCGCTTTTCGCAATTCTTGGGACTAGACATTGCAGGAATTGGACTAAATACCTTATTCTATCTGTCAATCATTTTCGTGGAGAAAGATTCTGGTGGGAAGCTGTAAATGGTAGAACATGAAAGAAAGGGTAATAATACACATTCTTCAGTGTGTTATAAACTTCATATACAAGTTAGGGTTTGTGCATGTGAAGTGCATGTGAAGTGGGATAGATGATAGATTTCAGGGAAAGAATATTAAAGAGCTCTTGTTTCTTCTTCCATGTTAGATCTGATATATATTCCCTTTGAAATCGGTGTTGGCTATAGACTAAATTAAAAGAGGTAATTACCTTCAAAGGAATGAGATACTTAACATATGCTACTCATTTTAGGATTGATTGATCAAAGAAGGCAATCGGGGTTGCATTAACTAACTTTCCGGAGTATTAATGTTAGCATCATGAGAACTGGTATTGTTTAGTTAAAAAAAAAAATAATAAGCCAGTTGTATCGGTCAACTATTAATTTTCTTTCTTTAAGAGCTGTAAGTAACATAACCTGTTGATTACATCTTAGTGTCTTTTTTTAGGCTACTATGTGGTAAATAGTAAATACTTTCATAAGTATCATTATGTCAAATGATTTCATTTTTTTTCTAGAGAAGTGTGCTTTATTAACTATACCGGTATAGTGAAAAGAAGATAAGACCAAAATATATATGAAGGGTGTAGCGTATACAAATGAGAGAGTATCTTTTTCATTTTTTGCTCCGCTTGCTTGTATGCCTAGCATGGCAAAGCATTCTTATGAGGCTCCTTTTAGAAAGGTAGTACATTGTTATATGAACCTTTATTACTCTACTCTTCTCACTGTTTATAAGCACATTTATTTTTATATAAAAATGAATTTTTAGCATAAATTGAGTAGCAGATTTGAAATTAGGGATGACAATGAGGCAGAGCCAGGGTCAAAATGTGTCTCTCACCTCGTCTCATGACTAATTGCAATCCTCTACTACAATCCTAAAATATATTCTTTAGGTTTAGCATGACAGTGTGTATTTCTATCGTCGACGGATCGAATTGTCGTCTCCATGACAAGGTTCAACTCCAAGAGCTCCTCATGCACATTCACTTATTCCGTCATAATTTATTTGGATGACATGATCTTTTGAAAATTTGTTACTAATTTGATATATATATATATATATATATATATATATATATATATAGGAGGGGATATATGGTAACTTAGTTTAGCTGTTCAATGTAAGTTCAATTATTTTTTGTGTTTGCCATATTAAAGAAAGTACATACACTTGAACAATGACAATAAGTTTAAATTATTAAATAGAATGTACATGCACATTGCATTAAGATATGTGAATTCGTAGTTGATTATTGTTGATACATAACAAATTTCTAACCTTTAAACATATTCTGGGCATTTCGTGCGAATAAAAATGGAAACAGCATTATATATCTGCCTAAATAATCATCAAATATTATCAGTTTTGAGAATATAAATGATCCGTTGTAATTGGTCAAGATGGGCGCTGTGCTTCAAGGACACCTAAAACTTTCTCACAAGCCGATCATGTAAATCAAACAAATCGCCTCAAGGAGTAAAGTGCGACTGCTCGTGCTGCGTCAATCCCACCCATATGACGCAAGTTCAAATCCTCCGGCTTGCATTGCACCTTGGAGTAATCTCGGGCTAAAGGTGAGGCCCTCCTAGCACCTCGTGAGGAGTTATCTACCGCAACCGGTGCGAGTTAGGAAGGTGCGAGTTTGCTCCCGATCTTAAAAAAATCATTATTAAAAGAAAATAAAATCCAAATTCATTATTCAAAGAAAATAAAATCCATATCCACTTGAATGGTCCCAGGGAGACCTATGGCAGGTACTTCTCCCCTGCTTCCATTTTAGCATATGTAAAGCAAAGGAAATAAACAGATCGCAGAGCAAGAGATTAAGGGTATCAACGAGATAATACAAATTGGATTGTGTGAAGATTAAACACGTGAACATGAATAGTCACCACTCGAAATGTACTATCTACGGTTCAAGTATTATACCACCGGAGTAAAATCACTTGTCGCTCGCCAAGTTACACAGGATTAAAAATGATGATTAAGAAATTTCCAATGGATTCTTGCACTTTAAAGGTGGTTTTGCCAACTAGCAAATTTTGGCAGCTGCCTCTTGAGCCTGCCCAAAGTTCACGTGATGTGCCTCTCGAAGAATTTTGTTCTCTTCTACTCCTCTCCTCCCTCTTCCTATATATCACTGCTCTCCACTAATAGGATTGATTCATCACCCTCCACAAGCCCTCTCACTCTCTCTTTGAAGCAGCCATGGATTCCTCCAAGATCCATGCCCTCTCCCTCATCCTCATGCTCTGCCTCTCCTCGGCCGCCCCCATCCTCGGCTGCGGCTCGTGCGGCAAGCCCGACCCGAAGCCTAAGAAGCCTGGCCACAAGCACCACCCCAAGAGGCCCATTGTTGTTGTCCCGCCCATCGTCAAGCCGCCCGTCACATTGCCACCCATCGTCAAGCCACCCGTGACCCTCCCACCTGTGACCCTCCCACCAATCGTCAAGCCGCCAGTCACATTGCCGCCAGTCACATTGCCGCCGATCGTCAAGCCGCCCATCACCCTCCCACCTCTGCCCCTCCCACCGGTCGTCAAGCCGCCCATCACCCTCCCACCTCTGCCCCTCCCACCGGTCGTCAAGCCGCCCATCACCCTACCGCCTGTGACCATACCCCCCATCACCGTGCCCCCTGTCACCGTCCCTCCCGTCACTGTTCCCCCAGTCCTCAAGCCCCCAGCTGGCAAACCCTGCCCGCCCCCGCCAGCAACGTGCCCAATCGACACGCTCAAGTTGGGGGCTTGTGTGGACTTGCTAGGAGGATTGGTGCACATAGGGCTTGGCGACCCGGTGGTGAATCAGTGTTGCCCGGTGCTTCAAGGGCTTGTCGAGCTTGAAGCGGCGGTGTGCTTGTGTACCACCCTCAAGCTCAAGCTCTTGAACCTCAACATTTATGTCCCACTCGCTCTTCAGCTTCTTGTCACTTGTGGCAAGACTCCTCCTCCTGGTTACACTTGCTCTCTCTAGATCAAAGTTAAGTGTTTAACCCACGTTATATCTCAAAAACCCTAAGAAACTTTTGTTTCCTCTGTGCTTTAAGTAAACTAGTGATGATGCAGTGTGTCTTAAATATCGGTTCATCATGCTAACCTTGGCAATAGAGAGACCACGTACATCCCGCTAATAATATATAGAATGTGTTTATGTTAATACTGTTTCAGCTTTACCGAGAGATTCGTCTACAGACAACACGACATTCTCTTGATAAAGGAGAACACCAGTGAACCCAGAAAAAAAAAGGTGGAGTGAGAAATGTTCCTAGAAAAGGTTGCATAAGTTGTTAGCTGGTCACAATGTCAAAAAGTAGAAAAACAAAAAACAAAAACACAATTTTCACAACCACTAGCACGTTTCCTACATCAAGCGAAACAAAAATTGGTCATAATGCACACATTCTAGTGTGGTGGGGAAAATAAGGGTACGAACTTTATGATTAAATTGTCATTTCCCGGAGAGAAAATGACTCACATTTTGCTCTCTTTTTTTCACCCTGCGAAAATGTCTCTCTCCAATAATGGACTCTGATTGGGGGGACAGAAACCTCAAAGTGCATGTGAGAAATGGTCACGCGATTCTTACAATCTACCCTTCTCTCTCGTGTGAAAAATCTTCTTCATACGCACAACATACTGGGTTTAAATGCTCATTGGCCTAAACTACTGTTTTCTCATTAAATTTCTCAAGTTTTTTTGTGCTTTTTGCAGGTTGCTTAGATTGCGGGACATGCGGGTGAATTCGACATGAGAGGATGTCGAACAAATCTCTCTCTCTCTCTCTCTCTCTCTCTCTCTCTCTCTCTTCCCCCCTTTTCTTGATTAATCATTGATGGATGTTTGGATTGTAATCTTGAGGCATTTGTTCTTAAATGATTGTTGGGTGTGTTTCTTTTTCCTAGTGGACTGATTGAAGCAACCAAGATTCGATGTCGGACAAATCTCTCTCTCCCTCCCCTTCTTGATTGGTCATTGATGGATGTTTGGGTTGTAATCTTCAGGCATTTGTTCTTAAATGATTGTTGGGTGTGTTTCTTATTCCTAGTGGACTGATTGAAGCAAGCAAGATTCGAATCAGCTCTTTTGTTTATCAATTTCATTGTTGTCTTGATTCTTGGCCAACTATCATATCAATTGTACGTTGCTGGGTCTAAGATTCTTGCAGCTTTTAGATTTATCATCAACTCGCATCAGCAAAACAAAGGTCAAGGATAGATTTAGTAATGCTAAGAATATACCCTCCAATTTTCAAGGGATATAGCGAATTTCAAGTGAACAATAAAATAAATCACTCATACCTAACACGCAATGAGAATCTATATCCTGGCCTTATAAATTAACTTCCTAAACCAATTAAATAGAGAAACTTACTTAGAATTAGTGGAAACTATCATCTTTGCAGTCCACGTACATCGTTATACAACTAATTGTTATTCATTTTCATCAACATTCTCGCTTAGGCAGCTTGAGGGAGAAGTCATGGTATGGCAAACATATGTGAAATTCTATTATGCAGCCCAGCATGACGAATTAGGTCAATCTTGCAGCATAATTATTGCCAAGTATATGTATTGCCTAGCATAGCACAATAACCGACATGTGGAACATTTCTTAAATGTGAAGCTTAAGAGAATTCGTTCATTCATTACCTTACATGGAATCTCACTCAGCTAACGTCACAAGAAGCTTTCAATATGTCAATATGGAATGACTTCCCTAACATATTCCTCTCAATGCATGCTTTCGGGAAGGAAGTTCTTGATGACTTTAATTTAGCTGTGCTATATATTGAAATTATTGACTAATCGAATATGGTTATCGTACTCAAGATTGAAATCAAAGAGTATTAATCTATATATTGAACCACTCAATACAAAAGGCCACTTGAATTGTTCCGTATGACTTGTTAAATCACAATTTTTCTATTCTCCTTTTGTGAGAGAGAGAGACGGGGATGCTTTAGTAGCTGTCAACTTTTAAAAAGAAACAAAAGCTATTTCTACATCGATGAAAACTTTTTTGGCGAAAGAGACTCCAATTGCTCTTCTTTTGGCATCTATCTCAACGTACGTCCTACGTTATACCTGACTATCTACTAATTATAGGAGATGTGAAAATGGTGTAACAAACAAAAGGATACATAAGATAGAATGGCCATATTTTTAGTTAAAATCACATGTGAATGATGTCCATGTTTATGTCACCAATCAGATATTCAACTAGGAAAAATTTCCACCAACCAAAAATGGAGGAAAACTCAACCCAACCATAAACTAAGGATTATCTATAAATTTGCGTTATTAGACTATTAAAGTTTAAGGGGGTTGAAGAAAAAAAATCACTTTTGTGAAATGCATGCTAAATAAATATATGAGAACTCTCTCTCAATCTCTAAATCAAAAAAGCACTCTATTTTATCGAGCAGATTATATATTACCCCAAATTTTAAGGGTTGCTGTAAGTTGAGCTCAGCTTATCAATTTTTGAATTTGTCACTCGAATTTTAGAAATAAGTTGCAATGTGTCCCCCAAGCATCGTGTCCGACCAAATTTTACTTGGAGTTCCAAACACATACATGAATGATTATTGAGTGCAAATTCGTGATATAAGTATGCATACAAAAAAAAAAGAGTAGGAGAATAATTCAGAATTATACTGCATGTCAAAGTATATGGCTAAAGTTCTAGCAAGAATTTAACTAGAGTCAATATCAAACGCATATCAATATATAGTCTTAAAAGTATTTTTTTGTCGTCACAATTTTTTCCGCATATATAAATTATATATGTCCAAATTTGCCTTCATAAATAATTGTGTGCCGTTGCTTGGTCAAATAGGTGACAAAAGTTTGGCTAGAATCAACGCCTGGGAGTGCCACCAAATTCAAAAGTAGGGCTGTAAATTGCAAAATTTGGAATTTCAGGGGGAACTCGCCAAATCCCGGGTACATAGGGGCAAAATGTAATTCTCCCCTCTTTTTACTCTATCATTTAGCAAAAAAAAAGAGTGGGACAAGTGAACTAAAATTTCTAAAACTTGTCATGAAAGTGTAATTAAGTCCTAAAACTTATCACGAAAGTACAATCGAATCCTAAAATTTTCAAAAAGTGCAATCAACAAAATGACTTAATTAGACCGATTCTATAAGTTTTAAGATTTAATTATACTTTTCTCATAAGTTTTAGGACTTAATTGTACTTTTTAAAAATTTTAGGACTTCAAACGTAATTATGCCATAAGAAAGAAGAAAAAAAGGAGAGATTCTTTAGAAAGTCCCTAAAATATCTTAAAATAAATAAAAAATTGGATGGCTTCCATGAAAACTCAAAGAAGAAACAAGAATCTAAGGAGAAAAACTCTATTCCATATAAGATGGATGTATATCTTTCGACGAATATGCCCGATATATATTTATCAAATGATTGCGGAACTCCTCATTCATATAATAAAAGTGTCAGGCATAAGAGTATCTTTTTTATGGATTTGTATATTCTATCCAAACTATTTGTCAATTTAATCTTAAATCTTTTAAATATTTGCAAATTTACCTAGTCAAAAATTGTTGATTTCGCGGTCTAGTCAATGCCGACTATCCTACGTGACATAGCTTATGCTAATATTGACGGTTTTTATAATTTTATAAAAAAATTTCTGAAATTTTTTCCTTTTCTTTTTATATTCTTTTTCTTTATCTTTTTGTCAAGTAAGATGGTCAAGGCTAATTAGACCGTCACATCAATGATTTTATGCCAAAATTGGTAAATCACCAAAAAATTTGCAACCAAATTGATCACCGTGTAATAGGTTTAAAACTTTTTGTAGAACTTTCTCCCTAAATTCACTAGCACTAATGTTCATCCTATTACTCGGTAAAACCCTCTCAAATTATAATCCACTAGAGAAATGTTTCATAGACTTTGGGTCGTATTCCCACTTTTAATCCAGGTGCTACCATAGAGCCGAGAGAACAGGGGTGTGACAAGAGACAAAAAGATGGATCGACGTGGGATGGACCCCGTCACCTCACGAACCGTGGGGGTGGGGGGACCAGGGCACACCATGTTGTTCGGCATGTGATCATCGTTCGTCCTCGCTCGAATCCGGAAAGCACGGTGGAATATTTTTGTCCTTCGGATGTTGTGGATACCTCGAACAGCCTTGATCTTTAGTGGCTCTCGTGGATAGCTTCTACGGAAGCGTTTGGGGTTGTGTTTGAGCTTCTACAGCCCTTGACTGGATCATTGTAAGTAAGGAGTTTGGAGGGGTGATGCTCTAGATGCACGGATAAAACTTTTTGAAAGTAGATCCACATCGTTTGTTTTGTTTAGTCTCCCCAGAAAGAAGACGGATTAACGTGCTATATGTCAATGGCTACATGTGTTTCCTCCTTTTTCATCTCTCCATACTCCTCTCTTCCGCTGCACCTTTTCCCCTTTCCCTTCCTGTTCTCAGTCTCAGATGGTTTGCTCCTCGGCGAATTGCAGCCCGCTGCAACTCTCGGCCATCAAAGCTCAACCCGCCATTGACGCGCCCCTAGCCGGTACAACCACAATGGGTTTGCGCCCCTCTCTCTCTCTCTCTCTCTCTCAATAGTGATGTCTGGACCCTCTTGTACTTGATCGTTCATAATAGAAATCTCGATCTCCCAACATGGATCGCCCCTTTGTGCTAAACAAATGTGAAATGCTCCACCATCATCGTTCTGATCTGGTCGGATCCATGCGGGTCAAGTGGGCCTCATGTTCAAGGATTTGGCCCGTTTACGCTAAATTTAACTTGTCCACCCATTTACGCCACGATTAGAGGCGCTCGATAAAGCAAGTTAACATGTCGCTTATGATACGTTTAGATACATTCAGCCATGCTAATATGCATTTAGCACATTCTTTCACACATACAGAATAAAATTATGACATACACTTGTTAATTACAACGTGTCATGCCGTACGTGGCTTTCCTAGAATGCGGCACAAACAAAGTCCGTCTGAACTAGACCTCTGTTTAACATGATAAATAATGATGCCACCACGCAAATTGCCATCTCTAAATCAAATGATGACCTTAAGAGTGGAGAGTGGCTCAAGTACTCACAAAACGCTTCGCCAAGCTATCTCTAATCCAACTGCAAGACTCAAAAGAGTAACATTCCGCCTCATTTGTGAAATCATATTCTACTTGTAGGATGAAACTAGTATCTTAAATATCCCCTTTCGTGTGCTTTCTTTGCACACTATTTTCGCATATATCTTCTCTTTCTTTTCTTTTTTTGGGCCTAAGTTTTCTCCTATTTTCACTTGCCCCTATTCTAGCCGGCTCATCTCATGCGCTCTTGATAATCACCACAGATCAAATCAAAATCACATAAACACCTAGTTAACAAAATTACCTGAAGTGGAGGACAACGACACAGGCACAAACTTGATTGATGTTCTCCTATTTCCTCAGGTAATCGGACATGCTAGCTAAGTATATATAGAGAAATATTTCTTTAGTGTGCTATTTGCTGGTGACATATCGATTGTAGATAAATCTCAAGTGTGAGCAATTAAGAACCTGACATTTGGAGGAAAACTTGGGAAAATTTACAGTGTGCTTGAACTTCGTTGTGGATGAAAGAATGTGCCCGCAGTACTGCGTAACCATCACATGCAACTTAAGGCCGCAATGAAAAATAGGGATAAGGCGAAGTTGCTATGAGGACATGAAGTATCAGGACTATCAAACCTAGGACATGCCAAAACACAGAAAAAAGAAAATAAGAACAATGCTTCACTGGATTTTTGGCCAAACACATGCTCTAAGCTTTGCACCAGTTTGACAATTAGAAAATTGGCTAAGAAACAAACTTCAACTGCTCATCCATCTATGATGGCGAAGGAGCAACCACCTCCCCCATCCAACCAACACCCCAAGCAACCACCAAAAGTTCCTCCAACTTAAAAAACATGAATTAATCCTAACATTTATCGATGGGTCAAAGTAAGAATCAACAGGTACATTTCCAAAGATGAAATAGTGATTGACATTATCATATTACTAAAGCAGTGTATGGCAATCTGAACAGTGAATATAGAGCCTACACATACATCTCTGCATTCAACTCTGGTTACAACCAACTAGATCTTTTCACAAAAATAAAAGAGAGAGATTGCATCCTGCCTGGGACCTAGAATTAGCTTTCTGATGAATCATTACAAGAAATGGACCAACTCTTCTATCAAAGCCCCAAAAGGAAGATGCCGAAAAAAAAAGAAAATCAAAACCAACATCATGTGCATATATACATCCCTTCGATCTGCCATAGAGTGAATGGATAGAAGCCACTCAAAAGAAAAGCCCTCAAAAAGAAGGCCTCTTAAATTGATATTGGTGAAAAGGAGAAAGAAAAAAATTTCAATGTCCTTTTTATAGTAAAAGAGCAAATTCACTTCCCCATCTCTCCACTAGCAACTAAACTAATTAAAACAGTAATTGAATCAGAACTACACCTCAAATATGGGAAAAGGGGGTGGGCATCTGGACTAACCAAAACACAGCCACACCATGGAACAATAAAGCCTAAATTTGAAAATTAAAAGCAAAACAGATTTATTCTGTAAGACAAACTATACCATGTTACACATCCTCTTGAGGATTATCCATCTACTTCTAACTAACCACTAAGGCGCAATGGACTGGACAGAGAACATAAAACGCCACCACCACTTCAGCCACTAAGAAGATTTATCCAAAGTACAGGTGAAGGGTAAGAACCTGACATGATTAAACTGTTTCAACTTGGAGAGAGCTTCCTGCGAATTCCCCAACATGAGATGTATATATGTGGCAGTTAGAGTGGCTTCTCGACTAGCGGGTAGCACGGCTAACGCTTGTGCAACTAATTGTTGAGCCATCTCGAGCTCACCTTGCAAGGCTGACTTGGCCGCGAGATTCGCATAAAGGGTTGCACGTGCTTCTTCTGGCTTAAGAAACATCAGAGCTTGAGCCTCCTCTGAAGAAAAATTATTAGCAGTTGCTGTACCTCCATTTGTCTCTTCAGGGTCAAAGATTCGTTCTGTCCGCCATTGCTCGAAGTCCTCTTCGCGGTATGGCAATTCAATCTGATTTCCTTCCGAGAGGTAAACTAACAAATGTTCTGCAGCATCCTTGGTCCTGTTGAGCAAGCAAAGAGCCTCTGCTGCATACATATGGGCAAGAAAAGTGTATATTCTGGAACAATCTGGAAGCTGCAAGATAGCCAAAGCACATGACAGGGCCCCCATAGGATTTTCCAACTCTAATTCCACATACGCCTGGTTAGCAAGAATGGCTTGCTTCATTAATCTCGATTGTCTTCTGCGATTATCTTCATACATCGAGAGAGAGCTACTCATAATTTCCTCACTTGTTCCTGTCTTCTGGTCTTTTACATCTCCATTCGCATTAAGCTGCCCTAAGCCCACATTTGATGGTTTGGCATCTACACCAGGCAATGTTCTGTGGTTCGAGTTTCCGGAAATTGTTTCTTCTGTTGACTTAGATCCATCCAAGGAGCCATCAGGAGGCAAACTTGAATTGGCTTGACTTGGTTCACTTTCATTTAATATGTGCAATGCATTCAAAAGACACAAGCGAGCAAGTTTCAGAGAGAGATTAAGCTGTCCATCACTGCCAAGAGAGCACTCATTCTCAATCAGATCTGTTAGCCCATTTTCAGGTGCATCTTTCACGACTATTTGCCTCCATTTTCCTTTGCCAACGACACAAAGCTTAATAGTCTCATCAGAAGCATCGCCAGTCTTGAATAGTCCCTTTTCCAAAGCCATGAGACAGCACTCAGCAAGTCGAAACCAAAGAAGAGGCCGGTTGTAAAAGACCAAAAGAGCCTTCTGGAGACACCGAGCAGCAAGTATTGGTTTCCCATATGCCAAGTAATGTATGCCACAGTTATATGCAATGAAAAGAGATTTATCTTGGGAGATACTAGACAGCTTCAAAGGCTTCTCCTTCCGAATTGATGAACTGCTAGACAGTGCCTTCGAGAAAAATACGGTTGCTGAGTGATATTTAGCCAGTTGGTGATAAACACATCCTAGATTGTTAAGAAACATGCTAGAGATTCCAGCATCTGACCGAACCCCAAGAGCCATCAAAAGCTTAATAGCTTTACGGTAATTGCCACGAGCATACTCAAGCTGGGATTTTAGGAGCAGAGCCATGGTCGAATCTCTTCCTCGTGCAACATTCATAGCACCCTTGACTTCACGCTTTGCTGCCTTCAAATTTCCCGTTAGAAGCAAAAACTGAACCTTATATAGTTGCAACTTAAGCTTGAAATTAACAGCTGTGATGGTCTTATCAATCGGACTCCGGGAGAGATTGACCGAAGATGGAATACCCATTGCTCTTACTGCATCCTGTCCACCAATGTCCAGAGTTGATAGCATATTTTCCAGTGTCTCGTCTGATAATGCTCTGGATAAAGGCTTTTCCGAAGCATTTATACTAACAGACTCTTGATTAGAAGCATCTGAAATCAATGAACTGTTAGGTACAGAAGAAGACTTCCCCACTAAGTTAGCAGGTTGTTGCTGCACGCTACTCCCATTCTCGCCTTGATTAACACCAAAAGCTTTCTCTAAATAATTAAGTACATCCTGAAATTAAGAACCAAATATGCAGAAACTATCAAAAAATGAAGCAATGAATGGAGAAAGATAAGATTGTAAGACCATTTAACAAAATGCAATGCCAATCAATAAGAAAAGTGGGGATACGTGTCTGTTATCCCTCAAGGTAGATAATGAGTATGGAAGCAGCATTTTATAAATCTTAACTTATCCTTTTATCTCAGCGGATCTATGCCTTGGACCTCCATTAAATGCTAAAACAAGGTGAAGTTCCAGGATGCATGTTATAGTCCACAAACAGTTCAAATTTAAACAGCCTAAGACAGTCTCGGCTGCACATAAATATGCAACTACATAAAGACGCGCCAATTCAGATTTTAAAATATCAGCATATAACTTGCCAAAAATCTCTTCACAAAATGAAAAATTTAGAGAAACACCTGGAGGATATCTCTAGAATCATACCAAGAAACCCAAGCCCACATACATTCTAGTCATGCTTCAAAAATACCTGGCTAATCCCGTGTCTAGACATACATTTTTGCTCATAAACTGAAGACAGATAAGTTTTTTCTTTTACCCTGATTAAAAAGTATGGCAGGAGACAAAAGTGCACCAATTTTAAATCTTGCATACAAGTATATACAGATGATTTGGGATGAAGTTAAAAACCAATAAGTTCACAAGTGATTAGCCAAAAGAAGAGTTCATAAATAAAAAAGCAACACAGATGTCATGCTTTGGGGTGAAATGTGTTTAAAACACCTGCTCAAAAGAGTGAGAGCAATGACTCATGAGTAATCTGTAATCCTTTTTCAATAAGGAATGTCCAGTCTATAGACAGGGAAAGCTCGAGCCGAGAATGTCTGTGGTACTAATCAACTAAAGTCTAATGAGCAACCACATTCTTGAATAATAGTCAACAACCATATGCAAAACATCCTTGGCCTAAATCTTGGATCATACATTTTGCACATATCTCGAATATAACTGGATAAATGTTGCCTAATTAACACTTTCTAATCTTGACAAACTAACTGTAAAATTGAAAGACGATTTTATAAACCCATGACACCAAAAAAAAAAAAGGAAGGGATCTATAACCAAATCATAAGCTGGTCAACAATAAACATAAGAGCAACTTGATTAGGAAACAAAAAAGAGCAGCTCTTCTACTGTCTAGATGGAGGTACAGCTCCAAAATGTGATCGAGTGTGTTTAATCCAAGAGCTGAAGTAATTATCTTAATGAAAACAAGTTATAATCTTTCTAGCTAATGTCTCCCCAACATCACTTCTTTCAATATGTTCATCATTACCTAAACCTTTGGCAATGAAACTGAAAAATCAGCTTAACTACTTTGGTCTAAGGCCATAGAAGTTGAACATCTTCATGTACTTTAAGAAGGCAACAGGCATTTTAAATACACAAAAGTACAGTACACTAATCTCCATGAACCTCTCCCCATCCTAATATGCAAGGAATTTCAAAGGGGAGGTAAAGCACACTTTGTAATTGAAGTTGGCACTCCATATTAATCTACCTGTACTAGTATGCAAGGAATTTCAAAGGGAGGGAAAAAACATTTTGCAATTGAAGTTGGCACTAAATATTAATGTAGCCTTGACTTTTTTCCCCATTTTGGCCTGTACAGTTTCAGAACATGCATCAGTATGCCTCAAACCCTTATTGCTAGCGCTTTTTATACCAGAATTCAGCAGTCCTCAAGGTCAATGTAAGGGGAGGGCAGCGATTGCACGAAACTTCTTTGTAGGGGATCATTCATTTCAGCAGTTTATGTCATGGGCTTCAAAAGTTACACTACATTAACTGCTAAAAATTCACCACAATAAGAAAGAGGTCAGCATAAACAGGCAGAAAAGTGACAAAATAAACTCCCAAAGCCAAAACCTCAGGGATAAAATGAAAACAGAGAAAACCTTTACCAGCCAAAATTTTAATTTCTCGATTCAAATAAGCAAGAGCATTGAGTTAACATGTTCTCATGGCTCAGCACTTTTGCAACTCACACCAAGATAGTTATATCAGGTAAAATTAAGTTCCATTGTCCTATCAATGTATCAGCATTTTCATTAACCTACCATATACATCACAATAGCTAATGCACTTCACTTGGACAAGCAGTACTATTACGTAAAAACAAACTGTATGAAAAGCATAACATTGATATTTTGATTCCCAAAAAAGGATCATAATAACTGCCTAATAGTAGAATACCACAACAGTCATATATAAAGCCTAAATCCATTAAAAATAAAAATAAAATCAACAAATTTGGTAGTATTGGGGCATGGCCATAAGCTAACAAAATTCGGTTGTGGTGGTACTTTAGCTCCACTGTCAAGGATAAAAATAAGTTCCAAAATCTAAAGAGGTTAAATGGTTAAAAAAGACTAATCTGATATATCTTCTTGCGAAACAATATTATCCACTTACAAGCTGGTGGGAAGAGTCATTACATACACATATACATAAATAAAGGCCAAGCAAGGACCTTCTATATAGCAAACATCAGAAAGACAAAATTGTTTCCTCAACTAAAAGAAGCCCCTTAATGTCCATAAAGCAATTCCATCAGAAACTAGAGACTTTGCATCAATATCAAGAACATGACAAGCTTCTCACCACAGATTTTGCTGCATCATGGCAGGCTAAAGCCACATCCAGCAACAGAAGGCATATGTGAAGAGCTACAGTCTGTGTTCATACATACACAACAAGTGGTAAGCTGACAATTTAGAGAGAGAGGACGGGAGGGAGGGAATAAAGCTGTAGAAGGCAAATTTTAGTACCTCATCTATTGGTTGAATGTTGTTAAACAATGGTTCCAGGATGGATAATGCCTTGCCATATTCATGGAGGTGGAACCATATGACAGCCTATAAACAACAGGGTCAACAACATGTTAGACACTATAACCAATATTAAAGACATTTCTCAACCTTCTTCCATCAAATACAGAGAAATTTAACTTGAAAATAAATAATGCCTTCATACGTACAATATTAAATGTTGCCACAGAAGAGTTAAACTCGTCTGTGTAAAGAATACTGGCGTTATTTAATGAATTCATTTGTTGTGCCATGGTAGAACTTCCCTTAGGACCTAAATTGGCTTTGTTGCCAACCTCACCCTGCTCCAAAGATGCACGGGCAAGCTCTTCACTTTTTCTCTGGATAAAATCAACAAAATAAAAAAATTAGAAAGATAACATGATAGAAAGTACGACCAGATGTTACGGATAAAATCGACCTCTCTTTTCATGTATATTTGGATCTGAGCATGTGACTTTGGATCTGGTTTGATGGTATGTAAAACTTAATAATGTAAAACTAGCATATCTTTTGATAGTACTTATAGAGTTTCCATTATGGGATTCCAATAAGTGGCATTCCTTATTTAGATATCATATATATCGCAAGGGAAGAGATCAAACAATTGGATCCGCCCCATGGAATGAAATGAAAATCTACAAATGCACCTGAGCAAAGCTAACAGCTAAATACTTCTCTTCCTTTTGCACGCTGGACCTATCTCTTCCGCAATTACTTTGTTGATAAAAGAGCACTTGGAGGTGCTTTATTTCTATAAGAATTTATGAATAATTCAAGCAGGTTAACTACGAATGGATAATTTACACAAGGTGGAACCTTCTGAATGCCATGTATGCCAAGTTATCTCTTGCAGTTACAAGATTCTAGCTCTAAATATATCGCGCTGCATACTTCACGATAGTTTATCTAAGAAAAAACATAGAGGAAGCACTTAGACTAATGGAAAAACCAAACACCTACTAAAGGAGTGTAGGTGCCAACACACAGTCAGGATCCATATGTGCAAAGATAAATTCTCTAAAATCGAGACAGCAATTGCATTTGTAGAATCTTGACCCAGGGAGCCACAAGTTACACCAAAAATTATTAAGTTATTCCTCAGACTAGAAAATACATGGGACCCTTCGTAAGGATTACATCCCTACACGATACAAGTTTAAGAGATAGCTGTAGATAACAAAACCATCCCTTTCTTCCTTGATGTTCCATTACTACCTTTCTGGCCTGACGTATTATTCTAAACAAGTTTTCCTCACAGTAAAAAACTAGAGAAAACCAATTTTCACGGAATCCACATGATCAGGTTTCTCTTGACCATCTTTGATGACCAACATCCATTTACTAACAACTCATACCTTCTGCAAAGACTGCTAAGGCACTATTCAGCCTTCAATGGCCAATAGAGGACTATGGTGATAATGTCCCGCACACAAAAAATTTTGCACCCTTTACTTGATTTCAAAATAATTTGTCAAAGAAGACACCATTTTTCACAAGAAATTAAGTCTGCCAATCAACAAATTCTCCCCTCTTTAACTGAAATGAACATGTCAAACAAAAGGGTTAGCTCTTGCACTCGGTCGGATTTCCAAAGTAACTTCAAATTTGAATACCCCCTATCTCATTGTCTAGACAACAATCTAAGAATTTCCTCCACTTCATCAGACTCACTCTCAATGTGTTGAGAAACTATACTAATTTTCTCCAAACAAGACCGAAGTCCACCAGTTTCACCACTCTTTAATGGAGAAAAGCCATTTAAAGAATAGCACACAATGTATAAGAAAGGCTCTGCCCTTGCCCTTTCTTAAAATTCTAGACAAGTTCCCAGTCATTCACCTCTTTCATCGATGTCTAGATGATAATTTAGAAGTAACTATCAGTGTTTCTCTCTTTCCTACTCCCACTGTGCTCAACACAACATATCAAGATTGATTCAAAACTCAATAGCTTAAAGTAAAAATCAAATAACCTAAAAGCCTTTCAGATACTTCTGGATAAGGAGTAGATCTCATATTCTGAAGAGAGTGGGTTTGAAGGAGTGCCGCACCTTGACGATATTCAGTACTTCAAGCAATCTCCTAGGATCTGCACAGCCATCACGAAAGTATTCGGCAACCGCAATATTGTGGAGGACCTGCATTGCACTAATGTTAATAGCTCAGACCATGGTGCTTTAGGCAAGTCAGACAAAAAGAACGACTTCTTTACTCAAGAAATGCCATATAAAGATTCTAAAAGAAAAGGAAAAGTATGCACAGCCAGGAACAGCCCAACTGGCTAGGATGTCCAAATTCCAATCAAGACCCAGAAATTAAACCTCAAACCAATAGAGGATACAGCATGCTTACCACGTAGAAGAAAAGCTCACAACAGACCCAAAGGATAAATAAACATGCAAAGCTGAAACTAGAAGTTGTTTACTGGTCAAATAAAGTAAACTGTATAAACTTAGGCAAACAGATAGATATGGTGCCAATAACGAGTATACAGTGACAAAGCAATGGTATTAAGCGGATGAAGATTAAAAGAACCATCACTGAACCCTCTGAAAATCTACAAATAAACCAACCAGACCAACTCATCATCATTCTCACTGCAATATCATCTCCTGCGGACAGAAAAGTTCTACAGCCATGATTCTCAGATCAGATGCTTCATTCAATATCACACTGGCTGCCCAATCAACAATTAAATCTGATCACACATGTTCTGGCCACCAGAATGCACAGTACTTGTGCAACACGTAGATCCAATTGGACCATGAACCAGCCCCGAATGCACCGTATTTGTGCGTTCTACATAGAGACAGAAAAACCTAAATATCTGGGCATCAAATACGCTCAAATGCTCAACCCTCACTAGACAATGAAAGGGTGAGCCTGCGGGCGTTGTATGGAAATAAACCAGAGAGGGGAACTTCGAAGAAGAATCCGTTTGCCAGGTTTACCAGACTTAAAACCCAAATCCACCACGCATCAAATGCGCATCAAATGGCTTCCGTCCGCTAGTCGAGTCACAAAAGAAAAGCAGGGGACAGCTAGCCACTAAATGCCAACATCATACCAAAACAGGCAAAAAGAAAATATAACGAGTAAAGGCCCTGTTCGTTTCTCCGTCCAAGCATTCGAATTTCCTCGAATGTAGACGCTACACATCTGCTAACACAATTGGCGCGGCGAGGGAAGAAGTCCTAATCTACAGTTACGAGCTTGCAACAATCATTTGGCAAAGCACAACAACGGCATCCAAGCCGCATCATCGAATTCAACCCTCATCTTCACAGAAAACCCAACCGATCAACTGACATTCGTCGCCCAGCTTAAGCTCCGACCAACGGAACAGCCAAAAAAATCAGCACGGGCAGGCAAAAACTCAGAACGAACACGCATCGCAACAGCGACAGAGAGGAAGAGATCAAACAATCCGGGGTGGAAAACGACCTTCGGATCGTCTTCCTTCTTCTGAAAGAGCTGACGCAAGAACTCGACGCACTCGCCGTACTTGCGGGACTGGAACCGGAAGAGCGCCTCCTTGGCCAGCGCGGCGGTGACCGTCAGGAAGCCCTCGTCCTCCGCCGGCGGAGGAGGAGGAGCCGCACCCGCACCCGCACCCGCCCGCAGCAGCCCGCAGCAGCAGCGCCCGCAGCAGCCGCAGCCGCAGCAGCGGCCGCCGCCGCCGGGGGCGGCGCCGTGGACGACAAATCTCGCGATTCCATCTCCAGATCGACCAATCGGAGAATGCGATTCCAGGCGACGCGCCCGCCCGGATCAATCGGGGAGGAGAGGGAAGGAAGAGAAAACCCTAGCTTCGGCAGACGGGAGGCGCGGCGAAATCAGGTCGGGAATGGGGGGGCGGTGGAGGCTCCGGCGAAACCCTAGAGGTTTTTGGAGGAAGAAGGAAGAAGAAGAAGAAGAAGAAGAAGGAGACGAAGGAGTGGAAGCAGGGAGAGATAGAGAGTGAGAAAGTGCATAGAAGAAAAGAAAGAGAGGAGAGAGAAGGGGGAGTGATTTTTTCACGGTAGAGAAGGAAGAAACCCACAGGCTTCCAAATTGAACGGGGAGAGACGAGGCGGAGTGGGAGCGATCCGTATTTTGATGGACGAGCAGGATTGGAGAGAGAGAGAGAGAAAGTTTTATTTTTATTTTTTCTCATTTTTTTATTTTTTTTTTTCTTTTTTTTTTTTTATTGAGATTTTGAAGTTTTAATATGATGTCTTGAGATTTTGAAGTTTTAATATGATGTCTTGAGATTTTGAAGTTTTAATATGATGTCTTGCCCAGAAAGAAGAGAAAAAGGAAACTTTAAGTTTTCATGGTGTGATTTTTTTGGAGGGTGTGGAATTCAAATGGAGCTTTTTGCTTTTGTTTTTTTGGAGATGGGAGATCATCATGTCATGAGATTGATTTGCTCTCCATCGTGAAGGGTTTATGTTGGGAGAGATTTAGGGCTTGTTCCATTTCAGTCTGATTAAAGGGTCTTCGTCGACCGGAGTTATTTATTTCCTGTGGTGAATTTGTTATGAGAGGAGATGGCGAGTGGAGTCGGGGATGGTGGGACTTGCTAGTTGAATCGGTCTATAAGGGCATTCTCTTGATAAGGAGAAATGAATCGATCCAAAAAGTTAGGAGTGATCAATTTCTGATTTAATCCGATCCCACTCAAGAATTGGGAATCGAATAAGGGATCGAGACTAAACCATCTAATGGAACTAATCACTTGGCAATTCCATTTCAATATTCTGAAGGTAAATGCTGGACTTGTTGTTGTTTTAGGATTTGTTACTATTTTTAAGAAATTAAAAAAATATATATTGTTTATCCGATTTTGTCAGATTCCCCCCTCCCCTCGCAATTGGTAACCAAATCAAAAATCAATAGTTCCATTTTTATGGAACTAAGAACTGAACCGACACTCCTAAGAACCATCTAGAATTGGCCGATTTAGGTTATTCCTGATTCGATCAATCCGATATGCTCATCCCTAATCAGAGTCATCCCTAATAAGAGCAAGTAATGAAGGAAAGGAGAAATGCACTGACAGAAACCAACAAAATAATAATTTACAGACCAAAATAGGGCATCAAATCAAGACATTACTAAGTCACCATAACTCTTTTAACCAAGGACAATAAGGCGATACCTAGAGTAAGTAATATAGGAAAGGCAAAAACTCGGTGATAAGAAAAACACGGATCTCCTCGATTTAATAACCATACTCTATCCGACAATATTGGACCATCAAGTAAATAATCATATTTTGCAATTAAAAATACGCATCCCAATTGAATATTATTTTATTTCATATCAATATTGTCCAAAGGCCAATCAATATTAATTAAATGATATTCGATCTTCTAGATATTGATATCAATCTTATTAATTATTATATTTATAAATTCCGGCTTAATCAAAAAGTGGTCTCAAAATTGCACTTCCTAATAGCAACTTTATGCAATGCTCACTTCAATATCATAAACAAAGTAGTGTGAAAACATACCTCCATAGTCAATTCACTCGTGGCCAAGAAATGATAATGTTATTTTTTTAAGAAAAAGAAACATGGTACGATAAATCAAAGTGGACCCCATTAGTGAATCCTTTTCGTATTTTATTCTATACTTGCATTTATCGATCGAAAGAAAGCACTGCAAATTTCTTTTTTTAACTCATTTAGCATTTTTTTGATATGTCTCATTCATTTCCATTCAAAGAGTTAGTCAATCAAATAATGGATTGTAAATGAATCCATTTGAAAAACAAATGATTTACTAGTCGTAGAATATGGCCCCCAAGCTACCCTGAAAGCAACTTGATTTTGGTGAAATCCCACCATGTCAGTTTTGACAAGTCATCTATTCACATACTTGCCACCACTTGATCTTCTTGTTCAGCATTTATTTTCCCCAATCAACTTGCATCAATACGCACATTTGCTCACTGTTTATGAAGTGAGAGATATGCATTAAGCTTGTTGTCCATTCAATTGTCGATCGAAAAGTCACTTTAATTTTATGTCGGAATGAGACTGGAGGATCGCCTTAATCATTCTATTTGTCCCTTATGGGCAATCTCAACCCTTTTCATATTCTTTGATCCTCTCGAGTTCGAGATTCACTATACACCTCCTTTGGTTTCGAATCCTGTCATGTTTAGTTTACGGTGGAATTAGATCACTCAAGAAATAGGATTCCGATTGCTCAATTTTTGTGTTTGGAAGGAAACCTAGAATTTGCTCATTACATAAGTTTCTCAAAAGACGTGAAAAATGAGTATTGAGTCCGGATGCCTAGGTCTCAGATGTGGCACAAACACAAGGACAATGCAAGACATGAATTCATACATCAAAGGTTCGGGTCTAGCCTTTTCCATCTCAAGGTCCAAAGTCCAGGAGCCAAAGGTTTTGAGTCCACGCCCCTAGGTCTTGGATCCCAAGTTCAGCAATGGGGACCTAGGTCAGGAAAACTTTAGAAATTGGAATCTCATTTCTTGAGTAATCAAATTCATCTTACCAATCAAAACAATGCCTGTAATAGTTCCCTATGGCTCTTCTCTTGCAAGGTCTCTCCATTCCAAAATCAACTTTCGTTGCTCTTTGCAAATTCATACTGCACTGGGGATTCCATAAATGGAGACATTGCTGACCCTTTGTTTTTGAGTTTTTGTGCTGATTATTGTTTGGTTGACTTTCTTGGAAGAGATCTCATTGTTAGAACATTTTGATAAAAGCCTAACGGGATAAGCAAATTAGATGACTTCCAAAATTCTAAACCTGCGGAATCAAGAATTTGACCTCACTTGGTGCTCAAACTCTCTCAAAACTGAAAGTTCTTGAAACGAAAATGGAATTTTGAATCAGTTCCACCGTCTAGTTCATCCAATGAGAAACTGAGCGAAATTAACTCATTTCCAACATTTCAAAACAACAAAAAGAATATTCGAATCAGTCGTGAAAATGTGTCTATCTACTAACCACAACATCGCAGAAGTCCTGAAGTCGGGAGATGCTAGAGTCGACGGAAGTATTGAATTCCAACGTCTAGAAGTCCAATCCTTCAAGGGACAGATATAGTATGGACATTGTGCGGGGCAAAGAATTAGGAAAATTAAATGATTTATTACAAGACTCCTTGTGAATTTTTTTCGCCAAATACCTTACAAGCTAACACAAGTAAGTGCAAATTATGTTCCCCTTTTTTTTATAGCTTAAGCTATTTGGTCCAGTTTGGCATTAAATACAATTTAACTAATTTTCATCGGATGTGTGGTGGTGCTTATTGTACAATTATTACATAGATATCAAAACATTGTCAGTCATAATTTAATCTTGAAATGATTATTGGGTTGATAGCCACAAAATGAAAATATTTCAACTATTATGATATATTGAGAAGAAGATAACATTGAAAAAAAGTTGACCTAGTTGAGAATCGTCTCGCCGTATTCGTACGGAAATAAATTAATAATGCAAATTTTTGCGAAATTGGAGTAAGAAAGAAAAAGAATAAGAAAATAGGTTCAGAAATTGACTTATACTTTTTCGCTACTGCTACTTAAGACATGCTGCCAGGAAGGAAAGAGAGCGTAGGTCCCATTAAAAAGAAAAGAAGACGAAAGAAAATGTGCGCCATGCCCGCAAAGGGTGAGAGAGAGAGAGAATGATTAGTGTGAGTTAATGAAAGAGACGTAAGCATCTTAACTACAAGCTGGTTCGATTCGAGGCAGTTCAATCTGAAAAGTGAATCGAATCGAATCGAATCGGGTAGGCCTTATCCGATTAGTTTCAGGTCGTCCACGGAAGACCAAGTAGGTTCCTAAATGATATATCCAACAACAACCCTTGATCGATTCGTTTCACGAAATGGTCTTTGCCTGAAAAATCTAACTAATCCTCCAGGAGAACCAATTTTGAATTGATTTTTAGCTGCTGTTGCTGCTGCTTCTTCTTTTACTTTGCTTAGAAAAGATAGATATGCTGAAGATGGGAACCTGGGAAACTTAGGAAATTTATACCGCCTTAATTACTGTGCCACAAAGTTCAAACTGCTAAAATAGTATGTTTTCCTCAAATAACGCCTATACTACTTAAAGTTAAGTCCGATTCTCAGGTTGATTCTGAAAGCCACTTCGTACCAGACGAACTCTGATAAGGTTATCATTACCGAAAGCTGGACCAATTATCCATTTTCAACTCATGAAGGACAAGAATTTTGCATAAGACACCATCGAAAAGGAGAAAATGATCGAAGTTTCTTCTGTTAATCATGAAAATTGGGAGAACAAGTTTGATCCAAGTGATTGAATGCAATACATAAAATCACGTTAATCAATGAGAAAGACGTGCATGTTGGTACAAAATGGGGTTCGCTCGATTGCTCACTGCCGATGCACAAATGATCCGTGTCGCAACAGGGATCGAAGAGACTCGAAAGCACTGTGTTTTCACTGTGTACAGATGTTTGATTTACATTTCACAGTTCAACACAGCATAATTACAGCAGGAAATGTATCCCTTTCACCAGAGAATCAATAAGCTCTCCGTAGCACATCCAAGATGGACTCTTGATTCTGGATGTCACTCTCCTGTGAATCATCGTTCCCTTGTGAAAAATCAACGCTGGTGTAAGTCCGTATTCCGGGGCCGTGAGTTCCGCAATCCCGTTCTCTTCCCCGCTGCGCTCGCCTTACTTCTTTTTGATGCTCGGTTAGTTCTGACCGTTTTCTTTTGACCTTGGGCGACGGTTCCTTCATGTGCTCAAGCTGATTCTCAGGAACCTCTACTAGTCTGACTCTCTTTGTAGTCCTGTTATGTGTTGACGTTACCTTGTATCTCTCAAGCAATGATAGGCTTCTGTTCTGAAGATATATTCTGCCACTTCTAGAAAGTCTGTCCAGAACATGAAGCAAGCTTGGAGGGTAGTCCAATTTCATTTGCCTGCCATATGTCAAGTTCCAATAGCTAATGGCTGGATTCGAAATAGAAGGGTTCGGGTGATCAAGGGTTGTCTCAAGGAGGCATGCTTGGATTTTCAGATGGGAGGAATCAAATGTGATAGGTGGCCGACTCCTCAGCGAACAATTAAGTGTCTCAATCCATAGGAACTGCACTTCATTGGAGATGCTTTTCCATTCTGTTTCCATGAGTGACAATCCTTGAAGCAGTTGAGGAGATATGACCTGCAGCAGAAGGTACACATAATGAAATACTAATTCAGTACCGTAGATTGTAGCAGAAAAGGTCAGGAAAATACCCATCTTTACAGGAACAGAAAACGGCAGGTTTGCAGATGGATAAATAGCAAAAGTAAATGAACAAACGGTGTCAAATGGAGTTTTGCAAACTGCATATCATCTGCTCCTAGTGAAGTCCTAGGTATGATACGCTCACATGACAGTTCCCTTGCATAACTTCTTTCTTCCCATTTACTGTTTAGATTGCTTGGGAATAGCGCCTTTGATTTTTGGTACATAAGGCAAGGGAAAGACAGTGAGACTAAAACCAGGTCAAGTTGAGGGGATGACTGGCCTATAGTGACCTCACTAAACCTTGCATTCATCACTTCTCCACTATAAAAAGATCAGATAGAGACTAATTCCAAGAAAAAAGCAAGAGAAGAATGTTTATAGACTATTCTCCTTAAAATCTCAAACATGTGTGACAAGATAGTGGACAATATGGAGGAAAAAAATACCAACCTCGACAAACAAATGTATATCTTGCTTAAAATGAAGGCAGCTGGCTAATTCTCCCAGTGAGTGAAAAACCCTGCCACACTTAAAATAAGTAAAATGAAAAGAAAATCCCAATTATGCTACGGCATGTCCTTACCTTGAATTCACAACAAGAAGACTTCGCGATTCAGCCTTTGCCATTGGCATTTCCATGAATCTACGATATCACATATTCTATGTGAATAAGGATCTTTTTTAGGAGAAAACATCGACGTAAAGTAAGAAAAACAAAAATGTCACAATTCACTGCACTGAGACAATTATATAAATGAGAACTGTCATAGTATTTTATGTCAGTGAAAGTACAAAAAAAGGCCTGAATCGGAGAAAGATCGCATGTTCCATAAGAGCTAGATGTATGCTTGTGCTATTTCTCCTATTAGAGGGCGACTTATACAAAATGAACAAAAATTACAATAAGTCAGCTTGATTTTTCACTTTAACACAATCGGTATTCACAATCAAGACATCCAACTTTGGCACTTGCCTAGTCTGATCACCTCAGTCTCATGATTTAATATGTTAAAAAACTATAAAACACATCCGATGAAAACTTTGATAGTCATTTTTCACAGAAAATAAGAAATCTGCCAAGCTTTCAGTTAAAAAGTGAACTCCTCATTGATTCAATCAGCTAGGTAATTTAGCAGGAAGCTGACAAGACATTGCCATGTAGATTTCCCAGAAGAAATTACACTTGGCTTGCTTTCAATGAACATAGATTCTCATCAATTAACTTGCAAAGGGAAGCATACACAAATAGACGCGTCATACCTGCACCTATGCGAACTAAAGAAAGATAGTTGGGCTGACTGAACACTTACATAAATGGGTCCCTGCTCTGATGTACCACATCAAGAGTTGGTTCGATATTCAACCTAATATGCAATGAGAGATGTTTGAACTTACTTTGCTGCAAAATGCAAGACACTATCTGACCCAGCTGTGATTCCATCTATACGCACTTCACTTTTCAGATTCTGTTCCACGATATATGTCAGAAGATTGCCATAGAAAGAAATAAAATCGATTACTGGATTATCTGAACATGATCCCAGATCATTGCCATGCTCAAGCAGAGAAGTATTTCCTTGAAGACAATCATTTAAAATCGAACACAATAATCCATGGAAAGTATTTGGAGCAGGAAGCTGAATATCCATTGTGCTGACAAAACCATAAAGAGAGATCCATTCTTCAATAAGATGGCCAACTTCAGGCTTTCTTAGTGCTGAAACATGATATTCTCCTGAGGAGTCTGCAGCATTTGTGTCTACTGTCTTTTCCATTTGATGGGAATAGACATAAAATGGATAGGACAGCAGATGTATAATTGTTGAAAAATTAAAAGCCTTCTGTACCAATGAAGGGTCATTTGCAGCATTCATGTGATCTTTCAGACCACCTGCTACAGCTGACCATAATTCTAAGCAGCTAAAATTTGCATGTTTATACAATAAAGCATTAATTAGAGCGAGATTCTCTGATGGATCATCAGAAGACAATACTATCTCCATATATTTGCATGACCCCCATGGAGTTGACTCTGCTTTGGACTTATCTAGATGAGACTGAATCACCACATGGTATAGAACAATCAAATAAACTACCGGAGAAACCATATCCATGTAAGTTATATCTCTCATATCAAGAGGTCGTCTAAAGTCATCAACTGATTCCCAATTTTCAACATACTTCAAATCCAATGGGATCTTGTAAAGAGGAGATCCCAGAATAGAAGGTTGCAGCTGCTCGAATATAGCCTGTATAAACAGGAAGGAAGTATGATACGACCCGGTCCCTTTTCTGTCCCCACACCCTAAGTTAGCGTCTTCATATGTCTTCTTCACAAACATTAGTATTTGCTTCAAAATCCACATAATATCATCATAATTAGTGGATGGACTCCTGAACTCCATTTGAACTAATTTCAAAACTGATCTGAACATCCTTAATGCAGCATCACAGGTCAAACTTCGTTCTTCATCGGATTTGGCGACAGATGCTGTTGACACTTCACAGATTGTCTGAATCACTTGTATATAAAAATCCAACTGACAAGGATCCCAAGGCAGCCATTTTATTGGGTATTGATTCCACGAGAATCTGCCTGATATCAAATTTCCCTGGTCTGGTGTCTTACTCATATTTTGGCCTACCTGATCATCTGAATCCTTCTCATCATTTCCCAACTTCGCAGATAGAGAATCATCAAGTAGATCCAGACACAAATTGCAAAACCATGTTCTCATAATCAAGGGTCCACTGTGAAAAGCAGCTTCAAAGACAGGGTCCAATACCAGATTTCTGACTAATGGATGATTGACGTAAATGTCAAGTTTATGTAGCAAATAACACCAAGTGTTAAAGCAAGATGAGTGGACAGAAAGATCGCTTTTGCTTGAAAAGATGCCAATTAGGGGAGTCATTATAAGCTTTATGCTCTTTAAAAATTCACTTGACAGGGAGTCATCAGTATCAAATCTAGACTTGTTGGCACGTTGCATTTGTTTCTCCTTGGTAGTGTTGGATCTTTGCGCTTGAACAGTAGCTTGAATAAGAGCATCAATGATACCTTCCCAGGCAAACTGAGGGGGAAAAAAGAATGTGATCCGCATTTATCAGGGAAGAATAAGCTTCTCATGATAATGAGCCTACAATGCCCTGATATGAATGATGAAGATGGAATTGGAGAGCCGATTTTACTTGTTTAGTGGTCACCTATCAATAGGAACTAACAATAACATTAAGTTTTATGACTGCAATATCAGCACCCATTGAGGCTGCAACACAGTGGTTTAAATCCAGATCATATTAGGACCTATACCAATACAGCATACTTACTGAAGCTAGATGAACTTCTCCCTCTTTATTAAGTAATGTGGTATCATTTAAAATAATCAATAACAAAGGACTGCCTTCAGAGTATTTTTAAGATCATGCTATCTAATGGATGAGGATAATATCTTGCAGGAAAACTGTTTAGTTCGCTGTTCATGAAGTTAAATATTCGGGTGCTTCTAAGGTCCCGTAGGCATAGACAGGGATCGGATCCATTTTTAGCAGTAGTTTTCCTAATTTTGTCGCAATTTACACAAAATATCCCAGGTCACATGGACAAGAAGTAATTGAACTTTATAAATCGTCATAACTATGTTGCATTTATAACTAATGATTTGCTTTTATAGATGGTGATTTGAATATAGAGTTCCCAGCATGATCACTTAGTAATAATCAACAGATAGTTATACACCTAAAATTGTCGTAAAGTGATGGCACCGGTACTTTGTCCTCAATAATGATAATTTTCCTGGAAGTCCACGTAGATGCTAAATTAGTAACCATCCTTCAAATGGAGAAATTTACCTCAAAGTCTCAAAAGATTGAATAACCTAGTGATTGTAACTTTCCTTTAAAAATTGCAAACAAGCTGAATTGCTCACAATTTTTATTTTTAATATAACAACTCACCCCAATATGCATAACACTCCTTTACAATTCATAAGTTTAAGGGCCCTTATCTATAAGTAAGTTCCCCCATGTGTTTCTATTCTTCCTTGATCAACAATATCATCAACAATCCTATAATCAATAATTTTTCTTTAAATGCTCATAGACTATTATCTTTTCAAAACCATCCCAGGGCCAAAACTGATGCTCTCTTAATTTAACGGCTCATATTGAACGAGAACGTTTCCTTGTTTTTCCATACTAAGCCATAGAACTTCCCTGAATATTCTAAGTGACCTGTATGAGGTTACAGTAAATAAAATAGCTAGTACAAGAGAATGAATTAAAGTAGTGGGAAGTACCTGTGAAGCAATCTGAACTCGCACGTCCTGATCGGAAAAGGTCAATTCAGGAATTTTCAGCATATCATTTAGCAAACAACGCTTCCTAAGAGCACGATCCCCCAATAAACGAATGAACCAGCCCCATGCTCGTACAGTTTGGACCTTGAAACCTTGCTCCAGCATATCCTTCATACTTACAAGCAATCTTTCTTTCATATCTAAGGCAAGAACCTAGTTTGAAAGTATACAAGAAACAAGCATACAAGCTTCATGTCAAGCTGCAGGTTGTCATAACAGCACATTGTGCCTTGAAACTTCATCAAAGTAAACTTGGAGAAAGAGAGAGATCTCTGTCATGTATTACTGTTCAGAGCATTCCCTTGTCCACATGTTGATAAGTCAAGTAAAATTTCAACATTCTTAATATTGCAATTGTCACACTAAGCACATTTTGTGCGTTTGAAGAACAATTTTATGGTAACAATCAAGCAATACTATCTTCGATACAGAATTCTGAAATAATAATGTTGGATAAAGAAGGCTAACTGCACATATTTGTCTCCGGCAAACAGAATGGACTGGCAGTCTATCACTCAGTACGCTCTGTTCAAGGGAGTAACATTATAAATATAGAGACCTTATCATATTGGCTCTGAGACTCAGACCTTATACCTATATTGATCTGCATGTGATGAGAAATTGAAATCATCACATCTCATGTCTTCCTTCTCACAGCAATTACATGTGCCAGGTCACATTTTTTTATAAACAGGACCGCCAGATTAAATTGGCCCTCTTTTAGTTTTCCATTTCACGTCCACCCTTAGTTAAAGCTATCAAATGCACTGAGTTAAGAGAAATGCTAGATTGAACGGAATTAGCTTCATATGTGTTGAGTTGCTGATTTGTTGGTACTTTCATCTAATATTGCAGTTGAATAAACACTGGCAATAACTTTATGAATTGTCCATTTTACCATCAGCATACTGTGTCAAAGTGATACATTGAAAGAGGAAGAGACTTGACAACTCTGGAGAGCTGCAGAAAGTACCTTTGATAGAGTAGGTGGAGGTGGAAGCATTACAGACTTTATCTTCAGGAGGCACCGTTCTGTCATATCCCTTTCTCTCTTGTCAGTGCTTAGAAGTCTTCTGTACAAGGGAGGGATCCATATATGTGATGAGGCTCTCATCATTTCTCCAAGTTGAGATGCTATTTTCATTACAGCCTGAAAGAGAGAATGCAAATTATTATTTATTTTTTTGTTGGTAAGGAAATGCAAATTATTTGTAAGATCAGTATAGCAAAAATCTGGCGTCTTATAAAGGAAATTCAAACTTATTAGCATGAAAGAAATGATGTTCGCATAAATACATTATTTGATTTATTTAATTAGGAAAACTGGTTTTACAATTTATTTTTTTTCAATGAAATATATGCATTATGATCTCAAAACCAAACTGCAATGAGCTATGCTATGTCGGTTATATATCTAGTTGTTTATTAGTTACAGCAACATTTACTTCGATCATTAGTGTTTAGTCATGCTGAGAAGTGTAAGAAATGCAGCGCTAGCAGGGTGCACACATCAATGGAGTCACAAAAGGTGCATAAAAAATTCAAATGCTCTCCTTGTTTAGAACCAATATCAGTGAAAAAGAGTTTTGACCACTTCTTACCACGTGGCAACAATTTAAGCTGAAGTGTGTTTCAGCTCAACGTTCTTTTCATTCCCTTTAAAATGCAAGAGAGATAGAAGGAGCAACTAGGAAATAATTGAAAATGCCTAAGTCACTCATACTGTGCTTAGAAATAAGAATAACTTCAGAGCCCAATATAGGTGGCAAAAGGAGTAGTTGACCATTTGGCTGAAAAAAAATAAAAAATAAAGAGTAGTTGACTAAGAGACAATTTGAGATGGCTCTGTCTGTTGAGGCCCTTTTTCTTTTTGCTGGTGATGGTTGGCGAAAGCAGTTTTCTTAGGAGAAGGAACTACAGAAGTAATTCAGTTTCAGTTTATCGTTAAAGCATACCAGTTGAGTAGAAAAAACGTGATGGTGGATTTCATACAATCCACAATAGAACATCCCCTGTGAAGATGAATTGCCCCAAGAAACATTACCTGAATAGCCTCAAAAGTTGTTGAAAGTGACCCAAAAGGGTTGTCGAGTGCATAAACGATGGCTTTCAACAAAGACTGGAAATGGGCATTCAGCAGAGACCCATCAAACTGCTGCATAGATATACACCACATGCCAAGGTTGCAGACTGACTGCACCAACGAAACAGACATTACTCTTAAAACTTTGAGGGGGAAGAATTTGATCATAAGTATGACCGTTACAGCACAGTCTACCTTCATTTTAGCAGTGATGATGACATTACCCAGTGACTCCAAGACTCCACCAGCAACGCCCACTGCAGTACCAAGAAATGCCATTTTTCTCCACTCAAGACATAAATTCTAATTTCACCCCGATAGCACCAGGAGAGAAAAAAAGGAGATCAAAGAAGAGTCACCTGGGATGGAAGCAAGAATCGCGGGATGATGTATCATGAAACCCAAGCACTTCATGGCCTGGACAGCTCTACAGTTCACCAAAAAAAAAAAAAAAAAAAAGAAAAGTTAGAACCGCAACATGTCACCAGCAAAAAAAAGACCTTTATATTTCCTCATTCGCTCTGAGACATTGTGAAAACAAAAACACCATGACCAAACCAATAACTTTAGAACTTCAATCTTTCTCCTTAAACGGCGCTTCATTTCGGAGAGAGAGAGAGAGAGAGAGAGACAGCAGCAAATTTGAAGTGTAGTGATTTTTGCAAAAATTGACAAAAAGGACGAGCTGGGATAAAGAAAAAGAAAACCCACATTTCTTCGTCTTCGTCGCGGACGTCGCCGACGAGCAGCGAGACTAGACTGCGAGAACGTCCGGCGAGGGCTTGAATCCCGTCGGGGTCGGAAACCGACCGTTCTTGGAGGCGCAAGAGAGCGGAGTAGGCGAGCGACTTGCCGACTCCGGCGTCCGGGGAGGCGAGGATCCGGGCGAGCTCTTCGAGCTCAGCGGAGAGATCGGACATCGTCACGGCGGAGACGGAGCTGCGGCGGGGTTCGACGACGGAGGTGCAATGCGGGGTGCAATTTTAGCGCCAAGCAGGAACAGAGCTGGGGGTTGGCGGGAGTATGAAAGGTTGGGTTTTTATGTAGTTCAGTAGTATTTTTTTAATTGATTTCCTTTTATTATTTGCAATTTTCAATTTTTTCGAGGAAAGGGAAAAGAAAACGTTAATATCATTAAAAAACCTAAATTCATACACTTATAATAAATTTAACCAAAATTAATTTTTTGACAATCAAAAATCTCAAATTGGTACACATGTAATAGATTTACCTTTAATTAGTTTTCATTAAATTTTACTATTAAATTGCTAAGTTTGATGACATGTGACAATCAACAAGTATACTAATTTAGGATTTTCCTCTTCGTTTATCACATGTGTATCAATTTATAGTTCTTCATGGTTTAATCTAATTTAACAAAAACTAATGAATGGTAAATTTGTCACACATATACTAATTTTGAGTTTTAGCTTGTCAAAAAATTAGATTTTGGTAAATTTATCATATGTGTACTAATTTTTTTTATGGTATTAACTAAAAAAAGAAAAAGAAAAACCTTTTGAATTTTGTTTTGCTCATTGTAACTTCTCAAAAAGCAATTTATTCGAAATATAGAATTATGAGAACACGTTTGATCGGTGAATTCAAAATTAAAAGGCATGTTTTCATTTTAATAATAGATTCAACCAGATCCTTCGTTCGAGATAAAAACTTAGAAAATAACTTCTTCTTTTTTCAATTGTTATCACGAAAGATTGAAAATAATTGTTATTAAAATATTGAAACAAGTACCATCGAACTTTTTTTTTAGGTCTCCTTTGGTTTCCACCGGCAAAAAAAATCCCTGAGTGAATTATCATTCCCATTTGACCAAAAAGAAAATTTATCATTGCCAGTGTTGTCAATTCCTTGGAAGAGTATTTTCTTTCAATTGTTTTGGAAGACTAAATAGTGGTTCTTTTAATTAGGCCTCTAGGGTACTAATGCTTTCTCAGCCATTGAACATAATGGCCGATTTATTTTGTAAAAATGAAAGAAATCATTGGAAATAGTTTACTTCTTACATTCCGCTTATTTCGCAAAAAAATTGACATTTTCAAAAAATGTTTTCCAAATAATTATTTTAAGGAACATGACTATTTTTCAATGTTTGCCTAAAGTTTGAAAATAAATTGAAAATTATTTTTCGTTGTTTGGTGAGGACAATCTGTATTTATTTTGATAAAGAGACATGTATTTTTCATGTGATATAGGTGCTACGTTTACTATATCATTAAATATTAGATTAATTTTACCGAGTTGATTTTTCATAATACAAATACCTCCTATACATTGTAAACAATATTTTTTTCCTCTTACAGAGCTTGGCCTTGGCTGTTTAGGTCTTGGGCTCGCCTTGAGGTACTTAGGCTTGGGTGCCCAAATCCTGGACTTAGCCACAAGAGACCGAGCTTTACTGTCAAGGTCCTAGGGACTTGGGCACAGCCACCTATGTCTTGGGCTTGACCATGATGGACTAAACTGAGCGTTGGTGACGTAGGTGCAATGACCGGATACTCAAGCAATTGGCAACCTAAGCATGGGCATTAGGGTCTTGAGCCCGACCTTTGTGGACTCATGCTCAATTGTTAAGCTAGTGACTTGAGTGCGGAAGCTAGGTACTTAAGAACTAGCATCAGAGTTCTCAGGCAAATCTCGAGGGACTTGGCCTAGCCTTTGTGAATCCAAGCTCGGTCGTTGAGGAACCCAACCCGATCTTGATGGAACTATGCTCAAGAACCGATGACTTGAGTGTAGAAGTTGGCTACCGAGGCATGACTGTTGGGATCCAAGAATGATTACTAGATATAAGGCCTGACGTCAAGGTACTAGCACTAGCCTTTGTGGACTCAGGATTGGCCTTCGAGGAACTAGGCTCAAACTTGATGGACCTAGGCCCAAGGATGGTGACCTGGGCGTGGAGGCTGAGCATGGTTGCCAATGTCTGGGCACAGGCACCGATAGCCTAGGCTTCAACAACTTGAGTGTTGGAGTCGAGTGCATGAGCACTGCCCTCAAGACCCCTAACAAGATCGGAGTCTTAGCCTCGACTTCAAGGAACAAGACCCAGCCTTTGTGAAGCTTGGCAAGGAACCAAACTCAACCTCATTGGACCCAAGCCCGTGCGTTGGTGACTTGGACATGAGGGCTGGGCACGGCCATTGGTTTGGCACAAGCATTGATGTCTCAAGATTTGGTAACTCGAGTGCAGGAGCCGAGTACACAAACACGGCCCTTAAGACCCATGCACAAGCATTGGGATATTAGGCTCAACTTCAAAAGATTGAGGCTAGGCCATTTTAGGGCCGGACCTGACCTTGATGGAACCAAGCTTGGTCGTGAGAGCCGGGTACCTAAGCATGGTTGCCGTCCCAAGCCTAATCGTCAAGGACCAAGGCTGAGCCGTTGGCTGCCCGTACCTAAGTATCAATATTTAGTCACATATTGGAAATTAATTTCTGGATTTTACAACAACAAAAAATGTCATTTTCCTAAATCTAAATATAGATTTTTTGTTGATTATGAAAAGATTTTTTGTTAAATCATTTTCTCAAACAATCCAAAAGCCCAAAAAATAAGCAATATTTTTTGACAAAACTTCTCCAGAAGCCTTATATGAACTTGAAAAGCTTTTCCAACTTATTGTTGACCCAGCAATAATGGACCTTAGAATAGACAAAACGAGGTGCGACTCCAAGTTCTTATCGAATCGTATATATGAGGGTCTGTACGTTGAGGAAGGTAGCCAAAACAACTGCAAGTCTATTTAATTAGAACCGAAATAGTTCACATGAAGCTCAGCACAATATGGTAAAAGATTAAGTCTGCACGGAGAGTAGCAATAGCAGTAGCAAAAGTAGCAATTGGCATGAATTAAGGGATGACTTGTGTTAAGTAAAATAAAGCAAAGGTCTTATCAAAAAGTACACGCTAGGGCACTTGTTAAACATAATTAATGGAGGAATATCTGTGTTTGTGTAAAAAAAGGCGGCCCAAGCTTGCTTGCTTCAATGATGCTGCTAACAAAAAACAGGTGAAAAGATTATCACCTAATTCTTCTCTCTTTTGATTCGCAGCTCTTTTCTAAATTAATGACTTATTTTTCCCATTCCATCGTCTCCCAAGTTGCTTTTGTATAACTGTGATCTCCTGTCAAGTATGCCTAGGACGAAGACACAAGTTGTTTCGCAGGGGCCAGAAAGAGAATGTCAAATGATACACCAGGAGAAACATGCTCAGGAAGATCACTTAAGTACCCTTTTTTGGGGCGTCTTGGTTTGTGTAACTAGCAGATTCAGCTAATCCGGCAATGCAATAGATCAAGGTGATAATAACCAGCACAATCAGTCCCTCGCATCTCCCCAACTGAGCGTGAGTCTTTACTTGCTCGGAGCTCTGAGAAGGACGACAATAATGTGATGAGTTCATGAGACTCGAACCCTAGAAGGGAAGTGTAAATAATAGCACAAATCACCATAGAGGCTATCAGTAAAGCACTTACTTTGATGCCCCGGCATACAGATATCAATTCCAATTCTCTCCGTATGCAACCCACTTACATCCCATGGCCATTTTTTGGAAAGATTTGACCCTCCCAGTTATCTATGCTTGTCGCCAAGCACTGAAGCCCGATAGGATTGCTACATCCACAGTTATTAGTTGAGAGCAAGACTAACTCTTTCCTAAAGCAATAAATCGCGAGACAAAACTCCTCTCCATATAGTTGATGAATTCTCTTGTTGTGTGCGACAGTTAATGAACCAAATCATAAACAAAACTTTGGTTAGTTTTTCTTTTCTTTCTTTAACCCAAGTATCTAGAGCAACTTCTGAAGTTCACTAGCACATAAACCAGGCAACAGAAAGCTTTTACAAAATTATGTCTGGAAGACTAGTACTTCCCTATGCAACTCATTTCTAGCAACAAAATAATTAAATCAATCTCTGGACAAAAAATTGATGCAAATCTGAGAGAACTTGAAACAAAACTACGATACTGGTCTTTTTAACCATCTGAAATTGCAAATACTACACGTTCCTAACCCTCCAACCTTGTTTAACCATTTGTTAATATTTGGCAGATCATCTGATATGGAATGGGATGAAGATAAACTACAAGCAATCATGAAAGAATCTTAAGATAAAGCTCTACTCTTCCACTGCCAAAGTTCTAATGTACCTTCAAATCTGCAGAAACACTTTAACTCAATCACGTTTTGGTACAAACCTCCACCTCCCCATGCTGGCATCGCAAACTGCAGAGCACTTCAGTCACAGCTGAGGTAACAGACATTGATGCTATAAATTTGAAGCACAGTAAATGTACTTAACAAAAATTTAAGGACAGTTATATCTCACAGCAATTTTTATACTTTGACAGCTTATTTACAGCTAATAATCATCATTAGAATGAGATATTGGCATGTGACATCTAGGACCTCCAGGATTAAAGAATCCTTCCTATATTCACAAAACATAGAAGGCTGAAATGTTGTCAATTGAAAACCCAGCACAAACAGAACATACCGCTTCAAGCAGTTCTAGGAAACTGGAAGGACCCAGCATCCAACTTCACAAATTCTGTGCCTTGAACGAATCCAGTCCTCTTATCCAATTAAGGTCGACATAGAAGCTGTTCCAACTCTTGCTCGAAGTCTTCATCTTCTGCTTCATCTGGTTCCTCCTCCAGCCGATGCGGTACTAATTGTAATTGCTGATGTTGCTGTTTTTCACCACCATGCTGATTGAAACCTATCTGGCGGTAAAGCATGTCTCTCTGCGCAGTCCAGTTATCCTCAATCTTCGTCAGTTCATCTCCAATTGGTTTCTTGTCATAAGCTATATGTTCTATGTTCTGAACATCAATCACCTCGGTAGCCTCTATAACAAGAAAATAAGTAGGACAGAGAAAAAAATTGATCAAAGGGAGATACAGGCACTAAACTCACACTGTAGTTGAATGATAATTTAATCCAATATACATATAGAAAAGTTGATACAATGAGACTTTGAGGTTCTTGTAGCAAGAGGAGTGGAAAAAGGGCAGTCACATGTACTGTGAATCACATGCTATCCAGGGAGAATTTTCCTAGGGATTGATTTTCACCTAGCAATTCTGCTCCTCTCCCACCCGCCAAAGCAAATATAAAGGCCAAAGAGTGATCTTTGGACGCTACTACATGCAATATCAGTTAGGTAAATTTGAGTATAGCAGGATTTGAAACGGCGAGCACCAGACTAAGAGCCCTATGCTCTACCAATTGAAATATACATGTACGCCACAACAAGGATGCAGTACAGCCACATAACCATAGAAAAGGTTGTAGTACAGCCATGTAACCAGATAATTCATTAATTAGGGCAAAAAATAAGACTAAATTACCCCAGACATAGTGACGTTGATGTATAACTTAAATATATACCTTTCTCAGTCTTTTAGCTAAGATCAAATGTATAACCTCAATCTAATCTGTCAATTTAGACGTATTTCAACATAGAATAGTTAGTAAAACTAAAATGACAAATGACTTGCTGGCTTTTTAACTTTCTAGCCAATTCTTCCTCTCATAATCTAATAGAACTCTGCCTTAATAACATCCTACAAACGCAAATGTTCAATCTCAGTGATTTACAATATGTATACCCCAAACAAAGTTCTGAATAAAAAATTATGTGTTTAAAAATCATGAATATGAGAGAGAGAGAGAGAGAGAACCTTTAATGGCTCTTTTCTTGGCCTCGGCATATTCGTTTGTCATATTCTTGATCATATCCATATCAATTTCCGTGCCCTGCCATTTATGAAAACAAAAAGGGTGCACCCTTTCAACATCACATAGGTGGAACATAAAGACATCAATTTTCTTTTTGTCGGGAAAAGGGAGTTATAGCTACCAAATCCATGTGGAGAAAATGCTCAATCCTTGTATTGGCAAATAACCTGCAGAATCAGTATAAAGATATGCAACTAATAGTCAGAGAATGCTTTTCTTTTTTTACAAAATCACTAACGATGAAGAAAAAAACTGTGTGGTTATTTACTTCTTATAAGCTACTTGAACACGTGCATTCTGTAGTTCCATAAGTTGGTTTACTCTTTCTGTAATAGAGCCTTCATTGATTTCAACAGCCCCAAATAGAAACATGTTCTTTTCTAGCATTTTCTTAACCAGAGGCGATACCACCGTTATTCCTTCAACTTTTGCACTAGCAACAAGTTGCTTAAGATTCTTCAGCTCTCCTGATAAAAGGAAACATATGTAAGCATAGGACAAAGTTTAAAGAAAGGTAAGGTGGTGGCAAATGAATGATAAGCAACTTTATGGCCTGAGAAGAGACAGTTGCTTGATCATTCAAAGCTTAAGCCAACTGACAGATTCATAATACAAGAGAGGAAAGAATGTAGTATCAAGAAAGAGAAATTTCAAACCAATGACCATGTGAAACAGCTTTCATTGACCAACATCAGTGACATCTTGACAGACACAAAGATGGGTAATATACACTATCTAATCTTTTGCACTCAAGCATCAAAGGTCACTTGAGTGATTTGTCCTTGTGCACCAGCCTAGAAATAATATTAGTATCAAGCCAACCCCTAATGATATTATTTACTAAATTCTTGATAGGATTCAATATCCTAAAAACACTTGAAACCTAGGCCTAATCCAGGAAGGCAGTGAACCATTTGAGATAATGGTTAAACACATTCTAATATACATCATACCTTGGAAATCTGATGCAACAGCAGAAGCTTAAAGACCAGTATTATGCATTATGGAAGAAGGGTAGGGGTCCAATGTAATTTTTTTTTTTTTTTTTGGGGGGGGGGGGGAGTGGGATCTACTCAAAATCCAATGTCAGAAAGTTTTGTAGGGCGGTTTGGTAGAGCCAAACAACAACTCAATTGACAATTCAATTAAAATCAAAGATAAGCTTCTTCTGGAAAAGATAGAGTATCCAAGGAATTGATGAGCAAGAGACTACAGAAGACTCGTGAATAGAATTTCACTATATGATAGTAGAACATCTTTAAGTAGCAAGAAGAGCAAGCTCAAGCCAAGATTATCGCTATAAACCAATTGACATGAGCTCAAATCTATACCATGCATGCCACTTAACTCTTTGGATGATGAACTAGGAACATGTTAAAAAAGGGAAGAATTTTGAACCCTCTAGTTGTATGATTTCAACAACAGAACATGCCTAGAACTAGATGTATCCCACCTTCCAGAAATATTATTAACAGACACAACATGGACATTCACAAACAAAATTACCTATACAAAAAGTCAATCACAAGGAGGACAATCAAATCGAAGCTACCGAGAGACAATCGTACTGTTTGTTTCTGACACATTGTTTCAATTAATCCCCATTTGTAAGGAGAAAATCTATTTTAATCCTAAAAGTAAATCTAGCTCCCACTTCCGTTGTTCAGGATAGAAGAAGGTGAAAATCCCTAGATCAGTTTAGAAGCCATAGCCAACATGCATTAAGCTGAAAATTCATAAGGTCCCACAAATAAGGATCCTTATCCTCTAAGGATTTTTCTGTTCTATTTTAATTGATATTGACTAGTAAAAGTCAATGAAAATCTTCCAAGGACATCTTAAATTTATGGTGGTGCAGAGTGCATATACTTTCCAGTTATTGTTCTTTATCATCTATGTACCTCTGCTAAGCTCAGTTGCGAAGGCTAAGGTGGGGAGAACATAACAGACTAACACTGAAAAGCCTGTCAAACAGAGCAGCTTAGCCAGACTAAGGAAGTAGCTTGACCATCAGTACACCAACAAGTTCTAAAAAAATGTTTACGTTTTTCCTCTGCAAAGTAAGAACAGAATCTCGAAACAATAGCAGGGACTGAGCGTGGAAGACAATTCTCTAAGATACACCAAAAGCTAAATCAATGTGATTGGAGACAGAATGTCTTACCCAGAGAGAGATAGATTCTGAAAGGAGGTTTGAATGGTTGAGTTTCATAAAGACAGTAAAGGCAATACAGCCCACCTAACCGGCGAGATAGGGACTCTGAGTTGACCATGTGACCTGCAAAGACCCTATCCATAGTCATGGTCTTGTATGATTGTGAAGTAAACTTGCAAGAGATGCTAGTAGTTCTTAAATTTTTCAAGTCACTTAGATGACACATACATGTAAACCACCAAAGCGCTAAACAAAGTTCTTTTCGCCCAAAAGAGAGCAATCACTCCCAATATAAACCTGCTCAAATAGAGTAATCAACTTGCTTAAAGGCGAACCTTTTCAACACTCCATCTAAACCCAAGTCTCGATTTTTCTTGGCTAAATTTAATTCAAGCAAATTAAAATCAGGCAAAGCAGCATTCCTCGACTCAATGCTCGACGCCCCAAACAAGTCGGCGCACCCGCCCCCACAAGCCAAAACCGCGAAAGCTTTCGAGTCGGTTAAGGATCACTCTCTCACCAATTGACTGAGAATAGAGCGTTTGCATGAAGAAGGTCAAGTTGGACGAAGGACGCGCCTCGTAAATGTACGAGAACTTCCTGGACAGCCATATGCGCTTCATATCAGCTAAAGCCCTCGATCCGCCCTGCACGTAGAAACCCACGTCACCTCACAGACGCTGAGACGAGAACAGCCGCTCCTGGAATCGAAGGACTTACCTGCGCGAACTCGTTGATGAGCTCGTCGACGTCCTGCTTGAACGGGGATAGATCCATGGCCGGTCAGACGCCGGTCGGGCCTTCGACGGGGCCGGAACAGCGACGAGCGCTCTTGCGCCGGCGAGCGCGGCGATGGCTGCCCGCGCTTCTTTCGGTGAGGAGCCTTCACGGGAGCTACGCCGCCGTAGAGGCTCCGGCGGCCTCGGGGAGACGATTCCGGTGGCGGCGGGCAAGCGGCTCGCCGGCGGAGGGAGGCGGCGGAACTCCGTTGGCGGGCGAATTTGAGCGGGTCGGGTAGTAACCCGAGAGAGGAGAGGGGTCTGGTTTTCTCGTTTTCTCGCCTCGTTTCGTTGCGACAAGTGTGACGATGAAATAAAACAATAAATAAAAAAATAAACACAGGCTTATGCCATCCACCTCGTGTAGTATTTTTTTGGAATTGAGAAATAATATAATAAATTTTAACCAAAGATATAATATGATCCATAAATATTTAATTTATTTAATGTATTTTCTAAATTTAAAATATCATCATTAATCCTTAAAATTTATGAAAATATTTAATATTATCATTTTATTTATTTAAGTTTATAGATAATGATAGATATTTTTATATAGTGCGGGATAAAATTGAATATGTATTAAAAATTCATGAATCATATTAAATAAATTATAAATTCTTGAACCTTATTATGAATCGAAAGTTAGGGGAGGACATTGCACGGGTTAAATTCAATAGCCACATTGAACAAATTAAAATTTAGAAACCATATTGCATATTAAATTAAAATTTAAAGATCATTCGTGTTAATTTCCCTTTGAAATATTATGTTCAGCTGAGTACAACATCGAATGCTTGCCATATTTGCAAGATCAACGACCTAGATTGAACTTTGGTAAGTATTTGAGAGCTAGGATCGATTTGTGTATCAAGTATGTGATAATGTTGGAATGAATCCCAACTTGCATTCGATGATCCCAACTTGCATTCGATGATATGGCGATCAACAGGCACATTCCAGATGAGTAATAGTAATGGTTCTAGCTGAACATTTCTATTGCGAGTGTGGAACTCTTATGGTAATGCTAGGAGAAGTTGCTTGCATTAATCGTCTCATCCCATTCTTTTTATTAATTAAAAAAAATTAAAAGTTCACGACAACTATTAGCCACAATTAATGTCAAGACCTCAGGCCGATATTATTTTATGTAATGTATTAGTAACGCCTCCTCCCCCAATTTAACCAACCTTTTTTGGCAACCTTGTCAAAGCAGTTTTCTATCTCCTAGTCTCCAATTACATGTTGATAATCACAATACAGCTAAGATATGGTGGACTTGATTCGTACTTGTCCCAAAACAATGGATATTTCCAATAAGGAACATCACAAAAGAAATACATTTTAATTTCTCATTTAATTTAATTTTGACTGAAAGAAAAGGCGAGAAGAGGTGATCCATATCCACGATCCCCCTAAGGCATTCTATAGAATTCTACACCCGTAGTCAAATATTCGGTTCAAGTCATAACTATGCTTATTTAAGGAATCCATCACTATTGTACTACCGAATATAAGTTGATATGAAACTTGAGTTATCATCCGTCTACTGCACTAATCCTGATATAATTTGTTAACTGCTCAGCATAGCTACTGACAAAATTTGATGATTGATGAGATTTTTACTTTTAAGTTAGATTTTCTTCAAAGTTTTAGAATGTCAAATCACATTTTTCACTAGAGTGGGTTTGATATCTGCGCTTAACATAATTAAGCACGTTTGATAACAATTACTAATTTGGACTAAAAAGATTCAATTAAGTCAAAAGATGACTGAATCCATTCAATAGAAAAAAAATATCCATAGGAAATAAGGTATTGCCTATTGCATTGCTAAAAACTAATCATACATGCTTACAATTCCATAATTAGTAGGAAACATTACCATTCAATGCACAACCTTCAACTATTATCAAGTAACATCTTATTTTTATCTAGTACTTACAATGATCAACTCCATAGTTAGATTCATTAATTTCGCGAATAAAATAATTTAAAAAATATTTTCCTTTAAAATGATCGTTTGTATTAAATAAAATAATAAAGATATCTCTCGTTTACTAAATTTTGTAAACTATATAAGTAATCAATAATTTTAAGAAAAATATTTTCCAGGTCATTCATTTTTCATGAAATAACACCTTCAAACAGAGATGTGAGCCTGGGGAAACATAATTTTTTATTTTAGTGAGTCCAATGCGAGATCGACAATATCTAAAGACTACGGTGAACTAGGTTTACATGCACCGGAGCACCCAATAAGACTCAGGGAATACATTAGTTCAAGGCTAAAAGTACACAACTGATATCTCCTGTGCTTTAAGTGCATGCTTTCAAGCTAAAACTCAATCTACTGCAAATCAATGGTAAGAAACTACACCTGAGAGCCATCTCCAGTTGCAGAAAGTATTGAGTTAAGAGTGTACGGTGAACTAACCGAGGTTCAACGATCAAGCATCTAAATTCTAAACAATCCACTCAATGGCAAAGTGGTATTCCGGGAGCCAAATTACAACCTATCAAACCTAGATTTTAGCACAAGTCCAGAATGAGATGTGAGCTAAACCTACATTTCCACTTTCACAAGGGCGTTCGATATCTGGGACGAGCCGTACTGTAGCCAGTCCTTAGTGCACAAAAGGGCTTCCACTGTGTCAGGTCGCAGGGAACACCGGTACTTATCCATCTCCTTAGGTGCAGTATCAAATACAGAATCAGGAAGAACAGTAGACACTGGGATAGACAGGATGTCACGAGCCATTTTAGAGAGGGTCGGGTATTTCAGCTTGTTCAGCTTCCACCACCCCAACACATCAAACTCTTGCACTCGGGGCAATAAAGTTTCATCCAGATACTGGTCCAGCTCCGACTTCATCTGCTGGCCACTAGTTTCCATGATGTACATATCAAAATCAGTCAGACCATGGTCTGTCAGAAGATGCCCTCCTTGAGGTGATTCCTCCATCTTGTTTCCATTTTGCCCCTCTTCCGCGTAAGTGGGCGTCAGAGGCAATGGAAGCGAAACATATTCGAGAAACAGCTCGTGGATACCTTCATCAACTATCTTCACATAATTCGGCGCATCTTCACCAAACACTTTAGTGAAACTGAACTCAACAAGCTTCATCTTGAACCGAGGATCCATGACCACAGCCATGGCCAAAACCAGGCTGCAGTCCTTCCAGTATTTATCAATCTTCTCAAGCATCGGCTTGGTAAGATCAGCAATGAAGGGATCCTCGCTCGTGACCGCACGAGCAAGATCTGCTTGAATCTTCCACACTTCATGAAAGAATGTAATTGCAGTAGGGCCAGAAGCAGTTGTAAGAATACTTGCTGCTTCATAAACAGGTTTTAAGTAGGTACAGAGGGTTTCCACCTGCTTCCACTCTTCCAAGGTCGGGGCTTGCTTGTAATCCGGATCTGAGGTATCCAAGCAAGAGAAAACTTCCTTCAGTTCCGAAGCAGCCACTAGCATTTCATATGTTGTGTTCCACTGAGTTTGATCATCTAAAGAAAGGCTCCTCTCGCTTGGAACTTGCAACTGTTGCTTGAGATCAATGAACTTCTCCTCGTGTGACTCCGATGTCTTCACATATTTTACACTGTTCCGTATCTTCTTTATAATTGCTTCCCCTGCCCCAAGTACATCCTTCGCCACAGCAGTCAAGGTACGTGCAACACAATTGCTGATCAACAATTGACCATTAAGAATATTAGGGTTCTTGATAGCAAGAAAAGGTTTGAGATTTTCACGTGCTGCTTCAGTCATTGGCTGATTAAAAGTAACAGAAAACAATTTACTCTCCAGATTCCAATCAGCAAGACAGGTAGCGACTGCATGACTTAACGCCGAAAACGGCTCCATTACAATATTGAGAAGCCTGCGATGCATCTTCCAGTCACTATCCATGAAATGGCCAGTCAGAAATAGATAACCCAAACTTTGACTATTAGTCCAAATATCGACAGTGAGGCAGACTCGTCCTGGCATTCCCTCGATGAACTTCATCACACCTTGCTTTTCACATAGATAAGTTGCTATACAGTCACCTTGTACAGCATTAAAAGAGACCAGATCGAACCGTGGTTGAAGGTTCTGGACAAAAGTCACAAACCCAGGATGCTCAACCATGTGAAGAGGGTAGTCATGCATTATAATCATCTTAGCAATCTCATGGCGACACCGATCCTGGTCAAAAGGTACGAGGGAGACAGCAGAAGTTCTATAGCGACGTTTAGGAGGATCGGAACCCATTCTTCCAGGTGCAGAGTATGGTGTGATCTGATTCTTCTCTTGGTTACGTAGAATAGCAGGACAGGTGCCCTTCGCAATATGACGTTTGAGGTGGCTGGTGCCAGCGACCTTTGAGCCTGTGCTATAAGCAAAACTTTGCTTGCACTGCTTACAGCATGCTCTTCTACATCCAGGACTCACGGTTTCTATTGTGAAGTGTTCCCAGACGATGGACTTCTTTTTTCTCCGCTTGTTGGGCTGTGTTTCGGGAGTTTTCACGTTGTTGTTTTCTTCTGCGGTTGCCATCTTCTATCTAAAAACAAATTCCTGCCCAATAAAGTCAGAGACAAAACAAGAAAAGAAAAATGAAAGATACGGAAGAGAACGAGATATGGAATGGCAGCATAAGGCAGATATATTACATAGATCACTGATGAATGGGCTTGAACCAAAATTAGAGTAAGATATGAACAGAAGAACTGTACAAGGACTAAAAGGCTTGGAAAATAGTTGACACAATGGTGGCCAATCATAAGGTACAATTGATGAATTAGCTTTCAATATAACAAGGAGAGTTTAGACAAGTCAAGCTAGCGGCAAAACATCATTTTCTGCTTCATATTGCATTATGTAGGTCAGGTATCCACTATAGTGAATGTTCCTGCATAAAGTCCACACCAGAAGCACTCCAAAAACACAAAGGCGTATTCAGAGTAGTAGCTTTAACATTTGATACCTCATCTCACAGATGCAACAGGAGTTATCTTGGTTGGTGGTTGGTGATCTATGTGTCAAGAAAGAACCAACTTGCGTCAGCCTCTTAGTTATAAAATTCTAACCCTCGATCTGGCTGAAAAGTGCAAACAACAGTAGGCTAATGAATCTTTTTCACAAGCTAATTTGACTTCTCATAAAAAAAAGCAGCCAAAGAACTTAGACAAATCATCTTAGTCCCCTAGATATATCAAACAAGCGAAGCCAAAGAACTTACATGTGAATGACAAGAAAGGGAACTACACAAATCATTTTAGTCTCCTAGATATATTAAACACAAAATAGCATCCAAGCAGGTAGAAACTCTACATATTGAACAAAGGAAAACTCCAAGCATATCCCAATTGCAGAGTACTAACCAATGACAGAAGCGAAACTACAGTGATCGATAATGCCTTTCTTAGTCGATGAAATAGAAGTAAAAACTTGAACACACCGCTTTTCAGTCAATTGGAAAATTTCAGAATGTACCACAGATGATCGATTAAAAAGTTTGCCAGCAAGCAAAGCAAGAAACTAACCCTCTCCACTACATCTTTTTTCAAATTCAATGAGTCCCGTTCACGTTGATCATATCTCCCACTCCTACCTCATATTAATCTTGATAACTGCCTTAGTCCTTGGCAGTTTGAATAATTAACAAGTGACGGTAGTAGACAACATGCAATCTTCGTGTCACACCCTCCTACAGCATTAGAGGTCAACAAGTAGCCTAGCATTCATTCATTCTTTGAGACATCATATCTCATGTCAGTGGGACATGAGTATGTGTGAGACGTGTAGTTATGTTTCACCACACAGAGTAGGCAAGCTACCAACTTTCAGACAACAGAAACCAAAACATACAGTGATTCCATCAAAAACAAAACATACTGTAATTTCTATAATAATTCCGAGAACGATGTGTTCATCCATTCCTCCTTGTGTACCCACATTCCCAGCACCGATCTTTTCATAAACGAAATTAGCTACCAAACGAAAACAAATCATACGGACTGAAATTGCCCCTCCTTGTCCGTCTAAACCACACAAAACACATGCATAGCTCGAAATACACCACACCCGGTTCCTCTAAGCCGGCATCTTCAGATGGTTATGTCTCAGAAGAAAGAAAGAAGGAAGGAAGGAAAGAAATCAACACATCTTTAGACATTATGTCCTGACAAGTTAACTGAACTAACGTCTTCTTCCCTTTTCTTCCGCATCCGTTTTTTCTTTTTTCCTTCGCTTAGCTAAACGTTAAAAAAAGTTGGGCCACACATTCCTCCCCTCAGCCCACCATAACCGCCCTCCTCCATACGAGGGTCGCTGGCTCCACCAGGTTTCAGTCCCTCCCGCAGGCAAATGCATCTAAAAACAAAACCCTTGGGCGAGTCAGCCAGCCAGCAACCAAAAACCAGCCACACCCACTCGTACCATCATCCACTTTCCCACTTCCAGATAAAAAGAAAGGGGGACACACCCAGTGGAACACAACGAAGCTGGGTTAGCTCCTTTTGGGCCCAAGCAAAGCCTAATAAGCCCGGCCCGATCGCCTAGTATTCCTCCACACCAACCAAGCAGGACCCTCCTCCTCTCCAGCTCAATTCGGTCGCTCGCTCGCTTCCTCCCACGCTCGGGAGCAAAAGGTGTACGCAAAGGCCTGCCCTTTTTTAAGTTTTCATCGTCGCCTTCGGGCTCGAAAAGCTTTTGTGGGGTAGAAGAAGAAATCACAGACCACCGAGATGGAAAAAAACAGATCTAAGGCGCTCGCATCGAGCCTGGACTCCTTTTAACGAAAATTCAAAAAAAAAAAACAAAAACCGGAAACGAAAGCTTATGTCCCGTACTTTCTCGTAGCCTCTCTGGGCTTTCACAAAACGAGAACCAACAGAACGAAAAACTGGGTCGAACGATCGCAGATCAGGACGCCCGAAGCCGAAACGAGCCGAGACTCGACTAAAACCCAGAACGAATCGGAATCGAACACGAACGCACGAAACGAACCTCGAAAGCAGTCCATCAAAAGAGCCAAACAAGAAAGCCAAAAAAACACCGACCGATCGTCGTCGGGTAAGAAGACCCAACGATAAGAAGATCAACACCACCGAAACCAAAGAAGGCACAGAGAGAGAGAGAGAGAGGGGAAGAGAGAGAGGGGAGCCCGGACGTCGGCATCATTACCGCTGCGGGAGAACGAAAGGGAGCGCGATCCACGGCGGGGCGGGGCGGGGCGGCGATCGGATCGGGTCCGTCGCCGATCAGCTGGGCCTCAGATCTAGGGTTTCGTCGCGGGACGAGCAGGACCGGGAGAGGAGAGAGAAGCTGGGGGAAGAGAGAGAAGGGGGAAAGCGAGATTGGGCTTGCGACCCGAGAAGGAAGTCTGTAATTGGACCGTTCAAAATGGAGGAGAAACGATAAGATGTGGAGTGGGACTTTTGGGTGGGTGCGGGCGGGGATGGGGAGGGACAAAAACGTGCGGGGATTATTGGTTCGCTTCGTTTTAGGTGTTGTGGTTTTGGGCAAACTGGACTTTCGATGTTTTTGAGGTCCAGATGCAGATGCTTGTGAAATTCGGTTCCTTTCAGGTCCTCCCCCCCTTGTGACCAGAATTTTTCAGGAATTGGACCACCAAGAAAAGGCCCAACCTCAAGCTTCTTATTTCTATGTATATGTTTATGTAGAGAGAGAGAGAGAGAGAGAGAGAGAGAGAGAGAGAGCATTTTGAAATGTGTATGGGCAGAGGCCGACCAATTTTTGGCCCACTGAATATAGCGTTAACTCTCCAATTTAGGGGCCGGGCCCACTTGGGTTTTGGATTTTCTTTTTTCTTTTTAACTTTTTGTTGGGTCTGGATCAGCCTAACTAGCACATGCTACTAAGGAACTAATTTTGGTGGCAGAGATATATAGCAAGGGAAGATTTGGTGAAAAAGGAAAAAAATTAGGGAACCGGGTAATTGTCGCCTTTTTGTCGGCCTAACTTCATACCTTCCGAATGATAAAGAGGGGATCAGATTTTCCCACCCTATTTTCTCTTCATCTCTATCTTCTAAACCTTGAAATCAATATATATATATATATTGATTTCCATTATGGATAGAATGACGGTGAAAAGTGCTATATTCTCCTATAAAAAGGATGGGAGTAATTTTCCTTTTCTTCCTTAAAAAAAAAAATTCATGTTGAGATTATAATTTAAACGAATGAAAATATATTCGTATGAGTTTGGTATCTTGAATAATTCAATTAGGGTGCCTTTCAAAAAATTATTGGCAAGCATTTTAGTACATGATCATAGAGTCCATAATTTGTGCTCCTCCTTTCTTGCTTAGAAATAGAGATTTTAAGAAACAAGGAAAAACATTTCAATCAACAGATATTTTAAAACATTTCCACCATCGTTCCGTAAAGACTAGTCCATATAGCATATACGATTCGCAAATAGTATTCCTGAAAGCAATGGATCTTCATGCTAGATACAATCAATATGCCAAGAAAAGAGAATAGGCCTACGGTTTACAAATGCCAATAGGGGTTTCGATCGTTCACCATGCTTAAAAATTAGTATTTAGATACTTACTCCTCAGAAATTCTTAAGAATAAGGACGCTACCAGCGACAATATTGTTATACGGTGTCCAACTTTTTGCAAATAACTTACGAATGCCTTCTTTGATGTCCAAACTTTCCATAATCATTCGTTCAAGTAAGAACCAGCGAACTGACTCGAGTAAGAATTCTGCTTGACTCAGGTGAAATATAAATCAAAAACCACATTATTTTGGTCATTGTCTACCCCGAATTACTTGCCGTGTAGGATCTGTTAATCTTTTAAAAATAAGCCACGTAGCATCCTCAAATCCACTATGTCACATTTCTTCCATTGATGCGGAAATAAATTCATCCATCAATAAGGATCGACTTCAACGCATCAAATTGCCAGTCGAGGGAACTCATAGCACCATCAAGGACAATTTCTTTATTTATTCGAGTCTGGTTGGCACAGCTGTAGCTACAGCTGTGAAGACATGCATCTTACAATACATCTTTTGAAGGTGATATATGAAGAAAAATTATTAAAAAAGTTCTAAACATATTGTAATTATGTCAATACAAATTTAATTTTTTTGGCCTATTGAATTAAAAACCTTCTGAATTTTTGCTAATTCAGTCTGTCAATTTTCACCGAAAACCGTTAATATAGAGAATTTTTAATAATATTTTAATACTTTTTGAATAATTTTTTTATTTTCTTTCTCTTTCTTTTTTCTTTTTCATTTTCTTCTTCCTGTAGCAGATCCTTGGACCTTTGCAATTGGGTAGAGGTAAGGGCCCCCAAGGTTTACCTTGCCAGCCTCGCTCGCCCTCAGTGAGGCTTGACGAAAAAAGGAAAAATAAGAGAAAATAAATAAATTTGAAAAATATTATTAAAATTGTTTATGGCAACGTCAACCATACTATGTAAAACAATTGGTGTCCATATCATGTCGTCTATGCTATGTCACCGATTTCTTGACAAAATTGCCCAAATAGACTAAATTGGGAAATCGTTAAAAGGTGTAGGACTAAATTAACAACTTACCAAAATGTTTAGGATTAAATTAATACAATTAAAGTTTCTGACTAAATTGACTACCATACGATTGGTTTAGGACTTTTTGATCATTTTCCCTGCATTCATATGCCTTAGACATAAGATGACTAGTGATCAGCCGGCGTCTCAAACCTTTGACGATTTGCCAATTTAGTCTTAAACTTTTTAACTATGCCAAATTAGTTCTAAACTTTTTGATGCTTTGCCTATCTAATCATAAATCTTTTGATAATTTACCAACATAGTCATTCTAGCTACCGCAAAATATAATGTAAAAAGTTTCGCAATCAAAAGATTTTATTTAGGATGAACTTGTCAGCCATTATTTATGGATTGAAATCCACCCTATGGCCCTTGAAACAAGGCCGCCAATAGAGCACTCATTAGGAAAATTTGTCGGATTTCGATGGCGTCTTAACTCGAGACATCTACCAAGTCCAAGATTCTTTGGTGGGCCTTGCTCGCGAATGTGAGGAATTAAAGCGAAACGTTCGGGCTCAAGCCTCCTAAAGGACTCGGTATCACGCTTAGAACCTGGCGCTAGAGTTATCATTCAAATTATTTATATATAAAGAAAGAAACACGAAACTAAAAGTTTCCTGTAGATACCATAATCAATCCAATTATGTTGGTAGGTTGCTCATAGAAAACCGGCACTCTGCTGTGCCCTTTCTCCAAAACCAAGTTCACCAAATCCCTGCGTACTTAGTCTGAAACTTTATGTTATAGGTTTTTTCTGTGATTGCTTAGTTAGATCCTTTAGGCTAGTTTGCGCAACAGTGACGTCATAGTCACTGGATCTGATCCAATTTGGTCTTGAGTCTATTTCCGACCAAGGTGTGGTTGGGATCAAGAAGACCGGCCGTTAGATCATCTCCAATGGCTCCAAGGTCCTATCCTTGGGCCTGTCAATAAGTCCCAAGGTTGGTTCCATGGCCAATCCAAGATCCTTTGCCACAATCCATGGCCCATAACTGATCCTGGGGTCGATTCATGACCTATTCCCACCATCGGCATATCGATCCTTAGCCTTAGTCAGGACCAAATTAAGGGTCTTCATAGTTGCTCGCCTATCCTTTCCTCTTTGCGGATTTTATAGATTTTGACAAATATTATCTCACAGACTATTCCTTCTTATGTCTCTTTTGCTGGTTTTGCAAGCCATGAAATTTTGATGGTAACTACTTATTTAAGGAACATTGGTACAAACAAGAGGAATCCAATTGAAGTAAATTTGTCACAAGTATATCAATTTGGAATTTTTTGTGGTAATCTGAGATGAATTTGTCATAGATATATCAGTTTGAGGTTTTTTATGGGGTGAAACTTAGGAAAGAATAAAGATGGCGATGATTAGAAGTTAAAACAAGATCACAATTCATTAGATTAAACTTTTGAATGAAAGTGACTTTAATTGAATATATTAATGAATTTGGACTATGGCCTTCTTTCAAATGTCACCCTAGGGTGAGTTACTAGGGCAAAAAGAATTTTTTCGGACAAATCCTCGTTTTCTGATTTCATATGACTTTACGGGTGTTGTAATCTCATATATATTAAATAATATGAAAATAAAGCTTTATGAACACATTTATCCCGATAGTTTTCCTACTACAGGAGGTTTTATAAGGCAAAATATTGAAAGGGAATTTTTCATGGAGCAAAATGAATTTTTTCGGACAAATATTTATTTTCTGATTTCACATGACTTTACAGAGGTAGGCAAGATAGAAGGTCGTCCAGTTAATAGGATATTAGTTGATATGGGAGCAACTTTAGATCTTATGCCCTACTGATACTTTTGGAAAACCTGCAAAGATGAGGAAGAGATAAGACCATTCATGAATTACTCATGAACACGCATATCAACTTCTTTCTACAATAACTTTGTTGTCATCATAGTAGCTACGAACCATCCAACTGAAAATTCTCTTGGTAAAATCGAGTAGACAAAGCCTTTCCTCCTCTTTCCGTCTTTCTTTGTTGCTTACTGACATGTAGTTTCTTCTCTATTTGTACAGCAGCTCGAATTGTGGCCTCGACATGGCCAATTTGGCTTTTCTCGATGACCTCATGTTGATAATCAATAAAATATAACCCCGGCTTGAGGATCAACGGGATTGTTTGAAGCGCACAATTGCCATTCGCCTTCCGTCAAGGGGATGATGAGTGCAAAATCACCATAAACCTAAAGCTTTCCGATTTTGACCATGAATGATTTCTTATTTCCTATGTAACATGAGTCCAACTTTCTTCTTCCCTTGTGTTGTCTAGTAGATCCTCCTCTCATTACGCATTGCCCGCATAATAGAATGATAACGAAATAGGTATTCTTTAGATGTTCTTGATTTTGTCTCTTTGTAAGTTTGCAATACCCATTAGAGTGTTTTTACTAAGGGTTAACAAAAGTGAGAAACCCATTTGTAACGCGCAAAAAAAAGGTGCCTATACTTAAATTGAAGGCATAGGCAAGAGATAACGTGTGCAAGCAACTCTATAAAAATACTTAGAGGTGTGATTTATAATTTGGAGAAAAGACTTGTTGTGCTGCGTATATAAGGTACGGGAAAAGCAAGAGGCATTGGAATCAAGATGTTGCCCCCCAAACAATCAAAGCCAAATGGAGACCAATTCGACGGTTCGCTTCTATCCACCGCCGATTTCTTCGATTAGGCAGGTCCCACTCGTCTGTTTTGACAATTTCATCATCCGTTTCGCTTGAACTATCTTCTTCCTCAACGTCTATCCGATCATCTTCCTCTGAAGACTAATATGTTTCTATTGGCAGATAGTGCGAGATCATAACCCTCAGATCATCCTCTTGTTGCTTGCATATGATACTGAACCCACACTTCTTCAATCTTCCTCCACATCAGCAATTTCCAGCCGGAAGGACTAGATTGGTAAGTCATTACAATGTTTAGGACTAAATTGACATATTATAGATATATTTAGAATTGAATCGGTACAATTGAAATGTTTATGACTAAATTGGCAAGTTGTTAGAAGGTTTAGTACTAAATTTGCATATTCTAAATGTTTAGGATTGAGTTGACTGTCGTGCGATAGATTAAGCACTTTTTGGACAATTATCCCCCAAGCCCAAGTTACTCAGTAGCTTTGTGGAAGCTGTTGTGAATGTATTTCAGCAAGGAAGGTGTGACAACTATGATATTTTTACCAAACATTTCGAACTCAATTTCAAAATTATAGTAATTGTGGAAAATTGTACTTAACACATAATTTTCTACTGCCATCGCAATAATTTCAACAACAAAACCTTTTGTACTGTTTGTCTTGTCTAGTAAAGATGATCAATGGGCAGGCAGTTCTCTTGGCACACCTAAGTCCAATAAGTAAATGGGTGTGCTTTGGCAATGGTTTGACATGAAAAAGGCCGATCAGGCCATCTTTGGCCTAGATTCAACCTGATCCAACCTGAAAATTCATAAAATATTAATTTCATGAGACGAGAGAGCTTTGGCAACAAATTAGACCCAAGTGGGGTCAAATAGGATTAAGCAACGAAATGGTTCAACTCCAGAAGTTGTCCAAACCTACCTTACTCAGCCGATTCATGGGGGGACCGGTTTGGTTTCCAGTTCTTAAAACTAGAAACGAGCTTTGACTGATTCAGTTTTCCGACTCTATATCATGACCCAACTCATTCTACCCGAGAACCTGAAACCTGAAAGGCTGGTTCAGGTAGAACTCGCATTGTGTCCCAGATATTTGTATATTTGCGAGACCCCATCTCGACCTTCACCTCTTCTCGGCCAAGTTGAGATCCGATGCAACCGTAGGTAGCTCAATTTTCATTAATGACAACAAGTGAAAGCGAGGGACAAGAGGATGGAACAACACGAAATGTGACAGGGACAGAGCGACGAGCCGAGAAAGGAGAGGCGGAGAACTTTCAAAAGAAGTTATTGCCTGCACTTGATGCATGTAAGCGTAACCCATATCAACTAAGATCATTTAATTTTTTTTTTTGCGTTTTAGGTTCCACCTCACAAAGAACTCGTCTTTGCGGTTTGCAATTTCTATACTAAAATCACCTACTAGTTCATTGCTTTGATTTCTTTTTTCTTTTTTTTGGATAACCGAGGACTCCATCACGAGTCCCCGTGCCCGAACGGCTCTTGTGGGCCAGGCCCTCGTAAAAAAACTCTCTGTTTTTTTTTTTTTTGGGGGAGGGGGTAGCGGAGGGTGTGTGGTTTAGATGATAGTTTAACAAACTTCCAAATTATCAAATGTTCATGTCTGACTCTCCCAGCAATAATGGAATGGAATTTTATAAATTATCATGAGCCAGAAGTAAGACACAAGTCCAACTAAGGATGCATGTGGTGGCCATTCATTAAAAACACTCTTTACACCTCTCTCTCTTTCATTTCAAAAATTTAATCAACACGTGCGCCTGCCTTATCAAGGTTGTCAACCTTGTATTCTTAATCTTTCTTTTTGGTTGATAAATAAAGCACAAAATCCACTGCTCTACAGTCTGAACAATGCACCGACTCCAACTCATTCATACTAACCAATCCAAGCTAGGGCATATTCGAGGGTCGATGATTATGTGCAATCGAGTAATTATCGACTTAAGGTTTTTCTTCCTCTTTTTTTTTTTTTTTTTTTTTTTTGCGTAATAAACAAAATTGTAAAGTTCTCGCTGACCAAAATAAATAATATGGAAGCCCATTATTTGTCTGGGGTTCTTAAAATAAATTAAACAGAAGGAACATGGAAGAGAGAGAGAGAGAGAGAGAGAGAGAGAGAGAGACGCTGCTCAGCTAATGGGGAAATGGCTAGACAAATTTATGGGTTGGATCGAAGAGACAGGCCAACCTCACAGCAGTGTCGGGCATGGGATGTGTGTTTGAAAGACTGATCAGGTCAGGAAGTCAAGCGGTAAAAGTGACAAAAGGGTGCATGCATTTCCATGCACTTGTCCCCGTTCTCGTACACGTATTGCCACCCGCAGAACCTTCCTGAAACTGTCTTTGTGCATGGGCATTGACGAGGGCTATCAGCTCGTGCGGTCTCCACTCCGAACCTACAAGTTAGTCCAAGTGAAAATCCCCAAATAGTTTAGTGGTTAATGACTTAGCTCAACTTTCGTTGTACAGTCCCCGTGAAAATGTGTAAAAGTACTATGTTGGGAAGAGAAAAAGGAGGGTCAATTACAAAAGCCAGGGCCCTTGAAGTGGGGAAAAGAAAAAAATGACTTAATCGTGTAGAATGAGCTTAGTTATTTGGGAGAGAGGAAGGGAAAGCAATATCATGTGGGTGGTCGAATGGAAAGATGGAAGAGGGAAAGCAATGAAGATAGGGGAGACCGAAGAGCATGCAATTGCTTTGTAATCTCACAGTGAAAGAATACAACCCCACGGACAAAAGCTCCTGTCATGACAGAATATCTTTGGATATATTGTTGTTGATATATATAAATATGTAAATATATATCTATAAAAATGAGCAGTGAATTTTTAGGCTATCAACGCATAAGTACATACTACATTTTAATGCCAAAAAAGAGCAATACTATTATAAGGACGTCTCCTGATTTTTCCATTATCACAAATTCGATTTCTTAGCCCTTCCAATACTTATTCGATCGGGAAAATTCCCACCCTTTTGCTCTATACCTGTCGACTTATGTGGTAATTAAAAATAAAAAAATCCCATGTATGAATTATGAGCATCCCTATCAAAGAGCAATTAATCAAGTCTGACAATGATTTTCGACTTTACACTTAGATGTTCAAATTTCTAGATGTGGTCAAGACACGCAAGAAATTGGTTTAAGACCCTTATCCCTTTTTTTCTTTTTCTTCTTCTTCTCTTTCTTCTTTTTCCTTCTTTCCCTATTTTCCTCCTTTCTATTTGGCTTGTGCCCCCACAGGCCTATTTTGATGTTCAACAGAAGATAAAGCATAACCTAATCCGATCTGCGATCTCCACCAAATGACTTTGCCAAACCTTTGGTGTGACCTTGCCACACTCACTGTCGGCTAATTGCAAACTCCCAACACCAATCTCTCTCTCTCTCTCTCTCTCTCTCTCTCTACGTTAGACTCGTCATGAGTTGGGTGAAGACTCGCAATACCTATCCGGTATCATCAAGCCTCGCCTTGGCCTTTGTTAGGATGACAACTACTGTTGATGAGCTTGGAGGTTGCAACTTTTGTGATTGCAACAGGATGAACGTTATCAATTAGTTTTGGATTTCCAACTTTCATTTTGAATTGTCAATTCTTGTTTTAGGTTGCTAACTCTCATCTGTATGACTTACCAAAGACTGATTTTGAGCTGTCGACCAAGATTTATATGTCTTTTTAAATTACCAACCGGTTTTGAGTTGCCTTGCCAACTTGTTAAATTACTACTTTTTATAAATTACTAATCTCAATTAGAATCGCTTTTAAGTTTTCACCTATAAAATTACCAACTAATTTTGCATTCAAACTCTTATTTGAGTTAGTTACCAACATTTATTTACTTTAATTTTAAATTGCCAACTTATCTTATCTATGAGCAGGAAAAAAAAAAAACGTCCGTTGTCCTTTACCATCTTTAATGTACCTTTCTAACCAACTAATTTACCAACCTTTTTTGAATTTCTAACTCTTATTTGAATTTTCAACCAGCGGATATTTATTTATACTTAATAATAAAGTAATTAACTTTTCTATTGAGTTAACACTATAATTTGCTTTACTTACCCATCATATTATAATTGAATTATCATCAGTTCTGTATTATTTGTTCTTATTTGAGCTAAATACCAGGGTCTATTTGATTCTTTTAAATTATGAACTTCTCTTACATTCAACAAATAAAGTATTTTCTTATCAATCCCTCAATTATAACAATTATTATATGAAACTACCATTCTTTATTCAAGTGACTAATCAACTTTTTTCTCAATTAAGTAAAATAATTTAAAAGCTGGTAACTAAAAATAAATATATTGAAGTAACTCACTAATGAGAGTTAGTAAGCGAGAAGTATTTGGTAACTCGCTTGGAGAAGAGTTGATAATCGTGTAAGTTAAAATTAGTAATTTCATATAAAAGTTGATAAAGTTAAGGTATAAGATAAACAATCGTTGGTAAAAAATTTGAAAAATTAAAAGAAAAATATCTTGATAAGTAACTCAAATTAGAGTCAATAACCCAAAACCAATTGTCAACTTCATGGGAGAAAAGTTACTAATGTGCTATAATTAAAGTCATTCATTTTAGAGAAGAGTTTGTAATACACGTTGCTAAGAAATGAAATTACAAGTTTGTAAGTGATAAGAAAAGTTCGCAAATAAAGAAAATTAGTAAAAAATAAAAAGTAACTCAAATAAAAGTTAATAGCCCAATATTAGGTATAAATATAATGGAGAAAGTTTGTAAGTCACATTAATTATGTTGGTAATCTTTAAGAAAATTTAGTAAATATAAAGGGTTGACAACTCCAAGGCAGATAAAGTTGGAAATCAGTAGGACAGTTTGTAAATTAAAAAAAAAAAAAAAAAAAAAACTCTAGCCGGTAGCTAAAATGAGAGTCGGTAATTCAAACCTAGTTAGTAATTTATTCTAACAAAAGTTGACAAATCACTTTAGTTTAGGGAGGTCATTTCATAGAACAGTTGAAAAAAATAGAAGTCTTGATTATTTATAAGAAAAATCGACAATTTGTGAATTAAAAAAATTGGTCAATTAAGAAAGTGTAGTTAATTAACTTATAAGTAACTTGGTAAAGAGCCCATCGGTCATTTTTCTTATCAATAATGGTACAACGCCGATTGAAATTTAAAAATGTTTGTTTCAAAGAAAATTTCATGATTAAGAAAAATGTATTGCAGAAAATCATATTTCAAGAAAACGTTTTTTTCTTTTTCGAGTTAAGCAATTCATTTTCCTAACTTTAAATATATATATATATATATATATATTCTTTAATTGTAAATGGTTTTTAGTTGACTAATCATTTTCGGCAAATCAAATGCGTGAAGGTCTGGAATACTCATTCATAAAAAAAAAAAAAAAAAAAATCCGCTTAAACAAACACATCTTAATTGAAATTCACGTACCATCATGGTAAAATAAAAACTTGCATTTCTTTGGATGGAGGGCAAACTCCACTCCTACCTAATGCGCAATCACTCAACGTCGCTTTCTCGCAACGTGGGCTCCGATCCATCGAGTAGCACCAAAGCGCCAAACACCCGCACGTTGCATTTAAGAAAGCAAGAGACACGATGGACATTGGAATAGAAACCTGTTTTAATTACTCGCAAATCAAATCAACCCTTTGCAAGAGAAAAAAAAAAAAAAAAAACAGAGATGCATCATGCATGATGTGGCGTGGGTTGAGGGTCGAGGGTCATTGACAAGATTGGCATAAAATTTTAATCAAGTGATTGCCAGCTAACTTAAGACAATGCACCTTCCCACTAAACTCCAATCCAACAGCAAAAAGAAAAAAATAATTAAATAAAGTGCATTAACGTGCGCACATCGTGCTTATTACAAAATATATTATATATTACAAATCATATACCGGTGGTAAAAATTCGTGCTTGTTCAAATTCGCATCTATCCATAATGATTAACGGAATATAGGGATGTAACAAAGCCAAGTCAAGTTGATGCACCAAAAGATTTGAACTCGACTCATCTCGATGGTGGTGTACTATTCATCATGCTCAAGCCTGACTCCAAATGTAGTTGAGAAACTCAAACTTTGCTCAGCTTGGCTTTGTAACGCACTGTTGAGGTATGATGTGCAGTCTCAATACCTCTAGTGTTGAGATTTTACAAGATCTAGGCACTCAACACAATTAGGGTTCCAATCAATCACAAGCTTAAGTTCAATCTATCATGGCACTCGCTCGCTTGGGCTAAGTCAAGTCCGATCAGAGCTACTCGCCGGCAACTCGGCTCCCTCTTCACACTAAGTAGGAAGAGAGGGGGACACGCATGGGTTCGATTTCGGCACAATTTTGAATACAAGAAGGGAAGGGGAAACGGGTAAATTCGTGCTTCCGGAGGTCAAAGTCAAATCAATAATATTTTCTAGGGGCTCGAGCTTTTGGGAGTCGCCAACGACACCAGCCTGCAAAAAGAAGAGGCATATAAAAAATACAAAAGAAATATTCAAAAAAAAAATGAAGTGGAATAATATTCAAAAGAGAGAGAGAGAGAGAGAGAGAGAGAGAGATGGAGATGGAAATGTACAAAGGGGAAGAGTCCAGGGGCCAACCGGCCCGACAAAGAGACCTCCGTCCCGGGAAAAACGGGGGTGGACACAGTGTCCCGACTCCCACGCACACACCTCCCCACGGGTGGGTCACCCCCCTCACATGCCTCCATGTGAACTCCCCATTTATTTCCTTTTTGCCCCCAAATTAATCTATAATTCCCTCTTAATCCCCCTCTCCTTTTTATCCTTTCTTTCTTTCTTTCTCTTGCTTTAATTCTCCCCTGCAATCATCCCTTTCGTCACTGGTGGTGCAGATGATTCGAATCGAAAATTTATAGCCGGCCCGTCGATCGCTCTACTGTTATGAGTGCATTTCAAATGAATTATTGACTAGCGCATTGTGTTTGTTCGCTAAGATCCTATTTTTCTATGATTGCTGACAGCACTCATTTGACTTTGCTTGTCGATCTGTTCCGGATTTAAGAGTAACTTAATAATCTCTACCAAATGCAACCCTTTGGTTGGGGGAAATATTGGATAATTTGAATTGAAAATTTATAGCAAACCCGTCGATCGCTTTGTTGGTGTCTTTTCGAGTATATTCGAGTGAATTTTTTACTAGCGCATTTTGTTTGCTCGCTGTAATCCTTTTCTTATATGATTGCTGATGGCACTCGTTTGTCTTTTTCTCGTCGATTTGTTTTAGATCTGAGAGTAACTTTGCTTTTTTTGGCTCCCCACCGAATAATCTTTTTTCGAAGTTTTATATTTGATCGAATAGTGAAAGGGGATAGTGAGATTCAAATGTGGACTTCAGGTTTAAGGGAGACTTGTTTCTTCACAGGCTTCCCCCTCCCCCCTTTCTCTTTCTCCCCACCTCACTTTGGGTTAAAGTGACCTTTAATTTGTTACCTTAGTGGCTATCAATATCAACACTCAAGAAAAGGAATGGCTAATAACTTAAATTTCGTACAATAACATACGCAACACGATACATTAGCATCAAATTTAAGGCTAGAGTTCCTATCAAATTAGAAAACTGAGTACATGTGATACTTAATAATAGAAATATCATTCTTTCAAATTTCTTTGTCAAGAATCTTATTTTCACTAAATGATCATTGAAAAATTTAAAATCATCGATAAACGAGGTCATAATATGTATCATATTGGATACATAGATTTATGCCATGAGCTAGGTTTTAATTGTTCGGCGAATGTCAAACAACCGGCGTCGGGGCGCGTGGGTTGGCCATCTGCACTTTCCTCCTCCAAAAGAGAAGAGGACAGATCTGAGGTGGGCCCCGCCATTTGTGTGCCCCATGTAGGGTTTCGATCACCGTCAGATGCGGCAACTTGCATCGTAGCCGCACGTTTTTTGATGGCTTTTCTTGTGATCAGCTTTCTGGGTTACCGGGAGTGGGATCGAACGGTGTCGGCCTTTTCAAACACTAATATATGAGAAAATGCCTCAGGACAGGATGAGGAAAATAATATTAATTTTGCTAGCTATTGACTTTATACGGTGTATGTGGTTAGTACTTTAAAAAAATCAAGTTAGTTTGGGAACCTTGGATATGGAAAAAAAATATTGGGAGGGGGGAAATGAAAATATGAATAAAATTAGAATTTTCTCTACATCTCTTCTCTCTCTCAAAAAAAATTTGAAAAAATTCCATATAATTCACAAGTACTTGCATTGCCCCCACTTTCCTTAGTTTCCGGGCAAGCCTTTAAGATTTGTTTGTTTAACATTAAGTTTAGGTCAAAAGTACTTTGTGTTTTTGTATTCCTATGCAAGTTTTAGAAAATAATAATAAAAAATTGTATGTAAATTTACGTGTCAATATTTATATACCGTAAAAGTTTCGGTTAGTTTTATAACCGGAGAAGTCAAAATATGTCTACTACAAGATTTACATTAAACAAAAAAAGAAATACAAAACGAGAGTTTATGCTGAGCTGCCTCGAGTGCTTTTAAGACTAGTGTAGACACAAAATATTTTAATAAGGGAAACAGTTCCAGAAAAGAAAAATGGTGGATTCAGCAATCTCTCAGCCCAATATTCTTCTAGGGATTGGTGGTGGAGCAAAAAAGGGGACTCAATTCTTCTATAAATACCACCCCTATGCTAGACCCTTTTCTCTGCCTAACCTTCACCTACTTCTTCCCCTCTCGCAAAGCTCTTTTTGCTTTTAGGGTTTCCATGGGTGTCCAGTGAATGGTCCTCCTTGTATTCTTCCACAGCTTTCTTGAACTGCATATATTAATGGGGATCTTTTTGAAGCAAGTACACAAACACGCACTCACACTCTTTCAACTAGTCCTTGTTTCAATTGCGGTTCAAGCTAGCTGTGGGAAGATACAAATAGGGTCAAGCGAAAAATTCTCCGCCCAAATCATCCCCGCGAATGGTAAGCATTTAGAATTTTGCGCAGTTGGTATTGATTTTGCTTTTCTGTTGGGTATGTAAAGGCTATAGGTGCCGTTCTTGACGATGTCCTCTGCAAATCTGATTCTTGATGTGCTAGAACAGGAGTCTCTCTCATTGGTGTTCTTGAAAAGTGAAGGATTTCGTCATTTTCAAGTGCAAAAGCTCTTAAAGTTTTGATTTTTTTTTTCGTCCTCTGGTTTTTTCTCCTGTTCTTGGAATTCTTGGTTAATTCATCGGTGTTTAGTTGTACTCCTTTTACGTTCTTGATTGATCTCATCATTGATAGTGAAAAGAGTTGTACTCTCCCTCTCCCTCTCCCTCCTCTCTCTCTCTCTCTCTCTCTCTCTCTCTCTCTCTCTCTCTCTCTGTGAGTAGTTCTTTAGACGTGGATCTGGTGAGATTTGTTATTTTTTAAGCCAGAGCAATTGTGTGAGATAATTCTTTTCTTGCTTCGAAGAGTCACCCCCATGTGGGGGCGTCTGTTATAGATCAATAAAAGATAAAAGCTCACGGCCGATCAACGCAGATCTAAAAGCCATCACTTTGTATTTTTTTTGTAAGGAACCTGTTGCTGATCTATTCGATCTGTACTTTGGACTGTGGGGTTTCTTATGTTTCTGTACTTCTGAGTCATATCTGGATTCTGGCCTCGCGCATCATCATTTGCCTTCGGGATTGGTCACGGTTTTCACCAGAGAGGGAATTTTCTTATATCATATCATTTGTTCTGCATTTCTCTACTATACCTTTGTAATATTCGTGATGATGTTCGCCTGCACGTCTGCAAAGTCACGCATTTCTCTCAGTTTGCTTCCTAGGTATGTAACAAAAAGGTTAATCATGCAAGCCGTGCCTGATTTAGGTACTAAAATGTGCATTTGAAGAGGTTAGATGGATTGCTTGTTTATATGTACGCGTCATTAGTATGTTGTGGTATTGCTTGCATTACATCGATAATGTCCTGAGAATAAAGCTGGTTATATCTTTGCTTTTTACAGACTATCATAGTTCAATTGCAATGAATCTCTCTTACTTTGATCTAAGTTGAAATATCCACTCAAACAAACGTATTGAGGGTTTTGGGGCAATTAATCTTGAGGATAATTGGGTAGATGAAATCTTGATTATGAAACAAGAAACCAAAGACATACATCAACCAACTTGCAAAAAATGGCCTTTTTTTCCCGGGACCCCATGAAACCCCATGAAAAGGAAATTCTAATGCAAAAAGGAAATTAGGGTTTCCTTTTGTATGTGGAGTTAAAGACAAGAGAGAGGCAAGAAAGGTCCCCTCCTATATATGACTTTGCAAATGACAAAAGAAACATTGTTTTGTCTTTGTTAGAACGGATGTGCCTCCTGATGTGCCTTCGATAAGATTCTCATGTTCTTGCCGGCCTCTCCTTTTGAGGAAATGAATATTAAAGTTTCTTTAATATGAAGTTCTTCTTTCAAAACTCAAAACCATAAGCCAGATGAAATGTATCATTAATTTCCAATGCCCGAGCTTATGCAAATTGTTGCTGCATTTTAAAATTTAGATCAGATCTAATGAAGGGTCTGGCTTAAGATTATGCAAATTATTTTGCTCGGATGTTTTTTTATATTTCATTCGGGGAATTGATTATTAGATAATAGAGACTGCAAGAATAATCTGATGTGGCTACTTCAATAATGCACACGCTTTGCTTTACTTTACTTGCTTATTTTGGCTTAAGATTGCTGGAATCACTCATCTTTTTGTAAATTGCAGTATTTTTTTACACTCACCAGAGATGATCAGTGGACTTTACTTTATTTCTCCTTTTGGTGCTCCCTCTTTATATCTCAAAATATTCTGATCCAACCTCATTTCTGCTGATTCCGTTGGCAAAAGAGCTAATAAATAAGTCATTTGCACAATCGATTACACATCAATTGGACAATTTGTGTCGTTGTTTGTTAACTATAGTGTCTGTCCTTTGCTCAATGTTTAATTTATGCACTCTCCATAAAGAAAGAACAGAAAGACAGCATTCCAATAAACAAGTCACGACAGTGGCTTTTTCTTTATGCGATTCTATTTGTAATGCTTTCGTTTCATAAGGAAAGATGATGAGATTCAGAAAAATTGAATCTAATCTCTATTCTTTTGTTATGATATGATAAAGACAGACGAACATTATTACCAACCGATTACTTTCTATATCATTTTTCTCCTCCAATAATGATACATGAGAAACTAAAATTATAAGATCAATGAATTCCATGGCAAACCAGTTAGTCCAGCCGGTGACAAATGAAAGTTGGGTGCAACTAGATGCGCGAGAACCATAGATCATGTAGACCTCACATGTTGTTGTCAATTTATCTTTGAATTTAAGACAATCTATGTACGCGAAAACAACATGTGGAACTATGAATGGCACACTTGAGAGCTATCTAGGTCTTGCACGTTTTAGGTCTTTGGTATTTGATTCAAGCCTACCAGTCTAAAGTCAAACTATAACTTCTCTTAACCAACTAGTCTAGTTGATTAGCCAAATTTTTCAATGTAATCTCCTGTTTGTTTACCTCAAAACCCTAGGAAAAATCCTTTCAAGACTACACACATCCATGAAAGCCTTCCGTTTTCTCTCTCGTTTAGTACATGCATCTTGAACTTGTGGCGATATGTCAATAATCTATTACTTAATTTTATATATTCCACACCATATTGGAAGAACAGACGCATTGCTAAATGTTGTTGGAGTAGAAAAATGTTTCCTAATACAATAAAGAAGCTTATATATGATTGGTCAATCTCCCACTTTATAAATAAAACCTCGGTTCCTCTCAAATTGAAGGTCCATCGATTCAGCAATATATCGAATTACTAATACTGGGACCGAAATTAGGAAGGTACAACCCTAAGAACCGTGACATCTTGTACGCAATTCCAATTAGCAAAACATAGTGGATCTTCTAGGGCAGACATAGATGGGAATGTTGCTCATCTTGATCACCCTAGCTTGTCCAAATTTAACGAATTATCATGAAAGAGGAAAGGGAATTATACGAGGAAAAATGGCAACTTTATAAGGAATTTGCAAATCAAGAAAATCTTCTATTGAAATAGCTTCATCCAATCAGTACGACTGCAAATTCGCCTCAAGGAAGGATGGCCGATGAATCGGAGCCAATCACGTTCAACCATTTTTTTTGGTAGCTTTCAAGTGATGAGGTGGTTGTCAATGCAAATGTCCGAATGGGTTGGAGGGATATAAATAGGTGAATAGCGACAGGACACATCTCCCTTTCCTTGGCCAACGAAAAAAAGGGGGGACGCCATTATTGATTTGTTGCTTCTCTCCGCCATTTCCCTTTCAAAATAACCCACGATCTCCGTAGTGCATGTTCATCATACGAAACTTCAAATAAGTTTCCAACTTCCCACAAAAACCCTTATTTGATTCTTGAAGTTGAAGGCATCTTTTGGGCTTCTAATTTGCTGTTAGGGTTAATTAAGGAAGGTCGTAAGCTAGTTAATATACTTAATCTTTCCCATTCTTTGAGTTAATGAGAACTTTTCTCTTTTGAAAATGATTGGAAGATGATAAAGTTATATGAGGATATAAGGGCACTTTCATAAGAGGGTGAACTCATGTGATTAACCTGACTTGTCAGAATTATCCTTTATGATTTGGCATCTATGTTATCTAGAATTAAGACTCTGTTTATTTCACAAAAGATGAATGATATGAAAATATTTTTTTAAAAATGGTCACTTATATAAATAATTAGTCAATTAAAAATGTTTTCATTATCAAGAACAATGTCTATACATTTTCGTATACGATGAAATTATTTTTTGTTCATTCATTGTTATGAACAATACAAGTGATTGCTTTTAGAAAAATGTTTTCCATATCGTTCATTTTCCGTAAAACAAACAAAACATAAAATCAACACATAATGTTTTATATATATGTGGCAACTCTTTAAAAAAAATTATCCATGTGGAAATTTAAAAAAAAAAAATGTCCACGTGACGTTGTAAGCCCCCAAAATTAACTTTTAACATAAATATTAATTAAATAAAAAAACTGAGAGAGAGAGAGAGAGAGAGAGAGAGAGAGAGAGAGAGAGAGAGAGAGAGAGAGAGAGAGATGTATGCAAAAAATGGTGTGAGAAGTCGAATTTGTGACATGTGCCTAATCCATGCGAGTTCGCCCTTTAACTACTAAGCTAACTCGGTACAATTTACATGGGTTAGAGTTCTGGTGCAATGAGAAAACGAATTATTGGATAAGTCATTCTACTAGATGCTCAACCAAGTTTTTTTTCCATCCTTTATTTATTTTTACTCTTCAAGGAGCGAGCATAGGCCCCGATTACATGGAAACCTATAAAACACCCAACAAATCCCAAGAACGATTAAGCCTAGGCTTTTGACTTATGCTAGTGACCTTGCTCCATCTCCATTATATCCGCAATCAAAGGTTCAATAACTTAAAGTGATTGGCTAATTCATTCAACAGCTACCTTCACATTCACTTAAATTGTTATCTATTTTATTTACTTAAATTCTCCACTAAGGTTGAACTTCAAATGCATTCTTCAATGCTAGCTTTCGGTTCCCAACCGCTCACGGACGCCTATTCCATTAACAGAAGGAAGAATTCTAGCACTCTTCGATTAATCAATCCAAAAAAGAACAAGAGAGAGGCGTTGCAATTAATGAAACAAGACTTTTGGCGGGCTTTTGGCGGACATAAATGAAGTCATATGATCTTGAAATAAATGTGCATGAGATTTTGCGCTTTCCTTTGGAAATATCATTATGCCATACCCAAGTCTACTCTACGGGGATGCGGTGTCATGAATAATTGGCATATGTTTTATATAAATGAGATAGCTGGCTACAAACATCACCATGATAAATGTACGTCGTATTACTGGCTTGATAAGTTCACGATACCTTAATCATCTCATGTTACTCCACTTGCCATGAAATTTTTTATGTAATGATTGAACATGGAATACTATAATTTCTTCTTTCAAAATGACGTGTTTTTTACGAATCTCATATAAGTCAAAATTAGGGCAATTATGCAAAATGTAATTTAGCTAAGCAAAAAGTAATGTCAATGACACCTACTCTTTGTCCTTAACCTTTATAGTTATTAAAGAAGGAGGTTGCGTAGCCATAATACGGTATGGGGAAGATTATCACTAACTAGGCTTCTTTGCGCAGACTATTCTTATGCTCATATGAAATTAGGTTCTAACCCATCAAGCTAATTTTCTTCTTAGGAGATTGTGAGTGGGTCCGTCCTTCTCATTATAGTTCATTGTAGCCATAGTCCACCCATGCTCCGCTACGCGGAAGAGTTTCCCACCAACGGCATTTCGAAATTTGAAAGCAGATTGCTAAGAAAAAAGTTATGGCAAAACAATGTGAAAACAACATTGGTGGGGATATATCGTATAAGCATGCCACTTAATACCCGGAGCGTACTATATTTCGAGTAACAAGTTGATAAAGACAGGCTATACATTATCATTACATCACAGAAAACAGCCTATACTCATCTTATGCCTACCTTATAAGCTAATCTCTCTAGTGGACCTCAACGACATTCATCATTCAATTAATGCTCTCATGATGAACCTTTGTAGCCTAGTATTTGGCAAAGATTCCTCTTGAGAGAACACCCACCTACTCACTTCCGTAATGTCACTTCAATTTTGATGACCCCATGTTTCCTTGTTTCGGCTTATTTATTGGTCAATAAAATTGAATGGTGCCTGACACTAAGTGGTGATTTTGAATAGGATATGTGCATCCCCGACTAGGAAGTAAGGGGAAATTAGTCCTATTTGTCAATTTAATCCTATAATGTTGCGCCAAATTTCAATGTATTTCTTTCGATCAATTTTATCGAAAATGGCTAACATGGTGGTGTGCCACAAACAGACAACCGATTTCTCTTATTTAGTCTTATGTCTTTGCACGAAATTTTAATGTAGCTATTCTAGCAAATTTTTGTTAGAAATCGCTAACGTAACAATGTGTTATATTGCACAATTAGTAATGACTGGACTACCATGTAAGCTCTTTTTAGGGAAAATCAGTTGGGATTATTACATTGAAATTTTACACAAAGATTTATTATTAAATTGACAAAATTAAAGTTTTTAGTACTGAATTTTTATTTATATTTTAAGACTAATTGGGTAAATTTTTCCGCTTCATTAGCCGTGGATGGGTAGAAAAAGGAGTTCAATTAGCCAAAACCGAAAGGGCATTGAAACGAAACAGAGGAGCTAAAATTCATAACAATCCAAATTTTGCAAGTTTGCGGTTCTATTTCAAGAAAAAGGGAATTTTTGGGTCACGTAACATACGACTATGTACTTGTAGATATATATATACACACATATTGCGTTATTGTTGCTTGAGAAAGGCATTTATTTGAGGATATGAATATGTACTTGTAGATGTATTTGTTGGGAAAATATGGTTTCGAATCAATAAAGTAATCAAGTCGGACTTTGAAGCGTGATATCACTTTCTTTAAGGATTTATTTGCCCAACAATTTTATTAATTGTCACTGGCAAATATCTTTCAGGATACAAAAAAGTCTCAAATGAGAATATTATATAGCAATTCTAATATATTTCTAGAGTTTCTTTAGAAAACAATTGAAAAGATGGTTGTAATAATGGAAAGAATACTCGAAAAATAAATTCCTTCTCGTTAATGCCAAAAAAAAAAAATCACACACACACACACATCAATCTTCAAGAATATAGGCAACTCTTCGCGAAATATTGTAAGGTGAACAAAGGTATCTCTTCGGAAGAAGTTGCAAAATAAACAAATGCAATTCTTTGGGAAATATTACAAACTGAACAAGTATAATTTCTAAAGATTGTCTTAAAAAGACACGTATAAAAAATTCGGAATAATAAAACTAAAAATAATAATAATAAAATTCCGAATTTTCATAATTTCCAAAAAAACTTAATAAACCAAAATACAACCTTTTAACTTATAAAGGTTAATAAGATAACCATACGAAATAAAATAAAATTAAAGAGGTTAGTGCTAATTAAACCGCTGGCATGCAAAATACATTATAAGCCCCTGTAAACCCTTATGAAGGGAAAAGCTCCAAACAGAAACAAAATTTGGAAATAATAAAAAAATCACACCAAATGGGCTCAGAGTGTATACTTTAGAAGGCCAAATTCTTTTAAGAAATGAAATGGATCGAAACCCACATAAGAAGTGGATTCGAGGCAGAAGTGAGCTCAACATTATTCATTTGGCAATTGGACTTAGGGCATCAAAGTTATAAACAATCTATCGGATCGCATTTCCAAGCTTGAAACTTCACCTGATGAAAACTAGTCATGATCCATTTTACCAAGGGATATGCAATACATTACTTGAATACTCGCTAACATGACTTGATAGGTGCTGCCGATTAGATTATAAACGTAGATATTCCGTGGTCCAAAGATTTAATGTCCAGCTTGTAAGTGATGATGACTAGCTATTTCAAGAAATGCCAAGACTCTGCCAATATAAGTATTACATGTCCGTTTTTTCTTTTTTCTTTTTTTTTTGGTCGAAGTATTACATGTCCTTGAAATAGCTTGGACCTTGTGATAAAAACCTGAAACTCCAAAGTTCAATGTATTCGTGCATGAAATAATTCAAAAAGAAGCTGGAAAAGCAGACGCGGTATTGAAAGCAGCTTAAAGAGAGTGTGGACGGCATATGGTGCGTTTCTCTTTTACTCTCCTGCCTTTAATTTGTCAGAATATAATTGAGTTCCACATAAAATAATCTTTAGGGCTGAGGAGATGTGAATTATTTTGGTAAGTCCGGCTAATTAAAGTCTTTGCCATATGGTCAGAGCCTTATTGCAGATGCTGAGAATTATTGGTCAAGGTCACTATAGCCTAGCTAGACACAGTTAGACATTTTCTTACTTATGCTAAGCATTCTGTATGGTACACTAATGCCAAATTTGAATTGGAAAATATTCAATTCATTGCATACATGGTCCAGAAGCTTGAGAAAGGGATGCAATTCCTACGCATTAAGAAAAGCTAGAATCCAAAAGATATTTATTATTTAGCGTCATGACTGGGTTGAGAAAGAGTGCAAATAAAGAATTACAAGGTCTACGATCAATTAAAATTCCATAATTTGGTCACAACCTTTGAGAAATGCTTTCTGCATTTGTAATATCGTGCATCGATGTATCACCTAGGAAATTGTGCTTCTTCATAGTACCGATATTACTTAATTGATGATCACAAGATTTTCCAAAAATGTTCACAGGCATAACTATCTAATTTGCTCGTTGACACATTTAAATAGATTGGCGACGGGCAGGGGGTAGAGTGGGGATTGGGACTACATTCCTCGTCCCTGCCCCGTGAGAACATATATTGTACCTATTTTCTTGCGCCAACCAATATCCAAAACAACCTAGCTAGAGTTTGAATTAAGATGAAAACCCCAATACGATTGCGTGGATCAAGTTAAAATACTTGTAAAACGGGTAGAGAAGCCATATAATTTCAAAGTTACATTTTTCTCTGATACAGATATTAATTTTAATAATTAAAGTTGCCAATTGAATATATTGCAAAATATTGCCATCGAAAGAATTTATGCTCTCCTTGAATTTAATCTTCACAAGCAAAATTACTGAACATTAGTAGAAAAATCCTTTTGCTACAAAATTTTGGATAATCTAGCTAATGAGGAAATATTGCATATGAAGATGTTACCATATATAGGTAATATTCTCCTAAAACTATTCAAAAGTAAGGATTAGTAGTGTCTTGCAAGATAGAGATAGCATACTCAAACATCATGAGTTCCCACGGCAACAACTTAGAAAGTTGTTTCGATAATTATGTAATATTGTACTCATCCATGTTCTTGTGTTACATCAAGAATTCTCATCCCTAATACTAACTAATGTTGCAACGCTAATCCAACATTAATCCCACTTTCAAAATTCATCTAACCAAAATATAGATATCCCCATAAATAGTTTCGATTCTCATCAAATTATCGATTAAGCCGACAGCATGACCACAATTCCAAAAACTTTTCCTAGTGCCGGGTCCATATGAAATTAGTTGGAGATGGCATAGAAGACATAACTCATAAAATATGACGGCTCGGATTCATCCAATCCACTATGTATAGAGTACAAATATGTCGTTCACTTTGTCATATGACTTCGATCTAAATGCATGAATCCCAATTCCACTGAAAAAGGAAAGTTCGGTCGGGATCGAACTGAATCTTCAGCTTCGACAATTTAGGCAATCGAACAAAAACCAGTCACCGCCAATGAGGGGTAAAGATAAAAAAGAAAAAAACGCGCCCTGCGGTCACCTAGTGACAAAGGTAAACTCCTCTGTTTTTCCACTGAAACTTATGAGATCGCAACCGGACACTTCAGGACCACAAAAGGAAGCCAACAAGAGGAGCTGCAATTATTACTGGTGCTAAAAGGGCAACTAGGGGAATCTACTCAGCGACAGCAGCTTCGGGTGTCTCTTTCCAGTTCACGAGCTTGATTGGAGGGGTGACCAAACCCTAATTCCACTGACAAAAAGCTTGAGATGAGATCCAACTCCTACCCAATGAGAATTTTCCCATCCTTTTGTTTTTGTTTCCTTGCATCTTCCCCACATGAGCGGTTCCTTTCGAGCGAAAACTTAATGGATCCTGCAATAATGCAGCGAGGGGCTACATGTACCGGGTCACTAAGGTTTTTCTCGGCAAGAAGCGTGGTCTGAATGTTGATATGGAGGTTCTGTGATCACGTGATGATGAGTTATCTTAAGCTTCTCAGAGATGTGATGTGATCCGTGACAGTTTCTAAGGTGATCAGGGAAGAAAAAGAGGACGTTGCACCTATGAAGCGCGCTATGCGTGTGGTCCTTGCGATATTTTCTTGACGACACTCCGAATAATTCCTCCATAACAATTGGTGTACCATCCCTGTATGACAGTTCAAGTACTTTCACCATCTCTAACCAGAAAAGCTAGTAGAAGATGTCGAGTTAGCGATATCTGGGGGGCTGGGCTTTGCTATAAGGAAATTGACTTAGTCGAGTGGTGCCGTGAGTGGTCGAGGCTACGCTATGCCTTGCATCATCTCGGAGGCTGAATGTTTCTTCTTTCACTCGTTATGAGGAACTTAACACACGCTCCTAAGGCCCAACAAACATTTCTTTCACTCGTTTGTCATCTCGTTTCAACTTTCAACCGCATCTTTATGCCACCATTTTAAACTCAAACGAAAGGCTTTAAGCGTTGCTCACTAAAAGCAATGCCTGTTTATGTAATCTCTTTAAACAAACTCTCATGTAATAAAAGAAAATTATTTTGTAAATTAGGCTCTACCCGTCTCCCTCCCTCCACATTTTCATCGCATTTTGGATACCAATGTGATGTAGGGACCGTAGTTATCACAAAAAGGTGGAGAGATTAACATTGAACATCCTAAAAGTATGTGGCCAAAAGTATAGTTTCTTGTAGCTACCGATCATAAGGGAAGTTTTTGCTCGAACCCAGATCAATGGATTGAGTGCGATCACAGTCATCAATCTTGTGCGCCCATAAATAGGCCCCGAGTGGATCAAAGATTGTGTCTAATCCTTTCCACCGAAACCTAGGTCCAGGCAAGAAATTCCCCCGGTAATGGCCGGTGTGGACCCGATATCTCATGTCAAATTTTGGACCGAAATGTGACAAGTGCTTTAGATAATCACAGAAGAACGGCGCAAGGACTTTTGACAATCACCAAATAAACACACGGGCTTAAATTGAACATTTTTCAAAAGTACAAGGAGCAGGAAAAAAGTCGTTGCCTTGGCCTCTCTTCTTGCATTTCTATGACCAACCAAAAAATATCAAAAGAAACACACAGATTCATCGAGATTTACCTGAATCGTATGCTAGCGAATTCAGAGTCGGTGAGAATTATTCTGCAGAGCAACTGAGATTGTGAGAAATCCTGAATCGCCATGTCGTTCCACAGCTTTCTTGAGCTTCGTAGTCTGTAATATCTCCACGATCGAGGAAGTTCAAGAAAGCTGTGGAAAAGCATGACAGGACTTAAACGTCTCCACCTTCACCCTCGACGATCTCGTACAGATCATCAGTGCATACTTCGCTTTGCAACGACCAGCTTCTTTCCTCTCTCTGTGTGTACGTGAGAGAGAGAGAGAGAGAGAGAGAGAGAGAGAGAGGGGGGGAGGGAGGGAGGAGAGAGTTTGAAGGAACCCTTCATCGTGTGATGAAATAAATCGACTCCGGCTGATTTTTATAGAGGGGTGAGGGACGGACATTATACAAGAATGAATGTTTTGTTGTCTGTCTTGCTACATAAAAGCTGAACTTCTTCGGATTTACACATTCACCGTCGTCCAGCTTTTTGTTTTTACCTATACATTTGTGCTACCCGGATGCGTAATATCACGAGCCCTAGAAAAAGAACTTTTTTCTGGTGTGAAAAAGAGTCTCTCTTTTCCACCCCGTCTTTTCTGCCTGAATTCACTGGCGGCTGCCGCTCGGCCCTCGCCGTCATCACCCGTTAGCCTAGGTGATGATGGCCTTTTTTCTTTCAACCCCCACCCCTTGCTGCTGGCTGCTAGGCCCCGTTCGTGGCTGAGACTCTACCCTCTAAAGGACTGTTACTCCTTTTATGACATTGAGATTGCCAGTATATAGAGGATTGTTATCCCTTTATGGTGATGATGAGCAATATTAATAACATGCAAAAACCTCTAGAACCTCGGAGATCGTACTCCAAGGATAAGCCAAAATAAGGGTATGTTTGGTAATCGACTAAACAATGTCTGATTCTATTTTTTATTTTTTTTGTTCCTCTGAATAAAAAAAGAATAGAAATCTATTTGATAATATTTTTGTTTCCAGGAATAAATTTGAAATAAAATCAAGAAGTAGAAAAAAGTTACTTCTTTATTTCCAAGAACAACCCCAAAAACAAGTCTATTTTTTTTTCTTCTTTTACTTTTTTCCTTTTCTTCTTCTCCTTCTTCCTTTGGCCAGTTGCCAGCCTGGCCGTCACCAGTGACTAGCCAAACAAGGGCTAACGACCTTGTTGGAGCATCACCGGCCCTCGTCAAGGCCGAGCTTCCCTTGTGGTTGGGCTAGGGTCAACCTCACTAAGACCAGCCCTCCTTCTTTTCTTTTTTATTTTTTTATTTTCTTTCTCCTCGTCTTCTTCTCTAAGCTCTAGCCGGTCGTCGGCTAGGGGATGATCGGTGATAGGCCGGATGAGGGCCGACAACCTCATCGGTCCCCGTGGAGGCCGCGCCTCGTTGGCCGAGCCTCGCCAGCGGCTAGGCGAGGCTTGACAGAGCCTTGGCTAGGCAAGTGGCCTTGCCTAGCCATGGTTGAGCCTTGTCGGTGACTAAGGCAAGCCCAGATGAGGCCTGCCTACCCATTGGCGAGCTCACCGAATCTCACCCTGGCCAAGAAAGCCTCTAGTGAGCTCGCTAAATCTCGCCCAACCGATTGCCGGCAACTGGTGGTCGCTGATGGCGGTGATAGTGGAAGAAGAAGAGAGAGGGAAGAAAAACAAGAAGAAAGAAGATAAAAGAGAAAAAAATGGGTTAGCTTTGATTTTGGAATTGTTTCCGAAAACGAAAAATCAATTTTTTTTTAAACTTTTTGATTCACTTCCAAATTTATTCCAAGGAACAAATTTGATCCTAGGAACAAAAATTTTACTAAATGGATTTCAATCACAAATCTGTCATTGAGAACAAAATAATAGAAATTTTTACTTTTTGACCGATTATCAAACGCGCTCTTAGTAACTATTTTCTAGATACCATAACTTCAGTATAGACCTATTCGTTTTGAACCAAAGTATAATCAATGGAATAGTTATTGGCTCAATGATTGTGCGGGGCTTAGATTAGTTGGACCAAGAAGTCTTGTCAATCTCATCCAAGATTCGAAACATCTCAAAAAAATTACTCATAAATTTGTCAAGCTTGGTCGGGCATTCACGCCCAAATGATAATTCAAAAGCTTACCGATGGTCGTTCTTATTACCATCGTTTCATGAGAAAGAACATATTTGAAAAAGGTTATATAATTCAAAACTCAAATTCCGAAACCCCTCCTTCTCTCTCACTTCACTCCTCCCTAAGCTCCATTATTACGAGAGAGAGACGTTTTTGTGTCTTCTCGACCCGAAAATATATGGGAAGAGGAAAGCAACCTTTTTCAGCGTATTCTTGACAAGACGTACGATGAAGACAGGTTGGCAACTGTAGCTCGATGGAGGGGAGCACGTGGCCATGATCCCACTGTTGCGCGGGTTCAAAATCCCTCCTCGCCCCTGACCATGACCGGCCAAAAATATGAGGAGTACCTTTCCAAAACCATCATGCCACTTGCCCGTGGTCGGGCCCAACACGTTGCCAGGACCGCCGGGCGGGCCGGCGGGGTGACGCGCGCCTCGGGCCGGCCGAAGTCCTCGCACGAGAATGAACAAGATTGTCCACTCCATTCCGCTCCCCCACATGTGGGGTTTCGCCTCATGTGATCAATCGCAGCGATGAGACGCGTCGTCGTATGGAACTGCACGCACAGCCGACACAATACATGATGACTTATGAAATCAACTTTATATCAAATAGTCGGTCAGGACCACCACGCGATTTGCGGTTGTGGGACGATTGCCGATCTGGGTGGGCGGCCCTCTATGTGATGCTTGTACTCGCCAGCCGTGGCCCACTCCCCTCGTACGGGCCTGGCGTTGTATAAAGTTGGGAGGCTCAGTGGGCCCACTTTCAGGCCCACCTCGTCGCCAGCTGTCACATCAATTTTTGTGTTTTTTCTTTTTTAGGGGTTGCTGATCCGTGTTCGTCAGATTTTTCTTGTTCTCACTGGCACTCTTTGAAGTGATTTTCCATCCAGTTTTGTTACCTACGGTCTTGTACTTGACCTGATCGACATCTACTTTGGGCTACGAATCTAAAGTGCATTGATTTTTTTGGCTATGTGCTGTTATAAGGTGTATCGTGCTACGTTCCGTGGTTTTACTATACTTCCTTTGGATTCCTTCCCTTAGAATCGTGCCATCTTAATTGTTCAATCCATCCAGCTCAATATAAGTCAGAGCCCACGTAATCAGCACATTCAATCACAATGTGAGGATTACTTCCATCGGATTCGTATGATAAAGTGTCCACATAGAATCTGTCTTTTCACTAAAAGCTAAAGACGCGAGAAACGAGTAAAAATATATTAAATCAACCTCCAACTCCAAAAGACTAATGAAGTCGCTCAAATGGTTAGGCCCCACCTCACATTGAGAACTAACTCTTATGGCCCAGGGACTGCTCTCAATGCAATACATGTTCACGGGTGACAAATTGTACATAAAGACCTAAAAGAAATGGGATAAGCACGTTGAAAGTTATAAAATTTATCATAAAGTGCAACTGAGTTCTAAAACTTTTTAAAAAGTGCAATTAAATCATAAAAATTGTCAAATTGGTGCTATCGAATCCTAAAACTTCTTAATATTTTCCATTTGTCAAGTTAGACGAGGGTAATTGAAAGATTTGACTGTAGTTTTTTAAAGTTGTATGGCTCAATTGCACTTTGGTGATAAATTTGAGGATTTGATTGTATTTTTAAAAATTGTAAAACTCAATTGTACACTCATAACAAGTTTTAGGACTTCTAATGCATTTATCAGTAAAAAAAAATAAAAAAATAAAAGCTCCAATGCATCTTGTCCAAAACCCTAACATTGCCATTTCATTTCCTAAAATTAAAACAATCGCAGGGTGCTATTTTGGGTAACTTAGAATGTACATGATAACCATTCTATTTCTAACCATAACTATTTTCTGTTCCTAAGAATAGGTTTGGAACCCGTTTTGTAACATGATTTCATTTTTCTATTTTTAGAATAAATTTTTAGTCCATAAGTAGGTTAGGAAAAAAAAAATTAGAAGTAAAAATTTTCCACTTCTTTATTTCTAGAATAGAAATGAGAAATAAACACTCACCACTTGTCCTCACCTATACAACTTTATTACTTTGGTGCATTCGTTTCACCACAAATGAGTGATTTGAATTTTTTTTTCAAAAAATGATTGCTTATATCCTCTATTAAAATAAATGAATGATATTTTTTTTCATCACTTACAAGAATAGTTAAGCATGGATTAATATCAATGAAAAAAAATTTCTATTGACTAATTTTTCTAAACTACATAAGCAATCGTTTTTCAGAAAAATGTTTTCTAAATCACACATTTCTCACGAAACGAACACACCTAAGACTCCATCTATTTCACGAAAAAATGGATAATTTCAAAACATTTTCATAAACATAAATGATTTTTTATTTGAAAATAATTAATTAATGAAAAATGTCTTTATTACTAATAACAATTTATGTCCAAATATTTTCATAGACCATGGAAACATTTTTTGCTCATTTATTTTTTAAACAATACAAGTGATCCTTCTAGGATAAATACTTCCCAAATCATTTATTTTTCGTTAAACAAGCGGAACTTTGACATAACTAGCTAATGAAGATTGTTTTTATTATCGATAATGATTTATAACTAAATATTTTCAAGAACGATAAAAATAGTTTTTTTTTCATTTATTTTTTTATTTTTTTTGTTGAAAGCCTGGAGGAATCAGCCTCACAAAGCCGTCGACGTAAACGTAAATCCTGGGAGAAGACGCGCGGGGCCCACTTCCCACGGTGCTCCACTTAAGTCGCGCTATATGCGCACGCGGTGACTCGAACCTTCGTCCTTCCACAATTAGAGGGGGAAAGATCCAAACCAACGTGCCCACAGTAGGGTGGGTTCTTTCATTTATTTGTAAGCAATAGGGACGACTATTTTTAAGAAAAATATATTATAAATTATTTATTTTCGCAAAATAAATCAAATTTTTGTTTACATATCCATGGTGAGAACCCTATGCATTGGATGTCGAAAGCATGAAAGTATCTCGTGAAGGGCCGAAAAAGGAGAGATTGGATTCGATGGCATTGAGCACAGTGCGGTTGCTGCTGCAAGCAGGAGCCGATGTTGGTCCAATTATTGGGGGAGGAAATAATTGGCGGTCTCCATCAGTGAAAGCGAGAGGTGCTGGTCAGTGTCTGTAGTTTCCGCCGGCGTAATTTCAGCTTTGCCAGGTTCCCTCCACCGCCCCAAACCCTCCAAAATCCAAGAATCGACCCACCTGTCATGAAGGACCCGATGCATAATGAAATTATGAAACTCAGGATATTTTAGCCAAAGAGAAGACAAATAATACAAAACCCTAGAGACTTTCCTTCCCCTTTTATAAGTACAAAGGTGGAGGCGGGGTTGGCCAGTGTGAGCGGCCCCGCTGAACATTTTTAATGAGAGGGTCGTGAAAAGAAATAATTATACAAATGATTCATGAATTTTAACTTAATATATGATATTATCTCTAAATTTTTAATTTGTTTAATATGGTCTTTAAGTCTTTTGATAAATAATCTAATCCTTAAATTATATGAAAATATCAAATGTTATCATTTCTTTAATTTAGAATCATGGATAACATTGAATATTTTTATATAGTCCAAAGATTGAATTGAATAGATATCAAAAGTTCAAGGATAACATTAAATAAAATAATAGTTTAGATATCATTTGTGTCTTTTTTCTTTGTTTTATTAGCCCATCTATGTGATCACTACATTGGGCATAGCAAATTGCGTGGTTGCTACTCCAATTTATCTCGTGGAAAATGAATGATGTGGCAAAAAAAAAATTCCTAAAAATAATTTCTCATATCACTTATCAAAATGAATGAATAAAAAATATTTTCATTGTTCACGAAAAATTTTAAACGTAAATTTTCCATGATAATAAAAAAATTCATTGATTAATTATTTTAATTGATATAAAGGACAATTTTTAAGAATTTTTTTCTAAATCATTAATTTTTCGTATAAGAATTGGAGCTTAAATTCTTCATTGGAAGCTTTCTTTGCTGGCATAATTCCATCATTTCATGCTTAAAAATATGAAAAATCAAAACTGGCTGGGAGCGGGCCAGTCCCTGAGTGGTGGATTCAAATTGATTCTAACTTTGAAATAGTGAACTCCTCTTTCAATGTAGAAAGATCATGTTCGTTATTGTGATCAATTTCCTCTTCAAATTTTATTGCAGCTGCTCGAGGCCTTCCATTCTGCCATAAAGACTATTTATTTCATGAGAATAAATAATTTAAAAAATATTTCCCTTAAAGTAATGTCTAGTATCTCCTAAATTTATTAGTCAATAGAAACGCTCATGTATATAATTCTTTTTCATTTTCATTTTGGCCTTTTTTTTGGTAAAGTCATATGGCCTTTTGTGATGTGTGTTACATGCGATTTGATGAGACCGATGCGTGACAGATAAGTTGCATGAGCAAGACTCTGCATCTGCTGACATTGCATTGTGCTGCGCTGACGGTGTTGGGTAGCCGTGCAGGTACTAAGCCGGAGTTTAAAAAGAAAAAAGAAAAGAGAGAGACAATAAAACAAAAATATGCATGGGAATTTGGAAAAGAGAAATGGTCTGCTTGGACATCAATCTAAAGAATACTAAACATCAATCTAAAGTAGTACTTTAATTTTTCTGTCAAAATTCAAAATACTGTTCAAGTTTAATAAATAATCAAAAATTTATATGTAAACCTACATGTTTATCATTCCAAACATATTTTATATTGTATATAAAAAAAATTATAGTGTATAGACCGTAAAATTCAAGAGAAGTAAACAGCAAAATGGTAAAGTTATTTTTAACAAATCTTGATTACGGAATGCCACAAGAAGGTGTCATATGGATCCATGTCACCTAATGACTAATTATGTAAGTTCTATGGTAAAACCCGCTTCAACAGTTGAGATAATTTTAATTTGCAATGTTCATAAATCATATACCTACCGACACTATAAGTTGATAACGATAGATGGGTAAATATTTTCTATTGTCAAATTTACAATGTAGGGTACCATAACTTGAGGGCCCTTGGCAAGCCGAAGTGAGTGGTAGCAGGAAAATGTCTTGTACATGAAGTGAAATACGAATGGAATATTGCGATGCAATTATCTTCCGTATGGCGTAGAAGAACATAAAATGAGATGATAAAAACTTGCCACATTACTTTAGCTTGTTGGTTTTATAGAGTAATTTCAGTATATCCGTCATTATTCGAATTTATATTCCGCATAACGTGAATCACTCTAAATGGGATTTGCAAAACATCACTTCAATTTTTATTTATTTGTTTTATCTAGCCTCAACGCTTGTACCTAAACAGATGACTAGGGCTCTGTCAATCCGTACATGCTTTAAAACAAATCGCAAAATAGCCGCTGAGATAAATTGAGGGTGCGGACATCAAAATGTCCAAATCCATCCACCGCACTTGTTGGCAAATCATGAAAATGATCGTGTGAGAATTGCTACTTTTTTTTTTTTTTTTTTTTTTTTTTTTGTCGACGAGAATTGCTACCTGATCATTTGCATTTTTAGTCAAGTGTTGTCTGGATTGAACCAGTTTACCACCTAATTTAAAGATTAACCCACACAATATTGATTCTCACTTTTTGAGATTGATGACTGACCATGTTGAGCCTATGACTAAGGAATGGTCGGTCCTAAGGTCAATTTGCGACTAATCGATTATTATTATTTTTTATTTTTTCATATTTCTTAAAACATATCATTTATAATTACATATCTATCGATAATGTGATATTGAATAAGTAAACTATAAATACTAATATATATTAAACATAAATATAAAATAAGGTAATAACGGAAATTTACACTTGCTAAAAGTAACAAACCATAAAAACAAACACACGAGACAATGGAATAAAGGCAAGTAGTGAGTGACAAAGCAAGCGAGGCCAAGGCAAGCAAGCCAGACCAAGGTGAGTGAAGAGGTTTTTTTTTTTTGGTCGAATTAGGATTGTGTTTCTTTTTACTTTATGATTTACACAACAAACTGAACCGTGAAGAGAACAAAGGAGGAGGTGCTAGAATTTAGAGTAGACAAAAGCATATAATATGTAATATATTAGATACATAGTATATATTACATACATGGTTCGTCTGGATTAGACTAACTCTAAGCTCCTAGGACAAATGATCGACCAGTTCTTCTGGGAATTAGACCAGGACGATCGGGTTGGGTCGGTTTAGGGTCAATCCAAAGTTGACCCTGGACCGATGCTCACGCTAGAAGCATATCATTCCAAATAAATTAAAAAAGAAGAAGAAGAAGAAAAAATTGTTTCTATGCAGAAACTAGATAGACTGCTAGATGGACAATTTCATGGACCTATGCCTTTCGGGCCCTCTTAAGCCCAAGATTTTTACACAAGTAAGTGGGCTTGGGTGGGCTCAAGAAGGATTTTAGGCTCGTTCATCGAATTTGCCACCAAAATGAAAAATATTACGAGGGATCGAGTGAGCTTAGCCTGAGCCTACCCACCGATCATGTCTAGCTCTACCTCAGCATCGTGAACCTTTGGTCTATGGTGATGTTGCAGACCCATATTTATCGTAAATGTTTTCCACACACAAAATACTAACTTCTTGTATTGTTTGAGTTTTTGTTTCTCTTGAAGAAATGCGTTTACATCGATTGACATACTTAACGCGTGTATACGATGCTATAGCTGCCATGATTGGCTTTGAAGATTAATTCATTGAGCCTGTGTGATAGATTTCTCTCGAGGGCTTCGACTTGACTCACTCGGATAACATACCCTTACAATTTATCACCTCACTAAACAATCAATCTTGTCAACTAGCATTACCAAATGGCATACCAAATGGCATATAAAGTAAGAGAAAAGGTCGAATGGAGGGTCCATATGTATGACTTATATGATTTCATTCAGTGTTAGAAGCTTTATGGAAAACTAAATCAATTGTCCCAGACATGATTTCAAAGATTAGGGTTTCCTCTCCACGTCGATCACTTGAGAAATGAAGCCGTGCGCACCTTGGCTCAGAGCCAGTTCTGACTCCCCCAGCGCACATCCATAAATTGGTCACTGGTGCAAAGCAATTGAAGGACAAGAAAACAGACAAAGAAAGCCCAATAAAGTACAAAACGAATGGGTTGAAATCTAGCCTAACATGGCCCAATAGAAGGAAGAATTCCTAACCCATGCCCTATCTTGACTTGAGGGGACAATTTCATCAAATTAGTGAAGGCATCTATGAACCGTTGCTAATCCTCGAACTTATCTTAAAAAGCACGGTTCATGCATTATATACTGTAGGATATTCTGAGAAAAAACTTTCTGTGAGGTTCCCCCCCTCTTTTCTATAGTATTAATCTTGCTTTTTGGGCAAATAATCAGGATGAATCCTTACGTACAAGAATCGTCGGCTAGCGTCCCTTTTACTTTTCGTGGGCCCCTTCTAGCGTCGCATAATTTCCTCGAATGATCAAGCTTACACTCTAGTAATATAATTCGGAAAAAAAATTTCATGATTATGTTGAGAAATCCCGGCATGTAATTGGTGCTCTCATCAAGATGCTTATGGAAAGTGATTTTAAGTGTGAAAATGTGAGTGATGAGTAACATGTTCACTGCATTCTCTCTTGTCTCTGTCTCGGCAGGACAGATGGGCCTCTCCTCCTCCAGCATTATGGCTGGGGGAAACTTTACCACCTCCAAGAATGGAATATCTTGCCTTGCCCCATGTGATGATTGAGCTTGTGGTGCCCCACGTCTCTCTCTCTATATATAAATATAATTATGTAAATGCCGTTCTTTTCGGTGGGCCGTGGTCCCATGTAGTGAGTGCCTAGGTGGGGGAAGATGGGTATCACTCCTTTTCCACAAGGCTTTTGTCAAGTTGGTCAGCACAGTCTAGAGAAGGCACCTTAAAAACAAAAACAAAGAAAGAATAAGGATTTCTATGCTTCTTTCTTTTTCTTTTTCCTAGTCAAGTTTCAATCTTCTTAGACCTCATCGCATCGAATGATGACAGTCCCTCCGTTCGACGCCTGGCCGAGTAATTACGAGTGCGGAGAGGCTTTTGAGAGAGTCATTTCTATTAAGATTCGACCTGTGATCTCACGCTTCACGAGATACAGTTTGGTGTTAAAACGTAATTAGGTCGATGATTCGTGTTGATAAAAAAAGAAAAAGAGGAAAAGAGAATAAGGATCGAAAAATGCTTTTGTCCAACCAAAGCATCATAGAATATATTTTCTTTGGTGGTTGATGAGATGACTCCTCACCAAGCACTACTCACACTCCTCCCACTCCCCCACTTCACTTTTCCCCTTCTCTCTTTGAAAGGAAAAAAAAGAAAACACTTAACCATGGAAGCCCACCTATCATAACCCTCCCATTTCCCGTCCATGAATGGAATAATTGAGAGAGAGAGAGAGAGAGATATTTTGATGGGATTGCACTAAAAATATGCTTCTTGACCATCTTTCGTCTAGCTTTGACCACACAATTATAGGCCCTAGAATCGTTTTTGCGGTCGGCGAAACAATCAAGAATCATTGGTAAGTGGAAGCAATTTGAACCCTCTATTAGGTAATTCTCTTGGACATTACCTTTGTAGCACCAGCAAACACCTTGCCATGTGAGGTTTTCTTGCATATTTATTTAGTAATTTGTGTCGAGTTTGGATAAATTAACCTCGAAACGTGAATGTCAAGTGCCATGAGATCATACCAAAAGCGTCATAATTGCCGGTTACAATAGTAAACCTCCATGAAATTGGAAAAATATTTCTTTTTAGAGAGAGAGAGAGGGGAGTTCCAAATAGTTTGGCAAAGTAATGGAAATCTAGATGACTATTCGGATACCCAATGGCCTTCTACAAGAGTTTTAATGCAATAAGAGGACAATAATAGGGTGCATCATCATGCCTCAAAGGCATGGTGCTCCCTTGTTTTCCTGTCGAGGTCACAGGACTGGCTCTCAACCTTGTTTTGCCCAAAAGAAAAAAAGAAAAGGAAGGAAAAATAAAAATAAAAATAAAAATACAGCAATTAAATTAAATTATTCAGAAAATCAATGTATCAGACACGGCTTGTGGAGAAAATCTTGGGCCGGTCCACTCAAAACTTTTTAGCCGCGAGATTGATGCACTTATTATTTTATCGGCAAAAGCCACCAGTTTCGACTTTGAAAGTTATTCCGTGCTTACTAAGTGCATTATGTTTGTAGATCACAAGTGTCTAGGGTTATAAGTTACACTTTGGTCAGTCATTTTTGTCCCTCTTTCATAGTTTAAGCTATTGAAATAAACCACTAATGAGTTCGGCTCGCGCTGTTCCGAAACATTAATCTACAAAGGAAAATAAGAAATTAATTAATAATGTGGGAAGAAGAAATAAGAGTAAATGGTTAAAAAATAGATAATTCCGACAAGTTCTGACACGTTATATATTAAATATATATTTTTATATATAAATACAAAAATAAATAAATATTAATAAAAAGATCATAGAATTAATCTATACTAAAAATATTAATCCAACATTTGTTAATATTATTCATTATTTTAATTTGATAGAGATTGAATGAGAAATTCAAAAATTGCAAACACAAAAGAAGAAATTTGAAGGAACATGTCCTGTTTTCTTACACTTGTTGGAGATTAGCGAGATTTCTTATAGTCCCAAACAGAGTTCGGAATTCATGATATAGACTAGCTTAGAGCTCCTCTACAAAGAAAGGTTTGAGAAAAATGAAAATCCAAGACAAGAACTCTCAAAGTACAACCAAAAGAAAAGGAAATAACTAAATTCGCCATGGAAAATGTGAGAGATAACTCATAAGCCAATGACATAGATCAAAAGAGATAACTCGCAGGTGACGTCTGCGAGAGGTGGAAAGAAGCAAAAAAAAACAATCACAACTTTAAGTTTGCGGGGGTGACGGAGCGACGTCAGCAAGAAGAGGGGTTCCATCGTCACTCACGGGAAGGTTAAAACTTATAAGTAAGAAACTTGAGAGTGATAATTTTCTTTTTTTCCCTTTATTTTTGTTAATTTCATTATTTTTTCATATATTTATATTTGATCACTTAAGTATTGAAAATGTTTAAAATTGACCTCGTGCGTGTTGGAATCTCGTGTTGGAATTTCGGACTTGCATGTCGGAGCATGTTGGGAAGAGTTGATTACGTGTCGGATTTCCCGACACTCGTTGATCGAGTGTGGGAACGTGTCGGAGTGTGTCGGACATGACACGAAGGCTTCTGGAGAGTGTCGATGCTTCTTAGATCACGCTTGTGTAAGTGTTCAACATAGATTTTGGATGCGGACGGTGATGTGTGGATCCAAAAACAAACTATAGGTGAACTAAGGTTTTGTTTGTTCAATGAAAAATGAACGATTTGAAAAATATATTTCAAAAAATGAAAATGTTTAGACCTAAATTGTTGTTTATGATAAAAACATTTTTCATGAGCTAAATATTTCAAGCGATACAAGCCGTCATGTTTAAGAAAATATTTTCCAAATCATTCATTTTTGTGAAACAAACAGATGTTCAAATAATTAGAAAATGACAATTCTTTTCATTATCGATAATAATTTATTTTTAAAAATTTTCGTAGACAATGAAATTTCTTTTTATTCATTTATTTTTTTAATTGATACAAATAATCGTTTTGAAGAAAATATTTTTAAATAATTCATTTTTTGCGAAACAAACACATTCAAAAGTGAGATTTCCTCGAGAGAGGGATAAAGATATTATAAATCTTTGAACTTTCTTTTAATCGTTCAATGTTGTTTTCGGATGTGCTCTTTTTGTGTAATTGAGTTTTTAGACTACTATCGTTGGACAATTTGAAAAGGAAAGTCGAAATCTCTTTGATCATTTTGATGATTACAAAAACTTATCAAAGTATTTGATTTCTTTGAGTGTATGATGAAGACATACTGCATGTTAAATATTTTTACGAGTTTATGCTTTCTCACGTGATCAGAACCTACGGAGATATAAAGTGGGGATATTCATGTATATTAAATATTATTTTGATAATTATTGAAGAAGAAAGCAAACTGACACGGACACAGCGTAAGATTGATATGGTTCGAAGATAAAAAAAAATGCAATAGATATATCTGCTACATTGCTGTAGATATATGTGCTACATAACTTTACATCTTTCTTAATTTCTGCTTATACTTGCATAAATGACACTCATAAAGCTTTACATATGTAGAAATTCTAAAATCTGCACTCGCACGAAAAGAGTTCTGAAATTTTTTTCTACTGGGTCTCAAGTAAACCAATATTTTCCCTCTTGGTTGCTATGAGACCTAACAATTATTGTTATATATATTACGCAATTACCTTATACATCACCCATATGGACGAGTAGAATTAAGGTGGCGCTGGCATTAGACCTAATAAAATTCATTTCCCTAAAACTATCTGGCCAACAAAAATTTACAGAACTATTTTTAACTCTTTGAGTGCGTTTGTTTCATGCCAAATGAAGTATTTGGAAAATATTTTTCTAAATTGATTGATTATGTTGTTTGAAATAATTAGTTAATGAAAAATGTTTTCATATAAACAAAGATTTATATTTAAACATTTTGTGGACGATGAAAACATTTTTCATTTTCATTTTTGCAAACGTTATAAGTTACTATTTTGCAAACCTTATAAGTTACTATTTTTAGGAAAACATTTTTTAATTAATTTATTTTTCTACGAAACAAAGGAGTCTTTATCTTAGGCGTAGTTGTTGATAAAATCTGCTTGGTAATATTTTGCTTGATGGCCACAACGTCTATCCAAGCATGGCTACATACTGCAACATAACAATGTACAAGTGAATCATCTCTTTTAATGGAAAATTTCAAAACCGGTTTAAACAAAGATCGGATTTAGTCCAAACTCACCGACCGTCCAATTAAGTCAATGTAGATTTCACAACTTCGTTCTATCTGGTCCACACTTCAGCATTGTCTGTCTGCTCGTAAAACCGTAGCCCGAACGTCTTGTTTATGGTTGAAGATGCACCATCTTGCATAAAAGCTTGTTGCTAGTCTTTGTACTAATCTGTTAAGAGCAATACAACGCCTGGAACTGTTAAAGCAAGAACGTTCAGGACAATCCACATTGCATCAATCACTCTGTGTTTGGCCTCATTATTTTCATAGTCATTTTAGTAATTTTGGGCAAATTTCAATTCTTGAAAGAGGGGAGAGAGATAGAGAGAGAGAGAGAGAGAGAGAGAGAGAATTGCTTCCCATCCCCCACAAGCAAAAAGTGGAAGGAAAAAAAGTTCTTTTTGTACACACCGTGATGATGGTGATGATGATGCCTGCAATCTCCAACAGCAAAAGAACACCGAATTCCTTTCTCTCTCTCTCTCTCTCTCATGCTCATATTCCTCTGCCTCTCCTCTGTTTCTCAAACCTCATAAGTGTGTTGAATCTCCTTTTGGCCTCGCCCCCCTTCTCTCTGTCTGCTGTCTGTTTTCTCTCTCATCTCTTCAGCTCAATATAGTTGACGCCATCCCATGAAATTGAAAAGGGAGGAGGGGAAGTGAAGCGGAAGAAGAGATGGAGAAGAGCAGGTGCGGTTGCTGGGCAGTTCTGAGACGCACCTCCTCTGCTTCAAGAGACTCCGTTAATTCAATTCCTCGTACCAGCACAGTTTATGATGCAGGTGACATCACTAGCACGATCATGTCCTTGCGTTCCTGTGAGAATTCAATCCTTGTTTCATGTAGAAAACAAAATGGGTCTCTTTCTTTTCCACATAGCATCTCGCATGTTCTTTTCTTTTTCTCTTCTTTCTTCTTTTAAATGTATTCCTTGAGGGTATAGTTAATTGTCAATTAGTTGGAAGCAGTTTTGATTCTTCAAGCTTTGGACCTGGTTCAAGAACGCAGCATCATGCTCTTATTGGGTATTGAAGTTTGGCAGGAGCGTACTGTGTGCTGATTTTGGGATGTAGTTATCCCTTACAGAGATCCATTCCACAAATCTAATTGGAATCCGAGCCATCCGTTTGGTATTGGCTAAAACCAGTCTTGTAACCAGGAAAAGGCTTCTCTCTTTTACTTGCCTTCTTTTGTTTTCTTGGCTCCGGTTGCTGATTTCTTTTGTTTTCAGTAGACTGTATGTGGTTATTTGCATAGCTCATCGGGAAAGTAGTCATCGTGGGCTTAAGTCAAACTTGAAAGTTGGAACATTCAATAACCTAAAGCCTTATTTTGTTTTTGCTTGGCATTTGAAGTCTGACTTCCATTGCACTTAACCGAGCTTAGGGTAGCAATTGTAATGGGCATCTACCCATGTGCTAATCCAAGTCAAATTCAAGTTCCACAGTTCAGCTGATATCCAAGCTTATCTCGTACAGATTTCCACTTTTATGATTTGGATAAAATCGACATTGCAAATTGATGGAGGGCAATTTCTTGATTTTGATGCAGCAGCTGAGACGCGATACCTCAATGCGAGCAACCGTGAGATGTATCCTCCTAACGAAGCTCGCTTATCCTCTGATACGCCTGAGCCACCACTGGCGGATAATAAATCCAAGTGCCAGCTTCTCCAGTTCACTTTTCAGGAGCTAAAATCTGCGACTGGGAACTTCAGGCCGGATAGTATACTCGGGGAGGGAGGATTTGGTTATGTCTTCAAAGGGTGGATTGAGGAGAATGGTACGGCACCTGCAAAACCTGGTTCGGGAATTACAGTTGCAGTCAAAAGCTTGAAGCCAGATGGTCTCCAGGGGCACAGAGAATGGATGGTGAGCGAATTCTAGAACTCTGACCAGCAAAATTGATGTCTCAAGTGTGTTTCTTGCCAAAATGCTGAGAATAGAGTCATAATCGATAGATTCGTTAATGTAGGCTGAAGTCGAATTTTTGGGACAGCTTCATCATCCCAATCTTGTTAAACTTGTCGGTTGCTGCATTGAAGATGATCAGAGGTTGCTAGTCTATGAGTTTATGACCAGGGGAAGCCTTGAAAATCATCTTTTCAGAAGTAAGTGTTGATTTCTGCCTTTATCGACAGTTCAATGTAGGGCTCCATCAGAATGGGCAATCAAATTGCATGCTTGATTCAGAATGCTTCCGACAGACAAGAAGTTTGCCTGCTCCTAAGAAACCCGGCGTTAATTTGACACATCGGGTTTTCTTATGTACCTAATTAGGTAGCCTGCCTAGCGTGTGCAAGATTTTCCTACTCAACATAATGTTTCTGATGAGCTCACTACCTCCTTTGCATGGCTGTGGCATCATGTCTAAGTACCATAATGTTCTGACCAGTTGCAATGCTAGGTTATGCATCATATGCCAAAATGGTCTAAAGCACTGTCGTGAGCCAAGCTGCGGTTCTTCCAATTGATTGCAAAAGTGTTTACTTTTTTGTCATTGTGGCTGTCTGTCACTGTCAGTAACATGTACTGATTATGTCGTAATTCTTGAAGGAGCCGTGCCTCTTCCATGGTCCAACAGGATAAAGATCGCCCTCGGCGCAGCAAAAGGATTGGCCTTCCTGCACGGGAACCGGAAACCGGTCATTTACAGAGATTTTAAGACCTCAAATATTTTGCTTGATTCGGTACATACTTTGGCACTATACTGGGACTGCCAATATCTGTTCACTCTAATAACTATAACAACCGTTGCTCTGCAGGAGTACAATGCAAAGCTTTCGGATTTCGGTTTGGCGAAAGCTGGGCCTCAGGGAGACAAAACCCATGTTTCAACTAGAGTTGTGGGGACATATGGCTATGCTGCTCCAGAATATGTAATGACAGGTACTCCTGTGATATCTGGTTTGTTAAATTGGTTCTAAAAGCTTCATGTATGAACATTTTCAAGAATCACGCAACTCTCTTAATGCCTTGACATAAATGGTCTTTAACTGTCATTGCTTGTAGCTCAAAAAACACAAGTTGGTTGTGTTAGGTAGCACTGTGATTCACCAGAAAAAGTGAGTTTCATTCTAGACATTAGTCCATCTAGTGGTTGAATTACCGAGTTTAAGTCATGAGCCGATTCACCAAAGTTGCACAGGAGCAATTATCTTTTGTCTGAACTAAGTTCTCACATAGATTTTTTCACGAGACAAACATCGGCAGCAACGAGAGGATTCGGAGTTTTTCCACACTATCAAAGCCCTATCCTGATGCTTGTCTTGTTCTCATTTCCACAGGTCATTTGACATCAAGAGTGACGTCTATAGCTTTGGCGTTGTGCTTCTTGAGATCCTAACGGGAAGAAGATCAATGGACAAGAAACGTCCCAGCGGAGAACAGAACCTCGTCACATGGGCCCGACCCCATTTGACGGACAAGAGGAAGCTTTACCAGCTGGTTGATCCACGCCTCGAACTGAACTACTCAATCAAAGGAGTCCAGAAGGTGTCTCAACTAGCCTTTCACTGCCTCAGCAGGGATCCCAAGTCCCGCCCCGCGACAGATGAAATTGTCAAGGTGCTCACTCCATTACAAGACCTCAATGACCTCGCAATCTTGTCTTGCCATTCCCGGCTGTATCAACAAGGGAGGCGCAAGAAAAAGCCGGACCTGACTCAGCAGCGGAGTTATATCCAGACCAAAAGCGTTAGAGATTCTCCCCTGAACGCCGGCAAGCAGAACTCGAAGTGACTGCTCAGCTGTTCCCTCTCTTCTGATTGATTCGAGTACTATTGTAAGTTTGGTTCTTGTACTAGAATGTTTGGTCCTAATTAGTGCCGGATTGAGAAAGAACAAGGAAGACAGAAAAGTGCTTTCGAGTCTTCTTCCATGATCTCTCATGCTAGATAAACTAACCTTCGGATTTCCCCGCGAGTTGTCTGTATTGTAGTTGAGTTTACATCTGTAATTACATGAACGAACCCCTGTTGTTCTTCGCGATTATTTATGTACATCTAGCAACGTGATGTCGATGTCCATCGACCCAAAAGAGCAAAAAAAAAAAAAAAAAAAAAAAGGCCAATAAAGAAAATCTCGATGTCGATTGCTTGGAGTTCGAAGAAACTGCACTTTGAGATTGTCTACGAATGCGTGCAAGCACAGCGTCTTTTCTTCAATCTTAGGAGACAATCCTACGTCTTTGCTTCGTGTTTAAGCTGTCGATCTTCTTAAGAAGGTGAGCTTGAGTGAGGATCTCAATGAAGTGCACTTGCTCTCAGTGGAGAGGGACGATACCCTAGAGCAGCTGATCATAACGCTGACTCAAGAAGAAGCGAAAAAATCAAATTTTTTTATGCAGGGAGAAGAGATTTAACGTTCATTCCCATATGTTTCACATTTTCATATGCCACACACACACACACACACATATATTAATGTCCATTGGTGAGTGCATGTTCTTCCCCATACTTTATAAATCTATTTAAGTGATTGGTGTGATGAATAGTAAAATGATGATGTGGCATGCTTGGAATTTTTTTTTCATTTTTCAATTTTATTTTTGCAGTAGGAGTTGATGGGTACTAAAAAACTCCAGTTTTCTTTATTAATTCTTAGGTTTTAAGCCAATATTCGAAAAAAGCCAATTCCCGCTGTTCTCTTGGTTTGTGAATTTCACAAATAAATTTAAATACTTCTAAAGTTGGAGTTGCCAACCAAAAAAAAAAAAAAATCTTCGACTTCATGGATAGAAAATCAATCCCACGTCCGTAATTCATTCATAAGGATAAGTATTTGGTACGCTGCATAAAGAATTGTCATTAATATTATTACTATACTAGAACAATCGACAAAAATATGAATTTGTTTCGGGGTCTAACATTTGTCTCATCTGTAAAATCACACAAACGTCTCTAATTTATAGCCTTCAAATTGAGTGGCCATATGCATAATATAAATAGATATTATGTATAATGTTTATGGAGATACCTAAGATCAATACTTCTTCCAAATTTTTTGCTCCCACGCCTTTTAGACAAGTTAACCTATGTGAAATCATACCATGAAATAGTTATACTAATATGATGTATTAGAGATGATCATGCAATGATAAGGTTTTTGTTTATTATCTAATTTCAAGTTATCAGATATTGAGTAAAATGATACTGTTTACTCTTTAAGAATAAAGTCATTATATCCCTCGCATGGCACGGATCTCATTCTAGTTCAATTGTCATTGGACCAGCCGAGTAGTTTCAACATTTTCATCAGGTAAAAGAAAGCACAAAAAAGACAAAACAAAAAGTGGCGACAAGTTAGCTCGGAGAAATCACATATTCTTACGCCTTCCTGAGAGATGTTCTCTATTAATATCCTCTCAATTGCTTAACTTGAACCGTTATACGGAGGGATAATTATCCAATATGTTAAAAACCTATTATGTGGATGTTAATCTAATTTTAAACCTCTAAACAAAATTACAATGTAATCATTTTGGTCAATATTCGCTAAGAATCACTGGCATGATGATTTAGTTATTGCCGATCATCTAACATGACACATCATGACATCAATGAGATTTGGTGAAAATTGGCGAAATGACTATATTCGAATATCACGTAAAGATATATGACTAAAATGACAAAATTGGAAAGTCAAGACTGAGATGTTATTCGTACAACAAGTTTAAGACTAGTTGGACAATTTCTCAATAAAAAGAGCTTTGAACAATTGGCCAGGTTTTATCATCCCATTCGGTGGCTGTGTTGGTATACGCTTAGACCCTCTTCACGGTAGGGCGAGAGTTCGAAACCCATGGTTTGCATACCGACGCATTCATTAGTGATCTTAAGTGCGGCGTCGTGGTGGTGGGTCTTGCGCTAGCGCCGCTCCAAGTTTACGCCGCCGGTTGCCGGCTGTACGGCGGTTCCTGGATATAAAAAAAAAAAAAAAAAACAATTGGCCAGGTTTTTACGGTAATGTACTTTCTTGACCTGAATATTTTAATTATAAAGAGGGAATTATTATCTACATTAGAGTGTTAAAAAGAAAATACAATATTTGCATTTAATAATTAATTAAAAACCATTCATTGCCCATAAAGCGCGTCTTGCAAAGCTGGGTGGCTAGCATGTTTAATTTAATTGAAAATAGTATATTTTGGGGGTTTAAGTTAATAGTAAGCATACATTAACTATATGCCAACCTCATATCATTATCTTCTTTTAGGAGCAATTTGACTTGCAAATTAATTATTTTGCTGTTGCATATAACAAATTAGCCATGGTGTTTTCGAATTAATCAATCGGGTTGCTTCGTCAACCATTTATAAAAGAAAATTTAATAGAAAGCTAGTGCGGCATTCACGGGAGAACTATATCACATTGTGCATGATGACACGTGGCATAGTAATACGGTTGAAATTGAATCATTCTATGCTTTGTTTGTTTCGTAAAAAATTGATGATTTTAAAAATAACTTCCTAAAAATGACTGTTAATATCGCTTAAAATAATTAGTAAATAAAAAATATTTTTATTATCTATAACAATTTATGTCTAAATATTTTTGTGAAGAATAAAAATATTTTTTGTTTATTTATTTTTATAAGCAATATAAACGATTATTTAAAAAAATATTTTACAAATTATTTATATTCGGCGACACATTAGAAGTCTAATGCACTAACTCAAATGTGGATGAACAAGTGCCCCCCCCTTCCTTTCTCCCTCCCTCTTCTTCTTTTATTTGGTAAAAAAATGACTATGGCAAAAATTAAAAAATGAAGTTGAGCAATGGAATCACAATTGACAAAATATCAACTCCCAACTACTTCTCACTGTATCAGCGATAATGCGCACTCATTTAGATAGCGCCCCAATTTGACCAGCAATATACCTGGATTATACTCTATGAAGTTTACAAACTATAAAAATCAAATAAAAATCACTAAATAAATCAAATGAGAGTCGGTACAGGTCAAGCTTATCTAGTTTGGTAATTTCTATACATAGTTAACATATGTAAGGGGTTGCTAACCAAGGAAAATAAAAATTAGTAATCCAATGGATAAGCTGATTAATTGAAAAAAAATTAAACGTTGATAAATAATGCATATGAAAGTTGGTACTCCAAAACTAGGTAGCAATTTAATATGATAAAAATTTAATAAATTACTCTGATTTAGGTTGATAATTTAGTATAATTGTTAGTTATTTGGAGCATTGGCAAGTTATGTAAATTAAAGTAATGAGATAGTACAAAAATGTTGATTTAGTAAAAGTTACCAAGTTATTTTTGAAAAAAGTCATTAACCATACTTCATCAATGAATATTTAACACCTGCCAACATATGGTAGGAATTTACAAGTGCAAAAAAAAAAAAAAAAAAAAAAGGATCCGTGGACCAATATAATTCTGAGAAGAGATAATTTATTATAGTATTCCTCCAATTCCCATTTCCGACTTTACAATAATAAATAATTTGTTTTTTTTTCCTCCACCTTGCCTTCCAACTAAGCTCGGATCTTGTAGTGTCGTTTATAAATTCGAAACGAGATCATGGCTTATATTCCGATGTGGGGCTTCAGACACACTCCATCATGCCATTGCCAGAACTATAGAAAATTAAACAGGCCAGATCAACCGAGAGAACCCAAAAAATTACTGAAAATGAAGAAGTACTTTGATCATCACTAAATGAAGAGATCATCCACAGAAACAAGTTTTCGCCTCACGGATTGAGCGTTTGATGTACCTCTTTCCCAAATGCAAATGTCACCAGTAAAATGCATAAATTGATATACCAATTTGGAAATTTTTTGCACATACATGGTTCACGCAAGGCAATACATTTAAATCCTTGAATTCGGCTAATTGTGTTGCAGCGAAGTCCACCAGATAAAAAATCTGGACTTGTGTGACTTGCATGCAACGGTACAAGAGTTTATCAATCGATTGGTTAGTTTTATTGAAGAGATAGCTACATTATAGTATTTCTTACTAGAAAGTTGATAAGACAGTCACACGACAGTACTTTTTTGTGTACTGATGTGACTACCATGCACCGGTACAAGAGTCTATTAATCGATGGACCAATTTTATTGAAAGACGGCCACACGAAGGTACTTTTTACCAGAAAGTTTGGGAGGAACTCGGCGGCTAAAGATGATATATGCTACGTCAACAAGTAGCTGTACTCATGCGTTTCCCCGATGCAGACTAGACAACATGCTTATAGTGTCTTATATCGGCGTATGCAGATTGTTTGCAGTGTATGTTGTTCCCAGAACATACTTGATCAGCATCTTTTACATCAATTAATCACATACTCATTCTAATCGATAAAAGACCACTTAAATCTCTTTTGCTGGACATTAACACGCGGCTGTTCATTTTCTCTTTACCGTGCATTTTCTCTTTACCGTGCTTATAATTTGTACCATCGCAACTTATCAACTTTTAGTACTGTATTCCACTGTTTAAACTCTGCGACTTTACTGTTGAGATCGCTTATGCACGTATTGTAAAGTAAAGTGTCATTGATAGCTTGTGTCTACATCAAAGTTTCATAGATAGTTTTGACGGCACAACAACAGAGTAGTGACATGAAGACAATACGGGAAGTGGTATTTAAAAAGGAGTAATTGCAATGATATAGGTTGAATTGTAGTGGCTACGGAAAAAGCTAAAATAGCCTCAAGATTCAATGATCAGCAAAGATATATATTTACCCATCAAATCTCATAAATTTATTTAGGGAAATATCATGGACCGGATATGATCAAAGTGCTATTTTCACGTACCTAGCTGGTTCCATGGTGGCAACTTGCTCAAGCTCTTATAAGACACAAGCTTCAACTCTGGACCCCGGAAGAGAAAAGAATATAAAAGAACATTAATGTACAGATGGAACTCCAAGAGCATATCACATAATTAACATGGAAATTGTTTTGCTACACAGGCTGAGCAACATTTTATTTGTATAAGTCTTCTCCATCACTGTTGAGATCGACGATTACATTTTTGGGGATAAACCAATCCAAATCAACCCTGCTAGAATTGTATATTGTGTAAACAATCCAAAGATCATGCCACCTGTGCTAAAAGTCCAATTAGTAAGTCTACATTTTCGCTATATCATTTGCTAATTATAGATAAAATCTTCGAATATAAACGCTAGCAATCTTCTAATGTGACCTATATAGGATGCATTTGTCAACCAATGACCAACGAAGTAAAAGCTCACAGAATAGTGGTAGCATAGATGAGAGATATTAGTTAAACATTTTTCACTGAATAAATCAACATTTAGCAAATAGAAAGTAGTTCTATTAGAAAACCAACATGCTATCTAGCTTTTTCTTGTTCAATCTAGGAACTTCACAACTCATGAAGTATGCCGTTGATATTATGGAAACAAGCTGCAAGATGCGAGCAAAAATGCAGACAGGTAGTTTGACTATGTGCTTCCACTAATGTCTTTATGCAAGTGAAAGTGAAGATAAGATGAGAAACAACGTGATAGCACGTTGAAAGAAATCAGATGAAGACGGAGTATCCTCGATCGGCTATGCCACATATGACCGCACCTGCAATGAGAAGAAATCTTCTGACTGAAAAGGAATGAAACTTGTCACGTAGAGAGTGATATTGGCGCGGCTCAATCTGAGATCGTCTTTTACAACCCATATGTAAATCCGTCTTCGGATTGAACCTCACCAATATCGCTGTCTTTTCGCCGCTTTAGCTTCATTGCCACCTATACCTGTCAAACTCGTCCTTAGATAAAGGCCAAACGCAAAAGTCAAGGACTTAACTTCCATCATCAGCAGGACACACGTTTGCCCCAACATTCTTTTGCACCATGTGAATAAAGAGCCTTGTGCTGGTTTCAGCTTTTAGACAAATGCTCTCATGCTGCTTGCAAAAGCACGATAACACAATTATTACTTGAGGCATCTTTGGTAGGGAAAAGGGTTTCCTTGGATTGATGGAGTCAATTCATGGTTTTTTGTTGGTGGTTAGAGGAATTAATGTGCTGGTGAAGTGGGGATCACCCAAATCATTGCATATTCTTGGTATTCATGTATGAAAACATTCTATGTGCAGCTATTTTGTGTTGTTAAAATTAATCTTGTGCATTAGTACAAGATCGATAATTTGGAAAAAGAAAAATAAGGGCAGATGGAATGAATTCAGCTAACTTGGTATTCTTAGGGATCAATACCCGGTAGAAATCGCCTAATAGCTCGAACAAAAACGAAAAGAGAAAAACTAGAAGTTGACGAAACATGAAAAGATAAAAACACAACACAAATGCATGACAGTAGCTATATAAATGAATAAATCAAGCCAGAGCTCCTAGCAAAACTTGACTCAGAAGCAGGGTTTTGGATTGGCCGAAAGAGGGTAGGTCCGTGCATGAAAAAACTTATGAAAGTGATCGATAGACTCCAAACCCATGACCAACATGAAGGAAGAACTCATGCAATAGATAGTGGGTGATGAGAGAGAGGAGAGGAAGAGAGGGAGCGAGCGAGAGCGAGAGAGATTGTGTTGACGAGGAAGAGAGGGAAGGAGGGGGGGATGTATAATGGAAGGATTTGCCTCGGGATGAGAAGGGGAAGAAGGTGAGTGGAATGATGTCAAGAGGGAGCAAGCCTCACTTTTAGGGTTTGTCATGCTTAGTTTGCACTCAAAAAATTTAACATAAAAAAACTCTCTCTCCGCATGCACTTTGAAATATTCTCTCCACCCCAAAAAAGAAACCCACAAAATAACTCCTTTTCATTGTACTGTTATCTCTTCCCCCTCCACATTATCATTATTGAAAGCCCTAAGACACCCCAACTTTTTGTTCATGCTTGCATTAATTTGATTGAAATGCTTTTGGGTGTGTGTGAGAGAGAAAGAGAATTGGATGGTTGGCTTATATGCACGCTTTGTGAGCAGAATCATCATCCAAGTGTTACTTATTTAGACACTAATCATAAAGAAGAGAGGAGAGCCCACTTTTTTGATAATCAAAAAGGGACATTCTTAAGTTTGAATACTTATAAAGGAGGGGGGGACACTTTATGATCAAGAACATTCCATGGTGTCCTTTTACCGAATAATGCATGTTCCTGACAGCATGTTGAAGTGCTAGGATTAGGTTATGCTTTTCCTGGAGAAGGAAAAGAGAGAATTGCTCATTTTGATTCCATGGGCCTCCCCTTGTCTAGAAAATTAGTTGAACTTTTTGACTGAGGTTTCCATGTTGGTCAAGATTAGGTATTTAACGTCAAAGCAATCGCGAGAACAGAAAGAAAGAGATAAGGTGAAAAGAATAAAGAAATCACGACATCCATGGGCACGGGATATAAGAATTTTATCTACAATTTTATTTGCTTCGCGGAAAATGAATAATTTAAAAAATATTTTTCTAAAGATGATATCTTATATTGCTTAGAAAAATAAATGCATAAATTTTTTCATTGTTCACGAAAATATTCAGATATAAATTGTTATTAATAATGAAAATAATTTTAATTGGCCAATTATTACAAGCAGCACAAGCGATTAATTTTAGGAAAATATTTCCTAAATAATTTTTTTTTAAGAAAAGAATGGAACCTAAAACTCTAATCAACAATCAATCTGTCATTAGCAGATAAAGTAATCCCGACATCACCCAACACCAGTTGGCTCTACGTCCCAACACCTAATTGGGTCTATGTAATGTGTAATGTGTCCACTAGGGCTGTGCAACCGATCCAATTCTACTTTGGACTAACTGGACCGTTATAGAAACAAGTTCAATTCATGATTTCAAATTTTTGGAATTGGTATTGTGCATATAGGTTATAAGTTTTGAGTGTTGAACCTACCCATTCACTCACCCACTCAGGAATTGGGTAGAACCTATTTTTTAAGTTAGAAGAATACGGTTTATTATTCTTAAATGAGCTTAACTTTCCTATTGCTTTATATTTTTGTTTGTTTTTATTGATGTTTTACTTTGAGCTGCTTTGTTACTCATATTACTATAATTGCTATTTGTCTTGGTTTTTTAAAAAATGAAGCCAAAAAAAGAAGAAGAAGAAATCTTGGGATAGAATCTAGAACTAGACTAGACAAACAAGGTAAGTTCCAAGGTCGCTTTCAAGATAAATAGGGTAGGTTCTAGATTCCAAAAATGGAAAACCAGTTCTAAATCGTAGATTCTAGATTCCAAATTTGGAACCTACCTACTGTGTAACAAATCATTCCTAGTATCCATTTTAGTATCACTGCTGATACTATCGGTTGATGTACTTGTTTTTTGTATATGTGACAAGTAGGACTTCTTAAGCATATATAGTATTAATATCTGATCATCTGCATATTCAAGAGCCGAACATCTTGTAAAAGGAGATGTGTCACAAACATGACTAGATTTGAACATTGCATCAAAAGATCGAAATTTTTCTTTCACCATATATGGGTCAAGAAAACTGAGTATTAAAATCCGAAATTAGGTAATGGACCCGCTTTTTCTGCAGTCTTGTTCAGGTATTTTCTAGTGCTCGAATATACACACATCAACTTTATAAACAATTGGAAGAAACTGATGCCTAGGAAGACTTAATTAAAGAGGGATCGTGGGTCAAATGGCATGAGTGCGTGGAGAGAAAGGAGAGAATCTTAGTTCTTGAGAACAGGAGTGCAGAATGTCAGCGAAGGTGAACAGGTTTAATTTATATAAGTTTGCCGTCTAGAAAGAAGTTTCCAAGGAGTACGTACAAAGCCTGATATGAAACACAACCAAAAGCACTTTGCGAATGGTAGAGACTAGAGAGGCAGGGGCAACCCATCCCCGGAGACACCGGCGTTAAAGTAGCCCTGCCTTGAGCTTTGCATGAGCACTAGGGGACACTCTTCTTGGGTTTTGCTGGCCACTTTGATCTATTTAACTTCATTATTTTTTTGTTGCATGTTGTGTCCCTCCTGTGCTTTCAATCGGCATTTATTTTGTCCACCACGGGTGAAAAAGGGAATTGGATTTATTTTTTTAATCTACTTAGTGACCGTGAAAAGAAATGATTTTGCGTCCGGTATGTGAAGACCTATGGGTGTGTAGTAAAATATATTTGCAGAATGATTAGACTTTCAATATATGGGTGACTGTGTCTTAACATTGCATACGTGAAATTTGGATTGGATAGATTCTTTCATTATTCATTAGCGATATTACGAGATATTTTGCGTGTGGTTTAAATTCATTTTTTTTATATCTCAAGCTCAAAGTGCACACCAACAAATCTGAGTATAGAATTTAACTATACACGCGAAAGATCTTACAGTCACTTGTTAGGAATAGTTTTTCCTATTGTTTTTTTTTTTATATTTAAATTTAGTGGTTAGGTGATGTCCAGGTTGGTTTTCATGCATCTCAATTGATTCACTTCTTCGGGCACTATTCAATTTATCACATCATCTATTCAACAAGTATCGGTTTTCTTGTAGGTTGTATTAAGATATAATATTCCTATGAATACATTAAGCCAATAGAATTGCAATGCCTCAATTTCAAAAGTTAAGAATGTCGGGTGATATCTCAATAGTCAAGTACCATTCAAATTGAAATTTGAGGATGAAAATGAAAACCAATTCCCAAGTCGAATTGCCACCGTGCCATCTAAGTTTCAACCCTTTCTCTCGCAGCTAAAACAATGACAATTTTGACAAAATTAACAACTCCCAAACACTGAATTTAATTGAGCTCACGACCAAAACAAAGTCTAGGAAAACGAATTAGATCCCAAAAGTCATAGGCCAAAGTATGAAATCTCTCCAATCGAGCGCTTAATCTTTTCAAGCTCCAATGCGTCCTCCCTCTTTTAAGAATTTGGGGAAGCGTGAAAGACCCTTTTGGCAAAAGAGTTGAAGGCCCCCCCTCTCTCTTTCGTGACTCATGATTCAGGGCGATAAGTTCGCGTGCCACAGCCCCAAGCAATTTCATCCCACGCCTTAAAGACAAGACCAGTTATTCAGGATTTCTCAAACACTTTTCTTGCTGGTTTTAGGGAAAATAATACAAATGGCCCATAAACTTTAGTCCAATATATAATATCGTTTTTGAACTTTTATTTTGTATGTTATGATATCTGAACTTTGGTCTATTGTTCAACAAAATCCTTGAATTTTTATACCTTTTCGTATAGTTTAGAGACTCTATATAGTTAACGAACCATATTAAACAAACTAAAAGTCTAGGGATGATATTATATACTAGGTCAAAGTTTAGGAACTAAATTATATAAATAAAAAATTTAGGGACAACATTATATATTGAACCAAAATTTATGAATTATTTGTGCTATTATCCCTTTGTTCTATTATTGTCACCAGATCCTTGGTCTTTTAAACACCTTGAACGTGTTCCCCACCTCTCTTTCAAACGACAACAACATCGCAAACACACACACACACACCCCTCTGTCAAAAGCTGGGAGGTCAAAAAAGCTTTTGTTTCCATGATTTTGGGTTCAGCTTGGTATTTTTCCCACCGCCATCATTTATTCTTTTAAAAGCTTTCGTTGTTTCTCTCTCAAGTCGCAAGTTGCAATTCGCATACATTGCGCCACTCTTTTTCTAATCCATCTATCAATCTATCTAGAAGTCATCGCAATTGGAACGCGTTATTCCTAACTTTTTATGAACTTCTCTTCGCTCTTTTGTTTCCCTTGTACGGCCGTTAATCGGCAATTCGTAGTCAAGGGAAACAAGCGATTAGTAACTCCGTGCTTATTGCTTACAACTCTCCTTCCCAGGTCAAATTACCATTCGAAAATATAAAGTTCGAATATCATTTTGCCGACCGCAGGTATTTGCCGCAGAGTAGTCAAATGAGGTTTTGCCTAAGTTGCAAGTTATGTGGAGCCCTGGTTGAAACGACCATGAAGCTTTTGCCTACAATTTCGTTCCCTAATTGAAAATCTTCGTGAAGGCCAGGGGCCTAAGGCTAGGGGTCTAAGGGACATGTCGAGTCGTTTACGGCGTTCGACGTAACAATGTAGCAAAGCAAACATGCTTTCACATGACATGTTGATCGATTTTCTTGGGGCCATTAATAATTTGGGGCCATTAATAATTTAGAGCTGTTAGATGCAGCAATATCCATGCAATACACGACTGCTTTAAGCATGCTTCTGAATGGTTGAGACGACGGAGAAGTAAATGAGACCGAAGATCATAGTCAATGGTGGCCTAGTGGTAAAGCCAAGGTACGAGATTTCGTCTTCTCATCTCGAAGACGAGGAGAGAAAGAACCAAGGAGAGAGTTTTCTTTAGCCCCTTTCTTTGTCTAAGCAGAAAAAAGAAAGTTGTTGAACTTGAAGTTTGATGTATATGTCTCAATCATGCCCAGCAATCAGGGCAAAGTTCATTGTCATGTTCCGGGGACAGCACAGACACGCCCTATCCCCCACATTCTCTCTCTCTCTCTCTACGGCCACCTTTTCTAGTGAGAGAGGCTCTTGACGTTCACACACGAGTAGCCAAGCCCAATGCATTTCATGCAGCTGCATACATACGTGACCTTACAAAGACAGAATGCTACTTTGGGAGAAACATCAGATGGCAATCTAATACAAGAATAGTATACTGAGAAACAGAAACGATGGCATACATCGGCAAATGCAGAAATGGCGATGGAGTTAGAATGCGAGAAAGGAGAAGATGAAATAGTTTCATCCAAAGAGACGGCATTTGAAGCACCATACAATGCCGACACCATGATATCTAATGTCCATCCAGCAGAAATCAAAAGTGACAGAAGAATCTTCTTTGCCATAACTGGGGTAAAAGGCGCCTTTTCGCTTTCTTGGACAGGGGGAAAAGATGGGAGCAAAACGAGGGATTGACAATGGGGATCTCCTTTTTCTAAGGGTGAACAGGGATATGAGAGCATGCCAGGACCGTTTTTAACATCGTGACACGACAATGTGATTAAGTCTTTCATGCTAGTCAGATGTAGCGAGTTTGTTCAACTTATCATTCTCCTCTTAATCACGCCTCGTACTTGGTCTGAAATGGCTCAAATTCTACCTTTCTGTGCACTTCTGAATTCCCGTGAGAAATTATTCTTAATGTCTTGTCTATCTCCAAAAAAATTGCAAAAGCATCACATCACTTATGTCAAAGGGAAGTGAACAGTGCCCAGGTAACAAAAATGTCTTTCCACATTGGACGTGTAATGTCTCGTGAGGACATGATTCACTCTGCTGCACTAATTGCGCCGTGGTAGGGACGAACAAGCTGGATGGCGAAGGCAAGCCTTTCAAAAGAGAGGAAAGATCCTTGCCCAAAAGGAAAAAGCAAACCCAAAAACGAAAATAAAGTCTGGGTCTGCTGCCCATTGACTATTAGTCTTCAATCATCAACCCTCGTTCTCTAAGTAACATCTGCAGGCAAGTAGCCAAATGTGAACTAGGCGACATTGGGATATTACGACGATTTGAATCTGGGTCTCTCGTCGAGAAGATGAAGTGCGCCACCACAACCCCCCACAACCACGTTGTCTGATGATCCATTACTCTAGTATCATACAAAATTTACATACGTCCTAAAACCAAATAGAGAAGTCTCTTAAATTTACTGAAATCACTTTTAGCAAAGCTCAGCTCTCATATTAGCTTGTAAATTTCTTTAATGGACGCTAGATAAGTCCTCAGGTTTCACTTCGAATTTCAACTATACTAGCATACTGAAAAAAAACTTCGTCCCAAAATTTGGTTGTTGATTTTTTGATAGGGTTACATCAGAGAAAACAAAAATCTCACAAGCTGCTTATCACCTTATCTCCCTTGAAGTTTACAATAGGCATACAGACAGGACCCTAAAAAACCAAGTGATTGGCCCACGACATTCAACTGGAAGCAACAGTGGACGTTAGCTCCTGTACAATCAAAACTATCAAAACTGCAAAGAAGGAAACAGATACTTACCAAGTCAAATGGAAGCCCACCAAACATTAGCCAGCCCAGTCCAATTGTGAAAAGGTCCTATCAACCAGATGTTATTAATATTAAATAAAAAGAAAGAAAAGATGAGAGTAGAACATCTAAAGAGGTCTGATAGTGCAAGAATGACAATTTTGACCGTAGTTGGCATTAAGAAAGAAGAAATTTTGTGAGCATCTTCCAGTATACTCACAGGAAATGCAAATTAAGATTCGAAGTTTCTTGCTTATTTCTTGTGAATAAACTGTGGTGCTAGTAAATGCATTTTAAGTTTCTTGTTCTTCAAGACAAAGCATAAGGACAAATAACCTTACAGTATTTCACAGATAAGGTCGAGTCTAGTCAGCTAATTGAAATCTTATAGTGCATTGATTTCCACTACCAGCAAAGGACAGCACTCCAAGGATGAAGAAAGTGAAGTGAGAACAAGTGCCCATGACATCAAACACCAGTATGAACAGTGCTACCCAAATAACAATTATTCTGGTGAAGTAGCTATCAACAGGGGCAAAATGTCATGGGAAGACATTTTATGAATGGTTGTGGACCTGCCTATTACAAAATACATTCCAGATAGCATCGACAAGAAAATTGAGATAGTAACAGCCAAGAATATGGCTTGAGAACCATAAGCCTATCAGGAAGTATAGATGCTAGATATACTTCTTTAACATCAGAATAGCTATGTATAACCAAGCATAAGAGGAGAGGTATTACTGGTATTTGGTGTGCATATCAAACCTTTAGATTACCACAAACCGTCTGTGTGAGTGCTGAATTTAGCATTGTATTCCAAAATACACAGTAATTAATCAGGAAAGCCATTATGCAGGAAAGTGCCATGACAGCCTGCAATTGTAAATATAATTGGACTCCCAGTAAATAAAATGGATGAGATGTAACATAGTGGCTAAAGGAGAAGCTCTTGAGTGTATGGGAAATAGACATGTAATTGCAGGCTGCAAAAGTAAAGCTTAACAATTCTGGCAACAACCGAAACAGTAATTGACTAGTTTGCATGTCTGGAGAAGTTGAAGAATTTTATTTGTACAAAAAATCACCTGAAAGCCAGGAGAAAACAAATTTGGGAACTTCAGTGTTCTTTCTAGGTCACCACTGATTGAAGTCCAGAGCAGCAAAATTGGTCCACATATTATGCCTACATAATGTCCAGGGGGACAATTAAATTTGAAAGAAACATGTGCCAGTTACACCTGGTGACCGGCAAGCACTTCATGGCAGAAAGCAGGGAAGATGATCATTGTGCTAGTGATATATCTTACCATTACACCACATAAGGCCAAAGCTATTAAGTCCACTAGATTTTCCTAAACAGAATGAAAAGAAATGAGAAGTTCTCCAATGCATCATACACAAAGAAATTGCAGAAGGGATAATAAAAACTACCAATTCGTGCTATAGAAGCCAGATATACTGCGGTACAGATGTTTGACATGAACACAATCGTGTATCCATATGAGTCAAATGACAAGTCTCGTGCTCCAGCAATAAAAGCGCCCAGTATAATGATCCCCACACTGATGCATCCCTTGGAAATAATCCAATAAGAATGGTTAGAAGATGAAAGCCTTGAGACAAGCGTAACATGTTCCGTCAGATTGCCAAAATCAAAACATTTCCACTAGAATATCTAATTTTCAATGTGTGTGAGAGAGAGAATAAATGCTCCATTGCACGCAGTTCTTGTCTGATTCTTTTGCCTAAAAAGTTCAGACAAGTAATGTTAGAGAGGAGAAGCCTCAAATGTTGTCCTGTTCTTTTACCATCCCACAAAGATGTTGTCCTGTTCTTCTACCATCCCATAAAGCTGGCAAAAGGCATATCTGAGTTGATGGCAGTAGTAAAGCAACTCTTTGCAAGTGCGATCAAATATTGAAGATGAGGGGAGTAGAGTCTAAGCTCTCTCAGATATCATTTCATAAATAGTTCTGCAGAAAAAATTACAAGTAAAAGAATATATTGGGCTACTATATATGAGACATTTGATTCCATAAAACTTCACCTCTCAACCAAGGAAGAGGGAATTGAGGAACTTTCCTATGTCAAAAGCTTCAGTGGGCTGAAAATGAATTGGATCTTTTCCCTATTGTGGCTTGTGAATTCATTCTTCTATGAACAATCTCATAGACGTACATGGGAGATAGTTCAGTAGCAGATATAATTTTCGTTCCAGGAAAGAGTAGCTGGTGTGTCACCTAACTCTACAGTATCTTAAGGAAAAATGCAAAGGTCTCAAAAGGAAGTGAAGGTTCCTTACCTGCCTACAACAGGGTGTGAATATCTCTGTCTGGTTAGAAAATACTCCACAACCATTGTGAAGGCCACTGTAGTGCGTCTGAGTGTAGTGTACATGGGAACATTTACACCGCGTATGGACTCCATGGAGGCCAGCTTAACCAGAAGGAAAATAAATCAGGTACTAGGTACACCAAAAGAAACCAGAAGGAAAAAAAAAAAAAGGCGAACTAGGCAAAGTCATACCATATACAGCAAATAGGACACTGCAAGAGGAATAGCGTGAAGCAATGTCTTAAGGGGAACCATTGTCGCAGGGTTGTAACTGATGCTCTGGGTTTCTCCAGCAGAGAAAGAAATGATATCCCAGAATCTCATTGCATACAGTAACAAACAAGAACATACCATCTGAAAAGGATAGACCATATAAAAGGCGAGGGTGAAATACTCTGCAGATTAAAATTACCCAATCCAAAAAAATAAATGCATGAAATTGTGATGATAAAAGAGTTTAACTTCATCACGGTGACCATCCTCATGGTACAGTCTCGCAGTCAGATTTCATTTCCAGAGATCAATGGTATATTTGGAAATGCAATGCTTTGGGAGGAATCTCTAATTCAACTGTAGAATATATAACCAAGAGAAACAAAGAAAATAAAGAAGAGGAAAACTACAGTCAATAGCTTTGCCCAGCATAGCCTATCTTCATATCAAAGCTTGTCTAGACAAAGTCCAACACCAGGTTAATTGTTGGTCACAAGTCCCTTCTTGTTGGAATAGTACAATGTTACACCAAGAATGAAGAGTTCATGAGTTTGATTCTTACATTCCCTTCTCCACTCGCATGCCCATTAAAGATAAGCTAAACCACAGACCAGGATTTCGTAATTGACACGTGAGCCTAGTCAAGGTATACAGGGTACCTGAAAAAGTGTGATCGCATTTGCACAAGGGAAATGGTATGAAGAAAGGGCCGCTTTGTTGAACATTACCAAGAGAACTGCATGAATGGGTAAAAATATAGCTGTCATGTAATTACCAAGACATGGCATCACTCCACTTTACAAGTAGAAAACCACATTCTGGGCCTTCCCGGCAAGGTAACTTCTGGGAACATCAGGATCATATTGCTCAAGGTTCCCATTGACAGAACAAGACTACACATGCTAAGAACAATTACAAAATTTTGGAAGAACAACCACCATGTGTAAAATCATAACCTTATCACATTATCCAGAAAACAACAGGCGCAGCTATGATTCATTGAGCAGTCGTGATAGGGAAAAAAAAAGCCAGCATCAACAAAGAGAAAACTTTTGCTCAAATTCATATACCACTTCTCATGAACGATTTTTAGGACAAAGAAAAAGGACACTGGTATAATGTAAAATGACTGTTAACACTCGCTATCATCTTCCAGGCGCCTATCATACCTCCTGATATTTTTGCTTGAGTTTGAGCATGACTCGCTCATTCACGAGCACAATCACACAGAAGTCAGTACAAACGTGTAAATTGGCAACCTCTATCTACGGTAGGAAAACTACACATTCCATAATCGAGTTTAACCTGTCCCGGAAACTCAAAATCGTCACACGGATTCAAAACACAAGAAGGCAAACAGACCCTGAGCAAAATCTTTAAGCGAAGCTCAAACTACTTCAGGCTCCGAATGAAAACACCGAATATAAGGAAGAGAACCCATCTCGAGAGCCTGATTCTCTCTCCTTTTTCCATTTCCTCGTGAACGGACGTGCGTTGGTACAGGAAAAGTGGTTAATACATGACGTGCTTATCTATATGGAGCACTTGTGCGCACGTGAAGCGGAAAAGTAAAGGAAAGCAAAGCTCCACTGGTGAGTGACCACATAAGCATTTTGCAGAGAAAAAAAAAGAAGGGAGAACGTAATGGAAAGTAAAGTTGAAGAGGGTTAACCGAAGAGAACCTGCGCAGGCCATGTAGGAGGCAGCAGCGTAAGCCCCCTTCCTGCTCATGGCGGACGACGAGGAGGTCTTCCCCGAAGGATCGGTCACTGGTATCATCTCGTGACCCTTCGCCATGATGACGCTGACAGAGAGAGAGAGAGAGAGAGAGAGAGAGAGGAGAGAGAGACGGTCTTCGGGAAGAAGAAGAAGAAGAAGAAGAAGAAGCGGAAGGTTAGAGGGAGAGGGGGTGAAAGAGAGACGAGGAGAGGGAGAGGGGGAAGGGAGTATTTGAGAGAGAGTAAGAGGGAGACCGACACGTGGCGGTGGACAGTGGATGTGGGGGTCCACGTAGAGTAGGTTGGTCCCCGTTGGATGAGGGATGACTCTATGATCCTTTTCTTGATCTTTGCTTTTTGCATGGCAGATGCTGCTTAAAAAACATTAATCTTCCTTTGGTGGAGACTTGCTTTCTATGGCGGGATGGGTTTTTTATATTATTTTATTTTTGGGGTTGGTATATCGGTCGGATTGGATTGGAAAGTGGGTTTGGCCTGAAAAAGTTAGAAGATATTTAAAAAAAAAAATGAACTCATTTTATATATGTTCCGTGACAAAAAAAAAGAGTAATGGCACATTTTAATTGATCAATAGTGTAAGGCATGGATGGAATTATTATTCCCTATAACAAAGCAAAGTAACTCTTGTCATACCTATTCCAATGTTTCGCAAAATGGGGTATTTTGATAAAAATGGAATAAACGCCCATTTTGTATTGAGTGACATTCGAATAAAATAACATATAAAATGTAATTTTAGTCAATTTCCCATGTTGCATTTTGAATAAATTAGGAACAAGTAGTCGTGGACCAAATGGGATACAAATTAAACGAAATCCCTTTTTCATGTTACCGATATACAAACTTATATTATTTCATTAAACTAAGGATAATAGAAAAATGATATATCAATCAACTATATATCTCTATTTTTAAAATACTAAATACATATATAGGTATTATCTTTGGAAATCACTTTGTACTGTCACATTTATTATGTGTGTGTCCCTACTTGCGAAAATGACATTTTCTTTCGAGAATGACGATTTTCAAATTCTAAAACTTTCAGACTTATCCAAAACATTCTAAACTGAACTAAAAAGCAAACCACCCAAACTCTATGTAAGATACTAAAATGAGTTTACAAGGAGAGGAGATATGATTCTTTCACCGTGAGATTTTATTTAGAAATATGTGAATGATATCAACAAAAATAGAGGCACAAAAGTAATCATCAAGTCTAAAGTGAGGTATGTGTTTTTTGTATTTTCTCATGAAGAATTTTAAGAAACAAAAATGTGCATCATAGGAATTAAGGATAAAGGCACTGGAGGTCCTTGAACAATTACGAAGTGTTCAATCTAGTGTCTGATTCTCTCTCTCTCTCTCTTGCAATCAGGTCCCTAAACTATATACAATTTTTTGTTTTCCAATTTGATCCTTAAAAAAAAAGAAGAAAAAAAGACAGATATTATCTTGGCAGTTAAATGCTAACGTGCATCACGAGTGGCATCCTAGATGATATAATAAAGAACCTAGAACTATGTTGTTCAAAGTTTTCCTTCTTTTTTCTTTTTTTCCTAAAACTTTGTTCAAAAAAAGAAAAAGCAAAACGAGGAAGAATAGGAGGGGGAGTTGCTTAGCCGAAGGACTCGAGGTCAAAGAGTAAGGTAGAGTCAGTGGCGACGAAGCCGAAGTTGATGGTCGAGATTTGCTTGAGAACAAAGGTCCTTAGCTTGGGAGATGAGGTCTTCTAATGGAGTCGCCAACATGGGAGAGGAAGAAGAAGTTGGGCATAGGTTCCTCCTCCTCCTTCTGGGCATGTGGAATTTGTTTGACGGGTGTGATTTTTATTGTAATTTATAGTTTGTTAGATTGGTTGTTGTAAGGGTTTTGTTCCATGTACATGACCCCTTAATTTTTTGAGTATAGTGATTTTTCGACACTTCCCAATGAGGGGGAGGTGCAAGGCTGTGCTTGCCCATGAGACATTTTTCATGAGGGTATAGAAGCTTGCCAATTAAGACAAACAATAACAATTGAAAAGATGAACCCAAAAAGGAAACTAAACTAATTCAAGTAAGTTTCCTATTCAAGTGGTATTTTACTTTGAGTAGGCTTTCTAAAAGGGATTTCCTATTCTGCATCTAACTTTTGTTTTTATGTAAGAAGTGTCTTCATTGTAAAGAGTGTCTAAGAGGCGACATCATCCAATATGCATTGAAGTAGTCCGAGAGTGTTGAAGCTAATAAACCTTATGGTAGATTCGTGAATTCATTTATGAGATTGGGAGATTATTTCATGAGAAATTGTGAATGCCATAATTGGAGGTTGGGAATTATTGAGTGACTCGAGTGTGGTTGTAATCACCATAGTAACACTTGATTTATAGTGAAATCTTTGCTTCTTGTGGACATAATAAGTCTATTTCATTGTTTGAATCCCTTGTTTTCAGCAACAACTGGTATCAAAACTAGGCTTGGTTGCGTTGAAGCAAATTAATGACGATAGAAGAAGTAAAAGTAAATCGACAAATTTGATGGGAATGATTTTGGTTTCTAAAAGATGCAGATTGAGGATTATTTATATTAGAGGACTTTGCAGGTACCCCTATTTGAGAAGAAGCTAAAGTCAATGAAGGAAGCATATTGATAAGTAGGTACTGAGTGATACTTGGTTGACGTAGGCTCATAATATCACATTTAACATTGTTAAAGAGAACACCATTGCGGAATTGATGAATGCCCTATTAAACATGTATGAGAAGCCATTGCAATCAACAGGGCCTACTTCATGTGACGTTTATTTCACTTAAAGATGCGTGAAGTTATGTTTGTTGATGAGCTTATCAAAGAATTCAATATCATTGGTCAGTTGAGTTTGGTTGAGATTAACTTTAATATAAGGCACATGCTTTGATTCTATTATCCTCATTGCTTGATAATTGGAATACCCTCTTGTTACTATTAGTAATGTCTTTTGGCTAAGAGTTCACATTTTGATTTTTGAGTATAGATAGCCGTAAAAGAAGACTAAATGAACTTGTCTCTGCTACTTTAGTAGGTGAAGGAAAAAGAAAACCAATTACTTGTGTTAGAATGAGTATTTGAATCCGAATAGATGTAGTTAGTCTGGGATTAATGGTGTTATATGTTTGAGTTGTGGTAAGAGGTAAATCTTAAAAGGAATTGCTTTTAGCTAAAAAATAAGAAGGGTAAGGGAATTATAGTTAAATCTATTGACAATATTGTTGTAGCGACAGATTGTAATTTGGATAGTGCTGATTATACTTTTTTGTCACTATAGTTTTATCATTTGATGAATGATTTATGGAATATGATTATTCGTTTCACATTATACCATAGATGAACTGGTTCACTACTTATTAATGCTTGGATAATGGTAAAGTACAGTTTGCGAACAACACTAAGCACAATGTTGTAGGTGTTGTCATGTGTGAATCAGAGTGTATGATGATATCACAAGGACTTTGACTAGAGTGAGGTATATTCCAGAATCAAAAGGTATATTCCAAAATCAAAAAACAATCTAATTTCTTTAAGTTCTCTAGATTTAGGTGGATATCGGTATACTTCTTTACAAGGTAGAGTTTTGAAGGTGATCTTGGTGATAATGAGATCAATCATACACACTGGCCTATGTGAGCTTGAAGGTGAAACAATGATAAATCTTAATGGAAAGATGTTGAATGTATTTGTTTGAGAGTATGAATTGTGGCATATGCATTTGGGGCACTTTAGCAAAATAAACCTAAATGTTATGAGTCAAAAGAATCTATCAAATGGTTATATGGTTGAAAAACTGATTGTGTGGTTGAAAAACTGATTATATATAGGTATTGTGACTTGACAAATGACGAAGAGTTTAATTCAATACAATTATAAGACAAACCACGAATATTGCAAAGTTGGTTTACTTAAATGTTTGCAGGTTGTTATGGTGTCCTTTAAGAAAGAGTGTTAGACATATGCTAATAATTGTGGACAACTAATTGAGAAGAACCTGAGTATTTATGAGGAGGCACAGGTTTGATACTGCTGTCACGATTAGGCAAATGAGAGCTTTAATGTATAAATAATGGAGATTGGCAAAATGATCTAAGATGTACATACTAATAGGTGAGTAGGGCTATTATTTGTGGTATTCAGAATTAAATTCACCTATTAATAGCAAAGAAGATATATTTAACGAGTCTCCAATTCTTTTGTATAAGAATTATTAAAGCAGTGTTTATATGGAACTGCACATTGTTGAGCTTGAGGTAGAGTTACAACTAGAAACTCTTGTGATAACGGATACTAGCGTGATAATCAATATAAATGATGCTTATAGCTAGATGGATCCTGTATTGCTAGTGGTTGTTATAGTTAATGAACTTGACAATGTGAGTTTTCGATCTCTTAATAAATATTGATGTAATATAGGTTTGGTTTTATTTGCGGTTGAGCATGTTTTGTCTAAAACTCTTTGTGGAACTGATGAGGTTTATAATCATAGTGAAGTTCAACTGTGGCTTCAATTTGTAAGATAATTGTGGTAGTTAAGCCCTCGAGGAGCTAGTGGAGAGTAGTAATAAAGTTCAGATTTTCAGAAAAGTAATTGTGATTTGACTCAAACGTCAAGTTAATGTGGAGATTGTTGAAAATATATTTTGAGTTTGGGCTTGAAAAGGAAACTTTTCTAATCCAAGTAGGTTTTTAGTTTTAGTAGGATTTTTTAAAAAGAATTTCCTATTTTGGATCAAACTATTGTTTATATATAAAAAGTATTTTCATTGTGAAAATCATTCAAGAGGCAACTTCTTCATGATTTACACATTGAAGAAAACCAAGAGTGTTGAATCCAATGGAAAATTTGTGAATTTCTTTGTGAGATTGAGAATTTTTTTTTTGTGAGAAAGTGTGGGGTTAAATATTGTGTTAGTTATTATGTGTAATTTGGGGTTGAGAGATACTAAAGGTGTTTGAGTAATTCAAGTGTGGCTATAATCTCCATTGTATCATTTGCTCTACAGTTGAATCTTTTGCTGCCCTTTTTGTTGACGTAGGTTACACCAATTGAACCATATAAATTTGATATTTGATTTATTCCATTCTTTAGTCTATTTTATGTTCAATTGCTTGATTTCCATAACACTAACATAACATGATATGAACTTTTAGACATTTTGTTATATACATTTGCTTCAACTAAGTGAATACCGAATAGTCAAATGTTCTGGTCAGTTACTAGAATAATCTACAAATTGAATATAATAGAGAATAAAGAATTTGTGATATCATACCATGATCAAATCATCATTCTCAATGCAATTACAATTGGTTTAGGGCCCTATCTATGGATAATTGTTCTATCTATATCGGAAAAATAACGAAGTAAGATTAATGTAAAGAAGATTCCAACTGATGAATAATTAAATGAGACATATACAAGCATACAACTTCACAATATTTCACTGCTATCTTGTGATCCATTTGGGCAATATCATAGAATTGACTAATTTCACTCCATCAAATACGATATGCAAATGCATCATTCTGACTTTTTTTAGTTGGTGAATCATTTGTATGAGCTTCCTTTATTTTCAATCTCAATCTCACTCATGAACCACTTGGAAAATATTAAACTTAGTCGAAGCAACAGAATTAATGCCTTACTACATGGTACATCTATAACGTTATCAACATTCATTTCTCATCTAAGTTTGCAATGAAAAATCACACATTTGATAAAGAAGAGAAAGCACGGAGATCTTAGGGCGACCTAGGCTTGAAATTATTTTACAAAACGAGTCAACATTCTAACCGCACTAGGCGATTCCATTAAGATGCTGGAGGAGTTGTCTTCATCAGTTTTTCGTTGTACGCTTGAACATTTTCACACATAAATCTTTTCTTCCTCTAAAAAGATTGTTCAACTATAAGAGCAACACATGCTCAAGAAAATAAGCCTTCTCTCATTCTGATGGAACCTGGAACTTTCGTTATGTGAGTTTCACGAATATCCAAGATCCTCAAATTCTGCAAATTCTCAACACTTTCAGGTAATTCTGTAATTGATGTCCATCTTAAATCCAACTGAGTTAATGATGCCAACTTTCCGATTGAATCAGGAATTTTTGTCAATGAGAGGCAACCTCGTAGCAACAAGCATCGCAAAGATGTTAGATGGCCTATGGAGCTAGTTATGTGGTCTAATGACGCACAATTAGAGACATCAAGAGTCATGAGCTTCTTCAAAGAACTAATGGATTTAGGTAACCTTTTAATCCTTGTCTGAGATAGGTTCAACTGAGTCAACGATATAAGGGAACCTGTGGATTTTGGTAATCTTTTAATCCCTGAAAAAGATAAGTTTAGATGAGTTAACGACACAATGGAGCCCATCGATTCTGGAAGTTGAGCAAGTTGTTTACACCATGAGGCACTTAGAGTCTCCAACTTCATCAAACAACCTCTTGAAATAGGGATATCTTGTATAGCAGTACCATCTAAAAGAAGCTCCCTCAATTCTTCCATTCTACCTACTCCCATTGGTAGCTCTTTTAGTCTATGGCATCTCTTGACATTCAAGGAGAGGAGGGTCTTGATATCTTCGAGAGAAGGATGAATCTCTTCTAAATTCCCACAATCTTCCAGATTCAAAATCTCCAAGCTTTTGAAAGCGAACAAGTCAGGAGTTCTTCTTAAGTAATGACACTTCGAGAGGTTGAGAACTTTGAGCTCGAGTGCCATCTGAAAGAAATGGAGGATACCTCAATGACATTAGACCTCTGCAACATGTGATTTTCCATTTCTCCTTGCTCTTTTCAAGACATTTTAAAATTCCTTAAAAAATACGCATGCTCTAGTATTCCTTTTATTTAGACTTCCTCAAAACTATATAAATGTCTCATAGCTCGGTTCCATGCTATCATTGCTCTGATGCCCTATTACTTCATGTGCGTTTACTTAAATGTTTCTTAAGCAGTAGTGTTTGGCTGTGTCACCAATGTTTAAATGTTTCTTTCCAAAAGAAGAAAGCATAACTTGATACTATCAGACCTTTGACAACATGTTATTATTCACAAAAGGTATGCTTTCTCTCCAACTTACCTTGAATGGATCCCATCCTCTCCAGTCATCCGAAATCCCACTCCCTGATAAATTGAGCACCACTAATTTCTTTGGCTGAAAGTTAGTTGCTGCAAAATTCCAGGAAGTGGTCTGCCACTGAAGCCATTTTAAATTAGGAAGCAAATTTTGAAAATCTCCAGTGAGACTTGCAAACTCCATTTGAAGGAATCTCAAGTTACTCAATTCTTTGAATTGTTCAAATGTGTAGCTTTTTCCCCAGCTATAGCCTATTTGAAGGGCCTCAATCTTACAAGTGCCCTGCAATTCAGAAACATTAAGAATAGTAAATTTTGCATGATGAGTTGAGGCTAATTGTATATAAAAAGAAGATGGACTAATTTCGATTTATTGTCACAATGTTATGGTGCAGGCTTCTCTCATGACAAGTTGTGGTTGCATGTCTTATTTATATAAAAATGTGATGCTCAAGAGAGTGTTTCCGTACTTTCCTCTTCTAATGCATTCCGCTATTTTCGCCTTTTGAATTCCCCAAACTAAATCCTCTTTCATAAAAGGCTTCTCTTTTTACACACTAGTTCAAATGTATCTATTGCAATTTGCGCCATTTACATGTGAAAGAACAAAACGCAAACTTGCATCCTCTATATGTAAAACAACATGAATCTTACAGTCCAATTAGATCTATCAAACTTCCCATAAAAACATGTACCAAGGTTACAGAATTCCAAATGTACAATCCACTTTTTTTCTGGTGTACCTTGTTAGCAATTCTCAATAGTAAGATGTAAATGAAAGGAGAGTACCTATAATAATCTACCTCTTTGATGTTTACATTAATAGACATCTTTTTTGAAAAAAACAAGTTTGAATAGATGAATTTCTTTTTATTTTTGTAATGAGAAATTAGTAGGTGTTTGTGTTTGGAAGAGCATGTTTATAATTCATTTTGCAATTCCTCTTCTTTCTCCACTAAACACATTGCATGACCACATTTAATTTCAACAAACTAGACTTCACGTGTACAATAAAATTCTTCTACAGATAAGTTCCTTCTTTTGCTAAAGATGAAATACGTATCATAAATCTTTGGAGCTATGTCACTGCTCATAACTCAATAATTTTCTACCTACTTAAGAAAAAGGAGAAATGACTATTCACTTGCAAGGCATGTGTAATCTTTACTAGTAAAATTTTAAAATTTCCAATTTGATCACCATGAGTAACCTTCCTATATTTATTCTTAAAATCGAATAACCTCCCACAATATGTCCCCTTCAACACATTATTTATTATTTATTAATATTTCTTAGTTACTTCCATTTGTGTTTCCACTTTTTATGTTCATTTCTTAATAATGCATACTTCTTTATTCAATTTCTTTTACTTTATTTTCTTAGTGACAACTTATACAACATTGTCTTTTTTATATTGCACGGAAAGAATGTTTACATTCTCTACTTTCCAAATGTTGTAGAATGTTATGGCAGTGGAAGTCTTATTCTATGCACAATATTTAATATTTACTTCACATTTTCTACTGTTATGTAATATCTCATAATCTTACAAGGTTAATTAGAATGTAAATATGTGATTAACTTAATCCAATCACACTACCTTCAGAAAAAAAAAATAGATAGGGGCTAAATCACACAAATGGTGATACTTAAGGGACTAAATCGGTATTTAATTGAACTTGAAAAATACATCAACAATAACAGCTAATATTCGAAACAGAAGTCAATGCTTAGTAAAAGAATAGAAAGAAAACACCTCACAAGAAATCAAAAGAAGACATCAAATACGTGCATCAAATGGATAAGTGAGAAAAGCATGACCTCCGACACTTAATAAATGTCAAGTTTTCACTAAAAGTGTTTTTCAAACATTATGTTATTGTAGTTTTGTTGTTCCATTGAAGTTACCAAAAGAGAGTGCCCTCATCACAACACTTATCATCAATAACCAAGAAATTATTCCTCAATTATGTCCTAAGATCAAGCAACGGCAATAATTAATCAAAAGAGCTCTTTTGTTAGTAGAAATGGTAAGTTTTAGGGACTCAAGACTGACAATAATTTCATTTCAAACAAGAAAGAGAACGTGGACTCACATTCACCGACTAAGACAAGTAGAGAAAACTTACCTTGTTGTTGTCAAGCACATCTTTGGCTTCCTTATTCCATAATCTGCTACGCTTTTGAGGCTTCTCTTGATTTTCTTGACGAACAATTTCCCTTCCAAGATCTCTCAGTTGATCATGCATCATTATTTTGCCATCCTTGTCAATTTTGATTAGGGACATAAGACTTAATATTTCAATCCCCTTCCCAGGGAAAAAGCTACAAGCATCCCACATATAAGTCGGAATTTGTTTAGATGATCTGTTAAAAAAACACGCAATATCCAAAAATATTTGTTGGACCTCTTCATCTAATGCATCATAGCTAATCCTCAACGACTCTTGCACTTTCTTATCAGGCACGTTCTTCAATTTCTTCGATGCATCTTTCCATGCTTCTTTTACCTTTCCAAATAAGGATGAACCTATCACTTCAAGAGCTAAGGGAAGACCTCCAGTAGTAGATACGACATCACGAGATATAACCTCATAATCACTTGGAGGAGAATCCTTCCCAAACGCATGTCGACTAAATAAGATCAATGATTGATCAAAAGGCAACTCATCCAGTTGGCACATGTAGCTTGCCCTAGCCTCATCAAGAATACTCTTGTTTCTAGTTGTTATGATAACTATACTTCCAACTTTAAACCAACTACCATCTCTAGCCAAAGCTTTCAACTGAGTATTATCATCCATATCATCAAGAAGAATGAGACATTTCTTACTTGTAAATTGGGATTTGATGATACCGATTCCCTCGTCAACATTAGACACGTCACATGGTTTTTTTGTTATAGAAGAAATGAGTTGCTTTTGTAGGAATTTAATGCCCTCATGTTGAGATGTCTCTCGAATATTTGCCACAAAGCTACGACCCTCAAATTGACTCGAGAGTTTGTTGTATAATACTTTTGCAAGAGTTGTCTTACCGATGCCGCCCATTCCATAAATCCCGATAATCCATGTACCATTGAATTTAGAATCTATCTTGCTCATAATTTGTTTTGCACGATTGTCAATTCCCACCAATTGTTCGGGAACATTTAGTTGAAATAGTCTTGTTAACTCGCTCATAACTCTTCCGACAACCATTTTAACTAATACTGCTTCATGCCTGTCACATGAAAAATATAAATTTTGATATATGATGGCAATATATATATATATATATACCTTTTCTAGTGAGACCTATGTAGGAGAAACTAAACAATGTATTGATGGAAAATAATTTACCCATTATCAATTTTCTCTGATTCCCATCCTTTCAAGGAACTAACTTCTTTGAGTGCATCTTCCCATTCCTTCACAACCATTTTGTCCAAATTCTGTTTGAATGCATTGATAGCATCTCCCATTCCCCCTATAAGGTGTCGCACCTGTGAGGGTTCCACTTTGTAAAATATGGGCAACACGATTTGCCCTCCACTTCTCTTGCACTTTAATATCTGAGCTAGCTCACGGAGGCACCATTTGCTCGAAGCATAGTTCTCCGAGATAATTGGGATCGAGATCTTAGATTGTGTGATACTAGAGATAAGTTCTGGACCAATCTCGTCACCAACACGGAGCTCATTGTCATCTCTGAATACATGAATTCCTTCTTCGATAAGATTTGTATAGAGATGATCAGTGAAACCTTTACGAGTATCCGTCCCTCTAAAGCTCAAGAATACTTCGTACTCAACCCCTCTCTGCTGTTCGTCTCCGCCTTCATCAGCTCCTTCATGTGGAGGGGTCGATGAGGAAGACGCCTCGAAATTCAGATATTCTGAAAGCATCATGCAGGGATTAACCCAGAAGATCCTTATAGGAGATTTGATCGAGTAGAGCCTTAAAAGAAAGCAAGATTTCACTGTCTAGATCTGCGAATTGCAGAAATTTCTCTCAGAACCCAATTCAGAGCGACATCAACTCCCAAAAAAAAGAGAAAAAGAAAAAAGAAAAACAAGAACCTTAATCAGAATAAAATGGAGCACTCGAAGCAGAACCAGAGAAAAGAAAAGGAGGAAGGAGCCATCGATTACCTGGGAAGTGCCCAAACAACACAATCCACCCACTGCTCCACTGCTGAGATCTCCACAGATTTCTCAGCCTTACGACGTCCGTTTCCCACCACACAAAATTTTCTTTCTGCTATGCGGTCTTGATTAATGCTTGGCTTTTGCCATCCTACGGTCCACGACCTTCGTGCGGAGATATATGCTGCAAGGAAAGGGGAATCATCGCACGTAAACGTGGAAGGTGCGTGGAACCCGTGCAGTTGCTTCTCGACTTTGACTCGCCGTTTCCATTAATAAAAAAATTAAAAAGAAAACCAATGAGAAAGTCTGGCGTACACGAGGATAGGCTTTCTTGTAAATAATTATTTTTTTTATATATATTAAATGGATTGAGTGTAATAGTTTACCTCATCAATTAAATGAATTTTAATTTGCTTAACTTCTACATGTAAAATCAATTTAATTTGTATTACGCGTGGTTTCCAACGCATTATGCGGAAGGTGCATGGAATTTTGCGGTGCTTTGGTAGAGACTTGATATCCAGCACCACTTTTTTTTTTTTTTTTGACAAATCAGCACCGCTTGACTTTCACTTACACTTGCTTCTTCTATTAATAAAAATAATGTAAAGGAAAACTGACGACGCAATACAAGCATGCTCCTCATGCTCATCTAGATGAGTCAATAATAGGTACATATCAATGGCCAGATTATATACGATTCGCTGGTAAGACAGTTGATATTTAAATATTTTTAATCCACATTCTAATTTTTTTCCCAAGAAATTTCTCTAAAAAAAAAATATTTCTGTATGCCGCATCATGCCTAAAGATTATCTGATCATCACCCCGTCGCTTAAATCACTTTTATTCTCTCCTTAGATTAATTATTTTTTACATTTTACAAAACTCTTAGTCTTTCAGTATCACATTTAGATATTTCAGTCACCGGGTTCTCCACAATCGAATAATTATACCATGACACCTTCCATATTTTTTTTTTTGTTGAACTTTTAATTTCAAGTGGACATTCGTTTTTTTTTTTAATTACCAATTTAGTCAAGATTATCACTTATTTTGTTAAGGGTGTGTCGATAGTGATTGCATGCCATGAACCAACTATATTACAATATCATAACTTTTGTTGGGAGCGCGTAGCAGAAGCCATATATATTCACCCAGAGAGATCACCAAAAGAGAGCTCAAGCTCGTAAACATATTTAATTGAATCCACTTTCACTAAAAAAACTTAAGCTAATGAGTTATGAACAATATATATTAATTGCTTAACATTACACCAATTCTTTAATGTGGGGATTCTCTAACACAACTAACAATCTCCCCCTCACATGTGATTGCTCTCCCCTTAATTCAGGCATTCTTCTGCACCCACCAAACTTATCTCAACTTGAATCACCCATGGTCATTATGCTAGGTCGCCAAACCAACAGTCCATGGTCTATGGCAATCTCTACTAGGAACTGCTAACATGGGATTGCATCACCCATGGTCTCTATATTGGGTCATGAGACCAACTGTCCATGGTTTGGTCTCGCTAGATCAACCATGGCAATTTCTACTTAAAATTGCATGGTCTCTATATTGGGTCACCAAACCAATTGTCGATGGTCTATGGCAATTTCTACTTGAACACTCATGGTCTCTATATTGGATTGCTAGACCAACTGTCCATGGGCTCTTTCTTGAGTAGCCAGGCCAAACCAACTATGGTCGTTTCTCGCTAGATCAAACGTCCATGGTCTCTATCTCACATCACTTGGCTATTTCAACTATCCATCATCTGGTCTTGCTAGACCAACCATGATGGTAACTTCTACCCAAAACAAGCGTCGATTTTGAGATTTTTTTTCTTGAGATATTCACCAAATTGGGAGCCCAGCAATCAACTTGGCGTTGATGCCATTTGTTAGGAGCGCACAACAAAAACCCAATATCTTCATTCTGAGAGTTCACCAAGGGAAAGCCCAAGTTTGAGACCATCGAGATATCTAGTTAAACCAACATTCACTCGAAAAGCATAAGTTAATGAGTAATGAGTTAACTATGATATATTAACTGTTCAATACTATACTAATTTTCCGATGTAGAACTTCTCTAACATAACTCACACTTGTATTTTAACAACTTTGACCAATTATATTGCTTTATAATATCACATCATAACATGTTAACATGTTATATATCATCATGACTTGATTGCATAAGTGTGAGTGAATATGCAATCAAGTGCCGTCCAAGTTTGCCTGAAATTGCCAACATAGCAATCTATTCGTCAACTGCTGTCTTACATGTCACAATTGACAATATGATGTGGACAAACGTTTTGAAAACCATGCTGTTTTGTTTGAAAAATAATGTCCTTTGCTCCAATCTTACAAAAAGTCAGGCAAAAAGGGCCCCAAATTGCAAGTCGCTAATCGGCGGAAAACCCCAAAGCGCAGCTCTCCGAATCGCAAAATATTTCGAATGGTTGTGGACCCACTTATTAGACAACATCTTCCAGATAGCGTCAACAAGAAAATTGAGATAATGGCAGCCACGAATATGGCTCAAGAACCATGCTCATCAAGAAGGAGAGACACTAGATATACTTCTTTAACATCAGAATAGCAATGTACAACTGTGCATAATGGGAGAGGCATTACTGTGATTAGGTGTGCATATCAAACTTTTAGATTACCCCATATTGTCTGCATGAGTGATGAATTTAGCATTGTATTCCAATATACATAGTAATTAATGAGGAAAGCCATGATGCCGGAAAGCGCCATAAGAGCCTGCAATTTTAAATATAATTGGACTCCACGTAAATAAAATGGATGAGATGTATCGTAAGGTCGCACCATCTCTCTCAGCCTCAGCAACTTCTGGGTCTTCATCCAATTGTGTCCCTCCGACGAGCTCGTCATCAGGCCTTACCCCGTCCACTCTCTCGTTCCCTTTAATTCTCTCAATCATCTAGTAAGGTTCATTTTGATGTGTGTGTGATCTGGGTTGGTTTGATTCTTCTAGAAATGCCGAGAAGTTGTGTGGACTCCTTTTTTACTGTGATCGTGTAATGAATCTAGCTGCATTTTACTTTGTCATGATCTAGGTTTGTTTCGATTTTCTTGGTCGTGCTTGAGTTTTGGAAATGTGGTCGGAAGTTGTGCTATGATGAGTTAATTAATGTGAGAGCAACATCGTGTCCAGTCCTTGCAACTGCATTTTGAGAAATCCTGAGAGTCGCTTATGTGTTCTTTCTATCCGAGAGGATTGATTCGAAATGGGTGTGAATGCAAGTGAATCAGCTGCAAAGTAAAGGGTACTATGGAAAACTTCGTTTTCTCAGGGCCTTCTGTAAAGTTTTTCATAGTGCAAGAATAACAACATCGATCTTTATGGAGATAATTTCACGCTCTCTTATGAGACAAATGTCCCTCGCCATGTAAAGTGTTCAGGATCTTTATGTTTTTATCTGCAGAAGGTGTTTATTTGGTTTGTTGCGATAATCATTTTATGCAATGTGAATTGCTAAAATATGATATATTTTTAGAATGGTTCCTGTCTATTTGAAATAGATAGGCGAGTTTTCATGGGAAAGGTCGATTGCTTGTAACCACAAGTCACTATCCTTGGCTCTTTGTTAGGGTGACTATGCTTACTCTAGCTCAAGCTACTGACTAATTAGTGTTGTGGCTTCTTGCTGTTTTCATTTAGCAAGTTTATATCCTCACCCTCGCCCCCTCTCTGTTAGTTATTTATTAAGGAAAGTGCGAGTTGCTTTGTCGATGTATAGGAGTGGCATACGAAAGATAATTCCTATTGGAGTCGGCAGATATTGTATATTGCCCAAGTTTTAGAAGGCTGACCAAAAGATGCTATTTAGATTTCGCATATGTATAAGTTCATATCATCACCCTCGCCCCACCACAGTGATTATAGATTTCAAGTGAAAAGGAAGAGCTGTAAAGAGAGAAGCTTGAGCGAGAATTGTTGTCAACTACTCTTCGTCATCTCAGATTCCTACATTTTTCCTATAGGAGTAGTATTACTTCTGTATCGGTACCAATCATTCGCAAGCTTGTCATCACGTCTTTGTATCTCTTGTTATCTAAAATGAGCTAGCTTTTGTTCTGGTTGTTCTAGATTGTTTAATTCACATTTGATTTAACTAGATTCTCTCTTTTTTAGAATAAAACTAAGTTCATATTTTCACTCCTCTCTTAATTATATTGCTGAACTGTAACTTTGTTTTCTCAGAGAGGGCTTTCGGGTTCGAGCGCTATAATGCGTGCTGTTCTAAGTTGCCTTCTTGGCTTCTGTAATGTCAGGCATTTGGTGAAAGTGGAAGTTAGACTAAATCTTGTGCTTAATGCTGAAAAGGAATTGGGAATTGTTGCTGGCTTCCAGGATCGGGTTTGCCCATGTATATGGTGTCCGAAAGTGAACCCATATCTTTTTAGGGGCTTTTTTATCCTTTCTATTAATTTTTCCTTTAGGTTAAAAGCTACACTTTATATCAGCAATAGTTATACGTGAGCCATCAAGAGGTTGAGACAAAAAATAAAGAGAAAAGAAAAAGAGAGAAGAAAAGGTGAGTTTTTCTTTGTGAGTGTTTTCAATTTCTTTGTGCTCTGATTTTGAGAGAAGATCATCGCTGTATTTTAACTTTCTTTGAAGTCTAGAAGATTCGCAGTGTGCCTCTACATGGGGACGTAGCTCGGGTTTGGATGAACTTTGATAACAAATTTTTTGGTGTGTTCTTTCGATTATGTTCTTTATTATTATATTTTGCTTGGGTGAATTGCTTGCGAGCATTATTTTTTTGGAATCGACGTGCGAATTCCTAACAACTGGTATTAGAGCTTGGGTTGGCTAATTGAAAACATCGATGATTTTTAGGTGACATTCGATTGAAAGTAAATGGTGCAGTAGAAGATGATATCAGAATCGATAAGTTTGATCGATAGGATTTCGGATGATGGAAAATCCAAATGAAGGACTATCTTTATTAGAAAGATCTCTATGACCACTCGAGGGTTGGCAACCCGAGATTGCGGAAGTAGATCCGACAGCAAAATTAGGATGGTAAATTCTTATTTGAAAGGCATTAAGTGCGATTTGTCTAGGGTTGACGAAAAAGATAGGGTACCATATCATAAAAACAAAAACTGCAAAAGAAGCCATGGATATTTTTACGAATATTTATGAAAAGACATCCACATCAAATATGAATTTATCTAATAGAGGTTCTATGACAGAGCATGTTAATAGTTTTACAGAGGTCACTGATTAGTTGGAATCCGTAGGCATAAATCTAGATATGAAGCTCCGAGCTTTATTATTTTTATGCTCCATTTCGGAAAGCTACAACACCGTAGTGCAAGAAATTTCGAGCACCATGAAGGATGATTTTACTCTAAATGATGCTATTAGCAGCATTATGGATGAAGAGATGTGTAGGAAAATTTCAGGTGGAGATAATTTTTACCTTCTACATTTTTGACAACACTAGTAGTAGAGAACCATGGGAGAAATAAAAGCAGACGAAAATTTACAGGCATGGCAGGTCACGAGCAAGGGGAAGGAGACGGATTGCAAAAGATGAGTATTGATTTTCTCACTGGACCAGACACTGGAGGTTCAATGTAAAACCTACAAAAAAAAGGCAGCAAGATAAGAATCAATGAGCTAATTTTGTTAGCGATGAACCTTTACTAGAGAGTGTTTGTCTGTAGGGTTTGACTTGACAATAGACAAGTGATTTATTGATTCCGGTACTTCTTTTCATTACACCTTGCGAAGAGACATATTTGCTGAATATGCTAATGGAGATTTTAAGCAAGTGATTGTGGAAAACGGTCACATGTGTCCAATTGTTGAAAAATGAACTGTGAGTGTGAACATCTTACGTGGAGGACATTTAGTTTTGTGTGAAACCATGCATATTCCATAATTAAAGAAAAATCTTATCTTAACCAGTAAATTTGATCAAGAAGGTTTGGTAACATTCTTTGTATGCAGAGATTGGAAGACAACCTCATAGGGAAAGCATATGGGCACACTTTACCTTCTCCAAGGAGACAACATCAGTGACATGGTTGCAACTATAATGGCTATGGGTAGTTTGTCTACTCATGGCATTATCATTTGCGACATCTTGGTGAAAATGGTGTAAAACAATTACATTTAAAGAAGTTACTTCTAGGTTTGTAGAAAGTTGAGTTGGATTTTTTTGAGAGTTGCATTTATGGAAAATAGAATGTAGTCAGTTTTTAATTGAACTAGCAACAAAATAAAGGCCGAAAGCTAGAGTTAGTTCATTATGTTGTGTGCGGATCTGCTCAGGAACTCTCTTTTGGTATAGGGAGGACTTGTATCTATGCTCTCAGAGAAAAATCAAAAGCATTCGGGATGTTCAAAATGTGGAAGACAATGCTAGAAAAAGAAACAAATTATAGATTAAAGCTTTGAAGTCTGATAATGATGATGAATAGACTAGTAAGGAATTTGCAGAAAACTTGAGCCGGGAAGGCATGTATGGGTTGAAAGTTGTTCCTAGATCTCCTCAAGAAAATAGTGTAGCTGAGAGGATGAATAAGACTATTCTAGAACATGCGAGATGTATGAGGCTACACATCCGTCTTCGACTACACTTATGGGTTATTACAGTTGATGCATCTGTTTATCTAATTAGCATGAGTCCATTTAATGTGTTGAATGGAAATACTGCAAGAGCGATGATCATGTAAAAAGGTTAATTATTCATATCCAATTTTTTGTTGTTGTATTGCATATACTCTGATTAATAGGGAGGATAGGAAGAAGCTTGATGATAAGTCCCAGAAGTGTGTCTTTATGAAGAAAAGATGTACAAGGATCATTAGACAGAGTATGAGAAGGCAGTAGAACCAAAATATGTTGAGTTGGACACAATGCCAGTGAAGATGATTCTAACAAATCAGGGTGCACTTCCAGGATATGTTCAAGATGAGCCAATTATCATTAAAGAGGCCGTTCAAGAGAAATGCAGTGATTCGAAGCAGAATAACAACCTTGATATACACGTCTTAAGGAGGTTTACACGTGTGAGAAAGCCAAAGGGAATCTGATCCATCAGCAAGTATTGTTCTGAGCCACGTCTTTTATAATGATTCAGGATAACTATTATGAGGCAAAGAAAGATACATTTCACATGCAGTGAGAGTGTGCTATGAAAGACGAGAATGGCTCGTTACTTCAGAATAAAACTTGATAGTTGACCAAGTTGCCCATAGGTAAAAAAGCTTTGTTAAACTAGTGGGAGTACATGATTAAGAATGAAATAGATGGTAGTATCAGATATAAGGTGAGACTTGTGGTCAAGGGCTTTTCTCAAAAAGAAGGAATCAACTACTCCGAAATATTTTCACCATTAGTGAAAATAACATCAATCAGAGTTCTACTAAGTATAGTTACAGTGGAGGATCTTTATCTCGAGCAGTTAGATGTGAAAATAATGTTTTTATACGGTGATCTAAATAAAGAGTTGTACATGGCACAAACTAAAAATTTTTGAAGTCAAAGATAAAGAACACATGGTATGTCACTTGAAGAAAAGCTTGTATGGCTCGAAACAAGCTCTGCGACAATGATACTTAAAGTTTGATGGTTTCATGGAAGAAAGCGGATTTGCACATTAGAAGGCTGATCATTGTGTTTATTTTCCCAAGTATGACAATAGTGATGTTGTGTATCTCTCTCTATATGTGGATGACATGACAATCGCCAAAGTGAAGAAGATAATAGTATCGTAGCTTGCTATGAAAGACTTGGGAGAGCCAAAGATAACTTAGGCATGAAAATCATCAGGGATATGAAAAATTAAAAATTATGATTGTCATAGAAAGACTATGTGAACAAGGTGTTAAAAAGATTTAATATGGATGGTGTAAAACTAGTTGCGATTCCTCTAGCGAGTCACTTCAAGCTTTCTAAGGATATGGGTCCAAGTACTTAGGCTTCACAATATGATATGGTAGTAGTCTCATATGCATCAACATTGAAAAGTTTAATGTATACCATGGTAAGTACAAGACCAAACATTGCACAAGGAGTGGGAGTTGTGAGTTGATATTTACATAATGTAAGTAAAGAGTATTGGAATGCAGTGAAGTACTCTCTTTGTTATGCCGGTACATCTTTATTATTATAGGGTTATGTAGATGGAGATTACTCGGTGATCGAGATAGTGGTAAGACTATCATTGAATATGTCTTTTCAACTCTAGGTACAACAGTGGGTTGGGTGTCTCAACAACAAAAAATAATGGTTCTATCGACAACAAAAACGGAGTACATGACGATGACAAAAGCCTCTAAGGAAATTATGTGATTACAAGATTACATAGAGGAGCTACATTAAAAGCAGTCAATCAGTACAATGTCGAGTGATAGTCAAAGCATAGTACACTTAGAAGAAAATGCAACTTTTCACTCAAGGACCAGACATATTAAGAAGCGTTATTCATCAGGTCAACATTAAAAGATAATGATTTTTTGTTGATTGATTGATTGGTTTTTTTAGTTTACTTTATCAATTTAGATGAATTTTTCATTAAACTTCTATAAGCTAATTAGTTTAAATATTTTTACATGCCTCTATTTTTTATTGGACTGATAATAAAGCTACATAAACCATTAATCTTTCAATTAAGTGAATTGATATTTTTAGAGAAATTTTGCCTAATGAAAATAATGTTATACCTAAATGTATATTAATTTTTATTTTCACGATAACATGTAGTATTAGCTATTGATTTTCAAATTCTAGTCTAAGTTGCAATAAAATAAATTTATTCAAACTTAATTTCAATATACATTTATTTTTAGCCATTTGTAAATTTAAAATTGATATAAAAAAAAAATAACTCCACATTTCTAAACTGTATTTTAAAATACTTGTTATCCATATTTGAATTCAAACTCGATAACATATCAACTTTATGAAGTAACAAATTAACAACTTGAAACTTGGCTGAATGTGTGCAACTCTTTCCTCAGGTTTAATTATTTCTGATAGGTTAATAACAAAAAGATATAAGGTTATGCAAAATGTTAATATAAATTTGAAGAGAGATGTAAAAGTGAATTGAAGTAATGATGCCTAGGCAATGTCAAAGTATGCTGTGGAATAGAGAAATTTAGGGTGCGTTTTGTAACGTTTCTGTTCAAAAATTATTCCTGGGAACAGAAATAGAAAAAACTATTTCTGTTCCGGAGAACAATTTTTGACTAGAAAAATGCGTTCGGTAAAGGCACAAAATTTCTGTTCCTAGAATAGAAAAAGAACAGAAACAAGTTTGGTAAACTTGTGTAATTTTTTTGTTTCTTTTAATTTTTTAATTTTTTTTTCTTTCTTCCTTTTGGCCGGTTGCCAACCTCGGCCATGGTCGGCGACCGGCCAACGAGGCCAAGCGTTGCTGTGGTTGGGCAAGTGTAAGGGACCTCCCACCACCGCCCCACCATCGTCGAAGAGGACCAGTGTAGGCTCAACAAGGGCCATCAACCCTCGCCAATATAGCAGTCAAGTTCTCTATTAATTCTACCAGTCCTAATGGAGGTAAAAGTAACACGATTCATTCTTGTCCAATTTCATTTCACTTCCTTCTGATTCTCCAATTGTCTCGAGTTACTTCATTTTTCAATCGCCTTTTGTTTTTGTAGCAACAGCCTCTTGCTGTTCTTAGTGTGAGCTAAGAATTCCATCGTGGCAAGGACGATGGCTTTGGGAAATCCAAGAAGGGGAGGAAGGTTCGGTTTCATTCCGACGCTTTGCATCTTTTTATTCCGTTTGGCCAAACTCCTTAATATGCCAGTCTTTTAGAGTTTATGTTTCAATCGCCTTGTTTCATATATACGGTATTTTATGCCTCATCTTACTTTGTTTTTCTATGTATTTCCTCTAATTTATAAGTGATATTACAAACACCTTGTTTTATAGTTACATTGTTTATATATATATGATATAAAAATTTTATCCTTGACATGTCAATGCTGCTTTTCTTATATTTTAATATAAGTCAATAGTTGCTCACATATTATATAAAAGAAAAAAACTTAGTTTGTCGTAATAAATACAAAGGATATTTTTCAAGAAAGAAAATTATAGTGACTGGCCGATGCGCGGCTCCATGCTAAGGTTAGTTAGCTGTCAATTTTTTCGTTTTTGGAAAATAACACACCCTGAGTATTTGTTTTTGGTTGAATCACCCTAAATATTTCGTATGGTAATTGTGAAGGCAGGACTGGGAAGGAGCAATGATTAAAGAAATAGGAAAAAATCCCTCCTCCACCATCGAAGCCAGGTGTCTTTGTCTGTATTTGTCTCCTCCCTCTTTCTTAAGCTTGTCCGCCGTCCTCTTAATTCTACTTTTTCATGTTCACCTCCCTCCCTCCTCCTTAACCTCGTTCGTCATCCTCTTTATTCTGCTCTTTCCTGTTCACCTTCTTCCCTCCTCCTTAACCTTGTTTGTCGTCCTCTTCATTCTGCTCTTTCTTGGTCACCTCTCTCTGTCCTCGTTCACCTTTGTCCGTCATCCTTCTCTCTATTCCTGCTCTTTCCTGTAAAACACAGCATCTCAGGAAGTGGTCGAGAAGATGGCTAAAGGCCTTGAGAATGACATTGCTAAACTGAAGAAGGTGATAGATCACCAGTGGCATCGCGATGAAATGGTGCTCGGCACTTTTGTCTCCACTATGGGGATGATTATAGGTCACGTTAACCTCTTTAGCCTAGAGTGTAGGCATTTTTGGATACCTTTAGCACTCACTATATTAGTTACGGTGCCATTCTCTGCGACGTTCTTGACGAGGGTATTTCAAATCGCGAGGTTGAAAGGGACCATAAGCAACGGTTGGAGCAGCTTCGACAAATGCAGCCATCGGGGCCATCGCCGTCGGTGCCACTGTCGTCATTGGGGACTCTGCAGTTGGGTCTGTTGCCGCCATTGGGGCCGAGGCCATCGGGACCATAGCCGTCGTCAGGACAGCCGTCACCATCGGAGCTACCGACGCTGGAAGACGAGCCGGAAGATGGATTGGTCTGGAACGGAGAGGCGGTGCTGGCGCAGGATCGCGAGCCGGAAGTGGGAATGATCTAGACCTGGGAGGCTACCGTAATAGTAGTTTATTTTCTGCTGTTCATAGTGGTAATGGGTGTCATATCCATTGCTTTGGCCTGCGGCCACTTGAAGTTTGAAGATTGGGAAATATCCAGGCACAAATTACTATCTGTGATTCTGTGTTTCCATTTCTGCTTGACTATCTTTTAGGTGGTTTCTGTGTTTCTCCTTCTCTTTTAGGTGGTTTAAGAGAAGGATATGTTGAGTGCTTTGCATATGTTTTCGTTTCTATGATGATATTGTCTTGGAATTTGAGGAAAACAAGAGAAAATTGCATATTTGGAGGTTTGTCTCATGGCAGCATGTATCGGCACTTTTCCTCATTCCAGGATAAGGTTGCATTCATCTTTTAATGGATTATCCTTTTTCTCTTCGTCTTGATTATTTATTTCTCCTGCCTTGGTAGTTAGATTTTCTTCTTCGCCCGTAAACAGATGATGGTGCTGATCAACGACTTCGACAAAAGATTTATTATGCATCTAAGTTTTCTATTAATGCTTTATCGAATATTTTTGCTCATATCTCCGATCATGATTTTTCTTATAACACATTATCTAGTTTCATGCTTTGAACATTTATAAATTTCCAGCTAAGGTCATTCATACCACTACGAACAGGTAGATACAGACAATACATGCTCTCTCTCTCTCTCTAATATTTATTTATTTTTCTGACCAATAGTCTGTCGAAGACACCCGAGCAAAATGAGGCAGAGGAAGCCTGCGCCCTATACAGCTCTGTATTCGCAGTAGCAGGTTAGGGTGCGTTTGGTAACGTTTCTATTCAAAAATTGTTCTTGAGAATAGAAATAGAAAAAAACTATTTCTATTTCTGTTTCGGGGAATAATTTTTGACCAGAAGAACGCGTTTTGTAACATCACAAAATTTATGTTCCTGCAATAGAAAAAGAACAGAAACACATTTGGTAAACTTGTGTAATTTTATTTGTTTCTTTTAATTTTTTAATATTTTTCTTTCTTTTTTCTTTTTATTTTTTTTTCTTTCTTCCTTTTGGCAGGTCGCCGGCCTCGGCCATGGCCGGCGACTAGCCAACGAGGGCCGACGGCCTCGCCCAGCCACGGCGAGGCTCCCCGGCCCCTGGCGAGGCCGAGCGTCGCCGTGACTGCGTGAGTGTAAGTAAACTCCTGCCACCGCCCCACCATCATCGAAGAGAACCGGAGTAGGCTCAACAAGGGCCATCAACCCTCGCCAATATAGCAGTCAAGTCCTTTATCAATTCTACCATTCCTAATTGAGGTAAAAGTAACATGATTCATTCTTGTCCGATTTTATTTCACTTCCTTCTAATTCTTCAATTGTTTGAGTTACTTCATTTTTCAATCGCATTTTGTTTTTGTAGCAACAGCCTCTTGCTGTTCTTAGTGTAAGCTAAGAATTCCATCGTGGCAAGGACGATGGCTTTGGGAAATCCAAGAAAGGGAGGAAGGTTCGGTTTCATTCCGACGCTTTGCATCTTTTCCGTTTGGCCCAACTCCTTAAGTTTATGTTTCAATCGCCTTGTTTCACATATACAGTATTTTATGCCTCATCTTACATTGTTTTTGTATGTATTTCCTCTAATTTATAGGTCATATTACAAACACATTGTTTTATAGTTATGTTGTTTATATATATGTATGATATAAATTTTTTTATCCTTGACATGTCAATGGTGCTTTTCTAGATCCTTAATATAAGTCAATAGTTGCTCACATATTATATAAAAGAAAAAAAATAGTTTGTCGTAATAAATACAAAGGATATCTTTCAAGAAAGAAAATTATAGTGACTGGCCGACGCGTGGCTCCTTGCTAAGGGTCAGTTAGCTGTCAATTTTTTTCGATTTTGGGTTTTTGGAAAATAACACACCATGAGTATTTGTTTTTGGTTGAATCACCCTAAATAATTCGAATGGTAATTGTGAAGGCAGGACTGGGAAAGAGTAATGATTAAAGAAATAGGAAAAAAGAAATGAATCCCTCCTCCTCCGTCAAAGCCAGGTGTCTTTGTCCATATTCGCCTCATCCCTCCTCCTTAACCTTGTTCGCCGTCCTCTTAATTCTGCTATTTCCTGTTCACCTCTTTCTCTTCTGCTTCACCTCCTCCCTCCTCCTTAACCTTGTCCGTCATTCTCTTCATTCTGCTTTTTTCTGTTCACCTTCCTCCCTCATTCTTAACATTATCCGTCGTCCTCTTCATTCTGCTCTTTCATGTTCACCTCTCTCCTTCCTCGTTCACCTTTATCCATCATCCTCCTCTTCCTTCCTCCTCTCCATTCCTGCTCTTTTCTGTAAAACATGGCATTTCAGGAAGTGGTCGAGAAGATGGCTAAAGGCCTTGAGAATGACATTGCTGAACTGAAGAAGGTGATAGATCACCAGTGTCATCGCGGTGAAATGGTGCTCGGCATTTTTGTCTCCGCTATGGGGCTGATTATAGGTCACGTTAGCCCCTTTGGCCTAGAGTGTCGGCATTTCTAGATGCCTTTAGCACTCACGATCCTAGTTACGGTGTCATTCTCTGCGACGTTCTTGACGAGGGTGTTTCAAATCGTGAGACTGAATGGGACACTTATGGTCATGAAGCAGCGGTTGGAGTAGCTCCGGTAAATGGAGCCATCGGGGCCGTCGCTGTTGGCGCCACCGCTGTCATCAAGGACTCTGCAGTTGGGTCCGTTGCCGCCATTGGGGTTGAGGACATCGGGACCATAGCTGCCGTCAGGACAACTGTCACCATCAGAGCCGCCGGCGCTGGAATGTGGGTTGGAAGAGGGATTGGTCTGGACCGGGGAGGCAGCGCTGGCACAGGAACGCGGGCCGGAAGCGGGAATGATTTGGACCTGGGAGGCTACCATAATAGTAGTTTATTTTCTGCTGTTCGTAATGGTAATAGGTGTCATATCCATTGCTTTGGCCTATTGCCACTTGAAGTTTGCAAACTGGGAAATATCCAAGCACAAATGACTTTCTGTGTTTTCGTGTTTCCATTTCTGCTTGGCTATCTTTTAGGTGGTTTTTGTGTTTTTGTGTTTTTGTGTTTCTCCTTATCTTTTAGGTGGTTTAAGAGAAGGATATGTTGAGTGCTTTGCATGTGTTTTCGTTTCTATGATGATCTTGTCTTGGAATCTAAGGAAAGTAGGAGAAAATTGCATATTTAGCGGTTTGTCTCATTGCAGCATGTACCGGCACTTTTCCTCATTCCAGGATAAGGTTGCATTCATCTTTTAATGGATTATCCTTTTTCTCTTCGTCTTGATTATTTATTTCTCTTGCCTTGGTAGTTAGATTTTCTTCTTCGCACGTAGACGTATGATGGTGCTGATCAACGACTTCGATTAAAGATTTATTATACATCTAACTTTTCTATTAATGCTTTATCGAATATTTCTGCTCATATCTCCGATTATGATTTTTCTTACAACACATTACCTAGTTTCATGCTTTGAACATTTATAAATTTCTAGCTAAGGTCATTCATACCACTGCGAACAAGTAGATGCAGATAATACATGCTCTCTCTCTCTCTCTCTCTAATATTTATTTATTTTCATACAATGGTCAGTCGAAAACACCCAAGCAAAACGAGGCAGAGTAAGCCTGCGCCCTGTACAGCTCTATATTTGCAGTTGCAGGTTAGGGTGCGTTTAGTAACGTTTCTATTCAAAAATTATTCCTAGGAATAGAAATAGAAAAAACTATTTCTATTTCTGTTACGGGGAACAATTTTTGACCAGAAGAACGCATTTTGTAACTGTACAAAATTTATGTTTCTAGAATAAAAAAAGAACAGAAACACGTTTGGTAAACTTGTGTAATTTTTTTGTTTCTTTTAATTTTTTAATATTTTTCTTTTTCTTTTTTTCTTTCTTTTTTTTTTCTTTCTTCCTTTTGGCCGATCGCTAGCCTCGCCCAGCTATGGCGAGGCTCGCCGGCCCCTAGCGAGGCCGAGCGTCGCCGTGGCTGGGCGAGTGTAAGGGACCTCCCGCCACCGCCCCACCATCATCGAAGAGGACCGGCGTAGGCTCAACAAGGGCCATCAACACTCGCCAATATAGCAGTCAAGTCCTCTATCAATTCTACCACTCCTAATGGAGGTAAAAGTAACAGGATTCATTCTTGTCTGATTTCATTTCACTTCCTTTTGATTCTCCAATTGTCTGAGTTACTTCATTTTTCAATCGCATTTTGTTTTTGTCGCAACAGCCTCTTGCTGTTCTTAGTGTGAGCTAAGAATTCCATCGTGGCAAGGACGATGGCTTTGGGAAATCCAAGAAGGGGAGGAAGGTTCGGTTTGATTCCGACGCTTTGCATCTTTTTATTCCGTGTGGCCCAACTCCTTAATATGCCAGTCTTTTAGAGTTTATGTTTCAATCGCCTTGTTTCATATATACGGTATTCTATGCCTCATCTTACTTTGTTTTTCTATGTATTTCCTTTAATTTATAGGTGATATTACAAACACCTTATTTTATAGTTACGTTGTTTATATATATGATGTAAAATTTTTATTATTGACAGGTCAATGGTGTTTTTCTTGTATTTTAATATAAGTCAATAGTTGCTCACATAGTTTGTCATAATAAATACAAAGGATATATTTCAAGAAAAAAAATTATAGTGACTGGCCGATGCGCGGCTCCATTCTAAGGGTCAGTTAGCTGTCAATTTTTTCGTTTTTGGGTTTTTGGAAAATAACACACCCTAAGTATTTGTTTTTGGTTGAATTACCCTAAATATTTTGAATGGTAATTGTGAAGGCAGGACTGGGAAGGAGCAATGATTAAAGAAATAGGAAAAAAAAAAGAAGAATCCCTCCTCCCCCGTCGAAGCTAGGTGTCTTTGTCTGTATTTGCCTCCTCCCTCCTCCTTAACCTTGTCCGCCGTCCTCTTAATTCTGCTCTTTCCTGTTCCTCTCTCTACCTCTTCTTTCACCTCCTCCCTCCTCCTTAACCTTGTCCGTCGTCCTCTTCATTCTGCTCTTTCCTGTTCACCTTCCTCCCTCCTCCTTAACCTTGTCCTTCATCCTCTTCATTCTGCTCTTTTATGTTCACCTCTCTCTCTCCTTCTTCAACTCTCTCCGTCCTCGTTCACCTTTGTCTGTCATCCTCCTCTTCCTTCATCATCTTCATTCATGCTCTTTCCTGTAAAACATGGCATATTAGGAAGTGGTCGAGAAGATGGCTAAAGGCCTAGAGAATGACATTGCTGAACTGAAGAAGGTGATAGATCACTAGTGACATCGAGGTGAAATGGTGCTTGGCATTTTCGTTTTCGCTGTGGGGCTAATTATAGGTCACGTCAGCCCCTCTGGCCTAGAGTTTAGGCATGTCTAGATGCATTTAGCACTCACGATCCTAGTTACAGTGCCATTCTCTGCGTCATTTCTAACGAGGGTGTTCCAAATCGCGAGGTTGAAAGGGACATTTATGGTCATGAAGCAGCGGTTGGAGCAGCTCCGGCAAATGCAGCCATCGGGGCCGTCACCGTCGGCGCCATCGCCGTCATCGGGGACTCTGTAGTTGGGTCCGTTGCCGCCATTGGGGCCGAGGCCGTCGGGACCATGGCCGCCATCAGGACAGCCGTCACCATTGGAGCCGCCGACGCTGGAACACGGGTCGGAAGAGGGATTGTTCAAGACCGGAGAGGCGGTGCTAGCGCGGGAACGTGGGCTGGAAGCGGGAATGGTCTGGACTTGAGAGGCTACCGTAATAGTAGTTTATTTTCTGCTGTTCATAGTGGAAATGGATACCATATCCATTGCTTTGGCCTGTGGCCACTTGAAGTTTGCAGACTGGGAAATATCCGGGCACAAATGACTATCTGTGTTTCTGTGTTTCCGTTTCTGCTTGGCTATCTTTTAGGTGGTTTATGTGTTTCTCCTTCTCTTTTAGGTGGTTTAAGAGAAGGATATGTTGAGTGCTTTGCATGTGTTTTCGTTTCTATGATGATCTTGTCTTGAAATCTGAGGAAAACAGGAGAAAATTGCATATTTGCCGGTTTGTCTCATTACAGCATGTACCCGCACTTTTCCTTGTTCTAAGATAGGGTTGCATTCATCTTTTAATAGATTATCATTTTTCTCTTCGTCTTGATTATTTATTTCTCCTGCCTTGGTAGTTAGATTTTCTTCTTCGCACGTAGACAGATGATGGTGCTGATCAACGCTTTCGATAAAAGATTTATTATGCATCTAAGTTTTCTATTAATGCTTTATCGAATATTTCTGCTCATATCTCCGATCATGATTTTTCTTACAACATATTATCTAGTTTCATGCTTTGAACATTTATAAATTTCTAGCTAAGGTCATTCACACCACTACGAACAAGTAATTGCAGATAATACATGCTCTCTCTCTCTCTCTCTCTCTCTCTCTCTCTCTCTCTCTCTCTAACTAATATTTATTTATTTTTCTGACCAATGGTCTGTCGAAAACACTCGAGCAAAACGAGGCAGAGTAAGCCTATGCTCTGTATAGCTCTGCATTCGCAGTTGCAGGTTAGGGTGCGTTTGGTAACTGCACAAAATTTCTGTTACTCGAATAGAAAAAGAACAGAAACACGTTTATTAAATTTGCGTAATTTTTTGTTTTTTTTTAATTTTTTAATATTTTTATTTTCTTTTATTTTCTTTTTTCCTTTTGTTCGGTCGTTGACCTCGGCCATGGCTAGCGACCGGCTGACGAGGGCCGGCTGCCTAGCCCAGCCACGGCTAGGCTCTGTGGCCCCCGGCGAGGCCGAGCTCACCTAGCCACCGGTGAGGCGAGCCTCCCTGGGCCACCGCCAGGTCGACGTCTCCCAACGGTGGCCCGGCGAGGCTTAGCCTCGCCGATGCCTGGGCGAGCTCGGCCTCGCCGGATCTCGGCGAGCTCAAGCTCGCCCAGCCAAGGCGAGGCCGCCGGCCATGGCCGAGGCGGGTGACCAGCCAAAGGAAAAAGAAGAAGAAAAGAAAGAGAATGAAAAAATAGAAGAAAGAAAAATTGTTTCTCGGAAGTGTTCCCAGAAACAAGAAATAAGTTTTTCTTGTTTCTTGTTTTACTTTCCAAATATGTTCCCTGAACAAAAATATAGATTTGCTTTGTTCTCGAAAACAAAAACCCAAATAAACGCGTTTCTGTTCTTTTTTTTGTTCCCCAGAACAAAAGAATAGAAATTGTGTTCCGGGGAACAAAAAAAGAACACAAACAAACAACCCCTTAGTCTAAAAACTGTTTTGGGAGAGATGTATTTTGGAATTATTTTTGTAAAGAAATCTATTCTGGGTAAAAAAGATCTCCACAATCTCTTTCATATTATGTCAAATTAGGATATTAAAAAAACTCTCTTATTTGATATGGTTAATAAATACTCTTCGAGTACTCTAGAAGATTCAGGGGCTGTTTGGTAACGTGCCAAACAGTACCTGATTCTGATTTTTTGTTCCCGAGAATCGGTTTTGGACGAAAATCGCGTTTGGTAAAATTTTTGTTCCCTGAACAGTTGGGATGAGAATTGAGAATAAAAAAAAATGTGATTCTCCGTCCGAGAATCAAAACAAGAATCAAAACAAAAAAAGTCTCCTTCTTCCCTTTCGACATCGCGCGATTGTCATCCACCACCACCCGCCGCCCGCCGCCGCCGGCGGCCGTCCGCCGGGTCCGGCGAGCTCGCCGGAGGCCGGTCGGGCCGGGCGAGGTCCGGCGAGCTCGCCGGAGGCAAGCCCGGCCACCGGCGAGGCCGGCCCCACCACCGGGGCCGGGTGAGCCTCGCCGGTGGCCGGGCGAGCCTCGCCGGCAGCTGGCGAGCCCCACCCAGCCCCCGTCGAGGCTCGGCCTCGCCCGGTGAGGCCGAGCCTCGGCGAGGCTCGCCGCCCACCGGCGAGGCTCGCCCGCCACCGGCGAGGCTCACCCACCCCGCCGGTGGCCCGCCGCCGGGCCGGGCGAGGCCGAGCCTTGGCGGGGCCGGGCGAGCCTCGCCAGCCCACGGCGAGGCTCGGCCGACGAGGGCCGACCTCGCCGAGGGCCGGCGACGCTCCGATGAGCGTCGCCGCCCCTCGCTCTGGCTGGGCGCGGCCGGTCGCGACCGGCCAAATGAAGAAGAAGAAGAATAGGAGAAAAGGGCAAAAAATAAAAGAAAAAAAAAAAAAAAAAAAAAGGAAAAAAGAAAAAAAGAAAATGAAAAAAAGGAAAAAGTAAAAAAATATTTAAAAATATTTAAAAATTAAAAGAAATTAATTTGAAACAGAATCAATTAGCACGGTATCAAACGCAATTCTATTCCGAATCAAAAATTTTGTACGCTTACCAAACGCGCTTTTTTACTCGGAATCAGTTCGCGGGAACAGAATCAAAAATAATCATTTCTAGTCAGAATTAGCTCCCGGGAACAGAATCGTTACCAAACGCGCCCTCAATCATGTAAATCTCATAGTTACCTAGCATTATTCTGCAGTTGAGATTGAAAGTTTCTCTTTTTTGCCAAAAGATTAACAAGATTTACGTGCACATGCCAAGAAACTCAAAAATAAAGAAAGATCAATTCAAGGGCCTCTGAAAAACATGAGGAACGGGATCATTTTTTTTTATCTTACACTTGTGCATAGCAATTTTGTCTTGTACCTTGTTAGCCATCCGATACAAGTGTTTTAATGCCAGTCGTCCTATTAATGTATGTTGTCGGATGTTCCATCAAAACTTTTTCGATGTCAGATTGGATTGAGCATGATAAAATTATCATGCTTGATGTATGTTGTCGGATGTTCCATCAAAACTTTTTCGATGTCAGATTGAATTGAGCATGATAAAATTATCGTGCTTAAGACCATTGGCTATGCTTGGTCGTCCGGATTTCTAATCGGGATAGGACTGGATATGATAGAATATGAAATCTTGGGATTTTTTTAATATCATGTCCATTGTTTGGTGAGTCGCAGTATTAAAGTCGGATATATTCACATCATATCATCTATATTTTTTTGATATAAACGGCGTATCATTATAAATTAACCTAAATGTTCATAAACGGAGATGGTAAAAATCTCGTAACTTTATTCCTTAATTTTTTTTCTCTTTTTTATATTATTTTCTTTATTATTTCTCTTTTCCTCTTTCATCATTCTTTAATAAAATTTTCTCAAATAGTAAACTGTACTAACATACATAAAATACAAAAATACGTAAAATATATAATAAATATAAATATTTCACTTATAGATTGAATGTTTATTATAAGATAGAATTAAAATTGAATATATAAATTGAAATAAGAAAAATTAAAAATTAATTTATATTTTTAATTTTTAATTTCTAAAATTAGAATTCAAATATTATTTATATTGAAATATAATTTCAATTTTATTAATTTAATAAGTTTGTTATTCGAGAAAAATAACTTTCCTATTATGGACATTAGAAATCTTATCCACCTTTATCCCATCTCCCCCATTGGGATAATTTTATCTTGCCTATATCCCCCTTATATCCGACTTTATCCTGTCCTGAGCGAGCACCATATGTAGAATAGGATAAATCATATCCTATCCCGAATTTTATCCCAACCGCCAAACGCAGCCATTGGGTTGTAGGAAAGGCAAGAAAAAAAGGAAAACTTCCGTGGGACACGTCTTGCATTGTTCTAATTAAAAACAAAAACGTCATTATACAAAATAAAATAGTTCTATGACGCTATGCCATATTATCTAATCAAGTGCAAAATGTTATGAAAAAAGTAAGATGTTGTTTGGTCATGACAACCATTTTTATGTTCTTCACGTGAGAACATCGTTCTGGCAAATAGTGATACTAGATACACTCCTTAAATTAAGAATGGCTATGTATTATCATGCATAATAGTGAAGATATCTCTGGATTAGCTATGCATATCAAACCTTTAGATTGCCATAAATAGTCTACGTGAACGCTGAATTTACCACCGTATTCTAAAGGGTTAAAAACACTAAACCGATCCACCTATTCTAGATTCATTCGTATCAAAAAATTCCAAACTAATACATTGGCGCCCATATATCCTTTCTTAAATTTTATCATTAAATTGCCAAGATGGAATGACACGTGATAATAATTTGGATCACATGACAAGTTCATATGAAAATTCACATTTCTATTTTTTATTATTATTTTTATTCTTCTTATTTTTTAATATTTTTAGATTTTACTAAGAATGGTCTCAGCTTCCTTTTCTTCTTCTTTGGGGTTCAATTAGCTCTCATTTGAGTACAATTAGGGCTCATTCTCTCTCCCTCAGAGCATTCTGCTCCTGTTACGTTCCAGCATACGCGTCTTCCTCGAGCACGATCTTTTTTTATCTTTGGTAATCTCTCTCTCATGCTCATATTCCTCTTAGTCTCTTCTTTCTTCTTTTGAAAATGTATTCCTTGAGGGTATAATTAATTGCTAGTTAGTAGGAAGCAGTTTTGATGCTTCAAACTTCGGACCTGGTTCATGAACACAGCATCATGTTTTTATTGGGTACTGAAGTTAGGTAGGAGCGTATTGTGTGCTGATTTTGGGATGTGGTTATCCCTTACAGAGATCAATTTGACAGATTTAAATTGAATCTGAACCATTTGTTTGGTATTGGCTAAAGCCAATCTTGAATTTTTGCTAAAATTATGTTTTTTCCCGGTTGCTGATTATTTTATTTTCATCTAGCAGACTGTCTGTGATTATTTGCATAGCTCAAGGTTTGCGTCAGGAAAGTAGTCATACAGGGTTCAAGTCAAACTTGGAAATTGAATTCGATGCCCTAAAGCCTAGTATTTTTAGCCTGGCATTTGAAGTCTGACTTCCATTGCACTTGACTGAGCTTGGAGTATATATTTTAATGAGCATCTAGCAGAGAGCTAGTCCGAGTCAAGTTCAAGCTCCAAAGTTCATTTGATTTCCCAGCTGATCTTGCACAAATTTCAACTTTTATGTTTGGCAAAAATGGACATTGCAAATTGACGGGAGGCAATTTTTCGATTCTAGTGCAGCAGCCGAGGCACAACCCTTGAATGTGAGCAACCGCGAGATGCATCCTCCTAACGAAGTTCGCTATTCTCTGGTATGCCTGAGCCACCATCGACGGATAATAAACCCAAGCACCAGCTTCTCCAGTTCACTTTTCAGGAGCTAAAATCTGTGACTGGGAACTTCAGCCAAGATAGTATACTCCGGGAGGGAGGATTTGGTAATGTCTTCAAAGGTTGGATTGAGGAGAACGGTACAGCGCCTGCAAAACCTGGTTTGGTAATTACAGTTGCAGTCAAACGCTTGAAGCCAGATGGTCTCCAAGGCCACAGAGAATGGATCGTGAGCGCATTCTAGAACTCTGGCTACCAAAATTGATGTCTCAAGTGTGCTTCTCGCCAGAATGCTGAGAATAGAGTCATAGCCCCGTTTGGTTGGGCATTTGGAAGGCACTTTGGGACTCTAAAGTCCCTTGGCCAAATGCAAACGCGTTTGGTTCGTTTTTTTTGGCGATTTTGACAAGATGCAATTGCATCTCCAAGTGGCTCTAAGGGCCTTTAGCCCAATGTAGCTCCGGATGTACTTTGGGAAGTTGCATCTTCGGAATGCAAGTCTCTGGTACTGTTCATCTTCTCCAAAACCACCGCACACCACCGCACGAAGAAGCCGACGACCGCTGGCCAAGGGGTCGCGCGAGCTGGTGACCGCCGCCTAAGGGTCGCTTGACCTCGGCGACAGTCGCCGAACCTTAGGCAAAAACAAACCGCCGGATCTGGCGGCCGGATGGCCGAATTTGGCCCCTAGACGGTCGCCGGGGTCGCTTGGAGTTGCCTGTGGTCGCGCGACCTCATCAGAATGGGCAATCTAATTGCAATCTTGATTTAGAATGCTTCTGACAGATGAAAAGTTTGCCTACTCTTTAGAAACCCAACATTAATTTGCCACATCGGGTTTTCCTATGCACCCGTTTAGGTTGCATGCTTAGTGTATGCAAGATTTTCCTACTCAATATAATGTTTCTGATCTGCTCACTACCTCCTTTGCATGGCTGTGGCATCATATCGTAATCCTATTATGTTCTGAGCAGTTGCAATGCTAGGTTATGCATTGTATGCCAAAATGGTATAAAGCATTGTCGTGAGCCAAGTTGCGGTTCTTCCAATTGATTGCGAAATCGTTTGTTTTTTGGTCATAGTGGCTCCATGTCTGTTACTGTCACTAATATATACTGGTTATGTCGTAGTTCTTGAAGGAGCTGCGCCACTTTCATGGTCCAACAGGATAAAGATTGCCCTCGGCGCGGCAAAAGGATTGACCTTCCTGCATGGGAACCAGAAACCGGTCATTTACGGAGATTTTAAGACTTCAAATATTTTGCTTGATTCGGTACATACTCCAGCGCTATACTGGATTGCCAATATCTATTCCCTCTAATAACTATAGCAAACTTCGCTCTACAGGAGTACAATGCAAAGCTTTCGGATTTCAGTTTGGCGAAAGCCGGGCCACAGGGAGATAAAACTCATGTTTCTACTGGAGGTTTGGGGACATATGGCTATGCTGCTCCAGAATCTGTAATAACAGGTACTCCTGTGATATCTTGTTTGTTAAATTGGTTCTAAACGCTTCATTTATGATCATTTTCAAGAGATATACAACTCATTTAGTGTCTTGACTAAAATTGTCTTTAACTGTCGTTGCTTGTAGCTCAAAAAAGAACAAGAACTGTCTTTGCTTGTGTCAGATAGCATTCTGATTCACCAGAAAAAGGGAGTTCCATTTTAGATATTAGTCTATTCAACAGTTGAATTACCGAGTTTAGTCATGAGCCGATTCACCAAAGTTGCACAAGAGAAATGATCTTTTGTCTGAACTAAGTTGTCACACTGATTTTCTCATGAGACAAACATTGGTGGCAAGGGAAAGATTCGAAATTTTCCTGCACTATCAAAGTTGCACAAGAAAAATTATCTTTTGTCTGAACTAAGTTGTCACACTGACTTTCTCATGAGACAAGCATTGGCGGCACTGAGAAGATTCGGAGTTTTCCTGCATTATCAAAGCCCTAAGCTGATCCTTGTCCTGTTCTCATTCCCACAGGTCATTTGACGTTGAAAAGTAACGTCTATAGCTTTGGCATTGTGCTTCTCGAGATCATAACAGGTAGAAGATCAATGGACAAGAAACGTCCCAGCATAGAACAGAACCTCATTGCGTGGGCCCGATCCCATTTGGCAGAGGAGAGGAAGCTTGACCAGCTGGTTGATCCGTACCTCGAACTGAACTACTCAATCTAAGGAGTCCAGGAGTTGTCTCAATTAGCCTTCCACTGCCTCAGCAGGGATCCCAAGTCCTGCCCCACGATGGATGAAGTCGTGGAGGTGCTCACTCCATTGCAAGACCTCAACGACCTTGCAATCTTGTCTTGCGACCGACAGTCGTATCTAGAAGGAAGGCTTAAAAAATAGCCGGACCTGATTCAGCAGCAGAGTTATGTCCAGACCAAACACATTAGAGATTCTCCCGACACCGGCAAGCAGAACAAAGTGACGAGTCAGCTGTTGCCTCTCTTCTGATTGATTTAAGTACTATTGTAAGTTTGCTTCTTGTACTAGAATGTTTGGTTCTAATCAGTGCTGGATTGAGAAAGAACAAGGAAGACGGAAAAGTGCTTTCGAGTCGCCTTCCACAATCTCTCATGCTAGAGAGACTAACCTTCGGATTTCCCCTGGAGTTGTCTGTATTGTAGTTGAGTTCACATCTATAATTAGATGAATGAAGCCCTGTTGTTCTCCCCGATTGTTTATGTGCATCTAGCAACGTGATGTAACTGTCCTCCGACCCAGAAAGGTCAAAAACAGAAAGCCAAAAAAGAAAATCTACGAATGCGTGCAAACACGGCGTGTTCTCTTCAATCTCGGGAGACAATCCTGCGTCTTGTCTTTGCTTCGTGTTTATGCTGTCAATCTTCTTGAGAAGATGAACATCATTGAGAATCTTAATGAAATGCATTGGCGAGCCATCACCGTCCGCGGTCTCAAAAGGAAAAGGGAAAATCAAAGAATACAGTGAGAAGAGAGAGAGAGTAACGAGGAGAGAGATGAAGGGACAAAATCTTAAAAGCTCCAGGTGGACACATGGCAATCAATGAATGAAGTGACACATAACCTACGTGACGAGACAGACTCATCCTGGGCTAGCCTGGGCTGGGCTGGGGGAAAGAGACCAAGGCTAGGCGACGGCAATGCAAGCCACCACCGACGTAGACCCCTGCCGGTAGCTGGACTCTTTGCAACTGCCTTCCCCCCTTGACGCCTGACGGTCAAGCCATGACCGTCGCCAGGCTCGCCAATCCTCTTTCGCTTTCATCTCTGCATTTGTTTCATGGGGGGATGCGATATTGGAGGTGGCGGCTGCATTGCTCGACGGCGAGGATATGTCGGGCCCTTACCAGCGGTTAGGCAGCGGCCATAGCCTCCTGCCTCCCCGTCAGACTCTTTTTTCCAAAGTATTTTCTTTGCTTCTTTTTTCAGATTTCCTTGTTTACTCAATGATTTTAAAACATTTATTTGTCTTTATGAATTCTTATAGAGATGTTTAGCCGCCACCCAAGGAGTCAATGGGGAATTTAAGATAATGGCCACGTTGGCACTTCCGTTATCTTTTTTTCAACAGAAGGATCAAAAAAAGAAAATAATTTTTTAATTCAATTGAAAAAAAGAATTAGACACCTAATTGAACATTAGATAAAAATTCAGAGATTTCATGTACCTTTCTTTTTTTAGATTAATCACAAAATTAAATCTTGAAAAATTAAAGGTATCACAACCTGAGTATACACAGTGATCGAGGTAAAAAAAGGTCGTCGTGGCGGCAGCGGCAGTGGCCCTCGTGTTGTTACATCACTTTTAGGTGGTGCTGGTAATCGTGGCTGATGGAGGTGGCTGTGGAGAGCAGTGGTGATGGAGACGCTGGGAGTGCTGGGTGGGGGAAGGCAAAGGTGGACAAGCTGGGTTGGTTCTGTCAACAGCCACCGCACTTGGAATGGTGATGGTGGTAGGCGGATGAAGGTACGGACGGTGGGTCGAGGGGATGGTAAAGCAAGAGGAAGTGATCGTGGCGGCGGCACTCGCGGCGTTGGTGGAGGAAGTGAAGTCATCGCTGAGGATAAGTTAGAATCACATCTTCTGATTTATTTAGAAGTATAATTCGCGCCCAAAATAGCATGCTCATCTGCACCGATACTTTTTTTCGTGAACTCTATTCTCTTACCAAGAAAAGATGCTTAGACTTGGCAAGAAAAGAGTGATTTAGGCATACCATACTCGGTAATGGTCAGGATTGCTTGCTCTAAAGATTAACGCATTGAGACGATGTGAAATCATTATATTGGGAAATTTCATCGAGGTCATTGTATGAGCGAGAAACTCATTGAGGAAAGAGTAATGGGATAAAAAACAAATCATCTACGAAGGGAAATTCTATTGTTTAAAGAAGGAACTTGATAGCTAGGTAATTCATGGAGGATATTTGGTTATAAAGACAAGGTTTCAGTCCTTACCATACCCAATTCACATCCCAGAAACCTAATCAACATCTAACTTCTCTGTTCTTGCCCTTATGCTGTTTTTTCTTTTGTTCTTTTCTTATCTCCCTTGTATTGCGGATGCAGCCGTCGTCCCTTCTCGGTGGCTTGTCCATGGTCGTCAAAATGTTGGCCCTGCCAGCTAATCTCGCGGCCATGGACAAGCCACCATTGCCAGATCTGGAAACTCAAAGGAGTTAGCTCGACACCAGCGTCCACGGCTTGGAATCGCCAGCCGAGCCTTAACTTGACGGCGGTGTTGAGCTCAACCGAAGAGATGATTTAGAAAGAGGGATGGGGGGCTGCGAGGACTAAGATAGCGAACTTGGCCATGGCCGCGGCAGCGATAGCGGGGATGGTGAGTGTAGCAGCAAACGTTGAAGAAAGTGGCGAGGATGGCTGCTGCGGCGGCTCGGGCACAGCAAATGTCTAGGCTTCATGTTTTGATTTTGTGCAAAGGTTGGGAGAGAGAGAGAGAAAAAGAGGAGAGGAGGAATAGATTTGGGCGACTTTGATATGGCATGGATGAGACAGAAAAAGGCAGCATAACTTTTGAATAGTGATTACGTAAGTCCACTCCGACTATGAAAAATTGGATGTGACTTTAATACTAAATTAATCGTTCTTCAAGTTTTGTCACATAACATTTTAATATTGTATTATGCGTCATCTATGTACTGAAAAAGGTCGTTTCTTTTTTTCTTTTTCTTGTCGTATAAATGCATCAGATTTCCCAACTACATTCCCAAACACTCCCTAGCGATGATTCTCGCAGTTAAACAAAGAGAAGCAGTCGATTTCCAAAGGGTCCAAGCTCCGTCGTTCGGTCTGAAGACAGAGCATAAGTCAATGGAGAAACAAAGACGACGTTCGGAGATGCGAGAAAATTTTACTTCCTTTTTTTTTTTGGTCTTTTTGAAAAAAAAATATAGATCTTTGTGATTTTAGATGAAATTATTTGGAGAGAATATCTGTTTCCTAATTTTGCTTTTGAGTCTAACACAAAAGGAAAATAGTGGCACAGTTCGAATATTTGCTTCTGTGATTTTTGCTTTTGGCTTGTGTCTTCGTTTTGTCAAGTTTCTAATATTAAGAATTCAAAACATAAAATTTTATGAACAATCAATTTAATGCCAAAACTGACCTGCCAAATTGGTGGATTAGGTCGAAATGATTAAACTCATATTAACTCATATAATCCGTTTTGACTAATTTTTATACAATATAATTGTAGAGACTCATATCGACCCAACTCATATTGCTAAAAAAATTCAATATGTAATGGATTAATACTCTGAAAAGTCTTAAACCGTTACACGTGTGACAAATTTATTATAAACTAATTTTTTTACCGTGAAAAACCCCAAAATGGTATACCTGTGACTGCTTGTGATAAATTTACCAAAAACTAATTTATTTGACCACCAAAAATCGTAAATTGGTACATTTATGATAAATATACCATTTGTTAAATTGGATTAATACCACAAAAAATTACAAAAATTGTATAACAATGACAAACAGAGAGTAAAATCCAAAATCAGTATATCAATCAATGGTCACGTGTCATTTAACTTAGTAATTTAACATTAAAATTTAACAGAAACTAACAGATAGTAAATCACAAGTATACTAGTTTGAGGTAAATTTGTCAAAAGTGAACAAATTTGAGATTTTTGGTGGTCAAAAAATTAGTTTGGGGTAAATTTGTTACAAATGTACCAGTTTGAGATTTTGAAGGGCATTAAGCTATGTATAATCTAATTTAACAAAACTTGTTCCTATAAGTTTTTAAAAATATATATCGCTGAAACACCGCGGACAATTTTTGTAATTTCTAATTTTTTTTTTCTATGTCCAACGACCAGCAACCGATGATCAATGAGGACTAGCCATGGTGACAATAGACAACTAGCAATAACTAGTAATGATCGACGACCAATGGTGATCAGTGGCATCTAAAGGTGATCAACTATTTGTGGCAAACGTCGAAGATAACTGATGGGCCGTCGTTCACTAGGGCTTTTGGTCGTCGGTTCCCTTGTCATCAGGTCACCAATTTCCTTGACCTTCTGGCATTGGCAAGCATCACTCCCATGACTTGTGTCAATTGACAGTGACCATTGATGGCGACCAATTGCCAAGAATTTCCTAGAAAAAGTGGAAAAGAAAAAAAATTAAAAATTATGAAAAAAATGAGAAAATTAAAAGAATTAATAAAAAAATTAGACTATCCATGACTCACTTAAACTTAATAGATAAGTAACCCATTTATGGCATATTTAAGACCCATTAAATTATTAACTAACCCATTCACGACCATCTTAAACTTATTTCTAAAACTTAAGGCAACATATATAAGTGTGGGTCAAAGTATAGGTTCTAGACTCATTTTACGACCTCCAGCCAAAATTTTATTAAAAACGCCCATTTAGGCAATCTTATTGAGCTATCGTTGGAATCACTTAAATAATTACTTTTCAAAAAAGTTTTAACATCAAAATAGGCGACGCTTTACAAAAGTTGTGATACTATACCGTGTGTCATCATCTTGTCTAGGAAGATAGCTTCCCCACAAAGATGACGAGGAGTCGAGGACAGCAATGATGAGAATGCTAATCAAATAGGGAGGAGGAATGGTAACCCCCAAAAGGCGGGCACCAAAGGAATCATTGAAGAGAACCTTCACAAAAAATTCCTTCTCGAACCCGCCCTTTTTAATTCCTGCAATAGCGCGTGGCCCCCAGGGACCCGCTTTAGAAATCGAAGACCCGCAACAACGACAAAAAAAATCGAAAAATAAAAATGGAAAAAATATATAAAAAAATCGAAAAAAAAAAAAAAAAAAAACAAAAGACTACTGGTCGTTCACACCATCGTCGCCGGTCCGCGTCACCATTATTCTCTCCCTCGCTAAGCAACCGCGCTCCCCTCATCTTCCGCCCATCGTCATCATCATCGATATCTTCTACAAGAGTCCTCGCCGGAAAAACCCTAAAGCGATGCACGAGACGGAGCTCCACGACCTCTCCGACGACGCCGATTACGCCGCCTCGCAGCTCCAGGCAATCCTTCCTCCTCCTCCTCGCCGGATCGATCCTTTCTTTCTCTCTCTTGTTTTTGCCGTTTTCGTCGGGCGTTGCTCGATCGCCCGCATTCGGTGCCGCGATCGCCGATTGCCGGCGTCCTGACGATTCCTCGGTCCAAGCAGGGATCCGTGAGCATGCAGCGGAGCGACAGCGCCAAGACGAGCTCCTCCGCCGAGCCGGAGGGCGCGGAGCTGGTCTACGTGAAGGACAACGTGACGATCCACCCCTCGCAGCTCGCCGCCGAGAGGATCGGCGGCAGGCTGAAGCTGATCAGGCAAGGGGCGTGCCTTCTGCTGGTGAGCTTCGTTCGATCGGTCTCGGTTGTTTGTTTGTTTGATTGTGTGTCGATCGTCGGGAAATGGTCGCGTGTCGCGGCGGTTAATCGCTCGTGTTGTCTTTTTGTGCTGCGCTGTAGACCTGGATACCCTACAAAGGTCAGCCCTCGAAGCTGTCCGAGAAAGGTATTGTGCAGCTTTCTTTTTTTGGTCTTCGTTCATCTTGTTATGCGCGAGGATATAGTTTCTGAGGCCGTTTTATTGTCGATTGTTTGTGCGTGCAGATAGGAATCTTTACACGATCAGGGGGGTTTCTTTCTCTGACGTGAGGTCCATCCGTCGCCACACCCCGACGCTCGGGTGGCAATACATCATAGTCGTTATGTCCTCAGGTAAAGAACCGTGCTAATATACAGTTTCTGCTTAAATTTCTTTTCTGCGGATTGGCTAATGTAATTGCAAGCCAGGAAACACTCTGTTGAAGACATTAGGGAGCTTTGGTATCTGATTGACCTCGTGTGTCGTAATTTCTGTCTTGGGGGGAAGCAATTGAATAATGGTTTTCCTGTCTGTTTAATTGGTGAAATTTCATTGTGAAGATGAAAATATCAAGGAAACCATGATCCTCAGATCTACTAAAATTGTCTTTGGCAAAGAATGTGGATATTGTATATTTGTGGCTTAGTTAGTAGCACAATTTGTCAACCATTTTTTCTGCTTGTCCATAGGTGTCATCATATATCATGAGAAATCTGAAGTTGAAAGCTGTTCAATGATTCACTCATCCTTTTTAGGTCCTTGTTTGGTCCCAAATAGTATGTCCTTGTTGAGCATTCCTTTTAAGCCGAGAATGATGCAGAGAGGATGTCAAAGCGATAAGACAGCTTTTGAGGGTTTTGGCTGTCTTAAAATTATGTATGCTCGTACTAAGCTTGAAAAGAAAGCATACCGTTGTGTGATGTGAGAGGAGAGACTTCTGCTTCTTCAAAGATGATCTTCAATTTTGACATGAATATCTTAATGTTAACTCTGTAAAGCAATATTCAGTTTTGGAAAAATTGGTCGCAACAACGTGTTGGTCACCTCATGATGTTTTATTTCTTTCCAACAAATGAACTTGTCCAGCAAAATCGGACTCTACTTGGTATGCATTGTGTGATTGATAGTAATCTGCAGGACTTGCATATCCTCCTCTTTACTTCTATAGTGGAGGAGTCAAGGAGTTTCTTGCGACAATAAAGCAACACGTTTTTATTGTGAGGTACATTAGTTCTTGATTTCTTTTTGTTGGTAACTTGAGCGCTCAATAATACTTATTTAATCTCTGTATAAGTTACATATAGGCGAGGCAATGTGTTATACTTGAAAAAGAAAAATTGATGTAATAGTCGATAGAGTATGTGCATCTTCTTGAGTCTGATTATTTAGGGGAAGATACTAATGGTGTTAATAACTTCTATTTGTTGGAGAGGTCTGTTGTCGACGTAGAAATTAAATATGATATGCTGTTAGGGGCTTGGAGTCTATGTGTGCTGTTAAGTGTTAGGACCAAATTCTGATTTATGCCATTTTTTTTAATAGTAAAAAGTGTGCTGAGAGAGAGAGAGAGAGAGAGAGAGAGATGAGTCTGATTATTTAGGGGAAGATACTAATGGTGTTAATAACTTCTATTTGTTGGAGGGGTCTTCTGTTGACGTAGATATTAAATATGATATGCTATTAGGGGCTTGGAGTCTATGTGTGCTGTTGAGTGTTAGGACCCAAATTCTGATTTATGCCTTTCTTTTTTATAGTGAAAAAAGAACAAGAAGATAGATTTCCCAAGGAAAAGGATCTATGTTTGGAAGAACAAATGTTGAGTGTTATTTTTGATTGTTTTGGAGATTATCTTGACTTAATCGTTGGTTATATCATTTTCTTTCTTGAGAAAGAAGCCAGCTGGGATGTTGAACAAATACCTGTTCATGCAATCTGACTTCCTCTCTATCTCTGTTAGGTTTCTTTTCTTATGTTGATTGAAATATTCTAATCCCATATCGTAAGAACCTTTTGAAGGTGGCCTCTTTTAAGAAGGGAGTCTAGGATTAGAGAAAGTAGGCTGTTATATTTCATGAATTTTGAGTGACATGTATTTTCTCCCTATGGTATTATGGCTGCGCTCCTAGGAGCCTAAGACTTGGAGTAAACATGGGAGTAAAATCAAAAGAAGTGTAAGAAAGGACAAAGATCAAAATCTTTGATGGCCCATTTGATGTTCGCTGGCATTTAAGATATTTTTTATTTTTATTTTTTTTCAGATCTTGGAAATATGTCACCTTTGTTTTATAGATCTAGGAACCTAGTGGGCAACATAGAGAGAAATTAGTGATTTGACCTTTTAATACTAATAAGATAGACTTGGAGTTGCTGATGAATATCTCCTGCGTCACAAAATATAGCCCTGCTGTTCCCTGTTGCTTGTTAGTTTCTCTAAGTAAGTGATCCTATTTCAGGTCTGCTGACGATGCCAACATATTTCTCGTGAACGATTTTCAGAATCCTCTCCAGGTGTGTGTCACATTGCATTCCCCTGCTTGTATTTGGTTTTGTTTTGTAAAGCACTTTTAGGCATTTAGCCATCCATGTGTGCCTTACAAGTTACCTGTTCATGAGACTGGTCAAGGATGATGCTATTCATGACAGATAATAGATAACAGATAACCTACTGATTGGATCAGAGAGTTTGGAGATGCGAGGATCCTTGTTATTGTTTTCTTTGTTCTTGGTCTCTCTCTTCCAATGATTGAAGGGATAATGCAATAAATTTCAATTAGGGAATAGTACTTTCACTAATGGAATATTCTTCAATGGCTAGAGCAATAGCAGCAACTTAAGTAACTGTCATTCTTCTTTGTCGCTCAACTTTTGAAAGAGGCTTTGTTGGCTTGTCCAGAGAACTTTATCTTCCTTGGAGCTGCCCAGGGCTGTTGTGGCAAATGGACTATCTGCATCCACGTCTATTTCAGATCCACATCCTGCTGAAAATCAGCCAATTGATGATGGCAGTGTTGGTGGTGAAGTTGCAAGTTTGTCTTTGTACAATGGGAGGCCAAGACCAAAGGTTCATGATCCTGCTCGGGATCTTTCAATTCAAGTGCTGGAGAAGTTCTCTTTAGTGACGAGGTTTGCTCGCGAAACAACTTCACAACTCCTTCGCGAAAGTCTAAACAATGGGTATGGTGCAAATGAGAGGAGAGACCATAGCCCGCACTATCATGATAACTCTTACAAGCCATCCACTGATCCAGAGAAAGCTCCTGAAGAGGTTCCTGTTGTGCCAGATCCTCTGGAGGTAATTTTCTGCAACTTATGAATATCGCATGCTATAAAACTTCAAATTGGGGTGGAACTGCTGTGTTTTTTATATTTCTTTGGAGATTTAGTGAAATCTGAGTGCTTCATTATAGTCTGTCCTTTCACTAATGAAGTATATGGTCCCCAAGAGCAGCAGATTGCAAGTTAGCGTCATCCTTAAATGAGTCTCAGGTGACTAATTGGCATCATCTTAAGTTGATTCCTACTTTATTGATAATTTGGCAAAGCTTTTTAATTACCTAACTGGTGTGTCTGACTGTAGAGGGGGCAAAAAAAAAAAAAAAAAAAAAAAAAAAAAAGACGGTCCTGATCATCTTCGCCATTAGAGAACTCTCGCCTTTTTTTTTTTTTTTTTTTTTTTTCATTCAGTCCTGTTGAAAAATGTCGTGTAACTACCTCATTTACATTGTTTACTGCTGAACTATTGGTTGTACCTCTTCAATTGCTTTCCTTACTTCTGTAATGCATTTCTTATTTATCAGTACATGTACTTATGTAGTTGTCTCATTTGCAGTTTTATTTATTTATTTATTTATTTATTTATACTTGTCTTCTCGTGCTTCCTGTCTATCTTGAAGACTCAAGTTACTCTTCACTTATTATTTCCTGCACAACTTCTGTTGCATTTTGGCAGTTTGATAAATTATCAATGGTATGGGGGAAACCACGTCAGTCGCCGTTAGGGTCAGAAGAGGTATGAACATTGCTTTTCTAGTATAGTTCTTTGTCAATCATTTAAAAGGAATCCATCGATGATGATTTTGTTTCATTCTATGATGTAAATGGTGCTTGTTGTCCTGTCTTTTCCTGTTGCATTTTGGCAGTTTGATAGATGAATGCCATGCCTCTTAGTCTTGTTATCTTCTATTGTGTTTTCAGTGGGCTACTTTCTTGGATTCTGAAGGACGGGTGATTGATTCAAAAGCACTGAAAAAGAGAATATTTTACGGAGGAGTAGAGCACAGATTGAGGAGAGAGGTGTGTATTTTGTCGGTTTGGATGGATTATTAGTATCCTAGTTGTCCATACGGAGTGCTTTTTGATTTTGTCCTTTCTAGCATTTTTCTTGTTCATGTGTTGATGTTGTTATAGTAACATTGATGTTTACAGGTTTGGGCACTCTTGTTGGGATACCATGCCTTTGATTCGACGTATGCGGAGAGAGAATATCTTAGGTCGACGAAAAAGTCGGAGTATGAAACCATCAAACATCAATGGCAGGTAAGCATCTTCATGCTTTTTGATGCCCTTCACATGAAATGCCTCCTGGTGCTGAATGCTCTTTGGTGCCCACCATGCATGTTTCTGCTTGGCTATGCTTGTGTCTTTGATACCGTGGTAAACTTTTAAAAAGTTCCAATATTTTTTGGGGATTCGTTTGTGTTTTCTTGGAGTGTCATTCTACTGTTACTATTGCTCCGCATCCTACTAATATCATGGCTTTACAATAGGTTTTTATCTGTGGTAATTTCTTTCCAGCAGGAGCTGGTTCTCTTTCGTCACTGCCTTCAGGATATGGGGTGGGGTGACAGAAAAGAGAATAATACAATTAATCTAATGACATTTACTTCAATAATCCCATTTGAAATTACTTAATGGTAAGAACATTTTATGGACAACATTTGACAACAATACACTGTCACCTAGTTCTTTGATAAATTACAGATTCTTCTTTCTTCACAAATGAATAAAAAATGATCTAGGTATAACAAGATGGAAGTTACCAAGAATTGCTAGTTAGGGTTGCCTTCATTTGTTGAACTATTACATAGAGAAGAAAATGAAAGAGAAAGGATAACAAACCTTCGTTTGGGCTCCAAAATTGCTATAAAAACATCCCATGTGTCTAAATGGGTTACTACATCAAACATTAGTTAGCCTTTTTAATGTAGTTGCTCGACCATTTGAATATCCTTATTAATGTAGGAACATATCTATATTTCGGTTAGTCTCTTTAGACAGATTCTATATGAATCATAGAAAGCACATTTGAACATAACCTTATAGTGAATTGCATTGAGTTTAGTGATTTATGATCTAATTGTGAATTAAATCAAATTCATTTAGGGCTTATTTGTTTGCCAATAATGAAAGGCAAAAAGACTTTCTTGCCAATATTTAATGTAGTCTAAATTTCGAAAAGATTATGAAAAAGTTACATGTCAATTTATGCAACATGTATTTAGTATGAAAGTTTTAGATGTTTTGGATGACAAAAAATCAAAATATGTGAGCCACAATATTTTGATTAAGCAAAAATTAAAGAGAAAGGAAAACCAAACACACCCTTCTCATTTTGAGTCACACAGTTCTTGCTCTTCATACCTATTGAGTTGATTCATCTTGTTGGTGAGCTGAACAGAAAATCGTCTAATTTGGACTACACTGGTTTCTGATGTTCTTCTCTTTTAAAGGATTCAGTGAGAAGTAGAAAAAGGGCAGTTATTATACTGTCTTCTTTTAATAATTATATTGCATAATGGCTTAACAAATAACAATGAGCATGTGTGTTAAGAGCTGCTATCAACCAATAAATTTAGGAATTGCAAACCTTTGTTCTAGTTTGTAGGCCAGGGCCAGCATGTCTCGTGTTGTGTAGGGGAATGAGATTAATGCATATATGTTCACTTAGCAAAGAATCAAAGCACTGTTAATTTTATCTTTGATGAGAATCAGGACCACACACTTTCAGTCGTCATCTGTACTTTTTTCAAGAGTAGAGGGTGTATTCACTGAATGAGAATTGCAAATGATGAAACCTTTAAATAGTGTAGTTTAATAATTGGTAGGTAATTGTTCCCTTTGCATGGGCATTATAAAAGGTGCATTTCTCAAGTGTTGCATGCTAAGTAAGATCATGTGAAAGCAAATGCAAAATGATTTCTTTTTTGTTTGACAGAGTATATCTGCAGAACAAGCAAAGAGGTTCACTAAGTTCAGGGAGAGGAAAGGTCTTATTGATAAGGATGTGGTAAGTGAAGTTTGGCGTGATTTTTCCAGTATAGTTGCTGCTTCTTGTGAAATTTGATGTGTTTTTGACTTTTTATCCATCTTCCATATTGAAGGTTAGGACTGATAGGTCACTCTCATTCTACGAAGGAGATGACAACCCAAATGTGAATCTTCTTCGAGATATTTTATTGACCTACTCATTTTACAATTTCGATCTTGGTTATTGTCAGGTAATAGTTCTCACTTACTGCTGGCTGGCGAAACAGCCTGTGCTTGAATGTCTTAATGCTTTATTTGGCAGTTATTTTGTGATGGCAGTCTGTTGTGTGTCCTCGCTCCAGAAGGCTAAAGCCTCTGGTGTTTGAACATTCATTTTGATTGGAACACTTTACTCTTCCACCATCTGGGCTTCAGTCATTTTTCTTTCATGATTGCCAATTGCTCTGCTGAATTTACAGCGGTCATCAAAATGTCCTGTTGTAAGTTTGGGTGCAAAAAGGATGGTCTTTTCGTTCAACCTCCCTTATAATGCTTGCCTGACAAGTGGGGTGCTTTTTTGCGTCATTACCAAAAAAACCCTGTCCTCCAGGGGGTTTTCCTTTACAACCCAAACTTAGAAAGTTTGAAATTTACAAAGAACTTCAATGTCCTTCTAGCCTATTCTAATCGCTTAGTCAGTGACCTTTAACTGTGGCTAACAAGCAGTAGTGGCAATGAGGTGGAGCAGTCTTCTTTGAATAGATGGAAATTAACCATATGATGCATTGAAAACATTTGAATCATAGAGAGGGAGGGAGGGAGGGAGGGGAGGGAGAGGAGTGGTCTCGGATACGGTTACCAATATCCAAAATCTGGCCCAGTCTATTCATAGGAGCTAGATTCAATCAACCCTAATGTTATGTGGTTTTGTACGTGAAGTAACACTTAGAATTGAAACAAAATTTTGCGGGGGTAAGATTAAAATGAAAGTACCTAAAAATCCTGGGTAATATTTTTTTTTTTTGTTTTTTTTTTTTTTGCTAAACGATCCAGGCTAGAGTTGAGATTTAATGAAGCTTTTAAATCCCCAGTTCAGCACATCGATTGTTTATGACATTTGCCTGTTTCAATACAAATTGTTTGTCCTCTGAAAATGCAGGGTATGAGCGATCTTCTTTCTCCCATATTGTACGTTATGGAGGACGAATCGGAATCTTTTTGGTGTTTTGTTGCTCTGATGGAACGACTTGGACCCAATTTTAATCGAGATCAAAATGGCATGCACTCTCAACTTTTTGCATTAAGCAAGGTCTCTCTCTCTCTCTCTCTCTCTCTCTCTCTCTCTCTCTCTGAGAATTAACAGTTATCGACGATGATTTAAGTTTTTATCTGATAATATATACAGAATAGTCGTATTTTTATATGTAAATTAGTTTGGTTCCTGAATTTAACCATAATCTGGGACTGGTGCCCATCAATACATCACTAATCATCTCCCTTTCAAGAAGAAGTCTGATACTGAGCATTGCTTCTTGTAAAATAGGGACTACAACATTGAAATTTTATTCTGCTTGCTGTTTGTATATATCGGTGATGCTTAGTTTTTGTAAAACATAAAGAATGGACAAGTCTGGTGTCTCAAGTATTTCTTTTGTAAATTTTGCTTCTGGATGACATATGTGAAACTTGGAGACTGATAATCATGCTGTAATTATTGCAGCTGGTGGAGTTGTTGGACCTTCCACTGCACAACTATTTTAAGCAAAATGATTGCTTGAATTATTTCTTTTGCTTCCGCTGGCTTCTGATACAGTTCAAGAGGTAAATATGTAAACCAAGAAACTTGTTGATTCTATTGACAGCTTGAGCGTTGGCTAAATTATGATCCTCTCTCTTCATCCTTCAAGCAATGTCTCTGCAAGTGTGCATTTCAGTTTTTTCCCCTTACCTTAGATACTTTCAAATGTCACTGTTTTTCTCTTGACCGATGGTGGTTTGTGTTGTCCCTTTCTTAATCTTTGATCAATGAAGACTGGACTTACAAAATTCTGGGACCTACTTTTTGCTCTCTCTCTCTCTTTTTTTTTTTTTTTTTTTTGGGGGTTGGGGTTGGGGAGGGAGGAAGGAGATTCCAAGATTTTTTATCATCCATTGGTTTTATCAGTGCAGTTCTGTTTCTATATGCTTATCGATAGAATCATTCATGCCAGTTTTATAACTTTTTATTGCTGTTTTGGTAATCATATTGCACAGCTGAAAATGTTTGTTATTACACTAGTTCAGGAACCAAATATGCTGATCTATTTATTTCTTTTGTACCTGCTTTCCTCTCTTTCCTCCTGATTACTTTTTGCACTTTCAGGGAATTCGAGTATGAAAAGGTAATGAGCCTATGGGAGGTTTTTTGGACACACCACCTGTCAGAGCATTTACACTTGTATGTTTGCGTCTCAATCTTGAAGCGGTACCGCAAAAAGATAATGGGCGAGCAGATGGACTTTGATACACTCTTGAAGTTCATCAACGAGTTGAGTGGCCTCATTGATATCAATACAATTCTTAGGGATGCAGAGGCATTGTGCATATGTGCAGGTGAGAACGGTGCTGCTTGCATCCCCCCTGGAACTCCACCTTCGTTGCCTATTGAAAGTAGCTTACTATACCCTCAGCAAGATGACGTCTTGTAGATGCTGTGCTGCCTTTGTGGAATGCCAATTAGATTTGTATTCTCGTATTTTGAAGGGGACATATTTCCTTTAGCTAAGCGATTTAATTGTTGAAGCGTGTACAAAAATAGCAGATTGTATAAAGTGGAACGGCAATTCACTCTTTCAGCTTTCCTTGTCAGTAGCGAGGTAAAAGTGTAAATGCATAATCATCTCTGAGCCTGACTACGAGTTTGAGATGATGCGAGCACGAACTCAACCTGCCTTATCATGAGCAATTCTGTCCGCGCATAATCATCTCAGAGCAGTCCTTGCTCTAGAAGGGACTTGTTTTCAAGTCGGGCCGGAGAACACTTTCTTCCGTGCTGGTAAAACCTTACTTCCCCGTTTGGTGGGAATGTTACTTGATGAAATGTCGACTCAGTGAAGCCTCTCATTTGTTGGGACCTTCAGCCTGCACATTTCGAAGGTTATTAGGGTTTTAGCATATTGTGGTACTTAAAAGCATTTGGACTCCATCGTGGTGAGTGAGAAGTTCTCTGGCTTCTGTCAGACCGATATTTCAAGTGTATGGACCTGCATATGCGTGGCTTGTCATGCAATGATTTTGAAGAGAATCTCCATAGGTGCATGTTCCTAGTTTATATTCACCCGGTAAGGAGATTTGGATCTGGTGGGAGCAAGAACTAGACATATTAAGTGGCGCTAAGACGGTCTTTGTTAAGACGGTCTACAGCCATATCGGTGTACATTTGAGAGTTCTTCACTTCACGATATTAGTAATGAATGGGTGCATCTTATGGTGGCAACGGTCTTCTACCATCAAGGTTGGACCTTCCGGATATCCAGATGAAAGGGTACGCTTGCTGTCGTTTTGTCTCCAAACGGGCTGAAAATGGAGATGTTGCATAGGCTTTGTTCTTCTCGTTTGTGGATAACCAAGTGTGGCTACTGGCTAGTGAAGGCCTAAGTATGACCGCATCCCGCGTTTGTCGGGAATTTCAAATGCATGATAGCCTACGGATCCCATATTTTTCTTTTCTATGACTTTCACGTTCGACAAATCGTTACTAAATTGCCACAACGCATCGTGATGTTCTAAGCTACACTCAGTGTGCCATAAAACTGCCCATGCTTGAATCAAGAGAGTTAAGCTTCCATGACTATGATTTGATCTAAGTCCATATTTTTTCCCTCTTTTGTTAAGTTTATCATTCACATGTACGAGAGAGAGAGAGAGAGAGAGAGAGAGAGAGAGAGAGAGCTTTCTGCAGACAGTGCTGGAATATTGCATATGCAAAAGCTGCATTAATAAGTCTAATCATAACAGAGAAAGAACGTCCTTGCAATAGGGCCTGCGGAAAAAGCGCTGCTCTGCTTGCTAAAATGAAGCTCTCGCTTCAGTCATTGGGGGCCACAGCTCTAATAAGTCTCGTCCAGTGGTTCATGATGCACCGTTGAACAGCAGCACGAGTAGCACATCACGCCTGGAGCCCTTCATATATTTTGCGATCCAAATGCCTTCAGACAAAAACAAAGGAATCCAGCCAGGGCACAAGCAGCTCGTCGTCAAAGACAACCGACGCAGAATAATTGCTGGTGGGCATGGACAGCGGCGATCCCATGTCGCAGCCGTACACAAATCTTTCTCCGTCTTCTAGCCTGTCTTCTTTCCTTCCCATCATCATCGATTCTTTTGCATCGAGGTCATTGCTTCCATTGTGAATTATTGGTGGAGTCGTCATGGACTGTGGAGCTGGTACTTCCGTGGCTGTCTCGGTGGCCAAGGTGGCGCAGATGTTCTCCTCCTTGCGGCGTCCATTTGAGGCAATGCTATTGCTTTTGCGCGACAAATGTCTTTTGTTCAAATAGGTGTTCCAATAGTTCTTCACTTCGTTGTCGGTCCGACCGGGAAGCCGCCCGGCAATTAGTGACCATCTTCATCACAACAGAAGTAGCAACGAACTTCTCAATCTCTAAACAAGTCTAGAAAAAATTCCCTCTTCTTTCCTTTTTCTTTTGGATTCAAGATACAGAGGAAGGTTAAACAAAACAATGGTCATTACTTACCGATTGCCGAGAAGCTTATGCATCCGGATGATGAGATCGTCTTCTTCCGGGGACATTCCGCCTCGTTTGATGTTGGGTCTCAAGTAATTCTTCCATCTCAATCTGCAACTCTTGCCTCCCCTCTTTAAACCTGACTAGAGAGAGATGCAGTGAGTCTCAAGGCCGATTCCCTAAGTCGTCCGAAGTCTAAGTTATATACCAACTTTTCAAGTAATGAGAGCTAACGAATAACTATAATCGGATTATAAAATTACCGGATCTTCGAGAGACGACTGCCCAGTTGCCTTCGCCATGAGTCTCGACGTACTGTTTCAGTATCATATCCTCTTCTGGTTTCCACAAGCCTTTCTTGATCTTTCTTGCCTTCATTCTCTTTCTCTCTCTCTCTCTCTCTCTCTCTCTCTCTCTCTCTCTCTCGCGGGACGAAGTGTGCTGTTAGAAAAGAGGTAAAATGTGTAAGGATTTTATAGAAAGAGAGGGTGTGCGTGCTTTTTTGCGTGCGTGGGTGGGAACTGAAAGGGACACCGAGGAAAAGTGAGAAGAGACACTCGTGCATGCATGGATCACGCCATTTGCCAAAATCTCCAATTTCTTTCTTGAGAATGTGGAAGTGAGAGAGGGACCCACTCCTCTTCTTCTCTCTTTAATCACTCTCGGGTTACTCCTTTTCTTTTCCTTTGTCTCTGTGTGTGAGAGACATTTCCCTTTAAAGGAAAAGCAAAATCCATCCTTCCCCTTCCATTTGATGGAAAGCCTATTCCTTGTGGGAAAAGAGGGAAAAACACAATCGCCTAAATGTAGATTTAAGGCGACGATTAATGTTGCAGACTGTGGCGTGTTTCGCGTTGCAATTATTCAATCTTGCTTTAGAAAAAAACTCTTTTGTTTCAAAAGCTCTAGCTATATCATCAAGTCATATTTGATTAGGAATCATGATTAGGAAACGTTGCTTTTAGGAGAGAATGATCTGCATGACTTCAAGAAATGAATCCTAGTTACTAGTATTACCGAAAAACAAATAAAAAAAAATTATAAAAAAAAAATTAAATATATTACATTTATGTCAGTTCATCCTGAACCTTTTAATTGGATCAATTTATTTCTAAACCTTTTGACAATTTGCTAATTTAGTTATAGACCTTTTACTTGTGCCAATTTAGTCCTAAAACTTTTGATAATTTGCCAATTTAGTCATTCCAATCAATTTTAACTGGAAATTATTGATGTGGCGGTCTAGTTAGTGCTGGCCATCCTTTTGGCCAATTTTGGAAACTGATCAAAAAGACTAAATTAACCAAATAAAAATGTTGAGGACTAAACTGGAACAAATATAATAGATTTAAAAGTTTTTGGGTAATTTTCACGTTGAAGTGCATGACATGAAGATAGTCTATACCTTATAGCATATTCAGTACATTATATTTTCCAAGTTTCAAGTCATCTAGGATGTGTGCATAATATATATACAACACCCGTGTTCAAAGAGTCTTGCTTATGAAGAGTAATTTAACATAATTTGTAATCATCCATTTGGTCTTGGCTTCACTACTAGTTTATAGAAGGTATGGGGCTGTTGTAGGCCTAGCTTTGTTGAAGGAAAATAGTCCTAAATCTATCGCAATTTTTCCAATTCAGTCCTAAACCTTTTTTCTACTCAATTTAGTCCTAAACCTTTTGCAATTGTATTAATTCAATCCATTTGGTCAATTTTGGCTAACTGATGTTGATGCTGACGTGGACGCCGGCTGACGCTAACATGGATATTTTTTTAATAATATTTCAATTTTTCATGAATTTTTTTATTTCTCTTTCTTTATTTTTTTTTTCCTTTTTATTTCCCTCTTTCCTTCTCCTCCTCCTTCCTTCCTTCCTCTGGTTGGCCGGCCAGAGGCAAGCTCTGATGAGGCAAGCCTCGCCAACCAATGTCAAAGTTCTCCCCCGTCGACCGCTAGTGAGGGCGAGCAATGGGGGTAAGCCTCTCCCAATGATAATGAGGCCACCCTTGCCATGGCTGGGCAAGGCCCTGCCTGCCCTAGCCTAGGTGAGCCTCATCGGCCACGGGCATGTCGCGACCTCGCCATGGCTGAGCGAGGCCGATCCTTGCCGGATCTAGCCAATCGGGCATCGCCATGGGCGCATGTAGTTGCAACCTTGCCAAATTTGGTGAGGGCTTCTAGTGGCTGAATGAGGCTCACCTTAGCCGGATCGTCGCGACCTGCCACTGGCAGCCCTCGCTAGATCGTTGCAACAAGCCATGGCTAGTGAGGGTGAGCCTCGCCTAGCCACTAGTAGCCCTCACCCAATTTGGCAAGGTCGCCACCTCACATGGCCATGGCAATGCCCGACTCGCCAAATCCAGTGAGGCTGCAACCTAACCATGGTCGACGAGGCTCGCCCAAGCCAGAGGTAAGTAGGGCCTTGCCTAGCCATGGTGAGGGTGGCCTCATCGCCGTTGGGTGAGGCTGACCTCACTAGCGCTCGCCTCTAGTCGGCCATCTAGGGTGAGGAGGGAGGAGGAAGAAGAAGAAAAAAAAATAAAAAATTCGAATAATATAAAATATTATTAAAAAATTGTTCACATTAGCATTGGACAATCAAAAATGGCCGGATAGATTGAATTGATACACTTGTAAAAGGTTTATGACTAAATTGGTCAAAAACAAAGGTTTAGGACTAAATTTGAAAAGTTACAATATGTTTAGGACTGATTTGGTAATTTTGCCACTTTGCTGATGATAGCAGAGCCAACATACTTTATTGTCATGGACAATAATACATGCACACAAGCATGGAGGTTGGACAAACTTGGCTGGAGACTTGCAAACAATGACACTGATGGTGATAGCTCAAATTTGGAGGTACGACGGTGGTTTGGTGGTAGCGACATTCAAGGAGGATGCAACGGCAGCTGTGGTGATGGGGCTCGATAGTTAAGGAAGTAGAGAGAGAGAAGTGAAATGTTAAGATTCGCTTTCTAAAGATGTTTTTGTGTTGCTCGTAGGGTTTTCTTATGTAATATGAAGTTGTAGGTGCGGAAATTAGGGAAATACCGATGACAACCATGTGTCTAGGAAGAACTGTTGAAGTTGCTTTTCGACGATTGTAAAATCTTGAGAGAATTACCCGATGAGTCTTGAATTTATTGTGCGAATGTCATTTCAAGTATAAAATTTTTAATTTTACCAATTTAATCCTAGAACTTTGCTCGAAATTCTAACGTAGTCATTCCAACTAGTTTTCTCCAAAAATTGCTAATGTGGCGATCCAATCATTATTAACTATTTTATGCGACACACTGCTACTTCAACGATTTATGACTAAATATGTATTCGTGCAATAGGTTTGAATTCCAAAATTGCCAATATCAATTGAGGCTAGGGGTAAGCAAAAGGAACCACCCAAACCTGACAGTTCTAGGTTCAATCTGGGTCTTAGCTTTTTAAAATCAAAACTAGTGAATTTCAATCAGATGGAACCACCCATCCAAATCAAACCAATAATTATTTCTATTTTTTTATTTGTTAATTTCTTAATGAATGTGGTGATAAGGATGGAAGGAGTGATCATCATGTTACTCATAGAAGACATCGTTATCATATTGACCTTCCTCTCATGGAAAGTTTGAACCCCTAAAGTCTCCTTTGATTACAAGGATTTTTATTTTTTTAATTGTGCAAAATCTCCCTTTGTGCACTCAGATTCCAGAATTTTATCTCCCTCATTTCTGGTGTGATTTGCATTCACTAAGAACCTTTTTGGTAAACTTCTGACATCAACTAATTCTATTCTTTTATTCCTCGAAATAAAAAAAGAGTAGAAATCCGTTTGGTAAAATTTTTTTCCAAGAACAAAAATCAATTTTTTTTTTTATTTCTGAGAAAAGATTTGAAACAGAATCAAGAAGCAAAAAAAGTTGTTTTTTGTTCTTAAGAACAATTCTTAGAATCAAGTCTAATTTTTTTCTTTTCTCTTCTCTTCTATTGTCTTTTCTCTTTTTCTCTTTCCTTTTCTTCTTCTTGCTTTCAACCTGCTGCTAGCCAGATGAGGGCCAACGACTTGGAGCATCACTAGCCCTTGGCGAGGTTGGCTAGGCGAGTTCGACCTCGCCCAAATCTAGCAAGGCCGAGCTCACTCAACCACTGGCAAGGCTCAACCTTACCAAGCCACCTCTAGGTCGGTGTTCCCTAGCAATGGCTCGGCGAGGCCGAGCCTCGTTGATGCTTGGGCAAGTTTGGCCTCATCAGATCTAGGCAAAGTCGACCTCACCTAGCCAAGGCGAGACCGACCTCATACCGCCTAACCTTGCTTGGCCATCGGCGAGGCTCAACCTTGCCCAAATCTACAAGACTGAGGCTCATGGTGGCCAGGCGAGCCACTAACAAGCTTGTCAAACTTCGCCCTAGTGTGGTGAGGCTTAGGCAAGCTCATCGACCTTGCCAAGCTAATTGCCGACCATCGCTATGGGTGGCAATTGACCACAAAGGAGGAGGAAAGAAGAGAAAAGGAAAAAGTAAGAGAGAGAGAGAGAGAGAGAGAGAGAGAGAGAGAGAGAGAGAGAGAGAGAGAGAGAGAGAGAGCTAAGAAAAATATAATAAAAGTATTAAAAAAATTTAAAAAAAAAAAAATTAAGAGTCCTATCAAACGCATTTCTATTATGGGAATAAAAAGTTGGAGTAATTATTAAGCGCCTTTAAAAACTCAGAAACTGTTATTGGGAACAAAATAAAAATAATTTATTTCTAAGCAAAAACTATTTTTGAAAACATAATGACTATCAAACGATACTAAATCTCCCTTTTCTATACTCTCGGCTGCACCTTCCTCTCGGACTAGCCAAACTCGGTTGACTGAGTGCTAATTGCGCCTATGGAAATGCCGCTTTCCCTCATTTTAGTCATTTTCGCTTCTTTCCATTCCTACCAAATATTTGGCCTCCTACCAAACATTTGGCCTTCATCCACTCAATCTTTGACGTGTATGTTATTCTCTTTCCAAATTTTGCGAAATCCAATCGCCATTCATCAGCCAAATTATCATTTGACCAAGCTCCCGAGGTGGAGGGCGGCTGTCTTGGCGAGCTCCCAAGCTCTCGGGGCGGAGGAGGTGGCCGAGCGGGAGCGGGGTAAGGCGTGCCGTCAGAAACCCTTATCGTGACACCCTCCACTTCGTCGCCATGGGGTGATCGTGATCAATGTGAATATGAGTATTGAAAATGTCTTGAATGGGGTAAAAAAGAAATGTGTGAGGGAAACCACTACTTCTATTTACCGGTCCAGTTCTAGCACAGGATGTTCCGGTTCCCAGTTCTGAAAAATGGGGATTCAGTCTAACTAATCCAACTCTCGCTTCCTGGATGAGAATCGAATTGCTCAGGAGCCGGTCATCCTTAATTGAGGTAAGCCAAAAAGGTAATTGGGATTGCGCATGATAAATTAATTGATAAATTCGAGTTGAGCTTCCTATTTGCTAAAAGAAACAAACTCACCTCTTTCTACAGAACTTGCAAAGTGACTTCCAATCAAGCGTAGTACGTTGATGCCCTTCAACTTTGGCAGGATTCAAATGCATTATTCTCCTGTCCTCCCGTTGCTTTATCAGTCATTATCACCTTGTAAAGTCACCCAATACTTCATGTCTCCCGGTACTTTTAATGTATAAATTTTAGATGAATGGGATAACAAGATGACAAAGTGTTCCCTGAGGATCGACTACAATCCATCCTTACTTTTTTTTCAACTGTGCTCTTGAATATGCAAGGTGGGTTCCCTTTCTTTTATGCCATGACCAAAGCTGCGATATTTTCTTGGGTTACCTCCCCATAGCATCTGCTGGATTTTCTTTTTCTTTACAGATGGCAAAAGTTGGTGTTCTCTCTATCGAGAAATTCTCAGGTGATGTCAGACCACGATTTCATCGGCTATCTAAGTAAATCACCGAGCGTCTGGTGTTATGGATTTTTTTCTTGTAAAATAATAACATAGCTGAGAGTGACAATTGATTTAAATGGATAAAAAATGCTGTACTTTTGGAGGAGCACCTGCAACCTCTCCTCTGCTCGACATATATGCACACCCTCGAGATGGAAGTATACTTGGTAGGCATGCATAAGTATAATCACTTGCCCCAATCCATCAAATCTTTTTGCCTATTTGTCGCATATTAGATGACAACAATTGCACATAATCTAACAAACTAGAAAACCTAATGATTTATGCATATTAAAAGTAAATTTCATCGATGATCACTAAACTTCATGTTTTTTATAATCATATCACTGAACTTTGATTTAAACCACTCGATATGCTAGATTATGATTTCCTCATAAGTGATGCACTTTGATCATAATATGACCGTCAAAGAAATTCTAACATGGCAGCCACATGTCATTGACGTAGATGCAAGCTATGCGCCCTTAAAGCTGACGTAACATCCACTTGGTTAACTTGTCCACGCCAATTTGAAAAGTTACTCAAATTTCAAACAAAGTGCATCAATTGAAAAAATTTCTATATAAACGATGGTAATTCAGTGCCTACCCAGGAAATGAAAGGTCTGACTGGCTGGTTGAAATCGTTGTCAATAAAAAATACCTCGTTCTTTTGTTCCTCAAATGGGTGTCCAACGGTGGCAAACTACGGTAGATACCAGAGTGTAAAATAACATGCCCTGTTCCTCATGGAATCACGAGTACACAGGCACAAACAGAAGTTGCTAACTGGAGCCTTTGTTGAAACTGATGTTACTGATTTCTGCAACGGTAAAGCAAAGATAGTGAAATGGCCATGTTCCCACTGGGCACACCTCTCGAAGTTCCTGTGCTTTACTCCATTTATCGTATGCTACACAGCACCCTTTTAAGCTGGCAATGTAGGAGCTTTCAGATTGCGATTCCCCCTTCACTTTTTCAATTATTTCCACAATGATTTCCCATACCATTCGCACAAAATCACATGAATATTCGCTCTCATAAAAAGGTGAAAGCAACATCTTGTCTCTTAAAACAGGGAAATTCTCTCGTGGGATGCCTGATCCCTACCTTGGACACATGACATATAGCAGCCACAATGCATTATCTTTTCTCATATAAGACATATCAAGATCGGCTAGAACTAGAGCGGCGTTATGGATGCATTTATTGCCATGCCGAAAGTGAAGAACAAATGCTTTAAAAAATGTGTGAATGAGTCACCCTACATTCGTTCACGTACTTTTTAAAACCCTTGACTATAGTTCATCCTTCAAATTGTGTTGTACCTAACAATCTAATAAGATTGCTAAACTTTCATAAATAGACTTATCAAGTAGACGCAATGTCCAATGCGAAGATAAATTTAGAAATAATTTCTAAATTAACCGGTCCATATATACTAACAAAATACAGGAAAAAAATGCCTTAACAAGACGTGAAGAGTTGATGCTGTAATGAAGCTACGGAAATATACATATAGATTGAAATTCTTGAGTAGAATCAGTTTTTTGTACATAGTTTAATACTTTTAGGAGGAACCTATCGAAATGTCTAAATATTGAATTACTTCTCATCTAACAACTTAAGCCTTTATAACAGTTGAAGTTCAAATTTTTCTAGGCCCATTTTTGCCTCATTAATTATATATTTCAATGGTTAGTCTTATGCCAAATTTCTAGCTTTTAGAGCAATTGTTAGTATTTCCACAAAATTTTACATGAATCTATTGATTCCCTCTCAATTTTTTTTGGGGTTTCTAGCCCAGAACAATGTAAAAATATCCCCATCAACCTACCATCCCACAATTTAACTGACCTAATTCCCCTAAAAAAAAAAAAAATTATCAACTTTGCGTGAAATCCCAATTTTGCTTCAAATTTTTTTTTATCCTTAAAAAAAAACTTAACTTTCACTCTAGTGACACGGAACACGGACAAAGCATGATCCAAGACCATCCGTGATGTGGCCGTGTCACGCACAAGTAGGGGTGTGCATGATCCGGGCGAGCGGTTCCCGACCTAGAACCGGGAACCGCCCGCTAAGGAGCGGTTCCGAAAAATTGGAACTAGTCTCATAGTAATAATTAGCCTCATAAGTCATACGCCAGCGATATGCAGCCATATAACTACAAAATATCATGCCAAAAATAGAAAGAAGCGAACATAACTTTAGATCTACAAACTAAAATGATTTCTTTTCCTCAACTACTACAACTCGTGACTAAGCAACACCATTCTCCTGGCGAATAAACTGATTAAAGGAGCGAAAACTCTTGGACGGCAAAATCGGAAAAATTATCACGCACGCAAAACCAAATTCATTCCCCCACCTAGCTTCCTATTCTTCCACCAATGAAAATTAGGAGAATGGCCGCTCACGAAAAGGAAATTCAGACATCAGAAGGCTCATTTCAGTAGAGCTCTTCAATTAAGAAGACAAAAAAAGAGAGGCGCTTTGAGCTCAATCAATCCTTGGGACTGTTTGACTCACTTTTGTCTGTTCGACTTAATGAGAACGGAGCTCGTGCGCTCTTCTTCAGGCCATCGCGATCGAGCTAGGGTTTCACATGAGATATTTGGGGGTGGAAAAAGGAGTACCTTAGAGTATTTGGCGTTGAAGATGATGATGGAGGAGAAGAAGAAGGAGAACCATCAAGGCCTTTTGATGCTGGGTTTGTTAATTAGTAATTTCAATTTTTTTTAATATTAAAAATTAATCGGTCCGGTCCCGTGGGCGGGTGGACGGATCCGCCCATGGAACCGGGAACCGGACCGGTACCCACCGGTTCCCATAAATTGGGCAACCGGAACCCGATCGTTTCCCTCTAAACCACCGGTTCCGGCGATCCCGGCGGGATCCCGGTTCTTTTGCACACACCTACACACAAGGGCTTGTCCACGAGCAGCCCACGACCGACCCATAAATGATCCATGATCCTCGCACAATCAATTCATGCGCAATACGAACAAAGGCCCATGATCGACCCGTGAGCAATGTTCGGCCAGCCCATGTGCAACCTGCAACCGTTCACCTACTCCATGTCAGGCGGCCCTACTAACCATGATCTTGCTTTTGACACACGTCCATCGGCTTTCCCAAGGTCTAGAGCCATTGAGTGGCCTAATATGTAGACTTGTAATGATGCTATGCATTCAAATACCACCGTTGGGTCAGAGGGAAGATCAACGGTCGAGATAAGACTCGAACTTCTATAAATAGGGGTCCATCCCCCGCATTGTGTTTAGCTCTTTCACAAGAGAATACACTCACTCCTTGCTCATACGATCCTTGTGTTCGTGTGTGTGTGTGTGTGTGTGAGGTTGACTTGGGATCGAAAATCCTAAGGCCGCATAGGTGATTAATCGATCGGAAACAACCGACCCGTGACACGAGTCTCAAATTTGCCAATGCGTCCAAAAATAACCACTAGTTTCTTCAAAGTTATCAGTATCAAAGCTAGTCATAGGTTCATTATTAGTAAATGCATCTTCATCAACACCCACACCTTCATTAGAATCACAGCAGCCTCCCAATGTTAATGATCTTGGAGAAAGTAGTGGTGATGTTTAATGTGTGGGCATTTTTGAGATTAGAGTGAAAGTCTGGGATTTTTTTAGACACAAAAAGGTTCGGGCCATAAATTGGGATTGGATCTAAAGTTGGAGGTGCTTTGGGAAATTAGCCCCAATTTAATCCAAAACTATCATGCATCAATAATATCGTGTGGACAATAAAAGTATTCAGAAGCTTGGGCTGTGATTATTGGGCTTGGCAGTTGGAGGGCCACAAATTCATTTTCCAAACAAAACAGCCCAAGGCCCATCTTAAAAACATCCCCATTAATATGTTGTTGAGATGATTTTTAGAGCATCTTCTCTTCTAATTAAAACTTGTCGTACATTTTAAATTAAAGTTATCTACTTGATAAGTTTTCTTTATTTAAAATAGGTTTAACTCTTGGTTTCTTTAATAGTTTTGAATTCATACCAAAGTATAACTCTCTCTTGCAAATACTTTCTGCACTGGCTTTGATCTTAACTCTCTTTTTGAACATTTGCAAGCCGGTTTGTCTAGTAGACCTGATCACGGACTTGATACTCACGAACTTCCCCAGCCGAATGGGCCAATTTGCACCGTCTTGGAAAATGACATTTAGTAACGAATCTAGTTCAAGCGGGCCTGGACATCAAATTGAGGCTAGGCAACAAGTTGGGCCCACTTAGCCGCCTAATGATCAAAGGAAAAGTCAACAGGCATCATGAAATGATGATTAACGTGGCATTCTAACGCGAACTTCATGGCATTTCACCTGAAATAGAGGGATGTGAATGAAACATACTGTAAATGTCATTCGATTACTTGTTCAGTGGATCGAGATATGGGGGGGAGGGGGACTCATTTGGGTCGGGATTCATGAATCGGACGCGATCTCATCTGTTAGCCATATGTGGGTACTCATGTCAGAACAATGCAGATTTCACAAGATTAACGGTCGTAATGAACTCGATCCCCACCTCCAAATCACTTATTTTTCGAGAACTATGACGTGATGGCGAAACCAGCTGCACTGACACTTAGTAAATACTCCCAAAAACCATCGAGCCCAATGTCAAGAGGTGCCACCCAAATCCCACCAGCTAGACCCACGTGTGCAGGTCGTAGATTTCCATCGCGAGCGAGAGAGCGACACCCAAAAGACATCGAGAGAATGAGAGAGACAGAGTGTGGGCATTGTCCCCAATCCCCAAGTTGCATGTCTTCAAGGGCAACTTCGAGGAGACCCCCAAGAGCCCGACAGAGACACTGCCCAGACATCGCAGCTGCAACCCCCCCACAGCAGGTTTTCCTTCAATTATGCAGCTGTAAATCAGTGAAAAAAGAGGAAGGATGTAATTTCAAATAATTCATCTTTTGAGAATGTTGAGGAATTGAATGATAGATGGCTAGCTGCTTTCGAGGGGGAAGGGATGGGGAAGAGATCCGGATTCGATGCTATGTGAAAAGCACCTAGGTCTGCGCGTGCATACATTTTTAGGGGAAATAGGGTACCTAGGTAGCGAAATTTTCACTTGAATGTAAAAGTACAAAGATGCATAGACTCTACTGTCAATATTGAGTTGTTTTAAAAATAGCGATTACGCTTGACACCAAATAAAGAAAATGCACTGAAAATTGTAAATATTACTGGTTCTATTGCTTAATAAGCACTCCGACAATCCTCAATAGAACATATTTCTTTTATATATATATATATATATATATATATATATATATATTATTAACTGGACATAAATTTAGCGGTTAACTGAGTAGCGAAGCATTTGGTTTGGACAGGTCACAAATCATATACGAACTTTAATCATAGCATCCTTTGCTCGGAGTAATCTTCAGAGCCATGTTTATGATCTTACGTGCGAAGCCTCACTCGAAATGGATATTGAGCTTTTCGGGCACGTCCACGGAGATTGGTCCGGTTGAGTTTTGTTTCCTCCTCATATTTAGACAGGACCGCCTAGACAAGCGTTGAGATCAGCATCTCTCTCTCTCTCTCTCTCTCCAAATTTCGGTTGTCCAAGACGAGAAACCCTAACTTGAGGGGGACCTCAAAGTGAGAGACAATGCTGTCTCGATTTTCAACCAGCCAAAATTCACCAAGACAAAGCCCCCTCCTCCCCTCCCTAGGATTCAGCGTCACGCTTTGAGAATAGCCCCAACCAAACACCCCCACTGAATCTCACTCACCACGTGAGTGGTTGAGCTTCTCTCAATAGAAGACTTTTCCAAGTTCACCATTTTCTGAGCTATCTACATTCCTATGTACTCTCTCGTTCATACTCATCAAAGCCCCAACCAATCTGTGGCTCCTATGCAGCACACAGGGTGTTAAACATATCGCCAAACCCATTGACTATGTAGCACTAAAGTTAGGCCTACTCCAATTTAATTCTCACGGTCCCCGTGGTCCTGAAGCCTGGCCCCCGTGCATGCATGCGCTTCCACCCTAGCAAGCCGCTGAAATGGGCTAGGATTGGGACTTATCGGGTTGGCATTATAAGGCTTGTTCAGATATCGACGGCAACCCCGGGTGGCTCATGCGTGATCGCTGGTCCATACTCCTCGTGGGCTTGTTGAGTACCACCACTATTTCATTGTCGAGTCGAGATTCTCTCCACTTGAACGGTGAAACTGACTACGCACAAACATCGTCTTCCAAATGATAACAACTCATCTCTCGAAAAGAATCTAATGGTTGAATTTCCTTATTTCCAGCAATTTCATTGAATTGTTATCTTCTAGATTTGTGATTCTCATGTACAATGTATATTGATGAGGCCGTGTTTAGCTTAGCTGGAGTGACTAGCAATGTTTTCTCTCTGAGCCTCACTAATGTTAGCTGTCATTCAATGTATGTGAGCCAGGAAATTAAATAGATGAGAGAGCCTGCAGCTTTTTTGTTGTTTTATTCTATCAACAATGGATGAAAACATGAGCAAAACAAGGGACACAACTCGGGAGAATGAACCCTCCATTTGATTCTTTCTTTTGCTGCATTGGCAATTTCGAAGGTTGTGGGCAGTAATATTCGTTGTCGGTCGAAGTGTCCAAATTTTTCTCCTCCTCCTCCTAACTGAAGTGGGACAGCTCTTTATTGTTCCTCCAGATTCTGTCTGCTCAATTTAAAAAATAAGAAATTACTAATGTTGTTTTCTTGAGTTTTCGTTCTACGTAGACTCCACGTAGGATAGAAACAAATAAAACAATATTTTTCTTTTTGTCCTTGGCTTAAAATAGTATCGAATTTTGAAACTCTCAAGTATCCTTTGTTTTTTAATAGGATAACCCACCAAATAATTATCCAGTCATATGTTCCGTCCTCCTAGTCTTAACGACAACATGGCATCTAGGAATTAAAGAACTTATGCTTTGTCCATGGGGAATTTTGTCAACAAATATTTTTTCCAGATACTTATTTGCATATTGTGTAAAGAAGATTCTAATTTTAAAAATATCTACACTTTATTGTTAAAATAGTTAATGCATTAACAACCTTATTAATTTTCTGGTCATTCATTTAATGAGTGTGCTTAAGGCACCCGTTAATTTATTTATATAATATGTATATTTCCTTGCGAGGTGATTATTCACTAATCATTTCGAGCTTAGTATTCCCCGTGGAAGGGTTAAACTACGTCATAATTTAATGCTAATTGCTAATGACACCTTCTAGAACAAAGAGAAAGAAGCCCTCTCCTTTTTAATAATCTTTTGCCATAAGTGGGATGCACCCACCTTAATACTAGGTGGGACTATAAGAAACAGATTAATTTAATAAGAGGAAAAGAGAGGAAAAGAGGAAAGAGACTAGAGAAGACTGTGCATCCAAATGGGAAGTATCGTTTCACTTTAGACATATGTAGTTTACTTTTGGGACAACAAATTGAAAGAACGAACGTGCCTTGTACACAAGAACGAATGTCGTGGATTTGCATTGGAGAGATGGTCCATTTTAGACGTTGGCTTGTAGCTTTTGTGGTTTTTATCTCTCGAAGTGGGACGAAGATTTTGATTCTTGCGTCGTCTGTCGAAAAGGAGGAGTGACTTATGGTAAGCCACTTGACTTTAGGGCCATTCCCGTAGTCGAGAAAATGAAAGGAAAATGACTCTTGAGCTTCTTTTGTCAAACGAGAGGGGAAAACCCATTAAGTGAAGGCACCCAACATACACGCATATGAAATGAAGAAGAACGTACATGAAAATTTACGCAATGGAAAATGAAGAATTGAAATTTAGGACGTTCTTTTTTTTTTTTTTTTTTGGGAAATTTTGCGATATAAAGAAAATACTTTTTGGGAATTTATTTCCAGGAATTTTCTCCATTTTAGGTTAGAGTATTCATTTTCCAAACTTTAAGCACGCCTATTTTCTTTAACTATAAATAGTTTTCAGTGAGCTGATCATTTTCAACAAAACCAAATATGTGAAAGTCCACAAAACTAATTCACAAAAGAGTCATTCACTTAAACACACCCATCCTTGAATTCCATACTATTTCGGGGAAAAAAAAAAGAATTTAACTCAAAAAAGAAAAGCTATTAAGTGGCAAAGGGCTTATATTTTTTTTTTTTTAAAGAAAAACCGTCAATAAGCAATTTAAGATAACTTTGACAATTGTCGAACGAATTAGAAATCACACATAAATTTCACACGATATGATAAAATATGCTTACATGAAAGAGAAAGAACAACACCGACAAAGCTTTCGAGAGATCTCGATTGCAAAAGAGGTAAACCAAAATGGTTTACCTTTTGACGGACATTTATTCTACGCTAATGTCCCCTTAATTTCTCTTATTTTAGTGTGCTGAATTGAATCGAGCAGCTGAGGCGGATTCGAATCCGCGTCCTATCTCCCTATATTCACAAACGAGTCATCATCAGCTGCAACGAATGCGGCCGGCAAAGCATCGCTCGAAATCGCCCCGAACCGAAGTCCGAACGTCTTCGGAAGCATCCTCAAGACGTCATCCCCCCTCGCCGCGCTCGACACAGGGAAGGGAAAGCGAGCAAGAATCAATCCCTGGCTTGTGAACGGAATCTGAGCCGAAATGCGTACTAAATTGTCCGAGACATGGGTTTCATGAGTTACACATAGAGAGAGAAAGTAGAGAGAGAGAGAGAGAGGAAGTGGGTCGGCCAAAAGTGGGGCAGGGAAACGGACATATCGGCCCTCGTTTCAACACCCTGTCGGGCAACCCGTCCAAACCGGGCTCTATTCTCAAATTTCCTGTCTCTTCCCTTCGCTACCAAACACTGGCTTGACTCACTTATCTTCCTTTCCCCCCCTCTCTCTTTTTTTTCCTCTCTATATAAACGCCAAACACGCCAACCACATCCTGCCCAAAAACAGGAACGATCCCCCCGAGAAACAGAGAGAAAGGCTCAGCACCGTTTCGTCTCACAAGACGCCCAGAGAGATCTGCTTATTTTATTTGGAGTTCCTTTCGTTGGGTTGTTGTTGTTGTGGTGGTTGCTGCTGGATGGTCTTATGGAGCTCCAGCTGGGTCTCGCCCTCCCCTGCAGCGACGGCTACGTGCGAGCGCAGCAGCAGCAGCAGCAGCAGCGTCGGCGTCACGGGCTCGACTTGGACCTCAACGTGAACGGGTTCGGTGGCGGTCACGGCCAGGGCTGCGACGAGGACATGGTGGAGGCCGTGGGATCGAACCGGTTCGACCCCGGGCCGAGCCTCGAGTCGGGCTGCTACTACGACAGGAGCGAGGAGGAGTGCGGGTACGAGTACGAGGAGCAAGGGAATTGCGAGAGGAGCGTGCCCCGGACGCTCCCGCTCCTGTTCGGGGGGGCACAAGACGACGAGGTCGAAGGAGACGACGACGGCGAGGGCCATCACCGCTTTTCCGGCAATAAGTACGTTCTCTCTCTATCACTCTTTTGTTCTAAAAGCAAGTGAAGATTGAAGAGTGCAAATTGATGCTGATAAACGGGAGGCGGTTGATGTTTGCAGGGAGTCCACGTACTTGAAGGTGACAATGGAAGGCGTAGGGATCGGGAGGAAGATCGATCTCAGCCTCCATCGCTCCTCCACTCCCTCATGCACACCCTCGTCAACATGTTCGGCTTGTGTAAGCTCGCGACTCAGCATACCATTTCATCATTCCCTTCTGCAAACATTTCCGTTTCTCTCCACGAGTTTGACCTAAAAAATTCGATGAAAAAATTCTCAATTTTGCTGGTGCTCTCGTGGAACAGGCTACGAAGAATCCGAAAACCTGAAGCTCGCTTACCAGGACCGGGACGGAGATTGGGTGCTGGCCGAAAACGTGACCTGGAGGTGCGTCCTGTCTCGTGTTACCTTGCACTTAGTAATTACATAACTATGAATACTAGACCTGATCACCGACCCGACGACTCATCCGCTCCCCTAGTCTCCGACCCGCAAACGACGGGTTCGGGAAATTTGAAAAATGGGCTCGGCTTGAACGACAAGCTCGGCTCGACGTTGGGGTCTAGCTCTTCCTTTTGATCAGATCTAGTCTCCTGTATGCCCGAGCGGCTAATTCAACGTTCCGACCAAAATCTAGGTGACGGTCTCTTCGGCGCATGTAAAGGCGACCGACCTAACAAATTAGGGAAAACTCATCAAGATGCCCATGTAGAGAAGCAATCTCTCTACACAGTTTGGCGCAAGCTGACCAAAAGCATTTCACTTTTTTTTTTTGTGGGCTTCTAGCATCTGCTAGGCCCCGATTCAACTGTCGGGGCCACAAAGTCCACATTTAATTTGACCACATTAAAGGTGGATATAACAGCCAATTGGGAAATTCCGTAGAATCCTAAGTTAAAGAAGCCTCCTGTGTACATGGCCCACGAAGAAAGAGCGGGTAACGAAATTGATGTAGTGAACTAGATTCACATCATCATCATTATCGAACCTGCTAAAAAAAGCACCACGGTCTTCGAACTTGGACCCACGTTGTTTGGGCACTGATCAGTATCGGAATCGGAAGCTAATGCACGATTTGGGCAGACTTCTCACGATGAATGTACTGATTTGGGGATGCTTTCCTTCATGATTTTGCAGGTCTTTCGTGCGGTCTGCACAGCGATTGAAACTGCAGAGGATGAGCGGTTGACGAAGATTGTAGCGGTTGGAAGAGGAGCAAAGTTTTGAAACGTGTATAGTTTGTCCATGAGAGAGGAGAGAGCTTGTTGAGCCTGTATAAATACAGATCTTGTCGTGTTCTTGCCTCAAATTAGATGCAAAAAAAAAAGATTATATTAGAATTTCGCGATGGTCAAATTGCACAGCCTTTACCTAGAATTTCGATGCGACAGAGTCCCCATTAATCATATTTATTAGCAAAGGACGATCGGAGATGTAGTACACGTATAAGAGACTAGTCGGTTTGGGAGAAAAGCAAAGATGGCGGTCTTGAGGGATCCGTTAGTATGAGGAAGGTTTACCAACCCCTAAACACCCTTTGTGTTCCTTATTTTTCAATTAAATCTTTGAATGCAACTATCGAACTAATTTTGTAAATTCTCCAATACAATATTTGTTTTTTTCCAAAATGTAATAAGATGAAAAAGTTAGCTTCTTTTACGCTTGACGTTACTCTGCGTGTCATATGTAATACTTATTCCATAATATGCATGACGACATGGCAAATATGCATCAGTCAAAGGTTTTACGGGTATGCATGAGTAGCCAACCATGTGCCGTGATATCCGATAACGCTCGAATCTAATTTTGAAAATGATGCTATCGTGTTATTATCTGGTCTATTCCAATTGAGTATTTCATCCTTTTAGCCATATAATAACTTTAGGTTTTTGAAAGACATTAGGTCTGCAACGATCAATTCCCTCGGTATAAGGACCTAGGAGTTGGCTTAGATGCGAGATTTTTCTAATATAGATATTGAAATAGGCTATAAACGGACCTGAAAAATAGACAGATTTTGTAGATTATGCTTAACAGAAGAACAATTATATAAATATATATATTTTTCTTTTTTAAAATTTACTAGAGCAGAATAGCAGCCTATTTATTAAAGAAAGCTATGTTTTTAGATCGGCAGAGTAAAAGCCTATATTTTTTATGATCTCTAATTCTATCTGAAAGGAGGATTTTGAATACAAACTTAGCCTCCGTGCCTCCTCGTTCACACTAGTGCAACCTTGAAAACTCCAAGACAACCTAAAGAAATTATCCACGAGCTAGTATGTGCGGAAATGTTTTCTCACATTACTTGACAACAGGTCCAATGTGTCCTTCATCTTAATGAAATCTCTCTCCACCTAATAGCTTAAGCTTCGGGTTGAATTTTTTCACATGAGATTAGAATCAGTACTATGCTTTCGCATAAATATGTCCCGGCATCTAATTTTTTCTGTGTGATGGTTAACTGTTCATGGACTATTTGTACCTACTGTTTGTATTAAATGAGAGAGATTAGTTTAATTGCGACTATTTGTACCCAACCCTTTGTATTAAATGAGAGAGATTAGCATAATCGTGATGGTTAACTGTTCATGGACTATACCTACCGTTTGATCAAATGAGAGAGATTAGCTTAATTTGGAAGAAAAGGGAGAATTACCAAAAAAGTCCTAAACCTATTGAAATTGTAACAATTCAGTCCTAAACTTTTTTTTCTTTTGCCAATTTAGTCCTAAACCTTTTACAATTGTACCAATTCAGTCCATCCGGCCAAAATTGGCCAGTCGGTGCTGACGTGGACGTCATCCGGCGACAATGGGGCCGGCGAACGCCGATGTGGCAACTTTTAATAATTTTTAATTTTTTTTCGAATTTTTAATTTTTTTTGAATTTTTTTTTTTTTTCTTTTTTTCATCTTCTCCTTCCTCCGGCCGGACGCCGGTGCCAACCAAAGGCGAGGGCTGGCAAGGCTGCCCTCGTCGGCCACTAGCAAGGCTCGTCCCCGCCCACCACTAGCGAAGGCGAGCCTCGCCCGGCGACGGCGAGGCCGCCGTCTCCAACCTCTCGCGAGACAAAACCCATGTCGACTCCCTCCGCTCGCCTCCGCCGACATGCACGATGACGATCTACAGCTCCCCGTGGTCCTTCCTCGCGGGAAGCCCCAGCAAGTCGCGGCCCTTCCTCATCGCCGCCTCCTCCTCCCCAACCTCTCGCCTTTGCCACCGTCGCCAACTCCCACTACTCGGTCCCGTCGCCGTTCATGCCGCTCTTCCTCAACCCCTTCCTCCACTCTAGCTTCCCCAACCGGTTCCTCTCCTTGCTCTCGAAATGGATGATTGTGATGCCCCCGCGGAGCCCACTCTTCTTATCCCTGCCATCGTGGAAGCTCTCACAGTCCGCCACGCCGCTCCACCTCCAGGGCAGCGGCGACACCGTCCTGTGGCGGGTCGAGGCCTTGAATTTGAGGCTCGATTTGCTCCGGCGACGGTGGGGTGAGGAGCCTCGCTAGATCTAGCGACGGCGGCATCGCCGTCACGGGCGAGGCTTGCCTTTGCCATTGGCCGGCAAGGGCGAGCTTTGCCAGCCCTTGGCGCTAGCCAGCCAGAAGAAGGAGAAGATGGAAAAAAAAAAATAAAAAATATATATATTAGAAAATTGGAAAAAATAAAATAAAATAAAAATATATTAAAAATTGCCACATCAGCGTTTGCCGGCCAGCTGTCCCCGGCCAGTGTCCACGTCAAAGCCAACCGGCCAATTTTGGCCGGATGGACTGATTTGGCACAATTATAAAAGGTTCATGACTAAATTGACCCAAAAAAAAAAGTTTATGACTGAATTGACACAATTGCAATAGGTTTAGGAATTTTTTGGTAATTCTCCCAATACAAATTATGTTGATAAACACACCTGAACAAACACAAAGGTGAAGAACAAAAGACCCTAATGCATTATATAATCAACTAACTGTTTTGCATAAATTGTCGTGCAAAGTGATTATTGAATTGTTAAATTGTATGTGTGGAGCAACATACGAGTGGAGAAGAGTTAATGACTCATCAATTATATAATAAATAAGCGAAATGTCAAAGTTATGACCATGGATCTCAATATTTTGATTTGACCATTTTGCAGGAAACGTTATTTCCTTCGGTTTATTCCTGTCTCCCATGTAAGCTTAGCTCAGCAACTTCTACTCCTCTCATAACTTAACCAAAAAAAGTCTTGTTGTCTTGATTATTTTTTATCAATGGATTGACATTTCGAATTCGATTTGCTTTTGCATCATGGGTGGATCTCATCAGCCTGACATTCATCACGATATGTAAGAAGAAAACGGTGGCGGGATTCAAGCCAAATCCATACATTGTGACGGTACTCAACTGCGCGTTGTGTGTGTTCTATGGTATGCCCATTGTCCGTCCGGACAGCCTTCTCGTCGTCACAATCAATGGTTTCGGTTTCGGTCTTGAATTCATCTACGTTGGGATATTTTTAATATACTCTCCATGGAATGGACGTGTAAGTTTCTGGAACACCTAAGTTGTTCAAGAGAGTGCTTGTCCTATCTTCATTTCTCAGCTTCAGCATTATGATTTGTTTTTTGTACTTTTGTCGCCACATCGCAACGGAATATCTTGCTTGCACTCCTCGTTGAACTGATCTTCATGGCTGTAGTAGTTTCATCACCCTAAAGCATCTCCATACCATAGACTTTGAGGTCTGCATTTGTTAGAACGTTGTGTATCATCTTCAACATAGTGTTGTACACTTCACCATTGACAATCATGGTATGCTGACTATTCGGCTTATCCCAGAAACTAATAAGTTGTTGATTAACAACCAAGAAAATGGCAATCAACTTCCTTCTTTTTGGTATTGGCAACGCTATGTCATCCAGGCAAAGAGCGTCAAGTACATGCCCTTCTATTTGTCTCTTGCCAACTTCTTAAACGGCATCATCTGGTCTGTCTATGCGCTCCTCAAATTCGATCCCTTTGTCCTAGTAAAATCTTGAGCCTTCTTTCTCGGTCACATATAACTTGCTTTTGAGTGTAATTAGGTTATGCTGTACTAGTTGACAGTTTAGAGGAAGTAGATAGTGAAAGCATACTTTTTTTCAGTTCAATAATTGATTTCCAGGATGATGAAGCCTTCTTCTTGAAGACATCTTTTGTTCATTTGGTTTTGTAAATGTGCCCGTACGTTTTTCTAGGTGTGTCTGGTCTGGTGCAGCTAATTCTCTATGCAACATACTATAGAACCACCAAGTGGGACGAGCCGGAGAAACCGACGTCTAAGGTTGAAATATCCACTGCCTAAGGCTGAGACAGCCAATGGATGCGGGCTCCTCTACTTCTCAAGATTCAGTTCTTTTCTTTACCCGATATGTTTGACATTAATGGTTGTTGTAAAAATATAATGTGTACTTCCAACCAAACGGTAATAAGCAAAGTGGAAAAGCAGGAATGCCGTCGACAATTTGAATAGTGACACATGCTGCAATCCATCAGTTAGATGCTTACATACCAAACAAAAGGACGCAAAACATCTGTCTCCTATATGTTCTATTGAGCATGTTCTTCGCTCAATGATATAGATGATATAGAGAGCAAAAACAGAGCGCTAGTCTTGAAATTGTTCTTTATTAATAGAAAGTGTAGTCATACATTACAGGTGACCAACCCAGTCTTTCCGAGCAGCGTATGTCAAAAATGGTACAAAGTTTTGTGAAATCCCCCAAAACTTCTAAAGCCCACTCGCAAAAGAGGAAAAGAAGAACAATAGTTAGAAAATGAAGCTTTACGCCATTCGAGAAGGAAAGATGTAGCGGTACGCGCTCTCTCCTTGATCTATATTGACGAACCGCCATCCCTATTCTTCTATGAATCCCCCGCCCTAATTCTCGACTGTAGATGCAATAAGCAAACACCTTCCCTCTAAGGTTGATAGTGCTATAGTCTTTGAAAGTTAAAGTAGTAATGATACCAACTTATTCGTCAAGGTCCATGACTGGTTGATGGGAATCATGCCACCCCTTTGGGTGTGTCGATAGCTTTGAGCAAAGAGACGACCTCATCCATCTCTGGACGTTTGTCTGGATGAGCATCCCAGCATCGTTTCATCGCATTTACGAGAGAACTTGGGTCGCATCTCGGAATATCAGGACTTAGGTTCTATTGCACCTATAGTCGCCAAAGAGGATTAGAAATCAGAGACAACTACCTCCCAGTAGTATCAGAATTATTGCTCGCTATATGCCTCTCATAATGTAGGAGATGGAACCAAGCAATACATGGTGCACCACGGCCGAAGTCATTTATGAGAAACTAAGGTCATGGTTAGGCATGTTGCAACAATTTTCCCATAGGCAGATGCTGAAAGTGTGGACATCGCATTTTATAATATATGGGTTTCCATTTAGTAGCTACACCCAGTTTTGTTGAGTCGCCTATTATTTATTCTGCAGCAACTCTGCCTTTTCCTTTTGGTCCTCCACTTCAAGTCTTTGCTTACTTAAATTGATGAAAAGGAAATTTTAAATTTTTGTCTTTTTTTTTTTTTTCCATTTTGGCCAACTAGGGTTGCCACCTTTGCCAAGTCCGGCAAGGGCGACCTTCGATCGGCCACGGGGGTCAAGTACTCGCTTTGGGGAGGGTTGCCCTTGCTAGATCTATAAAAGGCTTGACCACGGCCTGGGCAAGGGTTGCCGTCGCCCGATTTGAGAAGGGCTTGCCTGGGCGAGGACTTGTAGGCCCTAGCTTACTCATCAGCCATAATGAAAAAAAAATAATATAAAAAGAAGTAATAAAAAAATTAGGAAATATTTTGAAAAAGTTATAAATTTTGTCCACGTCACTACCAGTCATGTCACATAAGATAATGAATGTCCATATTAGTGATGTTTTGCCCAAAATTAGCCAAATGTACTAAATTGTCAAATCGTCAAAAAATTTAAGGCTCAATTGTTACGATTAAAAGGTCATTGGGATCCAATGGCCACCCTTTTTCACATGGAATGAGAGAGATTTAATTCCCCACATTCTTAAAGGGAACTAGAGATAGGAACATTTAGTTTTGGACGTGAGGTTCACCTCTCAAGTTTTGCTAATAAGTAAGACAAAAGTCTGAAAGTAAGTTAAGTGTTAGAGTTGGATAGAGCAAAAAAAAAAAAAATTGGCACAATTAAAATGATTAAAACTAAATTGACACAAATGCAATAAATTTAAGACTTTTTTGGTACTTTGCCCTGCTCTTATCAACGTATTTTTTTTCCATTTAAATTATCTAATCTTTTTTTTTTTGGGAACTATGAGCTTTGAAGGGTTAACTATGTCTTTGAATTTCCTAAGTTAGAGACAAGCATAAAGACTTGCACCACAGCCCAAAAAAAGACCAAAGGCTAACATAGTTTCAAAAAGGAAGTAGGATCCAACTCAAGTGTAGTCACTAGATAATGGGAAAAATTATCCAAAATGTCCTAAACCTATTATACGGTTATAAACTTTTCGATTGTGTCAATTTAGTTTGAAACCTTTTGACAATTTGTTAATTCAGTTCTAAATCTTTTAATTATCCCCATTTAATCTTAAACTCTCTGATGAGTTGTTAATTTAGAAGTGCCAACACTCCAATTGCCAAAATTTGGCGTGGGTGAATACTTAAGTGCCAAAATTTCCAAAAGGTAGATTTAAGTGCCAAATCAGAGAAGAAATGAACATTTAAGTGTCAACAGCGAGAATTTTCAGTCAAATAGCTAACATAATTTTTTTCGATGAGAATTTAAATCGTTTTGGTCTAAATTTGATTTTTAATATCAATATTAATTAAATTAAAATTAAAAAACCAATTTTTTATTTAGAAAAAGGAGAAGAGGGTAGCAAATCAACGAGGGCCTCGACAGCCCTCGTCGCCGCCGCCTCATTGTCTCCGGCCCTTCCAGCAATGGTGAGGCGAGGGTTGGTTGGGGTTGTCGAGCCTCGGCTAGTGATCGGCAACCACTTAGCTGACCGCAAGCTACGGTTGGCCTAGATATGGGGTGATGGGTTAAGGCATTCCCGCTGATTGGGCGAGGGTCGCCAGCCCTTGCCGATAATACCTTAGCCAGGGGCGGCCCTTGGCCTAATCTAAGTGAGGGCTATCGTTGGCCCTCGCTTACGGTCGGCCAAGGTTGTCAGCCACTGGCTGGGGCCCAATGACCTTAGCTAACCTTTGCCCTATCGTTGAGGCCCTTTTTGGCGATGGTGGGGCAGCAACGGAGGCCATCACTTATTTGATGCCCCTGTTAGTTGGCCAGGGTCATCGGCCATTGGTTGGGGCCTAATGACCCCAGCTGACTCTTGTTCCATTGCCGCTGGACCTTTCCAATGATGGTGGGGCGATGGCGAAGGCCCTCACTTATTTGATGCCCTTGTGATGCCCCCGTTTTGTGTGTGTGCGCACGCGCGCAGGCATGTGTTTTATATTTAAATTTATTTTTTAAATTTAATTAAATAAATATTTATATTAAAAATCAAATTTGGGGTGCAAAATGATGTCATTTTGGGACAAGCATTACTAACTGGACATTATAGCGAGCCATGTCGACCAATAATATATGCCACGTCAAATTTCTTGCTAGAGTTAGTGCTTAAGTGTCCAATTTTTTTTTTTAAAGGTCACTTAAGTATACATTTTGAAAGTTTTGGCATTAAATTTTTATCCATGCCATGTCTTGGCACTTGAGATGTGCTTTTGCTATCAATTCAGTCATAAATTCTTTAATAAATTCCAAATTTAGCTATTCCAGCTAAATTTGGCCAAATATCACTAACATAGCTGTCTAGTTAGTGTTGACTACCCAACATCATGCGGTTGGCGCTGACGTGAATAATTTTTAATTTTTTTTAAAGATGAATTTTTAATTATTATTTTCTTTTAAAGGTCCGGCGAGGAAAAAAATTCACGTGACTAAAAGAGAAAAAGGTAGAGAAGATAACTTAATACTCACTGTTTCGGCCATCGTATAAATAAATGGATTCAATTTCTTTATATTAATAATTGCTCAAACTCCCCTAAACCAAAGCTTTGCTGCATTGAACCCCGAACTTTGATTTATATTTCAAATGCTAAATTTACTATCTAGATAACCCTGGAGTGTAATATGAAAATGGACTAACTTATTTTTCTTTATTAAAGCAATTTCCACCGAACTTTCATAATATGACTGGAAAATTTTAAATAAATTCCTGAAGTGCGTTTATTTTTTCAATAAAAGCCTAAAATGGACATCATTTCAAATAAGGGTTTAAAAGTGCTCATTTTCTCAAAAAAGAGCCTAAAATTGATATTATTTCAAATAATAACATGAAGTTGCCATATTAGTCTTAAAGAATGGTCTAATTCACTAGTTGATAATGGCATTTTAGTCCTTTATATATATATATATATATATATATATATTTGTATTAGATGAAAAAATAATATTTGAAAAGGGAAGGGGAAGGGAAGATGGAGAGGGTTTTACATTCTTATTTCTTTTTTTAATTTAATTTTTTGATATCGTTTAAATAATATTTAAAATTAAAATTACATTGGACCAAAATGCCCTTGACTAACTAGAATATTTAGCCTGTCGGCAAGGTCGAGACCTTATTTGAAATTTTCATGGCCACTTCAGGCCCTTATTTGAGACAAAATATATTTCAGACCCGAATTTAACAAAATGATGATACTTCAGACCCGTATTTGGAATTTTCTCTTGATTAATCATGTTCCTTCTATATTTTCTTGACTTCATCTCATGTCGTAATTAGCCATTATCATGTAATAATTAACAGTGTTGCAAACGAAAAAAACTTATGGCTGCAATAAAAATAAAAATTTACGGAGTAATTTTTTAGAGTCCAATAACTGTTAGCAATAATGCCAAAGTTCATGGTGGGTAATTTGTAACTTTTCAAAATATAAAGGCTTTTGGTGCATAATGAATGCAAGGGAATCCCACATTGCTTGGGAGAAGTACTCTAACCTGCTTGATAATAGCTGCGGCTCTTTTCACCTCACAAGACGTCTTTTGAGGATAAATCCCCCCAGATTGGCATCAGAGCCAGGTTAAAGTGGATTTGGGTGCATGCCGATCCCTAGGCAATCCCACATTGCTTGGGAGAAGCCTTCCCTACTTGATAATTGTTGCGGCTCCCATCATCTCACAAGATGTCTTTTGAGGATGAGTCCCCCGTATCAAAAATTCATTTATCCCTTCTAAGATTAGTTTTCATTAAATTTTATTGTCAAATTATTAAGTTAAATGACATGTGACAGATGATTGGTATACCAATTTGGGATTTTACGCTCCATTTGTCATAGTTTACAATTTTTGTGATTTTTTTGTGGTATTAATCCAATTTAGTGGAGGGTATATTTGTCACAAATTTACCGGTTTGAGATTCTTTGTAGTCAAATAAATTAGTTTAGGGTAAATTTGTCATAAATGTATCAGTTTAGGATTTTTTTATGGTCACTCGGGGTAAATTTGTCATGGGTATACCAATTTGGAATTTTTTATGGTCAAAAAAATATTTTGAGGTAAATTTGTCATAGGTGTACCAGTTTGGGGTTTTTTAGGATATTAACCCAATAAAAAAAAAGAGGATTCGTAACTCATTTTCAAAAGTTAAATGATTGAACTTTTTCCCTTGGAAATGACTTCATTGGAAAATATTTTTGAGCAACATCAAGTGCTTTGACAAAACAAATTGATCAGTATAGTCTTAACTAATTGAAAATCCATGCGTTGCTCCGACTTGAAATTTGACTTACTAATAATTGAAATTAAATTATCATTTTTTTGTTTATGTGGTATTATTATAAAGAGATAATGATACAAATAGTCCAAAAACTTTGATCGAGTATGCAATAAGATCCATGAATTTTTAGTTTATTCAATGTGATGATTGAACTTTATCTCAATGTATAATGTTGTCCTTGAATTTTTAATTTGTTCAATAAGGTCCCTAAACCTTTAGTACATGTTTAAGTTAGTCCTAAGATTATATGAAAATATTCAATGTTATCATTTCATTAATTCATGTTCATGATATATATTGAATATTTTCATATAGTTTGGGGACTAACTTGAACATATATCAAATGTTCATGAACCACATTGAACAAATTGAAAATTTAGAAACCATATTGCATATTGAGCCAAAATTTAGGGACTATTTGTGTCATTTTCTCTATTTCAAAACATAAGAAAAAATTATTTAAAAAGTCTTAAACCTATACACTTTTGCTAATTTAGTCTTAAATCTTTTAATCATGCCAATTGAGTTTTAAACATTTTCTTACTTTTTTTCAATTGAGTATATCCAGTCAATTTTGGCCGAAAATCACTGGCGTAAACACCGACTATCCTACATGACATGATCGGTGCTATAACATCCTCAACTTTGACCCCGTGAGGATCGGCCATAAGTTTCTGGATGGATCGACCATGGGCCATTGGTCATGGGATCGATAGGTTTGGGATCAGTCATGGTTCGACCGACTGACTGGTCAGGAACTGGCCGACGTGTCGACCGTGAATTATCTACCAACCATACCGATAGGATCGGATCACCAACTTATAAGATGACTTTTTTATCACAAGAATTAATCACAGGATGACTTTGGATCGACGGATGATCATGGGTCGATTAGATCGGTCATAGTGCCTGGCCACGAGTGATTCCGCCCGGCTATGCACCGATACACAAACGATCCGACTTGATCAAATACAATCGTCTTTTGACAAAAAAATGTATCATTACTTATTTAATTCTTAGTGATCGGAAATGAATCTTGAATTGGTGATTTCCAATCGTGGATTGGTAATACACCAACCATGAATCATATGGATGGATCGAGTGTCGATCAGAATGAACCTCGAGATAGATCCGGCTATTCCGTCACTAATTTTAAGGTTTATGAGTGCTTTGGCTGAGTGCTAGGCCATAGAAAGTCTTAGGATTGGCCTTGACCGACTGAAGGACCAATGGACCGCCATTTAGGCTAACCGACTGTCTAAGGGAACGATTTGCCCGAGCATGGGGAACAATGGCCGAACTTCGGGTGCATGTGATTCGGTTTTTCGAGGTATACCTAATGATCCATTTTTGGGCCCCAAAACCAACTTAGATTATGGAATTCTCCGAACCGCCTTCTTGAAGAAGAAAATGATGAATTAAGGAAAACTCTAAAATACCCTCATTAAATGAATGGGGTGATGTGTCATTTGACTTTTCAAAAGTTATCATGAAGTTAAAAATATCCTTGATGGGCAAGAAAAGGACGGCACACATATGGCCCAATCAGAAAGCGATACCTAAAGTCCTCATTAATGGCCTAAGAAGTTTAGGTACCGAGTTGGCTATCTTGATAGCCTTATCTTCACACTTCACTAAATGCTCATTAAATACAAGATACAATTGGTCCAGTGAAAGGATGAAAAGCAGGCCATCATTGATGACGCTTACAAGCTAGATTGCCAAGCAAAATCTTTTAGCCGGCCAACTCATTCTTTAGGCACAATCATTGGACAAATAGGCTTGCCAACTAAGGATCTTAGGCAAGACACTTGAAAAATTTAGAATTGACCATTTTGCTCGGTAATGATGTCGTCGAGTAATATAAATAGGAGGACTTCTTCTCATTTTTCACCAGGTCATCCACTTTCTCCTTCCTCCTCCTCTTGAACGGCACCTCTTTCTCATGCCTCTCTCTCTCTTCTTCGGCCTTCAAGCAAGCCGCATTTCCTTTGTAGTTCGTGTCTTAGCTCAAGATTCATCGAAGGTAAGTAGAATTCCTAACCTTTGGCTAGGGCCATAAGCTACGTCATCGAGTTTTAGCCATGTGCTTATTCATGAGTAGTCGTTTTTATGTTGCGGATCCATTTTGTATGGTTTGCTCATGTGTGGGTTAATATGGAAGATAATAAACTAGCTTGTGCGACACATGATATGTGATCATTAAATGAAAGAAGAAGACCGTTGTCAAATAGCGTCGACGGCGATGCCTCGTTTGTGAGAATGGGATGCTCTAGTTGAGCCAAGATACCTAGGTTGAGCTCAGATGCCTCAATGAACTAGCCTTTGGGATGCCTCGGTTCACCCAGGATGCCCTGATTGAGTTGAGATGCCTAGCTTGAAACTGGATGCCTCGGTTGAGTCGAGATGCCCTGGTTGAGCCAAGATGTATGTAATGAACCTTTTATGCATGCCGATATATTCATTACTTCTAGACTTAGTGTGTTCATGGATAACCTAAGGTAAGCATGCATAGAAGTTACATCGAAAGTTATATATGTGTAGTCAAGGTGAAACAGTAATATTAATATCGATCTACCATCGATATTATAATACAAATATTGTACATGCTAGATTTGATGACGAGTTGTCATCCGAACAGAGGATTATGGGTTTTTACTTACTGAGTTGTGGACTCACTCCTTATTTTTCAGTCTTGTAGGTATGGAAGTCTCACGTCAGTGTTGGGAGTTGTAGTCACGTTAGAGGAGATAGGAATTCCCTTGGTTTATGTGGAAAACTTGTAGTGCGATGAAAAAAAAAAAAAAAAAAAAAAGAGGGCCATTAGAGAAAGGGCTTGTAAAAGTATTGTTATAATATAAACTAGTGTGTTCTATGTGATGTTTGTCCCAATCTTCCAACTATTGTTTGTCCGAGAAGTTGTTTATTTATGTCTCCGCATGTGCATGATAACAAGATAAAAATAATCGGAACAGCAACGAGCCTTTGACATCACGAAAATAACCCTGCTGCTGATGACCCTGGAGATGGAGTCAGGGTCGTGATAGGTGCTGACGTGGACTTTTTAAAAATAATATTTTAATATTTTTTACTTTACTTTTCTTTATCTTTTCCTTGCATTTAGGTTGGCGACTCTCATAGACATTGGGCGAGGGCTGCGTTGCCCTCGGGCCAAACGAAGGCCACGACACCCTCCCCCATATGGGCAAGGTTAAGGTTCGTTGGCCAACCCTCTCCTTGGCCCAAGTCCAAAGAAAAGAAAAGGAAAAGAACCAAATTTATTTTCTCTATTTCAAGAGGGAAAATGACACAAACAATTCTTGAACTTTGGCTTAATGTGTAGTTTGGTTCATGAACTTTTAATTTGTTTAATGTGGTCCCTAAACTTTAGCCCAATGTGCAATACGGTCTCTGAACTTTTAATTTGTTTAATGAAATCCCTAATTTTTTTGTATATGTTCAATATTGTCCCTGAGCCGCATGAAAATGTTCAATGTAGTCTCTAATCTTGAATTAATGGAAGGACTACATTGAATATTATCATACAGTTCAGGGACTATGTTGAATATGTATTAAAACTTCAGGGACTATATTAAATGTATTAAAATTTTGGAGATTACATTGCACATTAGGCTAAATTTCAATGACCAAATTGCATATTGAGCTAAAGTTTAAGGACCATATTGAACAAATTAAAATTTTATGGCCAAATTACCCATTGGGCCAAAGTTCATGGATTGTTTGTATCATTATACCAAAAATAAAGAAATTAAAATATCATTAAAAATGTTCACGTCAATGCCAGTTGTTCACATAAAACGATTGACATCCATATTGTTGAATTCTAGGGATAAATTCAATTGGTATAATTAAGATATTTACGACTGAATTGCTAATTGTGTAATGAGTTTATGACTTTTTAGATAATTTCCCCAAAACATGAAATATATAGAAGTTTTGCATTACAAATAATTTAAATCAATCAATCAACCAAAAAAACGTAGTAGGACTAACAATTTTTTTTTTTTGGGAGGAGCTCATCTTGAATTATATGTTATCTATTTTGAAGTTTCTCTAGTTTCTATTCAAATTTGAAATACTCTTGATTTTTTTCCCAAATCGACAGAACTCTTTGATTTGATAAGATTTTTGTGGAGAGCGATTATTTGAAAAAATGAGGGTAATACTGTAAGCAATACTTGAATCGTTAAAAGTACTTTCTCATAAACAAACACCGAGGATATCATTACTTAAGCTTTTGTAATACATGAATTCTAAATTGCAAAGTAAATGCAAAATGTTTTCTTTTTTAAAATTAAAAACATAATTAAACTTCATTCAATTACAATTTTTTGTTACTTTGTGTCGCTTGTCCAATATTAAATAGAAACCCTTTATAAAAATAATCTTAATTGGTGGGGTGACCATTATATCAAATTTTATCAAAATAATAATCTATTCAAGCTCATTTTTAAATTATTTTTTCATAGGAACGCTATTGTTCAATATTAAGTGAAGAATTAAGTTTTTTATTTGATATATTTGAATGGTCGATTCAAATTAATGTAAAGGAAGGTGAAGGGATGGAACTTTCCGATGACGTGGCCAACCGCAAATTGACATTTCAACCGATTTTTTGTTTTTCCTTTCCAAATCTAGATGTTCTTGCCAGTTTGCATAGACACAATGCACAATAGGAGAAACTTCCATGCCGTTCTACTTTTATAAACAGGAGTTGACACATACCGGACATCTTGCATGCACTGCATGCAAAGAGTAAACGAAAGGTCATCGATCCCCTCGAGCCAAAACTGTTCATCCATCTTGAAGGATTCGCCAGAAGTTGATCCTTTTTCATTTTTCCCAATCCTTTCCAAATTTAGAGTGTTGGTAGCCCTTCTTAACCAAAAGTGTACATATAAATCGCCTACGCAAGTGTGAGGTTCATCATCTAATCTGCTTGAGCTCCGGGAATGGGAAGGAGTTCTTAGTCATCGAGAAAACCCTGAATCGCTGATTTCAAATCTGCCAACCGACGAAGATTAAGCAGCATCCTTTCGCTCTCTCTTCCTCCTTTGTCCTTGAGAACCCACAACAATGGTGGACATTGGGATAGCCACAACAATCGTAGGCATTGTTGGTGAGTTCTTGAATACCCAAGAATGCATGAACTCTCCATTTTCTTGCATATGTTCGTGTAATATCTTCTGGCCGACTCGCATTGGTGCGTGAAAATTCGTTGTGACATGATCATTCTGCTATAGTGCATGGGAACCATTTTCCGGAAGCCCATCATTGTTGTTACGGTGTGTCTATATATTCATATGTGTATCCGCACTCGAGACATAAATATATACAAATGCGAAATACAAAAGATCCTTAAAAAAAATTAAAAAATCCATAAAATATTTTAAATTAGAAAGCTAGATAACTCTACAAAAGATATAAATTATGTTGATATAACACACCTAAACAACTACGATACAAAGGTGAAAATCAAAGATCGTGATCCACGAAAAATCCATTAAATAATCGATTGAGCTATTTTAAATAAATTGTTGTGCAGAGTGATGATTGAATTGTTAAATAATATATGTAAAAAATCCATAAGTGATCAAAGGATTACATAATGAAATGAAGTAGAGTAGAGTGGAGAAGAGTTAATGACTAATCGATTATATAATAAAAAGCGAAATGTCAACATTATGACCATGGAACTCAATTTTTTGATTCGACCATTTTGCAAGAAATGTCACCAACATGGCTTTATTCCTATCTCCCATGTAAGCTTAGCTCGGCAACTTCTACTCCTCTCATAAGTTGACCAATGAAATTCTTGTTGTCTTGTTTATTTTGATCAATAGATTGACATTCAAATTCGATTTACTTTGCATCACGGCGGATCTCATTAGCCTGACATTTATCACGATATCGAAGAAGAAAAAGGCAGCGGGATTGAAGCCGGATCCATATGTCGCGACAGTACTCAACTGCGCAATGTGGGTGTACTATGGTATGTCCCCTGTAAGTCCAAGAAGCCCGCTTGTCGTCATAATCAACGCTTTCTGTCTTGGTAGCGAGCTCATCTACATTGGGATATTCTTCTTGTACTCTCCATGGAACAACCGTGTAAGTTTTTGAAACACCTAAGTCGTTTAATAAAGTAAGAGTGCTCCTCCCATCTTCATTTCCCAGATTCGGCATCCTGATTTTTTTTTTTTTGTGCTTTTGGTGCCATTTCGCAGTGGAATATCTTGCTTGCACTCCTCGTTGAACAGATCTTCATGGTTGCATTAGTTGCCTTATGCAGGAATTCTGCACTTCTTGAAATGTTGTGTATCATCTTCAACATAGTGATGTATACTTCGCCATTGACAATCATGGTACATTGATTGTTTGGCTTTTCCTAGAAACTAATAAGTCACTGATCAACAATCAAGAAAATGGGAATCGATTTCCTTCTTTTTGGTACTGGTAGCGCCAAGTCATCCAGACAAAGAGCGTCAAGTACATGCCTTTCTATCTATCACTTGCCATGTTCTTAAACGGCATCACTTGGGCTGTCTATGCGCTCCTCAAATTCAAATCCTTTGTCCTGGTATAATCTTGAAACTTCTTTCTCATTCGCATGTAATTTGCTTCATCCAAATCTTTCAGAGTTAAACGTGTTCTGCTATACTAGTTGACAGTTCAGAGGAAATAGAGAGAGTGAAAGCATACCCTTTTTTGAGTTCAATGACTGAGATTTTCAGGAGGATGAAGCCTTCTTTTTGAAGACATCTTTTGGTCATTTGCTTCTGTTAATGTGTCCATGCATTTTTGTAGGTGCCGAATGGTTTTGGAGCCTTGTTGGGTCTGGTGCAGCTGATTCTCTATGCAACATACTACAGAACCACCAAGTTGGACGAGCCGGAGAAACCGATATTGAACTCTCCGGAACTTAAGGCCGAGACACTTAATTGACACGGGCTCCTCTTCTCCTCAAGATTCAGTTCTTTTCTTTACCATAATCTTTAATTTTCATGAGTACAATGTTTGACATTTACTGTTGTTGTAAATATCTAATATATGTACTTCCAACCAAACGGCAATAAGCAAAGTGGGAAAGAAGGAATTCCATTGACAATTTGAACATTAACACATGCGGCAATCCATCAGTTAGATGCTCATGCACCAAATGAAAGGACACGGAACATATGCCTCCCGTATGTTCTACCGAGCATGTTCTCTGCTTAATGATATAGATGATATAGGGAGCAAAAACAAAGCGCTAGTCTTAAAATTGTTCTTTATTAACAGAAAGTGTAGTCATACATTACAGGTGGCCAACCCAGTCTTTCCGAGCAGCATTATTCAAAAACAGTACATGGTGATAAGGTTGATAATATTATTGGTGAACCATCGGAAGATTAAATTAGAGTAGGAGATGTGATTTGATTCTGCCATCGGAAGATTATATTAGAGTATGATTTGATTATGGCTTTGGAAGATTAGGTTAGAGTGTGAGATAGATCTTGATTATTTTAATCGCAGGTCAATTGATCTGGTCAATATGTAAGATTAGATATTTGAAATATAGAATAGGAAATCTAGTTGTCTTCTTAATATAAATAGCATTATATATTGTAGAAGAAAAGTGTGTATTATTGCTTTCAGCGAAGAACATTCTTGTCCTGAAAAATTTACCATTGAATCATTGCTTTCTTAATTCCTCTAATTTTCTTCACACATTTCTGTAAAATTCCCCAGAGCTTTTAAAACTGACACAAAAGAGGACTAGAAGAACAATAATTAATAAATGAAGTTGTGCACCATTCGAGAGGGAAAGATGTGGCGAACCGCCATCCCTATTCTTCTGATAAATCCCCAGCCCTAATTCTCGACTGTAGGTACAATAAGGGGAGAATTACCAAAAAAGTCATAAACCTGTTACAATTGTGCTAATTTAGTCATAATTTTTTTTTTGGCCAATTTAGTCCTAAACCTTTTACAATTGTGCCAATTCGGTCCATCCAGCCAAAATTGGCCTGTCGGCAATGACGTGGACGTTGACTGGGGATAGCTGGCCGGCAAACGCTGATGTGGCAATTTTTAATATTTTTATTTTTTTCGGATTTTTTATTTTTTTTGAATTTTTGAATTTCTTTTTCTTTTTTTTTCCATCTTCTCCTTCCTCTAGCCGGCCACTGGCAAGGCTTGCCCCCGCCGGCCACTGGCGAAGGTTAGCCTCACCCAGCGACGGCGAGATCTGGCAAGGCCTCGTTAGATCTAGCGAGGCTCGGCCTCGCCCGTCCATGGCGAGGCTCCTCGCCTCCGCCGCCACCGGAGCAAATCGAGCCTCAAATTCAAGGCCTCGACCTGCCACAGGATGGTGCCGCTGCCACCCCAGAGGTGGAGCGGCATGGCAGACTACGAGAACTTCCATGGCAGCAAGGACAAGAAGAGGGGGCTCCGCGGGGGCCGTGCTATCATCCATTTCGAGAGCGGGGAGAGGAACCGATTGGGGAAGCTGGAATGGAGGAACGGGTTGACGAAGAGCGACGTGAACGACGACGGGACTGCGTAGTGGGAGTTGGTGACGGTGGCGAAGGTGGAGGCCGGGGAGGAGGCGGCGGTGGTGAGGAAGGGCCACAACTTGCTAGGGCTTCCGGCAAGGAGGGACCGCAGGGAGCTGTAGATAGTCATCGTGCGCGTCGGCGGAGGCCAATGGCCGGCTGGGGTGAGCCTCACCGGCCCTCGCCTCGGGCGACACCAACCGGCCGAGAGGATGGAGAAGATGAAAAAAAAAAAAAAAAAAAAAAAAAACTCAAAAATTCAAAAAATATATTTTAAAAAAATTAAAAATTGCCACATCGGCGTTCGCCGGCCAACTGTCCCCGGCCAACGTCCACGTCAGCACCGACCGGCCAATTTTGGTCGGATGGACTGAATTGGCACAATTGTAAAAGGTTTAGGACCAAATTGGCCCAAAAAAAATGTTTAGGATTGAATTGGCACAATTGCAATAGGTTTAGGACTTTTTTGGTAATTCTTCCTGGGAGAAAATGACAGTGTTTGAGCCCCTACTTATACCAAAAAGGAAATTTGCGCCGAAGGGGAAATGCTTCAAAGCATACGCCTGATGATCCAAAAGCACTTGAAAAATAACCAAAAATCCTAGAAATTGGACTTGATATGCTGCAAAAGCGGAATGGAATACTGGGAAGGGGCAGGACTGGACCATTTTGTAGACCCTCATCTGGTGGTGGCGAATCTCGTCGGCGAATGCATCGACACTTCTTTGCTCTTTTCTTAAATTAATTCGCTTACTTAGAAGTAATATTGTAGTGACTACTGAGTACATCACAAATCAGCAACTATTATATGCTACAGTAAATACTCTTTCAAGGTCTCTTGCCTCGATTCAAAGCTTTAATGGCAAACTTTCATCGCCCTTAGTCTCTTTCAAGCTGAAGCCCAAACACAGTTAACTTGAATTCACCCCCGCTATTCAAAACCTATCTTAAATACTGAATGTGTTATCTCGTATTTGTGTTTCGTGTGATAGCATCAATTGAAGCGGAGGATGTTTTTCAAACCACAAAGAGCCAGGTTTGATATTCAATCAAATAATATTGAGAGTATTCCCCATCTCCTCTCAAGAAATAAGTGGGCTATTTCTTTGCAAAATTGCACTCGATTTCAAATGTGGCTATTCCGCCATGATACCATGAGTTCGAAAAGGACTTTGAAATGTGCAAATCAGCTCTTTTGGAAAATACATATCTCCATCTCCAAAAGCTGTGATATGTTAGTTCAGTTTTTAAACTTAAGCTTTGCCCATTATGATAGAGATACTAACAAAGTAGCGGATTGGATAATTAAAATCCAAAGATGAAAAGAAAAAGGCCATTTCCGTGAAATTGGTTAGCCTACCTACCATAAGCTCTATGAGATTTGCTTTGCCACGAGCCCCCCTTGGCAAGCTGTAACGGTTGTCTTTGAGAAATAAATAAAAATGGTTTCGAACCGGAAAAAAGAAAAAAGCCGGCACGACAATGCCGAAAAAGTCAAAGGAAGAAAAACCCAAAAAAATGAGGACGAATGTGGCAGGAGAAGTCAGTACAGCTACTCCATACATACATTAGGCTCTTGGTACTTCTGATGCGGACTCTTTTCGGCTGTTATAAGACAGGAGACAGACAATAAGACAAGACAATGAAAGAAGCGCACAAAATTAGGAAAAAGTAAAGGAGCCGGGGGAAAGACGAATGCGCCTGCCATCCATCTCTCGGTCTTCCGTTAGTTTTCTAATTTTCTTTTTCTCATAACAAAATAGATGATGCTCTTTGGTTCTTTAATTCTCCTATAAATCTTAATCATTGATTTTTGTGAATTGATATTTGTCAACAATTTAAATTTTGCGTATATAAGGGAACACTACAGAAGATATAGGATTTGTTATGAAGCGGTGAAGATTAAATATCGGTGAAACAAGGCTAAATTTGTTGTTTGTCTCAGTAAATGAGTACGGCAACTTCATTTTTTTTTTTTTTAGGTAAATATCGAATAGCATCACATAGCATGGTTTGCACATTTTGTGGTGCCTCGATGCATCATGGTACAAAGATCGCTTGAATTTTTTGCGAGATTAGCAGTCTTCAAGTATTCTTAATCTACAGAATATCGGCTCCGTAATCAATAATATGATGTAAATCGTATGTGCCAAAAATTACAAACTGATGAGACCGAAGAATTTATCGCATCATTTTGCATGTGACACTTCATGTGCAGAAATAGTGACCTCGACTTGGACTCTTGGGGGTCCGTACGAATTGACATAAGATCAAGAATCGCGAAACCAATCCAAAATGGGTGAATGGATTAGGGCTTTCGGATTAATGATCTGCAGAGAAATTGTGGACGAAAGCCAGACCAGTGGCAAAAGAAGAAGAAAGTTCCCTTTATCACTTTCCGGACTCGAGGTAATGGCTTTTGGATTGAGGATCTGCAGAGAAACGGTGGACAGGAGAGAAATGTTGGAAACTCTAGCCCCTCTGCTTAGACGATGAAGACGAAGAACGGCGCCTTTCGTTTCTCTTTTTCCTTTTCTTTTAATTTCAAAGCTACTTTGCAACAAAAAAATAAACCACAGCCACCAGATTGTATTTACTTTGAGCAAAATATAGTTGAGCCAAAGATCTGACTTTTGCATTTTCCGAAAGCTCGACCAAACGCTGCAGGAGGACAAGCAATGGTGGAGGAGCTTTCTATTTTGGGTTGGTCTCTACGAAGGGATGTAATTGTTTTGCAGTACAAGGCATCAGCACGCCCTATCTATAGGCATTCTTCACCGACTCCCCGTGCAAAATTCTCTGCTTCCGTCGGAGATCCTTCTTTTTGCTTTCGTTGCAGGTCGCACGCTTCACCAACCAGTCCAGAACCTCGTAGACGGCGGCTCGGACCGCAGTTAGCATGACCTCGTCACCTTTGTCCACTTGATCAATCCCCATCGTTTTGTCTGATTCCTTCTAGTTCATTGCACTCATTAAAGACTCGCAAATTGAGTTCCATAAAAGCCTCCACGGGGTTATCATCTTCGCAACCGAGCCGGCTCCGTAAGGAAGAAGGAAAAATTTCCACGGGCATCAACGTCGTCATGATGAGTACTAAATACGAGCTCGTGTTCATCCCATCGCTAGACCTTGGCCACCTGCTCTTGGCTGTGGAGATGGCCAAGCTCCTCGTCGACCGCGACGAACGGCTCTCCATCACCGTCCTCATCATGAAGTTGCCCTTTGACTCTGAGATTGACTCCCGTGTGGAGTCGCTCACCACCTCCATCACCGCCGGCATCCACTTCGTCCTCCTCCCTCTGCAAAACAACTCCCCGGCTATGTCCCCAATCGCCTTCCTCAATCACTTCATCGAGAGCCACAAAGCTGATGTTCGAGAAGCCATCGCCAATTTCTCCACAGGCAGCTCAGCACGTGTCGCGGGGCTTGTCGTTGACATGTTCTGCACCACAATGGTCAACGTGGCCGGCGAGCTCGGTATTCCTTCTTACGTGTTCTTCACGTCGAGTGCCGCATATCTTGGCTTGATGCTGCATCTCCTGTCGCTCCAAGACGAGCACCCCATGGACCTGACCAGGTTCAAGGGCTCTGATGCTGAGCTGGACTTCCCGTGCTTCGCAAAACCGCTGCCTGGCGCCAAAGTTCTACCCTCCGAAGTGTTGGTGAAATAAAACGGCCGGCTATTCTTTAGCCTCGCCTTGAGGATTAGGGAAACCAAAAGCATTTTAATAAAGACATTCACTGAGCTTGAACCGCGTGTGGTGATGGCCCTGGCGTGCCTCAGAGCACCCACGGTGTACCCCGGGGCCCTATAGTGAACATCAAGGTTGAGAGTGGTAAGGGTTTCGAGATCCTGGAGTGGTTCCACCAGCAGCCAAATGCATCGGTGGTGTTCCTATGCTTCGGGAGCTTAGGGAGCTTTGACGAGGACCAGGTGAAAGAGATTGCTTGTGCGTTGGAGCGGAGCGGGTGCTGCTTCCTATGGTCCCCACGGCGGCCTCCGGCGAGGAACAAGCCAGGAGCCCCTTATGAATACACAAATCCCACAGAGGTCCTACTTGACGGGCTCTTGGACAGGAGGGCTGGGTTCAGCCTGTCAGGAGAGTGATCGGGTGGGCCCCATTGGTCACGTTCCTAGCCCACCCGGCCATTGGAGGGTTTGCATCGCACTGTGGGTGAAACTCCACACCAAAGAGCATTTGGTTTGGCGTGTCAATCACAGTGTGGCCCAATATGCGGAGCAGCAGCTCAATGCATTCGAGCTAGTGGTGGAGCTTGGCCTCGCGGTGGGTATCAAGACGGATTATGAGAGAGATCCAGTCAAAGGGAGCGACGTCGTCGTGATGGCAAATGAAATAGCGGGAGGGATAAGGGAGTTAATGCAGGGCAAGGACGCCGACGAGAGGAGGAAGAAGATGAAAGAGGTGAGTGACAAGAGTAGGAAGGCTTTGATGGAGGGAGGCTCTTCTTACTTGTCTTTGGCTCACTTCATTGAAGATCTTTGCCGACACTGAGCCTTCATTTTGCTAGCAGAATGGTTGACTATAATTTTGAATCTTTGATTACTTGGAGTGTGTTTTGTTGTGACTATAATTCCATGTTGGTGGGTTTTATATGCAACAAACAATCGAAAACCAAAGACATTTCAACATCAAACATTCATTAACATGGTCAAAGCAGAGCTCTGTTAATTCCATGACCATGCTCCAGCCATCTCTTATCGACGGTGGAGATGGCCAAGCTCCTCGAAGACCGCGATGGGCTCGCCTATCGATCCCTCTCCTGATCATAAATAACAATTATTTGATGGTTTCATTGACTACACTACTTGACAATTACCTTTTCAATGATTGCATTCGAGATTGTCAATTTCACTAATCGCCTTACTTCCTTGATGTTGCTTTTGAGATTGCCAACTGAATATTTGAACATTTTTTTGGTGTCCACATAATTGAATTGAACCAATTAAAAGAGGCATAGAACTTGGCTTTGCTACTTTTACTTTCCCCATGCTAGTACCCTTAGAAACACCATTATTTTCCATCCTAACACTCTTTGACATAATGTCCCATCTTACCACAATTATAATACTCCTTGCGTAAAAAAAAAAAAAAAAAAAAATAACACTCCACACTCCTCCTTGGCCTTGATTTTGACATTCCTCTTGACTTGCCCCTGTTGTCATCACTTTGAAATTCTCTCTTGATTGACTTTTTGCCCTATTTTCTATCACAAGAGCCTTCGATTTGGAAGCATAATTCTAGCATTTTTTTTTCTTGTTTCTTCATTGAACTAGCTTTCTTTAACCATGTTCATATCAAGCACATCGAAAGGAGCGAAATTATTTAATGCCACAACCAAAGTGTACCAACTATCGGGAAGAATATCAAGCAATAAACATAATTGCAATTCATCACCAAACTTAATTTCTTATTTATCAATTGATTTACAACATCTTAAAATTTACTCAAGTGTTCCGACATGCTACTCCCTTACATGTTTCTCAAATTCATAACTCTTTTTACTAGTGAAGCTTTATTTCGTGGAGTTCTCCTCTCATAGAAATCTCGTAATTTCTTCCACAAAATATCTGCTTTCATTTCTTGAGTAACATGATAAAAATATACTATCATCAATTTATTGTTGAATAAACTCAATTGTTTTCCAATTCATTCGCTCCCGTTTTTTGTCTTTAATATCTCCTTTAGCCTCATCACCCTCAATGGAATCAAACAAATCTTTGAAATATAGCATGGCTTCCATTTGGGATTTCCAATTAGAGTAATTCGAGACATTTAACATACACATTGTGCTGCTAGTTTCTTTCATTTGACACTAGAATGTCAATCTTAGCTCTGATATCACTTTGTTGGGGAGAACCCTAGCAACAATTCGCCAAAACCCAATCTAGGATCAATTTCTCCCCTAAAACTAAACCGACTAGAATGAACTTCACTCCATCAACAACTAGCTAATGCAATCTCGGTATAAGCAAATATCACGCCAAATTGATAAGAAAATAAAGCCAACATAAATATCAAGGATTTAACGTGAAAACCCAATGCAAGAAAAATCATAGTTCGTCCAAAAACTTCCACTAATAACTAAGAATAGTAGGATACACAAAGTAGTCTTTTTTAGTTATACACCAAAGGTTCAACATCAATAATACAATAAGATGTTTCAGTTCGCCAGGTTGTCCCTTGCCTGCCCATGGATTCAGCAGCAGTTTGAAAGGTTGACCTATTCGGGAATCTCCGGATCTACGCTTCTTTTCAACTCCCCAAAGCATTTCGTCGCTTATTACGCCCTTCCTCATCTTTGGGTGCCTAGGTATCCATCGTAAGCCTTTCCTCGTTTGAACCTTGCCCTTCACTTTAAGGCTATGCCATCATAAGGTGCTGCTAAATGGAAGGATTACTCACCACAAAATTGAATAAACAAATTTGGAGTAAGAAAACCCCAACTTCAATGAGAGAATTTAGAGGAGATTCTCAACAAATGAAACCAATTAACTCGTTACCCTCAGTCTTTCGAACAACATACTCAAATTTAAGTCAATTTTGTCAACGTTTGGCCCTTGAATTGAGACTACAAATTTTCATCCCTTTTTCTTCTCTCATTCACTCACTCTTGAGCACTCTATTTTCTTCTTTTCTCTCCACTTTCGTAAGTGCTCCACCCACACGAATGAAGCACCCAACTTTCTTTTGTTCTTTTTGACTTTGACTCTTTTTTTCTTTTGTTTTATCAATTGGCTGGGCCCACAAATGAGGCAAACCCAGCCAACACTTGCAAGGCTACATGGATCCCTTTTTGGAAATGCCTCTCCAAGGTAATGGGAATATCCGAATCAGATCCAGCATTATGTTCTCCAGTACTATATTAGTGAGGAGCACTGAGGACCGAGTGAGGAGCATCGACTAGTGAGTGAGAGCGATTTGATTGAGCAATGAGAGAGGAAGAAGAAACATGAAAATTTGAAAGAAAAACCTAATCCCAATTCAATTTAAGTATATTATCCATTTTTCATTCTATTTTCTTTTTGGACGAAATTATGCCTATTCTACTCCCTGGAAACAGTCAGCCAACTAAGATTTGTCCAACCAACGAGTTTAGTTATTATCTACCTTGACCATTTCAAATTCTTATATGAGACAATATCTACTCTTCGTGTTTTTCCAGCACCCTAAACTTTAGCTCTAGTCCCAATTTCACAACAACTTTTTTTCCTAAAAAGTCAACTTTAGATCAAGTCTCAAATTTGTCCTGAATTTTTTTAATTAAAAAAATTACAAACTTTGACTCTAATCCTAAATCCGCCCCCTTAGCCATCCGTTCAAAAAATTATCATTTGTCATCCTTAATTTTCATATCAAAAAATAGTTTCATTTTAAAGATAATTTTCCATGTCACCTTATTGATGTGAATTTATTATTGAAACGAAAATGTCAAGTCACATAACAAGCGGCAATTTTTGGACGAAGAGTTAATGGGTACAGTCTTGAAACTAAATTGAACGTTGGTAATTTGTTTTAAGAAGAAAAAAAGGGGGGGGAGCTTCAAGGCAGATTTTGGGCTACAATTAAAGTTGTTAATTTTTTCTAGATAAAAAAAAAAAAGTTCGGGACAGATTTGAGGTTAAACCTAAAATTTAAATTTTTTCAAGACAAAAAAAAATTCATAACAAATGGGGCTGAACCTCATGTTGAGATTATTTTTTTGGACAAAAGTAAAATCAAAGCAAAATTAGGATTTGACGTAAAATTAAAATTTTGTTTAGAGAATAACCGAAAATGAACTGCTCTCACTATTAACAAAATATATGTACACATATAATAAAAACGCATCAATAGTGCAAAATTTGCAAACTGATGCGATTGAGGAAATCACATCATTTCGTCTCCGTTGGTCCTACTTTGTTTTTCTTAATAATAAAAAAAAATTGTTAGATTCTATTGGTCCTACTTGGCCTTTTGCTTTTTGCTCAATTAAGGTTTCGGGGAGCGTCATGGCACTTTTACTTTTTTTAATATATATTTTATTCTGAAGTAACAAACTCCTAAGTGTCTTTATAATTTTTCCAATCTGATCACACTCAAGACTGTCTTTATGACAAACTCCTTTTGCTATCCCTCGGACCAACAGTCTTTTCATATTTCCTCACAATGTAAGTCACCTTTTCCACGAAACCGAGAAAAACTCCCATAGACCAAGACATTAGAAAATTCAAGTAGAGACGAAATTGAAGAGACCAAGACATCGGGAAATTCACGTAAAGACAAAATTAAAGAGAACTTGAAAGTGACTCAATGCCTAATTTTCTTTTGACCAAATACTGCCAAAAATCTCAACTTATGTCTATTATGATATAATTATCTTAAAAAAAATTTGTGTTACTAAAAACCTTAAACTTGTTCAACGTAATACAAATGCCCCGATTTTTTTATGTTGAGAAAAAATATCCAAACTTATATATATATATATATATATATATATCCTCTACTACACTCATATATCCTTTATTCAAAATATATTTTTAGGGCTTTTTTATGTAAAAAAAAAAATTGAGATATTTATGTTAGGACGTTCAAATTTAGAATTGAGATATTTATGTTAGGACGTTCAAATTTCCCAGAAATTATATTATATACTTGGCTCTTTGTGTCACAATGGATGCAATTTGAGGTTTTATTAAAAATGAAAACAAAAATCCATTTTACAGATGTCGGAAGAGTGCCCGCCCTCATCAAAAACCTCAAGAAAAGTCAACGCCCCGCGACAAGAGCAGGTGGCCAGCTCCCGCGCACGTCGACACATGTTAGAAGACGGGCGACGCGCATCGATCGTTCCTCTACATCTCGACGCACCCCGCCACGTCGGGCCCCGCCAATGGCGCGCCGACACGTCGGCCTCTTCCGGTGAGTCCGAGGTCCCCGCCTCGGAGTCTCCAAAAGGACGGCCCTCGTTCCGCGACGGTTACGAGGACCGAGGCCCCGCACGCGCAGGCGAACACTACTCCCCGGGAGTCCACCTGGCTTCTCCTCCGGTCTTCCCCGTCCCCCACGCACTTCCCGCACGTGCGCCGCACGTGACCCCACCCACGCCTATCTTCTCCACCGCCACCTTCGCCACCCCCTCTCCGTCTCTCTCTCTCTCTCTCTCTCTGTATCTCCATCTCCCTTTCTCTCTCTGACGTACATATATACGTACGCCCCGCCTGGCCTTCCGGGTTGCCTGTTGATGTCGCCAATGACCTTGTGCGCGACGGAGAGATTGGTGCGCGGCTCTCGTCTGCGCAGGCCTTCGTCGGAGCTCGCGGCGGCGAATTAGTGAGTTCTCTCCTTCTGCTTCTTCTTCTCTTTCGTTATTTCTGGTAATTTCTTGACTCCTTTTTCCTTCTTGGGCATCGAATATTTGTTCTTTTGCTCCGGGACGAATGATTTCGTTGCGTGCATGCATGGGTTTCTAATCGTTTCGTGGGTTCCTCGTTGGGTTATTCGGCTTTTATGGAAGCAAGCTCGGGGGCGGCGCCTTTATTGCCGATTGCGATCGATTCTCGTTGTTGGGCTTTCCCTTTTTCTGGATGTGTTTTTTGCCTTGATTTCCTGTGTAAAAAGATGAACTTGGACCCGTTCTCGAAGTTCCTTGGATTGTCCTGGTTAATGTTTTGACAATCCTGAGATGAAGCTCTCGGTTAGATGGTGTCGTTCCTTGAGGATTAAGCTTTTGCGCGGTGATGTTGACAATGTCGCCATTTATGCTGCAATTGGCTCGTGTGGCAGTCGGTGGATTTCTGAAAACCTCATTCTAATGGGACCCTTCTTGTACTGGCTACGATATAACTCACATTATATGCTTCTTGTCATGGTTATTACAAGAAGAATCATATCAAGACTACAGTCCGCAAGAGCTTTTGACGTGTGATTTGTTTGGAGAGAAACTGGGTGGCCTAAAACCAACAGTGTGGTCTATCCCAAACCTTGGTAATTATTTGAGGAATGTCCTGTTCTCCTTGAACTCCTCATCCAAAACTGCCCAAGGTATGTCCTAAATAGGCTGGCCTGAGCAGCATTCTGGGGACTAGAAGTTCGAGCTCTTTGTCAATGAGAGGTCTGATGGATCTTTCTTGATTGAGTGGATGAGCAACCAAGTGAAGCCATATGCTCCTTGCTATTTTTAAGACTAGTTGCATTTTGTATCCTTTGAACAGTTATCTAAACGTAAGTAATGATGATGTCAAGGATGTGCGATTTTCGAATGGAGAGGAAAGTTCATTTCCCAAACATAGTGTATTGGTTTTGACAATTAGCTGGAAAGAAAATTCCGTAACTTGGGGATGTTCCTTTGGTACTCTATCATATCTCTTCTTCAACATGCTCTAAAAGTCCAACATTCCAATTTGTTCACCTGGCCATTGAAACCGATTATAACAGATAAGACTCCTATATTGTGTAAAGGCTTTGTTGGGATTTTTCATCATAAGTTGACTGACCATGGAACGGTGTTGGTTGAGACTGACGATTTTTTGAATTTTCACTTTAATTGGTGGATGCCTCTCTTCTGCACCAGTTGCGGTCTCTGATGAGCTTATCTTGCTCTTGAACTGTAATACTTTATGCAAGATCACAAACTGGTGAGGTAAGCCTCAGGATCAAGTGCTAAAGTGAAGGCAAATTCAGTAGAGTTTCAGGTCAGCTGAAAAAGTTTTATTGTACTTTGGTGGATGTGTTAAAAAAGGCATTACTTGCAATCGACTGAGATCAGAAAAAAGAAAGAAAGAAACCAAAAACATTGACAGTGCATTATGACTTGACAGCGACGCAAGGATAAACTTAGGTTGCAGGAGCACGGATCGTTAACATCATTTTCAGAAAAGGGCTGGCACTTACACTCCAAAGACTTAGTTTACAAATATAATCGAATTCCTAATGGCTGCCAAGTCTTATTAGAGAGCTTTCTACTATTATCCTCAAACATCATTGTGACTTCTTGCCAGATTCTCTATTGTGGTATTATTTCCCTGCATGAAAGCTGGACGAAGTAGCTGCTTAAGAAATGTTACACATCAAAGAATGAAGTTCATATAGGGTATAGGAAGACCGACTAAAGCTCATACTTAAATAAGGCCATGCACCAAAGAGGGGTAATTCTTGTTACCTTTCTATATTACGTGGATCAAGTTGGACTAGCCTAATATTGCGTTTGTCTTCTTGACTGATTTGCAAAGAATTTTCAGCCATTGGTTTCTACTAATTTTATGATCCAGTAAGCTCGTGAAGCAATAGCTCATACTATAATGGGTCTGAAACAACTTGATTTTCAATGTGTAAATAGTCCATTTATAATTCCTCAATGCAAAGCATATATTTGGAATTGCTGTTGTTGATATTGCTTGGTTTGTGCTAGACATTTGGAGACCTGATCTCCCAGCTCCAATTCTTTTTTCGTTTGTCATATTTAGAGCAAAATGTATGTTCTGGCCATTTTAACTAATGACCATACAAATTTTTTCAGGTTATCTAGTACCATCCCATGGAGCTTCATCTGTTATTTTTCCGGCCCAGGGGAATTTACTCGTCCCATTCCCCAGGCTCCTGCACTGCTCAAGTATTTTAATTGATCGTACTGAAGATGTTATTGTTAGATTCTTTCCATGATCCTTCAAAGATGGCCACACGACCCCACCGACTCACATCTAGACGAGCACCGCCAAAGATACTCTTTATGCTACTTCTGATCATTGTTCCTATCTGTCTACTCGGGGTATTCACTCATGGCCAGAAAATATCGTACTTTCTCCGTCCTCTTTGGGACAAACCACCAGTCTCCTTCCAACGCATACCTCACTATTATGCAGAGAATGTGTCAATGGAGCATCTGTGTCGCCTTCATGGCTGGTCCATTCTCCCCCAGCCTCGGCAGGTGTATGATGCTGTAATTTTCAGCAATGAGCTAGATACACTGGAAATAAGGTGGCGTGAGCTCTACCCATATGTCACTAAATTTGTGATTCTTGAGTCTAATACCACATTCACAGGCATTCGAAACCTCTTTTTTTCGCTTCGAACCGTGCTCGATATGCTTTTGCTGAAGGGAAGATTGCCCATGATACATTTTCTGGTCGAGTTGCTAATCGTGGATCACATGAAGACCCATTCAAGCTCGAGTCCGAGCAACGGGTGGCTATGAATGGTTTGCTTCGCCGGTCTGGAATTTCATATGGGGACTTATTGATAATGTCCGACACTGATGAGATTCCGAGCCCGCATACTTTGAAACTGTTGAAGTGGTGTGATGGGATCCCACCTGTAATGCATCTGGAATTAAGGCATTACATGTATTCTTTTGAGTTCCCGGTGGACTACAGCAGTTGGCGAGCCACTGCTCACATTTATGGTCCGAAGACCCTTTATCGGCACTCACGCCAAACCAACCTTTTATTGTCTGATGCAGGATGGCATTGTAGCTTTTGCTTCCGGAGAATCCGAGAGTTTATATTTAAGATGACTGCTTACAGCCATGCAGACCGAGTCAGAAGGAAGGATTATATGAGCTATCCGAGGATTCAAAAGCTCATTTGTCAGGGAGATGATCTTTTCGACATGCTTCCTGAAGAATACACGTTCAAGGAGTTGATCAAGAAGTTGGGTCCAATCCCCCGTTCAGCTTCTGCAGTCCACCTTCCTGCATATGTCATAGCAAATGCAGAAAAATTCAAGTTTCTCCTTCCTGGGGGCTGTGTTAGAAGTCAGGACTGAAATCTTTCGAGCTGATTTAACAATGCCATTGATGCCTGACCAATGTTGGTTTAATCTTTCGTTTTGACTAGCTTGAGATTATCATACCAGGACGTAGACAGTGTAGATCTTTAGTGTTGATAGCAAGAGGAGTGCTATGGACAGTCGCACTGTGATATGACTGTTGATCTGCTCCAACAATTGCCGGAGAAGCCTCTGTTGGTCCGGTGAATACGGAGCAATGCGAGCGTCCCTAGCATTTCCCTTTTGTAGCAAGTTCAGCTTGTGTTTAAGAATTGTTTCTCAATAGACAGGGATGTTGATGGCCAATTTAGATCGAGCTATACCCGCAATTTGTTAAGAAGTGAAACAGGTAAAAGCATTCGATATGGCATATCTTCAAAAGAAATTGTCATTCAAGAAAAGGGCTCTCAGAAAGTTTCAAGTTAGATGCCATCTTGCTAAGGATTTTATTCATGGCGGCATCTGATGCTGGTGCTCTTGTTTGGATAAAAATTTTCAACTGTTATGTTCAAACACTTCCAGTTCAATTGATTTGCCTACATTCCACATTAGGCATTGTCAGTATGCAAGCTTAGAGTCTCTGGTTCTTGTCACTCTGAATTAGTTTTGGATTCAAACCGTGTTAACATCTGATGAATCTGTTATGTCCACCAAAACCATGTCAAAGTTTGTGAGTGCATTCCAGTGACGTTAGCAGCAGGAGGCTTAGTGTCTACTCTTCTTCTTAGATTATCTTCACTTTTGCTTTTACACGCATGGATTCCACATATGAAGATGAGATATGCTTAAGCTCATCCTTCCTTCTTTTGCAATCTCTAGTCACATCCCTAGAAAGGTGGGGTATTTTCTTTTCCTCCTTTCTATCGTGTTTCTCTTCTTTTTCTCTTCTTTCCCTTTTCTATCGTGTTGGATGGATGATAAAGACATGAGAGGGTGAGAAAATAGCCAAATTCCAATTTTCACTGTTACGTGCTCCTTCAAGATTGATAGGATGATTGAGATGGGAGAGTATATTTCAAGCTGTAATATCTCCTAACTAGGTGGGGACACGTTACTTTGCGTGGGACCTTACCAAACATGTGCAACATAATGGATAATCAAAGAGAACCCATCACACATGCACAATCAAATTCTAGCACGGACATGGCAATCAAATCGATAATCCCTCAGAGGGTCAATGCAGAATGTCGCAATTGAGCTTTAGAGAATTTCGAACTAAACTCTAGCTATTCGGACCAAGGGAGACGTTCAGTGTTTGCATGATTAACGGCGTTCACGAACGAGAGCGCTCCGCTGGAGGAGAGGAAACAGGCGTCGGTCTTCAAAACTCCCCTCTTGATTTGTGGGAATTTCGCCAGATCTTCTGTCCATGTTTACGTCTGCCGAGCGTCCCTTTTCCTTTCTTGGCTCCTCAGCGCGAGGATTCTCCACGAATCTCGCCATGCAATAACGGGGAAAATCCCATGAATTCATCTCTTGTTTCCTTCTTTATCTCAACATTCTCCTCTGGCCAATCTTTTCTCTTGCCTTAGTGGTTTCGTCCGTTACGGTTCAAGGAAACGGAGAGTATCTCTCTTACCTTCCCATCTTCGAGTCTCGCCGCAGCTTTTCTCTTGTCGGACGTGTGGGGCTTTCTTGCACTCATGCCTGATCGAAATTGCTGAACGTATATGACCTCCATCTGCATTCCGTCTCCGGTTGTCCCCTTGTGGCCGAGCTCGCCGGAGCTCGATCTTGAAGAAGATTCAAATGAGAGTAGGGCATCCCTCCATAAACCCATGCAGCACTTTGGGATAATCCCGAGCCGATTTATGACTGGACTGACATAAATCCAATTTGTGTTGACCTACCATTATTAAATGAAAATGCACATGTGAATCATGTTAATGATATTTTTGTTTAGAAATCGTGATAACTCATAATTTTCTACATTATGTATGATGAATTGAGGTAGTCAGAACTTATGTGTCGACATTGATAGCATACCAAAATTCATGGATCATTTGAATCATTTTCCAATATTCCATTAATCAATTACTCTAAATGCATGTAAACCGTCCGTCCTCATTTTGCTGATGGTTGTGAATAGCTACGAGTGAGAGGTGTGGTGATTCAAACTCAAAATCAAGTTCATCTAAGGCCTGGAGCTTTTTTGGTACTATAGTCTAACCAAATCGTAATTACAATCGTGTTGTAGTGTGATGTGAAGTGTAACTCTATTATTTGTTCAATAATACATGTCTTAAAATTACGATGCCTAAAAAATGGGTGAGCCACTTTTAAAAGTCATTTCAACTTTTAGAAGTGATATAATTATCAAGGAATTGTCAAAAACCCTACTTTATTAGAGTTGCCCAACCAAATCGTTCAGTCTTAACTCCTTTAGAAGCGCTCAAGGTATTGAAACGACACAGATGCTAAATGGCCGAAATTGAAACGACACAGATGCTAAATGGCCGAACTTGACCATATCCTGGACCCAGAAAAAAATTCCACAAGATCTTTAATAATTTAAAAAAGAAAAAAAAACCAAAAATAGGGGGAGAAAGAAAATGTACGGACAGACTTTCTTCCATGAAATAAATACCAATAATGGAAATAGGAAAAAATGCATTGGTCAAGATACAATTATTATTATAATGGCTGGGGTGTAAATGTAAGTGGTGCGACTTGGGGTGAGAAGGGAATTGCACTGAAGACAAAAGGAGTAATCACGGCTTGTAATACGGGGAAAGAAAATTAAGAATTGAATTCTTTGCCTCAATAGTTTTCTTGTGACTTTACATATGATGGTATGGGCGAATCATGTTAAGACAATGAATTCTAAGGGCGAAAAGATTAATCTCCCTTTTCTCACTTAGTCCTGCTTTTTCTTGTCTACGGTAGAACGTCGAGTTCGATCTCTCTTGTACCCATGTGGGTTGAAAAGTGGTATCGGAGCAAGTCGATCCAAGACGCAATAAACCACATTCCAATGTAACGTTTTCTGCCTATAATTTTTTCATAGAGGAGACCGGTTCTAGCTTTCATCCATATTAGACCTAAAACCTATCTTACATATCTAAGAACTTGGAATCTGCTCTATCACAATTTCCAGAGTCAATTCTAGAATTTACCCAGATTCCACGTATATTTTTAATTGAATAATTGCAATAAATCACGATATCTATTTATCACCATTTGCTACAATCCATTGTTCATAGATTATATTTTGACACATGAAAATTATAAAATATTTCAAAATAAAAGTTTAAGTCATACATATTGTTAGAAATGAAAACTCAAACTAGTAATTTCATATTACACGTTCATTATTAGACACCATGGAATGCCAGAAGATTGTGCAAAGACATAGAACAAGAAAAGCATAAAGATTTGTTCTAGATTCCATCTTAGAACCTATACATTGAAATAGATTCTTTAATTTTTGGAACTTAAAACCCAACCCACATACTTTAAAACTCAGAACCAGACCGACAAAAGTCCGGTTCTCAAGTTCTCAGTTCAACCGTGGAATCATGCCGATCCCTAATTTTCTAACCCTGCGCGGGTCTATATGATTATAAATTGTCGGCACATGAACACACGATTGTCGTATTTCCTTAGGAATCAATCAATCGTAAAAGGAAGGAAAAGAGAGCCACGGACAGTCTTCCAGAAGGATCAAATCGTGTCTCGGCATCCTTTGAACGTTTGATGGGGCTGAAGAGAGATAAATGCGAATGAGAATCGACAGGATTACTCGCGATAAAAAAAAAAATCATTCGAAAAGAGATGGGAAAAAGAGAGAGGTTGACGTAGAATAAGAGACGATTCGTCACGACACCAGTCGCACCCCGAGGAAGGGTCGCGTCGCGTTATGGCGTTCCAGTCAACTCAAGGGCTGAACCGTCATTTCGCCGCACCCCGTTCTAAATTTATTCAACACGAAAGGACGACCCCGAGAACGATGGGGCGCTATAGCTTTAGCCTTTACCCACTTTCATGCACTGAAGAAGTCAAATACGGATTCCCCATTTTTTTTTTCTTTTTCTTTGTTTCCCTTTTTTTTTTTTCTGTGAATTTTAAAGTCGATTGTGACCCATCTCATGATTTAAGTTGTTTACCCATAAAGTTGTTTGGGTCCAAGTTGTGTCCCTCGTCCAAGGAGTCGATGCTGTCGCTTTCGGGCATCTTTCCTATTTGACTTCGAAGGGTCTGAATTTTTCACTAAGAAATTCATGTGTGTTCAGACTGTTTGTCAACCAAAAAATAAAGCATTAAATCTCGGAAGAAATTATCCAATTAGTCATGCACATATTGCACGGATACCAATTTAACCTTTAAATTTCTAATTTTATCAATTTAGTTCAAAATATTTATATAAAATTCTAGTATAGTCTTTTCCGACCAAATCTTTCCTGATTTAGAACTGATCGATAAAATTCATTCGCAGACCTTTGCATTTTTGACGGTTCAATTCGACGATGATGGACCCATGTAACTTGACTAGAAAAAATTGTTTTCTTCTCTTTCTTCCTTTCTTATACTCTAAGTAATTGGAGAAGCATATGTGAATCTAAAGACGGGGGGCCACACCTTTTTTTTTTTTTTTTTTTTTGGGTCATGTCGTACCACGTCTGAAAGGTCGGAAAAATAGCCATTCGTGTCAAAAACTTTGGAAGGTTTGACTGGAGGCGGCCTCTCCCATGTTCGACGATGTGATTATGTCGAAGCGACCGGCTCATTAGAAGTTAGTTCGAGCAGACAGTTGATTTGAGTTCCCCCTAGCGAATGAATAAAGGGTCAAGCTGGATTTCTTGATACTTAATTGGAGTAGCTGATTAGGATTATGACCAACTGATAAGTATGGGAAGAACTATCCAAAAAAGTCTCCAATTTATTACGCTTATACCAATTCTAAATCTTTTGCAATTTGTCAATACAGTTCATCCAACAACATGAATGTTAGCCATCTTACGTGACACGACTAACGATGATGTGAAAAAAAAAATTGAAATTTTTAGTTTCTATGATTTTTTATAATATTTTTCTTTTTCTTTTTTCCTTTTTTTTATTGTTAAGGGCTCGTAGGGGTCGCCGACCACCGGTCAAGGCCCGGAGACCCCTTATCGGCCGTTCGGCGATATTCATTGCAATCGTTCAATTAATAATCCAAATGAAACCCAAGTAAACCCTAAAAAGTTCCAAGTCCCAACAATTTAGGAATCGATTCTAATAGGTAACTTCCAAGATCGACCTAGAACCGCTCATCATTAGCCACTGGGGGTGAATATGGTTCCAGGGTAAAACTTGAAACCAAAAATTGAACAAATAGGAACATGTTTGGTTCCAGATTCCAAAAATTAAAGAGTTTGGAACTTAAAACAAGTTTTTGTATTTTTCTTCGTCTATGTCTTCACGCGATCCTGCAATATACCATGGCGTCCAATAACGAGTGTACAATCTAAAACCATTAATCTAAACTTCTATTTTATGATTGATATGTTTTCTTTATTAATATTGCACATTCTTTGTGTGTCTAAATTTAAGTTATTATCCGTGAATTGTAAAAACAAATGTTGATCATTAAATGTTATAATTCACTACAAACATTCAATAAATTATACAGATGGAGCTTTTGTGGACTCTAAAACCTATGACATGGTAAATTCTAAGTTTCAGGATATGTAAGATAGATTTCAAATTTCAAGAAATAACGAATGTGTCCGAACGGATAGATTCTAAATTTCAAACAAAACTTACACGAAACTGGAAACTTGAAATTGGAACCGGAACTGTTCACCTTTACTGGCCACGACCCTCGAAATCGGGAGGCAAACGTGTACTCAACTTTCCCCCGATTCATTTTCCCCATTAGTGTGCGTCGCTATCAAAAGAAACGACGAAGGACGAGAGAGATGGGGGGAGATATGCATGTGTTGGGTTGTGGCTTGTGGGTGGACGTTAAACCGTGTGGACGTATCTAAAGGCAGATGATGACAAGATTGGGCGTAGGAAAGGAAATATGGAAAGGAGGGGGAGCGATGATGCTTATATCGGCAATGGCATGCGTTCGCCAGCGAAGCATCCAAGAAAACGCCCCCCTTTGATCGCGACGTCTGTTGTGTTGCCCCAGTGGATTTCCCCCACATTTTTTTTTATTACTTTAATTTCGCTTCTATCTTCTTTATTTTAATTATTAAAAAAAATGAAAAGGAAATTATACTTTTTGTCGTAGTGCAGATGTCCCCGTTTGTTAAAGGATTCATCTCATCTTGCTCACGCAACTTACCTCGGATTCTGCACGCGCCCACCACCCCACACGTCATTTTCTCCTCCCGAAATTTCTTTTCTTTTTTTTTTTTTGCCTTTTTTTCTCCTTTCGTTTTCTCATATTGTTTTTTTCTTGCAGAGAGACTCAGTCGTCGACGACTACATCGGGTCCGAAAACGAGGGGGGCTCCGGGCCGCCGTACCCCGGAGCATGGCATATGACGTCACGACGTGTCGTTATAATTGAGTATGGGAATATCCTTGCGCATTCTAAAATTATTTTATGACGTCATATATATACACACATAGTATGACCGAATCTAAATGAATCCTTTAAAAAATTTGATATGTTACACATGCATGACTTGGGAAATTTCCCAAGTGAGGAGGATACATTTGTCGTGTTTTAAAATGGTGAAATTTAATATCGATTTGAGTTTCGAGAAAAATGTGTTTGATAGGATTCGTATGGATGCCGCTCTAGATTCTGTCCGACTCGTCAGATATTGACTTTGAACCTATTTAGAGCCCAAATATTAGTGAGCAATGACTAACGTGAATGTGGATGCATATGCTGAAACTTGTGTCTTCAAACGTAGAAGATAGAAGATAAAAGATTATTATTTTATTTTGAATTGTGAAATAAATCTTTTATAATTTTATATGCATAAGTTTATAAAATCACCATATTCTCTTATGGGATTTTCTTAAAGAATTCGCTCTTAATTAATTTTGGATAAGACTCATCTAACAAACAGTTGGTGGGTGTCTTTTTTGGCATATAATCACCCATATATTCATACGTGCCATGATCTTAAGACCGCTTTTTGCATAAAATAAATTTAAATTCATCTGTAAATGTCCAATATAATGCAAATCTGATTAACTAACTAAAAAAATTATTAAGAAAATGAACAATAACAACAACACATCATCAAGAAACAGGTTGCAAAATGTGTTTTCCCTTCACAAACATGCTGCGTATCATTGTAACTCAGACTAAGCTATTCTCTCCGAATTAACGTTATACCGACAAGATGTTGACAACCTTTTTGCAACTTTTGACTTTTCGATCCTTGATCGGAGCTAACGCGTATGGTGAGAAGATACAATTTTTGTGTGTTTCACAATGGATTAGTGTAGAATATAGATGGACAATTTAAGTACCTAACAAGGGCGAGAATATCTCTAGCCTTTTGTAAATTATTGTAATTATAGATTTGCTACATAGTCGCAATTATAAGGTTTATTAAAATCTCAAGCCGATATTCTCGACACATTTATGACAAACTAATTTTCATCCCACACATAAAATCCAAACTAGTACCCACAATCCAAATCATTTTCCATTAAATTGCATGCTTGTTAGCATACATGGATTTTTCACGCCAGATCTATCATTCTCTATATCGAATCCGTCTTACAGAAGGTAGATTAGGGTCTAAGATACCAATTTAAATTTTGTTTTTGTGAAAAGGATAATTAATTTGAGATAAATGTATCGCGTGTATTGCTTTGAAATTTTTTGTGGGACAAAAGGAATAAATTTGACATACGATACCGGTTTGAGATTTTTAATAACGCTAACCCTAACTGTATTTAGTTAAGAGAAGAGATCGAACTCTATCTCTAGTGCTACCACAGAAAGAACGATAAGGTTCTAGATATTGCAGTATGAAAATCATATTGTATAGTATCTTGCTGATGAAAAAGTTCGGCTTTCTTATTGGGCATGGGAAAGAAAAGAATAAAGGGTCGCTACATGAAATTTCGTGTGGTACTTTTGACAACACCTGCTAAAAAAGAGCGAAAGAGAAATTGCGCTGCCGCTGAAAGAAGGAAAAAGAGAGGAGAAGAAAAAGTGAAAAAAAAGCCAACATCTTTTACCACATGCGAGTGTCTCCTGCGTGTATGTACAGTGTCAGCGCAAAGGGGACTTCCTCATGGGATCCGAGCTCATTGGACCGAGTCCATCGCAGCCATTCGTGTCGTGAGACTTGCTTAGGCCTCAGAAGTGGACGGCCATGATGGACTCGATCTAGTGGAATCGAGTCCTGAGAATTTACCCGTAGTGAAGATATTATTACGTGTAAGTACAAAAAATTGAAGCATAGTTCTCGTGGACCTAAGGGACATGCCTCGAGTGAGATTCACATAAATCAAGGGTCAAGTTATATGTTTCGAGTACACGCGAATTAGCATGTGCGAATTAGCTAGCCTTCATTGGGGAGGGCAATGCGTCGTTGCCTTTCGTAAGGTCGGAAAAATAAGACTAAAATGGTGGAAAATTGCGGGTGCAATTCTAAGATTTTGTGACTATTAGATTAACCGTTTTTCAAAAATTAAAACTTAAAAAATAATTTAACGATCTTCACCAAAAAAAATAAAAATAAATAATTTAAGGATACACATGGTGCTCTCCCTTAGCCATTTTCTTTTTCTTTTTTTAAATAAACGGTTAGAAAATGAGACAACATTCTATAGATAACATATCAATGCCCGAATGCAGGATTAGTTTCTTCACTTTCAATTTCACACATTTATTACCGAAACTGTTGTTGTATTAGTTATTTATAAATAAATTTCCTTTTTTTCCCCTACCAATAATGACGTAATTGAAGAAACGGATCTTTCAGATACTTCTCTTGAATTTTCAGACTTTGGATTATGTACGCACACGTCATGCTGACATCATCATACATCGAGGCCTTTTCTGTTTGGTAAGTAGAAATGGTCAAAGGCTAATTATAGACATTCAAAGTCAACTTTTTTTTTTGCTGCATCCCCCAAAATAACATTACATAAATCTTAGGACAAATGCGGATCTTTTAATTGTGGATTCAATCGAAGATCTAGGAACGAGATAAGAAGTCTCATAATGTCCTTAAATAAAGGAATTTTCGCAATATATAGGATCGAAATGTTTGCTTTTAAGATTTTTTGGATATCTTTTGTGTAATTAAGTCCATCATATATCTACATGATCTTTGATGCATATAGAACTCTAAATAGTAGGATAAGGACATTTGAATACACTAATCGACATGAGCTCATGGGATATGACAATAGTGTAGGATGACAACTTACCCATGATGACATTTATACTAAGTCTTTGCAAATACAACAACAGTCTATCGGAACTATCTTTCACTTTTTTCTTTATTTTTGCTTAAATAAAATCTTTTGGCTCACACACTTTCACCTTTTTTAACATAGAAAACACTTGAAATGTTTATAAAATACAAATGTCAGCAACACAGAGAGCGCCTGAAATGTTTATAAAATACAAATGTTGGCATGCTAGACATGTTAACGAGCGCCGCCACTCGCTTAATAAAGAGAATTTTCAATTTTCACCAAATTGATTACACATAACACCAACAAAGATACGATACATTGATAATAGTAAACTTTTTTTCTTATTTTGCTGTTTAACAAGTTATCTCGAGATATCGGGTGATAAAATCTTTTTATATTTTAACTAGAAAGTGAAAAAAGTACTCTAGCCAAAACAAACAAACCCTATACTTAATAAGCATTGCGAAATCTTGATCGAACGCATGCAAACATTAGCTTATTATACATATTTCTTGCAGCGACAAATCAAAATAACGTCGGAAAGATTGATTTCAAATTTCAAAAAAGAAATTAAAAATGGTGAATTCAATTTTTATCTGGCGCATTCAATTAGTGGGGATTTCTTGTCCTTCTCACATTATTTTCGGTTAATAATAAAACTCAAAACTTTTCTTCCACACGATAAAAAAATAATAATAATAATAAATGAAATGCGTGCGGTCGGCTCCAATCATGAAACGGACGGGGAAACCGACAGGGACGTTGCTGCCTACGTGGCGCCCCATGACGACCCCCGTAGAACAGCCCACGCATCCCCCGCCCGGGGACCTCCCAAGTCAACGCGCGACTCCGCGCGGTCCACGTGGCAGCCGGCGAGCGCCGCGCTCGCCTCCGCCCGGCCGCACCCGATCTCTCCTCCTCCCCCAAGAGCAAACACCCCTCCTGATTAGAACCGTTTAAAATGTCTTGCGTCACGGTGAATTGACGTGAGGCTGTCTCCTCACCCCAACATCTCTCTTCTCTCTTCTCTCTCCTCGCAAGAAATAAGATTTCGTCTCGCGACGCGATAAAGTCGCGAGAAAATCGCGAGACGGGCTCGCGAGGGAGACTTTTTAATGCTTTGCATGACTCCCTCCCTCCCCCATCGCTCCTTCAACTTTATCCATTTAATAAAACGTCCGTCACACGTCTATTTATTTTTATTTTTATTTTTATTTTATTTATTTAATAAATCGAATTTAAGGGAGGGTGGTGGGGGCGCGTGGCCGACACGCGCGTGTAGCCTTCTCCACTTGTGCTCTCGCTCTCTGTCTTTGGCTTTTCTGGCGACGCGCCTGGTAGCCCGTGCCTGCTGGTCAGACCGGACGGCCCTGACTTTCTAATATTGTAAAATTCGGTCGACGTCCCATCACCTAAAAGTGGTAAATAATAATCCATCAACCTTTTTTTAAAAAAAAAAATTGGAAAAAACGATTTTTTTTTTTACTTCGTCGGATTTTGATTTTAGATTGTTAAGAGTGATATGCGACGGACGATGCATTGAAAACAACAAATCTTTTTCTTGTTTTGTCGAGACTCTTCCTATTTGGATGTCTAATGAGTATTCCTATTGCTGGTACTGTCCAAGTTGGGGATACTAAAATTTCCAATATCGTGACCGCTCATAAATATGCGCAATTAATTGTTTGGAGATTTGAATATCTAAGCGCTTCAGGGTGTTTATTAATGAGATCCTTATAAGAGTGGTATATTAAGAAACATGTTGGGTTTGTAATTGAGAATTTAAATGTATGGATTAAATTCCAAAATGTGATGATATGGAATTTTGACAAATTAACCATAATGTGCTTGATTTATTCAAGTGGGGAAGTTTAAGTAACGCCTCTAATTTAAGGGGAAAAGGAAGAAGACCTGTGCTCTATGGAATTTAACTGTAGATTTTCGTTATTATTCGTAAAGAAAAGCTTGATTCTAATTTTTTTAAAGGTTTTAAGGGTAATTTTCATTTTCATTGCTCCTTCACTCTCTCCATTACTTCCTTCCCGAAACCTATCAATTTGTCCGTTCTTTTGTAGTACACGTGGTGAGCTTAGATCAATTTCAAAAAACATCTTTGCACTCCCAAAGTTTGACCAAAGTATTATTCGATAGAACTATTTCGAAACTCTTTGAACCTAAAATTTTGCCTATTTGAAGCAACTACCCATATAATTTCACTAAATAAATAATTAGAAAGCAAAAATTGTCTATCAAAAGTTTCCCAGATTCTCCCTTTCACATTTGCGCGTGATAATTAAGAGAATAACGCAAAGCTCGGCTATCTAAAGATCCGTGAAGCACCTAGTAAGTAACAAATCTAAGTTAAGTAGAGTTTGTGGCATCACCGCCTTGACCTAGATCGGTTTACGTATAAATTGTGAGCTTTGAAAGAGTAACCTCCGGTACTGAAACCGAAAAAAATCTCGATGCCCCAATCGACCCTCTCTCTTTCACACGATATGAAGTGATTTTGAGTACATCATGACAAACTACAATAAGTAGTTTTGTTGTGATCATCATTAACAAACCAAAATTTTCTATCTCATGGTAAATGAGACAGCAAGACCCGCCTCTCACTTGATGCATCTAGACAAAGTTAGACATCACTTAATTAACTTTACGCAGTGGCCACTCATGGTGGTGGTAAAACCCAATTTACATAAATTGAGGCCCTTGATGATCGCTTTTGGTAGTAGGGTGCGTTTGGGAACCAATATTTCAAAGTTTCTTGCGCTTTAAAAGTCTTAGGATAAATGCAAGTGTCGTTTGGTAAAGTTGTTGGAAAGCTTTGGAGAGATGCAATTACATTTCTAAAGGCCTTTGAAAGCCTTCAGCACAAAACAAGTCTAAAGGTACTTTGAACTTTAAGCATTTTGAGAATGCAAATGCAATTATCTTTTATCCGACTTTACTCTCACTAAACTTTCATAATTTGGAAAATGCTCCCACCTCACGTGATGTCGCCGGCAAGGATTTAGATTGTCGGTGAGGCTACATCTAGCTACTGCCAAGCTAATTTGGGGCCAACCAGCCTCACTAGAGGTTGGGATCATAGGTGAGGTTGGCTGGTTACTAGACTTGATTCCTAAAGGTCTAAGTTCTACCGGCAAAGGTTTTACACCTTTTTATGGAAAAAAAAATGAAAAATCCTTTATATAATGGTGTAACTTTTTCTAAACGGTATTTAAGTCAAAGTTGTTTCCCAATGTATTTTTAAATCACACTTTACCAAACACTATTGTATTTTAAAAAAACCCCTTCACCTGAAATTCCTTATATTTTCTCAAAGGCTTCTCCCAAAGGTGTTGCCAAACGCAACCGTAATCATCATAAAAGGAAGTTTTACTCATGAATAGAGCTGCAAGTCATTACAAGTTCGAATTAATTGAAGTATCACAAACTTAAGAATTAATGCATCAACATCCTCATTATTGTTGACAAGGAAATTGTCTAATTAGTTCTAAATCTATAGTATGATACTAATTTAGACTTAAACTTTTCAATTTTACCGATTTAGTTCTCAATCTTTGTGCAAAATTTTAATATAGTCATTCTAGCCAATTTTTATTCGAAATCATTGACGTGGTGGTGTGTCACTAAGGACGGTTAACAATGACTGGATTGTTGGATTAACGATTTCTTGTAAAAAGACTACATTGGAATTTTGAGTAAAGACTTAGGATTAAAGGTTCGTTTGTTTGAAGGAAAACTATTTCGTTTTTTTATTTGGATGATTGATAACTAATTGATGTATAGAAAGTGTTTTCTATGGACTGAAAATAACAAACTTAGATTAAAGGAAAACAACTTATCCTCCAACAAGAAGGAAAGCACTTTCCTTAAACCATCAAAATAAAAACTCTCTTTTTATTTAAAATGATTTTCTTGAAAAATATTTTCCATTATCATGACGTTTTCAGTTAAACAAATACACCATAAATCGATAATATTGAAAAATTTAGGATTGAGTTAGCTTTGTACAATAAGTTTAGAATTGATTGATTAATTTTCCTTACTATTGACTCGAAGCCAAAGACCACATCAAGTAGGATTCTAGAAGTAGCCTCCTTTGTAAGGACCTATGAGAAGGGAGTGATCATTATTGTCAAGAGGGCTCCCACAAGGTACTGCTCCTAAAAAGTTTCTAAGATAAAATAAAGGGGCAAGATTAAGTCAAATTACCCACCAAATATGGGGGAGTGTTTTCTTGGTTATATGAGTGAGGAAAGCAAAATCATGATTAACTGACAAGAAATACTTTCAATAGAGTGATAATATTTAGCATTAGATGTCTACAGTTTAGTTATGGTCAAGTGAGAGCACCACCAAAATGGATAATCTATTGGAAAAGTGCTTACACATGCATCAAATGACAAAAGTATCAGATGGGTCATAATGGATTAAAATTCTAGTAAATGAGGCAATTGTGTCACAATGCCGTGTCAAAGTATAACTATTTTGGAGGGTGGCGGGCCTATAAAAACACCTGGTCCCACAAGGGCTTAAATAAGTCGCACTCTTGTTGAGCTTCTAAGATGAAAAAATCGGTAATAGGAGGGTTGTGCTTCTTTTGATGTGACATTTGGATTATTTCACAAGAGACGCTTTTTAGTATGGTGAAAACTTTAGCATTAGAACTCCAAATTAAGTGCACTGTTGAGTGGGTGCACTACCAAGATGATTAACCTTGTCGAAAAGTTCTTATCAATACTCCTTGACGAGGTGCTCATGACACACCCAGCATGTAGCGCTTCATCGCATGCGAGTTCAGAGGTGTTCACACTACTTAGTTCTCATACTGCCGCCTAATCACTACTTCGACACTAACTGAAGCGAGCAAATTCGTTTCCATGAGTCAAACTCTCGTAAGAAGTACGCGAAACTCAATCGTTCGAGGTTGTGAATAATTTGGCGGGTGAGGCCGGACTTGTGAATCAAATCGCAAGTTCTCTTTTGTCACCAGTCGGCACGGACCGCCCCGAGAAAAATAGAAACCCATGATTTTTCAAACGTATTTATTGTTCCCCGTTGCATTGTCGGCCGATTTGATGGACAAAAACCCTTCATATTTGGCACGTAGTTACTGAAGGAGAACCTCGTGCCCACGGCATTTGACGACGATGATTTGTTTCGATGACCAGCCGAAAACGCTATTATCAAACCCCAAAAATAAAAATAAAGAATGATAGATCCAAGTCCTTTTCTCAATAAATGTGCACAACGCAACGCCAAAGCCGGCATCACCCGCTTGTTTTGACGGAAGCGCATGCATGTAGCTGCAACTTCTACAGTAGATATACTCAAATGTAAACATACATAAATATAAATAAATTTTTATTTTTTTCACACCAAAACAATTAATGCGTGCGAACACAACGCGACAAGACTCGATCAGGAAATTATTCGGTGCCCCTAAACTTAACATAACACTATACCCTAGTGATGTTTCGATAACTTGTGCGATGCGACGAGTCGAGAATTTAATTAATAAAAAGATTTATTAATCTTCTTCATCACACGAGTGCGATGGCCTTCAAAAATAGTAAACTTTGCATTTTTTTTTTTTTTTTCAGTTTTATCTAATTTTTTAATCACTAACGTGAGGAAGGATGAAACGAAGTCATTTTTAGTCTACGGTCCCACTCCGAGTTTCCAAAAATAACGCCTTCCCCTGTTCAATTTTCTTACGGCTTTCTAACTTAGGCTAAAGTGATTTTAGCGACAGAAATACTTATTTCCTTTTCTTTGCCCCGAGAATCCGCGCAAAAGGCATTGGACACGTGTCCCATAATGCAACATCGCCTTCTACGAAATTGACCCCAACCACCCTCCTCCCCCCATCCGTTTCTTCGTTCCCTCTTGCCCGCAACCAACCCCCGAAACAAGTCCTACCGACCCTGTCCCTTGTCGCCTTTTGTTTCCACTTTTTTTGTCGTTAGATGGAGTTTGCTTTCACGCGAGAGGATATCATAATAATAATAATAATAATAATAATAATAATAATAATAATAATAATAATAATGTCACAAAAAAGCTAAATTATGTTTATTGTAACACAAATATTCCAATTTTTTTTGTCACAAATAACCCTTAATTTATCCTTAGAACACAGATACTACTAACTTTTTTTTGTTACAGAAAAAACTCAAAGTCATACATATGTTACGCTTGTACAACATTGAGGTTTTTTATGATACGAAGGAAAATCCTCTAACTCTTACTTTACTTTAAGATTTTTGTCATTTCTCTTTGCAGATAGCGTAAGAGTTGAACCAAACAACTAAAATTAAATGTCTCTACCCTCAACCCCTAAGAAGGTGGGGAGTCGAACTTCTCACAGTTTTCTTTCCATGTTGGGTTAAGCGGCTACTCAGGTAAGTCCAATGGTTTTTACTTTTTAGTGGCAAGTTTGAGGTATTTGTTCATAATAGGCAAGTTTATAATTTTTAGTGATGCAAAGAAAAAAAACTCCTAAGTATTTGTGTCACAGTAAATATAATTTGTGATTTTATGTGATATTAACCATAATAATAATGACAACAAATAAAAATAGGTTAAAACATTTGCTTTTTATATACCGATGAAAATATCAACCGGTGCCGACTTGCAAACTAAATCTGGCCGCATAAAAAAGTTCCTTAAACTTTTTTTCAATCTTAGCCATAAAGCCGGAAAAGGTATAATTCCTCAAAAAAGGGGAAAATGTTCGTGCACCCTGAAAATAGCTTCATTCCCATTTGAGCACATAAGCGTCATCCATAGTAACTTGTATCCAACGATAAATATAATGCCTTCGATATTTCAAAACTACGGATTTCTATCCATATAGAATGGACGTAGATAAGATCTGATGACTAATCAGCTAGTGCGGAATCTCTCCACGATACGTGAGTTCGCTTCTCGGGCGAGTCCAATTTCTCATCACGCCAGATCGATTTCCCAAATTATTATTTCTCATTTTTTCATTTCCTTTTTTTTGGGGGGGGGGGCAGGGGTATTTTTTAGCCATAATTAAATTTTTGTTCGCAACGAGAGTGACTTTCACGGAAGAAAACACAACACACGCATACAGGCAGCTTCGGAAGTCCCGCTATTCCAGCCGGATACCACTCCCAATCTAGGCGTATTGACAACGCACTTATAACCGAGCGCGCCTATACCTGATAAGCGCGCCCGCTTATCAGTGTGCGCTTATCAGTCCGCAATAGGCAGGCGGGCTCCTATCACCTCGATACGCTATCAAAATCTCGGCATCTCGCGATCTCGCTCGCCGCTATTTAAGGTGACTGGGATACCTTGTTCCTCTTTCCCACCCTTCACATCTGCCTTCTCACCCCGAGTCCCTAACTCGTTTCTCTCTCCTCCCCCTCCTACCTCTATATAAGGACCGCACCAGTAGAGAGAGAAAGTAGTGCGAGAAACTAGTGCGAAGCGAAAACTAGAGAGAGAAAGGAGAGAGAGAAGAGAGCGCAGGGGGGCGTACGCCATACCGATATATATATTTGGCCGTCGTAAAGGATTTGCGAGCTCGTGGGGAGACTCCGGATCTACCGTCTCCCGAGCAAAATCGCTTCGCAGGTTCGAGCTCTCCGGCCGTTGATTCCTCCGTTTTCGTTCAATTGTTGCTCCGATTTCCTGTTCCGGGAAGGAGGAGACCCGCTCTGCTCGTGTTGTTCGTGTTTTTTTTTTTGTTTTTTTTTTTTTTTTGTGCGGTTTGGTTTGGTTTTGGTTTTGTCTCTGTTCACGTGGTGGTCGGGATGCGATGCGGTTCTTTTTTTTTTTTTTTTAATTTTCTTTGGCGTGTGATTTAGGGATTTGTTGTCCGAGGCGTTGATCTGCGAGAGCTTCTAGATCTCGGAGGAGGCGGTCGTGCTGGAGGCATGTCTTCACTCAGCAGGGAGCTCGTTTTCCTGATCCTCCAGTTCCTGGATGAAGAGAAATTCAGGGAGACTGTTCACAAGTACGCTCAATTCCCTCCCATGGTTTCGTGTCGTTCGAGCGTCGGGATTTCGCTTGTCTTAGTGAGGATGTCTGTTGAGTTGATGTTTGTTTTTTTTTTCTCCCTTGTGCTGTTGAAAGGTTGGAGCAGGAGTCGGGGTTCTACTTCAACATGAGGTACTTCGAGGATTTGGTCACCAACGGAGAGTGGGACGATGTGGAAAAGTATCTATCTGGCTTCACGAAAGTAGACGATAACAGATACTCCATGAAGATTTTCTTTGAGATTCGGAAGCAGAAGTATCTCGAAGCTCTGGACAAGTAGGTTGAAAGTTTTCGGACGGTCGATGAGTTCGACTTGTCTGGGGTTCATTTCTTCTTGCTGCTCGAATATCTGTTAGCTTACTGGGTGACAAGCATTTTGATTTTCTTGGTTGTTGATCTTGCTTTATTGATGATCGCAGGAGGGATCGTGCTAAAGCTGTGGAAATTTTAGTTAAGGACTTGAAAGTATTTGCTGCATTCAATGAGGATTTGTTCAAGGAAATTACGCAGTTACTTACGCTGGAAAACTTTAGGTACGAGGTCTTGCGTCAAAGAATCTTTTAATTTGTAACTGACAGTTTTTCTCTAGTTGACCTCTCGTCTGTTGCTATCATCGCGTTGGCATTAAACTTATATCCTGCTTGCAGAGAGAATGAGCAACTATCGAAGTATGGTGATACCAAGTCAGCTCGGAGTATAATGTTGGCTGAACTTAAAAAGTTGATAGAGGCTAACCCCCTGTTTCGTGATAAGCTTCAGTTTCCCACATTGAAGAACTCAAGATTACGCACATTAATAAATCAAAGGTCCTCGCTGTCATATTGCCTTATGTATTTTCTTGACTGAAGTATCGTCATACTGACTTTTTCATGGCTTCTGGCAGTTTGAATTGGCAGCATCAACTATGCAAGAATCCTAGGCCTAACCCTGACATAAAGACTCTATTTGTAGACCACACTTGTGGACAACCAAATGGTGCTCGTGCGCCATCCCCTGTTACTAATCCTTTAATGGGTGCCGTCCCCAAGCCGGGGCCCTTCCCACCTTTGACTGCTCATGCTGTAAGTCTGGAGGAGAAAAGTTGGCGTGTTTGCTTGGTAGTTTTTCCATTTAGATGTTGGCAACTCACGCTAGTTTTTTTTTTTTTTTTTTTTTGGTGCCTTCCACATCCTTTATCACAGCCCTTCCAGCCTCCTCAGGTTGCTCTTACAACATCTCTTGCTGGATGGATGGCAAATCCATCCTCGGTAGCTCACCCCTCAGCATCTGCTGGACCAATAGGTTTGACCACGCAAAATAATTCAGGTCCATGAAGCTGCTCTACAATGTCAATTTCAAGTTCATGGCTACTATGGCCATATATCTAGGTTAATGAGAAGTTGCGATATGAATGGTATTTTGTCGGAACATGTAGAATATTATTTAGGATAGTGTGAGGCTTTATTATATGAAGACTAGTGAAATTTGATCTTGTAGTTTCCACAAGTTCAAGCTGGTAGTTTGGCATGCTGTTTACTTTTTGCCTTGTGATACAGCTATCTTAAAGCGTCCCAGGACTCCTCCTACTAACAACTCAGCCATGGACTACCAAACAGCAGATTCTGAACATGTTTTGAAGAGATCGCGGCCTTTTGCAATCTCTGATGAAGTACTTATTTGATCTTGCTTTTTCTTTATCGTTATTCAGTTATTACTGGATGGGTCAATCCACAAAAAGAAGTTTTTTGCTGGGTGATTGACAATCTGATATGTCTGGGATGCTTTTCTCATCATTCATCAGACTTGTTGTATGTACTTCTTTTCTTTTCATGGAAGTTGGGATTTCCAGTTTACCTGAATTATAAAGTGGAGCTGGAGTATATAGCTCCTCCTTTTGCATTTCTATTTCTTAATGATCTTTTAATGCAATTCATTGAATGAAAACCTTCTGAAAGCTCTTTCACTTTGGCACTATTGCAGCATAAGATCATGTATTGAGAATCTTCAGGAGAAATGTTTTAGCTTTGAGGTTCCTAAATACCCTGAACTTTTATGATGATAACCTAATAATTGTTAATCACTGGAAAACGAATATATAAATTATAAAAACCCATTTGGAGCTAATTGAGGATTGTAAGGATTACTAGAGATTCTAGGGGAGAAAAGGGTGCAAAAGGGCGAAGATTGGCAATATGTGTCTGTGTGTCTTAATTGTTTTTGTGATTGTGTCAATTCATATTAACAGCATAACCTTTTTCAGCATGTCAAAGAATTAGACTAAGATACGTGAGCATCTCGTCAACATACTGGTTGATGCTATTGTGATGTATGTATTTTGTTTTGGTATTGGTGGGTAAATGTCTGTTGATATATTGGCAACCTTAATAAGGAGCAGGAACTAGGTAGGTGTGAATTACATCTTCTTCCAGCATGCATGGATTGTGGTCATGTATGCTGGTAAGACAGGCTCTCATATGACTTTCGCATCTTTTGAGTGTCATGGCTTTCATTAATTTTCTATCAGACTCACTGGTTTCGTAATCTTTATGAATTTCTGTTAGGTGAGTAATTTGCCTGTAAACATTCTGCCTGTCACATACAACAACCAGAGCCACGGTCAGAGTTCATATTCTTCAGATGACTTGCCCAAAAATCTAGTCGTGACCCTAAGTCAAGGGTCACCTGTTAAGAGTATGGATTTCCATCCGGTGCAACAAATTCTGCTGCTCGGTTAGCACATCTTTCTTACTCTATGAAAAATATTTTCCTGCTTTTCTTCGGTTGATATATTTGTTTCCCCTTGTAGGGCATAAGTTTGTTTTCTGATGCGTGGAAGATTGCTTTATGTTGTCTTTTTGACACTAGTTTAAGCTAATTGAAACCGTGGGATCTGATTCTTCATCTTTTCTAATTTTAGTGGGAACAAATATGGGCGATGTTGTTGTATGGGAAGTAGGCAGCCGTACAAGGATCACTCAAAGAAACTTCAAGGTTTGGGATCTAGGAGCATGTTCAGTGACGCTGCAGGTATAGAAGTTCAATTCTAAATAAAATCAAGCTACTTTGTTTTTGGCCATGTGATTATGGGTTTCGATTCTTTGTAGGCATCTCTGGCCAATGATTATACAGCATCGGTCAACCGTGTAATGTGGAGTCCCGATGGAACCCTTTTTGGTATGTACATGCTGATTGATGAAAAACTTAAATCGCTGAGAACCAGACTTCTTTGCAATATTTTTAGGAAGAAGTGTTCATATGCTGCTATTACTGACGATTTGTGGTGTTTTCTTTAGGTGTTGCTTATTCCAAACACATGGTGCACATATACTCATATCATGGTGGTGATGACATAAGGAACCACCTTGAGGTTTGTTGCTAAACATGGAGAAAAAAATTAAGCTTCTTCGTTCTGCAGACAATTGCCAGCTAAGTGTGAGTTTAACTTGATTTTGACTCTAAACTAATGTGTGATACAGATCGAGGCTCATGTTGGAAGTGTTAATGATCTCGCCTTTTCATATCCAAACAAACAGTTATGTGTTGTTACCTGTGGAGAGGACAGGTTGATCAAGGTATATTCTGATTGTTTTCCTCAATTTTAATGGGGCTGTGCTGTGTGATTCCTTTTACCCAAGCTAGTAGTTATGCAGGTGTGGGATGCAGTGACCGGGACCAAGCAACACAGTTTTGAGGGTCATGAAGCACCTGTATATTCCATATGTCCACATCACAAAGAAAATATTCAGGTACCCAGTGATACAATGAAATCACGACCAATTGGCATGTACCCTTCACTATTCACTGGACATCTGTTTGCCAAAAGTTGGTTAGGCGAAAAAATTTGCTTCCATTTGTATGAGAAGTGTGAATCTCTAGTTATTGTGGGCCTTTTTCATTTCAAGGGTTTTGCAAGTCTTCGAACTTTCAACCTGTCTCGATTAGAATGTACTTGTAAAAAATGGTGACACGGTCCAAATCAAACTGCAAATTAAATTCTTTTGGGTGATGCTTTTGAGCGTTAACAACTGGGTAAACGTCTTCACAGTAATGACCTTTCTGCTTAATTATGTGTTTGGAAGGAATTCCCCCCCCCTTTCCAACATTTGTTCTCCCTCATTTTTCTCCTTCAGTTATGATTGGTTAAATTTATAATTGAAGGCTGTTTACCATGTCTGGGTGGAGCAGCAATTAGCCATTTTACTTTCTTCATTTTAATTCTTTTGAACTTTCATGTTTGTGCACTCTATCACAAAGAGATTTTCTGATAACCCATCATCCTAGAATGCTATGATATCATAAGTAGAGTTTTAAGTGGATGTGCTCTTAGGAATTTTTATTCTGATCCCTGGTGCTCTTGTCTGAAGAAGCCATCTATCTGTGCATGCCATTAAAATAAATTGTACATTTTTTTTTCTCGTGTAGTTTATCTTCTCAACAGCAACGGATGGAAAAATTAAGGCTTGGCTTTATGACAACGTGGGGTCAAGAGTTGACTACGATGCACCAGGTCACTCTTCTACCATGATGGCATACAGTGCTGATGGAACAAGGTTCAGATCAACAGCATTCAAGCTTGATTTCATATTGTGTCATTTTTTTCGACTGAAATAACCTGTTTTAGCGATTTTAATTTGCTATAGGTTGTTCTCATGTGGGACCAATAAAGAAGGAGAGTCATACCTGGTTGAATGGAATGAAAGTGAGGGGGCTGTCAAGCGTACATATCATGGACTTGGAAAGAGATCTGGTGGGGTTGTGCAGTTTGATACCACCAAAAATAGATTTTTGGCTGCTGGTGACGAGTTCATGGTCAAATTTTGGGATATGGACAATAACAATATGTTGACTAGTACTGAAGCTGATGGTGGACTGCCGGTAATTCATTGTTGTTAATATATTCTAACTGAATTATCCGAACCTTTCTGTTAATTACCTAACTCTTTAACTTTGCAGGCTTCACCTTGTATTAGATTTAACAAGGAAGGAATTCTATTAGCCGTCTCAACGAGTGACAACAGCGTCAAAATTTTAGCAAATGCCGATGGAATTAGGTTGCTAAGGACAGTGGAAAATCGCGCTTATGATGCTTCGAGAGTCACTCCTGTACCTCTTGTGAAGGTAAGCTTTTTTCAAGAGTACACTGATTTCGCAGGGAGGAACTTTGCTAAATGTCTTGAATCTTATGCAGCCACCAATTGCAGCCTTTGGTTCCGGTAATGCTACCGTTGGGGCAAGCCTGGTTGATAGAGGTGCTCCAGTGGCAGCAATGGTTAGTATGGTAAGTGGTGACATTATTGCCTTAGCTAGTTAAATGTTTTTATGGATCTTTATTTGTTTCTTACTGTGTTACTTAAATGGTGCAGTAATTGCATTTTTTCCGTGCATGTTCATTGGACATCTTTAAATGATATCCTCTCTTTTGAGCTCTACAGAACAGTGAGAGCATGGCCGATGTGAAGCCCAAATTTGCTGATGAGTCGGGAGACAAATCACGGATTTGGAAACTGACAGAAATCAATGAATCATTACAATGCCGGTCCATAAAGCTACCTGATAACTTAACAGCTATGAGGGTACAAATTGTTGCCACCTCAGGATGTTTTTATGCAGCATTTCTTTTTCACATTTATCTGTCATGTTTCTACTGTTTAAGCACATATTTAAATAGGTCAAATTTGGTGCACTTGCTTTATCAGTTTCATTAGCGTGTGGTCCGATGAATAATTTTTTTGTAATACCTCAAGATGTGGAGGACTTTGTCATCTTTTTGTTTGGCCTTCTACTGTTAAGTGCTTGTTTCAGCTATAGAATTAGGAAAGGATAAGATGGACATTAAATAATTTGTGATTATGGAATGTCAATTGTGCTTGAGTTTTGTTGGCTGTGGATGCTATGGATTTTATGATAAGGATGAATAGTTAGATGGGTGCTGCCTGATTTGGAAGGTAGTGGTATATTCACACGAGGAGACTTTTTAAGCTGCTGCTTGGAATCTGATGAGGATTGTTCTCTGGACTCCTGTGCAGTTAGTTACATGTGCTAAAAGGCACAGAATCTTCACCAGATGAATTTTTCTTTGTATGTGGCAGGCATAGTATATCATTGTGCACCACTTTGATGCTTGTCGGGATTGCTAAGCTTGTGAATCGAGCTATTTTGAGCTTGCCAATTTCCGGAAACTTTGAGTGGAGATTTACCTACTGAAACTAAATACACAAACATTAGAGGTGAAAGGATAGGTATTCCTAGAAAGAAGTAGCATATGGGTGAACCACTCTATTTTTGCATGTTTACCTCACATGGTGATCTTAATGCTGTTGTGATATAGCTAGATGGTTTAAGTGAAGGTTCCATGTTTTGCCAGAACTTTTTTTTTTTCCCCGCTTACTTTTTCGACTGGGTTTCGATGTCGTGTTCATCATATGCTTTATTGACATGTACACATACTATGTGGATATATGCCTATACACAAAGTCACTCTCGGATAAACATGCAGGCAAAGCTGTGCGTCACCATGTGTCTATTTGCATAAATTTCTGCATCTATCATTTACCGCCAAGTTCTTTATGTTTTTGTTTTTGTCGTTTCTACTTTGGGTTTTTTATTTTACTGTCACCACTGAAGCTGATAAAATGAAGCAGGTCTCGAGATTAATCTATACAAACTCGGGTCTTGCCATTCTGGCTTTATCATCGAATGCTGTACACAAGCTCTGGAAATGGCAAAAGAGTGACCGGAACTTAACAGGCAAGGTAGGGAATATTTTTCTTGAATGGGCATGCTATTGTATTGTTTAGCGCATTTTTAACTACATTGATTCTTTTCGCAGGCTACAACTAGTGTACTACCACAGTTATGGCAACCTCCTAGTGGGATTTTGATGACCAATGACATAAGTGATACAAATCCTGAAGATGCAGTTCCATGCTTTGCACTGTCGAAGAACGATTCTTATGTAATGTCAGCATCTGGGGGGAAGATCTCTTTGTTCAATATGATGACTTTTAAGGTGAATATTTTCCCAAAGCATGTTTACATCCTCTTGTCGATTATTTGTAGCACCATCCACAAGGCTTGGGATAATGGACTACCCCTTTGTGGATGAGTGAAGTCAAAATGATGCCAATAGTGATTATGTGCTGAATATGCATGCACTATTTCCTTTTCACATTAATGTAGGAGCTAAGATTAATTGAGTCATTCATGTAATAGAAAGTATTGAACTCTATTGTTAGGAGGTCCACGAGAGCAATTACTCTGATTTTCTTGTGGATTGTGTTGTAGAGTCACAACATATGTGGTTTTTTACATGTAAGTGAGACAAGGGCTTTTCTCCATCTCCAATGGAGTCATTTTGCTCTTACCGATTAAATAAAAAAAGGCAAGAGCTTTTTTCACCCATCCAGAGATGTAATGGTTGAGTAGCTCCCTCCCATTCTGAAGAAGGGAGATGTAATTTGAGGCATTGGCCTCTTGGTACATATGTCCCAACTTTACTTATAAATTGCTAATACTGTCCCGCCTGTTGATATCCAGACGATGACAACATTTATGCCCCCACCACCAGCAGCAACATTTCTAGCGTTCCATCCTCAAGACAATAACATTATTGCAATAGGAATGGAGGACTCCTCTATTCAAATTTACAATGTTCGAGTTGATGAGGTGAGACCTGTTTTCGTAGTTGTTGAAAGTTAACCTTGTTATTATTTGTGACAAAGTTATGGATATTGACTGTTTCACTCTCAGGTCAAGACAAAACTAAAAGGACATCAGAAAAGAATTACGGGCCTTGCCTTCTCTAATGTCTTGAATGTTCTCGTGTCTTCTGGTGCTGACTCTCAGGTACTACACCACTGCTGCATCTCACTTTCCATGTAGACATGCCTAAGAGAGAGCAATGTAGTTTAAAGTGCCCAAAAAAGGATTGATGTTCACTCTGGATGTATTGATGCTTATGCGCTCATCATACGTTTGATCATGAAGGCATCATTAACCAGCAGAATAGATCCTTCCAGTAAATTTCATCTTTTGTGGTGACAAATTAATTCCATCCATTAAGTGGGAAGGAAAAAGCTATGATGTCCTGTTGTTGTTTACAACTGATGATTGGGGTGATTCTGATATAAAGCACAATGTGGAATTTTTATTCTTTCAAATATGCATCAATGTTGATATTTCCTTTGATAATTGTCTATAATCACTGCAGTTGTGTGTTTGGAGCACTGATGGATGGGAGAAGCAGGCTAGTAAGGTTCTGCAGATGCCAACTGGGCGAGGCGCAGCTCCTCTTGCTGATACTCGTGTTCAGTTTCACCTGGATCAGATACATCTGCTGGTGGTTCATGAAACACAGATTGCCATATATGAAGCTCCTAAACTAGAATGCCTTAAGCAGGTATTGAAGGTTCTTTTATCGTGCACAACCTGAAGTAATATCTCATCCAGATTGCATAAAGTTTGCTAAATATTAGGTATTATGAGTTGTTTTCTTGCCAAATGTGCTTGTTTTGATTCATTGTTCATCTCAACTAGTGGGTTACTCGAGAAGCTAGCGGTCCAATCACGCATGCTACATATTCATGCGATGGCCAATCAATATACGTGAGCTTTGAAGACGGAAGCATCGGCGTCCTTACTGCTTCTACCCTCAGATTTAGATGTCGTATAAATCCTGCTGCTTATATCCCTTCAAACCCCAGGTAAGTTAGTTACTGCTGCTCATTCAACCTTGTTCTTATATGAAAATGGCAAGTCTCATTTGCGAAGTTCCAATAGTCTAGCAAGTTATTCATTCCTCACTGATGGATTTGGCAGCTTGAGAGTCTACCCGCTAGTCATTGCAGCACATCCAACCGAACCTAACCAATTTGCACTAGGGCTTACTGATGGCAGTGTCTATGTGCTCGAGCCATCGGAATCTGAAGGCAAGTGGGGAACTTCTCCTCCTGTTGAAAATGGTGCTGGGCCAAGCATGACCTCTGGTGTAACTGCTTCAGAGCAACCCCAAAGGTAGTGCAGGCCATGTCTCCCCCTGTGGAACTTTGAGCATTAAAAGCATAGCTGGCCTTCCTCCTCCGCACTTGATTCAAGTTTTGAGGGATGCTGCAGAGGGTAGATTTTACAGCCTGGGGGTACTTCCTCTGGACGTAGCTCGGTACAGTCTTGTCTTAAAAGTGGTACAATTAGCATCCTAATCGACTTCTGCTCAAGTCTTGCGGCGATAATTTGTTTTATTATATTCATTTAGGCTGACTGAAAGTGAAAAAAGGAGAACATGAGATTAGGTTGTCGCTTAGAAGGCATTGTATATTCGAGATCGAGGCAGGTATCTGATTTTAGTTAGCAGGCTAAAGGACCAGAGGAACAGGGTTTAGTTTTCTTAGGTGGCTTCTTTTCTTGTTCCTTCTGCGTTATGCTGAAAGTACTTCTTTTATTTATTTTATTTATTCTTTTCAATTTGCGTAAAGAGCACTTGTTAGCAGGTTCCCCTTTCTTCTTTCCCCGCAAAAGCATTAACTTCATCTTCCTCTTGCACTCCTACTACGATGGCGATTTCAGTGCAACAGCACTCGAGACTTTGGAGGACAGTATAAACTTCCCCACGGTCAATCTCGATGTTTTGCTTTTTAAACTACGCCCTTTCAGAATTAAGTTCCATCTTATAAAGGATGACGCAGTGTAAAACTGTGGTCACGGACAGAATGACTGGACCTATTGGCATTATTCTCGGACAGTTCCACTTGGGACCGAAGTCGGTTATACCTCGAGCTTCTATGGTGTGTTTAATAGCATGAACACCAGCAGATAGGAGCATGAGAATGAGCCTTTTTTTGATGTCATCTGTATTCCGATCACCCTTACCTATGTACTATGGTATCTGCCATCGAAGGTTATTATCTCTGTGTCACTTGAACTCTAGTATATTGTTATCGCGCTTTAAGCGAATGGAAAAGCTGAAACGGCGAAATGAGGGGAGAAGCCAGAAGTGCAATCCGAGTGTGTCTTGATTTGATTCATATATAGCAGGTTCAACCCTCGACAATTATGGATGTAGCATCTAAAAGAGACATTCTTCTAAACATACTTTATAGTTGTAGCATCTAAAAGTTGGATGAGACGGCTTTTTAAAAACTATTGCAACTTTGAAGGTGCTACAACTGTGATGTATTTGTTACATACATTATATGCAATACACATTTTCATAGTTGAAGCTGCCACAGGAAAGTCCTTTGAATTGGGGGTTTAAATTATTATTCCAAACACTAGCATTATCTGACCCTCCAAAACTTATCTACAATAAGTTAGAAACCGCTAGAACTCACTTTTTAAAAACTTCATTTCTCCCCTCTTGCAATGCCATGGGGAAGGGGGAGTGGGTATTTGCCTACATCTATATCTATTAAATCGCATTTATCATAACCATTGATCATATGAATCTTACATGAGCCTTATATGTGAGACTTACATGATTCAATTAATTTTTTTTGAACTTTATCCCATCTCTACAATGCTAGGTTTCCAATAAATGATAGGATCATAATTAAAGGATTGTGCTCCATCATTAGTGAAACAAAAAAAAAAATCTATTTTTTTACAAAAAAGACATGATAAGGATTTGTATTGTTGCTCGATAAGTAATTGAGTGCCTGAACTTTCTTTTTATGCAATCAAATATTAAATTCTTGAATTTCGTTTAATGTGGCGTCTCCACTATTATTGCCGGGTCATTCGTTTTTTCCCTGACATGCTTATTTAACATAATTGCTGACATGGCAGCATACACAACGAAAATCATGCAAACTCAATTTAAAACAAAGGAAAAATATTCCTTTTCTTTTTTCCTTTTCCATTTCTTTCTTTTTACTCCCTCTTCCTTCCCCGGTATGCATCTGGCCCTCGTCGCCTTCTCCACCATCAATTTCCACACCTGCCACTTGCCACCACCATCAATTTCCAACGTTCTTGAATCTTGACATTGTTGGGGACCGTCACGTCCCGTCGATGAAAAAAAAGGAAAAAAGACTGACGAGTTGCCTGGCCTGTTATATGTTAGAAACTTACCAATAGGATTTGAAAAGTATACTATAAAATTACCAACTACATTCATAATCATCCAACATTTATTTTGATGGATTATCAATGTGTTAAACTGTCTACTTTTATTTAAAATTGTGAACCTTAATTTGACCGATGTATCCAAATTAGTACATTAATGACTGGGCATGTCTATGTGTTTCACATTATTTAGAAGCATGCACTTAGGTGAAGGGAATAATACTTTTTGCATTCTAGACATGATTGTTCTCCTTTGGTCCTTGAAGTGATATTTCCCACAATCCAAATCTTTAGCAAAATTGGATCACATTTTTAATGCATGTCTTGACCGATCTCATCTCATATCCAAAAGAAATAAATTTTGAAATATGAAATCATGGATCAATAAACCGAGACCTCAGTTAATTTTGGTACATCTTACGTGAGACCCACATGATCTAACGGTGATGCACTGAGCTAACTTGAAGCCACTACCTCTAATGATTTATTGAACTTGTTTCAATTAAATAAATTAAATAACCACATGTTTCTACTCCATACTAAATAAACACGGGAGCCCTAGCCATAGAAGAATGCCTCTTGCTCTTGTAGAGGAAGAGAATCTAGCATGTGAAAGTGAGTAGTGTGTGTCTACCAGTAGACTATCCTGCACGTGAAGAAAGATCTATCCTTTTTGATATCCAGTAACTGCCTATCAATTGTAAAGTGCAATTGTAAAGTGCATCATGGGCTGAGAAGAAAACCCATGAGATATTAGGGACATGACTGCTAGGCCTTGCCAGCTCAATTGTATAAGGTGGAAGTTGTCTATTGTCCCTGCGAGGCTAATCAAGTTACGAATTGGTTCACTAGTGCCCATTGAAATAGAAATCTTCCTACCAATTGATTATCCTTACCCTCTCAGCCCATTTGAAATATTTTGTGCATATAAACTTATTTGTTTTCTTCTAGTAGAGCCTTTATGATTGAAGGAATGAATGTGCTTTCCGACAAAAAAAGGAAAAAAGACGACATAACAAAAGCAATTTTTCATGAAACAACAACTTTATTGGAAAATTGAATAATAGTTCCCTACCCGACTATACCGGTGTTTACAAGCATAAATAATTTTAATCACTTATTTTGTTTTTGGAGTGGCGCATTGTGATTTCAACGGCTAAAGTGATATATCATTATTTTGAAAATCAATGAACGATTAATCTCTTGGGTGGGAATGGGAAGAAAATAGTCCATTCTAGTCGAAAGAAATCGCGAATGCAATATATCGTTGACCATAAGCCAAGTCAAAGAAGTCTCAAAATGCTTACCATGGTACAAATTGCAATTATAGGCGAGTGTGACCCCCCTAGATTAGGAGCTCATTATGGGCTTTGCACATACAGGCCCCATCAATCTTTCTTTAATCTACATAAATTACTAACTCATTCATATATATTTCAGGATGATGAGGAAACCTACCAATTTCTATTTTTCTATTGAAATAATGAAAATTTGGTTCATTCACTCTATGTAGCACCGACACGCGACGCGACACGAGTGTCCGACACGACACGATACGTCGACACGTCATTTTTAAAAAAATAGAGAATTTCGACACGTTGCGACACGTTGAATATTAAATTAATATTTTTATTTTTAATTAATTTGATTCAAATTCATAAATAAATAATTAATTAAAAAAAGCCTATAATAAATTTACACTAATAATATTAATAAATCAATTCATTTGAAATTCGAAAGATATATTCATAATTAATGCGAAACATGTTTTTAATTTTAACAAAAGTTATTGATAAAACTAATAATTAATAAAAAAATTAGAATCAATTTATTTAAATAAATTCATGATTTTTAGAATGATCAAAATTTATCATTATTCAAAATTCAATACTTTTACTTTTCGAAATTATTTTTTAATTTCATTTATTTAATTTTTCTATAAAAAAAAATTCCCAAATCCACTCTTTCTTTCCTTTATCCATTTCCCTCCACCCTAAGCTTATTTTACTTTTTTCCCTCCCAAAACCACTTGCAGACAGGCTGTCAGCCTCACTTCCCCTCTCCCAAAACTCAAAAGACACGCCATCGTCCCCCTCTTTTTATTATTTTTTATTCCCTTATCACAAACCCTAGCGACCCTCTTTTTCCTCCTCCTTCTACTGCTCGTACAAAAAACACCGGACCAAGACAAACACGCAGACAGCAGACCTCGCTCCCCTCTTTCGCACCTCGTATCGTTTCTCAGCTTCCGACGATGGAGCGGACGCGACGCCGAGGAGGAGGAGATGCCGTCGCCGCCGCCGCCGCCGCCGCTCGGCGCCCCCTCGGGCCCCGATCCCTTCCTCTTCTCTTCCTCTCTCTGGCCGTCTCTCGCCGTCGCTCGCGGCCTCTGCTCCCTCCCCTCCCTCGCCTCCACCCGGAGTCTTCCGGACACGCGTCGACACGCGTGTCGAGAAAGTTGACCGCGTGTCGGAAAATCCGACACGCGTTGACCGCGTGTCCGACCGTGTCCGAGCGTGTCGATGTGTCCGACACGCTGCGACACGTGTCGGACACGACACGGAAGCACGGGCAACGTGTCCGTGCTTTATAGCATTCACTCTAATTATTTTGCCTTTCAGGCTGGTAAAAGTTCAGGACCTCACTAATTTCATCCTTTCTTGCTACACTTCTTAATCCTCAAAAGACTTTGAACCATATTTGTAGTTTGTCTAGATATTTTAAATGACTAACAGAACTTTTCTTTGCCTAGATTACATCCAGGATTTCAATTTTTTATTTTTCTCTCTGGGAGGGAATGATCCATCAAGCAAGCCCTCCGATTATTAAAAGCATCGTTAGGGGAAAAAAAAAATACACTCTACTATGCCAAAAAGTCGCATTGCATAGTGAGGATATCTGTTGAATTGATGCTTGTTTTCCCCTTGGGCTGTTGAAAGATTGGACCGGGAGTCGGGGTTCTACTTCAACATGAGGTTCTTCGAGGATTCGGCACCGAACGGAGAGTGGGACGATGTGGAAAAGTATCTATCTGGGTTCATGAAAGTAGACAATAATAGATACTCCATGAAGATTTTCTTCAAGATTCAGAGCAGAAGTATCTCGAAGCTCTGGGTAAGTAGATCGAAAGTTTTTTTGACAATTGATGGGTTCGACTTGTTTAGGGCTGTGTTAGCTCACTGGGCAACAAGCATGTCTTGCATTATTGATGATTGCAGGAGGGATCGTGCTAAAGCCGTGGAAATTTTAGTCAAGGACTTGAAAGTATTTGCTGCATTCAATGACGATTTGTTCAAGGCGCAGTAACTGACGCTGGAGAACTTTCGGTACGAGGTCTTGCGTTGAAGAATCTTTTAATTTGTTGCTGACAGTTTTTCTCTAGTTGACCTTTTGTCTTTTGCTATCATCACATTGGCATTAAACGTATATCCTGCTTGCAGAGAGAATGAGCAACTATCAAAGTATGGTGATACCAAGTCAGCTCTGAGTATAATGTTGGCTGAACTGAAGAAGTTGATAGAGGCTAACCCCCCGGTTCGTGATAAGCTTCAGTTTCCCACATTGAAGAACTCAAGATTACGTGCATTAATAAATCAAAGGTCCTTGCTGTCCTATTGCCTTATGTATTTTCTTGACTAAAGTATCGTCAGACTGACTGTTTCATGGCTTCTGGAAGTTTGGCTTCTGGAAGTTTGAATTGGCAGCATCAGCTATGCAAGGAACCTAGGCCTAACCCTGACACGAAGACTATTTGTAGACCGCACTTGTGGACAACCAAATGGTGCTCGGGTGCCATCCCCTGTTGCTAATCCTTTAATGGGTGCCGTCCCCAAACCAGGGGCCTTCCTACCATAAACCGCTCTTGGTGTAAGTCTGGAGGAGAATGGTTAGTCTATTTCGTCGGTAGTTTTTCCATTTAGATGTTGGCAACTCACGTTAGTGTGTGTGTGTGTTTTTTTTTGTGCCTTCCAGATCCTTTATTACAGCCCTCCCAGCCTCCTCCGGCTGCTCTTCCAACATCTCTTGCTGGATGGATGACAACCCGTACAGCCGGTAGCCGGAGAGCAAACCCTAGGGCCGCACGAGGGAACCACCACCCCGTGCAAGCTGGTAAGGCGTTAAAGCGCCTCCACTGGGTTTTGAACCCCTCACCTTGAGGGCAACGATCAGTGGAGCCTTATCCAGTGGAGCCACCACGGTGGGTGGTGACATTCTATTTACCTTTTGTCTTGTGATACAGCTATCTTAAAGCGTCCCAAGACTCCTCCTACTAACAACTCAGCCATGGACTACCAGAGAACATGTAAAATGTTTTTGGTTTTTTCTTTTCTTTATTTTTTTTAGCTGGGTGATGCTTGCTAGCCCTCTGTCCAAAAACAAGAAAGAAAATAAAATAAAATAAAATAAAAATTATATAAAAATTCAAAAAAAATATTAAAAATGATTTAAAAAGTTCATATAAGCGCCTGTGACCAATGTCTACATTAGTAATTTTCGACCTACATTGGTCGGATGAACTCAATTTGCAAAATATAAAATTGTTTTGGACTAAATTAGCATAATTGAAAAGTTTATGACTGATATTGACACAAGTGCAATATGTTTAAGATTTTTTTTGATAATTTTCCCCCATATTATCACGTCTCATTTTTTTTAAGATTCTACTGAGGAAAATAAAAAAAGCAGTTGCTAATGATGGCTGATGATACAATAGTAAAACACCAAAATAATTGGTCAAAGTCAAGATATTGTAATGTCGTTGGTTCATAATATTCGATCACTAATGACAAATACCTACAAATGAACAAGTGATAATCTTTACCAAGAAGTTAGAGAAAAAAAGAGTGTCAACATGAAATAAGAGGTTCGACAAAATGAAATAAAAAGGAAAAAGTATTGCTTGATAGTTATCTGATCGTGGATAACCCGTTAGCTGAGAAATTCTAAACGTGACATCGAAAGTATAACATTAATGTAAAATGTCAAAAACAAAAACAATTTAACGAGTGCGATAAAACTGATTGGGGTGAGGAGGTGATAACTAGATAATCTTTAGGCATGATATGGTAGGAAAAGATCAAGTTTGAGAATCAAGGAAGATCTATTATGGGAAGGAGTCTTTTTGAAAGCAAAAGCTCAGATTGTGCATTGAAATAATAATCCAACGAGTGATTTTTTTGTGATTGGCTCATGTATATTAGCTAGGGGTGTGCATGGTCCGGGCGGGCGGTTCCGAAAAATTGGAACCGGGATCCACCCGTTTGTTGCATGGATCCACCCGGGAACCGGACCGCCGGTCCGGTCCGGTTCCCGGGTGGATCCATGGAACCGATCTTGACGAGAAACAATTTTGGTTTTCAACATAGAATGACCACGTGACATCCAAGCAAGCCAAAGAAAGAAAAACCAAATTTAAGTACGTGGAACAAACTCATCAAGTAGAGTAAATTAGACAAGTTTACACTTTACAACGACGCAACAATCGCAACAAGATTCTTTACAAAAAAAAAAAAACAATCGCAACAAGATTCGCCTAAAACTTCACGACGTATAAAGCTCGTGAATTCCAAATTTTGAGCTCTAAAATTCCAAGTTCCAATCGCCTAAAAAAGTCATAGAAAGAACCGAAGAAGTCGAAGACAGAGGAGAGAAGTCACGCTCGGTTAGAGTTTGTTTTGTTTTAGTAATATTTTAATATTAAAAATTAATCGGTCCGGTCCGGGTGGGCGGGCGGGCGGATCCGGTCGCGGAACCGGGAACCGGACCGGTACCCACCGGTTCCCAGAAATTGGAACCGGGAACCGGACCGGTTCCCTCAAGAACCGCCGGTTCCGGGCGGTTCCGGGCGGTCCGGGCGGTTCCCGGGTATTTTGCACACCCCTAATATTAGCACCAGGAGCATTTGCCAGACAGCTTTCTTTTTAATTTCTCTCATTAGTGGAAAAAGCAAGTCAAGAAGCACCTATGTAGGATGGTTTCACTCACCTCCTGCACAATGCTGTGGAAATTACAGGGGCAAAGGATTATCCTTTGTATTCTTTTTTATTTCTCTTATTAATAGAAAAGGCAAGTCTAAGTCATCGTATTGTCGTTTAGTTGGTTGGTAATATCCAATCAATAATTAAACAACTTTAACAAGTTTTGTCGTCGGTTTTCTTTTTCGTTTCTTTTATTAATAAAAAAGCAAGTCAAATCAAGCATGCTGGATCTCAAATTTCAATTAAAACTTCACATGTGCTTGCTAAAAGTTTCACATCTATGGATTTCATTGTTCACGTGTTAGCACAAGAGGTTTGAACAAATATGGTATGGCATTAACATGTATTCCAAAATATGAACTCACGATTCCACCTACTCAAATGGGGCCAACAATAATGCCTTGTAAATTTGTGAAAAGGAAAAAGAAGGGTCAATCGGAATCATCTCATTTACGTAATGAGATCAATTTAACACGAGGCCGTAACTCAATTAGTTGTTCTATTGTGCAAATCCAACTTGCTCAAGCAAGGAAAAAGAAACTTTCATATATTCACTATGAATCGATTTTTAATTGCCTCGATAATTCAATATCAATATACTATAAGTTCTCTAGAATTTTTAATATACTGAATAAGCTAATATGCTCGTAGCTCCATTCAAATTGGGATATAGAGTTTCCTCCAATTTTCATCTCGATAAAATGTCCGCATCTAATCTTCAATCGAAATTAAACAACAGTAACGAGGTGGCTCTAAGCATGAATTTGATGGCCGTCTTATGATTTTATGATAAAATAGGTCTCTTCTTCCCAACTATATGCAAATGCTCATATCATCATCATTAGGCGCTATCGCAATCTGCTTGTTATTAAATTAGTTGGTGGAGAATACGCACCTTCTGCATAATGCCGCGGAAATTGGGCGTGCAATAATCATCCTCTCCGTGCGGCATGTGTCTTGGGCCGTTGGATGGCGCATTATGGGCTTTGAACATATAGGCAGATTGATTTTTTCAATACTTAGAACATTTTCAATCCAAACAAATGACAACCCCATTCACATATAATTCCGGATGAAGAGGAAACCCTACCTATGTTGAACAAATTTTCAATATTCATTCTAATAATGGAAGTTTGGTTCATTCACTCTAAATATTTTGCCTTCCATGCAAGTAAAAGTCTAGGACCTCACTAATTCCATCCTTTGTTGTTAGAGGTCTCAATCCTCCAAAAAACTTTGGACGAATGTTTATCTGAACATAAATGATACTGAATTTTTTTGCCCCAAAGGAATTTATCCATCAAGAAAGCCCACAAATTATTTTTTTTTGGTAAAGAAAAGCCCACAAATTATTGAATGCACCATTATGCAAAAAAGAAAAAAGAAAAAAAGAATATACTTTACAATATGAAAAAAGTTGCATTCATATTCTTCCCTGAATTTAATATATATTATCTTTGCTGCCTAATCTTTACTATATGCGTATACTTGTTTATTTCTTCCGCAGGGAAACACGTAACCAGTAAACTGGGGGCCTCATTGTCCATCATATTATCACATCTCTTTTTTTTTTAGATAAAAATTATTTAAGGAGTGAGATAAAAATGACTTAGGGGAGGAGAAGGTGACTAGATAATTTTTAGATGTGATATGGTATGGAGAAATTTTGAGAATAGGGAGAGAATTATTCGGTATTTTTTTTTCCATATCTCTTATTAATAGAAAAGGCAAGTCTAAATCATCATATTATCATTTAGTTGGTTTGTAATATCCAATCACTAAATTACAGGCAACTTTAATAAGTACCAGTTGTTCTCGTTTCTCTTTTCTTTTATTAATAGAAAAGCAAGTCAAGTTAGGCAAATTGAATCTCAAATTTCAATCAACGCTTCGCCGCTAGAAGTTTCACATCTATGGATTTCTCTGTTCACATGTTATCACAAGAAAGAAAGTCAAGTTAGGCAGTTTGAATCTCAAATTTCAATCAACGCTTCACTACTAGAAGTTTCACATCTATGGATTAGAAAGTTTGGTTTATTTAAGGTTTGTTCAGAAATAATATGGCCTTAACATGTATTCCCAGATATGAACTTGCAGTTCCACCTACAAAGGAGGGGGAGTACGTGGAGGAAAAAAAATGATTGAATATAATCACCTCGTTTATGTAAGAGATGGATTTAGTATAATGCTTCAACTAAATCAATTATTGATTGTGCAAACACAATCGTCATAATTGTCCAACTTGGCCAAGCAAGGACTAACAAACCTTCCCAAATGATAATCCAATATCCATATATTGTAGATTCTCCGGACTAGTTAATATAGTACATTTGTTAATATGCTCGGGATATAGAGTCTCACTCAATTCCAGTGTCTGGTAAATTATCTACATCAAATGTTTAATTGACCTTAAATGACGTGTAACAATGTGACTCTAGGCATGAATTCGGTGGTCCGCCTCTGATTTTCTTATAAAAATAGGGCATCTCTTCAAAACTATATGCCAACATGCATGCGATGATTGTTACGCGCTAGCATGGGCGAGTAAGGACCTTTGTGATATTAAGTCGGATTTGACATCGATCCTGCACATCAATCATGCACATCAATCCTGCAAAGAGAGAGAAAAAGTGGTTCTCGCAATTTGCTTTTTGATTGAATTAGTTGGTGGGGAATATGCTTTCCAACTCGGAGTATCGGAATTGATGTTCGTTTTTGCTTCTATTTTTTTATTAATAAAAAAAGCAAGTCAAGTCAAAAAGCACACGCACCTTTCGCATAATGGGGCGGAAATTACGCGTACAATAATTACTCTTTTTGCGTGGCATGTGTCTTGGATTGTTGGATGGCAACTCAGCATTGTGTGCTTTTTTGGAGGAATCTCTCTTGAAAGAGAGAAAAAAGAGTATTGAAAATAATAAACTTTCCTTATCCGAATATTTTAAAAAAGTGTCCTACCGACATTTGTGTCATGATATGTTTTTGAGATTGATTGATGTCTATTAGCACTAGGAGCATGCGAGTCTTGCTGGTTAGTTTTCTTTTCCTTTTCTTTTAGGAAAAATGTCATAAATAGTCCTTATACTTTTACTTAATGTGCAATCCCGTCCCTGAACTTTCGATTTGCTCAATTTGGTCTCTGAATTATTGATAAATGTCCGATCTAATCCCTGAGCTTTCGATTTGCTCAATTTGGTCCCTGAATTATTGAAAAATGTCTAATTTAGTCATTCGTTACTATTTTTTCTTTTTCTTTCTATTCTTCTCTCTTCCCTCCACCGACCATGGTGGAGCCGGCGGAGGGAAGAGAGAAGAATTAAAAAAAGAAAAAAAAAGAAAAAATAGTAACGAAGGACTAAATCGGACATTTATCAATAATTCATGGACCAAATTGAGCAAATTGAAAGTTTAGGGACGGGATTGCACATTAAGTAAAAGTATAGAGACCATTTGTGACATTTTCCCTTTCTTTTATTAATAGACAAAAAAGCAAGTCAAGTCAAGAAGCGCTTGCATAGGATGGTTCTACGCACCATCCACAAAATGCTGCGAAAATTACGATGATTGCCCTTTGGTTTTCTTTTCTATATCTTTATTGAGAAAAAAAAAGGTGAGTCAAGTCAAGATCGTGCTTGCTTTAAATCAAAAAACCTTCTGCACAGTTCTACATTGCCTGGCATTGTTCAAGCATGCACAGTAAAGAGCGTTGCGTATCGAACGTCGAAGGCTGAGAATTGGTGGAGATCACAGAGGTGGGCAAACATATATATATTTCCTCTACACAACATAAATGACTAATAAATTTCTTTTTCCCATCCTGATTACATCGGTATTCTGAAGTATTGCACTCTTTGTGTGCGATAAAATATATTTTACAGTTGTAACACCTGAAATTATTGTAACTTTAGAGGTATTGTGACTGTGAAATTCACTAAAACACATTATAAAAGTTGCAATACACGTTTTCATCATTATGGACTTTGCACAAATAATCACTGATAATCATATTATATCTTAGGATGAAGAGGAAACCCTAGCAAGGTAGAAAAATTTCGATTATTTGGAATGTTGGTTCATTCACTCTAAATATTTTGCCTTTCAAGCCAGTAAAAGTTTAGGACCACACTAATTTCATCGTTTGCAGCTACACTTCACTAATTTCATCGTTTGCAGCTACACTTCACTAATTTCATCGTTTGCAGCTACACTTCTTGATCCTCGATAAACTTTGAGCATGCATATATCTTTTCTCTTGACGACAAAAACAATTTAGAAAGTTTCTTTTTCCCCGCTTACATCCTAGGTTCCAATTTTTTTTTTCAAGGACGGTTTTATACATTGATCACACGCACTAATTAGTAAAAGCACCATTAGAAGAAAAAAATAAACTTTATAATGTGAAAGAGATTACATTTCATATTCTTCCCTAAACTTTATTTTGCTTTCTTTTTGCTATTTGATATTTATTATATGCATATACTTGCTTATTTCTTCCATAACGAAATAGTAACAAGTAAACTGTCATACTTATGAACTACAATATCCACTATTTTATCACTTTTTTATTTCCATTTGTAATTTGAGGTAGTACATTAAAGATGCTAACAAAATAGATTCTAAATAGGAAACAATTTTTTTTTTAAAACAATTGGTTATGATGCAATATTATATAGCAAAATAATTGGTCTAGGTCATGATATTGTAGTATAGTTGGTTCATAATATCCAATCACTAATTAAAAATAACTATAACGAGCATGGGTCTTTCTTTTCCATTTATTTCATTAATATGAGGAGGAAAATATATTTATTGGATTGAGAATATTAAGAGAGAGAACAGCTCTTACATTGCCAACAAAGCAACATGGCCAAAAAGTTGTACAATTGCTTCATTTGCAGGATCTTCTTTATTAAAGAAATGTACACGTACTAATGGCTAAGATATTAAGTATAATACTCAAATATAACCTTGTTTAAGTGATTATGACGACAAAGACAGTGACAAATATACTCTATCCAATAAATATATGACCGATAAAAAAAAGGCAAAACCCAGCTTGCCCTCGAGTGTTGTCGGAATATTCTTGCATGTAATGTCGATGAAGCCTTCGCCACAAGCGACGAAGGAAAACGAAAGCCCCATGTGTTCTCCACTACCAGTTAAAAAATAGTTTCCACATCTCAATTTTATAATCAAGTCGTGCTGGATCTCACATTTCAATGAAAGCACATGCATAGGTTCCCCGCACCTTCCGCGTAATGCCCTGGAAATTAGTTAGGGAAAAAGTTCACGAAAAACCCCAAATTTTGCCCATAGTCACATATTTACCCCAAACTTTTTTTTTGTGACATGAAAAAACTCCCGACTTTGCCAACCGAGACATTTTATCCAAACTTTTTTTTTTGACACAAAAAATTTTGAACTTTTGTTGTGTAACACATTTACCCCAAAATTATAGGGCATTTTGATCTTTTTACCTTTTAAATTTTTTTTTTTTTTTTTTTCTTCTTCCCTCCGCGAGCGTCCGGCGAGGGCTGCCCTCGCCGACATCGGGCGAGGGTGGCCCTTGGCTGGGTCGAGCAAGGGCCGTCCTCGCCCGTCGCCGGCGAGGGCATCCCTCGCTAGGCCCTCGCCGGCGTCGGGCAAGGGGTGCCCTCGCCAGATCTAGCGAGGAACATCGTCGCCCGACGCTGGAGAGGGCCGTCCTCGCCCGTCGCCGGCGAGGGCCACCCTCGCTGCGTCGGGCGAGGGGTGCCCTCACTAGATTTGGCGAGGGTGCCCTCGCCCAACGCAGGCGAGGGGGAGAGGGCAGTCCTCGTCGGCGACGGGCGAGGACGGCCCTCGCCAGCGTCGGGCGAGGATGGCCCTCGCTAGATCCGGGAGGGCACCCCTCGCCCGACGCCGGCGAGGGCTCCGGCGAGGGATGCCCTCGCCCGACGCCGGCGAGGGCGACCCTAGCCAGCCCAAGCGAGGGCGGCCCTCACCCGACGCCGACGAGGGCAGCCCTCGCCGAACGCCAGAGGGAAGAAGAAGAAAAAAAGAAATAAAAAGACAAAAATGCCCTTGATGGGGTAAATGTGTCACGGTTGGCAAAGTTCATGATTTTTCACGTCACAAAAAAAAAGTTTGGGGTAAATCTATCACTATGGGCAAAGTTTGGGGTTTTCGCGGCTTTTTCCCAATTAGTTATTATCAATGGACTTTGCTAGCATAAAAGTCATTGAGTATTGTGAGAATAACATATGTTGTGAGCCATAAATTCTTGAAGAAGTAGATCTCATAACAATTTATAATTATTCATGATTTGATTTTTTGTAGTCCAGAATAAATTATTATTCTCATAATAAATTAAACACTATAATCCAATCATTTCTCATTATCAAACAATATTTCCTTTAATTTTAAGTACTTTCTTTTTTGAGTCAAAACATTTTAAGTACTTAAAATGGTCCAAATTTGAAATTCAGTACTCGAAATTTTCAGTAATTGTTTTACAAATTTATCTAAACGGGCACGTACTCGCAGCTTATATTTTCATAAATGAATTAAGTTTAGCCTTGGAAAAAAAACAAGTTGAGTCAAGTTGAAAGTTCAGCTATAGTACATAAGGTTCGACTTGAAATTACTTGTGCAATCGTTTACTTTTAAGTCATTGGAGTTCAGTGCTAAATATATTTTAGATCTCAATAATTCATTTAATTTAGTTTCTAATTTTTTCTTAACGACAAAGCACAAATTAGGTACGTAAATCCGCAAGTCAACAAATCCTCCACTAATGCAAAGGATTAGCAAGACACAAGTCCTCAAATATTAAACAATTTTATGCTTACAAATGTGAGGAACCACACACATGTCGTGTACCTAGTCTTCATATACTAATTTTTACTTTCCTTTTTCTCGCAATTCACATAGTTGAACTTTTGTTTAATATAATCACTTAAAAGATTCAAAATATGTAAATACCGTCACATAGATAATTATACAATTCTTTTTGCAATTTAATTTAAAGTATATATATTAATTTTTTATATATTAAACATCTATTATGCTATACCAAAATTATCTTATATCTTAGAAGGGGTAATACACCAGGCCAAAATATGGAGCCACCTCAGTTACCGTCGAGTCCACGTCTGTGTGGCCATGCAGCGCTGTCGTCGAGGTCCGAGGAGCGTTGGATATTCCTATCTCCTTTTTCAAAAGCCGAAAGTAATCGCTCCGAAAGTCCAACCCCCACGTCGCCTCGGTTGGGGAGAACACGGGAACTCGCTCGGTCCGCGCGCCACGTGAGGCCGAGGGGCAACTCGGAGTGGCAGAAGATATCCTCGAGATCCGAGGCGAGAACCCTGCTTAGGCTTCGGTTTCAGAGCAGCTGACCGTCGTAGCGGTGGAGCAAGTATGTGCCGTACTTGAAATCTTTAGCAACGTCATTGAACCATGCTATAAAATCAAAGGAAGAGACCCATGGCACATCACCAGCATAGGAGAACATCATATTGACTTAATTTAAGAAAGAAAGATTGACGAACCAAGCAAAAGTTACTATGCACATTTTTTATACATACTCTAGTTCAAAGGTAATTTTTTGCTACAAATTTACATTGACAGGGCATAATCACAACCGATAGAATATCACTTGAAATGTAAAATATGACCATGCACCATCTTATCCAAGAGCTAGGAGAAGTTTGAGGTCAAAGATCAGCATTTTGATATTATTATGATCATCTTATACTTGTAAGCAGTAAGCATTCGAGTTTAATACATAAACTCGATATCTTATGCTTGGATGGTGCTATTACATTTGTCACCATTTGACTCACGAGAAATTTGACACGGGAGTGATAGGACCATTAGACCGAATAACCATGATGAGACACGACATAAAAATAAGTCCAAGAAGCCACACTGTCGATCTATTGCAAATCACCAAAGAAATGTCACAATCAATTAAAAGAAATCTGGAACTTTGTAAGCACAATGGAGTAAAGATCCAGCATAAGCTTAAAAGACAAAAAGAAGATTTTTTTTTTTTTGGGTAGTTTTCATCCACCTTTCCTTCTTATTACATCCCCATACTTTAAACTTGTCTAGTCTTTTTTTTTCTTTTTACTTTCACAAATTTCCTAATCAAGATCCAACCAAATTCAGCTAATGTAACCGTTGAACAACACCCTAGTATGATGCAGATATGTGAATGCCCACGTAGACATGTATGGAAAAATTTATCCAATATAGACAATGTTAGAATGTGACATGGATAAAAATTAGCTAAGGTGTATGCCAAAGTAGATATCTACATTGGAAAATTTTTGTTCATGTCACACAACGACATCATCTGATGTGTTATGCCAGTTGGAATTGGTCAGGTTTTGTGTTTGAGGGATTTGATTAGAAAATTTATGAAATTCGAAGAACTTGATTCAACAAAGTAAAAGTACGGTAGATAAAATGTGAAAGTAGAGGATAAGAAGGAAACTGATTTCCAAAAACCAACAGCTAATCCACAGCAAATATCAGCACAATGGTGGCAGCAGCTGAGAAATTATGGTCTAAATTAGTATAATTTGCATCAGCAGAAGAATGCCTAACCTGACAAGACAAGTACGTCTACTTTGTATTGCATGAGCAATGAATGGAATGGTCACACTGCATACTCACAATTTCAATGGTGTCTGGGTCCAATCTCAACGACATCAAATGCCGAGAAAAGGTCACAACTATGAACTTCTCTCTATGAATATGCGTCAAGAGGGAACAAAATCTTCAAGCCAAACCAATAGCTGTGAGGAAAATATAATCAGCAGTGGATTTGACACCTAAATTTTGATCACCCAATTAGTTATTTATTGCATAGAAAAATTAAAATCAACCCCGGCCCCTAAAAAAATTAGTTAAATTGGATGTTGATGTTAGGAGCATTCTTCATTGATTAATAGTAAGTCCACATATAATTACATTTTGATTGGACTGGGGCAAGGAGATTTGAATTTAATCGAGTTAATTAGACTAAGCCTGCGGGAATAAGAAATTCAGCCTAATCCATTTATTTCCTTTGCTCGACCAGACATCAAATATGCAGCACAATGACTTCAGCAAGAATGAAGGAGCAAATATTCGTTATTGAGAAATATATTCTGAACAATTTTTTGGGAGAATTAACTGGCCAATTCTTTTCATTATTAAAGATGCACATCATGCTGAAAGTATGCAAGTTGATTTTTCTTAGTCAAAACTGGAAGTAATTGAACACTATTTGAAAGGAAAAAAACAAAAATAGAAAAAAGAAAAAGGAAGAAAACGGTGAAGAAAGAAAGAAATTCACGGCTTGAGCATGATAGACCAAAGAGTAATATACGCACACAAGAGGAAAGTGGAATTTGGTCAGCCCGAAAGGAGTTCTCGCCACGTATAAAGAGATGACACTGCAACACATAGAAGAGAAGGCAGAGGAGGGAGACAAAATGTTGAAGATCACCGCCTCTCTCTCTCCTGGAGTTCTCTAGATCTCTCTCATTAGAGTTCTCCATATCTTTCTTTATTCCTCCAGATTTCTCTCTCTCTGGATTTCTCTAGAACTCTCCCTTCTCCAGAATGTTTTAGCAAAATCCACTTCTAGACTTCTCCAAAGAAATCTAGTTGTGAGGCTATAATAAAATAATAATACTTCTAGAATAGTGTAGAAAGCTAGGAAAGTCACCAACTTTCCATCCTATAAATAGGAGCAACTTGCTCCTCATTTGAGTGTCCAACCAAGAGAGTGTGGTGTGTGTGTAGGGGTCTTGAGAGTGTGCTGTAGAGTGTGTTATGTATGCATATGAGTGTGAGAAGAATTGTGTAGAGTTGTCTGAGTATTGTATGTGGTGTAATGAAATATTGTAATAGTGAAAGTAATATTTTGTGAGTTATATTTGTACCACATTTCCGCAAGCTTCAACAAGTGGTATCAAAGCCAGGTTGTCGGAGACTGTGCGAAGACAGTGGTCGGGGACTATTTTAAGTGAGTAGGCGGTCAGGGATCGTCGAGCCAAGGAGCGAAGAAGCAAAAGGACGTCGGAGTTCTGCCAGTGCACAATCTGGGATTGTGAAGTCGGTTGGTTCGGGACCAGGCTTACTTGGTATAGTGCAGGGAATTATACTCAAGTCACGATGGCGGATTTCTCAAGTTCGGTGAACGGCATGGAGAAGCTCAACAACTTCAATTATAATAATTGGAATACCCGCATACAATATTATTTGCTTGGACAAGATTTATGGGATATTGTTGGCGGCAACAACACCACACCACCCACAAATTATAGTGATTTAAGAAAGTGGAACGTCAAATCAGGTAAGGCTCTTTACGTTCTTGCCGTGACTGTTGAAGATGAATTGTTGCAACACATAAAGAGTGCGAAGACCCCGAAGGAGGCTTGGGACAATTTGGCGACGCTGTTTGCGAGGACAAACGATGCCAAGTTACAATGCCTGGAGAATGAGCTCCTCTCAATCTCGCAACAAAGTATGACGGTAAGTCAATACTTTTCTAAAGTTAAATCTATTTGGGAAGAAATTTCAAAATTAGATCCTGAGAATGCCATCTCGAGACAAGAATGAGAAGAATAATAATTCACGGGTTAAGGCCGGAGTATAATGGTATTGTTACGGCCACTCGTGGATGGGCAAATGAGCCAACTCTAACTGAGTTGGAAAATATATTGGCCAATCAAGAGGCTTTAGATAAACAAATCTCTAAGGTCTCAATTAAGGAGGATGAAAGTGCCCTCTTCAGTAATAAAAGAGGGTTCAAGGGCCAGAATAGAAATAGAGCAGGTGCAAGAGATGGCAAACCATGGAAAAATCATGGAGACTGGCGAAGGCAATCAGAAGAGAAGGGTTATTAGCCAGGGGGAGCTTGTCAAGATCGCCACGACGACGACGATGAAGACAAGAGCAACAAAAGTTGTAGCAAACGGTGCTACGTTTGTGGCAAGGTAGGACATATTGCTAGATTATGTTGGTACAGGTGGGAAGAAGGAAATGTCGTCACTTCCTGCAAGAAGGAGATTGAAAGCGAAGAAGAATGGGACTTTCAAGCGCCTATTGCAGTGAAGGAACGAGAAGAGCTTGGAACCGCTTGTATAATTGAGTTGGATAATTCAACAAGTTCTATCACAACTCCGAATAAGAGCAAGCCAAGGAAGAACTCAAAGAAGCGACTAACAACGCCAATAAGCAATCATGAAAAGAAACTGCAAGAAATGCAGGAGATGATAAAGAAACTAAAAGTTGAGAAGGCAAATATGGAGAATATGTTGAAGAAAAGGGATGAGATGATAAGGCAGAAGGATCGAGAGCTCAAGGTAAAAGAAAGGGAGCTAGAGAAGTTCCGATGTGAGTTCAAGAAGCTGCAGAAGCCCACTATGACGTTCCAAATTAATCATATCGGAAGAGACAACGAACAAATGAAGGAGAAAAAGAAAGTTTTCTTTGAGAAAAGGAGGCCATCTACACCCTACATCCCGTGGTGTAAGGATCGGTGGAATAAGATCAAGGGAAAGAGATTTTATGAGGAAAAGGGTCAAGAGGTCTACATTGAAGTGCTTCGGATGGGATTGAATCGGTTGAAGCACGAAATGAAAGTCATGAATGAGAAGGTTGACCGCATGAGTTCCAATCTCAAAATTCTTAGAGGAGATATGTCGAATACGAAGACCGAATCTAGTGAGAAGAAGGAAAAGGAGACTAAAGGGCAGAATGAATTGACACTGCAGAAACCCAAGCTTTAAAAAGTCCGATGGAAAGTCGCAGCAGCAGAAGCATCTGAAGATGGAGCCATAGAGCCATCCACATCTGAGGAAGCTTCGCAATATGTTGAATGGAGGAAGATAGTTGAAGAGTCCAAAAGCAATATCGGCACGGCTACTATATCAAGAGAGAGTAGTCGGTGAGGGGGAGTGTTGAAGATCACCGCCTCTCTCTCTCCTGGAGTTCTCTAGATCTCTCTCTCTAGAGTTCTCCATATCTCTCTTTATTCCTCCAGATTTCTCTCTCTCTGGATTTCTCTAGAACTCTCCCTTCTCCAGAATGTTTTAGCAAAATCCACTTCTAGACTTCTCCAAAGAAATCTAGTTGTGAGACTATAATAAAATAATAATACTTCTAGAATAGTGTAGAAAGCTAGGAAAGTCACCAACTTTCCATCCTATAAATAGGAGCAACTTGCTCCTCATTTGAGTGTCCAACCAAGAGAGTGTGGTGTGTGTGTAGGGGTCTTGAGAGTGTGCTGTAGAGTGTGTTATGTATGCATATGAGTGTGAGAAGAATTGTGTAGAGTTGTCTGAGAATTGTATGTGGTGTAAGGAAATATTGTAATAGTGAAAGTAATATTTTGTGAGTTATATTTGTACCACGTTTCCGCAAGCTTCAACACAAAATGTTCGATAATTCACGTTCGCAATTAACGAGAAGTGTGGGCAATACATAAAAGAGAACTCAAGTTCTTTCTGTGCCTCGAAAAGCTCGCACCTACGCATTAAGTTTGTCTATGTTTTGATGTCAGGATTGGAAGAAAATATGTGGGTTCAACGACATTGGAAATTGATTTATATGTCTCAAAGTCATTAGTTGGAATTAAAAGTGGACTGTAAATTGCATGCGAAGATATTTGAAAAGTACACTTGTAAGAATGAACTAGGTGGAGACGATGTCAGGGGGCACTCGTCGAAAAATTTGGGTTGAATGGAGCAAAATATTTTAGATATTTGTAGCATAAGTTTCCTCATATTGATGCCAATTGGTAAATTTTTTCATTGGACCTTGAGGAGAAGCTTCAATTGCATTCGCTTATGGCTCGAGAACTATAGATAGACGTTAGTGATCGCTGACACATTTTTTAGGGCTGCCTTTTTCCACATTTTCTTTTTTAAATTTCCATGCCTTTTAAAAATATATTGGAAAATGAATGAAAAATAGGAGGGAAGTTAGGAATTCAACATGAAACCTTAAAAGCTATTAATTTGGAGGAGAGAGATAAAACTAACTTGAGCGGAGGGTAAATATTGGATAATCTCTAAACACTGTCGCGACCTAATTTTTCGGGTGCATCACCTAAACTTCGGCTAATGGATTGCTAAGTCTAGACTTAGCTCGGGCTCTCCCAAGCTCATACCAATTCGCGACTTAGGTTCAAATTTCTTAACATGCAAATGGATTTTATTTAGGAGTCGCCACTAATCGCCTTTACGGTAGGTCGATTAGACACCTAAGTAAAATAATGGGAGGATTATTTTACTCCTACGAACCGAGACTTGGGTACGGGGACTTGGTTACACTAGACTTCTCTAATGCCCTTTCGGTACCATTTCTTTTTATTTTCAAAAATGTTTTGCAAGCGCTTAAATTGATTTTAATTCAATTTCCTAACATGTGAGGCGGTCATGCGGTGCGCATACCATCAATTTAACACTCGGGGAAGCAATTAAATAATGCGAACTTACCTTAAAGCAACGAAAGCATCGTGGTGTTAGATTAGAATTCACATCAAAGAATCCTAGATATGATTTCTAATTAACAAACAATCATTCAATTTTTGCTTTCACTTTTTAACGAGAATATAGTCTATATGCAATGTAATGCAGTGCTTCTAACCTAACATGAAATAATATGGCATGACAAAATGTCTTAAACTATATGAATGAGTAAAAATTTTTGTGATTTTTTAATAAACATGCAATAATTAAATATGCAATCTAAATTAGCAAAAATAACCTAATTCTAATGACGGGCAATTTCTAATTAAATGAACCTAATAGAAATTACTAAAATGACATGCATTTCATGAACCTAATTCTATATGACATGCTTTTTCATGATTTTATTTAATGAAAATTCGTAATTAAAATCACTAAAAATGAAAATCTAACTAAAGGGAAATACTATCTATTCTAAAAAAATGCAAGCTATCCTAGAAATTGCAACTAATTTATCCTAAGACAAATTTTATGAAATTCGAAATTTAAGAAAAAAAAAAAAATGCAAAAATGATATAGCTAGATTAAGATTCTATCTAATTTAAACTAGGGATTAAGTCATATTAAATCCTAATTTAAACTAAGACATTATCTAAATCTAAAATGCAATTTGTCTAAAAAGATGATCTAAATTTAACATGAAACATGCAATTCTAATCTAATATGCACAATGATTTTTTTTTGTGTTTTTCTTTATGAAATTCGAAATTAAAACTAACACATAATTAAACATGCAATTCAAATAAAAAACTAACAACCTAAATGAATGCACTTTTTTTGTTACCTTTTTCATGATTGAAAATAAAACCCCTATTCTAAACATGCAAAGATAATTAAAAAAAAACAAACCTAAACCTAATTCAATTTTTTTGGATTTCCTTTTCCTTTTACGAAAATAAAACTTATTCAAACACCACGACATCAAATCAAATAAGATAATGTTGATATCTAAAAATTGGCGAACCATATCTCGCGCATGAGATCGGGTTGACCAATTTTAAAATTAAATCGCGAATCGAATCTCGAGCTTGAGATCGGATTGTCGATTTTTGCGAGGATTATGAGTCGGATTTCGGGCGCGAAAATCGGACTATTAATCCCTAATATGAGGGGCTAATTCATATTGGAATCTCAATCACATACTTAAAGGGACAATTTCACTAACATAAAAGCTATATATGAAAATAAAATAAAAATGAACAATAAGTGAATAAATAAATAAAACTACCTAATTGATTCCCTTTTTCTTTTTCCTTTTTTCCTGTTTTCTTTTCCCAAGCACGGTTCGTGGGTCTCCAAGGGCAGCCGGCCGTCGGTCTGGTGAGGGGGTCCGGGAAGGGCGGCGGGCGGACCGGCGACAGCACCAAGGGCAGAACAGCAATAGATTCGCCGGGACTATAACAGGGCGTGCAGGAGCCGCTACCGGCGTTCGGACGATCTAGGGCTTGCTGGCGTCGGGCGCGGGCAGAAACGAGCTAGTCCAGGGGCGGAGCAGCGGCTCGGAATCGGCAACAGAGCGTCGGATTGAGCAGGGACGTCGATCGTTGGTCCTCGGGCAGCAGTGGCAGTGACTGGTGATGCGGCTGCAGATCTACTCGGGTCAGGCTCCGATGGGCGGCGGCGCTCTCGTGGCTAACGGGGTGGTGAGCAGAGACGGCTTCGAGCTTAACTGCACATGGCTTCCGACGTCGGCGAGGCTAGCGACGGCGTCGGGCTACAGCTCCGGTGCTGCAGATCTGGCGATGTGGGCTTCGGTGGCAAGCGTCTCGGTGGCTGGATCTTGGGCGAAGTGGCTCCAGGCGAGATGGGCTCGCGGGCGATTGGTGGAACGGTGGTAGTGGTTGCACGCGAGGGCTCAGGTGGCAGCAGGCCGCCGGGATCGTGAGATCTGGACAGTGGGCCACGGGCAGAGGACTCCAGAGCTGGATCGGGCTCGGACGGAGCAGCAACAACGTCGGTGCAGGGACGCGGCGGTGGCGGGCGACCGGACGCGGGCGGCGCAAGGGCGCAGCAACAGTGGCGTCGTGGCTGGGTTGCAGGCGGAAGGGCAAGCGAAGCGGCTGCACGAACAAGACGATGAACAGTCCTCTCCTTTTCTTTTGCTTTTTCTTTTTTTTTTCTGCTGCTGGCCTGCCGCACACCTCTTACTGCAGCTTTCTTTCACTTTTTCTACAGAAGAAAAGAAGAGCTGATTTTGGCTTCTCTTTTCCTTTTTCCCCAGAGAACGAACACTTCTTCTTTTTTGCTGAATTGTTGACCTCGAAAACTTCACCCAAAACCCTAAAAACGAAGTCTCTTTTGTCTTCAATTTTCGACGTAGAAAACCTGAGAGAAAAACCCCATTGGTGTGGCCGTATATTCAACGTGTGGCCTCATCCAAACCCTACGCGAAAAAACCTTTTTATAGGCTGAAGATTAGGGTTTTAATTTCCTTTTCAAATCAACATCCGCGAAGATTTCTTTTTCGCACGTAATATCACTTTTTTTATTTTCCACATCTCCTGATTTTATCGCCTAAAGATAAGATTGCATTCCAATTTTCTTAAATTCCAAAAATCCACCGTAATATCATTTCAAATCTCTATTTAGGTCATTTTTATCATTAAAAGAAAACGGGCTCAGGCCAATTTACTTGCTTCGTGGGTTTAGTCCGACCTGCCAAATTAAAGCTTGGAACCACTAAATTAAACCCATTTGTCACCGACCCAATGTAAATGCAAATTAAAAATAAATGCACCTAAAACTATATGCTATGCAATTGACTATTTTTTCAAGGATAAAATTAACCTCTAATTTTTTAATGCAATAAATGATTAAACGGGTCGCCAAAATTTAGGTGTCAACAAACACGATGTCGCATGGAGAAATCTAATTTGAGAAAATTATTTCGGAATAGATTTATTTTCAAAATTGCTTACTCCGGATGGATCTCAACTAAAAAAAGTAGTGCGTCCTGCCGGCTTTTAATAACAAAATCCTATATAATCCCACGATTGATATGCTTTAGTCATTGACTCATAAATATTAGCAGCAGGAGCATGTGAGCGTCGGTCGTTAGTTGTCTTTTTCTGTTTTGTTTACTAATAGAAAAGGCGAAGCCAATTCAAGACAATGCTGGAGGATCTCAAATCTCAATGAAAGCACCTGCATGCACCTTCCTCGTATAACGCTGAGAATCGGTGGAAATCACAGCTGGAGCACGTGACTATTGCTTCTTTATTTTCTTTTCTATTTTCTTTCATAAATATAAAATTCTATTTATTTTCTTAAATTTGAAAGGGAAGTCGTGCCGGATGTCGAGGTCTGATCAAAGCACTAGGAGCAAGTGAGCGTCGCACGTGGTTGCATGTGCGCATGTGAGTATTTTTGCTCGTTCGGTTCCGCACACCTTCCGCTAGATGCTGCCGAAAGGAAACGATGCGTGCAATGATTGTTCTTACGGCGGCATGCCTCGTAGCGGTTCAATTAGCATGAAGAGTTTGGACCGTTGGATGGCAAGAGCTCAGGATTATGTACTTTGCACAAATAGCCCCAATTGATCTTTCTATGCTCCAACAATTTTTATCTAAGTAATTTGACTAACCCATATATATGTATATGTATGTATGTATATTTCTGGATAGAGAGGAAACCCCACATAGGTAGACAAATTTCCATTGTATCATTCTAATAATGGAAGTTTGGTTCATTCACTCTAAATGTTTTTTGCCTTCCATGCAAGTAAAAGTCTAGGACCTCATTGATTCCATCATTTGCTGCGAGAGTTCTTGATCCTTAAGAAACTTTGAACGAATGATTATTTTTTCTCTGGACAATATAAATGACTTATAAAATTTCTTATGCCCAATTACATCCTAAATTCAAACTTTTTTTTTTTTCAAGGAGGGATTTATCCATGGAGGACGCGCACTAATTTGTCAAAGCACCATTAGGAGAAAAAAATAAACTATATGATGTGGAAAAATTGCATTTCATATTCTTCCCTAAACTTTAATTTGTTTCTCTTTGCTATTTAATCTTTATTATATGCATATTTCTTCCATAACAAAACACGTAACCAGTAACTTATCATCCTTGTGAGATACAATGGCCACTATTTTATCACATCTCATTTACTTTTTCATTTGTAATTTGAGGTAGTACATTGTTAATAAAATAGATTCTACATAGGAAACAAAAAAGACAAATCAAAACAATTGGTTATGATGCAATATTATAGAGCAATATCATTGATCTAAGTCATCATATTGTAGTATAGTTAGTTGTAGTATTCATGAAGTCTTCGCCATAAGAGATGAAGGAAAATGAAAGCCCACGTGTACTCCACTATCAGTGGAATATAGTTTCCACGCCTCGATTTGACAATCAAGACGTGCTGTATCCCAATTTTCAATCAAAGCACCAAGCATAGGTAGGTTCCACGCACCTTTCGCGTAATGCTGTGGAAATTAATTATTATCAAACAACATTTTCTTTCATTTTAGGTCCATAAAATGGTCCATATTTGAAATTCAGTACTCGAAATTTCAGTAATTTTTTTCAGTTTTATCTAAACGGGCACGTACTTGGAGCTTATTTTTCACAAATGAATTTAAGTTCAGCATTGGCAAAAAAACAAGTTGAGTCAAGTTGAAATTCGAGTTATATTACATAAGGTTCGACTTGAAATTACTCACTTTAAGCCATTAGAGTACATGTTGAATATATTTTACATCTTAGAAATTTATTTGATTTGACTTCTAGCTTTTTCTTAACAACGAAGCACGATTTAGGTACACAAATCCGCAGATCAAAAAAATTCTCCACTAATGCAGAGCATTGAGCAAGACACAAGTCTCCAAATACGAAACAATTTATTGCTTACAAATATGAAGAATCAAATCGTGTTCTTAGTCTCCATTTACTAATTTTTCCTTTCTATTCCCTTGCAACTCTTGTATTGAAGTTTTGTTTAACATAAATCACTTGAAAAGATTCAAAATATGTAAATACCGTCACGTAGATAATTATACAATTCTTCTTGTGATTTAGCTTAAAGAACTCACATTTTTTTTAATTTTTTAAATGTAAAGCATATATTATATTTTTAAGTGCAGCCTAATTTTTCATCGAAGGGCTGCATGCCAAAATTATCTTTTATTTTGAAAAAGGTAATACACCTCTTTGGTCATTAGAGAAAAAGGCCAACTGTCGAGGAGCGTCGCATATTCCCCGTCTCCTTTTTCAAAAGCCAAAAGAAATTGCTCCGAAAGTCCAACCCCCAAGTCGCCTCGGTCGGGGAGAACGTGGGAAATTGCTTGGACCATGCGCCACGTGAGCTCGAGGGGGCAATTCGGTACATTCGGCGTGGCCGAAGGTATCCCCGAGGTGCGAGGCGGGGGCCACAGGTGGGCTTCGGTTCTGAGCAGCTGACCGTCGTAGCGGTCAAGCAAAGTGGAGAGGAGGAGCGCCGTGGGTCCGCTTGAAGAGACAACTTAGGCAGAATCCACGAAGCAAATGTCCTGCTTTGTTTTCGTGGATAAAAGGGTCTGGGACGGTTGGACGGCAATAACTCAGCGTCGTTCGAACAATCGCGGGAGAGAGTGTTGAGTGTAGTTAATCCGAAGTCGAAGGCTGAGAACCGGTAGAGATCACGGCAGTGGGTGGATTGTGTTGTTTGAACACTTCTCAGGTAATCGATTGCTCCATTTTCCTTTGACGAGTTTTGATTTGAGTTCTTAGAGACATTTCTGCATTTCGAGATCTGGATTGTGAAATCTACCTTTTTTTTCAAGACTCAGCTCGATCAATCTCCTTTTTGGTCAATTAGACTTCATTTTTGTTTGAATGTAGTTACGAAATGAGCCCTGACAGAGATTTCAACAATTCTCAAGTGTGGGATTCCGTATATTCTCATCTCTGTTTCCTGCTTTCCTTTGAGGTTCTACTCCACCAATCTCTTTTACTGCCTTTGTAGGTGACTACGAAGGCGGAGCCTAAAAGATTTGATATGTGGGGCGTCTTCCTCGACCTCTTTAACTGCCTTTGTAGGCTATGCTCCTCCAATTCTCTCGAGATGGAAAGAAATGAACCCACTCATTCAGAAGATCCGGATTCCGGGGCTTCTTCCTCATGGTCATCTCCACTTGTAGGTGATTATGAAAGCGGAACTAAAAAGACAGAAGGAAATGATTATGAAGTGTTCTTGAGCTTTAGAGGGAAGGATACTCGTAAAGGCTTCACTGATTATCTCTATACCAGTCTTGTTGATGCAAGAGTTCATGTGTTCAGAGACGACAATGAGCTCCGTGTTGGTGAGGAGATTGGACCGGAACTTTTCCGCAGTATTACACAATCTAAGATCTCCATCCCGATTATCTCAGAGGACTACGCTTCCAGTAAATGGTGCCTTTATGAGCTGGCTCATATGTTGAAGTGTAAGAGAAATGGAGGGCAAACGGTTTTGCCTATATTTTACAAAGTGGAACCCTCGCAATTGCGAAATCCTAATGGTATACTAAGAGATGCTATCAATGCACATAAAAAGAAATTGGGCAAAATTGTTGCAGAGGAATGGGAACAAGTGCTTAAGGAAGTCAGTTGCTTAAAAGGATGGGAATCGGAAAAAGTTGAAAACGGGTACACTATTCTCCACTAAAACATTGTTAACTTCTTTTAACCAAATATTTTTTGAAAAAGAATATAACTGTTACCATCCTAAATTGAAATTCATTGTCATTTGATAGGCATGAAGGGGCATTGGCTAAAATTGTTGTCGGAAAAGTTATGCACGAGTTGAAAAGACTTTTTCAGCTAAATGTTCCTGAACTATTGGTGGGAATTGATGATCCAGTGGAACATATTATGAGCAAGATAGATGCTACATTCAATGGAACATGGATTATTGGAATTTATGGAATGGGTGGTATCGGTAAAACAACTCTTGCAAAGGTGTTATACAACAAACTCTTCAGTCGTTTTGAGGATCGTAGCTTTGTGGCAAATATTCGAGAGACATGTCACCGCGAGAGTATTATATGCCTACAAAAGCAACTCATTTATGACATAATAGGAAAATCGCTTGATGTGTCTAATGCTGACCAAGGAATTAGTGTCATCAAATCTCGATTTAAAAGTAAGAAAATTCTCTTTCTTCTAGATGACATGGATGATATTACTCACTTGAATGCTTTGGCCGGAGATCATAATTGGTTTAAAGCAGGAAGTATAGTCATCATAACAACTAGAAACAAGGGGATCCTTGACGAGGCTAGAGCAGACCACATGTACCCACTCAACGAGTTGCCTTTGGATAAATCATTGATTTTATTTAGTAGACATGCATTTCGAAAGGATTCTCCTCCAAGTGATTATGAGGTTATTTCTCGTGATGTTGTATTAACTACTGGGGGACTTCCCTTAGCTCTTGAAATAATAGGTTCATTCTTATGTGGAAAGACAAAAAAAGTATGGAAAGATACATTTAAGAAATTAAAGAAGATGCCTGAAAAGAGAGTGCAAGACACGTTGATGGTGAGTTATGATGCATTAGAGTATGAGGAGAAACAGATTTTTTTGGATATAGCATGTTTTTTTATTGGATCATCTAAAGAAAGTCCGACTTATATGTGGGATTCATGTGATTTTTTTCCGGAGAAGGGGATTGAAGTATTGAGTCTTATGTCCCTTATTAAAATTGATGAAGATGGCAATCTAATGATGCATGATCAATTGAGAGATCTTGGAAGGGAAATTGTTTGTCTAGAAAATCAAAGGGAACCTCAAAAGCGTAGCAGATTATGGATTATTGAGGAAGATGAAGATGTAATTTACAATAATAAGGTAAGAGTTTTTCTACTTCTCTTAGTGAATGTGAGTCCATCTTCTCTTTTATGTTTGAGATAAAAATTATTGTCAATCTGGAGTCCCTAAAACTTGTTGCTTCTACTGGCAAAAGAGCTCTTCTGATTAATTGCTTAACTGTTGTTTTTGCCTGATTCTTGAACATATTTGAAGACCAATTTCTTGGTTGTTGGTGAATTATATATACCTCTATCTTATTGAATTGTGATGAGGACACTCTCCCATGGTAACTTCAATACAACTACAAAATTAAAAAGCATAATATTTGACAGAGCACTTTCAAAGAAAAGCTGATTTCTGTAAATTGTTGGCGGCCATGCTTTTCCCAGTACATGTTTGATACACATATGTGATGTTTGGATTTTTGCTTTGATTTCTTGTGAGGTCTTTTCATAATTTTTTCTTTTACTGAGTATTGACTTTCTTATGAGTTGTTTGCCATGATAAATGAAACCTCCATTCATTTATGGTGAATAGCTATCTTGTTCCTGTATTTTTTTAGGATTGGGTTAAGTATAGTTTTCGTCACCTAAATATTACAATTTATGTGATTTAGTCCCCTATCTTTTTTTTTTTTTTTTTTTACATTATAGTCCTTTGTCTTTCACAATTTATGTAATCATGTTCTTTGTCATCAGTCATTAGTCAACACCGTCAATTTGATAATATGACTTTCATGTTTATTTAAGATATCTATGCAACGTTGCAATGTAACCTTCTAAACCAATATTATTTTCGTTCTATAGACTTTCTATAACAGTGCATAATTTTTATTTTTTTGGTAAGATAAGAATGTTTTAACCAAACGCTGCTATTATTTTTTGGGTGCCATTTTAATTTTGTGACAATGGATAATTTTTCTATTAATCCCCTAATAACATTTATTTGTCAAATATTCACTATCATCCCATAATAATCACTTCTACATTGCTCAACTCTTAGTGAGCATCTTAGTTAACAAAAAGATTTACTTAATTTTATATCAACATTTGTTAAATATGGACTATCATGTGACTTGATTCTTGTATTGATTTTTTATTTACCAAATATTGACTGCCATGGTATAATAAATATTTCTACATCTTTCAAATTTTAACTAGCAATTTATTTAGCACATATTTAGTACATTTCTATCATTTAATTGTTAAATGTGAGCTATCATGTTATAAAATTTTTTTATCGGATGTTATTATAATTTACTTATAAGATATGACAAAATATTTTCTCATAATGAGTATTCCTAGAACTTTTAATCATAACGGCCACCACTTATTATACATTTCGTTATACTTATTATTAAAGTTTATGTCATCATGTGATAGAGCCTCTAACATATATTCTTTTTTCTTCTATGTTGGGCAATTTTGTTAATTCATCTACTTGTAAAGCATGTTTAAATAATTTTTTCTGGTGATGATGGTTACTTTTTAGTCATAATGGGACACCTTTGCGATCACAAGAGTAGCCAGTAGTAACACTCAAAATAGTTTTAGATGGAAGTAATAGAGCCATAAGTTTCTGCTGCGCACTCTAGTCTCAGTATCTCATTTTCTCTAGTCTTAAATTTGACCAATTTGAAAAATTGGAGGTGGCCAATGACTTATACTCATCCATCAAATACGAATGGAATGCTATATCGCTCCGATCCATTTCGCTCTAGCTCTTCCCATTTCACGCATGTCTTGATTGGTTTCGGGAATGAATTGGACACATGTCAAACGATTGATGAAATAATTAGGAACGAAGCAAAAGTACCCCGCAACATACTCATGCAACTCACCATCTCACATTCTTCTTTTGATCCATGCGTATTTTTTTCTTTTTTCTCTTTTTTAAAGCTCGTCCACAAAATGTAGTCTATTCATATTGAGTTAATTATGTATTCACATTCTATTAATCCTCCAAAATACAAGATATTATATTAGTAGACTTCTACTACTATTACAATCCACAACACTTGATAAGTACAGAATCTAAACATTCTTTTCTTGCATTATAAAGAGGATACTATACAAAGAAGTTATCACCAAGAAAAAAGAAGCAAAAGATGTTGCATAAAGAAGTATTTGTTATTAAGAAATAAAAATAAAGAAGTGGAAAGACAAATGAAGTAACTAAGGAATGTTAATAAATAGTTAAATTATTTGTCGAAGGGGACACACTCTGGAAGTTCATTCAATTTTAGGAATAAATATGAGAAGGTTATTCCCGGCGGATGCGAAATGGAAAACATTCTATATTTTACCAATAAAGATTACATGTGCGTTGCATCTGAATAGAGGCATTTCTCCTTTGTTTTAGGTCGCCAGAGGATTGTTGAGTTATGACTATTGACATAGCTCCAAGGATTTCTGATATGAATTTCATCTTTAGCAAAAGAAGGAAATTGTGTAGCAGAATTTTAGTGTACACGTGAAGTTGAGTTTCAATATGATCATGCAATGGGAATATTTCTTCAAAAAGTTTTAAATATATTGCACAATGATCAATTCATTTTTAAACTTTTCAATACGATTAAGGCCTCTCAAATCTGTCCTTTATCTTTCACAATTTTTGCAATTGAGCCCTTTGTTGTCAAGTGTTAGTTAACACCCTCAATTTGCCAATGTGGCTGTCAAATTATTTATGATGTATGTGCAAATATTATTTTCGTCCTGTAGGCTTTTCGTGGAGTACTTCTTTTGTGACGATGGATAATTTTTCTATTAATCCCATTACTTTTGGCAAATATATGCTGTCCCGTTTTACAATTGTTTCTACGTCATTTATCTCCTAGTGAGCATCTTATTTCTCAAAGATTTAGTTGATGATCATATCATTATTTGTTAAACATGTACTATCATTGTACATAATTTTTTTTTTTTATCAATTTTGGGAAAATTGTCCAAAAAGTCCTAAATTTATTGCATTTTTGCCAATTCATCTTAAACCTTTTAATTTTGTTAATTTAGTTCTAGACATTTTTACTTCTTGCCAATTGAGTCCATTCAACAAAGAAATTATTGAACATCGATGGCTGGTGTGCTGTTTAATAATTTTTTTGAATTTTTATTTTTTATTTTTTCACTTCTCTCTTTTTTTTTTTTTGGGGGGGAGGGGCGGTGTTGGGGTTAGGGCTAGCGAGGGTTGCTAGTTGGCCCTCATTGGCCATAGTCGAGGGTTGGCGGCCCTCGCCACCACACCACGGCGAGAGCCAATCGACCCTTCGCTGGTGAAAGCGAGGGAGGGCTGGTGAGCCCTCACCTAGCTAGATCTTGAGGGCATTGCGGCCCTCGTTGATTCTAGGCGAGGACTCACGAGCCTTGGCTTTCGCCAACGAAGGTGTTAGGGCCCTTGCTTAAGGCTTAGTGAGGGCGGTGAGACCCTCACCCTGGGCCGACGAGGGTCGGCCGACCCTCCATTATGGCCAGCAAGGGTCGGCCGATAACCCTCACTAGCCCTAACCTAGCCCCCCTTCCCCCAAAAGACAAAAGTAAAAAAAAAAAAAAAAAAATTTTATGAAAATATTATTAAAAAGTACCAATGCCCCCCCCCGAATGGACAAAAAAAGTTGAGGACTGAATTAGTAAAATTGAATAGTTTAGGATTGAATTTGCAAAAATATAATAGGTTTAGTAGTTTTTGGACAATTTTCCCACCATTTTTTATTTGTCATAAATTGATATCACGTCATAATGCATATTTCAACGTCCTTCAACTCTTAGTAAGATTTTTATTTAGCACATATTTGGTACGTTTATAATATTGACTTATTTAATATGAGCTATCCTGTTATATTTTTTTTTATTGATTTGTCAATATGATTAGCTTATGAAATAAACAGAATGTTTCTCATGTTAAGTATCTATAGAACTTTTTGAATCTTAACAGCCATCACTTATATAGATGGAGTCATATAATAGAACACTCTAACAATATATTCTTTTTCCTTCTTTCATGGACAATTTTATTATATTTACCTATTGTAAAACATGTTAACTTTATTATTATTTTTTTTTGTGATGATAAATATTTTCTAGTCACAATGGCTATCCACACACCTTTTCAATCATAATAGTCGTAACTTACTATACATTTCGCTATACTTATTATAGAAATGTAGGCAGTCATTTAATAGATGCCTCTAAACATATATTCGTTTTCTTCTATGATGGTTTTATTTTATTTATAGTATTTCTAAAGCTTGACATATATAAATTGTGATTATGGATAATTACAATTTAATATATGAATTTTAATCATTCAGTAATTAATTTGTGATCACGATTTAAACTGGATCATATGGAATGTGATCATTTGAACATAACTATTTCTTGTTACATAATTAATAGTAAGATTGACATAATAATTATTGCATAATTAAGTAATAATTAATATAATTAGTAATTAACATGATCATTTTATTATGAATATATAATATTAACTTATGACAAATTTAGATAACCATACCTAATAAGAAGCCACTAATATTGTGCTAATTAGTATATTATAAATAATTTTTAACCTTATAAGTGATAATGAATTATCAAGATAACATAATCACTATTTCATCAACTATTTGCCTATTATTTAATATTCTATTTATTAATGATATAATATGTGACCTTTACAAAAAAAAAATGATATAATATGTGATTAAAGTCAAGATAAGTATAATTGATATTATTATTACATAATACTATAAATGATTTTACTTATAATTAATATGTACGTTGATCATAGTCAATAATATAACATTGATAGAGTGAGAGAAAAAAAAAAAAAAAAAAAGACATGTATTTTGGAAATAGCTACTATGGCCCGGTAGTAATAGCTACTACACAACGGGGTGATAGTAATTATAATCTGGCTGCAATAACTTTCATTACGAGTAAACATTGTATACTATAATAGTCATTAAAGCAATCATACACGTTTTAATAATCTAAATGTACACTGATAATCCATTGCTATAAAATATATATGTAAATAAAGCATATAAATGTGTAAAACTAAATGGCACAGGTTATTTGGTAATCACATACTTACATTATAATTAATCCTAAAAAATAACAAGATACTAGATTACTGTACAAAATGCAAACTATCAAATCTTGTGCATAGCACAAGACTTCTCCTACTATTAGGATCTACAACACTAGAAAAATAGAGAATCTAAGCATTCTTTCCATTCAATATAGGAAGAAGACGTAATATAAAGAAGTTGTCACCCAAAAAAAAAAGAAAAGAGAGAGAGCAGAAGAAGCTGCATAAAGAAGTATGTGTTGTTAATAATAAAAACAAAGAAGTGGAAATACAAATGTAAGTAATTAAGGAATATTAACATATAGTTGCATAATGTGTCAACAGGGACACGACATGGAAGGTCATTCAATTTTAAGATTAAATGGGCGTAGCAAGTGAGAAGAGGCATTTTTCCATTTTTCTAGTTAGCCAGAAAATTGTTGAGTTATGAGTAACGGCATAGCTCCAAGGACATATCACACGTATTTCATCTTAAAAAAGAAAGAATTTCTGTGTAAGAGAATTTATTGTATAAGTGAAGTTGAGTCTGTTTAAAATTTCATGTCGTCATGCAATGTATTTAAATGCAAAAAGAAGATGAATCGCAAATCACATAACAAACATACTATTTCAAAACAAATACCTTCTAGATTACTATTGAAAATATGAAGAAACTTGTCTACTCAACTTACCCTTTCTAAAAAAAATGGCGTCTGTTAATTTAAACACAAAAAAGTAAATAATATCAATTGATACCACTAAGTGCAAAGAAAGAAAAGAACTGAATATAATACATGAACCGCTAGATAAAGTCATCTACAAATATGCCACCGAAAATGCGAAGAGGAGTATATGGCCCAAGCATGTAACTTCTAAGGAAGGCGTTTATTCATCAAAATATGAATAGTTTATTATTTCTTAAATGTCAATTTTTGAAGAGAAATGTCTTTTCATGCAATAATAAAGTCAATGACACTAATTGATGGTTACGTCTATTTTAAATTCGAGAAATCAGAGAAACGTTAGTAGAATAACAAACGAACCGTATATATAATCAATGGAGCCTAACTAATCTTTGAAAAATTCAAAAAGTGACGCATCTTTAAATGTAATACTTTGAATAGGCATGTTCCTTAATGAGAGTATGGATGGGAGCTCTACTTATATACGTTATTTAAAATAAACATACTATTTTCATGAAGTAAATAATATTTTGGAGATCCTATTTTTATCATTCCACAAATAGTGTATGGTCAAGAATAAAGACCATAGAACTAAATGACTTCGTTTAGAAGAGTAATGAGCACTTCCCAACAAATATTCATGATCCTGATATTTATGTATACATAAACATATCTGAAAATTAATTCCCAAGTCACGGTTTCGTGAAAAGTGTAAACAAAATTTTTAGAGATTAAATTATAGATTTGTTTACAACATTACATTGTACTTCTATAAGAATATATATTTGCAATTATATGTTTTTAACAATACCTTTATAATTTGATTTGAGAACCACATATTTTCAACAAAACATCTATTAGCAAACATACATCTTCAATCCCATAATTATGAAAAATTCAATTTTGAAGTATTATCAAATTTAAATTTTTCCTTGTTAAACTTGGAAGTTAAGTATTTTAACAATAACATGACCTTATTTTTATGTAGAGAATGATCAAATATTACGTTTGAATGATAACATAGCTTTACACTTGCAACTTTTTTAGAAATTTATAAAAGAACGATAACTAGTAATAAAACTAAGGGTTAATATCTTAAAAAACCCCAAACCGGTATACTTATGACAAATTTACCTCGACTGACTATAAAAAACCATAAACTTGTACATTTATGACAAATTTACCCCAAACTAATTTATTCGACAGCAAAATACCCAAAACTAGTAAATTTGTGACAAATATACCCTTTGCTAAATTGGATTAATACTACAAAAAAAAAACACAAAAATTGTAAACTGTGACTAACGGAGCGTAAAATCCCAAATTGGTATACCAATCAATTGTCACGTGTCATTTAACTTAATAATTTGACAATAAAATTTAACGAAAACTAACATAGGGTAAATTTGTCACAAGTGTACCAGTATAGGGTAAATTTATCAAAGATATACCAATTTAGGGTTTTTGGTGGTCAAAAAAATAGTTTGGAGTAAATTTGTCACAAGTGTACTAGTTTGGGGTTTTTCAGGGTATTAACCCTAAAACTAAACAACTTCACAACCATATGCTTGCATAGAAGTAATATTAACATAATATGATTAATCTTCATGTCCAATCTGTCTGTTAGCAAGGTCTTATTAATCTATGGGCAAATTAGACAAAAAATTAGATGACTGCTATTTCTCTGTAACAAAATCAACACAAAATGAATAGATAGCAGTAAACATTTGTAGTCATAAAAAGAGAAGTAAAAATAATTTATATAACATTTGATATATGTTTTCTTCCACATGTAATGAAAAACACTCATTAAAAAAACACATGACAAGAAAGGAATGAAAAACACGTGTGTACTTCTTGGGATGGAATCCTTGTTTTTATTTTGCTATTGAGAATTGCAAACAAGATACATAAAAAAAAGAGGGGGATTCTACAATTGGGATTCTTAGTATTGATACATGTTTTGATGCCAAGTTTGATAGATGTATTTGAACCATAAGAGCCATGTTGTTCCACATATAAAAAATATAAGTTAGGATTTTGTTGTTTCCCAAATAAAGGGCATGATATTTGATAGATATATTTGAGGTAGTTTGTGCATGAAGAGAGGCCTTCTATTGTAATATTGAAAGGATGCAACTTTTGGGAATTTAAAAATGCAAATTGTGAAGGGCATAATTGGTAGAGGAAAATTTAGGGACCACCTCTTGAGCTTCACATTTTTATATAGATTAGATAAGTAATATGTAATCACAATTTATCATGTTATGAAGTCAAGGTGAGAACCTACATCATAATAGTATGACAACAAATTTGAAATAATACATCTTTTCTTATATATTTAGTCTCATCCCATCATCTAATACTATGATCCATCATGTTTTCAATTGCAGGGCACTGGTAAAATTGAGGCCCTTTGTCTTAGCAAACATGATAGGAGAGAAAGCTACTTGGCTGAGAACTTCAAAGAATTGACCAACTTAAGGTTCCTTCAAGTGAATGGTGTGAATCTTACTGGAGATTTTCAGAACTTACTTCCTCAATTAAGATGGCTTGAATGGGGGTATTGTTGCTTGGATTTTGAAGAGGCCAACTTTCACCCAAAGAAATTAATTGTGCTCGACTTGAGGAATAGTCAGATCTCAGAGGACTGGAGAGGATGGGGCCCACTAAAAGTAAGATGTAGAGAAGGCATATCTCTTATGAATAATCACGTGTTATCAACGGCCCCAATTGCACAAAGTTCTTTTATTTCTTTTGAAAATCCTTTCTCATACAATGGATTTTCCTCTAAGCATAAGGGGAATTTATAGGCACTTAAATATGTTAGAAGCTTATGCCCCTTAATATTTTAACAACTAGTCATGCTTAACATCAAACCTACTAATAATTTTTTTAAATTGTATTAATTAACATCTATCAAAAAATATAATTACAATCTTGTGCCTATCTTAACTTTAATCTAAATTGTATATGGTTTCTAGTTAATTTCTCCCCCATGAAAGTATGTCTTTTTAGCAATTCTTGTTATATTTATATGTGGATCTTCTTTCATGGAGAAACAAAAACCCTCATAGTGACTTGTGTTTTACATACATACTAAAATTCTAAATTATTGTTACTTTTAGAGTAATGGAAATAATTTGTGAACTACTCTTACTTGTTGCAAACAATATTTATTCATTATTATTGTTGATTGTTGAAGTCACCGTACAATACATTTGTAAAGTAGTAATGTTATATGAGTAATAAAATTATCCTTGAAATGGGATTTAAATATTTTTAATACAACACCTTGTTATATCTTATACATATAGCATTGAAAAATTGCTTTTCATAATTAAAGTAGCCATTTCTCTTTAATTTCATAATCTTGAAGGAAAACATGGCACCAAATGAATGCATCTCTTTTCTTCCATTTGACTTTGTCATTTGTAATTTGATAATAGAATTTGCATATATCTAATCAATGAATAACATCATAGTCATAACTTTGAAAAACTAAATATGATATTTTTCTATGAAATTTTATTTGCAAATAATTGTAGTTACACTTATATATCTCCAATATTCTCTTTGCCATGATATACTTAAAAACATTTATATACTGGCCTAGGAAATATACTACTGAAAAGAAACATATAAAATTAAATAAGATAGTTGTGAAGGAGTAGGAGGCACAAGTATTTCTTTTTTGTCCGATCTCAAAATGGTAATCTCTCTTTCTTTCAGATGGCAACAAAGCTCAAAGTTCTCAACCTTTCAAATTGTGCTTTGAGAACAACTCCCAACTTGTCCGCTTTCAAGAGCTTGGAGATTTTGATACTTGAAGATTGTGAGGGTCTAGAAAAGATTCATCCTTCTACTGAGGACATCAAGACCCTTGTCTCCTTGGATGTCAGTTGTTGTCATAAATTGAAGGAACTACCGCTAGAGTTGGTAGAATGGAAGAATTGAGGGAACTTCTCATAAATAAAACTAATATACGAGAGATTCCAATTTCAAGAGGTTGTTTGACGAAGCTGGAGAATCTAGATGCCTCAAATTGTGGACTACTTGCTCGACTTCCAAAATCCATAAGCTCTCTTATATCGTTAACTCGGCTAAACCTATCAAACATAGGAATTGAAGAATTGCCTGAATCCATTGGATCTTTAAAGAAGCTCAAGACTCTAGATGCCTCTTATTGTGCATCGTTAGCTCACATGCCCAACTCAATAGGCGATTTAGCATCTTTATCTCAACTTGACTAAGAGGATGCACAAAACTTGCTCAACTTCCAGACTCCATAGGCTCCCTCGTGTGTCTATCGCAACTGTTATTATCAAGATGCCACTCATTGACACAAATCCCAAACTCGATTGGAAAGTTGACATCTTTGACTGAGTTGCATTTGGAATTTATGGCCATTGAAGAATTGCCTGAATCCATTGGATCTTTAAAGAAGCTCGAGACTCTAGATGTCTCTTATTGTGCATCGTTAGCCCGCATGCCCAACTCAATAGGCGATTTAGCATCTCTGTCTCGACTTGACCTAAGAGGATGCAAAAAACTTGCTCAACTTCCAGACTCCATATTCTCCCTCATGTGTCTATCGCAGCTGTCATTGTCAAGATGCCACTCCTTGATACAAATCCCAGACTCGATTGGAAAGTTGACATCTTTGACTGAGTTGCATTTGGAATTTATGGCCATTGAAGAATTGCCTGAATCCATTGGATCTTTAAAGAAGCTCCAGACTCTAGTTGTCTATTATTGTGCATCGTTAGCCCGTATGCCCAACTCAATAGGCGATTTAGCATTTTTCGTCCTCATAGAATGCAAAAAACTTGACCTAAGAGGATGCAAAAAAATCTTGCTCATCATTGACCGTTTGCAATATATGGCCATTGAAGAATTGCTCCATTGGAGGCTTCTAGATGTCTCGTGCATGCCTAACTCAATAGGCGATTTAGCATCTCTCTGTCTCAACTTGATCTAAGAGGATGCCTTGCTCAACTTCCTCCATAGGCTCCCTCGTGTGTCTATCGCAACTATTATCAAGATGCCACTCATTGACACAAATCGATTGGGAAAATTGACATCATTGACTAAGTTGCATTTTGAATCTATGGCCATTGAAGAATTGCCTGAATCCATTGGATCTTTAAAGAAGCTCCGGATTCTAGATATCTCTTATTGTGCATCGTTATCCCGCATGCCCAACTCAATAGGTGATTTAGCATCTCTGACTCAATTTAAGCTAAGAGGATGCAAAAAACTTGCTCAACTTCCAGACTCCATAGTCTCCCTCATGTGTCTATCGCAACTGTTATTATCGAGATGCCACTCCTTCATACAAATCCCAAACTCGATTGGAAAGTTGACATCATTGACTGAGTTGCGTTTGCAATCTATGGCCATTGAAGAATTGCCTGAATCCATTGGATCTTTAAAGAAGCTCCAGACTCTAGATGTCTCTTATTGTGCATCGTTAGCTCGCATGCCCAACTCAATAGGAGATTTAGCATCTCTGTCTCGACTTGACCTCATAGAATGCAAAAAACTTGCTCAACTTCCAGACTCCATATTCTCCCTCGTGTGTCTATCGCGGCTGTTGTTGTCGAGATGCCACTCCTTCATACAAATCCCAAACTCGATTGGAAAGTTGACATCATTGACTGAGTTGTATTTGGAATCTATGGCCATTGAAGAATTGCCTGAATCCATTGGATCTTTAAAGAAGCTCCAGATTCTAGATGTCTCTTATTGTGCATCGTTATCCTGCATGCCCAACTCAATAGGCAATTTAGCATCTCTGTCTCGACTTGACCTAAGAGGATGCAAAAAACTTGCTCAACTTCCAGACTCCATATTCTCCCTCGTGTGTCTATCGCAACCGTTTATTATCAAGATGCCACTCCTTGATACAAATCTTAGACTCTATTGGAAAGTTGACGTCATTGACTGAGTTGCATTTGGAATCTATGGCCATTGAAGAATTGCCTGAATCCATTGGATCTTTAAAGAAGCTCCAGACTCTAGATGTCTCTCATTGTGCATCGTTAGCCCGCATACCCAACTCAATAGGCGATTTATCATCTCTGTCTCAACTTGACCTAAGAGAATGCAAAACACATGCTCAACTTCCAGACTCCATATTCTCCCTCGTGTGTCTATCGCAGCTGTTATTGTCGAGATGCCACTCCTTGATACAAATCCCAAACTCGATTGGGAAGTTGACATCATTGACTGTGTTGTGTTTAGGATCTATAGCCATTGAAGAATTGCCTGAATCCATTGGATCTTTAAAGAAGCTCCAGACTCTAGATGTCTCTTATTGTGCATCGTTAGCCCGCATGCCCAACTCAATAGGCGATTTAGCATCTCTGTCTCGACTTGACCTAAGAGAATGCAAAAAACTTGCTCAACTTCCAGACTCCATATTCTCCCTCGTGTGTCTATCGCAGCTGATATTGTCGGGATGCCACTCCTTGATACAAATCCCAGACTTGATTGGAAAATTGACATCATTGACTAAGTTGTGTTTGGAATCTGTGGCCATTGAAGAATTGCCTGAATCCATTGGATCTTTAAAGAAGCTCGAGACTCTAGATGCCTCTTATTGTGGATCGTTAGCCCGCATGCCCAACTCAATAGGGGATTTAGCATCTCTATCTCAACTTGATCTAAGAGAATGCAAAAAGCTTGCTCAACTTCCAGACTCCATAGGCTTCCTTGTGTGTCTATCGCAGCTATCATTGTCGGGATGCCACTCATTGAGACAAATCCCAGACTCAATTGGAAAGTTGACATCATTGACCAAGTTACATTTGGGATTTATGGCCATTGAAGAATTGCCTGAATCCATTGGATCTTTAAAGAAGCTCGAGACTCTAAATGCCTCTTATTGTGCATCGTTAGCCTGCATGCCCAACTCAATAGGCGATTTAGCATCTCTATCTCAACTTGACCTAAGAGAATGCAAAAAACTTGCTCAACTTCCAGACTCCATGGGTTCCCTTGTGTGTCTATCGCAGCTATTATTGTCGGGATGCCACTCCTTGAGACAAATCCCAGACTTGATTGGAAAGTTGACATCATTGACTGTGTTGCGTTTGGAATCTATGGCCATTGAAGAATTGCCTGAATCCATTGGATCTTTAAAGAAACTCAAGACTTTAAATGCCTCTTATTGTGCATCGTTAACCCGCATGCCCAACTCAATAGGCGATTTAGCATCTTTGTCTCAACTTGACCTAAGAGAATGCAAAAAACTTGCTCAACTTCCAGACTCCATATTCTCCCTCGTGTGTCTATCGCAGCTGTTATTGTTGGGATGCCACTCCTTGATACAAATCCCAGACTCGATTGGAAAATTGACATCATTGACTGAGTTGCGTTTGGAATCTATGGCCATTGAAGAATTGCCTGAATCCATTGGATCTTTAAAGAAGCTCGAGACTCTAAATGCCTCTTATTGTGTATCGTTAGCCCGCATGCCCAACTCAATAGGCAATTTAGCATCTCTGTCTCGACTTGACCTAAGAGAATGCAAAAACTTGCTCAACTTCCAGACTCCATAAGCTCCCTTGTGTCTCTATCTTGGTTGTCATTATCGGGATGCTATTCGTTGAGACAAATTCCGAACTCAATTGGAAAGTTGACATCATTGACTAAGCTGCATTTGAAATCCACCGCCATTGAAGAATTACCTGAAAGCATTAGAAATATGCAAACTTGAGGATGTTGGACCTTCGTGAAACTCCTATAATAGAAGTACTTGATGACTGGGGAATATTAGAAGAACTTCAAGGGTTGAGAGCTTTAGCATGGAAAAATCTAGAATGGCCAGCTAGTAATAATGGCCAATTGGTTTCACCAAACAATCTTGATTTAGACAAGCATCAAAAACTATCTGAACTGCACTCTCGCATACTAGCTCTAGGTATCACCTACCAGATTTCGCAATCACTAAATCTTTCTCAACTAAACTTTCTCAAGAAACTCACTTTTTCTGATTGGCTTTAATGCCTCCCAAACTTTTCTATAACACGTTGTAGAAAAGTTGTGAAACTTGATTTTGTATTTTCCAAAAGTCCAAGTTGTTAGTTGGGCATTCTATTTACTTTTTGTCTTTCGATACAGTTCTCTTAAAGCGTCCCAAGACTCCTCCTGCCAACAACTCAGCCATGGACTTCCAAACGGCAGATTCTGAACATGTTTTGAAGAGATCAAGACCTTTTGGAATCTCATATGAAGTACTTATTTCATCTCACTTTTTCTTTATCGTTCTTTAGTTATTAAAGGATGGTTCCATCTACAAAGAGAAGTATTTTACAAAGTGATCTATTATCTGTTATGTGTGGAATGCTTTTCTCAACATTCATAACTAGATCTCTCTGAGTTGTTACATGTACTTCTTGCTATTTTAAGTTTTCTGTTCAAGGAAGTGGGGATTTTTGGTTTTCTTAAATTATAAAGTGAAGCTGGAATATATCGCCCGTTCTTTTGCGTTTCTCTTTCTTGATTATCTTTTTTTGCATGCCATTGAACGAAAACCTTCTGAAAGCGCTCTCACTTTTGTGCTATTGCGGCATATGATCATGCATTGAGAATCTTTAGGAGTGTTGGGGTTATTTCACATCGATTGTGGAAAATGGTGGTCAGGTGAAAACCTCACTCTTTAAGTTAGCTTTTGGAGTAAGATGAGCCCTAGACCACCCAACAAGAAGAAAATTTTAGTTTTTCAGGTTTCTAGATACCCTTAACTTTCATGATGTTAACCTAATGAAATAATTGAGGATTGGAAGGATTACAAGGAAGTTTGATGGAGAGAAAATGGAGCAAAGGGGCTAAGGTTGTCAATTTGTGTTTGCTTGTCTTAATTGTGTTTGTGACCATGTCAATTCATCATGACTTCTATTAGACATGTCAAATCATTAAATTAGACAAAAACATGTAAATATCTAAACGTATGGTGATGTATCATATTGGGTTGTGTCTATGTTTTTCGTATTTTGTATTGTCATGTAAATAGCCTGTGCCATTATTGGTAGCATTAATGAGGATGCGGACTAGGTAAGTGTTGATTACATCTTCTCCATCATGCATTCATTGTGCTTAGTATGCTAATAAAGAGCGATTCTCGTATGAGTTTTGCATCTTTTGAGTGTCATGGTTTTGATCTATTCTCTAAAGGACTCACTGGTTTTGTAATCTTTATGACCTTCTATTAGGTGAAAAATTTGCCTGTAAACATTCTGCCTGTCACATACAACTACCAGAGCCTCGATCAGAGTTCTTATTCTTCAGATGACTTGCCCAGAAATGTAGTCATTACCCTAAGTCAAGGTTCACTTGTTAAGAGTATGGATTTCCATCCAGTGCAACAAATTCTGTTGCTCGGTTAGCACTTCTTTCTTACTCTATGAAGACCATGTTTCCTGCTTATCTTCAATTGGGGATAAGTACACTAGAAGTGCCAAAAGTTGTGTACGGCGCTTACTTTAGTGTCAAAAGTTTTTTTCCAATCACTTAAGTGCCACTTAAAAAAAAAAACCACAATCATTTGAGTGTCAATTTCAATATGGGTCGTCGGAAATCCAACGACTATATTTTATTAATTTCTCAATTCTACATGGCTCATTCGCGTCTTGTCAGCATATAATTCTTAAATGATGTCGTCCAAAAGTAATAAATAATGATCATTTGAGTGCTACATTTTATTTAAAATGATAATTTGAGTGCCAAATTTTGTTTAAAATGATCATTTCAATGCCAGTCGTCATGAAAAAAGGATCACTTCATTACCAAGCACACCACGTGGAAATGCCACATGGACTAGAGTTTTTAAAAATTTTTCCAAGTCATATTATAAATTTAATTATAAATGATGCAAAATCAATTTAGTCGGAATTTCTCACCATTGGCACTTAAGTGATTTTTTTTTCCTGATTTAGCACTTATGTAAGTCGGCGAAAACTTTTAGCACTAAAATGATCGTCATATATAACTTTTTGGCACTTCTAGTGTACTTATCCCCTTCAATTGAATATACTTATTCCCCTTGTAGGCCATAAGTTTTGTGCTTTAGTGTTTGGAAGATTGCTTTTCATGGTCCTTTTGACGCTAACTTTAACTATTTGAAACCATGTGATATGATTCTTCAAATTTTCTGCATCAATAATTTTTAGTGGGAACAAATGTGGGCGATGTCATGGTATGGGAAGTAAATAGTGGTGCGAGGATTGCTGTCAGAAAATTCAAGGTTTGGGATCTGGGAACATGTTCAAAGGTGCTGCAGGTATAGAAGTTCAATTCTAAATAAAATAATGGTGTCTTGTTTTTGGACATGTGATTATGGGTTTTGACTCTTTGTAGGCTTCTCTAGCCAATGACTACACAACATCCGTTAACTGTGTAATGTGGAGTCCTGATGGAATCCTTTTTGGTATGTATAGATGTCACTTCTACTTGTTTATCAACTTAAGAAATTGGGCAATACATACTTGCAAATTGATGAAAAACTAAAGCGCCAAGAACCAGACTTCATTGCAATATTTTTCAGGAAGAAGTGTCCATATGTTGCTTTTACTGATGATTTGTGGTTTTCACTTTAGGTGTTGCTTATTCCAAGCACATGGTGCACATATACTCACATCATGGTGGTGATGACATAAGGAACCACCTAGAGGTTTGTTGCTAAACAAGGAGAAAAAAATTAAGCTTCTTTGTTCTACTGACAATTGCCACCTAAATGTGAGTTCAACTTGATTTTGACTCTAAGCTAATGTCTGATACAGCTCGAGGCTCATGTTGGAAGTGTTAATGATCTTGCCTTTTCATATCCAAACGAACAGTTATCTGTTGTGACCTGTGGAGAAGACAGGTTGATCAAGGTATATTTTGATTGTTTTCCTCAGTGTTACGATGTTCTACTGTTTGATCCCTTTTAACCAAGCTAGTAGTTATGTAGGTATGGGATGCAGTGACTGGGGCTAAGCAACTGACTTTCGAGGGTCATGAAGCACCTATATATTCCATTTGTCCACACAACAGAGAAAATATTCAGGTACCTGGTTATTTCGCATACTAACAAGGACACACTGCAATCATGGCCAATCGGCTGTACGCTTAACCATTCACTGGACTTTCTTTGCTAAAACTCGGTTAGGTAAAAAAATTTGCTTCAATTTGTATGAGAAGTGTGAATCTGTGTTCTAATGGATCTTGTTCATTTCAAGGATTTTGCAAGTCTTCCGACTTTTGACCTGTCTTGATTAGAATGTGCTTGTTAGACATGGTGACATGGTCCAAAGATTAAATTGCGAATTTGATTATTTCAAGCGATGCTACTAAGCATGGACAATTGGGTAAAGGTCTTCGCAATAATGACTTCCTTCTTAATATAAGTTTAGAAGGAAAATTGCTCTGCTTCCATTATTTGTTCTCCCTTAGTTGCTCCTCCAATTTTGATTGGTTAAAATAATAATAGATTGCTGTTTATTGTGCCTGGGTGGAGTAGCAATTGGTGATGACTTTTTAATTTTTTTTTTTTAAAATTATGGTTGTGTACACTTTATTATAAAGATATTTTATGATATCTATTAGAGTTTTAGGTGGATGTGCTCTATATGGACATGTTATTGAAATTGATTGTAGGATTGTTTTATTGTGTAGTTCATCTTCTCAACAGCAACAGATGGGAAAATTAAGGCTTGGTTCTGTGACAACGTGGGGTCAAGAGTTGACTGGGATGCACCGGGTCACTCTTTTACCAAGATGGCATGCAGCGCTGATGGAACAAGGTTCAGACCGTCAGCATTGCATTTCAAGCTTGATTTTATCTCGTGTCATTCTTCTTGACTAAAATAACCTAATTTAACAATTTTATTTGGCTATAGGTTGTTCTCATGTGGAACCAATAAAGAAGGAGAGTCATACTTGGTTGAATGGAATGGAAGTGAGGGGGCTGTCAAGCGTACCTATCATGGACTTGGAAAGAGATCTAGTGGGTTTGTGCAGTTTGATACCGCCAAAAACGGATTTTTGGCTGTTGGAGACGAGTCCATGGTCAAATTTTGGGACATGGACAATAACAATATTTTGACAAGTACCAATGCTGACAATGGATTGCCGGTAATTTATTATTGCTAATTTAATCTGATTGAATTAGCTGAACCTTTCCATTAAACTTGCTCTTTAAATTTGCAGGCTTCACCTTGTATTAGATTTAACAAGGAAGGAATTCTATTAGCAGTCTCAACAAGTGACAATAGTATCAAAATTTTAGCAAATGCTGATGGGATTAGGCTGCTAAGGACAATGGACAATTGGCCTTTTGATGCTTCTAGAATCACTCCTGGCCCTCTTATGAAGGTAAGCTTTTTCAAGAGCATACTAACTTCATAGAGATGAGCTCGCTAAATGTCTTCAATTTTGTACTGCCACCAACAATTGCGATATCTAGTTCTGGTAATGCTACTGTTGGGGCAAACCCAGGTAATGGAGGGGTTTCAGTGGCAGAATTAAAATGTCTGATCCAATTTTTAGATGTGCATTTGGTAGAGAAGTCTAGAAAGATCCAAAATAATAATAATAACAACAACGCAGGATTATCTAAAGTTTTGTGTAGAAAAATTCCGTAAAAATAATCTCCGCAGCATGGCAGAGATACTTGCCTTAAAAATATCTCTGACCGCCGTTAGAGGTCGCCTCAAGAGAGGGCGTTAAAAGTTGCAGACGGCCATGGACAGAGCGTGTGACAAGAAAGGAGGCAAAAAAGAAAAAAGAAAAAAAGAAAAGAGAATGAGCAAAGAGTGGCGGGTAACAAAAAGAAAAAGAAGCATCTTTTACACGCTTCTCAACAGCATCACGGGGATGAGCCGCGCCGACGTCCATGGACGGCCAGATCTGGAGAGCCAACAGCGTCGCCGGCCATGGCAGAGCCAGGTTCGTGAATGACGCCGACGAGCATGGACGGCCAAATTGGGAGAGCCAGCGGCATCACCTAGACGAGTGATGTCGATGGCCATGGTCGGCCAGATCTGAAGAGCCAGCAGCGTCACTGACGCATCACCGGCTATGCCAGCCCGTCTGAGGTCAAGTGGCTGGCTTTGGACGAACGAGGAAGATGAAGCTCGAGGAAACAATTCCACCACACAAAGAAACTCCACATCAATATTTTTTAATTTAATTCAAGACTTGTAAATTTTTAAGTGGATATCAAGTAAAAAAATGCTCGCCCCTTAAGCTGATGCGGGGCTGTGAAAGCACCTAATATTTTCCCCTTTCCTCACACATCTACACACACTAGTGGGTAAACTAGCAAAACCATCAGGCAGAAATGGTAGGTATGGTAAGTGGTATCATTACTGCATTAGGTCGTTAAATTTTTTTAAGGAGCTTTATTTGTTGCTTACTCTATTACTTAAATGATGCAATGATTGCATTTGTATGTGCATGTTTATTGGACGTCTTTCAATGACATCCTCTCCTTTGAGCTCTACAGGACAGCGAGAGCATGGCAGATGAGAAGCCCAGAATTGCTGATGGCTCGGCGGACAAATCACGAAATTGGAAACTGACAGAAATCAACGAACCATCGCAATGCCGGTCCATGAGGCTGCCTGATAACTCTACGGCTACGAGGGTACAAATGACTGCCAAAATAGGATTTTCTTATGTAACATTTCTTTTCCGCATTTCATGTTTCTACTAGATAATCACAAATTTGAATAGGGGTCGCATTTAATGCACTTGCTTTATTAGTTATATTCACATGTGGTCCAATTAATCATCTCTTAAACCTCAGCACTCGGAGGACTTTGTCATCTCGTCATTTGGCCTTTTATTGTTAACTGAGTGTTTCAACTATACAAATAGGAAAGGATCAGATTAACATTAATAAATCTGTGATTATGATGTGGCAATTGTGCTTAAGTCAAGATTTTACTTTTGTTTTGCTAACTGTTTCAACTAAGTTTTGATGTCATGTGTATCATATGCTCTGTCCATATATACATACATATATGAGTTAAAGGTCATTGAGTGTCTCTTTACATGAATTTCTGCATATATCATTTAGTGTCCAGTTCTTTGGCCTTTTTTTTTTTTTTTTTTTTTGCATTTTCTTTTAACTTTGGGTATGACATTATACTGTCACCACTGAAACTGATAAAACGAAGCAGGTCTCGAGATTAATCTATACAAACTCAGGTCGTGCTATTCTGGCATTATCATCTAATGCTGTACACAAGCTCTGGAAATGGGAAATAAGTGGTTGGAACTCAACAGCCAGGGTAAGGAGTCTTTTTTTTTTTTTCCCTTTGAAATTGGCAGGCTGTTTTATTGTTTAGCGCATTATTGACTACATTGATTCTTCTTTTTGCAGGCCACAACTAGGGTAGTACCACAGTTATGGCGACCTCCTAGTAGGAATTTGATGACCAATGACACGAGTGGTATAAATCCTGAAGATACAGTTTCGTGCTTTGCATTGTCAAAGAACGATTCTGATCTATTATCAGCATCAGGGGGGGACATCTCTTTGTTCAATCTGATGACTTTTAAGGTGAATATTTGGAGCACTATCCACAAGGCACGAGATGATGAACTACTCCTTTGTGCTGGATATGCATTCGCTATTTCCTTTTCACATTTTTATGGGTCCTAAAAGTAACTGATTCTATTATGTACAAAAAGTACTGATCTCTATAGTTAGGAGGTCCATGAAAGCAACTGCTCCGATTTTCATGTGGATTATTGGGTCAGAAGTGCAGCATATGTCCTTTTTTACTTGCCGAGTGAGACAAGGGCTTTACTCTATCTTCAATGGAATCTTTTTGCTCTCACTAATTAAAGAAAAAAAGACGAGCTTTTTTCACCCATCCAAAGATCTAATGATCGAACTTGCTATCTCCCTTTCTTGGGAAGGGGAGATGCCATTGAGACAAGTGCCTCTTAGCACAAATGTCCCACTGTTACTTATAAAATTGCTCAATACTCTACCTGCTGATATCCAGGTGAAGACAACGATTATGCCCCCACCACCAAACGGTGACATTATTGCAATAGGAATGGACGACTCCTCTATTCAAATTTACGGTGGTCAAGTGGATGAGGTGAGACCTGATTTCATCATCATTGAAAGTTAACCTTATTAGTATTTGCAACAGAGTTATGGATATTGATTGTTTCACTTTCTCAGGTCAAGACAAAACTAAAAGGACATCGGAGAATAATCAAAGGCTTTTCCTTCCCAACTTCCTTAACTGTTCTTGTGTCTTCTGGCACCGACTCTCAGGTATCGGACTGCTACTTTATTTACTTGCTAAGTGAGAAAAGGGCTTTTTTCTATCTCCAATGGAATCATTTTGCTTGTAATAATAAAATAAAAGAAAGCACGAGCTTTTCTCATCCATCCAGAGATCTAATGGTCGAACTTGCTCTCTCTCCCCCTTTCCGAAGAAGGGAGATTCCATTGAGGCAAGTGCCTCTTGGCACATAGGTCCCGTTGTTACTTATAAAGTTGTTAATACAATGCTGCCTGCCAATATTCAGACAATCACAACACTTGGGCCTCCACCAGCAGCAACATTTCTAGCGTTCCATCCTCAAGATAATAACATCATTGCAATAGGAATGGAGGACTCCTCTATTCAAATCTACAATGTGCGAGTTGATGAGGTGAGACCTGTTTTCATTGTTGTTGAAAGTTACCCTGTTATCTGCAAGAAAGTTATGGATATTGACTGTTTCACTTTCTCAGCTCATGGCAACACTAAGAGGGCATCAGAAAAGAATTACGAGCCTTGCCTTCTCTGAAGTCTTGAATGTTCTTGCGTCTTCTGGCGCTGACTCTCTGGTACCACACTACTACCGCATCTTACTTTCCAAGTAAACATGCCTAAGTTTTGGGTGGAGGGCAATGTAGTTTATAGTGCCCCTAGAAAAGGGTTGATGTTCACTCTCTGGATTTATTGATGCTTATGTCCTCAGCATAGGTCATGAATTGAAGGCATCCTTTACTGGTAGAATAAATCCTTCCAGAAAACTTCATCTTTTGTGTTGACAAATTAATCCCATCCCATTAAGTACGAAGAAAGAAGCTATGATGTCCTCTTGTTGCTTACAACAGACGATCAATGTGATTCTGATATAGAAACACAATGTACAATTTTATTCATTCATTTCTGCATCAATGTTGATATCCCTTTTGATGATTGACTATCATCACTGCAGTTGTGTGTTTGGAGCACTGATGGATGGGAGAAGCAGGCTAGTAAGTTTCTGCAGATGCCGAATGGGCGAGGAGCGGCTCCTTTTGCTGATACTCTTGTTCAATTTCATGTGGATCAAATAGATCTGCTGGTGGTTCATCAAACACAGATTGCCACATGTGAAGCTCCTAAACTAGAATGCCTCAAGCAGGTATTGAAGATTTTTTTTGTTGTGCACGAACCAATCTGTCATCTCATCATGATTGCATAAAAATTAGTGAATTGTTAGGTAGTATGAGTTGCTTTGTGCCAAATGTACTTTTTTTTATTTGTTGCTCATCTCAACTAGTGGGATACTCGAGAAGCTAGCGCTCCAATCACAGATGCTACATATTCATGCAATGGCAAATCAATATACGTGAGCTTTGAAGATGGAAGCATCAGTGTTCTTACTGCTCGTACACTCAGATTGAGATGTCGTATAAATCCTGCCACTTATATCCCTCCAAACCCCAGGTAAGTTGGTTATTTGCAGCTCAGTTAACCTCATTCCTTTATGAAAATGGCAAATCTCATTCGCAAAGTTTCAATAGTCTCGCAAGTAATTCATTCCTCATAATGCATTTGGCAGCTTTACAGTCTACCCACTAGTTATTGCAGCACATCCATCCGAACCTAACCAGTTTGCACTAGGGCTTACTGACGGCAGCATCTATGTACTTGAGCCATTGGAATCTGAAGGAGAGTGGGGTACTTTTCCTCCTGTTGAAAATGGCGCTGGGCCTAGCACGACCTCTAGTGCAACCAGTTCAGATCAAGCCCAAAGGTAATGCAGGCCATGTCTTTCCCTGTGAAACTTTTGAGCATTAAAATGCTGAGCCGGCTTTCCTCCACCGCACTTGATTCAAGTTTTGAGGGAGATGCTGCAGAGGGTAGATTATACTGCCTCAGGGTACTTCCACGGGACATAGTTCAATACAGTTTGTCCTAATCGACTTCTGCTCAAGTCCTGTGGTGATAATTTGTTTTGTTATATTCATATAGGCTGAATGAAAGTGGAAAAAGAAAAACATAAGATTAGAGTGTTTCTTTGAAGGTGTTGTGTATTCGAAGTAGAGGTAGAGAGCATATCTCATTTTCTACGCAACTAGTAAGGACTTGATTATACTAGTTAACCAATTAATACCCTTTCGATATCTAAACTTAATTATTTTGTTAACTAAGTGTCCACATACTTTTTGACTATTTAATTAACTTGTGCCATTAAATAATGTCCATGCATGAGTACACAATCAATGAAAAGTAAACAATCACAATCAATAGATAGAAGTAAAGAATAAGAAAGTAGATCCATTGGAGTGCCAAGCGAAGAATACACATGGCTTTGGTATTAAGCCTCGGGGCAACAACCCAAGCTAAATTCAAATTGAGTCCGATTCATTTTCTCATAGACTGCTCTACCTACACCTAAACTAAATTAAAGTTCTTATTTAAATCGCCTTCAAACTATATGTATACTAACTAAAAGAAACTAAGCTAAATCTAACATTAAAACTTAACGACCTAATCAAGGTTTCTGTTTCTAACCATTTTCCAATTTTTCATTTTTTCGATTTTTTTTTTTAAAAAAAAAAAAACTTAATTCTTATCATTTTCTGAAAATGGGGACTCGAGCCGGGTCCGGATATGAGCTGCACGCTGGTCTCACGAATTTGGGGTAATAAGCACAATTCGGGCTTTTATATTCGGCCCCCTCCAATTCTAACTCTACTGAGCCCAACCCATTGCCATGATAACTGCTCCAGCCCATCTTCTCTTCCAACTTCAGCAAGTGCATCTTTAAGCCCGATTTCTATTATAGATAGATTAAAGCCCACTCTAACCCCATCTTATTATTATTTTTAAATCAACTTTCCTCTTTTCTTACATCTTTTCGTCATTTTTTTTTATTATTTTCTGCTTCCTTCTTCCAACCCTTCGTCCTCTTCAAAGCAAATTGAGAATCTAACCAGCCATTTCCTCACCGATGAAGACCATAAAGACGTCACAGAAACGCATGTGAAATTATATAACAAAAACACAGGAAAAATTTATGTTCAGATTTGGTCACGATAACAATGAATTTTAATAAGAATTGAATCTGAATGTTAATGGACTGAGTTGTAGCAAGTAATGTATGCTAAAATTTCTTCAAATTGACTTAGATCAGGAATTATTTCACTGATGTATCTTAGAGACATTTCATCAAACAATCTATGTGCACTAAAGGGATTAAATTTGGTCATAAATTGAAGTTTTGTTCTTGTCTTAAATCAGTGCCAGAACCACGAAGCCATTACAAATCATCAAATTATAGCCTAGATCATCGGTGATATTCACATGAGTAACCTGAACATTGTCCAGTCATGCATCTTTCCAAAATAGGGCAGGAAAGAGGGGAATGAAATCCAGGAGTTCTCGGTTGACAACTAAGGGCTAATGAACAAACTACGGGCTAGACATCGTCTGGCTTTTGGGCATTTATGCGTCCGACTAATACAAGTGGGGCTTAATAGAGGTGGATGGGCCATGGCCCATGGGCTTGGCTCAGATGAATTGGATCGAGCCCATCGCATTGAATGGATATCCTTTCCAATTAGTTGATGAATTGAAATCCCTTCAGTTATTATTTTTTGTATTCTTCATTTTGGTTTTATTTATTCATATCTCAACCGCCTAGATTGCCGATTTTCCTTAAATTGTTGATTAAAAATCAAGTATCCACAGCAGGTCCAAGACCTCAAAATTGGCTGAAGCAATTTGCTAAAAGTTGTTGTAATCTTGAAGGCGCTACAATTGAGAAATGTTCGACAAACCCTCTACAAAACCTGCAATGCCTATTCTTCTTAGTCCAAGTAACTCCTAACATTAATTATTTATACTCTTTTCAAAATAATTCATATATTTTTAGATAGTCCTAATATGAATGAATTATTTAGCAATTTCTATAAGAGTAGAATTGTTAATTCAAAACATTCAAGCAAAGAATTATAAAGGGAGATTGCCAATGGCATTGGGAGGCAATTTGGTAAAAGAAGTATTTATAAGAGTTATAACAAGTCGGAATTCAACAAAATACCAATCGAAGTGCTTAATCATGAAAAAGAAGAAGCAATACCAATATCAAAAACCAAAGAACTGTTAGCAGAATCAAAATTTCCTTTCCATCTCCTGTTGGTGTATAAACTTGTTATTTAGTTCCCAAAAGAATAAATATAAATGTATGTATATTTTGTCACATAGTTTAAGTATTACTTTCAAGAATGCTTTGATTTGATAGGCGGAACCATAACAACCAAACTGGGAAAGGTCTTTCTTTAATTTACATCGTTTGGCCGTGTGTATATTTACAATGTTAATAAGTACCTGATATCGAGAAGTGCTGTTGACAGTAGTTTTCCCACATCCTTACAATGAATGTCGATACAGTGAATATAATTAACCAAATTCAAGCCATTCTCCTCTACTTGTCAAGCATCTGCACACAAAGTGAAACCTGCTTATTTCCGTCTTCGACTGGGCTTTTTATTCTTTCTGGCTGGGGTTGATTGCTCCAAAGGCATTGGTAATAGGGTTCCTCCCTTGACGCCATCTTCATCATTCATCTTAACGAGAGTTTTCTGGGCTCCGATATACACCTTAAGGTCTCTAATCTGTGAAGGATGACAAGGGACATACTACTGTCAACACACCATGCGTGCGCAGAGTTTTCACCATATCATATCAAAACCCTATAAATTATTACAGTTCTAAGGCTAAAAGAATATACCTGTTCTTCTAAGTCAAGTATTTGTTCATCCTTCGACTTCAGTGACAGAGTTTTCCTGCAGATGCACAGAAGCGTATGTGTCCTTCATTCATGTCAAATTAGAAGGGAAGAAAAAATCCTGACAGCTTTAACTGACTGGACTCATCTACTGAAAAAGTTTTCATACAATTGATATTAATGCTTATTGAGGAAACTAGCCACATGACTTCAATGAGGATGGACAAGACAAGTATACTTCATAAGGCTGTATGAATCTCTCTACAAAGAAAATGTTGTAGGCATATTACGGTACTTAAAAAGCATCTACACCTACTTGACATGTGAAGCTCAAATAAGCTTTAAGCCTGCCCAGTGTATCTTCTTTTCCTTTTATTTTCTATTTTGTGGAAGTTGGAAATGTCAACATAACACAGTCTAAATAACCATTTGAATTTCAATTGGAATTAGTAAAATTTCAATGTTGAGCTGTATCAATTAAAATTTGAGTCCTGAACCATCACAGAATAATGTTCAAATTTCTTTAGTGTGTAAAAATGAAATTGAACCACCACCATGAAGATTTTAACATTGATTTCTGTCAATAAAGTTCAACCTCTAAAGCAGTAGCGCTAGAACTTCAAAGGAAAACAAAATTAGAGATGGAGCATATATAAACAAAGGAACAAAATTATGGAGAGCACTGACTAATGGAACTTTCTCCATACGTGGTGCATACTCTCCTTTCCCCTTTTCCCCTTTTTTGTCCCTTTCTCTTATTAGAGTTTGTTCGATCTCGCCACTTTCTTAGAAGAACTTCAATAAAAAATACCAAAAGCTACTTCATCTTCTAGCCACATCCTCCAATTAATGATTAACTTAAACTTAATTATCCTTCCTAAGTATGGTGAAAGGAAAGTATATTAACTATTTAATAAATTCTTACTCAGCATAAAATGACTTTTGTTCTTTTGCCATTAAATATGTGTTACAAGTCACTTATAGTCACTATTCACATAGTTGAATTAGAAGCTGTATTTCCTCTTCCTTCTTCCAACTTTCACCTTTTTCACCTCACATCTAAAAGTCCATGCAATGTGAACACTTCCTCTTAATGATACCATTCTCACTTTTTTCTCATCTTGTTGGATGTCCGTTTCCACTTTCTCTCTCATGACCAACCTCCCTTACATGAACTATGACTACAATGCTGCTTCATTTTACTGATTAGGTTTTATGAGACTATGGATGCTATGTGATTATTTGTCTAGAGAAATCAGCAAGGAAAAATACCTCTCTTCAATTTCCTTAACCTTTCTCCGCATTATATCTTGGTTCTTGATGAGAGTTTGATTAAGCTGCAGCCACAAGAAGCGACATCTGTTACTGTTATGTCCAAGATTGTAATATTTAAAATGAGGCATGTGAAAAACGAGCAAAACAACAATCAGCCATGGCTTCAGGCAGCCCTCCTCTCAAGCTTTAAACAGAGAAGACTAAACCCTTACCTCTGCCACAGCCTTCTTTTCATCACCAAGTTTCCCCAGCTTACTATGGACGTCTTCAATCTTTGAAGTCACAGCTTTCTCAATTGCTTCTAGTTTGAAATTTTCTTTTCTACTTTTGGCTTCTAACATGAGAGACTCATAATGCTAACAGAGAAAGACAAAAGAATTAATAGGGGATCACACGTTCAAGGACTTAAATTGTATTCTTTAAAGTCAGTCTAAGGATGATGGCAGTCTATGTAACAAAAAATGACAAACATGGGTTAGAAATGAGACACTATCACCAACTGTAGCATAGGCAGTTGATATAAAAACTAATGGCTTTTGTAATTCTACTTCCGATACATTAACAAGTTTTCAATTCTGATACTGTTCCTTCTAAGGCTCTCCATCACAACAAGTCAATAAAAAAAGAGTCCTGGCACCTTAGGGAAACTCAGTTCATTTTCTCCCACAGACATATTAATGAGAAAAAAAGAAAAGAAAAGAAAAATAGTAGAAGTTTTGCAATTCTCTGAAGCTGATGCAAGCCCACTAATTCTTTTATACTTCCTATATAAGCTCATTAGACACATGTGGTATGCAAATCGACAGGTATAAAATGTTGTATACTATATAAAAGCAAATGAAACTGAGATTATACAACATGAGCGTAATTACTTTCCTTCTCTTCAAAACAATTCTGACAATCCCATAAAGTTCCAAGAGTTAAATGAATTCACTTTAAAAAAAAAAAAACAGAAAAATAAAATGGAGAAACATTTTTAATCTGAAATAACAAGACAAATGTCCTATTATGGTTTTCTCCTAAAATATGTGTACTAAAGAACCATTACCTAAAGCAAAAACATAATTGAGGGAAGCTTTCACAAGTAATGCTTATAACCATGGCTGATCAGTTGAAAAAAAAAAAATGTAAAAGACTATGTTAAACAGGGGGAATTGAAATGGTCTCATTATATGCATGCTTACTTTTCTTTGCACTTCCAGCTGAGTTGAAGCTAGATGAATATAGTCGGTGTGAATCTACAAAAAAGTAAACCTACAGTGTCAGAGTAAACAAAGAAAGTCTGGTAATTACAATGGAGGTAATATACATTTTGCAGGCTCAATAATGAACATGTGACATTTGGCCAACAAAATGAACATGTGAAACACAAAACCGGAAACAGAATCTTTCATTATCATCTGTCAGCACCTAAAACAGTAAAAGCACCATGCACTCAAAACTTCAAACATCTCACTTAACTGAGTCCAACCTCCAAACCTTTGCAGGGAAAAGCGAACCAGAAAACAAAGATATTCAAAGCACACAAATAAGAGGACACATGAACTTACTGCTTCAATTTTGCTGCTGAAGAGCGCCCCACTAATTTCAGAATCCTCACTACAACCACAGCTACCACAATCTCCTTCAAGTGATTCACAGTATGAATTCATCTCCAAAAGCTTGCCGTCAGCTTTTGATTGATTAAGCCGGTGAACGTAAGTGTCCCCAACATAATCCCAAATTTGTTGTGTTCTTAAATCTAGAGAATAGCAATGTTGCGTATTTTTCCAATGGCTGATTGCGTGCTTATCTTTGTATCTACAAAGCCAGAAAAGAAAAGCTATAATGAAGACAGCCTATCCAATCACTAAAAATATAGAGTGAGCGAAAATTCCAGCACATCATGACTGGATCTATCACCTTCCACATCCAACAAAACCACATATCAGACAAACCCAAAGATTTTCCATTGTTCCACAAATAAAGCAGGATGGCACCTCATCTTGCTGTTGGCATAGTCGGCAAACCTGATAAAGGACAGAAACAGATCTTCTTCACAATCAGTTAACAGAGGGGCATCCCTGATGATGTTGTAAAATGAAACTACATTTCCGATAAAGGTAATTTCTTGCAATCAAAACAAGATATGTGCCCTAATTGACATCTTTAGCAATGTAATTGGACCTTGCAATAAAATCAAAGTAAGACCCTTGGGACATCACCAGCATGGGGGAACATCATGTTGACTTATTTTAACCGTAATGATTGACGAATCAAGCAAAAGTCAGTATGCACATGTCCATCGATATATCTATCAAATGGCACTTTTTCACCTTTTGATATTACATGAGCTCAAAGGTACTTTTTTGCTACAAATTCACATGGACAGAGCATACTAGGACATCACTTGAAATGTAAAATATGACCATGTAACATCTTAGTTTCAAGACAGGATATGTTTGAGGTCAAAGATCAGAACTTTGACATCAGTATGATCACCCTGTACTTGTGAGCACACACAAAACTACACATAACTTATTGTGCATGCTTGGCCACTGCTATTACTTCTGTCACTCTTTGACTCACAAGAAATTTGATACAGGAGTGACAGGACCATCGGATCAAATACACGTGATGAGACATTGAAAAGATTCTTGTGTCAGAATATGATAATCAACAAAAAATAACTCCAAGAAGCCACACCATTCACCTATTCCAAATCTCCAAATAAATGTCATGATAATTTAAAAGAAATCCTGAACTTAGGAAGCACAATAAAGTAAAGGAAAATTCTACTGTTCATTCATATACTTTTCACGCTATTTCTAATGATGTCTCTATACTTTTAATTTGCCTAATCAAGTCCTTCTACTTTAACAAACTTTCCAATCAAGTCTTTCCGACACTACATACGACCAAATTCAACTGAAGTGGCTGTTTGACGATGATGATGTATGATGCCGATAAAATATGCGGATGCCCACATGGACATGTCTGGAAAAATTTAGCCAATGTAGACGACCTCAAAATGCAACATGGATAAAATAATGGACATCCACATCACACAACAGAGACATCTGACGATCACACCAGCTGAATTTGGCCTGATTTGGTGTCGGAGACATTTGATTAGAAAATCTATAAAAGTACAAGGACTTTATTTAACAAATTAAAAGTACAAGGGACTTGATTAGAAAAAACGTGAAAGTTCAGGATAAAAACAATACTGCCGCAATTGCTATAGCTAATATTAATTATCAAAAAGCAACAACTAATCCACAGTCAGCAGATCAACAGAAAGATAGTGGCAGTAGCTGCGAAATTACAGTCTAAATTCATCTAATCTGTATCAGCAGAAGAATGCCTAACCTGGCAAGACAAGTAAGTCCATTTTGTACCACACGAGCAATGAAACGAATGGTCACACTGTGTACTCAAAATTCCACTGGTATCAGGGTCCAATCTCTCTGACATCAAAAGAAAAAAGTAGCAATAAACAACTTGCTATAAACTCGTCTCACTGCAAGGGAAATATAATCAGCAAGGGAGAACTGGCATGGCCTACCAAGACAAACTGGACAAGAGGGTAGCTCTGTGAAGCCCGATGGGGGCGTGCTAGCTACATCAGCTGATTCCGTATAGTCCACTTCGTGCAGAAATAGAATATGGCATACCTCAGCCTGAATGTCCAGAAGAAGAGTATGAAAAGTGAAATAGAAATTGACTATGGGATCTCACAGCAAACAACAGGTGCAAGAAATTGCAAATACCTCGGCAGGCGAAAAATTCTTGCCATTGAAGGTGCAATAGAAACCATCGGCAGCCTTTTGATCGGTAAGCTCGATCAGCACGCTGTACCTATCTTCCATCCCATCATTCCTACATCAAACGCACAATTCGCAACACAACGATCACTAAAACCATTATAAAGCATTTAAAAAAGAACCCAGATCGGAAAACCCAGTTCCACCGTCGGAATGCTTCGAAAAAATTGAACTTTCATCATCGGATACCCCCTAAGGCATGATCATGAGCAAATTTTCAGTAATCGAGTCCATCTCTTAGATTTTCATCAGCGAATTCTAATTCCTCGAATTCTCACTTTCGTTTACCCTATTCATCTCACCAACTGAAAAAAAACCGGTCCGAAGTCCCAAAGAAGAGGAGGAGAGAAAACAGAAACGATCGAAGCCTTACCTGATGAACCGGAGCTCGGAGACGTCGTCGATCCGGGGGCCGCAGAACCGGATGAAGTCGTCGGGGGAGAAGTAATTGGGGACGGCGACGACGAAGAGGGTGGTGGAGCGGGCGCCGGGGCTCGAGAGGGGCGCGTGCGACAGCGTCCGGAACAGGTGGACCATCCCCCTCCGCTCAGTGAACCTAGGGCTCCTCGTCGGCGGCGGCGAGGAGGAGGAGAAGACGCCGTAGTCGGTGGCGAGGCGGTGGTCGGTGTCCACCGAGTGGACACGGAGGAAGAACATCTTTCCCCCTTCGGGCTTGCCGCGATCGCCGGGCTGAGTCGAATCGCCCGAGTTGGAGAAGATTGCAGTTAGTGCGGAGCAGAGAGAAGAAACTCGCGGCAACTGAAAGGAGGATCGGGCACGCATTCTTCCTGGAATTATAAAGGTTGCTACTTTCCACCAAAAAAAAAAAAAAAAAAAACTAATCGGTGCAAAATAAATAATTTATTATCTAATACAACTAACTTAATCTCAATAATTATTTAGGAGAAATTTAATCGAAGATTGGTATTGCTTGTTGAGTTGAGATTTACACAATACACATTTTTTATTCATTTTGGGTGTTCAAAATAGCTGAAAAAGTTAAATTTAAAATTGATAATATGCAAATTGTTATCCATTTTCATTGATATCAAATTACTTTTTGATCGAGTGGATCCAAAATTATGTGAATTATAGTAGGAAGCATGTTATGTGATTGCTTATGAATGAAATAATTTTGTAATAAGCTCATTCTCATTTATTATTAAAATGATGATGCATCCGGATTAATATTGGTAATGAATTCTACCGACATTGAAAGAGCGAAAAGTGATAAAGGTTTAAACTGACCTAGTCGTGGATTCTATTTCTTTTGTCTCGTCTAACAAACAAAACATGACTGAAAAAGCTAAAATATTCCTACATATTCTAAAACTGAAATGCAAAGGCAGTCGGGCGTCCGTTTGGCATAAAAATTACTATTACAGGTGATTAATATACGGGCCTGTTTTGGGCCAAGCCCAAACATCAGGACTAACGTGTTGCTCAAGCTCGTCCATAAAATGAATTATATATAGAAATGTTGGGGCATGGCTCAGGTGAAGGTTGGGCAGGCCGGGATTTTTTGACGTAAGGTTATTATCTAAGCCCGCCAGTTCTCTAGAGTCTGCATAAGTCAAGTGGGTGAGACAATTTCTAAAAACTACTATAAATTGATTAAGTTTTGAGGATGCTGCAATTTTGAGCAATTTTTGCCAAACGTACAATATAGCTTTACATAATAGTAGCAACTATAGAAAATTTGTATTAAACATACTCAAAAGGTCAAAGTTAAGAACATTGACATCATGAGAACCCGAACTTTTCCTCCTTATGTGATCTAGAGCGCATCCGATAATTACCCTATTTTTCTGTTTTATTATTTTTCTATTTTTCGAAACGGGCTTGGAATAGAAATCCATTTGGTTATATAATTTCATTTTTTTATTTATGGAACAAATTTTTACTCCAGAAATATATTTGGAGTAGAAATTAGAAGTCATTTTTTTTTTCTTTTTTTTTTTTTTTTATTTCTAAAACAAAATTGAGAAATAAAAAACTCTTGTTATCACTTACTTTTAACATTGCCCGCCGCTCGTCACTACCTGCTTGCCACCAGTCAAGTGTTGTCGGCTACCCACTGCTGCTCACCGCCATCGACCAGTCACCTCTAGCCCACCAACCATCGCCCTTTGCCTCTCGGAAGGGAAAAATTTTATGTTGTTATCAATTAAATGCAAATAGAAATTTTGTATCCTATTTTGCCTCAAAAACTTATATGGAGAATAGAAATTAATTTTTAGAATAGAATGGTTATCATTTGCGCCAAAATAACTAAATTTTGTTTTTGATCAATCAAGCATCTCCACTATCAAAATGTGTCTTGATGTTAGACTTCCGCGTGATGTCGTATGATTTTTGTTGATGTCGACCATCTGATTTAGGTGACGTCATGTAATTTTGCTGATGTCAATCATCTAATTTAAGTGTGAACAACGACATGGAAAGTTAAGTCATTATCTATTTTCCAACCCAACACAAAAGAAAATGTCCCTTTCCTTGCTTTTCTCTTTTTCCTTTCCTTCTTGTGTTTCTTCTTCCTCCTTCCTTCGCCTGCTGCCATTGCCACAAGGACACCACCAAAACTGCCAACGGCAACCACACTCAGCGGCCACCATCTGTAGCCACACTGCTATCGCCAGTTTCGAGGTTGGTGGCAAGGCACGAGGGTCGACATCTTTGGCAAGAACGATGCTGAAAGGAAGGGGCGAGGAGCAAGAGGAGGAGTTTTTCTTCTTATGTATCACATTGGAAGAATAAGGAGACTATCTATGTCATTACATTCACCTAATCAAAACGCCAACTTCAGCAAAAATCAAGTTATTTGATAGAAAAAATCTTAATATCAAACAATATAACAAAAGTTGAGACATTTGATTGCGCCATGAGAAAAGGTTCGGACTCACGTGAAATTATTACTACTAGAATGTTGAGCATTTTTAAGCCAAGAAAAAATTCCGATTATGTGACGACTAAAAGATTCACTGTTTTTTTCAATCTCTTTCTTTCTTTGTAAAGATCAGATAATGTGAAGACCTAATGAAAATTCTGAGAAAAAATGAACTCCTCAATGGAAACATGCACTATTGAGAGAGAAAAAAAACAAAAGATGAGAATGCTGAAACTTTTCTTGGAAATTCTGGTTTCCAAGCAGCACGTCAAATTAGGACAGGTTAGTCTTTAAGACTTGTTTTTAAGCGGGCAGTCTAAGTTTGACTTTCTCTTTATGCATAAGAGCTGACCTTTTTCCCAAGAGTTACAGCTTTACAAAACATTCTTGCACCATAAAGCCGTGTCACATTGCCAATCACAAAATTTTTTTCTCCTTGCTTTCTTTCTTTTTTTTTTTTTTTTCCAGGAGGATAAAATCCATTGAGAAAAAGAGAAAAAAAAAAAAGGAACGATTGTACAATTAAAAAAGATTGCTCTCGACAAATTGAGAGCTTCTCAGTTCAAGAAGACCATACAACCCTTCCATTTGCTTATCGTTACTCTCTTTTCTCTCCCTCCCTCCCTCCAAAGGCCGAGGACCTTGATTTTGCTTTAGAGAAAGATCGGGTAAGTTGATGACGACACCCACATGATTAACGATCCAAATGATCTGTTCTACATGATCTATAAATCATAGGCTATGCATGACACCGATATAGGTGAGGTGGTGGCTGGAGGGCCATAGCTTTTAGGGTGGCTGAAGGTTTAGGATCATGGTAGAGGGGTATATTGCATGGCTTTCTCCTTTCCCCATCCCTTTGGTGCTAGTTTTGAAATATGTGAACGTAAGACCACTAAAAGTCTAGGCCCTCATGAATTAATCACATCACAGAAAAGAAAAGAACTTTCTTGGTCAACTAATAGGTGCTGTTGATACATTATAAAACTATTTAATTTAATATATGCTGTCCAATTAACATGCTTGCCAAAAAACAAATTGGGAAGAAAACAGCATTCCTCTTCTAGAAGCCAGATACAAGCCCATGAATGACGCGGTTCCCTCCTTTTGAACGTCCACACCAAACACGTTATCTCAACTTCGACCTTTGACATATAGACCTTGAAAACCTACGATGTCTTCAACCTCATCTCAATCCTCACATCTCCTCCCTCATCGTTCCACATCTCTAATTTCTCCATTTTCTTCAATCTTTTTGATAGTTTTGTTCTTGAGAAATTCGAGTGAAGAGGCGCTTCGATCGGAGTAGTTTGTCTTCGTGTTTTGATGGCGCCAAGTACCATCCGAAAGGCGATCGGGGCCGTCAAGGACCAGACGAGCATCGGCCTAGCCAAGGTCTCGAACAACTTGGCGGTGCAGCTCGAGATCCTGGTGGTGAAGGCCACCAGCCACGATGAGGACCCTGCCGACGAGAGGCACGTCAGGGAGATCCTCGCCTTCACCGCACACTCCAAAACATACCTCGACACCTGCCTTGCCTTGATCTCGAGGCGGCTGAGCAAGACTCGCGATTGGATGGTGGCCCTCAAGGCTCTCCTGCTCATACACCGGATAGTGGTCGACGGCCATCCCAGTTTTGAAGACGAGATTGTCTTCGCTTCTCGCCGGGGGATGCGGCTGCTCAACATGTCGCACTTCCGGGATGAGGCACACTCGAATTCAGGAGACCATTCGGGCTTCGTGAGGTTCTACGCGATGTATCTCGAGGAGAAGGTTGAGTTTTCGGTGTTTGAGAAGAGACAGGACGGTGGCGGTGTTGGCACTGAGGGTAAATATGAAGAGGGACATGAATTTGATTCAGACAGGAGGTTAAGTTCTGCAAAGCAAGAGATCAAATCGATCAAAGAAATGGGGCCCGAGAGAGTGTCGGCCAGGTTGTATCACCAACTGAGAATTCTCGACCGGGTTTTGGCTTGCAGGCCAGCTGGAGCGGCCAAGACTAGTCGGTTGGTGCTCATCGCGCTCTACCTGGTGTTGAAGGAGAGCTTCGGGCTGTACGGCGAGATCAGTGAGGCTTTGGAGGTGTTGCAAGAGCGGTTTGCCCAGATGGAATATGGAGAATGCCTCAAGGCTTTCAATACTTATGTCAGCGCGGCAAAGCTGATCAATGAGCTCGTGGGGCACTACAATTGGTGCAGGGATGCGGGGGTCGCCCGGATGTCCGAGTTTCCTGAAGTGCAGAGAGTTACTGATGAAATCCTGGGAACTCTTGAAGGGCAGCTGAAGGAGACGAAACAGGATAGGCCGGACGAGAATAGCCCCGAGAGAATTGGGGGAACGAATATTGATCCGCTGGTCGAGGAGCGGTCCGGATCTAACATGAACGAGATAAGAGCGCTTCCTGCTTCGGAGAATCACATGGGCCTGGCGCCTCTGGTCGAGCCACAACCCGAGCCACAGCCTCAGCATGTCGCAGAACTGATTGATCTAAGAGATGATGGCGTTTCAGCCGATGAACAGGGCGACAAGTTGGCTGTGGCCTTGTTCTTGGGCGCACCAAATGCAACCGCTAACGGGTCATGGGAAGCGTTCGCATGGAACGGACAGCCCGAGGCCAATTTGGCATGGGACACGCCGGCAGCAGACGATACCAAAGCCGACTGGGAACTCCTCCTCGTCGAAACAGCTAGCAACCTAGCGAAGCAAAAAGCCGACATGGCAGGCGGATTCGACCCCTTGCTCTGGAACGGCATGTACGACCAAGGGGCCGTGAGGCAGCACATGAGCGCCGACCAATCAAGTGGAGGCAGCGCGAGCAGCGTGGCCACACAGGTAGCCCCTGGCAAGGCCGAGAGCCGGGTCCTGGCCTTGCCGGCCCCCGATCGGACTGTCCAACCCGTGGGCCCGCAGGACCTGTTCTCGGCATCGCTCCCGCCGCCACCGCCTCCGTACATGCAGATGGCGGACGTGGAGAGGAAGCAGCACCTGCTGGTGCAGGAGCAGCAGGTGTGGCAAGGGCATCAGATGGGTTCTGGACCTTCTGGTTACTATGGTCCTGTTCCTGGGAATATGGCGATGCCTTACGGGATGCCACAAGGAGGAGGATCCTATTACACGGCCTAATTTGCGTTTTGTCAATTTTTTTGGACATTTTTCGTTTCTTCGTTTACACTTGTGGAGGATCTTCTTTTGTATCTTTTTAAAGGGAAAGTTTTTCTTTTGAAATTGAGTGTCATTGCATCGGAATGAAGGGAGTGTAATGTAATGTATGCAGCATTCGTGTAATCTTGAGTTTTCGTGTTGTAATATATCGGATGAGTTAATTAGTTATTTAGATTAAATGTGTTGGAGTTATAGAAAGATCGATCAGGGGCTATTTGTGAAAAGACCGTAATGACCTCCGAATCTAGAAGGTGGGGATCCCACTGCTGTGGTGAGCAGATGGAGACTTCGTTGACTTTTTTTTTTTTTGGGTGGTCCAAGACTTCGTTGACTTGGCTTGCCGGCAAAATACAATTTTCTAGTCTCCCTATCAAAGATTAGGAGACGGAATAGGCAACGGTCAAAGGTGGATTGCTACACTGCATTTGCGTTTTCTTTCGACTAACATGGACTATACTATTTTCTTCTCATTCGAGCCCAGGACTAAATGTTATTTGTTTCTGAAATGATGACACGTTACTTTAGCCGGCTAAATCGCGGTGCATTGTTCCAAAAACTAAATAAATAATTCAATTAATTTATACAGTATATGTTGGCATATACGCTTTTGTAAACATTTGGGTGGTCGGATGGGGAGCTATTATTCACTTCCTTGATGAAATAGTTGTCTCATGGGAAATCGTAATTCTTTATTTTTTTTATGCGAAATGGAGACCATTATTTATTTAATTTATATCTAATTGGAATGGATTTGAAAAAATAGGTTTGCGCTCATTTGAATCCAATGAATCTTATAATTTTTAGTTGCTTCCTGTAGTCCGAGAAAATGAAAATTGATCCATGATTTAATATTTTAAAATCTCTCTCTCTGTTTTTTTTTTTCGGGGATTAGATCGTTCTATATAGTCGTTAGGAATGTGGTCCAAAGGAGCACGATCGCCTCAAGTTTAGGACGCAAAAGGCATTGTTTCCTTTGCACCGGTGCATTCTTCTAAAAGATATAAAATCTTAAATCAGACCTATCATGCCTAATCTTACACGGAGACATATCCAAACGACATAACCACATCGATTTTCAATTGTTGGATTTAGCACCATCCTTCGAATCAAATTACTTTTATAAACACAAGATGATAAGAAAACAACGATGGATAAAATTCCGAACATAGAATTTCCGAGAGGGATAAAGGAGGGTAACTCACCCAATTTAAAGGAAGTTTTTGTAAACGATTTTCTCAATTGTTGGATTTAGCACCATTACGCATCAATCGGTTCGACACCCGGAATAGGTTCCCGTTGATTAGCCGGTCCTCCGATCACACCATACTTTAGCCATCTGTCTTCCCGTATTTTAATGGATTTGCCATCCCCCACCGACCACTTAACGTCTGCTTCTATAGCTTCTCTTCCCGTCCTTCCCATGATGTACCAATATGAGTACATGAAGCAAATTAATGATGTCGATATGACTAGAAGTTAGTAATTTAACACATTGGTAGTTTATCAAAATTAATGATGTTAGATTATTATCATAATTGGTAATTTTGGTAATATATGTATGTATGTATGTATGTATGTATGTATGTATGTAGATGTTGGCACTTTTTTAAAATCGAGTAAGATAAAAGTTCATAAGTAACAAGAATTGATGAAGTCTTTATATTGTGAAGGATGTTGGTATATCAATAAAATTTAAGTTGGTGATTTTGTATGAAAGTTATTAAAACACGTCGTAAGTTTAAAAATATATATATATGTTAGCAAGTCATTGTAGCAAATGTTGGTAGATTTTCAAAGCAGCAGGTAATTTTTGTAGTATAAACAAATGGGAGTACTTTCCAAAATCAAGTTAAGATAATAAATCAGTGAGTGAATAAAATTAGTTGGTATATTAATGTGGCGAATGTTTATAAGACAGTCAAATTAAAGTTGGTATTTTGATACATAAGTAACAACTTTTAACAGTTGATAAGGCATAAAAGTGAATGTTTACTAATAATGCGTAATGTTGGGAAAACGTTGCTCCTTGTCAAAACCTACCGGTAAGTTATTAGTGTGTGACAGGCCAAACAACTTGTAAGCCATTTTTTTTTTAAAAATAAATATTTAAATTAATGGAATTTGATAGTAACCAATGACGTCAAGAATATACCTGATAAAACTTAGTTCCGTATTTACCCGCACGGAATGCTAGCAATATGCAAGGTCGTAATCTCAATACTTACTAAGGTGACTTTTAAGAAAATCATGTATCCTTTGATCAGCTACTAGTTTAATTTTGTTGACCCAAAACAGAGATAGCATCATTGCGTATGAGTGTGTGATTTATGTGTGGAGAGAGATAAATGAGACCAATCTGTCTATCAGTTGGGGATCGTGCAGATGTCCATATTTTGACAAAATGATAAAAAATAAAACTATAAAAGATCATTATAAAAAAAATTAAAATTAGGGTCCTAATTGAAGCAATTTTCTCAAAATATGATACAAGATTCACCTTACCTCAAATATGAGACTAAATTGTTTAAGTAAGTCTCAAAGAAGGCTTGTTAGGTGGAAGAGGAATGGATGGAACTAAGGGGGTGGAGGAAAGATGAACTGAAGATAATCTCTCACATAAGAGAGGGAAACTCTCACGGTGGAGAGAGAAACCAAAGAAAGAAAAAAGAAAAAAAAAAAAAAAAATGGCCTCTTACATGAAAATGCCCTCAATTATAGCTGGAAAGTGGCATGTGAGATATATATGCTTGCCAACTGATTAAGAATTGGCCGACCCACGAGTTTGAACCCTTATTTGATATTACGTTAGCTATTCTCCAAGCCCTTTTCGAGACAGAGTCATTTTTTAAGCATTCTTTTAAGAAAAAGTCTTTACTTTGGGTTATTATTTGAAAATTTTTATATTATTTTTAGAGGAATAATGACAAATAAAAATACGAACATTGGCAGCTTTTAGATACAGCACACTAATTTAAAATGCCTAATAAATCACTTAGAGATTATAGTGTTCCGTTTCCTCATCCTAAATTTGGTTTTCATACAATAAATATATCTTTAGAAAAATAGAATGTATTATTCAAATATGGATTTCATTGGAAAGTGTTTTTCAGAAGATGAGCAACCAAATAAATCGAAGAAAGAAAAGAATAGGAACTCATATAGATATATTAATGGATTAGCCTAGAATTTAGAAGAACAGAAGTAGAATTCTATGCTGATGAGATTATGAAAGATAAATCTTTCTTTAAGTAGAATTACAAAAGAATGAAACGAAGATAACAAAAAGAAGAAGGAAAAGGCAAAAACTTATGTACTTTGGGATTAAAAAGGAAAGAATTATTTCTCTTCTTTGTTAATGCTAACTTCTGGTCAATGTTCTTGATAGGATGCAGCACATCAGACAAATAAAAGAAAGGATGGAAGTCTTAGGGGTATCCTTGACCGGAAATTATAACACAAGCCAAGCCGAAATGGCGAACGCAACAAAAAGCATAGTCTTATTTCTCGTGGTCGCCACCGCATTTTTTAGAGTGCGCAAAGGCGACGGATTGCACAGCGGAGGTTCACCTTCGAGGTCGGTGATGTTTTAGGTGAGCATTTTACTCCATGAAATTGGTCATTCCTCACCATTATATGGGGTACGACGGCCCATAAGAAGGACCATCACATGAAGAGCCAGGAAGATACTGTGTTCTACATAGTGTCAACTAAGAAAGTTTCTGGATTTTCTTTTGGACAAATCAACGTGAGATAAAGAAATGAAAGGTTTTACGGCGTGAATTGTCAGTTAATTTGATTTTACTTTTTGGCCTGGCCTGATTTTTCAGGAAGTGGTATCAAACACTTTTTTGGGCCAGATAATTAACATCATATACACGAGTCATGACCATCAGTTGAATTGAAATCAACTTGAGACACTCTTGTTTGGCCCTCTTGAAGTAAGAATCCAATACTTGCTTTTATCATATTTTTATTAGCACCTTGCTCCAGACCAGTCCATTCTCTGTTGCGTATTTGTGCAATCAATCTCGAGCTTCCGTGGCCAAAAGATCAATCTTCAGCTTTCCATCTTTAATGCCTACGATCTTACATTATTTTTGCAGTGTTCAACTTCAACACAGGGTCACACGATGCCGGGAACATTTCAAAGGGTGACAATGACAACTGCATTGCCGCTTCTCCATTCATCACCTGACCGACAGACCAGCCACCTTTTCCCTCGACGACGCTGGCCAGTTCTATTTAGTCTCCACCTTTGCTAACAGTGACGATTGCTCTCAGGGCCAAAAATTAGCAGTCACTGCCCCGCCGTCGGTCCAGCAGGATCCCTGTCACTACCAGCCCTGACCACCAGCGCTACTGCATTTCTGCTACCACCTGGAAGTGATACTTCACCTCTCGTGGTACACTGCTAATCCTGTTCATGTCCATTGACATAAGCTTATTATGTTAATTTACAACACACGAGGATCGCTATTTCTACTAGATACAGGTGGACCATTGATAAACTGTGAGACGTTACTACTCATCATGAAGTGAAAAACTTGGTTAAAAGGATTCTTCTCACAACTCCAGCATGATTCATACATATAGCAATGCTCAAATTTGTAATAGTTCTGAAGTTTCTTTGGAATGCATAAATGGTTCTCCTCCCAAATTGTGAAATTCGGCTCCATTTGCAGTTCGTCTATCATGAACACCGGGATATTAAAAAATTAGAAAGCAGCAGGAGACAAAAAGTTCCATACTGGAAAGTCGAAACAGAGCATCATCAGAGCAAAATCCTCATTGGCTTAGTAAAAGAATCCCAGCATTTTAATAACTAGCGAGCAGGAGAGTAAATCGCGTGGCGATGGGATAAATGGTGTAAATCTTGCTAGGATCAAACTTGACAGCATAAACAGTTCAACGGGAATTTAAAAAGACAACGAAACCATGAACTCAGTCTTGCACACTTGCAGCATATCAAATAAACCAAAGAGAATGCCATAAATCCAGCAGGATGATCTCTCTCTCCTTTGCCTATGTGGTTTTGTACTTTCCCTCCAGAAGCTTCCTTAGTAATCCACATGTTAATCATTGAATTACTTTGAGCAGTCATATAAGGATAGACCAAAGAGAGAGTTGCGCTGAAAATATAGCAGAAAAATGGCAACCAATTCAACCAATCAGGGAAGGCAACCAAGTAAAACCTTAAGAAACTGAGACAACTGTGATAACTGTCAAAGAAATGGATGTTTTCCCCTTGGCTTTCAGTCATTTTCCTTGTGTACTTCAACTAGGGAAAACTTACTTTATGTGATGTCACGTTATGGGGATATTCTTAAAGAGCCACTTGCTCTTTCAACATCTTATAGTCTCCACAGTATCATTGTCGCGTATAAACCAGTATGCCTGGCAATATGAGAATCAAACGGACCCTGTAAGCAAAATATACACGTTATAGATGACCAGTGAGCAAGCACGACAATCGTCAAATACCCAACTTGCAAAAAGATAATTAGTCCAAATGTCCGGTTCTCCATATCAAGTGGAGGATGAAGAATCATAATGGATGAAAAATGACGAGAAAGATTTCCAACCAAGAAAAACGAATCACTCCATAATGTGCGAAGATGAATCACTCACAGATGATTCACCAGGACTGCCAGCTTCACTCCTGCCTTAATCGACACTGAGATTTTTCCTAGGTATGGGACATAAATCGTCTCAAAATTGAACTGTCACCACAGTATGATCTCATGAACATCCTGACGAAATCTCCAAACAATTCAGGCACTGCTTTTAGTGACTTGCATCTCGAAATGTCTTAAGCTTGTACAAGCTCCAAGTCTCCAAGCCCTCGAGGCTCAATTAGTTTGCCGCAGTCTAATGCAATCAAATACTGCCAGCTCTTATGCCCTGACAAATCTGGTCGTCTCAATTGACAAGGATTGTGAAATTCTATACTTTCTAGGTAACTCGATAATTTGATCTTTGGGACATCTTAAAGTTCCCAATAATTTGTCACTATCAAATTCCTAAAAATCTTTAAATTTGACAGATCTGGGAATTTTGCTAACGACTTGCATCCTTGAGTACAAAAGCTTTTGCAGGATGAAAATTTCTCTAGGCTTCGAACGTCATGCAGCTTCTCACAGCGGTCGATGTTCAACCGCATCAGAGTTTTCAAGCATGATAGATCTGGTAATGTTCCCGGGGAAGTGCAACCACAAATATTCAGTATTACCAATAATTCCAGCCCATCATGGCCACAAATTTCAATTAGACTCTTGCAGTTTGTAGCATGAATTGCCCACAAATTCTTTAAACTAGAAAGGCCTAGTAATCTTTTTGATAGATGTGCAACCAAAAAAATCCAATCTTACCAATTGCCAAGCCATCAAGACCGTGAATATCCCCTAGGTTCCCGCAATTTGCAGCATTGAATTCCCTCACTGCTTTGAACTTGAAATGTCCGGTAATCTTTCAATGGACGTGCATCTACAGATTTTAAGCCATTCCAAAGATTCTAACCGGTCAAGGCATCGAACTTCAGCTAGATTCTTGCAGTTGGCCGCTTGAAATTCCCTTGAAGTCCTTAAACTGGAAAGGTCTGGTAATCTTTCGATTGATGTGCAACCAGAGTAATAAAATTTTGCCAATACATCCAACCTGTGTGTCAAGACCTTAAATTTCAACCAGGTTCGTCAATTACATAATATAATTCCAAAGACGTTTTGCACTTCAAAGGTATAGCGATTTTTCAATAGACATGCACCCAGAGATACTAAGCCTTTCCCAAGGTTCCAACCGGTCAAGGCATCTACCTTTAACTAGATTCTTGCAGTTTGCAGCGTGCAATTGCCTCGAACTCTATACCCGGAAAGCCCTTAACTTTCAATAGATGTGCACCCAGAGATTTTCAATCTTGCCAATAAATCCAACTTGTAAAGACCATAAAATTCAACTAGATTTCAGCAAGTCGCAGCGTGAATCTCTCAATGGATGTGCATCCAGGGATATGGAACCTTTCCAGAGATTCTAACCGGTCAAGCCCTTGAACTTCCACTAGATTCTCGCAGTTTGCACCATTAATTCTTTCAGACTTTTTAAACTCGAAAAGTCAAGCAATTGAATAAGCCAGCAACATTCAAACTGACCAGATTCTTGCAATTTGCAACACATGATAGCCTCAGATGTGTAGTGGCCCCCCAAGGTGCAAAACTCCCAAGGTGGTTAACAGATTGCCAAGCTAGTGCAAACAATTTCTTTTATGAGGTGGTGCCACTACGTAGCTTGGGTTCTTCCAAACCCTATAGATTGCAACGTGGTTTGACTTGATTTATTATGAAACCTTGTTTTTACTTTTGGAGCCGCCTTTAACCTGTATGTGCCAGTTAGAGGCCAAGTAAAACTCGAGAGGCCGTTCTACCATACGCTAAATGTATATCTAGCACCCGTTTTGGTGCCTTTTTCTCTTTTATTTTAAAATGTCTATTCCCATGATCTTTCCATTTTTATCTCTAGATATACAAATATACGTGGCCTTGCATATTCAAGCTCATGCAATATGCTCTAAACACATCAACCATCAAACAATCAAGATAATTCCACAAAAGCAAGGTATGACAACATCAAAGTAACTGAAATCGGTAAATAAACCTCGGTTCATATCAAGCAACGAATATACATGGCTTTGTTGTCAAGCATTGAAATCCCATGTCTTCAACCTCACCTTAATACTCACATCTCCGTCCCCATCATTGCACATCTCTAATTTCTCTATTTTCTTTAAGCTTTTTAATAGTTTGTTCTTGATAAATTCGAGCGAAGACACGCTTCGATTGGAGAAGGTCGTCTTCATGTTTCGATGGTGCTGAGTGCCATCCGAAAGGCGATTGGGGCCATCAAGGACCAGACAAGCATCCGCATAGCCAAGGTCTCGAACAACTTGGCGGTGGAACTCGAGATCCTGGTGGTGAAGGCCACCAGCCACGACGAGGACCCTGCCGATGAGAGGCACATCAGGGAGATCCTTGCCTTCACCGCGCACTTGAAAGCATACCTCGACACCTGTATCACCTTGATCTCGAGGCGGCTGAGCAAGACGCGCGATTGGATGGTGGCCCTCAAGGCCTTCCTGCTCGTGCACCGGATAGTGGTCGATGGCCACCCCAGTTTTGAAGACGAGATCGTCTTTGCTTCTCGCCATGGGATGCGGCTGCTCAACATGTCACACTTTCGGGACGAGGCACACTCGAATTCGGGGGACCATTCGGGTTTCGTGAGGTTCTACGCTATGTATCTCGAGGAGAAGGTTGAGTTTTCGGTTTTTGAGAAGAGACAGGACGGTGGCGGTTTTGGTGCTGAGAGACATGAATTTGATCGTGACGGGAGGTCAAGTGCTGCAAAGAAAGAGATCAAAACGATCAAAGAAATGAGGCCCGAGAGAGTTTCGGTCAGGTTGAATCAACAACTGAGAATTCTCGACCGGGTTTTGGCTTGCAGGCCAGCCGGAGCAGCCAAAACTAGTCGATTGGTGCTCATCGCGCTCTACCTGGTATTGAAGGAGAGCTTCGGGCTGTACGGCGAGATCAGCGAGGCCTTGGAGGTGTTGCAAGAGCGATTTGCCCAGATGGAATATGGAGAATGCCTCAAGGCTTTCGATACTTATGTCCACGCGGCGAAGCTGATCGATGAGCTCATGGGGCACTACAATTGGTGCAGGGACGCAAGGATCGCCGGAATGTCCGAGTTTCCTGAAGTGCAGAGAGTTACTGATGAAGTCCTGAGAACTCTTGAAGGGCAGATGAAGGAGATGAACCGGAATTGGCCGAGCAAGAATAGGCCCGAGCAAATCGGGGGAACGAATCTTGATCCGCCAGTCGAGGAGCGGTCCGAACCCAATATGAATGAGATAAGAGCGCTTCCTGCTCCAGAGAATCACATGGACCTGGCGCCTCTGGTCGAGCCACAACCCGAGCAGCAGCCTCAGCACGCTGTAGAACTGATTGATCTAAGAGACGTTGGCGTTTCAGCTGACGAGCAGGGCGACAAGTTGGCTGTGGCCTTGTTCTCGGGCGCACAAATGCAACCGCTAACGGGTCATGGGAACCATTCGCATGGACCGGACAGCCAGAGGCTAATTCGGCATGGGACACGCCAGCAGCGGACGATACCAAAGCCGATTGGGAACTCCTCCTAGTCGAAACGGCTAGCAACCTAGCGAAGCAAAAAGCCGACATGGCGGGCGGATTCGATCCCTTGCCCTTGAACAGTATGTACGACCGAGGGGCCGTGAGGCAGCACATGAGTGCCGACCAATTAATTGGAGGCAGCGCAAGCAGCAGCGTGGCCTCGCGGGTAGGCCCAGGCAAGGCCGAGAGCCGGGTCCTGGCCTCGCCGGCTCCTGACAGGACGGTCCGACCGGCCGGCCTGCAGGACCCTTTCTCGGCGTCGCTCCTCCCGCCGCCGCCTCCTGGTTATTATGGTCCTGTTCCAGGGAATATGGCGATGCCTTACGGGATGCCACGTGAAGGAGGATTCTATCACACGGCCTAATTTGTGTTTCGTCATTTTTTTGGCTAATTTGTGTTACGTCATTTTTTTGGACATTTTTTGCTTCTTTGTTTGCACTTGTGGAGGATGTATTTTTTAAAATCTTTTAATTTGGGAAATCTTTTATTTGTAAAATTAAGAACTTGTTCGGTAATGTGCCAAACATTGCCTAATTTTATTACTTTATTCCTCGAAACACAAAAAGAACATATATCCGTGCGACCGGCCAGAGAAGAAGAAAAGAGAAGAAAAAGAAAAAAGAAAAAAAAAGAGAAAAAAAGAGAAAAATAGAAAAATATAACAAAAGTGTTAAAAAATTAAACAATTTAAGGGTTATACCACGCAATTCTATTCCCGGAATAGAAATTTTGGACAATTAGCAATAAGGTCAAGAATGTACTAGATAAAACTTAGTTCCGTGTTTACCTGCACGAATGCTAGAAATATGCAAGGTAGTAATCTCAATACTTACTAAAGTGACTTCTAGAAAATCATGTACCCTTTGATTAACTACTAGTTTAATTATGTTGACCCAAAACAGAGAGTGGATCATTGCGTAGTAGGGTGCGATTTATGTGTGTAGAGAGAGAAATGAGTAGGGCATGTTTATTAGTTGGGGATCGCGCGGATGTCCGAGTTATATTATTTAGACAAAATAATTGAAAAAATGGAACTATACAAAGATCATTATAAAATACTTCAAATACGAGTTTGAATTGAGGCCATTTTTTTATAAGATGATCTTAGGTTCATTTTATCTAAAATAATGGACTGAGATGTTTAAGTAAGACTCAAATAAGGGCTTGTCAGTTGGAAGAGGAATGGATGGAACCAAGGGGGAGGAGGAAAGATGAACTGAAGATGAAAAGAGGAAAGATGAACTGAAGATAATCTCTCGCGGAAGAGAGAGAACCTCTCATGGTGGGGAGAGAAACCAAAGAAAGAATAAAAGAAAAAAAAATCCTTAAATGAAAATGCCCTAAATCATAGTTGAAAATTGGCATGTGAGATGGACATGGTGGCCGACCAGTTAAGAATTGGCCGACCAATGAATTTAGACTTTTATTTGAGATTACGTTAGCCATTCTAGACTCTTATAGAGACAAAATCCTTTTTAAGCAATCTTTTGAGGAAAAAATCTTTATTTTGAGCCGTTATTTGAAAGTTCCTATATTATTATTAGTGGAACTATGACAAATGAAAAATACAAACATTGGCAGCTTTTAGATACACTGCACTAAGTTAAAATGCCTAATAAATCAGTTAGAGATTATGGTTATTAATATTCTCATTTGACAATAATATCATAGCGTTCCATTTTCTCATCCTAAATTCGATTTTCATACTATAAATACATCTTTAGAAAAATAGAATGTTTTATTCAAATATGGATTTCATTGGAAAGTGTTTTCAGAAGATCATCAACCAAATAAAATCAATGAAAGAAAAGAATATGAACTCACATATATATATATATATATATAATTAACCTAGAATGTAGAAGAACTGAAGTAGAATTCGAGGCTTCGGAGATTATAAAAGATAAATCCTTCTTTAAGTAGATTTACAAAAGAATAAAACAAAGATGAAAAAGAAGAAGGAAAAGACAAAAACTTACGTATTTTGGTATTAAAAAGGAAATAATTATTTCTCTTCTTTGTTAATGCTAACTTCCGGTCAGTGTTCTTGATAGGATGCAATCCTTACATAAATAAAAGAAAGCATGGAGATCTTAGGGTGACCTCGACCTAAAATTATAACATAGGCCAAGCCAAAATGGCTAACGCAAAAAAGTACAGTGTTAGTGTAAGGGCCGACCTCTTACCTCACTTGTCAACAATATTGTTCACTTTGGACCGTAGGACTCACTTGCCACTTGCCCCATAACCTTAAGGTTTTGTTCCTTGGGGCTTCATCTAGAAAAGGCCTCGATGGTAGTTAAGACTTCACATAGCATATCACCTCATGTCTTCTGGCAATGTAGGATTCAATTTATTTCTACCCCTTCGCCATCCTCAAGGTGAAATTGCACTCCCATCCTTCACAGGATTGGGTGATCACAGTTAGGTTTTTTCAATCGCAACCCCATTTGTCTTGTCAGAAGTTCAAATATCAATTACAAGATGATTTACAGTGCTCCATCATGTGAGGTACCGTGGCCCAAATAAGGAAAAACGTCATATGAAGAACCAAGAAGATACTGTCTTCTACACTATGTCAAGTAAGAAACTTTTTGGATTTTCTTTAGGACAAATCAACGTGAGATAAAGAAATGAAAGGTTGTACAGCGTGTTTAAATTGTCTGATAATTTTTGCCCTGATTATTTTAGGAAGGTAGTGGCTTAGAAATCATGACCGTCAGTCGAACTGAAATCAACTGGAAACACTCCTCTAGTTTGGCCCTCATGAAATAAGAACCAAACTCTTGCTTACCATATTTTTTTTAAGCACCTTGCTCCGGACCAGTCCATTCTCTGTTCTGTATTTGTGCAATCAATCTTGAGCTTCCGTTGCCAAAAGATCAATATTCAGCTTTCCCTCTTCAATGCCGACGATCTTCCATTATTTTTGCAGTGTTCAACTTTAACACTGGGTCACATGACGCTGGGAACATGACAATGACAACTGCATTGCCACTTCCCATTCAGCACTTAACCAATGGATGGGCCACCTTTTCCCTTGACAGCGCCGGCAAGTTCTATTTAGTCTACACCTTTGCTAACAGTGACCATTGCTCTCAGGGCCAAAGATTAGCAGCCACTGCCCTGCCATCAGTCCAGCAGGATTTCTGCAACTACCAGCACCGACCACCAGCGTCAGCACGTCTTTGCCACCACCTGGAGGTGATGCTTCATCTCTCGGTGGTACACTGCTAGTCCTGTTCATGTCCATTGACATAAGCTTATTATGTTAAGTTTACAACACACGAGGATCTTTATTTCTACTAAATACAGGTGGACCATTGGTAAATTGTGAGATGTTGCTACTCGTCATGAAGTGAAAAACTTAAGGCTTCTTCTCACAACTCCAGCATCATTCATACAGATCACAATGCTCACATTTGCAATGGTTGTGAAGTTTCTCAGGAATGCGTATATGGTTCTCCCCCTAAATTGTGAAATTCGGGCTCCATTTGCAGTTCGTCTATCATGAAGACCAGGATATTAAAAAATTAGAAAGCAGCAGGAGACAAAAAGTTGCATACTGAAAAGTTGAAACAGAACATCATCAGAACAAAATCCTCATCGGCTTAGTTAAAAAATCCCAGCATTGAAATGACTAGTGAGCAGAAGAGTAAATCGCGTGGCGATGAAATAAATGGTGCGAATCTCGTTAGAATCAAATTCAATGGCATAAACAGTTCCACGGGAGTTTAAAAAGACAATGAACCAAGAACTCACTCTTGCACACTTGTGGCATATCAAATAGACATCCTGTGAAATTAGCTAGAGAGGACCCGACGGAGCGAAAATGCCTTAAATCCAGCAGGACGATCTCTCTCCTTTGCCTATGTGGTTTTGTACTTTGCCTCCAGAAGCTTCCTTAGTAATCCACATGTTAATCATTGAATTACTTTGAGCAGTCATATAAGGACAGACGAAAGAGAGAGCAGCAGTGAAAATATAGCAGAACAATGACGACCAATTCAACCAATCAGGGTAGGCAACCAAGTAAAACCTTAAGAAACTGAGACGACTATGATAACTGTCAAAGAAATGGATGTTTTCCCCTTGGCTTGGAGTCATTTTCCCTGTGTACTTCAACTAGGGCAAACTTACTATATGTGACGTCACGTTATAGAGATATTCTTAAAGAGCCACTTTCTGTTTCAATATCTTATAGTCTCCACAGTATCGTTGTCGCGTATAAACCAGTATGCCTGGCATTATGAAAAACAAACAGAACTTGTAAGCAAAACATACACGTTATAGATGACCAGTGAGCAAGCACGACAATCTTCAAATACCCAACTTGCAAAAAGATTATTAATCCAAAAGTCCGGTTCTCCATATCACGTTGAGGATGAAGAATCATAATGGGTGAAAAATGACGAGAAAGATTTCCAACTAAGAAAAACGAATCACTCCATAGGGTGCGAAGATGAATCACTCACAGATGATTCACCAGGACTGCCACCTTCATTCCTGCCTTAATCAACACTGTGGTTTTGCCTTGTTAAGGGACATAAATGTTAAGGGACATAAATCGTTTCAGAATCGAACTATCACCACAATATGATCTCATGGACATCCTGATGAAAGCTCCAAACAATTCAGGCACTGCTTTTAGTGACGTGCATCTCGAAATGTCTTAAGCTTGTACAAGCTCCAAGTCTCCAAGACCTCGAGGATCAATTATTTTGTCAGAGTCTAGTGCAATCAAATACTGCAAGTTCTTATGCCCTGACAAATCTGGTAATCTCAATTGACAAGCATTGTGAAATTTCTATACTTTCTAGGTAACTCGATCATTTGATCTTTGGGACATCTTAAACTTCCCAACAATTTGTCACTATCAAGTTGCTTAAAATCTTTAAATTTGACAGATCTGGGAATTTTGCTAATGACTCGCATCCTTGAGTACACAAGCTTTTGCAGGATGAAAATTTCTCTAGGCTTTGAACGTCATGCAGCTTCTCACAGGGTCAATGCTCAACTGCATCTTGGTTTTCAAGCACGATAGATCTGGCAATGTTCCTGGGGAAGTGCAACCACAAATATTCAGTATTACCAATAATTCCAGTTCGTCATGGCCACAAATTTCGATTAGACTCTTGCAGTTTGCAGCATGAATTGCCCACGACTTCTTTAAACTAGAAAGGCCTGATAATCTTTTGATAGATGTGCAACCAAAGATATCCAATCTTACCAATCATGAAGCTGTCAAGGCCGTGAATATCCCCCAGGTTCTGGCAATTTGCAGCATTGAATTCCCTCAGATGCTTTGCACTTGAAATGTGTGGTAATCTTTCAATGGACCTGCATCCAGAGATATTAAGCCATTCTAAAGATTTTAACCGGTCAAGGCATCGAACTTCAGCTAGATTCTTGCAGTTTGCAGCTTGAATTTCCCTTGAAGTCTTTAAACTGGAATGGTCTGGTAATCTTTCATTGATGTGCAACCAGAGTTATCCAATTTTGCCAACACATCCAACCTGTGTCAAGACCTTAAATTTCAACCAGGTTCGGCAATTACATAAAAGAATTCCCTAAGGTGTTTTGCACTTGAAAGGTATAGCGATTTTTCAATGGACATGCATCCAGAGATACTAAACCTTTCCAAAGATTCCAACCAGTCAAGGAATCTACCTTTAACTAGATTCTTGCAGTTTGCAGCATGCAATTCCATCGAACTCTATATACCAGAAAGCTCTTAACTTTCAATATATGTGCACCCAGAGATATTCAATCTTGCCAATAAATTCAACCTGTAAAGACCATGAAATTCAACTAGATTTCAGCAAGTTGCGGCATGGAATCTCTTAATGGATGTGCATCCAGAGATATGGCACCTTTTCAGAGACTCTAATTGGTGAAGCCCTTGAACTTCAACTAGATTCTCGCAGTTTGCAGCATTAATTCTTTCAGACTCTTTGCACTTTGAAAAGTCAAGCGATTGACTAAATCAGAGATATTCAAACCGACCAGATTCTTGCAATTTGCAACACATAATAGCCTCAGATGTGTAGTGACCCTCCCAAGGTGCAAAACCCGCATGGTGCTTAACAGATTGCCAAGTGAGCACAAACAATTTCTTTTACAAGGTGGCATGAATACTTAGCTTGGGTTCTTCCAAACCATACGGATTGCAACATGGTTTGACTCAATTTATTATGAAAATTTTCTTTCACTTTTGGAGCCGCCTTTAACCTATATGGGCTGGTTAGAGGCCAAGTAAAACGGAGGAGGCCGTTGTACCATACGCTATATGTCTATCTAACACCTGTTTTTGGTGCCTTTTTCTCTTTTATTTGAAAATGTCTATTCCTATGATCTTTCCACTCATATCTCTAAGACATACAAATATACGTGGCCTTGCATATTCAAGCTCATGCAATAAGCTCTGCACACATCACGATCAAACAATCAAGATAATTCCACAAAAGCAAGGTATGACAATATCAAAGTAACTGAAATCGGTAAGTAGATCGCTAATATCAAGGTATGACAATATCAAAGCAACGCACGCAAGGGCAAGGCAAGGCAAGCTCCGTTACTTCAGTTTTAAACTCCGGTTCCGAGCATTGGGACACCGGTGATGGAATCGGAACCCAGACGAATATGAGGCTAAGGGATGAACCTAGAAATGATGAAAGAGAAAGGGATGAACGAGGCCAGTAACTCACGGCCACGCCAACTCGCTTCTACTTTCGGTTCTCACTCTGTCCCTTGCGTTTCTCACTCGACTCGGCTCGGTTTCACCTCTTTGGCTCACGGTTCTTACTAGCTTTTTCTTCTCAAGTTCCCATATTTTGACGCTCTCAAAAACCAAAAGAAGGAATGGCCAAGCAAAAGCCCCCACATTGTCTTTCTTCGTGCCTCTTAGATCCCATCATGATTTTGCTCCCTCCCCTCCATTACAAGTTTCCAGCCCCCTTTGCAGCAGAGACGGCCATTTCTAGCAAGTTTCCTCTTGCTCTTTGTCGACTCAATGAACCTTGAAGAGTCACAAATCAATGCTGCCACACTCAAGCTTTCAAGCTCACTCTTTCCCTCTGAAAATTGCAGGCCTGCCATGTCCTTGATCGCCCGTTTGTACGCCACCTTGCTGCAGCTAGGTGGGGCGGTGTGGCTCTCCCGCTAGGTGGGGCTTGAATGGTGTGAAGAAACGTAGAGAATGGATGGGTGTTAGAGGGTTGAGTCCAGTGAAAAATGCGAGATGTGTTATCTCGGGTCAAACAGGGGCAGATTGCGCAGTCACACGGAAACAACACATTCGCGCTGGTCATTCAGCCATTTTGGCTGAAATCTTGAAGGGAGAAAGTTGACGTGTTGATATAGGTTGTGCAAAAATTTCAGGCCAAATGGATGCAGGGAATCCCGCATTTGAAGGCCCAAAACTACCGTTCTTGGTACAGGGGATCAACTGATACCTCCTTGGAAAAACCCAAACTTGGGAAGCTGTGCCTTGGGATTAGCACAAGAGCCATATCCCGTTGGAAAATAAATTCAAAGACGCTAGCCGTGGTACCAAGTTTGCAATTATTTGAGTTCGTTTGGATCTTCGACCGAGCAGGAGAATTGGGCCAAAAATTACCTAGAAAACTGGTTGAGTTCTGGTGTGAGGGTTCGATTGGTTTGTGAGCTTTGGTGCCTTCGTTGATCAAAATTCGCTTTATCAGTCCCGAGGTCTTAGTGCTGTGATGTCCCTAATTTCTAAGTGCAGAAGAGACCTAATGAAAAAAATGGAGGCAGGACGATGTAATGCAGACGTTTTTCAATTAGCGGTCGAATTTCGTAGTTATCAACGAACGGGGAAATTCGATGCTTAACCTTAAAAAGTGCATGCATGACTCCTAATTCCTTGGCATGGGGCCTGAGATATTAAAACTACGGGATGTGTAGTATCTAAATGCTGTGATACGGAGAGAACACTGAAGGTGTGCCATGATGTGGTACTCCTGTTTTCAATTAGGGGTCAAATCGCGTCATTGTCAACGAATTCAATCCCTAATCTATACGGGATGAATAAGTGACCTATATGAATTGAAACCTATGCATCTATAAGCTACAATGCCTCTAATGAAGTGTAGAAGGAGTGTAGCAATAAAATCGGATTCGAGGATGTGCAAACTAATAATTTTTTGTCAGTGGTCAAATTTCATTGACATCGACAACGATTCAGTTTGCAAAATTTATTATGATGGAATACGTGATGGATCTACATGCAAAATTTACTTGGCAACTAAATATTATGAATGTGAAAGATCCAATAATTTTTGGAATAGACGTGCATTTGGAGATGTCCCAGTTTTTTCAGGATTCTAACCTGTCAATGTCTCGAATTTCATCTAGATTCCCATGGTCAGCACTGTAGAACTCTTGAAAGCTCGAGGAGTTGTTGAATGGGTGTGCACCCCGAGATCACCAAACTTACCAACAATTCCAATCCGTCAAGGCCACGACTTTCAATTAGAATCTTGAGTTTGCAGTCCAAAATATGTTTGAAAATCGAGAGGTCCAGTGATTGTGCAAAATGTGCACCCAGAGATATCCTATCCCTTCCAAGGATTCTAAAACATCAATGCCTCAAATTTTGAATTGATTCTCGCAGTTTGCAGCACCAAACTTCCTTAGTTAAGTTTGACAGGTCGAGTCATTGTCGGAGGCATGTACACCAAAAAATAACCAAATCTTCCAGGATTCCAATCCATCAAAACCTCAAATTTCAACTAGATTCTCGCAACTTGCAGCATAAAAATTCTTCATCTTCTATAAATTTGATGGGGCCAGCGATTGTCTAATCGACGGGCACCTAGAAATATCAAATTTTTTAAGGTTTCTAATCCATCAAGGCCATGAATTTCAACTAGGTTTTCGCAATTTGCAGCACAGAATTTCCACAAATGCTTTAAATTTGATAGGTCAAGTGATTGTCTAAGGGATGTGCACCCAGAGATGTCCAAATCTCTCAAGGATTCTAATCCATCAAGACCTCGAATTTCAACTAGGTTCTCGCAGTTTGCAGCATAGAAACTCTTCAGATTCTTTAAATTTGACAAGTCCAATGATTGTTTAAGGGATGTGCACCCGGAGATAACCAAAACTTCCAAGGATTCTAGTCCATCAAGGCCTCGAATTTCAGTTAAATTCTTGCAATTCGTAACAAGTAGTTTCCTCAAATGTTTTGAACTCGAAAGGTCTAGGGATTGTTTAGCGGATGTGCACTCAGAGATATTCAACACCTGTGAGGATTTTGATCCACCAAGGCCTTGTATTTTATCTAGTTTCATGCAACTTGCAACCTTTGTTTTCGGCAAAATCTTTAAATTTGAAAGATCTAGCAATCCTTCAAGCTGAGATACCTTTGGGCTCGCTAACTTCAAAGAATTCTGGAATGCCTCGTTGATCTGTAAGTCTCGCAAAGACTCCAAGGATTCAACCCCATCAAGCCTAGATATCTTCGGGCAATGGCGTAAACGTAAGTCGGACAGGGATTGTAAACCTTCCAGGCCAGTGACTTCTGTTAGTTGAAGGCACTTGTCAAGAATCAATTCATATAAGTGCTTCAAGTTTGACATAGTCATCAACACTTTCAATTTTACACAATGTGTAATAGAAAGCCTCGATAGTCCAACGGGAAGCGCTGGGAGGCATTCAAGAGAGTAGCAATCAGAAATAGTGAGTTTCTTGAGAAGGGTCAGTTGGAAAAGATGTGGCAATGATGGACTCTGACAAGTGATACCTAAAGCCGTTAAGGCAGAGGGCAATTTTGGTAGTTCCCCAAGCTTTTCACAAAATTGAACGCTGAGGTTTTGGAGAGAAGAGAGCATAGAAATGCTTTCTGGCAAGCCCGAAATGCCTGACCTATCTAACTCAAGCTTGTTTAGCGAAACCAGTTCACCTATGTTACTGGGTAGTCCTTCTAGATTTTTGCAATGTGAAGCACTCAATTCTTGGAGTTCTGCCAACATTCCAATGGCACAAGGTAATTCTGTTATGCAAGTTGCACTAACATCCAAGATTCTTAAATTTTGTAGATTCCCAATGCTTTCAGGTAACACTGCAATTGCTGTCCATTTTAAGTCCAACTTAGTCAATGATGTTAGATGACCAATGGAGCTAGGTATGTGGGCTAACTTTGCATCAGAGGCATCAAGAATCTCAAGCTCCTTAAGAAAACCAATGGATTCGGGTAATTCTTTGATCCGCGTCATACGTAGGTGCAGCTGAGTGAGTGAGAAGAGGGAGCCTATGGATTCTGGTAATTCTTCAATCCATGAATTAGATAGATCTAGCTGAGTTAAAGACACAAGGAAGCCCATGACTTTTGGAAGTTGAAAAAGTCGTCTACGACAAAACGAGGCATCAAGAGTCTCTAGCTTCCTCAAACCACCTCTCGATATCGGAATCTCTCGTATAGCAATGTCATTTATGAGAAGCTCCCTCAATTCTTTCATTCTTCCTAATTCTGGTGGTAGCTCCTCCAATCTCCAACATCTTCTGACATTCAAGGAGACGAGGGTCTTGATGTCCCCAATAGAAGGATGAATCTCTTCTAGTTTCCAACATTCTTCAAGGACTAGAATCTCCAAACTTTTGAAAGTAGACAAGTCGGGAGTTCTTCTTAAATAATGACAATGCGAAAGGTTGAGAACTTTGAGCTTGGTTGCCATCTGAAAGGAAGTGATGATACCTTAGTAAGATTGGACTGGCTCAACAAGTATTTTCCACTAATTGCTTTTATTTTTTCCAGTTTTTCAGACTTCATAAAGTTCTAAAAAACGCCTGTGCTCCACTACTCCGGCACAATTGTCTTACTTAATTTTAAATGTATCTTTTAATTGTGTTTGGCAACACCAACATATAAATGCTTTTTAAGCATATCCCTTACAAAAGAATTTTAGAGATGTACTAGTGCTAATTATATTTGACTAGCTGTGATTGTCTTTACTTTTCGTACCTTTACTGTTCTCATCAATTTGCATTTGTTGTCCAAGAATCAACTGAGGACCCTTCACATTTTTTTGTAGATTTCATATCGATCCACATTTCATGATGTGTTTTGTTGACACTTTTTGGGGAAACATATTTTTGGCACGCCACTGGGACTTGTTTGTTGATCTAATGAAGCTGTCATGGTAAGAACAGGACACCAACAAGAGCCAGACGTTTTCGCTAGTAACGACCCAGTACCACAAACTAGGAATGAAGTTGCTGCCCACTGAATCTTCAACCGTTAACCAAGCGGCAGAAGAAAGCTAACACGATGGGAGCAGACCTACCACGAAGTCTCACTGAAGGGCAATCAAGAGAGGTTGCAGCAAAACCTCAATGCAACCTCAATGGTGGCCACAACGAGAATGTTATTTGAGGAGCTGCATAAAGACTTGGCTAATCACATCGTCAGCCACATGTTCAACGTGATTAAGCCGTTGGTTATTAACACTGTGAATGATGCCTTGTCTAAGCCGGGAGCATCCAACTAACTTATCCAAGGAAGTTTAATGGCGCTAGGGCATGTTCCGAACTCTCTCTTTATCAACCCACTATAAGGATTATGCAAAGACCGAGTCCTTGGACCAGGGTCTTACCAATGGGAATGGTGTTGGCTTGGAAAATCAGGTCGGTAACAATAGAAAGGCAAACTAGGCTGGTCAACAGCTTGGTCCAATGCCTGAATTTGAAGATGCGAGGCCAGCAGTTGGTATAGCACCATCAAATGCTAACGTCCTTGCCAGGCCTTACTGGTCGATTAATGCAAATATAGAAAATCCAGTGAGACTAGCATTACCGAGGGGTAAAATAGCCAACCAAATGCCCAAGTAGATGCAGCATTAATGGTCAAGGAAGTTAGGCAGCATTTAGATTGGAAAAGGGGCATCCTGAGGCCTATATACAGGAAACATTATCCTGCGTGGTTCGAAAACCAACCCTAACCCAAAGGTTCTAAATTGCCTGATTTTGCCATTTGGGATGGTGAAGATGGCCAATCTACTATCGAACACATCGGCCATTTGTTGCCGGGTGTGGGGAAGCAAGGACTAATGAGTTTCTGAGGCTAAGGCTTTTTAGTTTGTCTCTGTCGAAAACTACATTCACCCGGTGTACCAGCTTATCGACAAACTTGATTTATACTTGGACAGAGATGGAAAGACTGTTCCGTACTCAATTTTACAGAATGGTATCTGAAGTGTCAATAATTGACTCAGCTAGGTTGTATGAGTACAACATTGAGTCGATTGACTAGTTCATATTCAGGTTTAAAAACGCTAGAAATTGGTACCTAACAGTACTCTTGAAAGAGACTTCACGAATTTAGCCTTTGACGGTCTAAAGTTCAACATTGGGTAATGGTTGGAAAGGCCAAGAGCTTGCCTACTTGTTTCAGTTGGCAATAAGAGTGCGTAATTTCGAGCAATTGCTCAAAGAAAAAGATAAGAAACCCCATAGGGAATTTTAACAGAACATGGCTCTAGTCAACAACTATGAGTCGACACCTGAATTTGACTGAGATGAGAATGCCGAAGTAGTTATGGCAAAAAATTGTGCTCGATAAACTTTATGCTTGCCTCGCATTAAACCTGCCCGAGTAAAAGAAACAACTAAGGCTAGGGCAAGAGACTGTCAGCATTATTCGTATGACATCAACAAATGGGATGAATTGTTTTTTTTTTTTTACTCCTGAAAGACGGCTTGATAAATTTGACGGAAAGCCAGATTATTCCAAGCAAGGAAGAATTGGGAAACAAAAGATACTCTAATGGGACAATGGAGTCATAACGCAGTTAATTGCATTGTTTTTAAGAAAACCATCCAAGATGCAATTCAGCAAGGGAAAATTAACTTGCCGATAACAAAGGAAATGATAATATGGAAATCGATGCAGACCCACTCCCTCGGATGATTAGTATGGTGTCAGCAGGGTCCAAAATAACAACGACCTCAAAAGAATTTAGAGGATCATGATGTTGCTAAGTAAAAGATGAAAGTAAGCGTCCAGCTGGGTTGCGACAAAGTTACTGAAGCTCGTGATGAGGTTGGAAAAGAAGATCAGCTTAGTGTCTTCTAGCAGATCGCCTATCCATAAAAGAAATTGATGCCAAAAGAAAAAAAAATCTCTGAAGCAACGCTAGGAGGAAATAAACATGGTCGTGCGAAAATTTCCCAAAAGAAGACCTCTTAGTCTAGGGATCGGTCTGAGGAACATCATTCCAATAGGATGGGTAGGTCGTGCGAAAATTTCCCAAAAGAAGACATGGTCGGACCTTCCAGATGACGAACTCGGAGGATACCTTTTGAACCACCAAAGGACAATGGATCTATGTTGGAGATGGGAGATGGACCAGGTGGTTTGTTGACCAGATTTTCTAAGAGAAAGAAGCAAAAAAAAAGGGGGCGGATGGTTGAACAATTACAAGAAATTCAACTCCAACCTCAGATGCAAAACTCTAGGCCTCGGAAACCCAGGAAATCGAAGAACATGGTTGGAGAAGAAAATAGAGGGTCAACAAACTGAAACGGAGACCGCCTTTGAAGAAAAGAAAGAGGTTTTGCCTTCGGGATTTTGCCGCCTGTCCAAATAAACATGGCGCAAGCAAGGTTCCTATGATCTTTAAAGCGAGGGCGATGCGAATCGAAAAACATGATGAACAAGTTGATGAAAAGGCAAAAGCAGAACTGCGGCTCGAATCAGAGGAAGTTACGGAGTTTGAGAAGCCCCATGTAGCAAATCAAAGCATTTAAAGTCGTTGACAATTGCTACGAAGATTAATGGCCAACTTGTGGCCAAAATTCTGATTGATGAAGAATTGACATTGAATCTTATGCCTTACTATGTTATTTTATTTTATTTTCCAAATTTTTGACCTTTTTCCCTTTCGTAGAAGTTTCCTTTTTAATATAACATAATTATGGTTCAGGGAAAAAAAATGAATTTATTTAGGAAAGCAACATCCTTTTGGCCATGATTGCACACCTTAGTTAAGATTAACAGCCACATAGGAGAGCAAAAGTAATGACAGAAACCGGTGAGCATTTTCAGTAAGCTAAAGTGGATGAAATTTACGGAGAGGCTTGATTACATCAACTTGACTAAAACTTAATTGTACTTTTATGATGAGCTTTAAGACTTCCATTGCATTATGTCCTATAGACCTATAGTAGGAATTGCTAAAAAGACATGCTTTTGCATGGAGAGAAACTAACTTCGGAGCCAAAAATCATTTAGATTAAAAAAGTCAAGATAGGCACAATATTCTAGTCATATCTTTATTGCTTGCTGATTATTTTAGTTAATTTTTTTGAGTATGTCTAATAATAAGCTTGACTAGTTGCTAAGATATTATTAATTTAAGGTATTAAGGGACTGAATCTTCTGGTGTATATAGGCGCCTATAAATTTCTCTAAATATTAGAGGAAATATCCTTAATAAGAGGAAGGATATTAAGCCTTGGTGCAATTGGACCTCAATAATATGTGATTATTCGAAAATGTATACCATCTTTATATCTTACCTTGAGTGGACCCCATCCTCCCCAGTCCTCTGAAATTCCGCTCCACATTAGATCAAGCACAACTAATTTCTTTGGATGAAAGTTGACCGCTGCAAAATCCGGTGGACAGCCCTGCCACTGAAGCCATCTTAATTGAGGAAGTAAGTTTTGGAAATTTCCGGTGAAATTTGCACCATCCACTTGAAGGAACCTCAAGTTAGTTAGTTCTTTAAATTGTTCAGCTGTGTATCTTTTTTCCCTACCATATTTGCCAAGACGGAGGGCCTCAATCTTTCTAGTACCCTGCAAATAGGAAAAACTATGGACGGTAATTTTTTAATGACAAGATGAGACCAAAACTTATACAATATAAAATGCATTGATTTTAATTTGTCGTCATACAATGATCATGTAGACTTCTTATTTTCAACTCTTAGAAATGACAAGTTTTGCACATTATTTGTCTAGTCTATGCAAAAGTATAAGCTCAAAAGGTTGCTTTCAAACTTTTCCTCTTCCAATTATGCCCTTTGCATTTTGCAGCTTTTGAATTCCCAAAACTGCATACTTTGAAAGTACAATAGTAAAAAATATTTACACTAGAAGGCCTCTCTTCATATACATTACTATAGATATATCTACCAAAATTCATGCCCTTTTGTGTGTGAATTTCCTTCATATGTGAAACAAATGACTCCTACAGTCCAATACATCTATCAAACTAGCCATCAAAATATGTATCAAATTTAAAGTATCTTAAATGTAGAATTCCCTAATTTTCTAGTATACCTTGTTACAATTCTAGATAGCAAAAGAATTAATATCACCAAAAATTGCAAATTGATAGATCCGTGCCACATTTACTCTAAACTAGTTTTCATGTGAAAAATTATCAAAATTTATTTGATATTTTTTGTGTCATAAAAAATCTCAAATTGGTAAACCTATTCCCGAGAACAGAAAAATAATTCTAGCTAGAAATAAAATGGTTATCATGTGCGCCCTAAACATGTGCATCAAACAATTATATAGGAAAAGCATGTCTCCTAACAACTTATAGATGTCAAGTTTTCTCCAAAAGTGCTATGTCACACATTACGTTTGTGGTTTTATTGTTGTGTTGAAGTAACCAAAGGAGAGTGTCATCTCACAATGCTATGAGGTAAAGACATATCAATCATTAATAACCAAGAAATTGCTCCTCGATTATGTCCTAGAATTAGGCAACAACAACAATTAATCAAAAGAGCACTTTTGCTAGTAGAAGCATGCAGTTTTGGGAATTTGACTGGCAATAATTTTTTATCTCAAACAACAAAGAGAAGGTGGACTTACATTCACTGGCAATGACAAGTAGAGAAGATACCTTGTTATTGTCAAGCACATCTACAGCTTCCTTATAAATCCATAATCTGCTACGCTCTTGAGGCTCCTTTGGATTTTCGAGACGAACAATTTCCCTTCCAAATTCTCTCAATTGATCATGCATCATTAGCTTGCTGTCTTTGTCAATTTTTACTAGGGACATGAGACTCAGTACTTCAATCCCATTTCCCGGGAAAAAACTACAAGCACCCCACATATAAGTTGGACTTTGTTCATATGATCCAATGAAAAAACATGCGATATCCAAAAATATTTGTTGTTCCTCATAATCTAATGCTTCGTAACTTATCCTCAATGTCTCTTGAACTTTCTTATTAGGCACTTTCTTTAATTTCTTTAATGTATCTTCCCATACTTTTTTTGTCTTTTCACGTAAGAATGAGCCTATAACTTCAAGAGCTAATGGAAGCCCCCCAGTAGTCGATACAATGTCATGGGAGATAAACTCATAATGACTTTGAGGAGAATCATTTTGAAAGGCATGTCTGCTGAATAATATCAATGATTGATCCAAAGACAACTCGTTGAGTTGGTACATGTAGCCTACCCTAGCCTTGTTGAGAATACTCTTGTTTCTAGTTGTAATCTCCGGCCAAAGCATTCAAGTGAGTAGTATCATCCATATCATCTAGAAGAATGAGGACTTGCTTACTTTTGAATTGAGACTTGATGATACCAATTCCCTCGTCGACATTAGACACATCATATGGAATTCTCAGTATATCATAAATAAGCTGCTTTTGTAGGCATTCAATGCCCTTGCGTTGAGATGTTTCTCGAATACTTGCCATGAAGCTAAGATGCTCGAAGTGACTAGAGAAATTGTTGTACAGGACCCTTGCAAGAGTTGTCTTACCAATACCTCCCATTCCATAAATTCCGATAATCCTTGTATCATTGAATTGAGCATCTATCAAGCTCATGATCTCTTCCACACGATCATCAATTCCAACCAATTCTTTGGGAACAATTAGCTTAAAAGTTCTCTTTAACTCGCACATAACTTTTTTGACGACAATTTTAACCAACGCTCCTTCATGCCTGTCAAATAGCAATAAATTCTAGTATAGAATGGCAATAATTATATTCTTTTTCAAGCAAAATCTATTCATGATAAATTGAACAATGTTTAGGTGAAGAATAATGTACCCATTATTAGTTTTCTCTGATTCCCATCCTTTCAATGAGCTAACTTCTTTAAGCGCTTCTTCCCATTCCTTTAAAACCATATCATCCAAATTCTCTCTATGTGCATTGATAGAATCTCGCAAGCTCCCTATAAGATGTCGCACCTGCGATGGTCCCACTTTGTAAAATATGGGCAACACTATCTGCCCTATGCTTCTCTTGCACTTCAACATCTGGACCAACTCACGAAGGAACCATTTGCTAGAAGTGTAGTCCTCTGAGATAATTGGGATTGAGATCTTAGACTTGGTAATACTGTAAAGAAGCTCTGGACCAAGCTCCTCACCGACACGGAGTTCATTATCATCTCTAAACACGTGAATTCCTGCATCGATAAGGCTAGTGTAGAGATAGTCTGTGAAGCCTTTACGAGTGTCTTTCCCTCTAAAGCTCAAAAACACTTCATACTCATTTCCTTTCAAGCCTTTTGGTTCCACCTTCATAATCACCTACTTGTGGAGAGGTTGATGAGGCAGACGCCTTGTGTATCGGATCTTCTAAATGAGTGGGTTCTTTGCTTTTCATCTTGAGAAGATTGTACCAATACAAAGGCAACAAAAGAGATTGATGGAGCAGAGCCTCAAAAGAAAGCCATACTAAAGTTCAAGAGAAGGGAAATAAGGAATCCCAAATCTGGGAATTGCAGAATGTAATTCAGAACTCAATTCGAAGAAAATGGAGCAATCAAAACAGGAAAGAGAGAAGAGAAGACAAAAGCAAGGAGTTGTGACTAGTTGAGGAGTGCTCAAACAACACAATTTACCCACTGCCGGGGCCTTCACCGATTCTCAGCCTTCGACGTTGGAGTACCAACACAAAACACTCCACTGTATGTGCTTTAACAATGCTGAGTTCTTGCCATCCAATGGTCAAAGACCCTTCGTGCTAATCGAACGGCTGCGATGCGTGCATATGGAAAGGCCAAGTATTGCACGCATGCCGCAGCATTTCGCAGGCAAGAAAACTAATGAACAACACTGAAGAGGCTATTGGTGCTAATGTACATGTCAATGACGCAAGCATCTCAATCGCTGGAATATTTAGGATTTTGTTAACCTAACGAGCATCATTCAGATGTTCCTGGTGCTAAGAGTCAATGACAATGACATAATTATTTCAATTATATAGGATTTGTTAATATATTAAGGAAAGTTTACAATTATCAATCCACAATCTTCCCCACCTATGGGGAAGGCATGACTTGACTTGACTTGCTATTTCTATTAAGAAAACTAACGACCAATACTCATTGAAGTTGTTGGTCATTAGCAATCGGATATTATGAACCAACTATACTATAATATCAAGATTTCGACCAATTAAACTATTATACATCATAACCAATTGCTTTCTTTGTTTCCTAAGTAGCACGATTCATCGGGGCTATCTGTGTAAAGCCCATAATGACCTCCAAATCTAGAGGAGGGATCACATTCCACCTACAATTGCAATTGTATTGTGGTAAGCAGATTGAGACTTATTTGACTTGGCTTCCGGTCAGATATAATTTTGCGGTGACCCTTTCAAAGATTAGAAGATACAATAGATAACCTCAAAAGCTGGATTTCTATACTGCATTGGTCTATATGTAATTTGCCTACATAAAATAATTCCTAGACTACATCAATCGCATATGTAAATAATTAAGTTGACATTACAAAAGATTGTGGATCCCACTTGGAAATATAAATTTTCTTACAATTTTTGGCTTGCGATTAGTTGCCTACCACATTATTGATCACAGAACGTGTCTATCTATCAGATATATTATTCATTTCATAAAAAAAAAAAAAAGAATTGAACTCGGACTTCGATGTAATTGCCTCCCTAGACAAAAACTTCAGTTGTAAATAGTTCCGCGTTCACAATTTTTGTTGCGTTTCTCTTTAGATGTTGGAGACATTTAGATTTAGGAATAAGCATGTTCATATCAAACAGAATGGGGGCTCAGCTTCGAAACTAGCACGATAGACAGCTCGGCATATGAGACGAGCTAGAATTCTTAACTCCAAGACTGTGAGAAGTGAACCTAACTCAAAGGTTGCTTGGAGACTGTGCTAATCTCGGACAAAATGGATTGCAATTCCAAGAATCGGGGAAATTTGAATCTTAAAGATAAGGCAAGGATAAGATTCAAGCTTAAGGATGAGGATCATAATCCATGAGTAAAGCCTATCTTGGGTTGGACTTTGAAATGAAGGTTTAGCCTATGTTTGAAGGACTGTAGGATGGGAAACTCGGGTTTTCCTGGCGGATAAGGCACATTTCCACGGCAAGCAAGAGAGTCGAGTGAATTGCGACTAAAAGACAAAGTGTAGGGGGATTTGAGAAAAATCCGAACTTGAGCTTGGGTGGAGATCACAATCGGTGGAGATAGAGTCAAACAGCTTGGGAGAAATTGGTAGAAGAATCAAGAAAGAAACCAAGGGAGTTCCGTTGGGAGTCTAGGTGGAATTGAGAGTTTTAGAAATGGTTAATATTATGAAAAATTCTATAATTATATACACATGATAAATTTACTCCAAATTAATTTTTTGATCACCAAAAATCTCAAATTAGTACACTTGAAATAAATTTACCCCATACTAATTTTTTTGACCATCAAACATTCTAAACTGGTATATTTGTGACAATTTACCCTCCGTTAATTTTCATTAATTTGAATTAATATAACAAAAAAATACAAGCCGGTATACCTGTGACAAACGAAGGGCAAAACCATAAACTGGTACACCCATCAATTGCCACATATCATCAAACTCAACAATTTGATGGTAAAATTTAATGGAAACTAACAAAGGATAAATTTGTCACAAGTGTACTATTTAGGGTTTTTTATGATAAAAAATATTAGTTTGAGGTAAATTTGTTACATGTATACCGGTTAGAGATTTCTTGTAATATTAATCCTTTCAAAAAAAGGAAAGTAGTGAGTGTAGATATATAAAAATTCTGTCACAAAGGGGAAATTGGTGACTTTGAAAGGGAAAGAAAAAACATTTGTAAGTTTTAAGGTAATTGAAGGCAAATTCGATGGAAAGCACTTAATAAAATTCTGAGGGTTATACGGTGAAGTGTAGTTCCATTGAACAGATGGATCGAGTCAAGTTTGAATTGGGTCAAAATGGTTCGATTCAAATGGACTTATTTAGCTCAAATCCCAAGGTTTTTTTTTTTTTTTTTTGTTCAGTATATCCCAAGGTTTATTCAGTGAAGTATAAGCCTATTAAATGGATGGGTTGGGCGGGTTTGGGTTTGACCGAAAATGGTAAGACCCATATTGATCAATTTAACCCATTTTGGTGCAAAACAATTTTAGCGATCTAGATCCGACCTATCCATACTTGACCCAACCTCAGCTGCAATTCATAGCAATTTTTCTTTGTAAATTGTTACCTCTGAAAAATAGGCGACTCCATGAACCAGCTCGGCAACATAGGTGCTTGGATTAGGTCATGGGCTAGGACTTCATGTGGCGCATAAGCAAAGTGGAGATGTGAGTGAGTAGCGTGCTGACAAACAAAAGCAAAGAGACTTTAGAACTAGAAATCGATTGATTCTATTTCTATTCCCGATTTTTTGAAACTAGCCCATTTTATGTGTATGGTTTGAATTCCATAACAAAATATAAAAAATTACATAATTTTGCTATAAAAATATATATCGCTCCAGTGGTCACGTTGAAATCACAGTTTCGTTCCTGATGCATGCACAAGTATTATTTTTGAAAAAAAAAATCTTTATAATAGGCCATGAAGGACCCAAGGCAAATCTCTATGGACCCAAGCACAAGCACTAGGGTCTCGAGACTGGCCACAAATGACCTAATGCCGCATGGGCACGGAGTCTCGGTTGGCCTTGAACCAACCTCTATGGACCTCGGCTAGAATGCCAAGGAATTGGGGCCGACCCAAGTTAGGCACTAGTGACATGGGCGAGGAAGTCAGATATCGAGCATGGGCACTAGGCACTTGGGCCAAGCCTTGAGGGACCTAGACACGGGCACCGAGGTCTAGGCCTAGCCTCAATGGATTCAAGCCCAGCCTTCATGGACTCGAACATGAGCACTGGGGTCTCAGGTCAAGCCTTAAAGGAGTTGGGCCATGCCTCTATGGACCTAAGCCCGGCCGATGAGGAACCGGGCTCAACCACAAAAGACCTAGGCTAGGCCCTAGTGACTTTGGCCCAAACCCAGGTACCTCGGCATGGCCATTGGGGAACTAGACATGGGCCGTGGACCCGGTCGTCAAGGAAGTAGGCCTAGATTCAATGCATCCGGGCCCGCCTCGATGGACTGAAGTTGGTCACTAGTGACTTGGGCATAAAAAAGCCGAGTACTCAAGCATGGGTATTAGAGATTTGAGACTTTTTCTAAATTTGTTAGTTTTCAGTCCATTGAAAACTTTTTCTATCGATCAATTAGTTTTTTGTCATCCTAATACCAAAAAAGTCAGAAAACAATTTTCTAATTTTTTTTTTCCTTCAAGCATGTTTGTTTTATAGAGAATGAATGATTTAAAATATATTTTCCTAAAAATAGTTGTTTATATCATTCACAAAAAAAAAAAAATGAATGAACGGAGAATATCTTTTTCATTGTTGAAAATGTATCAAATATTTTCAAGGGATACAAAGGATAATGAAAATATTTTGATTGATATTTTTATCGTGGATCGATAATGTAAATTTTTTCATTAATTAATTATTTCAAGTGATACATGCGAAGAATTTTAGGAATATGTTTATTTATAGCGAAATAAATAAAGCCTTCATGCAGTTTTAGTTTACATATATGAAAAATAATCTGAGTTAGTGGGCTGGGCGATAGAAAGAGCGATTGACGAGTGGCTTTCTAATGTGGGGGAAGGGATCCTCTCTTGGTCTCCAACACCAACGTATTGAAAGGTCACTGCATACAAAGGACCTTAATACATCATACAGATCTACCTTCGCCCTATATAATGAAGATTCAATGCCAGCCCAGTAACATGGTGTCCAGCTTGTCCACATAGCTTTGTGCACTGATTTCCTACTCAGCTGAAAGAGTTACTTCTCTTCTTTGTCGATGATGCCTTCCCAATGGCGTACTTCATAGGATGCAACATCACACGATCTTAAGTTGACTCGATGGATCGAGGAGATGTTTAACGATGACCAGTCTTGGTTAAATGTTTCCATTAAGTTACCAAGCAAACTTTCAGCGGCTTCTCCCTATTGAGTCTGCAGTCTCTTTCTTGTTTTCTTCTGGGAGCAAGTGACACTAAGTGGCAACGGTGGAAACTCACCTTTTTCTACTTAGGTGAAGAAGACTCGCCGTTGTTAATCAATTTCACTTCATAAGTTGATGAAGTATATTTATGGAAATTAGAGATTTTCCTATTAGATAATATTCTTAGAGACATTATGGGATATTAGGGATGTTAGTTGATATATCATTATTTCCTAAGATAGCTAATTCACTTGTTAGATTAGCTTATTTGTATCCCTGTGCATGTTACTCAAGTATATACTCTTGACTCTAATACATTGATGATAAAAAAAAAAACAATTAGGTAAAAATTTTGTTTTTATTGGTTCTCTCTTTCTCTTGAAGATCCTAGAATATTTACATAAGTACATATACCCTGCCGAAAAAAGGTCACATGGCTAACCCTTTGCTTTTTACCCATTCTTTGTTTACACAGGTGCGCCACTAAACGTCCCCAGGAACATAAACAGCGACCTTCAATAAAAAGTTTACTTCCGGTGAAAAGTTTACTTCAATTAATTTTTTTTTTTTTAAAAAAGCACGCCTTTTTAGCAATTCGTCCAATCTCGCCAACTTGAATAAACTATTTCCGGTGAAAAGTTTATTTCAATAAAAAAAAATTGCAAAAAATGAGCTGAGGGACCCTAATAACAAATCATTTAAGAGATGGTGCATCCGCTATCTCAACAATGCCGCACACATACATTACTCATGGTATTAAACCAACAAGTTTGGGTAAAAACACTTTGGATCCCCTTATTCAGTTGCCCAATACCATCGCCTGGCACTAACGCGAAAGCCAGCACTCAGCAGTTGACTAGCTAATCATTTGGGCAACAAAACAATCTGGTCATCGGGGTTCTCCAGGGCTTTCCCTCGAAGCACAGCTTCGAAATCTCCATCACCGCCTACTTCGTCCCAGTGCCGTGGCCGGCCAACCTCATTTGCTTCTCCATGTTCAGCAGCTGCCCTATGGTGGCTTCTGAATTGCCTCCGCCCTCCTGTCACGCCACCCGAATCAGCATAAATATTGGACAATTGCTAAAGGACGATTCAATAAAAAATAAAAAATAAAAGCTAGATGTTCTAAATATTACTAGGCGATTTTGTTATTTGAGTTCACGTATGTCCAAGATCCTCTTTTATGCAGATTCCCAATCCTTTCAGGAAATTCCGGAATCGCCGTCCATTTTAAATCTAGCTCAGTTAATGATTCTGATTGGCCGATGGAGTCTGGGATCTCTCTCAATAACCAACATCCATGTAATGACAATTGCTCCAAGGACGGTAGATGGCCTATGGAGCTAGGTATGCTGGTTATTGGACAAAAATCTAGGTTCAATTTAGTTAACGACACAAGGGAGTCCATGAATTCCGGAAGTTGAGCAAGTTTTTCACATAATGTGGCATCTAGAATCTCCAGCTTCGTCAAGCAACCTCTTGAAATAGGAATCTCTTTTATGGCACTATCATACAAGATAAGCTCCTTCAATTCTTCCATTCTACCTACTCCTGCCGGTAGCTCCTTCAATCTTATATAATGTTTGATATTCAAGGAGATGAGGGTCTTGACGTGCCCGAGAGAAGGATGAATCTCATTTAGATCCGAAGATCTTTCAAGATTCAAAATTTCCAAGCTTTCAAATACGGAAAAGTCTGGAGTTCTTGTTAAAGAATGACAATACGAGAGGTTGAGAACTTTGAGCTTGGTTGCCATCTGAAAGAAAGAGAGGATATATAAATGAGATTGGACTGTTGCAACATGTGATTTTCCACTAGCTTTTTCTCTTTTTTTTTTTTTTTTTTATAGACTTCTTAAGATTTTTTAAAAAATGGTCATGCTCCACTACTCCTTTTATATAGAGTTTTTTAAAATATAGTAAAACATGTGCATGTTACAATTTTCGGTTTCCATGTGTCATTTCTTTTTCTCCACTATTTCACCTTTGTTTTATATAAATGTTTCTTGGTAGTATTTTGAGTATATATGGTGCAAAAAAAACAAAAAATGCTAGGGATATACAAGTGCCAACTATATTTTCTTATTGCATTAGGCATATCTTCCAATTTGGCTAAAATAAAAATCATCTGGTAAGCACTCAGAAAAATAACATATAATTCACCGTCACAAAACTTATTACAAAGCAATGCACTTATCTTGAAGTAGTAATGTTGACTTTTTTTATTAAATAATTGATTCTATCAATGACCATTCAAGTAGTATTTTTTGTAAAAAGCAGTTAAAATCTTTGTAAGAACGTAACCAAACGATACCTATATAGTTGTAACTTTTCATTTCTCATGAAAGGAGATTGACATAGAAATATAATAAGAATTGCTAAAAGACATAATTTTAAGTGGGCAGAAGATCACTTAAAAGACAAAAACAATTTCAATTAAAAAAAATGGAGATAGGCACAAATATTGTAGTTATACGTTTAATATATTTGATTAATATAGTTAATTTTTTTCCAGAATCTCTAACGTTAAACATGACCGGTTGTGAGATATTATCAATTCAATATATCAACCGCATGAGCTTGTGGTTTTAAGTACCTACAAATTCCTATTCTATTCATAGGAAATCATTAATCTTTGGAAGGGTATTATAACTTTCCAAATGAAAGAAATAAGAACTTGGTGCTCTTGGACCTTCAACAACATGCAATTAATCTTTAGATGTATGCCTTCTCTACATCTTACCTTGAGTAGAGCCCATCCTCCCCAGTCCTCAGAAATCGTACTCCACGAGAAATCGAGCACGACTAATTTCTCTGGATGAAAGTTGGTCGCTGCAAAATCTGAGGGACAACGCTCCCACCAAAGCCATCTTGATTGAGGAAGTAAGTTCCAGAAATTTCCATCTAGATTCACACCATTTACTTGAAGGAACCTTAAATTGGTCAGTTCTTTAAATTGTTCATTTGAGTAGGTTCGCTGGTCATATTTGTTAAGACGAAGGGCCTGAATCTCACTAGTGCCCTGCAATTAGGATATAATGTGGACAGTAAGTTTTGAATGATGAGAAGAATTGAGACTAACTGAATATAAGAGAAGAGAAGATGAACTAATTTCAATTTGTTATCATGCTATTATGGTGCAGGCTTCTCACTTTCAACTTCCTGAAATGACAAGTTCTGATTGCATATTGTTTATCTAATTTATGTAAAAACAAACTGAAGCTCAGGAGGGTGTTTTTGAACTTCTACTCTTATAATTATGTCCTTCGCAATTTTCACTGTTTGAATCCCCAAAAATTGCATCCTTTCAAAGTTACCAATAGGGAACCTCTCTTTATGGACACACTACTTCAAATATCTGTACATATTCATGCCCTTTATATGTGAAACCACACAACCACAAACTTATATCCCTTACATGTAAAACTACATGACTCTTACGGTCTAAAATACCTCGTTACCTATTCTTACTGACAAAATGAAAATGAGAATCTCATCCCAAAAGTACACACATCTTTGACATTCCTTTCTTATCATGTGATTCTTCATTGAGAGTCATTCATTGTAAATGGAAGATTGATCGATCATATATCAAATGCTAACTGAATGATTTTCTCCTCTTTAATTTCTACAGATTTTTTATGCTATCTTTTCAAATTATTAGTTGATTTTGTTACAGTGAAGTGGTAGTCATCTAAATTTTTTGTCATTTTGCCCATCGATTAATGAGATCATGCCTGCGGACTGATTGGACATGAAGATTGATTAAATTTAATTACGCGAGGAACTCGAGTCTCTGTCCATACTCTCATTGTAACCAAGTTTTTTAGGAATTCAAATTCGTTTTTTTTTTTTTTTTTTTTTTTTTTTTTTTTGGTTTTAGGTGATAAATTGCTTTTTGAGCACAAAGCATGAGTCATAATACTGATTTATTTGGTCGCATGGATCTTACCTTCAACTTTTATTCTTTCAAATGAGACAATACTTATTTTCCTTAAATTTTCTTGTATATGTATATTTTTTGTCAACAACTTCTTGGATGCACTCTTTTCACTGTTCAGTTGAGTACATCTTCATTTGCTCACTCACCATATATTTCATCAACAATTTGACAAGTGTCCAGTTCATTCCTCAAACCATTCAGGAGACATAAAATGGGGAAGAGTTAGAGAGATATGGATCCAAGTAATAGAGCAATACCTTGGAATTTGATTGAGTTCCCAAGAAGTTGAGTTTTGGTATAGTAAGTGTGGAAATTAGATTATCAGTTTAAGTCGCGGACTATGTTTTAGTGTTTGCAAATTAATCAATCTGAGAAGAGTAGAGAAGATCGAGATATTGAGACTAGTGTGCACTGCAGAACTCAAAATAATTCTAGAGGTAAAAATCTAAGTACTTCTTTCTACCAATGTCATATTTTAATCCAATGATCTTACCACATAGCATATGTCATATAGGTGAAAACATTAGGCTTTAGTTGTATAAATTTCATAGGCAAGGAATATCATAACACACTTACATTATTACAGCAAGTTTGGTTGTAAAATGTTTATAATAGCATATTACAATGTTTACCTGTAAAAATGGCTCTTCAAGACTGCTATTACCCTCTGTGTAATAGCTATTACTGTAAGGCTGTAATAACTATTCCCAAAACACCAAATTTTTCTCACTCACTTCGTCAATATTTGATTATTACTGCCAGGGAATAATAACCATGAATCATGGTTAATTATTAAAGTGATAATTTTAAGATATTCTATAATTCAGGTTTTAGGGTTACTTTGGAAATTATGATGCTATTTCCCCTTATACATATGTCATTCACAAAACCAAACACTGTAATAACTATTACATTACTTAAATTAAATAATTATGGCTATTGTTGCTTTATTTAATCACGGCGTAATATCTGTCGCACTACAACCTTATTCTATCATTGTAACCATGTAGGTTGTTAGTGCAAGTCTTTAACAACCCTTATAGTATTTGCAGATTCATCGAATTTGAGAATAATAGGGAAGACCAAGATCTTGATACTAGAGTGCATAGCAAAAGCTGAAAGTCTTTGAGTGTTAATAATCTAAGTAAAATAGTAATGACTATGACCGTTTATTGTAAAATTTCATCATCTTCTTTCAATGTCCTATTTTAATCCAAAAATATTACCGCTGAAATATGCCATTTAGTTGTAGACATAAATTATGTTTTACTTACATATAGATTTTATAGCAATCGAAACCATTTTGGATTTATCATTTATCATGTGTAATAGGCTCATGTTTGACAATAATATCATATTTGTCAAATAAAAATATTAAAAGAACAATATCCTATTGGACATTTATTTGACAAATAGATAATATTAAAAGATCAATAGAAAAGATATCCGGCATCAGAAAATAATTATTGGACATGGTTTAGAAATAAAAATAATATAATTAAGTACCCTCAGAGAAGATATAAAAGAATATGTTTAGAGAGGAATAAATACATGACTACGTATATTTTAGAAACAATTATAATAATTATAAGTGATGTTCTTATGATTGAAAAGTTCCATGGATAAAAATTATGAGAAAGTATTTTTTTCTTATTTTATAAGTAAATGATATTAAAAATGGATAAATTATAAAATATGATAGCTCACAATAACAAACAATGCTAAAACTATTAACTAATTTTTTTTTTTTTTAACTAAGATGCTCACTAGGAGTTGAACTATGTAGAAGTAATTATTATAACATGATAGCCTATGTTTGACAGATAAATGTTGTTGAGGGATAATAAAAAATAAGATAAAAAGTATTAGCAAATTCATAGAAAAGATATCCAGTATAATGAAAAGTGTATAGAACGAGAAAATAATATATGTTTAGAGAGTTTTATTGCACAATATCACATATATCATAAATAAATAAATAAGAGAGCAACACTAGCGAATTGACGGCGTTAACTAACGGTTGATGACAAAGGACTCGATTGCACAAAATAAAGATAAAGGACTACATTGTGTGCAGGAAAAAAAAAAAGATAGCGGTCTAAATTGCGTAAACATTAGTACTTAGAGGACTAAATCTATACCTAACCTAACTTGAAATATACGGAATAACGATAGGTATTTTCCACAAAATAATGGAGGTCTCATTTATTAGAGCAAACAAATTATAAGACGTCAACACTCACAAAAAGGCAAAAAGAAAGAAAATACCTCGCAAGAAACCAAAAGAAGAGTCCAAATATCAAACATGCGCATCAAACAGGTTTTATCTTAAAGTGCTTTGCCAAACATTATGTTTTTGTAGTTTTGTTGTAGGATTGAAGTGACCAAAGGAGAGTATCATTTGATTAGAATACTAAGAGGTAAAGATATACATCAATCATCGATATATAAAAGGAAAAAAAAAAAGCTTTTGAATTATGTCCTATAATTAGACAAGAACAACAAGCAATCAAAAGAGCTCTTTTGTCGGTAGAAGCGGCAACTTTTGGGAACTCAAGACTGAATAATTATTATTACAAACAAGAAATAGAACATGCACCCACATTCATTGACTAAGACACGTTGAGAAAGCTCTTACCTTGTTTTTGACAAGCACGTCTACGGCTTCCTCATAAATCCATAATCTGCTCTGCTTTTGAGGCTCCATTGGACTTTTTTGACAAACAATTGCCCTTCCAAGATCTCTTAATTGATCATGCATCACTATTTTGCCGTCCTCAATTTTAATTAGAGACAAAAGACTTAAATCTTCAATCCTCATTTCAGGCGAAAAGTTACAAGCATCCCACATATAGATTGGACTTTCTTTAGACATTCCAGAGAAAAAACATGCAATGTCCAAAAATATACATTGCTCCTCCTCATCTAATGCATCATAACTTATTCTCAATTTCTTTTGCACTTCCTTATGAGGCACTTTCTTCAATTTCTTTAATGTATCCTTCCATACCGCTTCTCTCTTTCCACATAAGAATGAACCTATAACTTCAAGGGCTAAAGGAAGCCCCGCGGTAGTAGATACGATCTCATGAGAGATAATCTCATAATTACTTGGAGGAGAATCATTTCGAAATGCATGTTTACTAAATAAAATTAGTGATTGATCCAAAGGCAACTCATTGAGTTGGTACATGTGGCCTGCCCTAGCTCTGTCAAGTATGCTCTTGTTTCAAGTTGTTATGATGACCATGCTTCCTTCTTTAAACCAACTACCATCTCCAGCCAAAGCATCCAAGTGAGTATTTTCATCTATATCATCAAGAAGAATGAGAATTTTCTTATGCATGAATTGAGACTTGATGATATTGATTCCCTCATCGACATTAGACACATCACAAGAACTTCCTGTTATGTCAAAATGAGCTGCTTTTGTGCGCTTTCAATACCATTGAGCTGAGATGTATCTCGAATATTTGCCACGAAGCTATGATAATTAAAATGACTAAAGCTTTTGTTGTATAACACCTTTGCAAGAGTGGTCTTGCCGATGCCGCTCATTCCATGAATTCCGATAACGTTGGTACCATCAGAATTAGGATTTACCAATTTCATAATTTGTTCCACATGATAATCAACTCCCACCAATTGTTTGGGAACAATTAGCTTAAAAAGTCTTTTTAACTCGCTCATAACTTTATTCACAACAATTTTAATCAATGCTCCTTCATGCCTGTCAAATATTTATAAACATCAGTGATCGGATGGCAACATTTATATGCTTTTTCAAGAAAGATCTATACATGAGAATTTAAATAATGTTTTGATGGAGAATAGTGTACCCGGCATGAACTTTCTCTGATTCCCATCCTTTCAAGGAACCGACTTCTTCGAGAGCTTCTTCCCAATCCTTCACTTCCATTTTGTCCACTTTCTTTTTATGTGCTTTGATAGCGTCTCCTATATTCCCTGTACGATGTTGCAATTGTGAGGGCTCCACTTTGTAATATATGGGCAATACTATATGCCCTCCACTTTTCTTGCACTTCAACATCTGAGTTAACTCGCGAAGGCACCATTTGCTGGAAGCATAGTGTTTTGAGATAATTGGGATTGAGATCTTGGACTGCTTTATACAGCAGAGAAGATCCTCACCAATCTCCTCACCAACGTGGAGCGCCTCGTTGTCTCTGAACGTGTGAAAACCTGCGCTTTGAAGGCTATGATAGAGATGATCGGTAAAATCTTTGCGAGTGTCTTCCCCTCTAAAACTCAAGAACACGTCGTAATCATTTACTTTCGTCTTTTGGGTTCTGCCTTCACAATCACCTACCTGTGGAGAGGTCGACGAGGAAGATGCCATAGATATCAGATCTTCTGAATGGGTGGTTTCTTTAATATCCCATTTGGGAATTTTGATGCAGCAGAGCCTGCTAAGGCAGTAAAAGAGATTGGAGAAGATGTCCCATATATTGGATCTTTTTGGCTCTGCCTTCAAAATCAACTACAAGGGCAGGAAAAGAGATTGATGGAGCAAAGCCCCAAAAGAAAGAAAGAAGAGATGTGACATCCAGATTTTCGGGTTATGATTTCGATTAGATAAATTGGGCATTTCATCGGCGCGACTACAGTGTTTTTCTCTGAGTTGGCCACTCACGAGATAACTAAACTAGTTGGGTAAGCTATTAAGAACTTTAAGGCAAATAGACTTGAGAATTCGACCATGAATCGACTTCTCGACCGTGCTCATCTTTAGAGATCATTACGGCACAGTTAAAAATTGAATTAAGATCGAGAGATAGGTCGGTTCGGCGAGATGAATGACCGATCGTGGGTGACTCCACTAAATTGGAAAATTCTCATCGACCGGCACTAATTTGATTTTACTATCGTTTTGGTACCCCGTGTCCGTATTTGAATTATCAAGATTTTCATGACAACCAAGAGTCGCCAATGTGTCGAGTGGTTCATCGTGGCTCGAAAAAAATCGACCACGTGTCATTTGTCCTAAAAAGTTCTAAAAACTACCCGGTAGCCTAGGTCACGCTTAAAACGCGTCCGAGTGAAATTAACCGCCAATCTAAGTCCGATTTCAGAAATTGAAGAGTTTGTCATGTCACAATAAATGTTAGGAACGTCGACTCAGTCTCAAAAGATTTTTCTGACAACCGAGACTTTTTGAGAAAAAGTTGAGTTAGGGCCGTTTTTAATCGGAATTTGTAGAGGACCGTTTTTATTGTGAAATTGAGATGCACGATGGTTTATTGGATGAGGAAAAATAGTAATTGAGACATTGAGGCGTCGATTGATTTTATGAGAGTCGATTGAGGATGAATTGAGGAAGGATTGTGCCAAAATTCGTGACTCCCCCTCCTACTAGCTATTTTGGACCAAATGGGAGGTCATGGAGAGTGTCTTGGTGGATCATTGGAGGCCATGGGTTTATACTTGGCCTAGGATGAACCTTGGGGATCAAGTTGTGGAAAATATCAAGCAAGAGGGGCCCTCCATCCCTCCTCATCTTTATCCTCTCTTCTTCTTTTACCACCGGTGAAATCTTCCTCTCCTCTCTCCATTTTGGGCGACCATTAGCAATCGGAAGAAAACCCACCGAAGCTGCTTCCTTCTTGCCATTTTGTTGACCGAAGATTTTCAATTTGAGGAAGGCTTCACGTGGACGTCTCTGTGACATCCTGAAATTCGAGCCCTCTAAAGGACGAGTGAAAGTGAATTTCGTCAATGCATTGTTGGTTGATCTCACTCGGAATTGATCACTCCTGAGATACTGACCTTGAGGGGAAGGGCTAATGAGGACAGAACTCGTACGACTAAAGAACTCGACACAGGGAAAAGACTTGACCGTGAGACTTGCGTGAGGATGATCCTGTAGATAGGCGGGCCGATTCTAAGGACGACTAGAAGTCGATTCACGGGCGAACATAATGGAACGACGGGTGATTCCGTTTACTTGTTATCGAACCCTCGAACGACCCTATGTCGATCCTTAGTGATCGTGTACTTTGAAATAAGAATTTATCCTCCGTAATTTTATGCAGTCAAAGACGTCCATGCGTCGAGATGTCTTGAACGTGGTTTGGCACGAGTCGGTTACGCGTGAATCCTCGGAGCCGCCCGTCAGTCTGAGTTGTTACCGAAATGGCATTTGGCGAAATTGACATGGCAAGAGAACTTAGGATTGGACTTCGAATTATCAGGAATGTCCGGGACAGATTTGGATGAAGCTACATCAACACAGTCGACAGAGTCAGTTAAGCCGAGCAATTGGAAAAGGGGGTTTTCGGACCGAGGAAGCAAGCCAGTGAGGACGTGGGCCGGGTCAAGCCAGTGTGGGCCTTAGGCCCAAGTTAGGACAGCCACCAAATGGGCCTAAGTCAAGCAAATGAGCCCATTGGGCCCAAACCAACTATTCCTCTTTCAAAGGCTATGGTCCAACTTTGTGCCCAATCAAGCCCAATCAATTTCCAAGCCCACTCCTATTCATGGACAAGCCCATTTCTTAGGCCCATCCACCAATTTCAGCCCAAGGACAGAATGGTAATTGTGCAAGGTGAAATGACCAAATTGCCCCTAAAAGCTTGTGGATAAGGCAAAAGAAGAGAGAGAAATGATGTCATGCATGGGGACTTGAAGCATGCATTGAATGGCCTTAATGAGGCCTTGATGGCAGCTCTCCCATCACTCTCTCTCCTTCTCTTCAGCCCCAAACCAGTCGACCACCTCTCTCCCTCGTTCTCCCTCTCTTCCAGTTGCTGCTCCAGCTGACCCTTCGGTGAAGAATCGAGTCAAAAGTGGTCCTCCAGGTTGAATCAGAGAATGAGCCACCTATCACCGTGACCGTGAGAGACAGACCGTTCCAACGAGCCTGATTTCGTGCGGAACGGAGCCGTCATCCGTCCTGTACGGCCGTCGCAAGCCGCCGGTCGCCGGTCCGTCGGTCCGCCTGCAGCCTGTACTGTTTCGACTTTGCAGCCCGTTTTCTCCCATTCCAGCCCTTCCTTTGCCCATCCCAGCCACCCACAAGATCCCCAAGACCCCCGGGAGCCTCCGGTTGTTGACCAAGCCCCTCGCCGGAGCTCCGGCCCAGCCGTTCAACTCCGTTTCTTCTCCGGCAGTCAGTTTTTGAGAGTTGCAGAGAGAAGCAGAGGTTGTGGTTGCTTTGTTGAGCTTGGGACCACCTTGGATCGTCGTGGTAGAGGTCCCGGAGCGTCACCTCCGTCGTCGCCGCCGCGTAGGTGTTTCCGGCCCGCTTAACGGGTGAGTTTAGCTCCTAATCCTTCGTTTAGTGCCTAAACTTGCTTAGGGTTGGTTTAGTTAGATTTAATTCTAGTTTAGGTGATTTAATTAAGTTGTATTAGCCCTAAGATAGGTGGTTAGATGGATGGATTAGATTAGTTTAGCTTAATCTTGCTTTATTTGCTTAATTGTGCTTATGTGTTTAATTAAGCTTGTTTTGCTTAATTAATTGTTTGATTGTTTTAATTAAGGATTTTAATGATTTCTGAGTTTAATTTATCATTTATTAAATTCCGGAAATTTACTGTTCACTCGACACTATTCACGATTTACTGTTCACGAGGCACTGTTTACGAATTACTGTTCACGAAACACTGTTCACGAGTTACTGTTCACGAAACACTGTTCACCCGAGAACGAAAAGTGTCTAATTTCATGTGGGTTTAATCCTATGAAGTGATTGAATGTGTTATTGCATAAACATCTGCATGAATTGAATGATGATTTGTGCAATTGTGTGGTGATTGGAAAATTGGATTTTATTCGAGAAAATCCCGGGTGTCGGGTTTGGACACCGAAAATGGATTTTAAGTATTATATCAAACAGTGGGGTTTGAAAAAGGAAAGTATCAGTTTTCTGGTTCGAATTGACGTGTACCACGCACGACTACTTTCGGGGATGTTTTTAATACGAAGAAAAAAAATGGGATTACTTATTTTAATCGAGGCATTTGAGTGAAATGCAAAGTATCTGGGCCAATAATGAATTGTCGTGTGTTGGCTAATGAGGAACCGTCCCCGAGCCGTTGAGCTAGACGTGCCCCCGTATGGGATGCCCGCGCAACGGATGCCGGTCGCCGATAGAGGCTGGGCCGGGCCGACCGGCCGATGCTCCTTCGGGGAATGCCGTCGATGTAATGACGAAGCCGTGCTCCAAGGGGAGACGATGCTCCTTCGGGAATGCCGTCGATGTAGTGACGGCCGTGCTCCACGGGGGGAGACGATGCCTGGCTAAACGCTAGTAGATAGCCGAACTGCGAGTAGGCTATGCCCATGTGTGGCAGTCCCATGTGTGGCAGTGATTAACAATTGGAACGCATGCTGAGTGTTATTGATGGGCCGAATTATGGGACGAAATTGTGTGGCACGGAATGAGACGTGTCATAACGATTTGGTCTTATAATCGAGACTCCGTGATTGACTAAGATGAGTAAGGCGTTTCAATTGTTGTATGCATTGAGTATATGCATTGTGTTTATGAACTTGTGATAATGTGCAAGAACGCATGAGAATCATGGCATCTGTGATTTCGATCATACGGGAGTTAAGCACATTGTTTATGGCACGCACGCATGAATCGATAATATGCGGGGTGTGGCAATGGCCGAGGTGAGATCGCTTGCGATGCGACTCGTATGTGATTGATGAAATATATCATCTAATGGCCATGTGCATTGCGTGTATTGTCTTGAGTTATAACGTGCGGGGTATAGCATACCGGGTAAGGTTGTATGCGAATCGATTGTTGGTTGTTGCTTGTGGTGGGGTAGTTACGGATAGATACCCCGGGTTGAGTTGGTGTACTTAGGGAGCTTTAGGGGTGGAACTTGCTGAGATTTATATCTCACCTGGTTATTGAATAACCATTTTCGGTCCCTAGTGTGAAGAGCCAAGAGCTTGAGCGGAAGGGTCGGGGAGTATAGGTGGCTCGGTAGTTCTTTATGACATAGACCTTCGTATAAGCTTGAAGTGTTTATAAAAGTGTATTTGATTTGAAATTGGTTGTCCTGCTTTTCTATCCCATGTTTGTTGTTGTCGGGGGATTAGTGAATTGCTTTCCGCACGTGCATAAAATGAAAAGGGTCGGCGACAGTCTTGGGAACGTTGCAAAATTCTATCGACCACCGAGGGATGTGCGCGTGCTCGAGGTTCGGGCGTGACATCTCCTCCCATTGCCTCGTCCAACACCAAAGGAAGCCTCCTGCCGAGTCTTCATTTTTCATTTGGCTGGCCACGACTTGTTTGTTTCAGCGAAGCCACCGAAGCAGCTTGCTTCTCCACGAGTCCAAGACCACCGAGTGAAACCAGCCACACGCCCGAAGATCTCTCTCTTTCGTCCTCAGCTTCTCCTCCAGCGAAGACCGTTCCATCGGATTCTTCACCGAACTGCTAGTTGCCAGCGAAGCTTCACGCTTTTCCCCCCACCGAAACTGCTCGTTTTCTTCAGCTGCACGTGGAGTGGTTTTGCTCAGTCAACCACTCACCAAAGAAGCCCCTTTTGTTGACTCCTCGCATCTGCCATCTCACCGAATTGAAGCCCACCAAGCAGCCACTTGAAGCCCACGTGAAGATCGGCCCAAGTCCAGCTCAGTCCAGGCATCTTCATTTCCAAGCCCACGCAATGCCAGCTCGCGTGATCAGCCCACATACCATTGGAGTTTAGCCCATCTTGAGGCCCACTTGAAGTCAGCCCATATTTCAGCCAAGATCAGCCCACGAATTTAAGTGCAGCAGCCCATCAATTGAGTTTTTGAGGCCTGTGACCTCAGCCCGTCTTCATTTTTAGCAGTCCAGCCCGCGAAGCAAGTCGGCCCAAGTTCGGCCGCCGTCGCGTTGTTCCAATCTTCGCTTTGCCAAGTGAGTTTTGCTCACTAATGCCTTCTTAGTTTGCTAATTATACTTAAAGGTTGATTAGTGTTAGTTAAGTGTAATTAGGTGGTTAGATTAGAATTGATTAGCGATTATTAGTTAATTGCATTGCATATTAGTTGATTGGTTAGTGTACTTAGATAGAGAATTGCCTATAGTATTTATTGGATGCTTCTTGGGATTTTTCCCGACCCTTATCGGGTGTTAATTAGGCAATTCGGGCCTAAGTGGAATTTTTAGGAATTAAATATTAATTTTCGAAATTAATTATTTAATTATTTATTTTCCGAAAATTAACCAGGGATGGCCGTGTGTAGGGATTTTATGCTAATGATCATGGTGCAGTTTGTTTATTTAATTGAGCTTTATATTGTGCTAAATTGAATTTATTGTATTTATTTATTTAATTTTCGAAATTAATTATTTAATTATTTATTTTCCGGAAATTCAACCGGGATGGCCGGTGACCGGAATTTCGTGCTGATTGTCGTGGTGCAATCCGTTTATTTATTTGAACTCCACATTGTGATTAATTAAATTGATTGTGCAATTTAAGGAATTATTCCTTAATTGATTGAAATTGAGTGGAATTGAATGATTGATTGGTAGGTGGCCAAGTATGGCTATTTAGCATTTATAATGCCTTGATGAGCTATAAAGTGGAGAGAGTTGTGAGAGTGAACTAAGAACTCTATTGGCTGAGACCGATTAGGTACGAAGTATAGACAGGCGTGGTTCGGTGATTGAGGATATCACTGTGCGAAAACGGCACCTTAAAGAACGCATGTAGACTGTCTATGACTTGTGGCAGGCGTGGTTCGGTGATTAAGGATATCACTGTGCGAAAACGGCGCCTTAAAGAACGCATGTAGACTACCTATGAATTGTGACAGGCGTGGTTCGGTGATGAAGGACATCACTATACGAAAACGGCGCCTTAAAGAATGCACGTAGACTGTCTGTGATCTATGACGGGCGTGGTTTGGTGATGAGGAATATCACTGTGCGAAAACGGCGCCTTAAAGAACGCACGTAGACCGTCTGTTACTTATGTCACCTTGGCGAAAACGACGCCCGAGAGTATTAATGGAGCTCTATGACTAAGTATACTATTGGAGGTTATGTGGGATGGAGTGAATGACCTAGAAATGATCTAACTAACTTGTAATCGACTAGGTCGATTGATCGATGATTCGATCTGAGTGTGATTTAATGTGATTGATCATTGCCTTGATTTGATGTTGTGGATTGATTGATTGAATGGAAATGACAGTGAGTGGTCTTGTTGACGTGTAATCGACTAGGTCGATTTGATTGATGCTTCGATCAATGACGTGATTGCTTGGACGCCTAGTTGATCTGTGCTAATATGCAGGTGGAATATGAGGCTAAGGTAAGTCCCCTGACTCGTGTTGTGCATAGGTAGCCCTAAGGTATATTAGTTTACTAATCGGGTCTTAGGTGGAACTTGCTTTGAGACGTAGTCTCATTGGTTATTGAATAACCATTTCGGGTCCCTAGATGCAAAGACTTGGATGTTGAAGATCTCGAAAGTCCGGTGCGATCTGGTCAAAGGCTCCGGTTAGAGTGTGGAGGATGATGAAGAGGAGGATGGGAACCGTAGCTTGTAGAACCCCACTTCTACTTGTAGACCTTGTTTTTAAACTGGCTTATTGTGAATTGATTCTAATGGTTCACCTTGTATATAAGAGTTTGAAATTTAGTCCTACCGTTCTATCCCATTGCTTTATTGTCTGGGGATTTATAACTGCTTCCGCATGTGCTATTAGAAAGGAAAGGGTCGGCGATATGTAGTCCTGGGATATCGCATTTTAAAATCGACCAAGTAGAAGGATGGTCACGTGACCGAGGGTCGGGGCGTGACAAGAGAAGTAATGAATCCCCAGATCCGAAAATTGCGAAAATGTCTCTCAGAACTCAACTTGGAGCTGCATACAAACAAAGACAAAAACTATCGTACTTGGTAGTCATTCCCTTTCCACTGTTCCTCTCCGCCTTCATGATCTTCTCCATGCTGATCTTCTGACTGAGTAGCTTCTTCTATTTCCATCTCAAGAGGATTGTGCTAATACAAAGGCAGCAAAAGAGATTAACGAAGCAGAGCTGCAAAAGAGATTTCACAGTTCAGATCCAGGAATTGCAGAAATGTCTATTAGAACTCAAATTAAAACACACCTTAATCAGAAGAAAGATGGAGCAACCACAGCAGGAAACAGAGAAGAGCAAGGAGTCGTCAACTACCTAAGGAGTATTTAAACAACAAAACCCACCCCACTGCTGTGATCTCCACTGAATCTCAGCCTATGCAGAAGGTACCTATGCAAGTGCTTTGATATATCGTTCTTGCCACCCAACAGTCCAAGACCCTTCATTCTAAGCAGACCGCTGCGATGCACGCTGCACGGAAAGGACAAATATTGCACACGTAATATTGGCATTATGCATGCTATGCATTCTGCACAGTTTGGACACCTAGTAGTGACTTTTCTATCAGTAAAAAATAGAAAAGAAAAATTAAACGACCAATACTCACATGCTCTTGGTGCTATTATACAGGAGTCAAAGACAAAACATATCAATTGTCGGATTACATAAATTTTGTTTATAAATGTCTGCAGGACAGTTTTTGATGTGGAGTTAAGTAATCTACAGAAGGAAAGACGCCGCTTGAAGATGTCGTGGGCGAAGGGTACATACAGACAAAAGTAATTATGAAACTGTATTACATACGTTAAAAAAATTGACGTAGAATGATGTGAAAACAGGGAGCCTTTGTTACAGGTCATTCGACAGGGATGCGTAAGAGAAGTACCTGTCTGATCTCTCGGCTGCTGATGCTGTGAATGCAAGATTTTCATTTTTATGAAGATTTCATTTTTTTGTTAAACATGTTCAAATACAAAAGGAGTTGATGCAATCCGCGACCCAAAGATAGATCCAAAGCAAATCTTGCTTGTGATCGGGATGAATGGAGGTTGTTGGTCCATGGGGCGGCTCCACAGAGGTTGAAGAATGCGGGGTGCGTCCTTTATTGATCCACTGCTAGTGACAAAAGGTGAAAATGTTAAGAATTTAATTAGTGCAATTCAAAAATTTAGAACTAAATTAGCAAAAGTTTAATAGATTAAAAAAATTTTGGGTTATTTTTCCCAAACTTAATAGTTACTAGAACAGCCCACACGATCCTGCCATTAAAATTAAATTTTCAAGGTACCATACTCTGCAGCTAACAGATAAATTCAACATCACAATTTTTCTTTAAAAAAAGGAATGCTTCTGTTGAAAGTTTATAACATATCATCAAAATCAATACAATGACAAATATCTTCTTATATACATTTTTATTTGAGCCAACACCCTATACTCAAATTTTAACATTGTCTACTACAAAAAAAGAAGGGAAAAGAAAATTTTCAGAAGAGAGTTGTTTTCTCAAGAGAGTCCTCAAACTGGTGCTCATCTCAAAGAAGCCTCCGAAATTGTTGACTTAGTCTTAATTCACCACCCAGCTCATCTGAATTAAGGGTAGAACCAATAACTTGAAAACTAGATCTATGGGAGCAAGTCCGGTTCCAGGTTTCAGAATATGCAGGGTAAATTCTAGGTTCTAAAATATGGGGAATCTATTTCGACGGGTAAATTTAAGTTGAAACCCGAAATAAGTCTTTGTATATTTTCTTGTTCTATGTATTCACTTGATCCTATGATATTTCATGATGTCTAATGATATATGTGTAATGTGAAACCACTAATTGAACTTTTATCTCCAACGATATCCATGATTGAAACTTTTACTATATTAAAATCATAATTTTCGTGTATCTAAATATGAGTTGTGATAAGTGGATTGTAATAAATAATGCTTATTAGAGATGATAATCCATTACAATCGTTCAATTAAAAATACATCTAAAATTTGGATACACCTTGAAATTGACTTTGGAACATGTGATAGGATAGATTCCAAGTTCTAAAGATTATCAAATCTGTTCCGACAGGTGGATTCTATGTTTCATATAGAACCTGAACGGAACCTAAAGCTGCTCACCGCTTCTGATCAGATGCCATCTTTCTCGCCATGACCAAGGGCATCTTGGTCTACGACCCTTTTCTTTAGTTTTTTTCCTTCTCCTTTCTCTTTCTCTACTCCTTTATCTCTTTTGCTCCTTCCTTCCGCGCACTGAGCTCCTTATGCCCAAATCAGCTGAGAGTGATGAAAATGTGATTTTGATCTGAGTCGTCCACTACCTGAGGAGTGGTCAAACAACACAACCCACCCAATGGGATAACCTCCACTCATCTCAGCCAATACAGAAGGTGCGTGGAACTTATGCAGGGCTGCAGCTTTATTCAAGTTCTTGCCATCCAACGGGTTCAATACCCTTCACGCTAATCGAACCGCTGTGATGCATGCTGGATGGTAAGGACAATTATTGCACGCGTAATTGCCGCAGCATTATTCGGAAGGTGCCTTGACTTGCTTAGAAAGAGAAAAAAACGACCAATCTCACCTGCTCTTTTAGCAAAAAAAAAAAAAAAAAAAAATCTCACCTGCTCCGGATGCAGAGAGCTGAAAAAGACAACGACAAATGTGTAATACGACATTGCCGGATTTGCAGGGAACTGTGGAGTGGTGTTAGACAGGAGTCAATGGTCCGAGAAACGAGGCGTCGCGCGAATTGGTGAAGAAACTCCAGATTCAACCTGCACGAGTTGAAGCCCTTTCTCCGTACAACCACTCCCGGGCTTGAATTTCGATGGTATTTGTTCTCAGAGACAGTGCCCGCAGTATGCTCGAATATATTAATCGCCATGCCTGGGTCTCGAGCACCTCAGATGAGCTCGAGGGTTTTGGCGCCGAGCTTGCTGATGAAAACGACTCCATTGACAGCCCAAGCCGTCGAATATTACATCCTTGTATTCGAAAAGCATGATCTTTCTGTTCTTTCTTTTTTTCAAACGTACTTATATCAAATCAGTATAGGTCTGTTCGGTTTGATTTCGAAGGGGGACATTTTCTTATTTACTTGCTCGAGAGAATTGATGCGCATATGGAAACTTTTCTCGCGGTCTTGTCTCGTATAATCATCTGGTATCTACAAGACAATTGCTCCAGGCTTTTTACGAGCTAACGATTTGGTTATATTTGTTGTCTAGGGTTAAAGCAAAGCAGACTGAAGAGTTGGCGACAGAACAGGGGACGGCAATATGTGCTGATGTTGAACAGCAAAACCGTTTTCTAAAACCTAGAAAATGTAACGCCCAAAATAATTCTCTCACGGCTAGGTTTCTTATGTGCCTAAAGATTATCAAATCATCACCCTTCATCCAAGTCAGTGTTATTTCTCTCTTAAATTAATTATTTTAAAACATTCAACATAAATTCAACATTAACAAATATCAAAAGATTAAGGATTAAATTGACTAAGTTAAAAAGATTAGAACCGATTTGACATATTTATAATAAGTTTGGAACTTTTTTTAGTACAGAATTTCCCCATTTTTTTTTACTTACCAATATGAGTCGTATGATATGCCAACTTGCATACATGGTTAAATTAAGGTTGACAATTTCGTATATTAGTTAGTAATTAACAAATTGGCAACCCACCAATATAAATGTTGGTAAGCTATTAATATACTTGGATATTTTGGAAGCATAAGTAGATCTTGTTATTATTTAAAACCAAGCAATATAAAAAGTTGATAAGTAAATAAAATTATTTGAAATATAATATGATAAATATTGGTTAATTTGTCAGATTAGAGTGGGTAATTTGGTGTATAAGTTAGTAGCTTTAACGATTGGTGAGCAAAATAATAAACAAATACGGATAGATTATTAACACAAAGGTAATTTTGGATAAATGTTAACACTTGTCAAAACCTACTGGTAAATCACAAACGTGTGAGAGGCCAAGCAATTTGCTAGTCATTTTTTGTCATTTTTAATTTATTTTTTATCTCATGATATACACACACAATCATTTCTAGCAATAATAATGTAGTTGGAAAAAACATAGACTTAATTTAATTTAATAGAAACAATTTACCTTTCTTTTACCACCGCCCGCGGTGGCGTTACCTCCCCTCACGATTCGAATTTTTAAAGAGCTATTGATTATTTTTACCTTAATTAATTTTTAAGAGCTATTGATTATTTCAATTTTAGTGTAAATCGGAGATACCCTTTTTGATCAATCAAATATTCTTTCACTAAAATTGAAATAGTCAATAGCTCTTTAAAATTAATTAAGGTAAATTGTTTCTATTAAATTACAGTAAGTCTATGTTTTTTCCAACTACATTATTATAGCTAGAAATGAACGAGCGAGAAAGGAAAATACAATATAAATATTCTATGTGCTGGGTTAATGACAAAACATGAAAAATCATGCATGAAGACCTCGTTTGGTTCTCGTAAAATATGTTCCAAGAAAATATTTTCTTCATTTTGCAACATTAAAATTGTTTAGGAAAATGAGTCAACATAAAATTTATATTTAAATTCAGAAAAATTATTTGCTTTTAAAAAAAATCAAAAATCATTTTTCCAAAATAAGATTGGATATCAATGCTTGGATCACAAACTCAGAGCTTGAGCATGGAATCCCCAAAGCATGATTACAGGACCTTGGCAATTGACTCTAGTCTAAAGTTCAATTAGGTCCATAAGGGTCCATCAAGGCCAATTCTAGGTCCACAAAGGCCGGTCGTAGGAACTCGTTGCCTGTCTCTAGGTCCATCAAGGCCAAGCCTCAGGCCCGATGCCCATGTCTTGTCCATTGAGGCTTGGCTTAAGTCCCTAACCCTCAAGCCCAAGTTCAACGAGACTGAGCTTGGGTCCATCAAGGTTGGGCCCAAGAACCTAGTGCTTGTGCCTAGGTCCTCCTAGGCCCATTGAGACAAGGCTTGGGACCTCAATGCTTGTGTACAGGTTCCAAAAGCCATGGGCTAATGTCCATTGAGGCCAGGCCTTGGTGCCCCATGGGTCTAATCGAGGCATGACTTGGGAACCTGATACCCATGCTCAAGTTCCCCCTTGGGTATAGGCCTAAGACCCTAGTGCCCATGCCCAAGTTCATCAATGGTGTGCCCAAGACCTAAGTGCCCTTGTTTGGTTCCTCGATGCTTACCCCAGTCCATCAAGATTAAGCCCAAGACTTTGATGCATGTGCCTGGGTCTATCGAGGTTGATCTTGGGACCCCAATGCCTATGCTCAAATTGCTAGCACCCACACCCGAGTCCATCAAGCTTGAGTCCTCGAACTCAATGCTTGAGATTGAGTCCTTGGTGCTCGAGACTGGGTCCCTAGCACCTGAGTCTAGGTCCATCGAGGTCGAGCCCTAGATCCCAGTGCCCATGCTCAGGCCTCCGATGCCCGCGCTTGGGTCCATCGAGGTTGATCTTGGGACCCTAATGCCTATGCTCAAATTGCTAGCACCCGCACCTAAGTCCATCAAGGTTGAGTCCTGGAACTCGGTGCTTGAGATCGAGTCCCTAGTGCCCGAGATTGGGGCCCTAGCACCCAAGTCTAGGTCCATTGAGGTCGAGCCCTAGATCCCAGTGCCCATGCTTGGGCCTTTGATGTCCGCACTTAGGTCCATTGAGACTGGGTTGGGACTTTGGTGCCCATGCTCAGGCCACTCCTAGGTTGGGGGTCCTTAACACTTGTGCTCGCATCCATGGAGATCTGGTCCTTGGCACCCCACCTAGATCCATTGAGGCGGGGTACTAGAGTCTCAAGTCAAGGCATTGGGTTCTCAAGCTTGGTCTTTGGGGACCCGAGACTCAAATGCTCGTGCTTGGGTCCAATGCCTTGGTTGAGGTCCATCGATGCTAGACTAGGACCTCAATGCTCGTGTCTAATGTTTCGACTATTTATATGTAAGAAACTAGTATTCGATTAATATATGTCTATTTAGAAAAATGAAACCACAGAAAATAGATAAGAGCAAGGAATAGTCGACTGACTGAGGAGTGGTCAAACGACATGAACTACCACTGCTGTGATCTCGACCGATTCTCAGCTTATGCACAAGGTGCGTGGAATCTATGCTGGGACTTTGATTTATAAATTTGTCGCCATCCAACGGTCCAAGGGCGATGCATGGTGCATGCTGCACAGTATTGACAATCATTACCTTCTCTATTAATAAAAAAGTATACAAGAAAACTAACGACCGATAGTCATTTGCTCCTGGTGCTAACGCGCGCGAGCCAACGACAAAAACATATCGACATATAGTATTTTGTTAGTAATCTACAGGAGGAAAGAGAGGTGCCACTCGAAGATGCCTTGTTGCGTAGTGTACTCTCTACATACAGACAAAAAGTCATTAGAAAAACGTTTTTATTGGTGACATTCTTCGATGTCGTTCTTAAAGATTTGAACCTTTCGATTGATTAAAGTAATATTAAGCCACTTTCACGAGAAACTCCACATGAAAGAGACTTTTTAACTCTCTCTCTCAATACCGACCAAAAAAAAACTCTCCCTCTCTCAATTGATTAAAGTAATATTATGCCACTTTCATAAGAAACTCCACATGAAAGAGACTTTTTAACTCTCTCTCTCTCTCTCTCTAACCACTGGCGTTTGCCACCCTTCGAACATGGAAGGGGGTGGGAGGTTCGAATCCCCACATTTAGTTTGGGTTTTTAGTTTTCACGTGGGTTTCCGTAAAGAGGCATGGCAAAAAATCGAAAGTGAGAGTTATAATAGGAGTTTAGTAGGATCGACAAAAAAAAAAAAAAAAAACTCTCTCTGACTTTTTAACTCTCTCTCTCTCTCTCTCATTACGCCACTTTCACAAGAAACTCCACATGAAAGAGACTTTTTAACTCTCTCTCTCTCTCTCTCTCTCTCTCTCTCTCTATCTTTCTCTCATTTTTGATAATCTCAAAACGACAATGACATGATTTTTATAATCTCAAAACGACAATTCTTTTACATTAAAGTAAGAAAAATCGTTTTATGTTTTAACACAGAAGGGGGATAATTTTTGGTGTTGTAGCAGTAAGCGTCGGGATCCTGTGCAAGTTTTGTTTATCTTTTATAATTTTTATCTATTATAATGGATGGTTATGAAATCTGGATACTAGGTGAAACTTGGGAATCCATTTCTACTAATTTCAAGGAATAATATTTCCATGAGGAATCAAAATCCAAGTTTAAATTTTCCTTGGAACATGAAAAATCAAGGAATCCGAATCTTATTTGTTGAATAATCCGATTCTACACTAGGCTAAAACCAGGCAAATCAAATTTAATAGTCACTGAGGCCTTGGTGATGCTATGGTGAAATTAAAATTTTCTATGTACCCCACACTTTAGCCAATAGACTAATTCAATATCACTATTTTTTATTTTCGGTCATAATATGCACTTTCATTTAAAAGCAATGTTTCTATTGAAATTTTATAATATAGGGAAAAGACCACCAAAAACCCCAAACTTTCCTAAAGTGACAAATTTACCCCAAACTTTTTTTTGTCACGTGAAAAACCCCATCAAGGACATTTTTGTCTTATTTTTTTCTTTTTTTTTCCTTTTTCTTTTCCTTTTTCTTTTTTTTTTTTTTTTTTCTTCTTCCCTCCGCCGGCCATGGCGGAGCCGACGCGGAGGAAAGGCTGCCCTCACTAGCGTCGCCCGCCCGCCTTGGGCGAGAGACGTTAGGGCCACCCTCGGCTAGGTGTCGAGCGAGGGCCTCCCTGCTAGATCTAGGAGGGCACCCCTTGCCCGAGATTCGGCAAGGCGAGGGACCCTCGCCGAGTCTCGCCCGACGTCGGTGAGGGCAACCCTAGCGAGGCAGGCCTCACTCAATGCCGGTGAGGGCAGCCCTCGTCGGATGCCAACTTCCTCCACCTCCGCCATGGCTGGTGGGGGAAGAGAGAAGAAAAAAAAAAAAAAAATTTAAAAAGTAAAAAGACCAAAATGCCTTATAGTTTAGGGTAAATGTGTCACACAACGAAATTTAGGGTTTTTTATGTATACAAAAAAAAAGTTTGGGGTAAATGTGTCATGGTTGGCAAAATTTAGGGTTTTTCACGTTACAAAAAAAGTTTGGGGTAAATCTGTCACTTTGAGCAAAATTTGAGGTTTTTCATAGTTTTTTCCCTATAATATATGATAGAAATTAGAAAAATAGCAAATATCTTCTTACATACATTCCTATTAGAGGGCGAGCCGATGCCCCATACTGAAATTTTAACATTGTCTATCACCCAAAAGAAAAAAACTATTTCAAGACATTGAATAATAGCATCGACGTGTGAAAAAATTTCTATTTCAAGACATTGAATAATAGCATCGACATTGAATAATAACATCGACGTGTGTCCTTTTAGAGTAAATTTCATTGTATGAGACAATAACAAATATCAATGTTTTACATATGCATTGTTTTAGTCAATGAAAGATGAATGCTCACAAATAAAGTCAAATTACAAATGATATACTCAGATAAGAAGGATTTGTCATGTATGACAAAATAATTAATTCAACTAATTTTGTAAGACTAATTAACTGTTTATCAACAATTCAATAAAGAAAAACTACTTTCTTTATTTGACATTCCTTTTAGCCTTCGCTTGATAAGACCAACTAATATATATAAACTCTATATAGAAATACTAATTCGTGTAAAAGAAAGATAAAAAGAAAAAAGAAAAGAAGAGAAGAGAAAAGGAAAAAAAGTAAAGAAGGAAAAGAAAAGAAAGAAAACAAAAAAATTAATAAAAAATATTAAATATTAAATTATTATTATTATGAATTGTCCACATTAATGCTAGCTATGTTATATAGGAGAGTCAGTGTTCATGTCAACAATTTTCCAATCAAAATTAACCGAATGGATTCAATTAGGAAAACGTGAAAATATTAAAGACTCAATTAAAATAATTAAAAAGTTTATAATTAAATTGGTAAAAGCGTAATATATTTGAGATTTTTTTAGACAATCTCCCAAAATGATTGGAATATGATTCAAATCCAGAGATTTTTGCAAGTGCATCCAAATACATAATAACATACAATGGTTGATTTTTAGTTCGAGGAGTTTTTTCTTAAGTAAAACATCTTAGATGCATTCCATTGATAACATCTAACATTAACATCTTTTGCCTATAGGGATATAGATGCTTTTATTGCACGCCATGTCTTGCAATTTATATGTGTAATGCCATACACTTATGAAAAAGTATATTGGTAATATATATCATATGCAATCACCAACCATTAACAAGCAATTTTATCACCAAGAATTATACTCTTTGTCGGTCCAAGTAAATCCATTTGTGGAAAGTCATGGGACAAACATGAAGTTTTGAATCTCTTACCCAAAGTACATGTCTAACGAATGCAATTCTTTTAAATCTTATCTTTGTCGGTCCTCGCTTGAGATCCTTATCTGATAGCTCGAATATTTGGTGTCCAACTTGTGCACGATCAAGCTTCTCGTGCCGAATTATCTCTTCTATAGATGCTAAGTAGTGTGCTTCCATAGAAGTTCAGGACACGCATGATGATAATTTTGTTTCTTTTCTTAAAAAAAATTGTTCTTGAAAATTAGTTTAGAATAGAAATTTGTTTGATAACACAATTTTATTTTTCAATTTCTGGAACAATTTTTTATCTAGAAATAAATTTGGAACAGAAATCAAAAGTTAAAATTTTTATTTTTTTTATATTATTTCTAGAATAAAAATGAGAAATAAAAACTCTTCTCATCGTTCACTCTCATCACCACCCGTTACCCACCCACCGATTGTCAGCCACTTGTTACCAAACACCCACCATTGGTCGCTTGCCGCCTGCCGCCTCCCATTGTCACTCGGGAGGAAAAAATTTGAATTATTATCAAATGAATTTCTGTTCTAGGAATATTAATTTTGTATCATTATCAAACGACTATTTTCGTTTAGAAATTCGTTCAGGAAATAGAAATAGAAAAATTAATTTATAGTCAGAAATTAATTTCTGAAATAAAATGGTTATCATTCGTGTCCTGAATATTTTCTGACATTGAGCAAATGGAAGGCTACATGCCTTTCTTATTGACGATCTTTTTTGCCCAAAACTTGATAATGAATGGTACTAGGGTAAGGCCATTTTTGCAGTCTATAAGGCTGGCCACGCAGATTTAATTTTCACTCCACTCCATTTGGACAGTCTATGATCGTAATATTTCACTAAATTGAACATTTGTGTAGTTTACCCCATCATTTTAATATCTATTTACATACTACTCGGGACTAAATCGTGAATGACGCTTCAAAATACTAACACTACCAAAGTTTGAAAGTGACATGAAATCGAAATGAATGAGCGCGTGCACCATCGCCACATGTGATGCTATAATGCTAACTTTGTCAACAGGATCTGTTGAATCAAAATATCTTATCCACAACATGCGAAGTCAGAATTCTCCAATCAAATCCGATCATAACTCTTTTACTAGCGCAGCATAAGGAAGGGCACTCCGATGACCTAAGCTCCTAGATAAGGTCCTTTTCATATTTTATTCAGAGAGAGAGAGAGAGGAGAGCACGCCTAACTTTGAACGTCTAGAAAGATTTGACATTCACTCATGACCCATTCGCATCGCGTTCGGGTGCGGCGGCCTTACACTCAGAGACAGTATGCTGTCCTTATTTATACCGGTCATGACAGGTAAACGTCTCATGTGACGTCCAGAGGAGGACCACACGACTCCGATGCCGAGCATGTCTGATGAGATCGTGCGGGAGGCTCAACACGCCAATACAAGATCAAAGCAACGCCTCCCGATACGTCCAAACCCCCGGATCTCGATCCTCGTTTAGGCTAAGCCTAGCTGATTACGTCGACGAGATTCCTTGTTTCTTCTTGATGCGTGGTGTGAAAACGATTATTAATCAAACTTTCTTGCATGACTTGAGCCACTTCGTTATTGGAGAATGTGTTTTTGGTACGTACATAGAAATATGTCGCAATAAGAATTCGATTAGATGAGCATTTATAGATTGCAAATTTAAGGAGTATTTCGATTTTAAGCTTGAATCTAAAAAGTTTCATATAAAGTGAATGCCTTCTGTTAAGATGTACGATAACAATACTATATAGCGAAATGCTCGAAATCATATCAAATATAGTTAAGGTAGTCGTCAACTAATTCAAGAAATAGAATTTACTTTAAAAATTATACATAACCTTTTTATCATCTTACTATCATTACGTTTCTTTTCTTAAACTAATTTACATCTCTAAACAATTTGTCCCCATAAGTGCATCTCTTATCTTCTCCATACACCATTACAACATTTCCTTTCTCTTTTTCTATCACAAACACATATATACACACACACCAAATACATAATTAATCACCTGGCTTTTCAATTCTAATGCACAAACAGTAAGTCCTGCAGATCTCATGTTATGAAATAACATCAAATGTTCTAATTTCTCTTATGCATAGGATCGCTAAAATTTGAATGATCAAATATCTTGACTTAGAAATCAAGCTCCTCAAATTTTTACATTCATATATTGACATTTCATATCAATGGCCAAAAAACTAAAAAAAAAAAAGAGAGAGAGAGAGAGAGAGAGAATTTGAAGCGGACTACAATTGAAAAAAAAAAAACCCAACTCTGTCGTCCTCTTCTGCATACTCTCTCTCTCTCTCTCTCTCTCTCTGCACTCTCGATCCACTTCCTTCTTCCTTCTTCGCACCGCCGATGGCGTCGATCGGACTTCAGAAGCTGCTCCAGGCCGGCACCAAGATCGTCGCCGTCGGCCGCAACTACGCCGCCCACGCCCAGGAGCTCGGCAACGCCGTTCCCAAGGTACTCTCTCTCTCTCTCTCTGTTCCTTGGTCGATTTCTAGAGATCACCGCGACCGAGTGCCTGAAGCCGATCCGCGCGCGCGGTGTCCTGTCCCGTGACCCTAGGAGCCCGTGCTGTTCCTGAAGCCGACGTCGTCGTACTTGGAAAACGGAGGGACGATCGAGGTGCCGCCGCCGCTGCTGTCGCTCGACCACGAGGTGGAGCTCGCGGTCGTGATCGGGCGGAAGGCCAGGGACGTGCCCGAGCCGGCCGCCATGGACTACGTCGGAGGTACTTCGGTTCCGCGATTGCTCCGTGCGCTTGATGAATTTTTTTGCTGCTGTCGTTTTGTAGTGGCGTTCGCGTCGCGATTCGTGGAGCCTTCGGACGTTTTGGATTCTTTTTATGTGGACTGAGTTTGTTCGGCATTGGACGGGCTCGAAATAGTTATGGTAGGATGATTTGTGTCGGATCGTGATACGACTTCATTGGAGATGGGGGGTGATTATGAAGCTGAACAGGGGAATTTGGCGACTTGTTTCGGAGGATGATTCTGAACTGTGTAGTATCTTGGTCATCATGGACATGAAAATGCTAGCTTTTTATCTTCTGTTGAACTGGTGCGCTGTCTCATTATCTTTGTTGAATTGATAATCCTGATCGAGAGAAAGTTATGCAATGTCGTCTTGTCGACTAACTGAAACTATATGGTTAGTCTCGTCTCGAATTCCCATTAATGCTTTTCCCCATTGTTATTGGTGCTCACGAAAGCATTCCTAGCATAAATAAATTGACTTGCTTATGGAGTTGGTCTATGCTTTTCTTTTTACCTCCTCAAGTTCTACTTGTTTGGATTGTGTTTTGGGCAAGCAGCACAAACCTTTTCACAGTTATAGAAACATAGATGTGCATTATGATTCTGGGACGGTGCATGAAATACATTACATTACGTAATGGAGCTAGTTATCACCCAACCTCTATAAATTGTGGAGCTTTGGGATACTGAATGTGGTTGGCTTTGGATATCATGATGCTAAGTGCAGGGATCACAGAGTAATTAGAATGTGCAACCAATCAGTCATTGACTTTCTATTCCATCTTTTTCGTGATTTTGTTTCTCTGATCTGTGCGCTTTAAGTTTGATTGAAGATTTTTCAATATTTTGAGGTATTGAAGCTATGCTCATGAATTGTAGGATATGCTCTTGGACTGGATATGACTGCTAGGGAAATCCAATCTAAAGCAAAGGTGTATTTCCTATTTCTTAAATCTTTTACAGATAAGATTGGTGGCCCTACCTTTCTCTTTGTTCCTAAAATATATTACATGTTCAGTTATCTTCTAGCTGTATCTTTTGGTTCAGAAAAGTTGCTGTTAAAAATTGGGTGGCTGGTACTTTTAAAAAAAAAAATTATTATTTGCCAAATCTAATTTTTATAAATTGAGTCAGTCTTCCTTTGTAGCATGTCCTTGCAGTAAACCCAGGAAAATTCTTAATAAACTGATTAGCTCAGCACATTAAATGTGATTATTGCTTGGAACTTATTTGCGCTACGATACTGTGGACATCAACTGAGACCAACTTGCTTTTTTTTTATTTATTTTTTATTTTTAATCTTTTCAGCTCCTTTTTTTTATATTATTTTCCTCATTTTTCTGTGGATCTGAAAAATTTTCTCATTGAGGATCCATACAACTCTAAATAAAATTGATTTCGTCTTTTCCCAATTGTTCTTGTTGGTAGTCTGCAGGTCTTCCATGGACAGTAGCAAAAGGCCAAGATACTTTCACACCAATTAGCTCTGTGGTGAGTGAAATGCTATTGCTTAATTTCTTTTTATCAGATTCAACATTGAGGTAACGTGGAAGGATAATTTCCAGATGATGGGTTGCTGGGATGAATGATAGGTTTTGCTAGATGATGTCAGTTTAGATTGTCTGTTGAATTCAATGGAGACGCACTCTGACTTGAGATTAGCCAGCCAGTGGGCTTGGAAGAAGATTACCTTAGGAACCGAGTTCTGTGGATTGCTTACCATGGATTTTCAAGTATCTGACTTTAGTTTGAGTGTTTTCTCTTTTGGCAGTTTTCTGATTTTGCCTATTGTTTTGATTGCAAAACTCTTCTCAGCTGGACAAATCTTTGGTCCCAGACCCTGACAACTTGGAATTGTGGCTCAAGGTGTCAAATTCTCAGTCTTACATTGACATAATAGTGATTGCTTGATTATCTTCTCTGCAGACTGATCTTAAGTCTGGATCATTCGCTCTAACTACAGGTGGATGATGAAATAAGGCAGAAGGGTTCAACCAAGGACATGATTTTTAAGCTTCCGTATCTTATTAGCCACATTAGCTCTATTATGACCCTTTTTGAGGGAGATGTAATACTGACAGGTACTTGCTTCAATCTTTTGTGTCACTTTTGGTGCATTTCACTGGTCAGTTGTTTTCTTGCTGCTATGTTATTTTGCTGTTTATTAGCATGTTATCAGTAGTATAACCAGACAAAAAAACCAAGTTTTCAAAGCTTCTCAACTCCCTTTCCCCAGACTTCCCTTAGATTCAGAAGTGGCTTCTTCTGTGTCAAATGATGTTTTGTTTCTTCTTTGGCATATGATCCCTTGGACTTGATTATGCAGGCACTCCCCAAGGTGTTGGCCCTGTTAAAGTAGGTCAAAAGATCACTGCTGGCATAACAGGCCTAATCGACATTCACTTCAATGTTGAGCAACGTCAAAGATCAGGAAGTTAATGAACTAAGAATTCCAAATGATTGCAAAATCTTGCATGCTGTAGTGTAGTTCTGGCAGAATATTAATAAGGACATTCAACTAAACTCTCCAATTTAGAACTTTCAACGCAGCAATTAGATAAGAGAGCAGTGATGCTTCTTTCTGCAAGTTCAATTGGAGTTGGCGTTTGAAAGATAAAGACTGTTGTATTCTTTTGCACATCCACATGCAAAGCAATACACTTGCTCAAAACAGCTCAAACTTGGCCTACCATTTTTATATCTATCTGTTCTTTTAGTACGCAGACAATCTCGTTCCAGTTATGGCTTAAAATGTGTGAGGCATGCCCATTAGTTGCGTTGATATAAATCGTGTTAGAAAGCTTCTAGGTATCGTCACTGCTTACAATACACAATTTTCTGTTGAGAGAGAAAGGACTTGGGAGAGCTAAGGATGATATAAGCAAGTGATGCAGAGAAAGACTTTTCCTTTTTAATGTGTATATGCACATGGACGACTAACTTGATGAGGCCTTCGATCGTATACATGATGGACCAGGAAGCGACTCAAAGCTCTTCACAGGTCACTTGATTTGTTTTCTTTTCGCTGTCGGAAGTCATTAAACTTTTTGAGGCATAGGTTCCACCTTTGAAAACATTTTGTTATTTGCATTTTGGGGATGAAATTTCTTTCAAGAGAGTGGAGCTCTATGCGATCGAGATTCGGAAAAAAATGGAAATCCTATAACTTTGTCAAGTCAATAATATTTCCGTGTAGCTAATATCCTAAACAGTGATGACAGACAATGTATTAACTGCGTAAGCATTACGACCCAAAGATGAGAAGTCCATCTTTTTCAGTGCCGCACCTACCGCTCGCTCTTTAATTCAACTCGGGTCACGTCGTGATCAGCCATCGGTCTCTCTTATGCATCGCAGCACTTCACCTAGTGCCAGAAGAAATTGTAAAGCAGGATCAAGTTAAGTACTTTTCTGGTTGCTTTTGATGCTCTAGCGATACTTGGACCGATGACATTGGATGATTTATAGATGAATATATACTTCACTAAGTTCAGATGGTGCAATCTTATCTTTGCGTCGCTTTCATCAGCATTATAAGGAAGAAACTTCCCCAGGTATCTCGCCGCCAACCCCTCATCAAAAGTCTTCTTTCTTGTGCTGCTTTGCTTTGATCTTTTTGGACATTACTTAAGACTCCTTTGTGTCAATTGTAAGATTGATAGATAATTGATTAAGAGAATAATTGTTCAAAAAGTCTTAAATCTATTGTACAACAGCTAATTTAGTCGTAAACATTTTAATCGTGTCAATTTAAACCTAAACCTATTGTATGATAACCAATTTAGTATTAAACCTTTTGTCAATTTGCTAATATAGTCATAAATATTTTAATGATTTAGCAATGTAGACCTTCTAGGTTATTTTGGTTGGAAGTTGGTGAAGGACTACATTAGAAAATCATTAAAAAATGTTTAAAACTAAATTGACATTATTAAAAGGTTTATAACTGAATTGACTACTGTATAATAGGGTCAGGATCAAATTGACACGATTGAAATATTTAGGATTGAATTGGCAGCCATACAATATGTAAATGACTTTTTGGACAATTTTCCCTCTGATTAAGTGAACACAGTGACTTGAAGGATGGTCGATGAGACTCTCTTGAGTGAACTTTGATGAGCGGAGTGCCAAAATTTGAACCTAACTAGACTTCATCGCTTCTTCTCTTGACCGTCGGATCGGGTTCTTCGTTCGGTTAAATTGTATGTGACGGAGCTTACGGAGGGTCCCCTCTCAACTGACTAGACATATCTCAGCGTTATATACGTTATCGCACGCACTACACCTTTGCAAGCTTAGGTGGTTGAGGGAGTGAAGTGGAGAAAGCGGATTGCTTTAAGATACGTTAGAATATTTTGATCACCTATTTTTTTTTTTTTAACTTTCCTATTTTTTAATGTAGGGGTAATTAGGGAGGGCCCGAATAAGAGACACAAATTTCACTTTTCTCTAAAGACATATGTACACTTCACCGCTAGTAGTTCACGTTTTGGGGAATCCATTGATCGAAATCAACAAACAGCGGCAATCTAACTCGCATGAATGGACTCTATTTTCTTATAGGCCGAGAAAGAGACAATTGACCTTATTTTCCATATATTATAGAGATGACATTGTTGTGTTTACCCAACATGATATTCAACATTCGATTTAATGGCGAGTGTAATGACACAGTAAGTTGAGACAGGCGATGGTAATGAATGCAGGGACTAAGACACTGGAGTCGAGAGCCGTCGACGAAGCAGAATTGCTCGGTGACGTCGGAGTTTGTTGACGATCCGACGGTGATGGACAGCTTCTGGCCGAGGTCGCAGTGTGAATCGACGGCGCAGATGTAATGGTGAGACCAACCTTCAAAAGCTGGATGTCCACCGGACCGCCCAGAACGGATACGACCTGGGTGCAGTTGTCGTACTCGGCCTTTGATACTTCGGCCACATTGTGCGTCCCCGTCCAATTGAAAGCTGAAATCAATATGCTCATTTCATTAATGATGCGACGCACAAAATCGATATTACTGTAGAAATTACACAATAAGTCATGATTGGAACTCGATTCATTCTCACATATACATGCAAATCGCTTCAATAACTGCCCGACAAATTTACAATGAAATAGAAAACCTTTTATATGTAAGAGTAGGAAAAAAACAAAGGAAAAAGAACAAGGTAAAATGAGGGGTTTATACATAGCTTGTCGCCAACCATGAAAGTCTTGGAGGCAGCCCAAGACTGGTAATAGGATACGTTGGAGGGGACGGTCCACCCCAATCTATCTCCGACCATGTATGTCGCTGCCGCCACCGTGTCGACCTCCATGAATCCCGCCGCAATCATCGTGATCAACCACACCGTCAAATTCATGCAAGTTACCATCTTCGTGTGCTCCTTCAGGTCGCCCTCTGCTATTCAGCTCTCCTTTTAGTCGAGCCTGCCTTCTGCTTCTTCCGATCGCAATGCGTGTGGATCCTTGTTTTTATAGGAGAGAGAGAGAGAGAGAGAGAGAGAGAGAGAGAGAGAGAAGGAGATATGATTGTTTAATATCCTTTTGCCGAACCAAATCAACAATGTAATAAAGAAACACTCAGATCTATGGGCCTGGGAGCTGTGTTCAATTCATAGTCTGTATAATCTCGATTGATTTTCCGTCAATTTTGTTGATTTTTCTTGTTGGTAGACCGGCCCAACCCCGCCGGTCTTGATCCGGTTCTCGGGGAGACTAGGTCGGTCCAACCCGAACAACCCCGACTTTATATATTATATATGATATATCTAAAATATTATACATACATATATATATATGTTATATATCTAATATAATATTTGTTAACGCTTTTACATATGATGTTACAAGTATTATTGATAGAGGATTACAGGAACTTCCCATCTTGTCCCATATTTCCATGAGCGGTCTTAATCATTTTTACGGTTTCTTGCTTTTAGTAGGTATGAAATTTCTATCGTTGCCTTATCTTAAATTTATTGAATATATATTGATATTATGTTGATATTTATAGTTTGGTTGCACAACACTATATTGTCGATAAATATGTAATTTGAAATGGTAAATTTGCCTTTTTAGGGAGGGCAAAAAAATGAAACAAACAAATTATCGCTTGGTCCCAAGTTGATCTTGGAACTGGACCGAACCCATTGGGTGCATGTCCGGTCCTCGATCCCAGAGCTTAATAGGGTCGGTCTCGATCCCAAAAATTGAATACCAACACTATACGGGTCAGTTCTAAGGTTAGGGTAGACCAGCTCAACTCGGACCATGCTTGCCCCTAATCTCAATAATTTTCCGTCAATTTTGTTGATTTTTCTTGTTGGTATAGGTGATATCTCAATCATCCGTACTCTACCATGCACCATTAATACATTAACCTGAGGCATGATTAATTATGTTGTTTTTGAATTACTTGTACAGCGAACGTCTTTTTAATCTTTGACTATGTTTGAGAGGTGTCTACTACTCGATTACTGATGCAGTGAGTCACTTTCGTTAAGGCTATGTTTTTTCTCCGATTTTGATCGAACGAAATTTTCTTAAATCATAACGTGGGTAAATCGGTGAGAAGTATTACTATATTAATCAATGACGCGTGATTTTACCCACAAAGAATCTATTTTAACACGAAAAACACAGCGCCTCAATTACTCTATCTCTTCCGCCCATGGTCCGGAGGCGGATGCGCCTCTGATGTTGGTGATGGTCAGATGAGCGGGCGGTGTGCACAGCGGAGGGACAGCAGCGGTAGGGGAATAAAGGGGTATAGACCCATCAGTTCATGTAACTTCATTTGTAGAATCATTTCCAAAATCCTTATGAATAGGCTCAAACGTTCTTTTCCTCGATCCATAGCTCCTTTCCAGAATGCATTCCTTGAAGGTAGACTCATACAAGATAAAATTATCGTGGTCCATGAAGCATTCCATCATATGAAGTTGAGGGAAAAAGGAAAGATGGATGGTGAGGTATCAAACTTGATAAGAATAAATCATATAATCTGTGTGGAAAGGGGTTTTCCTTGAATATGCAATGCTTAAAATGGTTTTTGAGAGAAGATGGGTGAGTTGTTTCATGTCTTGTGTAACATCTGTGGCTTGTGAACTATTACTAAATGGCAAAGGATCTGGAAAAATATATCCTTTCATGGGAATACGCCTTTATCTCCCTGTTTGTTCTTATTTGTAGCTGGAGGATACAAACTAATCCTTCAGAATTCTAAGTTGGGAGGCTCAGCGCACTTTACTTCCCCAATTGCAGCTTCATGGAGACAAAAAAAAAGGAGGGAGGATGTCTTGGGGAGTAGAATCTTGGAAGGCAAGGAACTGATCAAACGAGGAGCTCCATGGAAGATAGCCAATGGAAAATCTGTTAGCATGTAAAGACAGGCGGGTGAATTCCAGTAGGGATTACAAGGTGCATCCAATCAACCCTGAGCTCGTGGGTAGAAAGCCTGGAATTTTGAAGTTCTCATTGAAAATGAAACAAATCCTGGAACACCAAACCTATAAGAGGGTAGATACATCGAGAGGAACAGGCCATGGTGCACGAAACTCACTTTAGCCAGGGGAGAAACGAAGATAAAGAGTGATCTGGCCCTGGAATAGAAGTGGAGCTTTCTTAGTTAAATCTGCAAACCGCTTTGCAATGTAACAGAAGAAAAAAGCAGATGACAAAGCCCCAAGTCTTCAATTTGCCACACTGTGATCAGTGAGGTATAGAAACTTGTGTGAAATATTGACTGCCCCAGAAAGATGAGATTCTTTTTGGAGACTTTGCTGAAATGCTGTTGCTGCAGCTGATAACCTATGTAACTGGAAGATTAGGATAAGCTCTGAGTTTGTGTTCTGTCATGAAGTGGAGGCCACCGACCATTCGGTACCTAGCTGTGAAAGATGGAGATGTGTTTGGTCTTGGACTAACTTAGCAGGGGGATTCACCGCCAATACTAGCTTGGCCTGTTATTGCCAAGATAACGGTCTACTTCTTACATCTGTCATGCAATGCGTGCAGTCATCGACAGACAGAAAAATCACTGTGTACACTTCCCGGTATAACCTAAAGCCTTATGTATGACCGGTGGAGATCATATTCGCTCCAGTGCTGTCTTAGGTAAACTTGAAGGAGAAGAGACATTAAATTGGACTTTGTATGATTAAACCGTGCTTGAGATTTGTACTGATTTGGTCATGCAATGAAAGTCAAAGAGACAGAAAAATAAAAGGAGACGTTCCCTTCTTCTGCTTTTCTATTCATCATTGCATGGCATGAAATATTGACAAGCATGGTGACGAAATATTCTTTATTCTCACTAGAAGAAGGACGGGGAATGAGAACTCCAAGATCACGGTTCTCATCATCATTTCATCTTCCGCAACCGGTAAAAAGATGTCATAACCAAATTAATAGCAAAAATTGACTCTGCAACGATCACGCAGAAGTAAGTAGAGCCGCGGTCAAAATTACTGCAGAAGCTCCGGTGACGCCAAGCGATGCTGCCGAGTTCCCTGGGGCGGGAGGAACCGCATCTCCAGCAGGAGATGCTGCCGCTGCCGAGGGAGCCGGGTTTGAAGATGGTGGAGCAGCCGTGCTGGAGGGCGGCAGGGTGGTGGCAGGCGATGGAGTCGCTTCTTTAGGTGGAGGACTTGAGGTGGAAGGTGCCGGGGTCACAGCGCTGGTCTGTGGAGAAGCTGCCGAGGATGACGGAGCGGAGGCAGAGGGCGGCCGAGTTGGAGCCGTGGTGGAGGACGTTGGGGTGGCAGCAGAGGGAGCAGTGGCTGCCTTGGGGGCGGGACGGCTGAGGAGGATGACGGGGAGTGCCGGAGGGGCTGGGGCCGGTGACGTTGATGGCAACCTTTTGGCCTAACGAGCAGTGGCCAGGGACGGTACAGATGAAGAAATGCTGGCCGGCGGTGGCGAGGGTGATCCTCGCCGGCGGGACGGTGGAGATAGAGAGGGTGTTGGTGCCGTCGCATGAGTTGAAAGCAGTCTCCGTCACTTCAGCCACGTCGTGCGCTCCGTCGTTGAAGTTGAAGACTGCATGGAGATGACAAAATCGTCATTTGGACCCAAGAATTAGTATGCCAAGAGTCGTTCCTTAAAAATTAAAAAAAAAAAATCGTGAAATTAAACAAAGGAAATAGTACTTTTATTAGAAAATTAGAGCATACTACATCCGCATGTGAAGTAAAAATGATACTCAAATTAATGATAGATAAGATTATTTGTATGAATTTTTCTTATTATACTCTCAATGTTTATGCTGATTTTTTTTTTGCAGCGAAAACAGACATCAATGCATTTTTGTTTTTCAAATTTTTGTGCAATTGTACAATTGAATCAAAATTTGATTATGACTCCGATTCTTTCACAAAAAAAGAATAATTTGAAAAATATTTATCTAAAAATAATCACTTATAGAAATTCAACATTTATGACTCTTGCGATAAGATGTACAAAATTAGGAATCCAACCTACTTATACGGCGCTATGACATTTCAAAGTGAAATGTCGCTTAGTGTAGTTCTCTACCAAATTTACACTAAAATGTCTGGTCTCAACTTACCTAAAATGTCTCCAACCTCGAAGATCTGACTGTTAGCCCAAGCTTCATATGCGGCCGCGCCTCCCGCCGGTATAGTCCACCCCATGGCATCTCCAACCGTGTAAGTCACCACCCCTTTCGGATGCCCGGGCGGCGTCGCAGGCACCGCGCAGCAGATCCCGACAGAAGAGCCGCCATCACCACTGCCGCCGCCGCGAAAATAACACCGCCCAAACGCCTCGCCATCGCCCTCTCCGTGTTGTCGAGAAACGTCAGGTCCCCCTGCTCTTCTCTCTATCTCCTCCTGCTCACGAAAATCTTCGAATTCGAATCCCCCTTTTGCTCTTTTGCAGCTCCCGGGACTTCCCTCTTTTATAGAACCATTTTGACAGGAACAAGGAAAGGTCAAAGCAGCTTTTGGAATCATCGTTGCCGTCGCGCACTGCGTTGACTCCTTAATGATCATTCTTTAATGACATGGGGGCTTTTCATCAAATCAAACTGTCGACGGTGCTTTGAGGTTTAAAGGTTTATAAATTTTCGAACGGCATAATCATTTTTTAAATGTTAATGCTCCATGGCAATGAACAATCAATTTAATCCTCAAGAGAACCCACTCAGCGAATGCTTTTTGACTTTTGGGGGGAGGTCGATTTGCTACGTGAAGCGCAATACGAGGGTGTGCACAAAGACTTTTTTCGAACTTTCAATCTGTATTTAGACAGCACAAGAAAAAGTCTAAGCCCCCATTGGAATATAGGAAAAAGAAAGCAAACGAGAGCGTGGAAGCACGTTACGTATTTGATGAGAAGGGTCCGAGGATCAGCCGGACGTGGGGGGCCTTCACAAGGGTAAATTGGTTGATTTTTCCCGAAAAAAAAAATCAGGTGTAGGACAAAAAAAGAATAGAGCTAATAAATACCACTAAAAATCCTTAAACCAGTACGCCCGCACTTTATTTATTTCGTATTAATTTTTTCGTCACAAAGAAACACAATTATATAGCCGGGCATCATTTACTCCAAATTAATGTTCGCGTCACAAAATTGGACAAAAATTAATGAGGATAGCACTTTGAGATTTTTCTAGCATGTGAATTAGTTTAAGATACACACATATATAGGATCGCAGTACTAGTTTGAGATTTTTTACGACACAAAAATGAATTTGGGGTAAATGGGGCGTTAGGGTACTAGTTTAAAATTTATCATGACGCGAAAATTAATTTGAGTAAATATGGTACAAGTGTACTAGTTTAAAATTTCTTGTGACACGAAAGTTAATTTGAGTAAATATGCCACAAGTGCATTGATTTGCTATTTTTTGTGCCATTGACTATAACAAAATTTTGTGATTTTTCAGGTCAACATCACAAACCTTTGTTGATTATCATCAAGTCGTGATAATTTGCGTCATGGCATCAAGTAGATCGGTTAAACAGGCAAATTGAGTCCGGTTTGGGATGGATTGAAAATTGTTCGACTTAAATAAACCCATCTAACTCATTTTGATCTATTACTATTTAATGCAAAACTAATGACTTATACCTGACCCACCACGACCCATATTACTAAAGCACTTCTATGTCTAATTCAGTCTAGGAAAACTTATGTGTAAAGTGACTAAGCGCAAGATTGAGTAAAAGCAAGAAAAAAATTATAAGAGAATCATGAAGCTGGGTTAGGTTTAAGAAAATCTTGAATCCATTTAGGACCATTTACTACTCAAATCTTTTGGATACCCTTGAATTAGAGATGCCAGTTGGCCCGCTAACCCATTTAACTTGACGGGTTGGCAAGTCACAAGGCCCGGATGGGATTGGGCCGGCCCAAGATTTTGGGTATGTCTTTGTTGTTGAAATAACTTATCTGGCAAAACAATTATCCATTAAAGGTGTGTTCATTTCATGGAAAAATAAATTATTTAGAAAATATCTTTCAAAAAATAATTACTTGTATCGCTTACAAGAATAAATGAATAGAAATTTTTTTCATCGTTCATGAAAATATTGGCATAGATTGTTATTAACGATGAAAACATTTTCTACTTTGATGCACTACAAAAATCTTACTGCAAAAATCCCACAGATCTGCTAGCTGGAATAACATATGTCTTGATCCATGAATGGTGGAGTCTTATTGTTTGATGGTAATTTCCGAAATATATGTATAATTTGATGTTATCAAATTTTTATTTTTCGTTATATAGTATTATTAAAAGCAACAGTAAATTCGATTTCGATTTTAAGTAATATATCCTCTCATCGTCATCTCTCTGCAACAAGTCAAACAGCGACATGAATCAACATCCAAAATCGAGATAACTACCTTGTACCACTTGAATGGTCTCCGGCCAAATGGATTTCAGCCGAGTCAAACCTACTCAGAATTCTCCACAGAATCACTAAAACCAAATCAGTCACTACCTTATTCCGAAGAAGAAGCAATGAATTCATCCACTGTATGTCATGTAACAGCATCTCACGATCTACCAACATCTCCACCTCTTGTATGAATTCATTTGAGGTTTGTCCTTCCATAGGAAAACGTCAAGGTGACCCTTTATCGCCATTTCTGTTCTTGTTTGCAGCTGATGTCTTGTCCATTAATTTATCCCTAAATAATGAAGAGATAACAAAATAAAAATCGATCAATTACACATTAATCAATATTCAATTGATTGGTCCGAGGTTATGATAACGTACGATCCATTCTTTTACTTTATATGGATTCTCTTGAACCACTAGGGCATTTCTACATGAACCGGTTCTTACACTGCGATTTTGAATTAGAAGAGATTTCAAGAAATGGCAAATCGTACAGCATATGCCAGTGGTTTTGATATAAGTATTTGAGTCTTCAATTGACCGTGAGGGCTTCGCGATCTTGGAGTGGATTTCCGCGAGCCATAAGAAGTAACCTTAGTCAATGCTGTGCAGGAAGGTCAGAACAAAGGCATTAAACTGAAGAAGGAATGCCCTCTGTTGTCCCATCTACTTTTTGCAGATGATTCACTCTTTTTTCCTACAGGCTCATGAGGATATTTGCAGATGTTTAAGACGCCACGGTGCACGAAAGTCATATTAGCTGGGGAGAAATGAAGTAGAGTGATCTGGCCCTGGAATAGAAGTATAGCTTTTTTCGTTAAATCTGCATACCACTTTGCAATGTAACAGAAGATGAAGCGGATGACAACAACCAGAAGTCTTCAAGCTGCTCCAGAGTGGTCAGTGAGGTATTGGAAACTTGTGTTGGAACATTGTCTGCCCCCAGAGATGAGATTCTCTTGTGGAAACTCTGCTGCAATGCTGTTGCTACAGCTGATAACCTAAGAAATTTGGCCTTTCGTTGCTTGTATTTGTGGGAATCAAGGAATGATTGTTGGTTTTTTCCGGGGAAAATAGAAGATCATAACAAAAGTGCCCATTGGAAACATCTTATTTGTTTGATTAATTGATTTCTGATGGAGATGAAGAAACTCCTTGAGATTTGGACTGCTTTGGTCATGCAATGAAGTTTAGTTCCATTTCCTGCTTTTCTTTTCATCGTTGCATGGCATATGACATTCACAAGCATCGAGAGGAAACCTTCGTTATCTTCAATAGGAAGGTGATGGGGAATGAGAACTCCAAGATCACGATTCACATCATCATTTCATCTTCCGCAACCAGAAAAATGAAAATAGGATGACCAAATTAATGACAAAAAAAATGACTCCGCAACAATCACGGAAAAGTGAACAGAGCTACGGCCGCTGTCAAAATTACTGCAGAAACGCCGGTGATGCTGAGTGATGCTGCCGAGTTCCCTGGGGCAGGAGGAACTGCATCTCCCGCAGGAGATGCCGCTACCACTGAGGGAGCCGGCACTGAAGATGGTGGAGCAGCCGTGCTGGAGGGCACCGGGGTGGCGGAGAGTGATGGAGTCGCTGCTTTAGGCGGAAGACTCACTGTGGAAGGTGTCGGAGTCACAGTGCCGCTCGGTGGAGAAACAGTTGAGGATGATGAAGTGGAGGCGGAGGGCGATGGAGTCGGAGTGGTGGCGGAGGACGTCAGGGTAGAGGCGGAGGGAGAAGGAGTGGCTGCCTTGGGGGCGGGGCGGCAGAGGAGGACGGTGGCGGCGGAGTGGCGGAGGGGCTGGCGGTGGTGACGTTGATGGCAACCTTTTGGCCAGACGAGCAGTGGCCGGGGACGGTGCAGATGAAGAAATGCTGACCGGCGGTGGTGAGGGTGATCCTTGCCGGCGGGACGGTGGAGATCGAGAGGGGGTTGGCCCCGTCGCACGAGCCGAAAGCCGTCTCCGTGACTTCGGCCACGTCCTGCGCTCCATTGTTGAAGTTGAAGACTGCATGAAGATCAGAGAACAAGCTGTTGATTAAGATTGAACAAGTTTTTGGCGGTGGAACTAAACAAAAAGAAGAGCATATGCCGTAAATACAAAGAAAATCTCACACAAAATGACCTTTTCCCACTATTAATTTTAGAGAGTGAATAGATATAATACTAAAATCAATTATAGACAACATTATTTATGTAAAATATTTAGTTATAGTAACAAATAAGCTTTATTTTTTATTATTTACTTCAGAAAAAAAAATCAATACATTGAGAGTTTGAGTACGACAGGCCCAAAAAAAATCATATTAAAAGAAAAACGTCAAAAGAATATCCATATAAGTAATATTGACTATTTTTCAAAAGTTATGTATTTTATTTATGACATTGAAAAGAGATGAAACTTTCGAAATTCAATTTTTTTTTTCCTAATGAGCATTGGAAATTGCTTCTTCTATCTTCAAGTTCTTAGCAAGAGGGATTGGCTTTCTGACGTGCCGTTTGCAACCACAACAATAAAGCCGAACATTTTATGAGTCTCTTGCATATAGGATGCCATACGGTGGAGTAAATGTTATTCAATTTTATACTAAAATGTCATTTCTCGGCCTACCTAAAATGTCTCCGACTTCAAAGTATTGCTGCTAGCCCATGCTTGATACGCAGCAGCCCCGCTTGCGGGTATGGTCCACCCCATGACGTCTCCCACGGTGTAAGTCACCGTCCCTTTCGGATGTTCGGGCGGCGACGTAGGTGTCTGCGCGGCAGATCCCAATAGCAAAGCCATAGTCGCCGTCACCGTAGCGGCCGCCATGAAGCACGCTAATGTATTTTTGGGGTCAACGCCACAAAACATCGTTAGCTGTCGTGGAGTCTTGAAGTCTTGTGTCATGCCATCAACTCCAGATGAAGACCGCTCTTAGGATTGGGCAATTTCGCTGTGAGGATGTCCATTCGAAAAACTAATATTAAAAAGTGAAGGGAGATTATATGTTTATAAAGAGTATTTAAATCCCATTATCAAGTGATATGAGACATTTTTCACACCATTCTCATGTGTAAACCCAATAAGAGGCTTTTTCATCGTTTCCTTTCATATGCAAGTAAGCGGGTTTAGAACCTTTAAATTGCTTAACCCGATAGTTAGATCATATAAATTCTACTGCGAAAAGCAATATGTGAGATTTTGACAGTGATCATCTGATTTCAACACAATGTGTCGTTCCATTATCTTTTTTTTTTTTCTCCCTAATTTCGACAGGTTTTTTTCCCTAATTTTGACAAGTCTCAAGTTGGAGGTAGTTTAACAAGGGAGAAAGCTATCAAAAACTCCACACTATGCTCAATGTGACATAATTGATCTAAATTTCCTTGTAACACCAAAAACTCAAACTTGTACCTATGTGACCTCTGTCAAGGTTCCATTTATGAGCACCGTTAAACATTTGCCTACATGGACAATGGAAGAAAACTGGTGTTTACATGGCGCTCACATAACTGAAGCGAAATAAATGCGTTGTCATTTTGGCTTAAAAAATCATCTAACAGAATCTTAACAAATGGTAAATGTGTCACCAAGCATAAGTTTGGGGTTTTTGATATCCTAAGAAAAATTTTAAGATAAATGTATCACAATGGACATAGTTTGGACTAATCGATGTCACAAAATAAAATTCAAGATAAATGTGTTATAGTGTACATAATTTGGAGTTTTTAGTAAAAATTTAGAGCATCCAATTTTGAAGATACTTCTAGGAAATTAACAGGCTCCACCGAGGTATTCACCCCCACATCGGCTTCTCGCAAATTCTCTATACTTTGAGCTATGTTCATTATAATGAAAAATTGAAACCAATTTAGAGTGCGCTTGGTTTGAAGTTACTAGTGTTGCTTGGTTCGGACGCATTGGCTCTTGAGTTGAAAATTGAAAACCACTTATCACAGCATGTCACGTTCTGTATAATTCCACGAGTTGGGCCGGTTGCCTCGTACCGAAAGTGGACCCTTATTTGATGCATTGAACGGGACGATTCGTGTGGAACTTTAGGTTATCAATTGTCAATTTGCCATATATTTCCTTGCGTGGCCTCTCGCATAAAAGTTTTAACTCTTAAAATTTTATTATTATTGAAGGTTACTGAGTTATTTGAGCAAACTTGGTTACTGCCTGTTAGTTCCATTCCCTCACTCTACAGTACTTTCTCATTTTTTTCTCCAAATTTATGCAAATATCGGAAAGCAAATTCTATTTTGCAGACACGTGTGTGTTCATTACTACTAGTTTAATGGTCCGTCAAACTGATCAACCATATAAGGGCCATCCGACTCGGATGATCCGGGTCAATGACATGGCGTGTGGGTCAAGATCTTTTGGTAACGTTCTTATTAGAGATGTCGATAGGCTGGGCTGGCCCATTTGACTTGACGGGCCGGCACGGTACGAGGTCCACGTTGGGTTGGCCCAGCCCAACCGTGGTCAGACAAATGGCCCGGGCTTTGGTCCAAGCATGGTCGTCTCTTGTCCGGCAGGGCCGGCCCATTGGTCGCCACCGATAGTAATCGGAAAGAAACATTTGTTAATTTTGCTTGAGCGACTACGTTTAGCAAAAGACTAGTAGTTTCCTCGCAAGTGAAGCTGCTAACCAATTCATCGTTGTTCCCCTCAGTCTCAAAGAATTCTGTGATAAGCTCAAACCATAAGTTATCTCACTAAAAAAAAAAAAAAAAAAAAAAAATGAAGCTATCAAGCTAATGTATGTATGTATGTATGTATGTATGTATGTATATGCTAAGTATTCTCTTGTTGTCTGACTTTGTTGCTGAAATCTTCATTAAACATTAGAGCTCTCATCAATTTATTCGACGATGGATGTGCTAATTGAATGGTGTCGACGACGCTTTTATGTATTGAAAATCTTATAAATCCGCAACCTCTTTTGATTGGTGAATGATAAAGTCTTCTTATTTGATGGTACTTGCCGAAATAAATTAGTAATTTCATGTCAGCAAATTTCATTATTGTATTATTATATAGTATCTTCAAAAGTTCTAGTAAATTCGAATTTGTAGTAATACCTCCTGTCATCGTGTTCTCTTTGCATCAACAAGCCATGGCGACATAAATCAAGATCCAGGGCCGACTCAATCCAACTCGAGATTCTCCATACTGCTTATTGATTATTTCTATCTCACGAATGCCACTGTCTTATTCCAAAGAAAGGCAATGAATTCATCCGCTATGTCTTCTGCAACAACATCTCACAATGTACCAACATTTCCAACTCTATCTAAGAGAAGAGCTAACACAATAAGCCCATGAGAATGGACACAAGCAGGACTAGACGTGCAATACCGAGAGACGAGCCAACACTTGGCGGAGATGTGATTGCACCAGTGGTGGGGGATGGCGGCGGTGGGGATCCCGGCGGGCTGGAGGTCGGGCCGCTTGGAGGCTCGGCAACCGTGATGGCCAGCTTTTGACCCTGGGAACAGTGGCCTGCAGTGGTGCAGAGGAAGTAATAGTCGCCGGCGGTATCCAGGGAGTAATTAGCCGGAGAAGTGGACAGGACTGTGAATGGGGAGTCGGTGTTGCAGGCGTCATAGTCTTCCTTGGTCACGTCCGCAACGTCGTTGTTGCTCGAGTCGAAATCGAACACTGCCCCAAAAAAAGGAAAAAAGAAAAAAAAAATTTGAATGATCAGGAGCATCAAAGAGTGAAAGCTTATCGATCATGGTCAACGCAAGTACCCCAGATCAGGGGCAGAGATGGATTGTTCTGATCACATTCAAACCTTTCATTTCTTGACATGTTGACCAGATCTGTGCTCAAACGTCGTATGACTTTCTGATGAGAGATCTACTTACAAAACAAGCTCAAAAGGTCCACAAACTGAAACTGCCATAGTTCTGGATCTTCTTCTTCAACATAAATTTAGATATCATGCATACTTTGCACTCGTGAATGTCCGTGAATTCGAAAGATTAATGTCGGGCGAGAACCGATTTCTGACTCACCTAGAACATCGCCGACCTTGAACGTGTGTTGGCTCGCCCAGTCGGAATACACGCCGGTGCTAGAAGGGATCTTCCATCCCCCAGAACCTCCCACCGTGTAATTCGTCGCCTTGGCACTTGATAAAAACGCCACCACCACCCCGAGCAGACAGGCTGTGATTTTCGCGTCGGCCATTTTCAGCTTGGCTCGTGCTGCAATATGAAGCCGAGGTCGCCCCACAAGAAAGACTCTGTAGCTCCTTGTTTTGTCAAAGGGGTGCTTTGAATCCTGAGTTCATACAGGTAACAGGCTGCATTGTGCTGGACAGGTAGTGAGGCACATGAATTGATTGGTTTTGACTGATTATCTTATTTTCCGCGCAGTCGGTGATGGAGTTTGGGATTTGAAATATAAAGTCAAATATGCACGCACTCACATTAGAATTCTGACGCAGTTAAATTATTATTATTTTCAGCGATTTCGAATGGATGGCATCCTCTCTTTCTCAATATTTTTCATGAGTGGCTTGAGCCCAATTGGGTTGGGGCCCAAAAGACATGGAAAGCCCACATGGCCCAAACATATTCAAGGAATTAAAAATATCTTTGAAACAGTTAAAAAAAAAAAGAGTTTAGATGGAATTAAATATTCATGTTCAAATTCAAAAGACCTGAGTCACCAAGAGCTGAACATACAAGTCAAAAGAAAACTTGCTGAAGGCAACAAACACCGGAGGGACAGGATTCGGAAAAGTGGCTAAGAGTATAGCGAATAAGCTCAACTATCTTTAATTTTTATGATTAATATCACAAAAATATTAAATTATGCAAATTGTGACACAAAATATCCCGAATTTTTTTATATCATAAAAAACCCTCAACTTCCCATTATGATACAATTATATGATTTTTTTTTCGGTGTCATAAAATATCATAAACTTATATAAGTGTGATAAAATACTATGATAGAATTGAAATAGAAGGTATATGTGTCACATATATATATGAGTTTGGGTTTTTTTGTAACATCAAAAATGTTGAGGGAATTGTGTCACAGTAGACAAGTTTAAGGTTTTTGTTGATCCAAAAAAAAGTTTAGAATATTGGTATTATAGTGGACATAATTTAGAATTTTTTTTGGGTGCTATTTATCCTTATTTTTAAAGTATATTGTGTTAATTATATGGTGATTGCATGCTTGGGTCTTGAAACAAAATTAATAATTAGGTTTTAGAAACAACAGAAGGGGAGACTTTGACATCGGGCCGGACTTAAACCTGCTCTCACCTGATATATAACTAATTTTCATTTTGAGTCCATCCCGAGATGATTCAGGCTTAAAAAACTCTAGCCTGAAATTTAGGTCACGCCTAATGAGGGACAAAAGATTGGTCAACTCGGTGCGTGAAGAGCCGCAACCATCAATGGGTCCTATTGAGATTGTGGCCGACGATTTCGAGTTGCCACTGGTCAGTCCAATGTTGCGACAAACTATTTTGAGTAAGCGCTAATTTGTTAGACCATTAATTACTTTTTGTTACCTTTCACATTTGCTTTGATATTGTATCCTTGCTTTTATCCGAACTCATTCAAGTTCATATAATCAAAATTTGGGGATCAAGAGGTCCATGTGATGTAAATATGCTATCCATTGATTATGATATGATGTATACGCTATTTGCGTAATATCCTGATCACATATATTGCCATATGCAATCACACGTGATATGGAATCGAATATTTCCATTTTGTTTTTGTTTTTTGCTGCTAATATAGGTATAGACAAAATGGATGCCCTATAGTTGGCCCTCACGATTTGGAGAACGCTTGCACCATATATGGACTAAAAAATGGGGAATACATGGAAATCAACATGACTTGTGTTTATTACATTGCCCAATTTAGATTGATAATTATCATATATAAATCTGTGAGAAAATTACCAAAAAAATCTTAAATCTATTGCAATTATATTAATTCAATAAAAATATTTCAATTTGATCAATTTAGTCCTAACCCTTTCGACAATTTGCCAATGTAATACATCCGACTAATTTTGGGTAAAAATCACTAACGTAAACTCGGCCATTTTACATAACAAGACGGCATTGATATGCGGATTTTTACAAAATTTTCAATATTTTATAATTTTTTGTTTTCTCGTTTTTCTCTTCCTTTTCTTTTCTTTTTACCCAACTTCCTCCACTAGTTGTCGAGCCTCCGCGATGGTTGGCGAGGCTTGCTCTTGCCAGATTTAGCAAGAGTCGCCTCACTCACTAAGCAAGGCTCACCCTTGTAGGGGTGAGATCGTTTAAGGCTGGCGAGGATCGTTGGTGGCTTCAGGCGAGGCTTGACAGAGGTTGCCCCTCACCAGCCTCGAGCGTCCACGCAGGACTAGTGTTGACTAGGTTGCCATGTTAGTACTTTTCAGCCAAAATTGGCCAAAAGAACTAAATTAACAAATTGTTAAAAGGTTTAAGATTAAATTAGCCTATAGCCAAAAGGTTGAGAACTAATTTGATAGATCTATGATTGAATTGACTGCCATACAATAGGTTATAATTAAATTAGTACGATTAAGAACTCAATTAGCCACCACACAATATATTTAGGATTCTTTGGACAATTTTTTTGTCAATTTTTTTTTATCAAAAAAGGTAAAATCTTGTTAATCTCAACTACTGAAAGATGTTAAAATCGAATCTTCTAAACGAGTAATAAAAGAGAACATGTTAACCATATCGGTAAGAGAATCTTTCTACGACTTTTTTTATCCGAGATGGATCTTTCTATAAAACTAGTTCTTTAAATAGATCTCTCTCCAAACTATTTCCCAAACTAGAAATTCTACGCCACATCATTCCTCGCATAGCTTGTGCTTCACACTACTTTACCCTTCCGTTTTCGCATGCGGCAACGTAATCGTGGTGTCTTGCTCGCTTCACTTTCCCATTTATTAATGGAAAAGCAAGTCAAGTCAAGTCGTGCTTGATTTTTTTTTTTTTTTTTGGTCGAAAAAGTCGTGCTTGATTTCAAAGTTCAATAAAAGCACCTGTGTAGGTGGCGCGCACATTCCACATGATGCTAACGAAATTACGCGTTCAAGCGCGCAAAGTAGAAAAAGCAAGGACTAGGAGCATCTTTATTACAAGTGGGTTTTCTTTTCCACTTTTTTGTTAAAATAAAAAGCAAGTAAAGTCAAGAAGCACCTGCAGAGGTTCCCCGCAACTTCCTCGTAATGCTATGAATATTACGCGTGCAATGACTCAGCATTCCTGGAGGACTCTGCAATCAGTATTCTTCAAGCATGAAGCTTAATACCGTGCAAAAGAAAAAATGCACTTTGGTGGAGAAGGCGTTCGCTGAAAATGTTAACATGAAAAAAAAAGCTAAACACCAAATGAAATAAAAAAAGTAATTGATATTCACTAAATAATTATTCGATGGTGCAGAGAATCCATTGGCCAAGAATTTCTAAATGTGACACCAAATGTATAAACCCGCAATTTCACCAACTCGAGAGGAGCCATCTATAATGCCTTGTAGGTCTATGAAAAGGAAAAAAGAAGATCGGCGGAATCATCTCATGTACTTAATTAGATGGATTTAACATAACGCTGAAGCTCAATTATAATTAGATGGATTTAACATAACGCTGAAGCACTTGAATAGATCTGTTATCATCCAAAATAAAACCCAATGTTCATTTCATTATTTAAATAGGCAATGCGAGATAATAGTTTCATTAGCGGGGTTTAGGTAATGGCCCAATTTCGATTTCATTTTTAGCAAGCAGTTCCATTCCATATATGAAGTGATATTGTATTTGTTCGTGTAAACGGTTATCTAGATATAGTTTCAATCTCTTTATGTAAAAACCCTTTTTTGAAAATCTCAATAGTTTATTGGTTGACGTAGGACAAGTTGCCAATAGTTTCCTAAAATGAATTGATCAACAAATGAATAGAGTTTAGCACAACATTTATCAAAGTGAATAGATAGAGGTCGGCGCTACGAATGAGAGCTACGGACAATCTAGCATAAATCATGTTGACAAGGATTTTTCATAGGAGTGCCACGGGGTTTCATTACAAATACCGGTGAAGAGCAGATGTCGAAACTGCATTTGTCCAGTCCTTTAAGTTAGCTTTGAAACTGTTCTTGTCAATCCTCCAGAACCTCTACCGAAATTCACTACTCAATTCCAAAAATTCTCTGCCCAGCCACACCAATTTTCCCAAATTCCTCGCATAGCTTGTGCTTCACACTATTTTACCCTTCCGTTTTCGCATGCGGCAACGTAATCGTGGTGTCTTGCTCGCTTCACCTTCCCATTACATTTCCCTAAAGACTCCATTTATTAATAGAAAAGCAAGTCAAGTCAAGTTGTGCTTGATTTCAAAGTTCAATAAAAGCACTTGTGTAGGTGGTGCGCACCTTCCACATGATGCTAACGAAATTACGTGTTCAAGTGCGCATCGTAGAAAAAGCAAGGACTAGGAGCATCTTTATTGCAAGTGGGTTTTCTTTTCCACTTTTTTGTCAAAATAAAAAGCAAGTAAAGTCAAGAAGAGGTTCCCCGCAACTTCCTCATAATGCTGTGAATATTACGCGTGCAATGACTCAGCATTCTTGGAGCACTCTGCAATCAGTATTCTTCAAGCATGAAGCTTAATATCGTGCAAAAGAAAAATGCACTTTGGTAGAGAAGCCATTGGCTGAAAATGTTAACATGAAATAAAAAGCTAAACACCAAATGAAATAAAAAAGTAATTGATATTCACCAAATAATTATTCGACGGTGCAAAGAACCCATTGGCCAAGAATTTCTAAATGTGACACTGAATGTATAAACCCGCAATTCCACCAACTCGGGAGGAGCCAACTATAATGCCTTGTAGGTCTATGAAAAGGAAAAAAGAAGATTGGCGGAATCATCTCATGTACTTAATTAGATGGATTTAACATAACGCTGAAGCTCAATTAGTTGTTGATTATGCAAACAAAATCATCATAATTTTCTAACTTGTCTAAATAAGGACAAAAAAAAAAAAAACCTCCCGTATTTACTATCAATCGACTATCAGTTGCCTCCATAATTCTCATATACTTACATTCTCCTGTCATTATTGATATATCAAATGCCTGAATACGCTTGTAGCTCCATCCAAATCTGGAAACAGAGGCTCACCCAAATCCAGTCTTTCGTAGAAAGTGTGCACTAATCTTCCGCCGACCTCACTCCGAGCATCAGCATTGCTCGCTGGTTTTCTTTCCAATTCTTCGTTTACTTGGGAAAAGCAAGTCAAGGTGCACTTGCATAGGTAGCTTCAATGCACCTTCTGCATAATGTTGCGGAAATTATGCCAGCAATGGTTGCCCTTTGCTTTTTATTTTCTAATTGTTTTAATAATAGAAAAATAAGTCAAGTTGAACTCGTGCTCATTTTAGAGAAAAAAAGCACCCGCATATCCTCTATGCCCCTTCCGCGCAATACCGTGGAAATTATGCATGCGATAATTACGCTTTTCGTGCAGCATGCATCGCAATCGCAGCGGTTCGATTAGTTGGAGATTCTTGGACCGTTGGATGGCAAGAACTCAGCATTGTTCAAGCACGCATAGTAGAGAGTGTTGTGATGTCATTTCTCTGCCTTGCTGACACTGGATGTGTTCGATGTTGACTAGTTTTGATATTTCTCTCAACTCTTGAAATGTATGTGAGTAATACAGCAAGAAGCTTGAAATATGGAGGAGGATGTTTTTCTTCGAGGACTTTTATCAAATTTCAGATTGGCTGGAAGTTCTCAATACATGGTCTCTTCCCATTTTCAATTTACTATTAGTACCAAGTCGCAACCTAAGATGATTTCTTTGTCTAATTTATCTTTGTGAAAGGAATTGCTAGACAATGGAGGAAATACTTTTCTGTGTGTTTCATTATATCAAATGTACAAGAAAGTGTCGGTATTTGTAGTACAAGAGAGAAGAAAAAAAGAATCAGAAAGAATATATACATAATATTGGTTTTCCTAAAATATTCTATATCTATGATCTACTATATCAATTGTAATCTAAACAGATAAGATCAAATTCTGCTTCCAACACTCCCCCTCAAGCTGGCGGCCTATAAATGTCAAAGGCCCCAAGCTTGCTCAGCAAATATCTATGCTGCCTCCGGCACAACGGCTTAGTGAAGATGTCTGTTCTACAGTTCCAATTCCTCGAGTTGTAATGATGCCTTCTTGAATTTTTTCTCGAGTAAAATGACAATCAACTTCAATATGCTTTGTTCTCTCATGGAAGACTGGGTTTGCCGCTAACTTTAGCGCAGCATCATTATCACAAAACAATTCACTTGCTCCGTTGACTTGCACACCAAGATCTGAAAGTAATCCTCGTATCCAAACTATCTCGCAAACAGTTTTGGCCATGGCTCGATATTCTGATTTTGCTGATGACAATGAAACTGTTGACTGTTTCTTCGTTTTCCACGAAATCAAGGACTTTCCTAGCTTGATGCAAAAGCCAGTAATGGATCTTCTTGTCATAGGACAAGTAGCATAATTCGTGTCACAATATGCTGTCATTTTCATGTTGCAATCACGGGACAATAGAATTCCAAGTCCTGGACAACCCTTCAAGTACTTTACAACCTTCAGCGCTGCATTCATATGTGATTGCTTTGGGTTGTGCATAAATTGACTAAGTATTTGTACTGCATAGCATATGTCAGGCCTGGTCATGGTGAGATAGATTAATTTGCCAACAAGTCGCTGATATCCCGACGGATCCTTGAGCAGTGGATCTTCATTTGGAGAAGAAGAACTTACATCATATTCATATGTTGTCAACTTGATATTCTGCTCAATAGGTATAGCAGCTGGTTTGCACCCCGATAATCCTGCATCTGATATGATTTCCAGGACGAATTTTCACTGACTGAGACAAATTCCCTCACTGGATCGAGCTATTTCGATACCAAGAAAATATTTTGGAGGACCCAAATCTTTAATATGGAAAGTCGAATGCAGGTATCTTTTGAACTTTTGAATTGCAACATCATCATTTCCCATGATTAGTATATCGTCAACATAAATTAATAAGTAGATCAATGAGGTACCTTTGGTCCATGTGAACAATGCATAGTCATGCCTTGAGTGTTGAAAACCCGTGTTTGTAAGTGCTGCAGTAAATTTTGCATACCACTGTCGAGAGGCTTGTTTAAGCCCATACAGGGATTTACGGAGACGGCACACTTGAGACTCCCCCTGTCTGCGTAATCCCTGTGGAAGCTCCATGAAAATTTCTTCATCAAGGTCTCCATGAAGGAAGGCATTGTTAACATCCATCTGATGTAGGTCCCAATCACGTAATGCAGCAATCGCTAGAAAAGAACGAACAGTGACCTCTTTAGCAACTGGAGAAAAAGTCTCATGATAGTCAAAGCCTTCACGCTGTGTGAATCCTTTTGCGACAAGTCAAGCCTTGTATCGTTCAACTGAACCATCTGCCTTATATTTTATTTTATAAACCCATTTGCAGCCAATGGGCCTTCTGTGAGAAGGCAGAGGGACGATGTCCCAAGTGTTATTCTTTGTGAGAGCAGCAATCTCTTCTTTCATGGCTTTTTGCCAAAGAATATCACGCGCTGCTTCCTCATAAGAAGACGGTTCTTGTTCTTCAGATATCCAACTGATGCAACACATGTGTTCCCGCGATAATCGATCGAAAGAAACATAGGAGGATACCGGATATTGCGTACCTGAAGTCCTCAAGGTAGAGCAGATATAATCCTTGGTCCATGTTGGAGGACGAACTTGTCGTCCTGAGCATCTAGGCCTATCAACTGCTGGGGATGATGGTCCAATATGATGTTGTTGTTGTGACAAAGGAGGCCCATTACTACTTTGCCTTGTTGGAGAATTAGAAGGCCCAGTAGTGGGATCAAGAGATCCAGGGCATGTCGTCGAAGAACATGGGTTAGAAAATGATTGATCTGGTGCAATCAAGACATATTGTGGCTGTATAGAAATATCCTCCATTTATAGAAATTGTCGATGACTTGATTCTGACATGGGTGTTTCATGCAAAGATTCCATTTCTTGGAAGGGAAATATGTCCTCGTGAAATATAACATCACGACTAACAAAGAATCGACCTGAAGATATCTCCATAACTCGATAACCCTTTTGTAGGGTGGCATATCTCATAAAGACACATCGAAGAGCACGAGGATCCAATTTATGTCGATATCGAACATTTGTCATGTAGCAAAGACAGCCAAATACTCAGAGATGACTAATATCTGGTTGCTTACCAAAGAGCATTTCAAAAGGGGTGCAACCTTTTAATATTGTAGTTGGCATGCGATTAATTAAATAGGCTGTCATGATCACACAATCTCCCCAAAAAGATTCAGGAATGGAGGCTTGATATTTCAGTGCTCGAGCAACTTCTAGAAGGTGTCGATGTTTACGTTCGACAATTCCATTCTGTTGCGAAGTGTAAGCACAAGAACTCTCATGAAGAATTCCTTGTGATGACAGAAAAGATTGATACTCAGTTGAAAAGAATTCACTCCCATTGTCTGTACGAATCCTTTTAACATGTTTATCAAACTGATTTTTAACCATGGATAGGAATTTCAACAGACATGAGAAAGCCTAACTTTTGGACTGTATGAGAAATACCCAAGTGGCACGAGAATAATCATCCACGATGGTAAGAAAGAATCGGGATCCATCACGATGTGGTGTATGATAAGGACCCCAAATGTCCATATGTATTAATGATAAAATACTAGTGGCTCGAGACACACTAGTTGGGAATGGGTGTCTCGTTTGTTTTGCCAAAGGGCATACTTTACAATCAGAACAAGGAAAACAAGCACTATGACCCAGACGCTTATGCGAAAGTGAAATTTTATTTCCAGCAACAGCATTACAAGAAATGCCTTTATTCAAAGAGGAAAGATCAAAATCTTTGGGGAAATTGATCCAAAAATATAGCCCTTGTTCCATCCTACCCAAGCCCATCAGTTTCCCAGTCGAAAGGTCCTGAAAGGAACAATTTTTACAGTTGAAATTGGCTCGACAATAATTGTCCTCACAGACTTTGGAAACAGCTATAAGGTTGAATTCAAACTCCGGAATATAGAGAACATTTTTAAGGATAATGTTTGGGCTAAGGTGAACAGTACCGATCTTTTTGACATCATTAATATTTCCATTTGGAAGCCGAACATATATGGAATTAGGCTTTGTAGGGGTACTAGAAAACAAATATTCATGGCATATTATGTGATCACTGGCGCCTTAATCAATAATCCATGCATCAACTGAAATATTATGTCTTGTTTGATGAAGTACTTGAGAAATTTGCAGTTTTGTCAACTGTCTGTAACTGATTTAGTGCCTGCATGATGTTCTGATATTGATCCTGGGAAATAGGTTGATGAGCTCTGTCTTTTCCTTGTGCTGACACCTGATAAGCATAAAATTCTTTTCCTTTCTTTTCTTTGTCAGTGGGCTTACCATGTAATTTCCAGCATGTTTCAATGGTATGATGAGGACGCCGACAATATTCACAGTATTTACCTCTAAATTTATAATTTTGGCTTCCTCCTTTCTATGATGACGTGGCATTATAATGACCGCTGGATTCAGCCCCATACAAGATTAAATGAGAGCCGTCAGATCCTCGGCCTCTCCTCTGATCCACGCCATCTGATCGGGTGAAATTTAGGCCGTTAGATCCGCGCCCCTGTTTATCTCGACCGTCGGTTCTGCTGGATGAATAAAGACCATCTGATCCAAGCTTCTGATCTGGTCCATTCATTTGATAAGCCCTAAAATTAGGGTTGTCTTCATCCTCTTCACTTTCGAAAAACCGAGGGTTTCCTCCCGAGGCTGCTACTCGCTGCGGCGCGCGAAGGCCGCCGTAAGAGCGACCTGAAACCCTTGCTGGCGCAGCGAGGGCCATGCGTTCTCCTTCCCCTGCAAGTCCGGTAGCAGCTAGTCGCTGATTCTCCTCTTGGACAGCGAGTTGGAAGATGCGGCCGAGCGGGGGGACGGTCTCCATGGCGAGTATCTGCGATCGGAAAGGTACGTAGCTGTCATTTAGGGCTAATAGAAACCGGGTCACCTTCTCGCGATCTTTGGTTTCTCTATACTGCTTGAGTGTCGACTTTGGTCCTTCAAGCTGCTCCTCGGCCGCCTCAAGCTCGTTCCAGAGCGCTGAGAGTCGGTTGAACAGGTGGTAACCGAGAGGTTCCCCTGTTTCAGCTCGGTGAGGGCTTGAGTGAGAGAAAAGACTTTGACCCTGTCGAGCTTCCCGTACATTTCCTTTATGTTATTCCACATTATTTGTGTGTCTTCAGTAGGAGGGAGCCCAACTGCAACCTCCGGCGTCACACAATTGCCGATCCATGTACGCACTAATTGGTTACATTTGCGCCAATGGCGCTGCAGGCGTTCATCGGTCGGGAAAGGGACGGATCCGTCAAGGAATCCGTCCTTATCCTTGGTAACAAGAGCCCGCCGGAAATCCCTCGCCCATGTTGAATAGTGATCTGGTCCGGCGAGTTGAAGAGTAATCAGTCGGAGCTTCGGGCCGTCAGTTGATGACGTGTACAGTGCTTCGCCGGGTTCTGGACGGCCGGCGATGGGCGAAAAAGCCAGCGGCGCAAATCCGGGTGGGAAACTCGGGTAGGGATTCATTCCCGACCCACCTGGATTCAATTTGGGTCTATGGCCCGAATTTGGATCTGAGTCTCTATTTGGGCCATAGTTGGCCCACTGTTGATTTGGCCCGGTGGTCCATGGTCCTTGAACCGGAACCCATGGTACATACGGCCATGAAGGTGGGATTGGGGCAGCTGGGATTGAAGCAGCTGGAGTAGAGGCATGGAGGTCGGACGATTCTTCTGTTGTGTTTAAGGCTAGATCTTGAATTTCTGCATTGCTGGGGTTCTGCATATTGAATGAAAGGCTGAATTCCTCTTTTCAATGTGCTGATTTTGTTCTGCAGGTAGTGATTTGCAACAACAAGAACAAAAGACAATTGGAGGCAATTCAGAAAATTTGGTGCGGAAGGTGGATCAGAAAAGCCGCTCTGATACCATGAAAGGAATTGCTAGACAATGGAGGAAATACTTTTCTGTGTGTTTCATTATATCAAATGTACAAGAAAGTGTCGGTATTTGTGGTACAAGAGAGAAGAAAAAAAGAATCAGAAAGAATATATACATAATATTGGTTTTCCTAAAATATTCTATATCTATGATCTACTATATCAATTGTAATCTCAACAGATAAGATCAAATTCTTCTTCCAACACTTCGCTTTTATCTTCTAGTTGGTGAAGCATAGAAACCATCATATTTCCTATCAATCTCGATATTTGATCGATGTTATCAATCATTTATAATTTGAAATCCTTTCTCCTTATCGTGTCATAGAGTGAAATGGGAAATGAGTGATTCCTATGAAAACCATTGAATAGTTCTTGAACTTCAATTCGTTTCATGGAACATATTTGAATGGAACGACAAAAATATGGTTCACTTCTTAAGTTTTCGATTATACTTTAATGGAGATCTCCAAGTCTAGTAAGTATCATATGTATCGTGACCCTCGTGGAAGTATGAGAAGCAACTTGAGTGAAAAGTCATCATCTCTTCTTCACTTCAAAAGCTATTTACTTCATTGATATCGGTGTGTAGAGCTTTAGATACTTCATTTCTTATATTAAGTGTACAAAAAGGCCTATGTTGAATACGAAAGTCTGAAATTTACATCAATTCAAATAATATAAAAGAGAGTATGCACAAATATGAATTAAATGATTAGGAACGCCACGTGGGATGTGTTTTCAATTATACACTTGAGTTGAAAGAATGTTTGTACCTATGAGTAAAGAAGTGAGTTCATGCTCTTAGGAGGTTTTATAAGCTGAGCTGGTTGTCAGAGCAGCAAAAGTAGGCTAATATTATATAGCTATAATACACTAGGTGTCAACGTAATCATTCCTTGTTGTCGTGTTTAATGCAATTCCTCTCCATTTAATACCTTCAGCTTTTCAAATCACATCTTCTAATGCTAAATAAGCTAATAGTGAATCCTCCTCTATTGTGCTGCAAAAAATTGTATTTTGGTGAAGAACATGTTGGCGGAGACTGTCAACATGAAATAAAAAGCCTGACAAAAGATGATCATGAAAGGGGAAAAAAAGTATTACTGAATTACCATTCAAATACGGAGAGTTGTTAGCTTAGAATTTATTAACGCAAAACCAAAAGAATAAAATTTATGTAATATGTTGAAAACTATTAATTTAGATGGAGAGATAAAAGTGACTTGGATGGAGGATAACGATTTGATAATTTTTAAGCAAAAAGTAGCATGGAGAAATCTAGTTTAACGAAATTATTTTGAAAAAGATTTATTTTAAAGTTACTTTTCTAGACGAATAAAATAGGAAAAGCCTCCTGCAGACTTTTAATAACAAAATCCTGTATAATCCCCCGATTTATACGCTCTTGTCTGACTCATGTAAATTAGCAGTATATAAGAGAATGAAAGCAAGTCAAGTCAAGTCAAGCCAGTGCTGGATCTCTCAAATTTCATTGAAAGCGCGTAGACAGGTTCGAAGCACCTTCCCAGTAACATGGTGTGAATCGGTGGAGACCAGACCACAGCAGGAGCATGTGAGTGTTGCTCGTCAGTTCTCTTTTCCACTTTTTCTTATTAATATAAAAAGCAAGTCAAGTCACGATGCTGCTGAGTATTGCGTGTCTCCAAGTCAACGATGCTACTTCGACCAAAAAAAGAAAGAAAAAGTCATGATGCCGCGGAAATTACGCGTGCAATGATTACTCTTTCCGTGGCATGGCTCACAGCGGTTCGATTAGCATGGAGAGCTTTGGACCGTTGGATGGCAAGAACTCGATTGTTCGAGCACGCATATTAAAGAATTTCGCGTGTTGGTAATCCTACTTCGAAGGCTGAAAATCGGTGGAGATCCCAGGGTTCTGCTGTTTGAGCACTCCTCAGGTAGTCAACCGACTCCTTGCTCTTTTCTGTTTCCTACTTTGATTGCTCCATTTTCTTCTGAGTAAGCAAGAGGAGTGAGAGTTCTTTTATTTTCGTTCGAATTAACTGAGTCATGAAAGACATTTGTGCGATTCGCAGATCTGGACCGTGAAGGCTGGCTTTCTTTTAAGGCTCTGCTTGATCAATCTCTTATTTTAAAACAGAATAAGAATCTCGTTGGTTAATCACTCCATGATGTCCATCCAATCAAGAAAAAGGTAAATGGTCTTTCCGTTCTCTTCCTTTCTCTCCAATTCCTTTCGTTTCTTTTCACGTCATTTCCCTCTCAACTTAAATTGCCAATTGAATTGTAAAAGAGAAGAACCCGCTCACTCAGAAGATCCGAATTCCAGGGCGTCTTCCTCATCGAATGCTCCGCATGGAGGAGATCATGAAGGGGGAGACAAACGGCCGAAAGGGAATGCCTACGAAGTGTTCTTGAGCTTTAGAGGGATAGACACACGCAAAAATTTCACCGACTATCTCTATACTAGTCTTATCGATACAGGAATTCACGTGTTCAGAGACGACAATGAGCTTCGTGTTGGTGAGGAGATTGGTCCGGAGCTTCTCTGCAGCATTACGCAGTCCACGATCTCTATCCCAATTATTTCTGAGAACTATGTTTTCAGCAAATGGTGCCTTTGTGAGTTGGTTCAGATGTTAAAGTGCAAGAGGAGTAAAGGGCAAATAGTGTTGCCCATATTTTACAAAGTGGAACTGTCGCGACCAAATTTTCGTGTGCACCACCTAAATTTCGGTTTAATGGATTCTTAGCCTAGACTTAGCTCGCTCCTCCCAAACCCATACCAATTCGCGACTTAGGTTCAAATTTCTTAACATGCAAATGGATTTTATCTGGAGTCGCCACTAATCGGTTTACGGTAGGTCGATTAAATACCTAAGTAAAATAATGGGAGAATTATTTTACTTACTACGAACCAGAGATTTTGGATACGGGGACTTGATTACGTTAGATTTCTCTAACGCCCTTTCGGTACCTTCTCTTTTGTTTTTGAAAAATGTTTGTGCAAAGAACTTGAATTGATTTTAATTTATCTCCCTAACATGTGATGTCATCACGCGAATGCGCGTCAAACCACCAATTTAACACCCAAATAAAACAGTGAATAAAATGCAAGACTTACCTCATAAAGATCGAAAAGATCGCAATGTTAGATCGGAATTCACATCAAAGAATCACAGATATGATTTCTAATTAACAAGCAATCACTAAATTTTTGCTTTCACTTTTTAAACGAGCATAGTCCATATGCAATGCAATGCAATGCTTCTAATCTAATATGAAATAATATGGCATGGCAAAATGTCCTAAACTACATGAATGAGTAAAATAAAATGATTTCTTAATGAACATGCAATAATTAAATATGCAATCTAAATTAGCAAAAATGACCTAATTCTAATGACTGGCAATTTCTAATTAAATGATCTCTAGCAATAATCCCTAGATGACGTGCATTTCATGAACCTAATTCTATATGACGTGCTTTTCATGAATCTAATTCTACATGACATGCATATGATTTTTTAATTAACGAAAATTCGTAATTAAAATCACTAAAAATGAAAATCAAACTAAAGTGAAATACTATCTATTCTAAATGCTTTCTAAACATGCATTTTAAAAAACTAACCTATCATGCAATTCATCTAAAGATCTATCTAGACCTAAAATTAAACATGCAATTTTATCTAATATGCAATGACGTGCAAATAATGCTCTAATTCTAATTTTTTTCCTATTTTTGAAATTCGAAATTAAAATTGACACATAATTAAACGTGCAAACTAACATCCTAAATAAACACATTTTTTGGATTTTTTATTTAAAAAATTCGAAATAAGATTGCAATTCTAGATAACTCTAAAATAAGAAATATTCTAAAGCAAATCTAATCCTAACTCAAATATTTTTTTTATTTTTCTTTTTACGAAAATAAAATTGAACCAAACGCCACTACAAAGAAATCAAATAAGATAAGATTGATATCAAAAATTGGCGAACCATATCTCGTGCGTGAGATCGGGTTGGCCGATTTTAAAATTAAATCGCGAATCGAATCTCGGGCGTGAGATCGGATTGTCGATTTTTACAAGAGATCATGCGAGTCGGATTTCGGGCGCGAAAATCGGACCGTCAATCCCTAATTTGAGGACTATTTCATATTGGAATCTCAATCATGTATCAATGAATAATTACACTAAAAAAAACTATAAAAACATAAACTATATAAAAATAATAAAGATAAAATAATAAAAAACTACCTAATCTGATTTTTTTGTCTTTTCTGTTTTTTCTTTTTCCAAAATAGGGCTCAGCAGCCCGTGGTGCTCAACCAAGAGCAGCTGGTCGGAGGTCCGGCAGGGGCAGCTCTGGTGAAGAGAAGGCAGCAGGCACAGCTGGTCGCGGAGGTGATGGGTCGCCGGTGTTCGGAGCTCCGGAGAAAACGAACCGGCAGGCGGGCGGAGGCTCGGGTTGCAGCGGGATTCACCCGGAGAGGGAGCTGCAGGGCGTCGGACCTCGGCGATCGATCCTGGGTCGCGGGCAGAGGAGCGGCGTCGGGCCGTGAGGGACAGAGGCGCGGCTGCGGGTCAGTTGGAACAGGAGCAGCGGCGCGCGGATCCGGACTTCAATCGACGGCGAGAGCAAGGGGTCCAGATCTGGCGGAAGGCGGAGCAGCAGACCGGCGATTTGGGCTTTCGGTGGAGGCTTCCGGCAGCAGGCGCGACGAGAACGGCTTCTGGCGTCGCGAAAGGCTCGGGCGTAGCTGCTAGTGCCGCGGGAAGGAGGCGGTGGCTTCGCTGGACTCCGGGCTGAGCAGATCAAGACCAGATCAGGGGCGTCGAAAATGGAGGCGCCGCAGGCACGACGGGCTCTCGGAGCAGCCACGCGGGTGCGGTGGACGGCGGTAGTTGCGCGGTGAGGCGGAGAAGCACCAGGCAGTCGTGGATGAAGCACAGCGTGGGCAGCAAGCTTGGGGAGATGATGAACAGTAGGGGTCAAATCACCCCCCTTTCTTCTGCCTTTACGCTTCTCCCCTTTTTTGATTTCCCAAAACCCTAAAAACGAAGTCCCTTTTGTCTTCAATTTTCAACCTAGAAAACCCGAGAGAAAAACCCCATTGATGTGGCCCCTATATTCAATATGTGGCCTCCCTTTTATAGGTGAAGGAGTAGGATTTTAATTTCTTATTCGAATCCAAATCCGCAATTTTTCCACAAAATTCATCCCATACTGATAAGGATTCGAGATTAAGATGAAATTTTTCTCTAAATCCAAATCTTTCAAAACCAAATCGCAATATTCTTTTACCCATCTGCCCTATCAAAAAAAAAATTCATATCCCAACAAAATTTCAAAATTAATTTTCTCACGAGATAATTTTCGATCATTAAAAATATGGGTTTGGGCCGACTTTCTTTCGTTTCACGCTTAGTCCAACTAATTTGAAACCATCCACCACCCCAAAAAAAAAAAACGCAAATAACAAAATAAATGCACCTAAATCTATATGCTATGCAATTAAATTTTTTTTCGGTATGCAATTAAATAAATAAGCTGGAACGTCAAAATTTAGGTGTCGGCAACACCCCTCTTTGAAGGTGAGCTCGTAGAGGTTGCCTTCAAAGATAAATTGAAACCTAAATTTTGATCATGCACATGCACTAAATGATTTTGATTTTGATGATTCTTTTTGTCGGAAAATGAATCCCATTTTAAAATGCAATTTAATGATGCATGGAAATGCTAATGCAAATGCATGATGTGAAAGGAAAGAACGTACCTATAGTTACTTACCAATCAGAGCGGTAGAGTATCTTGAGGTACATGATAAATCTCTATTTACTCCACAAGTACCCAACTCTCACTCAGGTTCCTTGAAGAGTATAACAGGTAATTGATTGAGGCATTGAGAAGAACATTCACATTCAAAGTGAAATGTTTAACAAAAAGAATTGAGACATCCGAGATCCGGACCGAGATGTCAAGACTCGAAATACCTAAATCCGTACTAAGGTACAACGAGAAAGGTCGAAAAAACATTCACATCCAAAGTGAAATGTTTAGACGAAAATAATTAAGACATCCGGGTCCGACGGAGATGTCAAAATTTTGAAACTCGAAATACCTAGATCCAGACTAAAGTATAACGAGACAGGTCGAAAAAACATTCACATCCAAAGTGAAGTGTTCAACGAAAATAATCAAGACATCCGGGTCCAGACAGAGATGTCATGATTTTGGAAACTCGAAATACCTAGATTCAGACTAAGGCATAACGAGGAAGATCAAAGAATATTCACATCCAAAGTGAAATATTCAACGAGAAGAATCAAGACATCCGGGTCCAGACAGAGATGTCAAGATTTTGAATTCGAAATACCTAGATCCAGACTAAGGTATAACGAGGAAGATTGAAGAACATCACATCCAGTGAAATGTTCAACGAAAATAATCAAGACATCCTAGGGTCCGACAGAGATGTCAAGATTTTTGTACTCGAAATACCTAGATCCGAGACTAAGGTATAACGAGAAAGATTGAAGAACATTCACATCCGAGTGAAATGTTCAACGAAAATAATCAAGACATCCGGGTCCGGACAAAGATGTCAAGATTTTTGTACTCGAAATACCTAGATCCAAACTAAGGTATAACGAGAAAGATTGAAGAACATTCACATCCAGTGAAATGTTCAACGAAAGAATTGAGACATCCGGATCAAACCGAGATGTCAAAATTTTGGAATGCAATTTGTATGGAAATACTTGATGCAAACGGTAAAGAAACCTACCTGGAATATCTTACCTTCAAGGAGGGTAGAATGATTCAAGATAGCTGGTGTTATATGTCTAGGACCCGTACCTTTCTACGATCGCCTAGTATTGCAACGCAGATCATCTAACCAGGACTCGAACCTTTCTTCGGTCGCCTTAATCAGACTGAATCTGGAGAAAAACTCTGATAACATCTCTGATCCTCAGGGATATGTCTCCTGCAAAACATGGTCATAGGAGAGGTAACATGCATTTGTAATCACAAACATGCTTCAATCCAAGAGAGATTCACGTGTGATGACTTCTATTAATCATGAATCACCTAAGATTTCAAAAGATTATTCCAATCGAACACATGAGTGTCATGGATGTGTCAAGTGAGGGATCTTTCGGTCGAAAGGACTTTTCACTTATCCTCATTAAAATGGCCATTTCATCCTGTCCTTTGATGCGGGATTTTAACAATCACTCTACCTCTCCATCGTCATGCCAAACAAGGGTCTCGAGCAATCTCGCAAGTGGCACGACCTTACCAATCGAGAGGTCTTTAACAAGGACCGTAATGCGGGCTTGGTCAATGGCTTAGCAAATGAGACTCTTTGAGTCAAGGTTATTGAAAAATGAGTAATATTCCGCAATCATCTCTGGGTTTACAAGTCAAGAAACATACGAAATGAGGCAGAAATTGTCTTATTCGCACTTCCTCGGGCGATGTTCTCAAACATATGAACTTTTACGTTAATTCAAGTGCCCTAATCTGAAGAGACTTTGCAAGGGACGTAACGTAGGCTTGGTTTATGGGTTGAGAAATGAAAGGATCATCGAGCTCAAAAAGTGTTTAGGGGTCAAAGTTGGTGATCATCTTGACATTTCCACCAATTTTCTTCTTCACAATTGAAGATTTTCTTCACATCATAACTCCACCGATTGCAACATCTCGGCATTTGAGTTTTTAGTACCACCCCGTTGGGGATATGACTCACTACATCAAGTGTTTGATTTTTCTCTTTTACGGACATCGGCCTTGCTTTTACCGAGCACCTTTGCTTTTTCATGCCCCATTTTTTGCACTCATTTTCTTTGGATTCACACAGCTTCCTTTTTATCATTCTAGCCCATGCCACTTGAATTTTTTCTTTTCTTTGCCTTGCCCCGGTGTGGGGGGATGATCACCAACTAGGTTTAATATGAAACGAATTCACAGGCTCAAGTGGGCTATGCAATGGATGAAAGTGTATAGGATAGAGAAAAATTGCTCTTCGTCGTCCTAAGGCACTTCAAATTATCGTACAAGTTACACTGCTGAAAAGCAATACTCGAAGATTGATGCAAGTGTGAGTAAGAAAATTCCTATCATTCACTTCAAATTTTGTCCTAGTATGGGATGATCATTGACAGGGATAATTTAAAAGATCTTCATGTGTATCGGCTCAAAGGGCTAAACAATGGGTATACTTGTAGTGTTTCGGATAGCAGAAAAAACTGCCTCTCGTCACCTCAGTTGACGTACCCTTTGCGAGATCACCCTTTTCCTTGCGGGCATGGAATTTTTCCACATAACTCACTGGGGGTTAGTGTATGAGACAGTGTATGGAATACAGCTTGCCTTTCATCATTCCAAAGTATCCCATTTGACACATTCAATTTATCTCACACAATTCATCAAGGAAAACATGCAAGATATATAACAAATTTGGACCACTGAATTTGCAACTCATTGAGCAATTTATTCATCATAAAAATGATTACAGTTCAAAACATGACATGGAAAATTCAATCATGAGTAATACTTCTTGACGACATCAGAATTAACTGGAATAGAAAACTCACAACCATCCATTTTGCCAGGATCAAGGCACCTCCAGAAGTACCTTCTTCATGTAATTTGGAGCAAAATTGCCCCTAGGATTTGGAAAAATTAGCAACAGCTCCTTAGAACAAGATCATTTACCTCCTTAGCTTCCTCGGTGTCATCTAAATTAATAGTGACGATCCGCTCGGATGTAAGAGCCTTGGTTCTTTCATATTGTTCCCAGTCTACGCTGCACCTCAATGGCATCTTCGATTGAGTCTTTAGGACCATCATTGTCAGCACTTGTTGCATTGGATTGGACCATTTCCACACCTTTGCATATGACCGTCCTCGAAATGGAAAGTAGATGGATCAAAAAGACAAACAGGGTAAATCATTTTTTTTTGAATTTTTTTTGAAAAGCAATTGGAAAGGCATTTTTTTAACATTTGACACGGGAAAGCATGATGAAGCCCAGGCCTCAGAATTCTCCTTGGATTTTTCTTTTTGTTTATCGGCTGGATAACATCACCGGGCTGGTTTGGTGTACCTCATCATGCCCTCAAAATAAAACTTGTAATTTTATTGATATTCATCAATCAATTACATTTATTGAATGGAAAATGCGAATTCAAGTCCTAAAAAGAAAGTGAAAAAGAAGAAATTGAAAACAATCGCTAGATAGCGATAATAACTCCTAAAAAGCGATAAAATTCCTAGAAAGTGATAAAAATTCCCGGCAAGGGAATGTGCAAAAGTAATAAGCTACTCTTGCGAGCCAGGGCCCATATCTTCCAAAGGTCCTTCATCAATGGCATTCACCCTATCCTCATGCTCAGGTAGAGGATTCTTTTCGACATTCGGTTGAGCGGTACTAAAGGTAAACGCCTTGGTGTCCAGTAAGTTTTGGACCTTATGCTTCAAAGTTATGCATTCATCAGTCGAATGTCCTACTTCCCCCATATGGTACTCGCATTTCTTGGAGGGATCGTAGTTGGAAAATTTTTCGGCATTGGGTCGCTTTGGCTCATAGGACAGCAACCCCTTCTTTTGAAGAACCTTTAAGACCTGGGACGAGGGGCCGGGAAGAGGAGTGAACTGCCTCTTAACAAATTTCCGAGGGGCGGACGGTCGGCCTTCCCCTTGTTGATTCTTAGGGACATGAACAACTGGAGGCTTGCTAGATTGTGCATATGTAACATTGACTTCCATGCTTGGTTCTTTGTTTTTCTTCATGGTGAACCTTTTGCCTTGATGAGTTGGTTCGTCGAACCATCCATCTCTCAACCCAATCTCAATTTGCTCACCCACCGGGATAAGTTGATTGAAGCTCTCCACATACGTGCTGGCCATTCGGGTACGGAACTCAGACGGGAGGGTCTTCATGAACAACTTCATCAACTCCTTGTTGGTAGGCTCAGGAGTGATTTGAGCCGCCAGGTTTCTCCATCTTACAGCATATTCTTTAAATGACTCGCTCCTTTTCTTTTCCATCCGCTCCAAGTCTTCTCGGGAAGGTGCGATTTCCATGTTAAACTTGTACTGTTTGAGGAACGCGTCAGCCACTTCGTTCCAGGTGTCGAGGAGGTTCACGTTCTTCATCACGTACCAGTTTAGTGCGGGCCCAGTCAAACTCGCATGGAACGATTGGATCATAAGGGGTTCATTTTTTACGTGCTGTGCCATGCGCACGTGATACATCTGCAGATGAGATTTTGGGCAAGATGTACCGTCATATTTCTCGGACTCCGGCATCTTAAACTTCTTCGGCACCTTGACCTTCTCATATACGGACAAATTGAACGGGAGTGAACTCTGTGACTCTTGCAATTGCTTGACTTTCTCCTCGAGTTTGGCAACACGTTCATCTTGTTCTGCCTTAGGGACATTGTCAGGCTTAGCCTTTTCGGTAGTGACGAACAGTGGGTTATCCCTCAGCTCAGGCATGTTGTCATCACCTATTTGGGCCTCGTTCACTTGCTTTGGAACCACTATCTCGGGGAAAGCAGGTGCAGGAGTTGAATCCGTTCGAAGAGATTGGATTTGAGTTGTCATGAGTTGTATAGAGGTGAGCAACTGTTTGAGTTGGTCTTCCACGGCAGACATACGATCACGCATTTCAGTTTGGTCAGCCATCTTAGCTCTTGATCGTGTAATAATAGGCGAACGTGGAGGATCCGTTATCACCTAATTCAAATGAATGAAAATATGTAAGCAGAAGGTGTAAATAGAGAGCCAATCCATGATAACAATCTATTTTTAGTCAAGAAAAGTCCACACATGAAGAGGATTTCCTAAAAATGAACTAGGAAAACAAAGACATGGGATGCCCCAATAGGGACGAAATTTCCTAAACATGAACTAGGAAGAGCCAAGACACGAATTGAAAACAAATTTCCAATTTTTTTTTAATTTTCCAAATGATTCATTGCATGACAACTTCCTCATTTCATTCCTAATTGACAAAGGAATTAGATCAAATGCCACACCTAGATTGTGATGGACGGACCAAAGTCTGCCAAAGTAAGTAAATTGCATAGTATAGGGATAGAAGACTTACTTCACCAAGGAAAATCAATGGCAATCACATAGACATACGCATGAAATGTGAGGCTCGATTTCTACTCTAGACAGGCTTAGCAATGTGAAGCCACAAGGATGATCGAGACTAGCCACGGGCATGTGGACTATGTCGGGTCCTCATGACTCCGGCTTGGTCAAAGAGTCGACCGGGTCGCGGGCATGCAGACCGAGGTGGGTACTCTTGACACCATGAAAGAAACTTCGGGATTGAGATGGGCGACTCGTACCGCGAGCATGCGGTCGGAGTGGTATCCATCTCAACACCATCCTAAATGATCCTATGCGGCCCAGGTCCGGCGGCAGGTTGTGTGTGCAAAAGTGTAGTGTAAAATGTAGGGCATGCACGATAGTTTATATCAAACAACACTTCAATCATTTGAAAATAAACCATACATTCCTTCACCTCCCTACAAAACAGAGGTTAGCAAACACTTCCCCTTATACCTCCCATCCTGCAAGAACATTTAACACCTTGAAAATGTTAGGGACATACCTAGGATCCTTGCTGTCAAACAAAAATATTTTTCAAAAGAAAAGAAAAATTGGCCTAAGTCCACTAAGTGTTTAAACACAAGTCCCCAGCGGAGTCGCCAAGCTGTCGCGACCAAATTTTCGGGGGTGAACCACCTAGGGTTTGGCTAATGGATTGTTAAGCCTAAACTTAACTCGGGCTCTCCCAAGCCCATACCAATTCGTGACTTAGGTTCAAGTTCTTAACGTGCAAATGGATTTTAACTAGGAGTCGCCACTAATCAGTTTACGGTAGGTCGATTAAATACCTAAGTAAAATAACGGGAGAATTATTTTACTCCTACGAACCGTAGATTAAGGGTACGGGGACTTGGTTACATTAGATCTCTCTAATGCCCTTTCGGTACCATTCTTTTATTTTCAAAAATGCTTTTGCGGCAGCTTGAATTGATTTTAAATCTAATTCCCTAACATGTGAGGCGATCATGCGGGTGCGCATACCATCAATTTAACACCCAAGAAAGCAATAAATGAATTGCAGAACTTACCTCATAGCAACGAAAGCATCTGCGTTGTTAGATCGAGAATTCACATCAACAATTCTAGATATGATTTCTAATTAACAAGCAATCACTCAATTTTTGCTTTCACTTATTCGATGAGAATCATGCAATGCATGCTACTAATCTAATATGAAATGATATCACATGGCAATATGACCTAAATTATATGACATGAGTAAAGTGATGCAATAATTAAATGTGCAATCTAAATTAACCAAATGACCTAATTCTAATGACGAGAAAGTTTTAATTAAATGAACCTAGCAATCACTAAATAACGTGCACATGATTTTTCTATTCTAAAAAAAATGCAATCTATTCTAGAAATTGCCACTAGTTTATCCTAAGACAAATTTTATGAAATTCGAAATTTAAGGAAAAAAATGCAAAAATGATCTAGCTAGATTAAGATTCTATCTAATTTAAACTAGGGATTAAGTCATATTAAATCCTAATTTAAACTAAGACATTATCTAAATCTAAAATGCAATTTATCTAAAAAGATGATCTAAATTTAAAATGAAACATGCAATTCTAATCTAATATGCACAATGATTTTTTTGTGTTTTTCTTTATGAAATTCGAAATTAAACTAACACATAATTAAACATGCAATTCAAATAAAAAAACTAACAACCTAAATGAATGCACTTTTTTTGTTTCCTTTTTCATGATTGAAAATAACACCCCTATTCTAAACATGCAAAGATAATTAAAAAAACAAACCTAAACCTAATTCAATTTTGTCAAAAAAATCCTAATTCAATTTTTTTATTTTTTTCTTTCATGAAAAAAAAATTGATTCAAACATCATAATAGCAAATCAAGCAAAATAAGATTGATATCCAAAAATTGACGAACCATATCCCACGCATGAGATCGGCAGGCCAATTTTAAAATTAAATCGTGAATCGAATCTCTAGCTTAAAATCGGATTGACGATTTTGCGAAGGATTATGAGTCGATTTCGGGCGCGAAAATCGGACTATTAATCCCTAATATGAGGGGCTATTCCATGTTGGAAAATCTCAATCATTTATTAATGAATAATTCTACTAAAAACAAAGTAAATAAATAACATAAAAAAATAAAGTAAATAAAAAAAGAAAAAAACTACCTAATTGATTTTTCTTTTTTCTTTTTTCTTCCCAAACAATGGCTTGGCAAGTGGTGGGTCACCGGAGGTGGCTGGTCGTCGGTCCGGCAGGGGCGCCTTCGGCGAAAGCGAACCGGCAGGCGGGCGGAGGCTCGGGTTGCAGCGGGCGTCACTCGGAGAGGGAGCTGCAGGGCGTCGGACCTCGGCGATCGGTCCTGGGTCGCGGGCAGAGGAGCGGCGTCGGGCCGTGGCTGCAGCAGGCGCCGGTTCTGGGTTGTTGCTGCTGACGTCGGGTAGGATGCAGGAGCGACGGCGGCCGGTGGAGAGACGTCAAGACAGGGGCAGCTTCGCGGGTTGCTAGCAGATCGGCGGTGGTGTTGCTGTCGCGGCGGCGGTCAGCAGCTCGGGAAGCAGCGTCGCCGGCAGAGCAGCGGCGATCGGCGACTCGGAGGTGGCTGGTGGCCCGGGCAGCAGGCGACGTCCGGCGCGGGGAGAGTTCGCGGACGAGCGGAGATGGCCGGCGAACAGATGCTGCCCAAGAAGATGAACAGTGCGCGAACAGTGCGCGTCTTTGCTTTTTTTCTTTTTTCCTGTTGTGCTGTTCTGTCCCCTCATGTCTGCAGCACCTTTTCAGCCGAAGGAAAAGCTCCTGCTGACCTTGCACTGGTCTGCTTATGCTGTTCAGCCCTTTTCTTTCCTTCAATTTTTTTGTGCTGTTTTCTCGACCCTCAAAGAAACGAAGGAAAAACCTCGAGAATCGGACCCCCTCTTGTGCAGTCGTGTATTCAATGTGTGGCCTCCCCTCGAACCCTATGCATTTCAATTTATTTATAAGCAACGAATTAGGGTTTCTAATCTTTCAAAATTGATATCCACAAAGATTTTTCCGCAAACACAATATTCGCAATATTCGTTTTTTTTTCACTTGCCCTATCCGAAAAATTCCATCATATCTCGAAAATTTTCAAATTCTTTTTTTTACGAGATAATTTTCGATAATTAAAAAAAAGGGCTTGGGCCGCTTTGCTTCGCCGTGGCCTAGTCCGCCTGCCAGTTAAAGCTTAGAGCCACCAATTCCAACCATCTGCCACTGGTCCAATGCACAAGATGTAAATTAAAAAAAAATGCATCTAAATTTATATGCTATGTAATTAATATTTTTTTCAGGGATAAAATTAATCCCTAATTTTCTATGCAATAAATAAATGACCAGATCGTCAAAATTTAGGTGTCAACAGTTGCCCATCTTTGAAGATGAGCTCGTAGAGGTTGCCTTCAAAGAAAATTGAAACCTAAATTTTGATCATGCACATGCATTGAATGATTTTGATTTTGATTTTTTTCTTGATTTTTTTTTTGTCGGGAAATGAATCCCATTTTAAAATGCAATTCATATGATGCATGGAAATGCTAATGCAAATGCATGATGCAAAAAGAAAGAACGTACCTATAGTCACTTACCAATCAGTGCGGTAGAACATCTTAAGGCACATGATAAATTCCCATTTACTCCACAAGTACCAAACTCTCACTCAGGTTCCTTGAAGAGTGTAACAGGCAATAGATTGAGACATTGAGATTGAGAAGAACATTCACATCCAAAGTGAAATGTTCAGCGAAAAGAATTGAGACATCCGTGATCCGGATCGAAATGTCAAGATTTTTTAAAAAGCTCGAAATACCTAGATCCAAACTAAGATATAACGAGAAAGCTCAAAAACATTCACATCTAAAGTGAAATATTCAACGAAAAGAATCAAGACATCCGGGTCCAGACTGAGATGTCAAGATATTTGAAGCTCGAAATACCTAGATCCAAACTAAAGTACAATGAGAAAGGTTAAAAAAACATTCACATCCAAAGTGAAATGTTTAAACGAAAATAATTAAGACATCCGAGTCCATACAAAGATGTCAAAATTTTGAAACTCGAAATACCTAGATCCAGACTAAAGTATAACGAGATAAGTCGAAAAAAACATTCACATCCAAAGTGAAATGTTTAGACGAAAATAATTAAGACATCCGGGTCCGACGAGAGATGTCAAAATTTTGAAACTCGAAATACCTAGATCCGTACTAAAGCATAACGAGGAAAATCGAAGAACATTCACATCCGTGAAATGTTCAATGAAAATAATCAAGACATCCGGGTCCGCACGGAGATGTCAAGATTTTTGTACTCGAAATACCTAGATCCAGGGCGAGGTATAACGAGAAAGATTGAAGAACATTCACATCCAAAGTGAAATGTTCAACGAAAATAATCAAGACATCTGGGTCCAGATAGAGATATCAAGATTTTGAATTCGAAATACCTAGATCCAGACTAAGGTATAACGAGGAAGATTGAAGAACATCACATCCAGAGTGAAATAGTCAACGAAAATAATCAAGACATCCGGGTCCAGACAGAGATGTCAAGATTTTGAATTCGAAATACTTAGATCCAGACTAAGGTATAACGAGGAAGATTGAAGAACATCACATCTAGAGTGAAATGTTCAACGAAAATAATCAAGACATCCGGGTCCAGACAGAGATGTCAAGATTTTTGTACTCAAAATACCTAGATCCAGACTAAGGTATAACGAGGAAAATTGAAGAACATCACATCCGTGAAATGTTCAACGAAAATAATCAAGACATCCGGTCCGAGACGAGAGATGTCAAGATTTTTGTACTCGAAATACCTAGATCCGAGACTAAGGTATAACGAGAAAGATTGAAGAACATTCACATCAGTGAAATGTTCAACGAAAATAATCAAGACATCCTGGGTCCGGACGAGATGTCAAGATTTTTGTACTCGAAATACCTAGATCCGAGACTAAGGTATAACGAGAAAGATTGAAGAACATTCACATCAGTGAAATGTTCAATGAAAATAATTGAGACATCCGGATCCAAACGAGATCTCAAAATTTTGGAATGCAATTTGTATGGAAATACCGATGCAAACGGTAAAGAAACCTACCTCGAATATCTTACCTTCAAGGAGGGTGGAATGATTCAAGATAGCTGGTGTTATATGTCTAGGACCCGTACCTTTCTACGGTCGCCTAGTATTGCAACGCAGATCATCGACCAGACCCGAACCTTTCTTCGGTCGCCTCAATCGACCGAATCAAGAAAAACTCGGGGACAGCTCGATCGAGTGTCGATGAAAAGGACTCGGGCTATGAAAGCATGCCGAGTCAATATGAATGAACAACTTGACCAAGTCAAGTGTTGATGCACTCGAGAGAGAATACATGCACAATGACAAGTATTTAGAGTATGGTAGAGATATACTTACCTGGTGACATCTCTGATTCTTGGGGATATGTCTTTTGGAATTTAGATATCCCGTGGAGGTCTTTCACCTCATGGTGGAGATTTCTCATCTCCTAATATCATGAAACATTCTGAAAGGAACTTGAACTACCCATCGACATGATTTAGAGCAAAAACGATATACATTCATCAAAGAGATAGACAATCTGAGCTACTCTAGAATGCACATTTCAAAGTTCAGTAGGGCTTCCATCCATTCAATCAAGGTTTCTGCATAATGACTTTACCATATTTGCATCACCCAAATTTCCACAGGAGATAATTGTCGTTCAAGACAATGACATGGATTTCTTAAAAATGCTAAATGAGAGACTTTCAGTTAGAAAGGACTTTCACTCACTCTCATTTAGAATGGCTATTTTGTGAGAATCACTCAATCTCAACATCATCATATTGACAAGGGTTCGAGTATTCTCGCAATCAGTACGACCTTACCAATTCGAGAGGTCTTTAATAGGGACCATAATGTAGGCTTGGTCAATGGCTTAGCAAAGGAGACTCTTTGAGTCAAGGCAATTGAAAGAACAATTCTGTAATCATCTCCGGGTTTACAAGTCAAGAACCCTTCAAAATGAGAAAGAAATAATTTTGCTCGCACTTCTTCGAGCGATGCTTATAAACATATGAACTCCTATGTTAATTCAAGTGCCATAATCTAAAGAGACTTTGTAAATGACGTAACGTAGGCTGGGTTCATGGGTTGAGAAATGAAAGGATCATTAGGCTCAAAATGTGTGTAAATGGTGAGAATTGGTGATCATCTCAGCATTGCCACCAGTTTTCTTTTCACCATCGGGGATTGTCTTCATAAAATGCCCCATTGATTGTAAAAACTCAACTTTTGAGTTATTTGAGTATTGCTCCATCGGGATTCAATTCTTGCAATTGACAGTCACCTTATCTTGATTACTTTTTTTTCATCTATGGGTATTGGTCTTGCTTTTCCCAGGCACACTGCTTTTCCATACCCCTAGTTCTTATGCATTTTTTTTCACTTCTTTATATGGACATTGGCCTTGCTTTTACCAGGCACACTGCTTTTTCATGCCTCTTAGTTCTATTTTGAATTCAATTCTTGCGCACAATGCATGCATCAAGCAATTACATTTTGAATGACACTCGAACTTTCAAGGGTCTTCATCTGCCTATTGCCTTGCCCCGGTATGGGGGATGATCACCAACCGGGTTTAAAGAAATGAAATTGTAGGCTCAAGTGGGCTATGCAAAGGATATAAGTGTATATGATAGTGAAAGAAATGTTCTTCGTCATCCCAAGGCACTTAAATTAGCACATGAGTTCAATGTAATAGCATGACTAGAAGATTGATGCAAGTGAGAGCAAGAAAATTTCAACCAATTTTCTTCACCTTATAGTGCTATCTTACCCTCCAATTTGCCCCAATGTGGGGTGGTTCTTGACAGGGGTAATTTGAAAAGAATTTCCACAAGTGTATAAGGCTCAAAGTGGTTAAGCAATGGATCATTTGTAGTGTTTGGGAAAGAGAAATGAATTGCCCCTCATCATTTCGATCATCGTATCTTTCGCGAGAAAACTCTTTATCTTGCGGATATGTAACTTCTTACACTCATCTCACAAATGTATAAATAAGGGACTTTGTGTATAGGATAGGGCTTGCCTTTCATCATCCCGATACGTCTCATTCAGCATTCTTAAGCATTAATGTCACTCCTTTGAGATGTCTATCTTGACAAACCTCCACATGAAATTGGTGAGCTAAATCATGAAAATTATATTTTCAAAAGAGTCCAGCAACTTTAAGTATGAAAAGCTTTTGTGACTTCAAACAGACAAAACATGTCCTCATAAGTATAAAAACATGATTTCAAGCATTCAATCAATGAATTGTCCCACGAATGGACTATCTCAACAATTGGGTGTCCTTGGATTGTCCCTATCAATCAAGACTGAAAATCCACTTTTGCCCCTACACAAGAGAACATGCATGAAAATGATACTATGCAACATCAAAGTAAATTCAAATTACACATCCATTTTGGCTCGGATCGAGATTTTATCTCGCCGAGTCACTACCGAAATTCGTCATGCCCCTAATTTATCATCTGCAAGGAAAAGAACGGAGTGTCATTTCCCAAAATTAATTATGTTCAAGGACGAGACGTACCTCTACCACCAGAGAATGATGGTCCTCTTTTACTTGCCCCTCATTTAATGGGCAAGGATGAAAATTCCATCAAGTAAGGAAATGCAAAACATTTTGCTTGGCTCCTCAAGATGATTCTTTCAAGTGGTATCGAGATGTAACCCATATTCACGTTTTAGAATTGTGTTATCAATCTTGTTGAGCAACAGTTGAGCCAATTGATTTACCATTGCAACCCGATGCACCTTTTCTAAATGCTTCCTCATCAAGCCAAGAAAATAATGCTCATGAATCATGGATGCTTGAGTTTTTCACTCTCCTTGGTCCTTAGGAAAATGAGATGGTTCAAAAGTCTCTTCACTCTCTCCTTGGAGTCGCAATTTCTCATCGAAGATAGATCGCAGCACTTTTGCTTGACGAGATTAGCTCTTTTTGATCAATCATTTTAGCTCTCGATCATGAACGGATGGGTGAGCAGAATCGCTCCATAATCACCTAATTCAAATGAATGGGAACATGTAAGCATGAGGTGTAAATAAAAAGTCAATCCATGACAATGATCTAATCGATTTTTCCATCTTTTTTCATTTATTCATGAAAAGTTCGTACAATAAGGGCATTTCCTAAAAATGGACTAGGAAAATAAAGATAGATACCCTAACCAGACCAAATTTCCTAGACATGAATTGAAAACAAATTCTCCAAAGTTTTTTTGTTATTTTCCAAATTATTCATTGCATAGTAATTTCCTCATTTCATTTCTAATTGACAAATGAATTAAATCAATGATTGACCTAGATTGTCATGGACGGACCAAGAGTAAATTGCATAGTAGAAGGGTAGAAGACTTACTTCACCAAGGAGAATAAATGGCAATCACATAGACATGCGCATGGTAAGTGGCTCGATTTCTAGTCTATAAGGCTTATCAAGGTGGAGCCACAAGGATGATCAGACTAGCCACGGGCTTGTGGACTATGTCGGGTCCTCATGACTCCGGCTTGGTCAAAGAGCCGACCCGGGTCGCGGGCATGCGAACCGAGGTGGGTACTTTTGACACCATGAAAGAAACTTCGGGATTGAGATGGGCGACTCGTACCGCGAGTATGCGGTCGGAGTGGTATCCTTCTCAATACCATCCTAAATGATCCTATGCGGCCCAGGTTCGACGGCAGGTTGTGTGTGCAAGAGTGTAGTGCAAATGCAAGGCATGCACAACAATTTATATCAAACAACACTTCAATAATTTGAATTCAAAACATTCATCATCAACTCCAACCCGCAAGACAAGGGTTAGCAAAGACTACTCCCCTTATATCTCCCCATTCGCAAGAACATTTAACACGTTAAATGTTAGGGACGTACCTGAAATCCTCGCTGCCAAACAAAAACATTTTTCAAAAGGAAAGAAAAATTGGCCTAAGTCCACTAAGAGTTTTAACTCAAGTCCCCAGCGGAGTCGCCAAGCTGTCGCGACCAAATTTTCGTGTGCACCATCAATTTAACACCCAAGAAAGCAATAAATGAATTGCAGAACTTACCTCATAGCAACGAAAGCATCTGCGTTGTTAGATCAGAATTCACATCAGCAATCCTAGATATGATTTCTAATTAACAAGCAATCACTAAATTTTTGCTTTCACTTTTTTAAACGAGAGCATAGTCCATATGCAATGCAATGCAATGCTTCTAATCTAATATGAAATAATATGGCATGGCAAAATGTCCTAAACTACATGAATGAGTAAAATAAAATGATTTCTTAATGAACATGCAATAATTAAATATGCAATCTAAATTAGCAAAAATGACCTAATTCTAATGACTGGCAATTTCTAATTAAATGATCTCTAGCAATAATCCCTAGATGACGTGCATTTCATGAACCTAATTCTATATGACGTGCTTTTCATGAATCTAATTCTACATGACATGCATATGATTTTTTAATTAACGAAAATTCGTAATTAAAATCACTAAAAATGAAAATCAAACTAAAGTGAAATACTATCTATTCTAAATGCTTTCTAAACATGCATTTTAAAAAAACTAACCTATCATGCAATTCATCTAAAGATCTATCTAGACCTAAAATTAAACATGCAATTTTATCTAATATGCAATGACGTGCAAATAATGCTCTAATTCTAATTTTTTTCCTATTTTTTGAAATTCGAAATTAAAATTGACACATAATTAAACGTGCAAACTAACATCCTAAATAAACACATTTTTTTGGATTTTTTATTTAAAAAATTCGAAATAAGATTGCAATTCTAGATAACTCTAAAATAAGAAATATTCTAAAGCAAATCTAATCCTAACTCAAATATTTTTTTTATTTTTCTTTTACGAAAATAAAATTGAACCAAACGCCACTACAGCAAATCAAATAAGATAAGATTGATATCCAAAAAATTGGCGAACCATATCTCGTGCATGAGATCGGGTTGACCAATTTTAAAATTAAATCGCGAATCGAATCTCGGGCGTGAGATCGGATTGTCGATTTTTACAAGAGATTGCGAGTCGGATTTCGGGCGCGAAAATCGGACTGTCAATCCCTAATTTGAGGGACTATTTCATATTGGAATCTCAATCATGTATCAATGAATAATTACACTAAAAAAAACTATAAAAACATAAACTATATAAAAATAATAAAGATAAAATAATAAAAAACTACCTAATCTGATTTTTTTGTCTTTTCTGTTTTTTCTTTTTTTCCAAAATAGGGCTCGGCAGCCCGTGGTGCTCAACCAAGAGCAGCTGGTCGGAGGTCCCAGCGGGCAGGCTCTCCGTGAAGAGAAGGCAGCGAGCACGGGTGGTCGCGGAGGTGATGGGTCGCCGGTGTTCGGAGCTCCGGAGAAAACGAACCGGCGGGCGGGCGGAGGCTCGGGTTGCGGCGGGATTCACCCGGAGAGGGAGCTGCGGGCGTCGGACCTCGGCGATCGATCCCGGGTCGCGGGCGGAGCGGCGTCGGGCCGTGAGGGACAGAGGCGCGGCTGCGGGTCGGTTGGAACAGAGGAGCAGCGGCGCGCGGATCCGGACTTCAATCGACGGCGAGAGCAAGGGGTCCAGATCGGCGGAAGGCGGAGCGACGAGACCGGCGATTTGGGCTTTCGGTGGAGGCTTCCGGCGGCGGGCGCGACGAGAACGGCTTCGGCGTCGCGAAAGGCTCGGGCGTAGCTGCTAGTGCCGCGGGAAGGAGGCGGTGGCTTCGGCCGGACTCCGGGCTGAGCGGATCAAGACCAGATCGGGGCGTCGAAAATGGAGGCGCCGCAGCACGACGGGCTCTCGGAGCAGCCACGCGGGTGCGGTGGACGGCGGTAGTTGCGCGGTGAGGCGGAGAAGCACCGGGCGTCGTGGATGAAGCACGCGTGGGCAGCAAGCTTGGGGAGATGATGAACAGTAGGGGTCAAATCACCCCTTTCTTCTGCCTTTACGCTTCTCCCCTTTTTTGATTTCCCAAAACCCTAAAAACGAAGTCCCTTTTGTCTTCAATTTTCAACCTAGAAAACCCGAGAGAAAAACCCCATTGATGTGGCCCCTATATTCAATATGTGGCCTCCCTTTTATAGGTGAAGGAGTAGGATTTTAATTTCTTATTCGAATCCAAATCCGCAATTTTTCCACAAAATTCATCCCATACTTGATAAGGATTCGAGATTAAGATGAAATTTTTCTCTAAATCCAAATCTTTCAAAACCAAATCGCAATATTCTTTTACCCATCTGCCCTATCAAAAAAAAATTCATATCTCAACAAAATTTCAAAATTAATTTTCTCACGAGATAATTTTCGATCATTAAAAATATGGGTTTGGGCCGACTTGCTCGTTTCATGGGCTTAGTCCAACTAATTTGAAACCATCCACCACCGGTCCAAAAAAAAAATGCAAATAACAAAATAAATGCACCTAAATCTATATGCTATGCAATTAAATTTTTTTTTTTCAGTATGCAATTAAATAAATAACTGGAACGTCAAAATTTAGGTGTCAACAGGAACCCCACCAAGGGCGACATCCCACAGGGAGATTGAGAAAAGCTATCGATGCACATAAAAAGAATACGGAGGAAATGGTTGTGAAGGAATGGGAAGAAGCACTCAAAGAAGTTAGCTCCTTGAAAGGATGGGAATCGGAGAAAATTGATAACGGGTACCTTATTCTCCAACAAAATGTTGTTTAATTTTTCATAAATAGATCTTTCTTGAAAAAGAATAGACATATTGCTGTCCTAAATTGATATTCATTGTTATTTGACAGGCATGAAGGAACATTGGTTAAAATTATTGTGAAAAAAGTTATGGGCGAGTTAAAAAGACTTTTTCAGCTAAATATCCCCGAACAGTTGGTGGGAATCGAGGATCATGTGCAACGGATCATGAGCAACATAGGTGCTGAATTCAATGATACAAAGATTATTGGAATTTATGGAATGGGCGGCATCGGTAAGACTACTCTTGCAAAGGTGTTATACAACAGACTCTCTTGTCATTTTGGCTGTCATAGCTTCTTGGCAAATATCCGAGAAACATCCCAGCGTAAGGGTATTGAATGCGTACAAAAGCAACTCGTTGATGACATAATAGGAAGTTCATGTGATGTGTCTAATGTCGACGAAGGAGTTAGTGTCATCAAATCTCGATTCATGGGGAAGAAAGTCCTAATTCTTTTGGATGATATCGATGATAGTACTCACTTGAATGCTTTGGTCAAGGATGGAAGTTGGTTTGAAGTGGGAAGTATAGTCATCATCACAACTAGAAACAAAAGCATTCTCGATGAAGGTAGGGTGGGCTACATGTACCAACTCAACGAGTTATCTGTAGATCAATCATTGATTTTATTTAGTAGACATGCATTTCAAAAGGATTCTCCTCCGAGTGATTATGAAGATATCTCTCGCGATGTCATATCTACTACTGGGAGGCTCCCATTAGCTCTTGAAGTTATAGGTTCGTTCTTATGTAGAAAGAGAGAAGACGTATGGAAAGGTACATTAAAAAAATTAAAGAAAGTGCCCCATGAGAAAGTGCAAGAGAAGTTGAAAATAAGTTATGAAGCATTAGATTATAGGGAACAACAAATATTTTTGGATATAGCATGCCTTTTCATTGGATCAAATAAACAAAATCCAACTTATATGTGGGATGCTTGTGATTTTTTCCCCGGGATGGGGATTGAAGTATTAAGTCTTATGTCCCTAATTAAAATTGACGAAGATGGAAACCTATTGATGCATGATCAATTGAGAGATCTTGGAAGGGAAATTGTTTATCTAGAAAATCCAAGGGAGCCTCAAGAGCGTAGCAGATTGTGGATCCATGAGGAAGCCCTAGATGTGCTTGATAACAATGAGGTAAGAGTTTTCTTTACTTGTTGTAGTAAGTGAATGTGGTTTCATCTTCCCTTTCTCGTTTGAAATAAATATACTTGTCAGTCTTGACTCCCAAAACTAACTGATTCTACTAGCAAAAGAGTAATTTGATTAATTGCTATTTTTGCCTGATTCTGGAACATAATTGAGGATCAATTTCTTGGTTATGGATAAAGGATATATATTTTTGCCCGGTAGTATTTGGTTCAAGATACTCTGCTCTTGGTAACTTTAATGCAACAGCAAAACTACAAAAGCAGAATGTTTGACAATTACTTTTAGAGAAAACCTGACATTTATAAATTGTTGCAGCCATATTTGTTTGATGCACATGTTTGATGTTTGGATCCGTCATTTGGTTTCCAGCGAGGCCTTTTTAATTATTTTGTGACGATCTAGCTATCTTGGTTCCTGTATTTTTTAAGTTGGGGTAAGTTTAACCCCTAAATATTATTGGTTTTGCAATTTAGTCCCCCACTTATTTTTTGCTTTTACTCAATATAGTCCTCTAACTTTCACTTCTTCATGCAATTGAGTCATTTGTGGTCAATCGTCAGTTGGCACTGTCAATTTGCTGATGTGGCATGATTGACTGCGTAATTTAACCCTCTAAACATATATTATTTTCGTTGCATATACTTTTCATGATGGTGGATAGTTTCTTTTTATGAATCTGGTAATACCTTTTCTCTTTGTGATAATGGATGATTTTTTGATTAATCTCCCAATATTATTTATTTGCTAAATGTAGGCTATCATGTTATAATAATAGTTTGTTTATTGTTCAATTCTTGGTGAGAATCTTATTTAGCAAAGATATAGTTAACATTAAAAACATTACCTGATTTTAATGAAAACTAGTTTGAGGTAAATGTGACATGGGTCTATCAATTTGGAACTTTTTGTGACATTAAACTTAGTGTATGGTAAATGCGGAACAAATCTATGGTTTGAGACTTTTGGTATTAGTAACCGAGGTATATATGGTTTTGAATTTTGTGTGATGATAAATTTTCATTATCAGCGTACTAAAAGCAATTATGACATATGGAAGATTTGTACCAGCATCAAACAAGCATGTGAAAATGGCCACGAAAATCATTAATTAAGAAAAACTAAACACAAGCATGGGGAAGCAAAACATAATGATACACCAAAACTATTGAAAAAAATGCTTCCAATACTTTTCAGCGAGCATATTTTCGCACGAAGGAAAATGTAATTAACTGAATAGAACATTGCTCAGAAGTGAAAAAAAAATGGTATCTATGAAGTTGTCGACAAGAACAATAAATACACAAGAAACTTTTAATGTAAAAACAAGTAGGGATTCATATGAAAGAATAAAAGTTTGAAGAAAAAGTTGAAACCACCAATGTGCAATTCGTCACCTAAAACAAGAAACAAAATTGAGTTTGTAAAATATTAGGTTACAATAAAAGAAATATCTAGAAGACTCGAGTTTTTTAAGAATATAAATTTTATCAATTTTCATGTCCAATCTGTTTATACAGAATATCTCATTAATCCATGGGAAAATTGATCAAAATTAGATGACTACCACTTCAAAGTAAAAAAGCAACACGACAACGAAAAGATAACAGTAAACATTTGCAGTGATAAAAAGAAAAGTAAGGATAATGTATAGAACATTTGATGTTATCAATTTTCCTTCCACGTATAATGAAAACCCTCATCGAGGGAACACAAGATGAGAAAGGAACACAAAACACATGTACCATTTGCGATGACAATCTCGTTTTCATTTTGATATGGAGAATTGCAAACAAAGTAAACCAAAAAGGTGAGGAAATTCTACAATTGGGATTCTTTAATTTTGATACTTCTATCGATGGCAAGTTTGATAGATGTATTTGGACGGTTAGAGTTGTATTGTTTCGCATACACATGATAGGAGTAAAGGAAGTGTTATTTCACATACAAAGGGCATGCATTTTGATACATATATTCGAATTACTATATGCATGAAGAGAGGCCTTCCATTGTATTTGCAAATGGACGGAAATTTTGGAAATTCAGAAGGTGCAAAATGCGAATGGTATAGTTGGATAAGGAAAAAGTTTGGAGACAACCACTTGAGCTTCTCGTCTTTACATATATTAGATAAATAATATGCAACTACAACCTTTCATTTCACAAAAATGAAAGGTAGAAGCCTACACCATAGTAGTATGACAGCAAATCAAAATCAATGCATTTTATTTTATATCAGTTGGTCTCATCTCATCATTCAAAACTTATGGTCCACAATGTTTCCAAGTTGCAGGGCACCAAAAAGATTGAAGCCCTTTCTCTTGGCAAATGTGGTGAGAGAAGAAGATACGCAGCTGAACAATTTAAAAAATTGACCAACTTGAGGTTCCTTAAAGTGGATTTTGCAAATTTCACCGGAGATTTCCAAAACTTACTTCCTGAATTAAGATGGCTTCAGTGGAAGGGCTGTCCATCGAATTTCGCTGCGGACAACTTTCATCCGAAAAAACTAGTTGTACTAGATCTATCGACGAGTGACATTACGGAGGATTGGGGAGGATGGGATCCACTCAAGGTAAGACGTAAAGAAGGCATTGAAGTATTTTTTAACATAACATTTTTTTTCCCTTGTACATTTGAAAATTGATTTTCATAATTAAACTAGCCGTTTCTCTTTAATTTGATACTACTGAAGGAAAACATAGTGCCTGACGAATGCATCTCTCTTCCATTTGAATTTGTCATTGGTTTTTTGATAATAAAAGTTGCTTATGTCTAATTAGAAAATATCTCCTTTGAAATTTTATTCGAAAATAAATGCAGTTAGCACTTGTACACTCTAATATTCTTTTGCAATCGATGTGCTTAGAAAACATTTATTTATTGACGTGGCCAAACATTACTGAAAGAGGCATTTAAAATTAAATAAGACAACCGCGAAGGAGTAGAGAAGCATGAGTAATTTTTGAGGAATTCTAAAAATTCGAAAACATAAGGAGCAGCAAATAATCACAGGTTGCGACAGTCCAATTACACTAATGTATCCTTTCTTTCTTCCAGAAGGCGACCGAGCTCAAATTTCTCAACCTCGAGATGTGTCGATTTTTGAAAAGAACTCCTGACTTGTCCACTTTCAAAAGGTTGGAGATTTTAAATCTTGCATTTTGTTGGCATCTGAAAGAGTTTCATCCTTCCATTGGGGACATCAAGACTCTTGTTTTGTTGGATGCCCAAACTCATCGAAAACTCAAGGAGCTACTGAAAGGTATAGGTAGGGTGCGTTTGGTTGGACTTTTGGGAAAAACTTTGAAAAAATGCAAAGGACTTTAAGTTAAAGGGGTTTTCCAAAATGCAAATTGTGTTTGGTAAATTGTAGTTCAAAAGTCCATTGTGAAGTACCTTTGAGTAAAATAGTGTTTGGAAAGATTATATTTACAAAGGACTTTGGTGATTAATAAAAAAAAAGAAAAAAATTATCAAAAAAATAAAATAAAAGAGTTTGCTTTGGAGAGGCAAGTGGCCACCGGCGGCCTCAAGCAGCCCCGGAGACAACCGGCGAGGGTCGCCTATGTCACGCCCCGAACCTCGAGCGCGTGCCCATCCCTCGGTGGTCGATAAAAATTGCGACATCCCAGGACGCGTCGCCGACCCATTCATTTTATTGCACATGCAGAAGCGAATAAATATCCCTTAACAGTAAACAACTTGGGATAGAAAAGTAGGAAACAGATTCACAAACAAAATACTCTTTTATAAACACACTAAGTCATGTACAAAAGTCCACAACCAAAAGCCTACAAAAGACTGGCACTCCAAAAAGAAGCTGTGCTATCTGACTTACACCTCAGATCCCCTCAGCTCGGCTCTAGGTCCTCCACCCTACGGTCCTGAAAAGAATTGAGTCCACGACGGGGTGAGATATAAATCTCAGTGAGTTCACGCTCTAAACCCCGATTAGAAGGTAATACGCCGAGAAGCGCCCTAACCACACAACCACACATCCATAAAGACTTACCTCGTCTCGGATCCTTCCTGCATGTCAGCACAATTCATATCACAGACAGCCATAAAGATATAAGCAGCAATCAAGCTCAATCAACTGGAACGCCACACTCAATTTCAACCAAGCACAAGGGTCCTGGTTATAAGGCCAAATCGTTATGACACGTCTCATACCGTGTCACACAATTTTGTCCCATAACCTGACACATTTAACTAAATTACTCGTGTTCCTAGTTTTGATCTCAGTCCCACGGGCACGGCCTACTCGATGTTCGGCGGTCTTCTGGTGAGCACAGCAACGTCTCTACTAGACAGCTTTCCCGAAGAAGTATAGGTCCAGAATCTACTGCGACCGGCTTCCATTGTCCAGGGGCATCCCATATAGGGGCATGTCCACCCGACTCATTTCGGGGACGGGTTCTCTTAGCCAGCACACGACCATTCAATTTCGGCCCAGGACACCGTGCATTGCACTCAAATGTCTCAATTAAAATGGTGAACTTGGCCTATTTTCTTCGTATTAAAAATAAACGATAAAATAGTCGTGTGTGGGTACACGGTCAGATTGAACTCGAAAAATTGATATCCCCCTTTTTAAAATCCCACTATTTAATATAGTACTTAAAACCATTTTCGGTGTCAAAATCCGACATTCGGTGATTTCTAAATAAATACCCAAAATTTCCAAATTTTGAATTAAATACTAAGAATTTCAATCATCACTCAATTTGCACAATTTAACACTCAATTAAATAAACCAAGCATACCATTGCAACCAGCACGAAATTCCGTTCACTGGCTATCTCGGTCTAATTTCCGGAAAATATTAAATAATTAAACAATTTCCGAAATTAATTAAATAAATACATATTAATTCAATAAATACAAACTTAGGCTAAAAATTGCTAATCTAACCACCTATTGAACTAATTAAATTATCATAACCATTCTAACTACAAGGCCACACAATAAACTAACTAATTACAATTTCTAACCACCTAAATCACTAATCCAACTAACCTAAATTAATTAAACAAACTAATAACCACACCAATCTAATCTTAATTTAATCTAAACATCCCTTAAACGTCATTAACACCCTAATGAGAGTTTAGTGCATAAACTCACTGGTTCAGCGCAAAAACCGGTTCACCGTGACGGCGGCGCGACGGCGGCCTAAACTCGGGCTTACGGCGACGCCAACGGAGGCTCGGACCGGGTTGAAAATGATACAAGACGGCTTAGCAAGGTTGAGCTTGGGCCTTGGTTCTGCGGCTGAGTTGCGGAGATGCTGGGATGATGGAGCAGGACATCGAGGCAGCTACTAGGATCAACGAACTAGGGAGTCCGCTTCGGTGAAGATGCGGCTGGGGTTGACTCGGTGGGGACGCGGCAGTTGGCGCACGAAGAAACGGGAAGGAGTTGCTAGCGTCAACGTGAAGGGGGAGCTTCGCTGGTGGTTGAATCAGTGAAGAGGGAGACGGACGTGTGGCAGCAGGGGTGGCTTCGGTGGAAGGAGACAGAGGATGGTGGAAGTTCACAAGCATGGGGGAGCAGAGGGGATTGGATCATTGCTGGGGGGAAGAGAGAAGCGACGTGGAGATGGCTGCTTTGAAGGAAAAGAGAAAGGAGGGCAGAACAGAAGGGGGATCGGGGGAAGTTGGCGTACGCAAGAAGAAGAGAGGGAAGGGATGAGGGAGAGAGGGAACCAAAGCCTTGAAAGTCAAATAAAAAAATATCTAACTCATTAATGCTTGTCCCTAAAGTCTTCAAGCACATCCCCTTTGTCCCCCATAATACTTTCTTGCATAATTTTCCACAAAAACTCAATTTTGGTGCCAAATGTTGCAGCCCCCATACCAACCTCCGAATTTCACCAATAGAGCTTCAATTTCTTTACCAAATTCCCCAATTTGATGTCCAATTTTGCTAAGAAGGAAGCCCACACAATTTCCACAATTTCCCTTCACTAAATAGCTCACCAAGGAGGCCAAACATCCACTCAATTTGGCCCCTCCAAATTTCCTTTCCTTTCTGAATCATTCGAATTGATTTTCCGTAAAAATCCTGAGCTCATCGAAAATTCTTCGGAGGATGAGTTGACATTCCTAAAATAAATTGTGCCATGACAAAACTTTCAATTTCTGAAATCGAGTTTAAATTTACAGTTAATTTTAATCTGATACGATTTTAGTGTGACCTAACCTATTGCGTAGCTTTTAGGAATTTTTAGTGCAATTGACCCGTGGTCGATTATTTTCTAGTCACATTGTACATCTTCGACACATTGGCGACTCTCGGTTGTCGTGAAAATCTCGAGATTTCAAATACGAACACAGGGTACAGAAATGACAAAAAAATCGGTCTAGTGCCGTTCAATAGAAATTTTGCAATCAGGTGGAATCACCCACACACTAATCACACACCTTTGTTGAATCGACCTATCTCTGGTCTCTGATCAATTTTGACAGTGTCGTAATGACCTTGGCAGATTAGCACAGTCGAGTAGTCGATTTCTGGTCGAATTTTCAAGTTTATTGCGTTAAAATCCCTTAATGGCTTCACTAGATAGACTAGTTATCTCGTGAGTGATGAGCTCAGAGAATAGAACTATAGGTGCGTAGATGAAAAGCCCAACTTATTAAATTGAAAACGTAACTGGAAAATTAAGATGTCACAGCCTAGGGTCAGGCGACCTTCGGCGAGCGTCGCCTGGGGTCAGGCGACCCTTGGCGGCCCTTCACGGAGGTTGCCCGACCCAGATCTGGGTCCGCCGGAGGTCGCAAGACCTCGCGGCGACCCGAGCCGGGTCGTGGCGACACGACTTGCAAGCGGTCGCCGGGACTCGCGAGCGGTCGCGGCGACTCGCCGGGGTGGAGCAACCGGCCGGTGACATGACCTCGCCGGCCTCTCGAGCTCGTCTCGATTAGCCACGCCCCGCCGGAGAAGAAGATGAACAGTAGACATGAGGCTTCCGAGAATGCTGAAAGCCCAAGGCAGTCTAGAACCTGCCTTGGGCTTTTAGCCTTACAAATGCCGCTTTGCCTTAATGGGACTTCCAAAATTTTTTCCAAACACTTTTATTTTGGCCCAAAGGCCTGTAGCCCCCCAAAGATACTTGGAAAGCACTTCCCAAACGTAGTCTTAGAATGATAGAATTGAGGGACTTTAACATAGAAGTGACCGGTATACATGATATTCCTATTAGTGATTGTTTGACGAAGTTGGAGCGTCTATCTCTCAATTGTTGTAAGATTTCTCAACTTCCTAAATCCATGGGCTCCTTGGTTTCATTAACTTAGTTACATATACCTAATTTAGCAATTGAAGAATTACCTGAATCAATTGGTGCCATGAAGGAGCTCAAGGTTATTGATGCCCATAGGTGTGAAAAGTTAGCCCACATACCCAACTCGATAGGCAATTTAGCATCTCTGCAAAGGTTGGAGTTATAGGGCTGCCACTTATTGACAGAGATCCCCGACTCGATTGGAAATTTGGCATCATTGATCAAGCTGAACTTAACATCGACATCAATTACGAAATTACCCGAAAGCATTAGGAATCTGCAAAATCTGAGGAAGTTGTATATTTATGGAACTCACATAACGGAATTGCCCGATACCATTGGGATGTTGACAAAACTCCAAAAGTTGGAAGTTGGAAATTGTGAAAATCTGGAGCGACTACCTAGTAATATATGCAAACTGATTTCGCTAGAGAGGATCGACCTTCGTTATTGTTGGAAGCTTGGAGAATTCCCAGAATTGCCCTTCGGCTTGACAGTTCTAAAGATCACCTGCCAGGGGCAGTCTTTGCCCCATCTTTCCCAGCTAACCCATCTCAAGTATCTATATCTTGCTAGTTGCCATCGGCTTGAATGTGTCCCAGAGCTTCCCATTGGATTATCGCAGCTTTACATTTAATTCTACGGAAAATGGAAAGCCTTGACGAATTTGTCAGACTTGAAACACTTGCGAGATTTCCGTACATGTGACTGTCCATCTCTCGAACGATCGCCCGACGTGTCGAATTTTAGGCGTACGCAGATGAGAGAACTTGGCTCGAAAGAGACCCAGGCCTTTCCGAGAGGCTTAATATTTGAGCATTAGCAAAGGAGAACGAGGGCTCGACGTCCATGGAAGTTTCCGAGGCCCGAAGATCGAAGCCACCGTTCGCACTGCACATCCACCGCAGGCAAGCAGGCAAGTCAATCGGCGCAGCGGAGATGATGACGGCGACAGCGACGGCGACGGCGACGAGGCAACGCCACAGCTGGCAACGCCCTCTCCATCTGCTCCAGGTAAATGCACACACGCATTTTAAAACCCCGGTCGGACCGCTCGCGCTCATCGATTTTTCGGATTGGAGATTTTAGTTTGCTTAGTAGTAGATAGCGTGGTAGTTTCGGCAGTAATCGGGTAGGCAGTTGGAGCTAGAAGTCACGCTAGCTGCCAAGGTTCTGTCGAGATTTGGTGAGATCCGTCGAGTTGCTGGAATTGACCAGCGTCACAAGCTTAGGTTCGCTGTTTTGAGTTGAGGCTAGCACGTACATGTTAAATTGTTTCAAGTGATATTAAAGGAGTCAAAATTATTTGATGACACTGATACTTGGACATTCATACATGTTAAATTGTTTTCCCTGTATTTAGTTGCCCCTAAACTTTCTTGTAATGAAAGAAGTACCTTACACTCCTTTGTTAGAAGTAAATGGGGTTGTCCAGGTTAACCAATGTCCAAGTATTTGCCATTTCATCTCTGCTTATGGGTGATAAGCTGGTGGAATTTTCATTCTTCATTGATGGTATTTCAATGTAATGTGATGCTGAATCCTTATAAGTTCCTTTGGATTAGCCAGAGTATTATGAATAGTGGCTATTAATAAAACTATCCAAGATTTTTACCTTGTAAATCGTTTTTAGGACTGCTATCTATATAGGATGCAATTAAAAAGATGGAAGTTAGTCACATCAAAAATCATTCCCACTTGGGATCAGGAGTAGGATCATTGGAGATGTAGGATGGCATTTCTTATCCCTGTCCCAAATATCCTACCATGCATATTTAATTAGCTCTCAACCTCATGGTAAACCAAATTAGGCTCCAATTCTCATTGTGCATGATGCATTATATGTCTAAAACAATATCTAAAGGCCGAGGCTGCTAATTAGGGCTACCTTTGGGGATTGAACTATAAGGGGATTACAAATGAGAATGAGGTGTTGCCCCCATCCTGAATTAGATTGGATGGAAGATTTAATTGGTGGTTGTGACAAGACTGAAGATACTTTCTATATAGACTTGGGAGAATCCATAAGCTTTTCACTGGAGTAAGAATAACATTTTTATTGCTGGAGTTGGAAGTGGGCCCTCCCTTCATCAGAGCTTGGGTTGGGGGAAATGGAAGGTCTGTTGTACCTCCACAACTAGCAGTGCAGTACAATGCTCTCATCTTTGTATGACAACTGTCACGCCTCGATCCTCGGGGACGTGCCCATCCTTCTACTTGGTCGATTTTAAAGTGCGATATCCCAGGACTATGTATCGCCGACCCTTTCATTTTAATACGCATGCGAAAAGCGAGCTATAAATCCCCGACAATAAAACGATGGGATAGAAAAGTAAGGCCATATTTTTCATATTGAAATCCACAACCATACTTTTATACGAGCATAACTCATAGTACTTCACAAAACTATTCACACATATACAGGGTTCACAAAAGAGGATGTGATCTCAGCCCTCATCCGGATTGTACTCAAGATCATCCTAATCCTCCTTCAATTCTTCTCCACTCAGCTCGTTTCTTTTAAACTCTTCATCTTCTTCTTCTTATAAATCCTCGGCTCCAGATGCCGGCTCATCCTCAGGTGATCTAGGGGCCTGAAATATTATCCCACAACCGGGATGAGACTATGTCTCAGCAAGTTCTACCCCTTAAGACTCGATTAGTAAACTAATACGCCATACGGTTGCCTAAGTACAACACGAGTCAGAGGACTTACCTTGGCCTCAGTCCCAACCATCAATTCAGGGTTATACACAAATGCTTCATATATCACATCAATTATTCAATCAAATTACGACATCGGATCAAAGCATTGATCAATCGACTTAGTCGATTACATGTCAATCGGACCATCTCTAGGTCGTTCAATTCCCCACTATATAACCTCCAATAGTACACTTAGTCATAGAGCTACATTTATGCTCTCGGGCATCGTTTTCGCCAAGGTGACGTATGTAATGGACAGCACTCGTGCATTCTTTAAGGCGCCGTTTTCACCAGTGATATTCTTAATCACCGAACCACGTATGTCCATAATAGTGCATGCAGTAGACAGCAGCCGTGCGTTCTTTAAGGCGCCGTTTTCACCAGTGATTTCCTTATCACCGAACCACGTATGTCTACTCTGATGCAGGTAATAGACAACACTCGTGCGTTCTTTAAGGCGTCGTTTTCACCAGTGATTTTCTTATCACCGAACCACGTATGTCTATTACCTCATACCTGATCGGTCCCAGCCAAGAGTATTCCCAATCCACTCTCGCGATTCTCCCCACTTTACAACTCAACAAGGCATTATTAATGCTAAATAACCATACTCGGCCATCTACCAATCAATTCAATTCACCACAATGTGGAGCTCAAATAAATAAACGGATTGCACCACGACAATCGCACAAAATTCCGGTCACCGCCATCCTAGTTGAATTTCCGGAAGAATAATTAATAATTAATTAATTTCGAAAATTAATTAATTAATTCAATATAATTTCTAAAAATACTAACCTTGGCGAAAATCATTAAATTAAATACCAATACGGACCCGGAAAATTCCCGAACCCTTCTAGATAAATAGCATAATTTTTCTAGCCTCACTTAATCTAAACTAACCACCTAACATGCATGATTGAATAATTAAATTTCTAATTTAATCTAACTAACCACCTAATTCCTAGTTAAATAAATCTAAACAACCCCTAAGCATAATTAGCAAACTAAGAAAGCATTAGTGAGTAAAACTCACTTGATTAAAAGCGGGGACCGGAACACCGCGACGGCGACTCGACGGCGGCCGAAATCGGGCTTTCAACGACACCTGCGGGCTTGGACCGGGCCTTAAACTTGGCCCAACAAATCTCAGCCCAACTGAGATTTGTTCTTGCACTGGAATGGGCTTGCTCTTGGGCTTGGGCCTGGCTGTGATTGGGCCTTCTTCGCGGGCTGGGCTTGGGCCGAACTTGTTGAATTGGGCCCAATGGAGTTGCTGGAGAGATGGGCTGAGGACACGGGCCCAACTGCTGGGCCGAAATTCGCTGGCTTCGTGGACTGGACTATCGAAAATGGGCTGACTTGCGGGCTTCAATGGAGCTGTTGGCTTCTTGGGCTGAACCTACGACCACAACTGGGACTTGGGCCAAGACGCTGCATGGAGCTGGGATGCACTTGAGCTGAAGACGCTGGGCTGCTTGCTGCAAGAAGATGGGCCGGACGAAGGGAGCAGCTTGCTGGGCTTCGGTCAAACGAGAGCTTCGTGCGGGGGCGTGGGCTTGGCAGGCGTGCGCATGTGCTGGCGGTGATGCAGAGTTCGGTTGCTGAAGAATTTCGGTGGTTGAATGGTGAAGGTGGACGCGGCAGCTCGGTCGGTCGAAGATGGGCAGCTTCGGTTGTTGATCAAGCAAAAGAAGGACACGAAGGAAGGGGCAGCAACGTCCGAAAGCTAGCTGGCGTCCACGCGGCTGCTTGCTCGAGTCTTCGGCTAATTTGCTGGATGTACGTGGAGATCGGTCAAACGAGGAAGAAGAGAAACTTGATTGTTGACCGGCGTGGGGGACAAAACGTGATGGAGAGGCAAACGGCAGAGAAGAAATGATGGAGTGATTTCGGTGGTGGGTAGTCAGCTTCGCAGGGAAAATCAGGAAGAAAGAAAAGCAAGGCAGGGAATGAAGGTAGAAGGGGTAGAGAGATAGGATGCTCGAAGAAGAAGGGGGATGAGGCGTGCGGAAGAAATCGTGGGTGAGGCCAAACGGTCAAAGAAATGATTAAAATACCTCAAGAGTCCAAGCTTTATCCTCTCCATTAAATGCATTGTCTCCCTAATTCTTTCCACAATTTAAATCTCACAATAATATCCAAATTGAAGTCCAAATTTCCAACCCCATTCCTAATTTCGAATTTCACCAATTTAATTTCACTTTCTTCACTCAACTTCTTAAATTGAGGTCCAATTTCGATGAAGGAAAATCCCGAACAATTTTCTATAAGTCCCCCGACATCCAAAGGCTCAGCTTATAAGTCCAAATTTTCTTTAATTTGGCCCATACGAATTTCCGCTAATTTTCCGTAACGTCCGAAACGATTTTCCGTAAAAATCTCGGAATCTCCGAAAATTCTTCGGAGGGTGAGTCGACGTTCCTAAAATAGCTTGTGACATGACAGAATCTTCAATTTCTGAAATCGGACTTGAATTCACGGTTAATTTCTATTCGACGCGTTTTTAGCTTGACCAAGGCTACCGGATAACTTTCAGAAATTTTCGGTGCAAATGACCCGTGGTCGATTTTCTTCGAGCCACAATAAATCCACTTGAGTCATTGGCGACTCTCGGTTGTCGTGAAAATCTCGAGGATTCAAATACGGACATAGGGTACCAAAACGATAGAGAAATCAATTTAGTGCCGGTCGATGAGAATTTTCCAACTTAGTGGTGTCACCCACGATTAGCCACACATCTCCGTCGAACCGACCTATCTCTGATCTCTAATCTATTTATATTAGTGCCATAATGATCTCGGTAGATGAGCACGGTCGAACAGCCGATTCCTGGTCGAATTCTCAAGTCTATTTGCCTTAAAATTCTTAATGGCTTCCCCAGATAGTCTAGTTATCTCAAGAGTGATCAGCTCTGAGAACAGCCCTATAGGCGCGTCAATGAAATTCCCGATTTATTCAGTAGAAAACAGGACTGAAAATTTGGGATGTCACAACAACCATCTCTTCTGGCTGGGGACGGAATTCTTTTTTACGTCATAGCATGTAGCTCTTTACCTTTTCTATTTTTTTCATCCTTTTGTCTTCTTTTGACCGCCATCATCTGGTTTTGTGTTTGTTTTAATCTCTTCTTTACTTGTGCCCCAGATGCTTCTCTAGTTAACTTTTTTTAAGGGGCACAAGAGCTTCTTCAGTGATATGCTTCTACTGTGGTGACGCTCGTGCTTTTGTCTTCTATTTTTGAGCTTCATTCCCTCTTTTCAAATATAACATATAGGTGTTTGTACAAAAAATAGATTAAGAATCGATCACTCTATACCTTAATTTTCTATGGAGTCTTATGATTATTGATCCAAAGTGTGGTCCAATTTCAATCATTTAGGAACAATCTTAACAACCTTTTACCTTGAGGGTTAGATTTTATACTCCAGGGATTGCCTCCCATATGTGTACCGATTAGATCATGAACCATTGTTCTATGTAGCTGTGACATGCCATGTATGTATCTAAAAACAAATGTGCTTGGCATATCTATATGGGAATTGGCTGTAGGCAATCTGTTGGTATGCAAGATCTCGGTCTGGTGCTTGTGTCTAGAATCTAGAATAGTGGAATCCTTTAGAATCTAATATTGTGGAACCATCTTCAGTTTCTCACCTTGTGTATCTAGATTCTCGCCCATGATTGTCCCAAATTTTACTTTTTGTTCTCCTCATCTTGTATGAATTGCATTACTTCTTTTTCATGTCTAGTTCCGGATTCATTTCATGATATATCCATTATGGGGATCTTATAGTGTTTGTGTTGTTTGCAAGTTTTCAATTGGTTAGGATCCTTTTCATGGAGATACTTGTATTTGAATCTTACCTTGCTATTGTCCCTTTTGCTTCCTTTTTTGACCATATTTTCATTATAGAGTGACAAATTCTCTGTGCTATAAGACCCTACTTATAGCATAAGCTACTGATTTGATGCAAGAAATTGGAATAACTAGAAGTTGACTTTAGTTGTCACTGATGTTGTAATTGGTTTTTCCTTGTCCAACGTTCCTATGATGGGCTTGAAAAGTAGGTAGAAACTTTTGGAGGAACGGCAAAGACGTGGAAAAGAGTCCCTTTATTTTTGAACAAGAACGAGTTTTTGTATTGCTTTTAGCCATTTATGCACTATCACTATGATTGGTTTTCTGATCGATGGATTTTGCAGGTTTGTTTGTTCATAGATTGCCGTGATTATGTCTCGTGCACATCCTTTCTAGGAAGATCAGGCCCTGAGTGTTCGATGCAGATCCTTCCAAAGAGAAGAAAAAGTCTAAAGGTGTTGAAAACATTGTGGAACAAGCGCTAGCTGATATTCCAACTCTTCTGGAGTTGAAACCATTATGCTATGACTCATGATGCGGTAAATTAGTGTTTCGCTTTTTCTAATGTTGCGTCCGCCATCTTTTTAATAATTTGTTTTTGTCGATCAAGTGCTACCTTGTATTCGGATGATGAACTCGTATGTTTCTTTTTTTCCTTTTCTACCTTTATCGCATGATGGATGCAAATTCCGCAATCCCTAGATCACCATAACCAGAACAAGAACATGCGGTTGAAAGATTAACGCACCTGTTTTGGAATCCATCGTTCTTGAAGCGGAAGCGGAAGCAAAATGTTCCATGCGCAAATCCTTCTCCTTTATTGCCCTCCGTATCACTGGCTCAATGAGGCGGCTCCCTCACGTTTAGCGTTAGGTAAACACCCCTTAGGTGAGGATACGTGTGAAAATTAGGGTTAGAGGAGAGACTTGAGCACTATTTATAGAGTTTCCAGCCAGGCCCCCTCATTACGGGCCAGGCTCAACTCAGCCCACACTAGCCAGCCCCATATTAGACTAATTAAGAAACCTTCTATCTCACATTAGACCAAACCCCGTAAAATGGTAATCGTTAAACGGTAAATTACAATATCAATGAATGTAGTCAACATTAGTAAAACTCTTACATTCTCCCACTTGGACTATATTAATTGAAATCGTACTGTATGTGCGCACATTGGTCTAGAGATAATCCTTAATAGTCAATCCTATCCCATAAAGTCTCAAACACCGAATCATGGCGGTAATCGCATGTATTCACACAGAGCCTTCCATGGTCACAAGTGCTTTCAACTTTATTGATATGGATTCAATATGGTAGTGTGTCAAATGGACAACATCTCTCATAGAGAGATCCCATTTGTCAGTCACCATTCTCTTGCCTTAAGCGTCACAAAAACTTGTGCCACTAGAGAATGTCTTTATGGTTCCAACGAACCCACATATGCCTTGTCCTTATGGTTAACCTTTCTTTATATATAACAAGGCATATGCACAAGGCTAATAACTGAATGCCCCTTAGCCTTCACTCAAGGTTTAAGCAATACCTTGAGACTTTTAACAATATATATATTCAACATAATAACAATCCATTCAAAAACATTTTATTGAATGCAAAAGTTGACATATATATATCAAAGTGTTACTAAATTGTAACAAATACAGATGTAAACTTTATTCAAAGAAAAATAAAACACAGCTCCCACTAAATAACAGCATCCCAAGATGCTCCTAGGCCCATGCTAATAACATGTTGCTCAAATACACATGGGCGTAGGCCTTTAGTTAGTGGATCTCGCAACCATATCATCTGTAAGAATATGATCTATTGCAACGTCACCATTCTGCACTGATTCCTTTATGGTAAAAAACTTGACCTTCATGTGTTTAGACCCCTTGAGACTTCTGTTGTTATTAATAAACAACACTACAGAGTTATTGTTACAATGCAGCTGTATGGGCCTATCCACAAAATCATAAAATGATAACTCCCTAATGAGGTTCCGGAACCAAATAGCTTGAGTAGCAGCTGAAAAACATGCTACAAACTCCGCTTGCATGGTAGAAGAAGATATGAATTTCTGTTTCTCGCTCTTCCATGATACTGCACCTCCTGCCAACATAAATATGTATCCAGTCGTTGATTTCTTATCATCTTGACAGCCAGCAAAATTTGCATCTGAATACCTTACTAGCTGCAAGTCTAGAACATGTCTATAAATCAACATATAATCTCTTGTTCTCTTTAAGTACCTTAAAACCTTCTTGGCAGCAACCCAGTGATCATGTCCTGGATTTGACTGATATCTACTTAGAAGCCCTGTTGCAAAAGCAATATCTGGCTTAGTGCAAACTTGAGCATACATGATACATCCAAGCACACTAGCATAAGGTACATTCTTCATTTGGGCTTTCTCAAAATCTGAATTAGGGCATTGTGAAATACTCAATTTATCACCCTTAACAACAGGAGCAATTCCTGGTTTACAATGCTGCATATTGAATCTTTCTAAAATGCGATCAACATACGCCCTCTGAGACAAACCCAATGAACGGCGAGAGCGATCCCTATAGATCTCGATGCCAAGAACAAAAGACGCCTCACCAAGGTCTTTCATGTCAAAATTTTTCGATAACATCCGCTTTGTCTCATACAGTAAACCAAAGTCACTACTAGCAAGCAAGATATCATCCACATAAAGTATGAGAAAAATATATTTCCTCCCATTGACCTTGGTGTATATACATTGTTCTACTTTGTTCTCAATAAATCCGAATGAAGTGACAATGCTATGAAACTTTAAATACCACTGTCTAGAAGCTTGTTTAAGGCCATAAATAGACTTTTTCAATCTACAAACAAGCTTACCTGAGTCATCTGCTGCAAAACCTTCAGGCTTCACCATATAAACCTCCCATTTAGGTCTCCATTTAGAAAAACAGTCTTAACATCCATCTGGTGTAACTCCATATCAAAATGAGCTACTAATGCCAAGATCACTCTAAAGGAATCTTTAGAAGAAACTGGAGAAAATGTTGCTTCATAATCTATTCCTTCTCTTTGAGTGAAACCCTTAGCTACCGATCGGCTTTAAACTTTTCAATTTTCCCTTTGGAATCCTTTTTAGTCTTGTATACCCATTTGTAGCCAATAGGTTTACAACCTTCAGGCAATTCAACAAGCTCCCAAACATCATTGTGTTTCATAGATTGCATCTCATCTTTCATAGCATCTAGCCACAAATCTGATTGAGGACATGAGATGGCATCAGTATAAGTTACCGGATCAACAACACAGCCAATATCATAATCATGCTCTCCCGTAGACTAGATAGTCTGGTGGTATAGCTGAACGTCTTTCCCTAGTTGATCTTCTGAGTGGAGCTACTTCATCCTCATTCTGAATTTGAGGAGCTTGTAGAATTTCTCCAGGAACTGTCTCAACAATAGGATCCTGGGCCACAACATGCTCAGTTTGTGGCGCAGGAGACTCCATAATTGTCTGCACAGGATGAGACAGTGATCCAGTAATCCCCACCATACTATTATCTTCAATAGTTCGTGAGCAACTACCATTTTCAGCTACATCAAATTCCAAAAATTTTGCAGTCTGAGATTCCACAATTCTTGTACCTCCATTAGGGTTATAAAACCGATACCCCTTTGAATGATCTGGGTAAGATATGAAGTAACATCGAGTAGTTTTGGAATTCAACTTACTCAATGTCGGATTATATAACTTCACCTTTGCAGGACATCCCCAAACTTTAAGGTGATTTAAGCTAGGCTTACGTCCAGTCCATAACTCAAAGGGAGTCAATGGAACCGCTTTAGTAGGAACACGATTTAAAATATAAAGAGCTGTTTTCAAAGCTTCACCCCACAGAAAATCAGGTAAATTAGTCCTACTAATCATACTTCTCATCATGTCCATGAGAGTGCGATTCCGCCTTTCAGCCACACCATTTTGTTTAGGACTTCCGGGCATAGTAAACTGTCCTATTATCCAAGAATCCTCTAAGTATTTGGCAAACGGCCCTTTAAGTTGTCTAGCATCACCGTGCCTACCAAAATACTCACCACCACGATCAAATCTGACAATCTTTATAACTTTTCCCAATTGTTTCTCCACTTCAGTCTTAAAAATCTTAAATTTTTCAAGAGACTCGGACTTTTCTTTAATCAAGTATAAGTATCCATATCGGGAAAAGTCATCAATAAATGTGATGAAATAAAAATTTCTGCACAAAGTAGCCGTGTACAGTCCACTAATATCGTGTGAATAACCTCCGAAGTCGAACTTCGAACATCGGATTTCTTCTTTATCTTAGTCATCTTACCTCTACAACAGTCCACGCAAGTCTCTAAATCACTTTTAAGAGTAGGCAAGATGTCAGCCTTTATAAGCCTTTCCACTCTTTCTTTAGAGATGTGACCAAGACGTTTATGCCACAATGCATAAGACTGTTCCTTAGGTAGAGGCCTTTTGGAAACAACTTTTTCAGCTGAATAAGCAACGTACATGTCGTTGGGAGATAAACTTAATCGATATAATCCACTGGATAAATTGCAACACACAAACTTATTTGAATCATAAAACATGGAAATAATAGTACTCTTTATTTCAAAAGAGTATCCACACATGTCCAAGCAAGACACAGAAACTAAATTCTGCCTAAAAGAGGGTATGTAAAAGGTGTTTCTCAACATCATCCTAAATCTAGAATCCAAAATCAAAATGACATCTCCCACGAACTCGATGTCAACTTCAATGTTGTTTCCCACAGTGAGCTTTGATTCATCTTGATTTGGCGTCCTTCGGTTTATGAACCCCTGTATGGTAAACGCAACATGATTAGTTGCACCACTATCTAGCCACCAAGAATTAGTTGGGGTTTCAGATAGATTGGATTCACAAACAAACGCCAAAGAATAATTACCTTTAGACTCACTCTTAGTTCTCTTGGACAACCAAGTCTTAAACTTATTGCAGCGTCTCTTCACGTGTCCTCTCTCCCTACAAAAGTAGCAAAAAACACCATCCTTCTTGGTGAATGCCTTTTTAGGACCTAGACTATTAGAAGGACCTGCACCCTTAGAATTTCCTTTGTAGTTGGAAGGACCAGCAGCTTCAGAATTGCCCTTGTGAGTATAGTTTTTCACCTTCTTACCCTTATCATTAGCAGAACTAGAAGTATAAAGAGCAATGTGCCCTTTATCTTTCTTCAATTTCTCTTCCTCTGCCACCAACCTTGCAATCAGGTCATTCACAGACAAGGTTTCATCTAGGGAACTATAATTGATCTTGATAATCCCAAAATAAGGAGGAAGAGTATTTAAAGCTTGATGCACGATGCAAGCAGTGGGAATTTCAACATTGAGTGCTTGAAGCTTTGTCTGCAAATCTACCATCCTCAGAACATAATCTCTAACTCCGCCAGAACCATCACACTTCATAGTGAATAGTGTTTGCAGGTGTGTCCCTATCTCAGCATTAGGTGACACACCGTTTCTAGCAATCAAAGTTTCCATAATTTGCCTAGCAGTGCAATTTGCAGGCAAACCACTTTTCAAGTGTTCCTAAATGGAACGCTTCATGGACAGCAAGCAAATTCTATTGCTCTTTTCCTAGGTAGCAAAATTTGCTTTCTGAGCCTCTGTACTCTCGGTAGTCAGATCTGCCGGTCGATCGGCAGTAAGAGCCATATGAACATCTGCCATCTCCATAGCAAATAGAAAATCCTCTCTCCATCTCTTAAAATTTGAACCAGCAAGAACCTCAATAGTGTCGGAGTTACCATTTACAGAAAAGGTGACTGAAAAATAAGCAATGTATATAATTAGCATCATGTGAGCATCGTGTAACTTGAAGTACAAGTACACATCCAAAGAGTTACATGCAAAATCACATAATCACCTTTGGGCACAATACATGACATGCAGTTGTACACTCCCCACATGATAGCGGTAATGAGAATATATTCCAATCTTCGTGAATTCATCACCTTTGGGCAGAAGAACCACTAGGATCAGTCACTCCTCTACCACATCATCATGTATCCCTCCATGAACTAATACACAATCACCTCCTTTGGGAGTATGACTACGCATTAGACCAGGAGACATCCCAATCAATATACGAGACCGAAATTTCTCAAACCCAATCAAGTGTGCCACTTTGGCGGTCACATCTCAATTGAATCCTTGAAACTCTCTCATACCAGGGATATAAAATTTAAATCTCACATTCAGCATATATATGTGATTTTTCAACTTCAAAGATAGGGGCATTAATCACTAAAATCACATATCATGCTAATTACATTGCTTTATTCATTAATAAAAATTAAACTTTATTGTATATTATTAATGAATAACACATTTATAATATGTATGTGATAACATATCAACAATCAAACATTTGTATTTCCAAAATCACAGAAAAATACAAGAAAAATACTCAAAAATACACTAAAAATTTCACGTATTTAGGGTTTGATATGCATTTTGACATCTATAAAATCATCAAACATGTAAAATAAATACACCACAAGATAGATGACAAGCATACGAGTCCAATGCCGCCGCCCATGCGCCGTGGAGCCCACGCGCGGGCGTCAGCGGCCAATTAAATCCGGTCCGACCGGTGGCGGTCCGACCAGTTCCCGGTCCGACCTTCCGGTCCAGCCGCCCAGTCTGACCGGTTGACCGGGTCGGGTCGGTCAACGAGTCGGGTCGAGTCCTGGGTCGGGTCGGGTCGGTCGCCAATTGGGTCGGGTTCGGGTGCGGGTCGGCGACGTCATCGTGACGTCGCACCCGCGTGCGCCGCACGCGCGAGCCGTGCCCCGCGCGTGGGGGCGCGTGCTCGACGCCATGGCAGCGCGTGGCCGCGCGTGGGGGCGCGTGCGGCCTCCCCCGACGACGCGCCGCCTACGGTTTTACTCGCCTCGACGAGCCCAGTCCGAATATATAATTTATTTTTATTTTTATTGAACGAAAAAATCTCGAAAATCTCAAATTAGGGCAAAATTCAATGCGTTCGAGTTCTAGGGTTATGGAGGCTCTAGTACCACATGATGGATGCAAATTCCGCAATCCCTAGATCACCATAACCAAAACAAGAACATGCAGTTGAAAGATTAACGCACCTGTTTTGGAATCCATCGTTCTTGAAGCGGAAGCGGAAACACAATGTTCCATGCGCAAATCCTTCTTCTCTATTACCCTCCGTATCACTGGCTCAATGAGGCGGCCCCCTCACGTTTAGTGTTAGGTAAACACCCCTTAGGTGAGGATACGTGTGAAAATTAGGGTTAGAGGAGAGACTTGAGCACTATTTATAGAGTTTCTAGCCAGCCCCCTCATTACGGGCCGTGCTCAACTCGGCCCACACTAGCCACCCCCATATTAGACTAATTAAGAAACCTTCTATCTCACATTAGACCAAACCCTGTAAAACGGTAACCGTTAAACCATAAATTACAATATCAATTAATGTAGTCCACATTAGGAAAACTCTTACATCGCAAACTCTGATGTTCTAGATGTACTTGATGGATTTGAACTCGCATCTTAGTATACCTCGCATTTATGTGGTTAATGATGTAGGTATAAATGATTACCTTGAGATTTGTCGATACTGTAAGGCCATATATGAGATTCCATTAGTGAAGGGCAACCTAGGGCAGTGGATACAGGTGAAGCTCTTTCCTTGTTAAGTCTTTACTGAGTTTTTCAAGGCACAGCTGTTCATTCTGTGATTTGATTAAATGTAGGTTCTGAGGAAAATCTGCCGGTACTTAGTTCCATCACCACATAATCCTGTGCAGTCAAGCCTTCTAAATGCCACTTTAGAGGATAAACATCTCTACAAAATTTCCAAATAATTGGTTGAACATCTTGTAATATCTCAATAGTGTGCCATAGAATTTGGTCGACCGTGCCTTTGTTATTTTAACACAGGTTGCTGCTGAAACAATTGGTCACGGTGGAGGTTATCCAATGGACACCTCTTTAAAGTACTTTCAAAAATGAATTTGAGAATGAAAAAACATGCTAGGAGGTGCATTTGTTGAGAAGGCAGCAGAAAATTTTAGACAGGGCCCAATCATAGTCAAAAGAAGAATTTTGGCTTCTCTTGGGTGAGACAAGCTACCTTCAGCTAGGAGCCTCTTCAGAGAATCATCGAACATGTAATTACATAACTTGTTTTTCTTCTTTCAGTTGGACCATCACTCAGATGTGGCTCACTCTTTTTCTGCAGAATATTTTTGTCGTTTGGAAGTATTGCTGGAGGATTACCTTAAAGAGACTTGCAGAGCTGTTATGTCTCAGTGTCTAGGTCTGATCATATGGAACAATTGTTTATGGTCATTGTCCATGTCACCCTTTATGAATGATTGCCTACCTCGTGTAACCCTGAGCAGCCTCTCTCCACGTGATCCCTAATTGAGGCATGGTTGCTGGACTTGGATACAATTTCCAAAATATGTGTAAAAGAGGTTTTGGTGTGTTGAAAGCCAAAGGGTTGTCATGGATTTGAGAATGTTGTCTTCATAGTTTTGTTTGTACACTTGGCTTAGTCAACTTCTGCTCATAAATTGTTGTAGCTGTGAGCGTCATTGTCTGGCATTGTGAAGCCATTTCTTGTACCATGGAGCCCAAAATTGTAATGCACTTTAGAAGGTTGGGAGGAGCTTTGCTATATTACTAGAAATAGCTGAGCAAGCTTTTTCTGCTAGTATTAACACTCACAATTTCTTATCTTACAAATGTATATCTAGCTAGAGATCTTTATTAATGTGTTCAGAAAATCTTTGTAGCTGAATCTCTCTAGGGAAAGAGCTTTGTTTTGGGTTTTCTTACTACTTTTGTTAAGAGCTTTAACTAATCACATGCCTCTTTTTATTAAATCAACACTATCATCTGATAGAGAGACTATATAATGATAATTATTCAAGCTTTTATGATATTCTATCAGCATGACCTCTTACTTCTATATTACCATTTTAGGAAGCTGAGAAGTGTCTCTCCTTAATGGTTGTTTCCAAGTCCCTGGTGGTAAAGATAGACCGAGTAATGGGAATAGTCAGTTTCCAAACGACAAAGGACAGCAATGAGATTGAACTCAGGGGAGACAATTTTGGAAAAGCTGCTTGAACTTGTCGATAAAAGTTGCAACAAATCCCAAAGGAAACCACAGTTCATAAGGCTGCTTGGAGAGCTTAAAGATGTTTTTAATTGAATGAATGATCTCTCTCTCTCCGAACAATGCTGTTGCACATCGTGGTCTGAAGTGTGGACTGGAGATATTCAACATTGAACTATCGCGTGGCCGTCTTAAATCTGATTGCATATTTTGCAGGGGGACCAGATTCAAGCCTTGTTTTGGGCTGAAATGATTTATTGAATACACTTTCTGTGTAGGATTATAGTTTGGTCTTTTCATCTTTCCTCTTTTCTCCTTCCACCCTCATTTTAATTGAAGATTTCTAGGCTTTCAGGGGCTGGAGCTTGTACCAATGGAATAGATATTAGCACAATATGTGCGCCCATTTGGATTGAAATAAGTGCCTTATTACTAAATTATGTTTCGCATTACAAAATTTTGGCGGTGCTTGTGTTTTTCTAACGTCGGGGATAATATTATCTCTCCAGAGTAAAGGCTTAACGAATGCTACTTTTCTATTTCATTTCACATTTGAAATGAGCACCCTATTTCTAGGGAACTTCATTTTAATAAGATGATTGCACTTTTTATGTCATTAAGGGACGTTATTTTTTCTCCAAGTTGATACTCGATATGAGATAGACCTCGTTCTTTAGATTATCAGCTCCTTCATTTTCCTCATGGAAATTGTAAAAATTGGGAAAAGCTGTGGCCACGGCATGTTTTGGCTGTGGAAATAGTTATGCCCCTAAGTAAAAGGCACCATCTTACTTTCTTCACATAATAAATCTACTTATCATTTTATAAGGTACACTTACTGGTTATTCTTGAGGTCCTCATTAACATGATAAATTATTTATGAGAAGTAAAAAGTTTTTTTTTTTTTTTTTTAAAAAATTGAGTTTCAGATTTAAGTGACTTGAAGCATGTTTTACTACCTTTAGTTAACTTAATTAGTGTTGTAGTGTACCCATCAACGCTTTATTTCAAGTGTAGGGAAAATTCGAGGTAATGCAAAAATCAATTTTTCGATCATTATTTGAAAATCTCTTTTTGCGTCGTACCTGGGAACCAATTAGAATTTTGAGGAAAAGAAAAACAATTACTATGAAGCATTCAAAACATCTAATCGGACAAAAATTAACGTAAGAAAACTTTTGTGATGTTCATTGCAGTAAGGGGGTGGATTGTATGCTTGATGAAGAAGACGCCATCGATTTTAGTTGACAAATGTCCATAAATTGCAGTAGTACCAATTTGAAAACCCTAATGCATTTTCCTTTTCTTTATTTTCTTATAGCACCTTAAAACCCATCTTCCCTTTCTTTTATACAATTCTTTCATTTTCAAATATTTTTCCTGTTTTTCTTTTCCATCCTGCCTATTGTCATTTTGAAGAGGCCAACGTTACACGTTGGCATTTTGACAATCCACGTTAGTAACGCCATAAATTTTAAAAAGTAGAGATGACATTCGAAAATAAATAATGTTGAGGGACTAAAGGTGATATTAACCCTTCTTTTAATTGAAAACTTATTATTCTTATTTTTGCGTTTTGAACTAATCGTTCCTCTTCCTACAAAAGGACTCCTCTTGCTCTCTTCCCCACTTTGCCAGGATCTCAGTTGGAGTCGTTGGGCTGAAATCAATCCAGACAGAGAATGGTCGAGCCGTGCCCCAACATCCCGAAGCTCCACAACACTGGCGTCGTGGATACAGGGAGCTGCTTTCTCTGCTCGGAGTGAAGAAGCTCTCCCGGAAAGCCCTCTTGCCTTTGCGAGTGGCCCCCTCTCCCCTTGGGGTACGATCTTTGGAAGTAAAAAACGTGACCTCAAATTTTACTGTCCTCCTTTGAGCTTCGAGTTCAGTCCTCGTTAACTTTCTCAAGAGGTACGAGAGCTTCTCCAGTGATGTGGTTCCGTTGTGGTGATGCTCGTGCTTTTGTTTTCTACTTTTGAGCATCATTCCCTCTTTCCAAGATAATATACAGGTGTCGGTACAGAAATAAAGATTAAGAATATATCACTCTAGAGTTTAGTTTTCTGCATAGTCCTATGATCATCGATCCAAAGTATGGTCCAATATCAATCATCTGAGATCGATCTTAACAACCTTTACCATAAGGATTAAATTTATATGTACTTATTCTGCAGGGACTGTGTGCCATATGTGTAGCAGTGACATGCCACCTATGGATAACAATCTGAAAAACGAATGTCCTCGGCATATCTATGTGAGAATTGATTTTAGGCAATCTGTTGAGATGCAAGATCTCAGGCCTGGTGCTCTAGAATCTAGTATGGTGGAATCCTCTAAAATCTGGTATTGTGGAATCCTCTTCTGTTTCTTACCTTGTGTTTCTGGATTTCTTTCCCATGATTGGCCCAAATTTTTAGGTCTTGTCTACTCATGTATAAATCACTTTCGTTTTTTTTTTTTTTTTTTTAAGTGTCTAGTTCAGGATACGTTTCATGGTTTGTCCTTTATGGGGATATTTTAGTGCTTGTGATGTTTGCAAGTTTTCAATTGGCTGGGATCCTCTTGATAGAGATACTGTATTAGTATTGTAGAATCCTCTTATGTTTCTCACCTCATGTTTCTGGATTTCTTTCACATGATTGCCCCTGATTTTTAAAGATCAACTGTGATTACGAGTGGTACCTCTCCATTGCAATAAGGGTTCGCCGTGGAGTTTTGTGACATCCCAGATTTTCAACCCTATTTTCTACTGAATAAATCGGGCATTTCATTGACGCGCCTATAGGGCTATTCTCAGAGCTGATCACTCTCGAGATAACTAGACTACTTGGGGAAACCATTAAGGAATTTTAACGCAATAGACTTGAGGATTCGACCAAGAATCGGCTTCTCGACCGTGTCCATCTTTAGAGGTCATTACGACACAGATATAAACCGATTTGAGATCAGAGATAGGTCGGTTCGACTGAGATGTGTGGCTAATTATGGGTAACACCACGAAATTGGAAAATTCTCGTCGATCGGCACTAGATTGATTTCCTTATCGTTTTGGTACCCTGTGTCCGTATTTGAATTCTCGAGATTTTCACGACAACCGAGAGTCGCCAATGTGTCGAGTGGGTTCATTGTGGCTCGAAGAAAATCGACCACGGGTCATTTGCACTAAAAATTTCTGAAAGTTACTCGGTGGCCTGGTCATGCTAAAAACGCGTCGAATGGAAATTAACCGTGAATTCGAGTCCGATTTCAGAAATTGAAAGTTATGTGGTGTCACGATCAATTCTAGGAACGTCGACTCAATCTCAGAAGGTTTTTCAGAGACTCCGAGATTTTTACGGAAAATCGATTCGGACGTCGCGGAAAATTAACGGAAATTTGGATGGGCCAAATTAAACGAAATTTGGACTTTTAAGCCGAGCTATTTGACGAGGGGCACTTGTAGAAATTATGTGGGCTTTTTCTACATCAAATTTGGACATAAAATTGAAGAATTTCGATGGAAATTGAAGCTTAAATTGAAGAATTCGGAATAAGGCATGGGCAGCAACTTTGGCTTCAAAAATTGGATAATTGGTGGTTTATTTTGTGGTATTATTGAACAAGAAAGTAATATAGGGGAACATGGTGATATTTATGCAAGCCTAGAGGGGACCAAGCTTTAATGGATTAGGATATTTTTGTGGACTTTTGGCATTTTCTTCTAAATTTCTTGAGCACCATAGTCTGCCGATCTCCATCTTTTATTCGTGCATCCCATTTCCTCAACCCCACCTGCTTCTACTTTCACTTTTATTTCCTTCGCTTGTTCTCTATCACCATCCAACGAAGTCTTCATCTCCATTTATCCTCTGCAACCGAAGCCACCCCACTGAATTTCCAAGCTGCCGAGTATTCAATTTACCCGATCAAAACAACCTATCTTCTCTACTTCTCTCTCTTGCTGACGTCCCACTTCGATTTCCTCGTGGCTTTATTCCACCGTTTCAACCCAGCAAACTTCAAGCGGTGGACTCCAATTCAACAGCCACACCCACGCGTCCACCGAGCTCCTCTCCTTCGCTGCTCCCAAGTCCAGCATCAATTCCACCGAAGCTGCATGCCACACGTCCGTTTTCTCCATTTTCTTCGGTTAATCTTCAGCAAGCGAAGCCTCCAGCGTTGACCCAGCAGATCCCAGCGTGCGCCAGCTACCATCGACGCTGATTACGCTGCTTCTGCTTTCTGCCAGCCCCATTTCCGCGTGAACCGAAGCCCATCTCGAGGCCCAGTATCTTTGCACGTTCAGCCCACAGAATTCCTGCAGTAGCCCAAGCCTAGCACTCCCGTGAATTTGAGCCCAACTCCATTGATTTCTGCTCAGTCCAGCGTAGTCAGCCCATGCAAGTAAGCAGCCCACATGAAGCCCAGCAGATTGTATTTCAGTCAAGCCCAGTTCCGAGCCCAAGCCCGCGAAGTAAGTCGGCTCAAGTTCAGCCCAAGCCCAGCTTTTTCTGTGGGCTTGCGAGGCTTGTAGGCCCGGCTCGAGGGTCCGTCAACATCACCGAAAATTCGGATTTCGGCCGGGCCGCCGTCACGCCGTTGTCGCGGTGTTCCGGTCTTCGCTTTTTCACAAGTGAGTTTTGCTCACTAATCTCTTATTAGTATGTTAATGATGCTTAGGGGTTGTTTAGATTTCGTTAAGTGCAATTAGATTAGAATAATTAAATTAGGGATTTACCTATGCATGTTAGGCAAATGGATAGTGTAGTTAGCAAGGAAATAGGTCCTGGTATTTATTGAACGAGTCTCGGTAATTTTCCGGGCTCGTCTCGGCTTCCAATCAGGCATTACGGGCCTAAATTGGATTTATTGCATTTATTTATTAATTTCCATAATTATTTAATTATTTATTTATTTTCAGGAAATTAGGCTGGGACAGTCGACGACCGGAAAATTATGCTAATTATCGTGGTGCAGTCTGTTTAATTTATTGAGTACCGGGTTGTGAAAATTGAGTGGAATTGGTGATTATGGAGATTTATTCCAAAATTTGGAAATGTCGGTATTTGAAGGGAAAATAACCTTGTGAGGTTATGAGTTGGATTTGAAATTGCCGAGTGGGGCCGTGATGCCACTAAGTCTAGAAATTTGCCAAGTGGGGCCGTGATTCCACTTAAATCTAGAAATTGCCAAGTGGGGCCGTGATGCCACTAAACATTGAAAATTGCCAAGTGGGGCCGTGATGCCACTAAACCTAGAAAATTGCCAGGTGGGGCCGTGATAACCACCAAATATAGAAAAGTTGCCAGTGGGGCCGTGATGGCCACTTAATCTAAGTTGTGCCTGTAGGGCCGTGATTAAGAGTCGAGAATGAATAGTCGGGATGACCGTGTGATGGCCTCGATGACATGTAATCGACTAAGTCGATTGATCGCTGAGTCGATCCTATTGGTTGAATTGAGGGGTTGATGTGATTGTCAGTATTCATTATTGAACTAACTTGCAGGAAGGAACTGAGGCCAAGGTAAGTCCTCTGACTCGTGTTGTGCTTAGGCAGCCTAAGGTGTATTGGCTTCCTAATCGGGTCTTAGGGGGTAGAACTTGCTGAGACGTAGTCTCATCCCGGTTGTGGGACAACATTTCAGGACCCTGATGAGGAACCTAAGGAGGAGTACCTGGAGGAGAACCCCGAGGATGATCCAGAGTAGGATCTAATAAGGATTGAGACTCCACTCCTGTCTAATGATTTTTGCCGTGGAACCCGTTTTCAAAGAGAAATCGACCTTTTAGTATGGCTTGTATATGTATATATATGACCAAGTTGTTATATATGTACATAAAGGTGTTGGTTTTTAGGTTCAAGTTTTTAGTCTTACTTGTCTATCCCATTGTTTTATTGTCTGGGGATTCTTATTATATGCTTCCGCATGCGCATATTAAAATGAAAGGGTCGGCGATGTGTCCCGGGACGTCGCTACTCATCGACTGTGTGAGGGATGGGCATGCGTTCGAGGATCAAGGCATGACAAGTTTTCCTTCTTGCACGAACACAGCATGTTGTTACATTAGCTGGTGTCGAAAGTCATATTAAAAATGCGGGAGCCAAGATTATTGTTTCTTGGTGTCACGCCCCGATCCTTGAACGCGTGCCCATCCCTCACCTGGTTGATTAATAGCGATGTCCCAGGACGCATCGCCGACCCTTTCATTTTAATACGCATGCGGAAGCATATAATAAATCCCCATACAATAAAACAATGTGATAGAAAAGTAGGGTCATATTTTTTGTACTGAAATACACAACCATACTTTTATACAAAGCAAACCCCATAGTATATTTTACAATACTACTCACAAGGGTCTGGATTAACACCTATCCACATATACACAGGGTTTACAAAACGGGATGGGATCTCAGTCCTCATCCGGGTCGTACTCGGGATTATCCTGATCCTCCTCTGATTCCTCTTCACTAAGTTCATTTTCTTCCAGCTTTTCATCTTCTTCCATCTCTTCTTCTTCTTCTTCTTTAGGCTCATCCTCGACTTCAGCTACCGGCTCGTCCTCAGGCTCCTCCTCCATAGGCTCATCCTCCTACCCTTCCTCCTGCTCTACAATCTCCCCTTCTTCTTCGCTCCAGTTGGCGTCGCCGACTGAGTATACGGGAGTACGAGCTTCGTCCTCAAGCTTTGGGTCCTTGGCATTCACTACCGATCATTCCTTAGGATCAATCGTACCCTCTCTAAACTCCTCTTCCAGTGCGTATATAGGTACGTCACCTTCCGGGATAGGACCTTCTCTACGCCCATCAAAATAGTGACGGTACCATGACCGATGCTCATGGGGCCTCAGGGCATCCTGACCCACGTCAACCCAGACGGTCGACTTAACCAGTACATAGTCCAGTCCTTCTGGATGAGGGTGTATATGAAAGTGGTATGCTACCTCTGTGACTTCTTCAGGGATGCCGAAGTGCATAGGAGGATGAGGAGGTAGAGGTGCTGCCATCTAGGGGCCTGAAATGTTGTCCCACAACGGGGTGGGACTACGTCTCAACGAGTTCTACCCTTATAAGACTCAATTAGTAAACCAATACGCTATGGGTTGCCTATGCACACACAGGACAGAGGACTTACTTTTGCCTCAGATTCCACCTGCAATTTAGCACAGTTCAAATAGGCACCCAATCATACTACCACGGATCGATACCTCGATCAATCAACTTAGTCGATTACATGTCAATTGGACTATCACTCGGTCATTTCCATCCATACTATACAATTTCTCATATAATATACTTAGTCACTGAGCCACATGCATTCTCTAGGCGACATGTCAAATCACCAAGCCCCGTGCATTCTCTAAGGTGACCTCTTCGTCAAGGTGAAGTAACAATCGCCGAGCCACGTGCATTCTCTAAGGCGATATACTAAATCACTGAGTCACGTGCATTCTCTAAGGCGACTTATTCGCCAAAGCGACGTACTAATTACCGAGCCACGTGCTTGTTCCAGGTGATATATATATACTCAACGATTCACGTGTATTCTCTAAGGTGTCTTATACACCAAGGCGACATAACTGGTCACCGAGTCACGTCATACAGTATTCATTCTCATTACTTTATCATACTCGATAAAATATCGTGTGTGGGTACACGGTCGGCCTTAGCCAAAATATAATAATTTCTTTTTCATAAATCCCACCATTTTCTGTAGTCCACTAAATATTTTTGGCACTGTCAACCGATGCCCGATTATTTTTCAATTAATTTTCACAATTAATTAATTTAGGAAATAAATCCTAAAATCACACACATAATTCAATTTCTCACAAATTGAAGCTCAAATAAATAAACAGGCGGTAGCACAATAATCAGCATAAAATTCCGGTCACCGGCCATCACGGTTGAATTTCCGAAAAATAAATAATTAATTAAATAATTTCGAAAATTAATTAAATAAATACTAAAAATCCAATTTTGGCCCGTAATGCCTAATTGGAAGCCGAAACGGACCGAGAAAAATCCCGAGACCCATTCAATAATTAATATAACATGTCTACATGCTAATGGCTATGTCTAACCACCTAACATGCATTGTTAAGTCACTAATTTAATTAATCTAAACTAATCTAACCCCTAATCATGCTTAATTAACACTAATCAACCCTTAAGCATCATTAGAAAACTAAGCGAGGTTTAGTGAGTTAAACTCACCCGTTTAACAATCCGTTAGAATCGAAACGTCGGGAATGTCACGGGGGACGTTTTTCTCCAAAGCAGGCCTAGGGTCTAGGGTCCGCAAACACCTCAAAACAGCCTTCAAAGGTGCTGAAAAACCCACAAAAACTTGATATGTTCTTGCTGCAAAAACAGAAGAAAACAAAGCTAAAGAGGCGGCAAGGCTCGGGGATGGACAACGGGGTGGTTTCGGGTCCAAACCGGCGGCTCCGGGGGCTTCCTTAGCCCCTTGCAGCGGCTGAACAGGGCTGGAACGGTGCAACAAGGCTGCTGGACGGCATAAGGAAGGCGGGGTCGCAGGCGGTGCTTGCGCGGGTGGTGGCGCGCACAAACGGCGACGGCGTGGCGACGTGAAGCGGCGACGGGTCTTGGCCAGTTGCTGGCTTCCGCTGGCTCCTCTGCTGGCCAAGAATGGAGAGGAGAGAGGAGGGTTTGGCCGGTTGAACGAAGAAAAGAGAGGAGAAGAAGGATAGGAATGACGGGGAACCAAGGGCTCCACCAAGCCTTAATTTCCAATGCTTTGTCCCCTTTGTTCCTATCCCTTCATGTTGCTGTCATCCACCAACAAATTTCCAGCCTTATACTCTTCTAGAAACCTTTTGAAATGGTCCAAAAGTGGTGGGTTGAGGGGTGTTACGAAATCGCAAGGAAATGGCACAATTTGGATTCAATTTCCCTCTTGAATTAATCAAACTTGGCCCTCATAAGTTCAACTAGCATCTCAATGTTCCCGTAGATATTTTTCCTCACCCACATATCCATCATGCTTTCCAAATTTGCGACCAAAAACAATCCTTGGCTTTTTCTGCACAAAAAGACCCTGCGACGACTTTTTCCCAAAAAGTCTCGGGTTTTAGAAAAAATATTCTGAAACTGAGTCAACACTCCTAGAATTTATTGTGACATGACAGAAACTTCAATTTCTGAAATCAGACTTGAATTCTCGATTAATTTCCACTTGATGCGTTTTTAGTGTGACTTAGACCACTGGGTAACTTTCGGAAATTTTTAAGTGCAAGTGACCCATGGTCGATTTTCTTCGAGCCACTATGAACCCACTCGACTCATTGGCGACTCTCGGTTATCGTGAAAATCTCGAGGATTCAAATACGGACATAGGGTACCAAAACAATAAGAAAATCAGTCTAGTGCCGGTCGACGATAATTTTCCAATTTAGTGGTGTCGCCCACGATTAGCCACACATCTCTATCAAACCAATCTATCTCTGATTTCAAATCGATTTTTAACTGTGTCGTAATGGCCTCTAAAGATGGACATGGTCGAGAAGTCGATTCCTAGTTGAATTCTCAAGTCTATTGCCTTAAAATTCCTTAATGGTTTCCTCAGATAGTCTAGTTATCTTGAGAGTGATCAGCTCTGAGAATAACCCCATAGGCGTGTCAATGAAATGCCCGATTTATTCAGTAGAAAACAGGGCTAAAAAATCTGGGTGTCACAACTCTTCCCCTCTTATAAAAATTTTGTCCTCAAAATTTAAACCTTTACGAAACTTAAGCAAAAAGGTGGGGGTACAATTCTCTCATCGACTCTTCGCCTCCCATGTTGCTCCTTCGGTACCGTGGTGTTGCTGCACCACTTTGACCAATGGAATGGTCTTTGTACGTAGTACTTGTTCTTTTCTGTCCACAATCTAGATCGGGCTTTCAACGTATGACACACAGTCATCCACGTCCAATTCTTCAAAATTGAGCACATGGGTCGGGTCAGGCTCGTACTTCCTTACCATCGACACGTGAAAGACGTCATGCACTTGCACCAATCTTGGTGGCAATGCAAGACGATACGCTAAGGTCCCGATTCTCTCAAGAATCTCAAATGGACCTACGTACCTCGGACTCAGTTTGCCTTTCTTTACAAAGCGTGATGTTCCCCTCATTGGTGAAACCTTTAGAAAAACGTGATCACCAACTTGGAATTCCAATAATCTCTGGCGCTTATCTGCGTAAATTTTCTGTCTGCTCTGAGCAGTCTTCAATCTGCCTCTAATTACTGCCACGTCATCCACTGACTGCTGAACTAACTCTGGGCCTATTATCTTCATTTCCCCAACTTCATCCCAACACACTGGTGTCCTGCACGCTTTGCTATACAACGCTTCAAATGGAGCCATCTGAATGCTCTGTTGATAACTGTTGTTGTAGCAAATTCTACCAGGTGAAGCTAATCTTCCCAACTTCCTTTGAAGTCTATTACACAAGCTCTCAGCATATCCTCGAGGGTTTGAATCGTCTTCTCAGACTGTCTATCCGTCTGAGGATGATATGCCGTACTATACTAAAGCTTTGTACCTAGAGCACTTTGCAAGCTCTTTCAAAAAGCGGCTGTAAATCTTGGATCTCTATCTGATGTTATCGTAACCGGCACTCCATGCATTCGAACCAACTGACGCACGTACAAGTCTGCGTGCCTATTCAGACTGAGGTCCTTTCGAACTGCAATGAAGTGAGCCGATTTTGTCAGTCTGTCGACTACCACCCAAATAGAATCATTTCCTCTTTGACTCCTCGGTAGTCCGGTCACGAAATCCATCGTGATATGCTCCCATTTCCATTCTTGGATTGCAAGAGGCTGCAAAAGTCCTCCCAGTTTGTAATGCTGGGCTTTAACTTGCTGACATGTCAAACACTTGGCGACATGCTTGGCAATGTCCGCCTTCATACCCGACCACCAATAGTGTTGACGCAGATTCTGATACATCTTAGTGCTCCCAGGATGAATGTTGTAGCTGCTACGATGTGCATCAGATAAAATATCTTCTCGAAGCTCCACATCGTTAGGTACAACTAAACGTCCTTGGAACCTTAATGTCCCATCATTAGAGATCTGAAAGTCAGCCTTTCTCTTCTCAGTGTCCTCCTGAAGAATTTTCTGTACCTCTGGATCTGTCGGTCAGAGTAATTTGATTCTGACCTGAACATTCGGTTAAATTCTGAGGGTGGCCATAAGACTTGAAACGTGGCCTACCTCAAACTTGAAGACCAAATCTCGAGCTCTCTCGATTAAGTTCCACTCCTTAATCAATATATGAGCCACTGAAAACTTTCGACTTAAAGCATCGGCGACCTTGTTCGCCTTTCTAGGGTGATATAGAATATCACAGTCGTAGTCTTTTAGTAATTCTATCCATCTGCGTTGTCTCATGTTCAACTTCTTCTGAGAGAACAGGTACTTGAGGCTTTGATGGTCCGTGAAGATCTGGAATCTTTCTCCACACAGATAATGTCTCCAAATCTTCAGGGCAAAGATAATTGCCGCAAGCTCTAGGTCATGTGTCGGGTAGTTTTGTTCATGAGGCCTTAACTATCGGGAGGCGTATGCAACAACTCTACCATGTTGCATCAGCACACAACCCAATTCTCTGAACGACGCATCACTATAGATCTCGAAATCCCCAGGACCAGATGGTATAGTCAGCACAGGTGCGGTAGTTAGCTTTTCCTTCAGCTCTTGGAAACTACGCTCGCACTTATCTATCCACACAAATTTTTCTTCCTTCTTCAGGAGTTTTGTCAGAGGCGATGCTAATGATGAAAACCCTTCCACAAACCGTCTGTAGTGACCTACCAAACCCAGAAAACTTATGATCTCTGTCACTCTAGTCGGTCTTGGCCAATTGATCACGGCTTCTTTCTTGCTTGGGTCCACTGAAATTCCTTCGCCTGATATTACATGCCCTAAGAAAGCAACACGAGTCAACCAAAACTCGCACTTGCTAAATTTGGTATACAGCTGATGGACTCTCAGCTTCTGTAGCACTAACCTCAGATGGTTCTCGTGCTCTTCGTCACTTCTTGAATATACCAGGATATCATTAATGAACACGATCACAAATTGATCTAGGTATTCCTTGAATACTCTGTTCATCAAATCCATGAAGGCAACTAGAGCATTCGTCAACCCAAATGGCATCACTGTGAACTCATAGTGACCATACCGAGTACGAAATGCTGACTTAGGAATGTCCTCCTTCCTAATTCTCAACTGATGGTATCCTGTCCTTAAGTCAATCTTTGAGAATATTAACACTCCTTGTAACTGATCGAACAGATCATCGATCCTTGGGAGGGGATACTTATTCTTGATCGTTACCTAATTGAGTTGTCGATAGTCAATGCACAAGCGCAACGAACCATCTTTCTTCTTTACAAACAGAATTGGTGCTCCCCAAGGTGATGCACTAGGGCGAATGAATCCTTTATCCAATAATTCTTGCATTTGCACCTTCAGTTCTTTCAACTCAGATAACCCCATCCAGTAAGGAGCCTTAGAGATTGGTTTTGTCCCGGGAGCTAGCTCAATTACAAATTCAATTTCTCTCTCTGGCGATAGTCCTGGCAATTCTTTTGGAAAGACATCCAGAAATTCTTGCACGACTAAAATGTCTGCCATTTTCAGTTCCTCAACTGTCGTATCCACGACAGTTGCCAGGTATCCTTGAAAACCCTCGTCTAACAGACGAGTTGCCTCTGGCGACAAGATCAAGACAATCGAGGGTCCTCCTCGATTCCCTACAAACTCGAAGCTCTCACCCTCTATCGGGTCAAACTGAATCGCTTTGCGATAGCAGTCCATTTTAGCTCTTTGCTTGGTGAGCCAGTCCATTCCAATAATTAAATCAAAGTCATACATGGCTAGGACTAAAAAATCTATTTTCCCCACTCACTCACCAATCGCTAACTTGCACCCCGAACAACCCAAAGCAGCAATGACTTTATCTTTCAAGGGTGTAGATATGCAAATTACCGACTCCAACAATATAGGACTGACTCCTATCAAGTTAACATACTGTTCGGCAATGAAAGAGTAGGTTGCTCCCGGATCATACAAAGCATAAGTAGGATGGTCGTTGAGCGAAACCATACCTGTGATCAAGTCAGGCGCAGCCTCTGCCTGACCCTGTGTAATCGCATACATGGTGCCCTGAACTGGAGGTCTCAACTGTCCTCCCTGAGGCACGTTCTGAGGGGCATACCCCCTTATCTGTCCCATCTGCTGTGGTGGCGGTAGCTGTGGTTGTCCTCTTAGCTTCCTGGGACAATTTCTGGCTATGTGGCCCTGTTGGCCACATTTGAAACACGCACCCGTCCTAGCTGGGCACGGTGCTGACCCGTGTCTTCTCCCATAGAAGCGGCATGGTTCGCTTCTATTAGGCCCTGACCTATTAAATCCATCATTCTTGTTGGGCGGGCTTTGGAATCTGTTTCCAGGCATAGGCCTCTTTCCTTGCCGGATTGCATCTCGGTTAGCGCTAAATCTTGACCCAGACATGACAGCTCTATCGTTCTGATCCTTCTTGTCATCTGGGCTCTCTGATGTAGCTCATTGTAATCTTTCAGATTTAGCGAAATTAATACGCTTCTCAAGTCCGGCCTAAATCCATCCCTAAACCTTCTCACTCAGTTTGTCGTATTCTCTATTAACTCAGCAGCATTTTGCAACAGTTCTGTGAACTTCGCTTCATATTGGTCTACAGCCATGGAGCCTTGGCGAAGACGTAGAAACTCTGCCATCTTCATCTCCCTGGTAGTCTCTGAGAAATACTTTTCATTAAAAGCCTTAAGGAATGCATTCCACTCAAGGGCAACACCCTCTGGAAACACAGCTCCTTGGGTGGTTCTCCACCACATATCTGCAACTCACTCTAGTTGGTAAGTTGCAAGGATCACCTTTTTAGGTTCATTGCACCTCAGCAGTGCAAAAGTCTTTTCAAGCTTATGAATCCATAAGGCAGCAGCTTCAGGGTCTCCTGACTCAGTAAATTAAGGCGGATTCAACCTCAAGAATTGTTCCACCAGCTTGTGGATTGTTCTTTCCCTCTGGGCCACAACATTCTCAAGTTGAGCTTCGGCAGGGGCGACAATAGGGGTGGCGGCGTGCGCGAAAGAGCAGCGGTGCTTGATTCAAAGTCTTCTGTGCCATGAGATCTCTCATGGCCTCTAGCGCCTGCATGATCCCTTCTATTCTAGGATCACCAGGAGCTGCTACCCCGGCATCGACTACAGGTGGTGCCGCTCCACTTGCACTAGCCTGAGATGGCGCTTGACCGCGGCCTCCTCGGTACCGACCGACCGGTCGGCGTTCTACCCCGAGTCACAGCACGAACGATCCTTTTTGAAGGAGTCCTTTGCTCCCGATCGCTCATAGTGCAGCTTTAATCTACTAACAACTGCTCCCAATTCAACACCGAATTAGGAATAGAGCGATCCAAACAACAAGCAATTCTAGCACTTAGCTAACACAGACATGCGTCGGCATGAATTTAAAAGCCTTCCTACTACTATCCCATGAACCATCGCTCCTTATCACTCCAATCTTGAACCTGGCTCTGATACCACAAAAACGAAATGTCACGCACCGATCCTCGAACGCGCGCCCATCCCTCACCTAGTCGATTAATAGCGATGTCCCAGGACGCATCACCGAGTCATTTTAATATGCATGCGGAAGCATATAATAAATCCCCATACAATAAAACAATGTGATAGAAAAGTAAGGCCATATTTTTCGTACTGAAATACACAACCATACTTTTATACAAAGCACACCCCATATTATATTTTACAATACTACTCACAAGGGTCTGGATTAACACCTATCCACATATACACAGGGTTTACAAAACGTGATGGGATCTTAGTCCTCATTCGGGTCGTACTCGGGATCATCCTGATCCTCCTCTGATTCCTCTTCACTAAGTTCATTTTCTTCCAGCTCTTCATCTTCTTCCATCTCTTCTTCTTCTTTTTTAGGCTCATCCTCGGCTTTAGCTACCAGCTCCTCCTCGGGCTCCTCCTCCATAGGCTCATCCTCCTGCCCCTCCTCTTGCTCTACAATCTCCCCTTCTTCTTCACTCCAGTTCGCGTCGCCGATTGAGTATACGGGAGTACGAGCTTCGTCCTCAAGCTTCGGGTCCTTGGCATCCACTACCGATCCTTCCTTAGGATCAGCCGTACCCTCTCTAAACGCCTCTTCCTGTATGTATATAGGTACGTCAGATTCTGGGATAGGACATTCTCTACGCCCATCAAAATAGTGACGGTACCATGATCGGTACTCATGGGGCATCAAGGCATCCTAACTCACGTCAACCCAGACGGTCGAATTAACCAGTACATACTCCAGTCATTCTGGATGAGGGTTTATATGAAAGTGGTATGCTACCTTTGTGACTTCTTCAGGGATGCCGAAGTGCATAAGAGGACGAGGAGGTGGAGGTGCTGCCATCTAGGGGCCTGAAATGTTGTTCCACAACGGGGTGAGACTATGTCTCAGCGAGTTCTACCCTTCTAAGACTCGATTAGTAAACCAATACGTTACGGGTTGCCTATGCACACACAGGATAGAGGAATTACCTTGGCCTTAGATTCCACCTGCAATTTAGCACAGTTCAAATAGGCACCCAATCATACTACCATGGATCGATACCTCGATCAATCGACTTAGTCGATTACATGTCAATCGGACCATCACTCGGTCATTTCCATCCATACTATACAATTTCTCATATAATATACTTAGTCACCGAGCCACGTGCATTCTCTAGGCGACATGTCAAATCACCGAGCCCCGTGCATTCTCTAAGGCGACCTCTTCGCCAAGGTGAAGTACCAATCGCCGAGCCACGTGCATTATCTAAGGCGATATACCAAATCACCGAGCCACGTGCATTCTCTAAGGCGACTTATTCGCCAAAGCGATGTACTAATTATCGAGCCACGTGCCTGTTCCAGGTGATATATATATATATATACTCAACGATTCACGTGCATTCTCGAAGGTGTCTTATACACCAAGGCGACATAATCGGTCATCGAGTCACGTCATGCAGTATTCATTCTCATTACTTTATCATACCCGATAAAATATCGTGTGTGGGTACATGGTCGGTCTTAACCAAAATATAATAATTTCTTTTCCATAAGTCCCACCATTTTCTGCAGTCCACTAAATATTTTTGGCACTGTCAACCGATGCCTGGTTATTTTTCAATTAATTTCCAAAATTAATTAATTTAGGAAATAAATCCTAAAATCACACACATAATTCAATTTCTCACAAATTTAAGCTCAAATAAATAAACAGACGGCACCGCGATAATCAGCATAAAATTCTGGTCCTCGACCATCCCGGTTGAATTTGCAAAAAATAAATAATTAATTAAATAATTTCGAAAATTAATTAAGTAAATACTAAAAATCCAATTTTGGCCCGTAATGCCTAATTGGAAGTCAAAACGGACCGGGAAAAATCCCGAGACCCATTCAATACTTAATATAACGTGTCTGCATGCTAATGGCTATGTCTAACCACCTAACATGCATTGTTAAGTCACTAATTTAATTAGTCTAAACAAATTAAACCCCTAATCACGCTTAATTAACACTAATCAACCATTAAGCATCATTAGAAAACTAAGTGAGGTTTAATGAGTTAAACTCACCCGTTTAACAATTCGTTCGGATCGAAATGTCGGGAACGTCGTGGGGGACGTTTTTCTCCATTGCGGGCCCAAGGTCCAGTGTCTGCAAACACCTCAAAACGGCCTTCAAAGGTTCTGAAAAACCCACAAAAACCTGATATGTTCTTGCTGCAAAAACAGAAGAAAACAAAGCTAAAGAGCCGGCAAGGCTCGAGGATGGACAACGGGGTGGTTTTGGGTCCAAACCGGCGGCTCCGGGGGCTCCCTTAGCCCCTTGTAGTGGCTGAACAGGGCTGGAACGATGGAACAAGGCCGCTGGACGGCACAAGGAAGGCGGGGTCGCGGGCAGTGCTCGTGCGAGTGGTGGCGCGCACGAATGGCGACGGCGTGGCGGTGTGAGGCGACGACGGGTCTTGGCCAGTTGCTGGCTTCTGCTGGCTCCTCTGCTGGTCGAGGATGGGAGGAGAGGGGAGGGTTTGGCCGTTGAACAAAGAAAGAGAGAGGAGAAGAAGGATAGGAATGGGGGAACTAAGGGCTCCACCAAGCCTTAATTTCCAATGCTTTGTCCCCTTTGTTCCTATCCCTTCATGTTGCTGCCATCCACCAACAAATTTCCAGCCTTATACTCTTCTAGAAACCTTTTTAAATGGTCCAAAAGTGGTGGGTTGAGGGGTGTTACGAAATTGCAAGGAAATAGCACAATTTGGATTCAATTTCCCTCTTGAATTAATCAAACTTGGCCCTCATAAGTTCAATTAGAATCTCAATGTTCCCATAGATATTTTTCCTCACCCACATATCCATCATGCTTTCCAAATTTGCGACCAAAAACAATCCTCGGCTTTTTCTTCACAAAAACGACCCTACGATGACTTTTTCCCAAAAAGTCTCGGGTTTCAAAAACCTTCGAAACCGAGTCGACACTCCTAGAATTTATTGTGACATGAAAAAAACTTCAATCCTCGGGTCAACGATGCCCCGGGAGTTGGGATGCCCAAAGGATCGAATGAGTCGATGCCTTGTGGATGCCCGATGGCCCTAAGTGGCTGAATGCCGGAGGTTTTTCCTTGGGAGCTTCGGGATGCCCGGTTGTATGCTAGTCGGTATGTAAATCCGAAGGGCCGGGATAACCATTTTCATGGTGAGTCTCGGAGGTTGTTCCTCGTGATGCCAGGTGGGGTACGAGATGCCTGGAGGCGTGATATGCTCCAGATGCCCGATGGCCCTATGTGGCTGAATGCCGGAGGCTTTCGCGATGCCAAGGTGGATGCGAATGCCCGGAGGGACGCAAACATTGATCTTCTGGGGGATGAAACCTTTTGAATGGTAAATGAAGATTTTACTAAGTGTGTGTGTGGTCTAGTTATAGAACTAAGTTGTATGGCATGGAATGGGACATGTCATTACAATTTAGTTCGATGATCGGGACTGGTGTAACTGGACATGATGCATCTTGATTTTCTTGAAACTGTACTTGTCATTACATTAAAGAGTATTATGATTTTGATGCATACCTATTCTTTGATTACCTGTTCTTGATCTATCTGGCATGAACCTATATATTGATAGTACTGCTGAGTGGTTGTACTTACCCCGTTTAGGGACTAACATTTCAGATTAAAAGATGCCTCTGTCACCTGTCACTCGCGGTGTATATGTTCTGAGCATACTCATGTCGAGGTTCAAGGACTGGTCTTCATCCAAGTTCGAGTTTTAGTTCTGTATGATGTTGGGCTACCTGATGGCCTAGTAGTCCAAGAGTTCTTGTCGGTGCACGTCCGACGTGATGGAGTGATGTTGGGGATGCTGCCGCTGCCACCAGCCGATGGATCGGGCTGGGTTTGATTGTGTGTGTAACGGGTAGCAGGTGAGACTTTTTGGACCGCGGGCACCGTCTGATAGACTTTTGTTTTGGGCTAAATGGGAGGGAAAGCCAAAGGGAGGTCGGGTTATCTTATGATGTATAGCCGGCTTTAGAAAGTCCACGGCGCTTTCTTTTTGTTGTACCGACCGGTGTTATCTATCAGACTTATGTAAATAAAAGTGTTCGGCTTATCTTATAAAAAAAAAATTGTCTAGTAAGTGTGCATCATTTCAGCTTTCGGAGTAGGGAGACGTGATGTCGCTTCCGCTATACTTTCATACGCTGTGCAGGGACCGTTTAAAATTGTAAACCCCCAGGACTTATGGATCTATTTTAAAACTCTATGGTATCAGAATGATTTCTTTATCAGGTCAAGTAAGAGGCAAGTAGACTGTGGCGACCCTAACGAATTAGAGGGCGGTGAAATGGGGTGCCACATAAACGAGGGTCGGCGATGCGTCTTGGGACGTCGCTATTAATCGACTAGGTGAGGGATGGGCACGTGTTCGAGGATTGGGGCGTGACATCCCGTTTAAGTGGTATCAGAGCGAAGTTTAGGGATTGGAGTGATAAGGTGCGATGGACCATGGGATAGTACTAGGAAAGACCTTTAAATTCATGCTAGTGCATGTCTGTGATAGCTACTTGATAGCATTGTGTGTTGTGTTAATCGCTCAGCTTCTAATTCGGTGTAGAATTGGAAGCAGGCTTCAGTAGAGAAGACTGAGCCATGAGTGATCAGGAGCTGAGGACTCCTGGTAAAAGGACAGTATCCTCTGTGACTCGGGGTAGAACGCCGACAAGGATCGGTGCCCGAGGTGGTTAAGACAGAGCGCAGGCTCAGGCCAGCGGGAGTGTAAGAGTATCGCTGTAGGTTGGTACTAGAGTAGCAGCACCGAGCAATCCTAGGTTCGACGGGATTGTTCAGGTGCTACTGTTCCTTGGGAATTGGTTGAGTCAGTAGGCTTTGGATCGAGCCGCTGTTGTTGCCGCCTCTGCTGAGGTCCCACCTGGAATGGTGATTAGAGGCCAGACTATAGTGTCTGAGTCAAGATTTAGTCTAGACAGAAATGGAAGTCGGTCAGGGAAAAGATCGATATTGAGAGAAAAGTGTACTATTCCACCCAATAGGAAGAGTGGGATAGTCAGGTCAGCACTGAGACGGAATGGAACATGTTGTTCCCATGGAAGATGGTAGGGATCAGTCTCGTGTCTTCCGAGGATAAGAAATTGTGGCAGGTGTCGCTAGTACGGACATTGAATTATGGACTGTCCATGCGGGCAGATGGAACCTCGATAACGGTTATCGCTGTCACCGTCGATGAGACAGATCAGAAGAAGTGCGCCATAGGACACACTGTGGATTTTTATAATAGGTCTCTGGTATGAGAAAGAGTGTATGTTGGCACCTGACAGGAAATAAAAGACTCACCAGATGGATGTCGAAATTATGGAAGGAAGCATGGATAAATCTAGTATCCCGGTATAGCTGAAACGTGCTATGATTGTGACCAGCATGGCCATCGGGTGAGGGACTGTTAGTGAAAGTCTAAGGTAGCATAGACACCGCTACCGCAGTTAAGACACCACTAGGATGGCGAAAGATACTGGAATGGAACCGACCCTGCCCCAATCAAAGGAAGAATGTGCTTGAAAAAAAAAATTATGAGAGTAACGCAGCAGAGTTTTGGACTAAGTCTGTGGAATTTCAATTTGTTGAAATAAAGTGAAAAAGAGGGGAATCACTAATAATAGTGGTGCTTGACTAGTTGATAAGGTGTAGCTTTGACGCCACATGAGTAGAGTGGGCTCAAGGAGCATCTTGTGGTATCGAATTTTGGTCATGGAGTAATTCGGCTTAGTCCATTAGCACTTGAAAGTGTCGAGTTTATTGGGAGTCGAAAAGAATCTTCGATTTCATTAATCTCGTCAGTTGAAGGCAAACTGTTTGTTAGACGAAGGTTGCCGAGGTTACTTGGCAGTTGACATAAGATAAGACAGATGGAAGAACTAAAGATTGAGAACATTTCAGTAGTCCGAGAATTTATAGACATTGTTGTCTAAATTGGAAGAACTGATGATACAGATGCGAGAATTGATGAATAAGGAATTCATCCATACTAGTGTATTACTTTGGGGAAACATCAGTTTGTTTGTGAGAAAAAGAAAGATGGTTCGTTGCGAGTATGCATTGACCATCGTCAACTCAATTAGATGACGATCAAGGACAAGTGTCCATTGTAAAAGATCGACGAATTGGGTGACCAGACATCAAGAGTGTCGATATTTTCAAGGATCGACTTGAGAATAGGATGTCGTCAGTTGAGAACCAGGAAGGAGGTTATATTGAAGACAGCTTTTCGTACTTGATATGGTCTTTACGAGAGTATTGTAAGACCGTTTGGCCTGGTGAACACTCCAGCTGCTGTCATGGATTTGGCAAACCGAGTGTGCAAGGAATATCTAGATCGGTTGTGCTCGTGTCTTTTAATCACATTCTAGTGCATTTGAGGAATGCTAAGGAGCACAAGAGACATCTGAGAATGGTGAAAGAATTTCCGTGGACTCGATGAAGATCGAAACAGTTATTAGTGAAACGAGATCTATAGTGATGTGTCGTGCGGAGGACTAGGTGCGTACTGATGCGACATGATAAGATCATTGCATACGCGTCCCGCCAGTTGAGACCTAATGAGTTGAATATGAGATGGTGTCGTGAACCAAAACCTAGGCAGGACTAGGATGGTGCTATCTAGTATCACCCTAGAGGAAAGAAAGAAGTCACTGAAGCGTTGAGTCAATTGTCCTTAATGGTGCATATGTTGTTTAAAGTATAGAACCTACTTGAGAAAGTTTGAAATTTGGTTTCAAATTTGAGGTAGGCTACCTTTTAAATTCTATAGCCGCCCTCAAAATTGAACCAGATATTCAAGTTAGAATCAGACGCTTCAGTTGACAGACTGGGATGTTTAGAAGATCCTATAAGAGGATACTGATAAGAAAGAGACTGACTTTCAAATCTCTGATGATAGAGCACTCTAGTTCTGAGAGTGATTGAGTGTACTTGACGTTGTAGCACTCATGTAAGAAACCTTGTCTGAAATTCACTGAGGTAATTATAGTTTTTGGCCAGACAGTGCGAAGTAGGTCAAAATCAGCGTCAGCTCCTATGGTAGACCGATATGAAAGTAGATATCGTTGGACATGTTGCAAGTGTTGGATGTGTTAATAAGTGGGAGTTCAATAATGCATGCCGAGAGGACTTTTACAATCATTCAAGAGTCCTAAGTGGAAATGGAAGTATAACGTGATGGAATGTTATGACAAACTTACTAAGGAGTCGGGGAAGTACTAATTCCATTTGAGGTTGTGGTCGACAAATGAATGGAGCCGACTTACCTTAGTACAGTACAAAAAGATCTTGATTTGAATGGGTATACCGAAGTGTATATGTGTCAGAAAGTATGTCTACATGGAATGCCAATGACAAATTTATTTCAAATCTAGATCAGACGTTCCCAGTTTTGGCAGAACTTTCAGATGCTTCCTATTGAAGCTTGCATAGCAGAGTGCGCAGAATCTCAGTGGTGAGAAGAAAGATTGCAAGGCCAGAGTCAGTTCAATAAACAGTGATTGCAATTGTCCTGATTAGTGCCAGAGTAAAGACCGCTCAAAACCGCTAGAAAAGTTGAATTGTTGAGCATTGAAGGCCCTTAGAGTTCCGAATTAGTGAATGCATCTTTTTGAAGGTGTCACCAATGAGGAATACCTTGCACTTCAACAATGAGTACCTTGCACTTCAACAAGGAGGGAAAGCCGAGATCGAGGTACGTAAGTTCCTTAGGGAATCTAGAGAAAGAATCAGGATCCTAACGTATCGTCTTGCATTGTCGCCAAACTAGGTGCAAGTGCATGACGTCTTTCATGTGTCGAGGTTGAGGACATATGAGCCGGGCCCGACGCACGTGCTGAATCATGAAGAATCAGACGTGAACGACTAAGTGTCGTACGTGGAAAGCCTGGTTCAGTAGGTGGTTCAAAATGAACAGATTCTGTGTACCAAGATGGTCTCCTTGGTCAAAGTGATCTGACAATGCCACGAGACCGAAGAAACAGCGTGGAAAAGTGAGACTCGATGAGACGACGACACTCCACCTTTTTGTTAAGGATTGGTAAAGGTTTAAATTTCGAGGACGAAATTTTTTATAAGAGGGGAAGAGTTGTGACATCCTAGATTTTCGATCCTGTTTTCTACTGGATAAATCGGGCATTTCATTGACGCGCCTATAGGGCTATTCTCAGAGCTGATCACTCTCGAGATAACTAGACTACTTGGGGAAGCCATTAAGGATTTTAAGGCAAATAGACTTGAGAATTCGACGAGGAATCGGCTTCTCAACCGTGCTCATCTTTAGAGGCAAATACAGCACAATATAAAATTGATTTGAAATCAGAGATAGCCTGGTTCGACTGAGATATGTGGCTAATCGTGGGTGACACCACTAAATTGGAAAATTCTTGTCGACCAGCACTAGACTGATTTTCCTATTGTTTTGGGACCTTGTGTCCTTATTTGAATCCTCGAGATTTTCACGACAACCGAGAGTCGCCAATGAGTCGAGTGGATTCATACTGGCTCGAAGAAAATCGACCACGAGTCAATTGCATTAAAAATGCCTGAAAGTTACCTGGCAGCCTAGGTCACGCTAAAAACGCGCCAAGTGGAAATTAACCACGAATTCAAGTCCGATTTCAGAAATTGAAGATTCTGTTATGTCACAATAAATTTTAGGAACGTCGACTCATTTTTCGAGGAATTTTCAATGAGTTTGGGATTTTTACGGAAAATCGTTGCGGACGATTTGGAAAATGAACGGAAATTTGGATTGGCCAAGTTGAAGGGATTTTTGGCATCTGGTGTGAGTGAAGGGGTGAATGGAAGTTGTTTGGGCTTTTTCCGAATTCAAATTGGACCCCAACTGGATTTGTTTGTTCAGAAAATCAGATTCCGAAAAGAAAATGAATTAGAATTCAGAATTGAAGGAAATGGCCATTTTTGTTCTCCGAGATTTGTTGTTTGAGGGAAATTTGATGCAAGAACGCAAGTGAGAATCAAGTGCTTGAGCATGGGAATTTTTGGGGATCAATTTGGACTAAACAAAAGCAAGTGGGACAATGATTTTTGGATTATAGGAAATCCTTTTAGTTTTCTTTATTTTCCTTCCCTAGTTCTTTTCCCCCCTTACGCGCACGTTCCCCCCATGGCCGCAACTCTCTCTCTCTCTCTCCCCCACTCACTCGCGCGAGACCCCCACCGACGGTTCCCTCTGCCGTTTTCCACTTTGCTTCATTCCCTCTATGACTTTTCTTTATTCTTATCCCCTCCCCCACGTTTATTTTACTTTTGGCCACACTCAGCCCCTCAGCCTCTCTCGGTTCTCCCTCCCTCTCACGTTTGCTGCCCCATTCTCTCCTTGTTTCGCTACTTTCCAGCATCCCACCGAAGTAGATCGCATGGAGCTAAAGCCGCGTCGCCTTGCTTGCGCGCACCACCGCCCGATCCCATCGCCCTCCTTGCCTCGTTCTCCATTCCAGTGCTTTTCGGTTTGTGGAAGCTCAACCGAGCTGGTCTTCTTCGTTTCTTCACCGGTAAAGCCCCGCCAAGGCCCAGTTTGGCCAAATATCTCATTCCCGAGCCTTCCCGCGCCAAACCAACCCATTTTCTTATGTTTTGTAGCCAAAATCAACAACTCAGCAAGTGGGTATTTCAGCATCTTTAGTGACCGTTTTGAGGTGGTTCTAGGCCCTGAACCCGGGGCCCGCTTTGGAGTTAAATGTCCCTCGCGGCGTTCCCGACATTCGATCGAGCGGATCATTAAACGGGTGAGTTTAGCTCACTAAACCCTGCTTAGTTTGCTAATTATGCTTACGGGTTGATTAGTGTTAATTAAGTAGGATTAGGTGGTTAGATTAGAGTAGATTAGTGATTATTAGTTAATGATGAGGCATGTTAGGCGTTTGGTTCATGTAATTAGCAAGTAGAGACATACTTCTATTTATTGAATGTATCTCGGGATTTTTCCCGATCCGTTCTGGCATCCAATCAGGCAATACGGCCCTAAATTGGATTTTTAGTATTTATTTATTAATTTTCGAAATTAATTAATTAATTAATTATTTTTCGAAAATTAGGCTGGGATAGTCGACGACCGAAATTTTATGTTGATTGTCGTGGTGCGGTCCGTTTATTTATTTGAGCGCTACGTTGTCTTTGAATTGAATTGTTTGTGATATTTCAAGAATTTATTCTAAATTGAATGGAAATTGAGTGATTGGTAGATGGCCGAGTATTTTATTTAGCGCCAATAATACTTTGATGGGCTAAAGTAGAGAGAATTGTGAGAGTGAAATGGGAGATACTCTTGGCTAAGACCAATCAGGTACGATGTTATGGACCAACTTGGTTCAGTGATTTGGGATATCACTGGTGAAAACGGCGCCTTAAAGAACGCACGTTACGGTCTAGTACATACATCATTATGGACAAACGTGGTTCGGTGATTAAGGATATCACTGGTGAAAACGGCGCCTTAAAGAACACACGGTACTGTCTATTATATGCATCACGTTGGCGAAAACGGCGCCAAAGAGAAAGAATAGAGGTGATTTATAGACATACGTGGTTTGGTGATTGAGGATATCACTGGCGAAAACGGCGCCTTAAAGAACACACGACTGTTGTCTATTACATACATCGCCTTGGCTTATAGACATACGTGGTTCGGTGATTGAAGATATCACTTGTGAAAACGGCGCCTTAAAGAACGCACGATTATTGTATATTTCATATGTCACCTTGGCGGAAACAATGCCCGAGAGCATTGATGTAGCTCTGTGACTAACTATACTATTGGTGGTTATATTGTGTGGAGTGAAATGACCTAGAGATGGTCCGACTGACATGTAATCGACTAGGTCGATTGATCATTGTTTTGATCCGATGTTGTAAATTGATGGATTGAATGGGAATGACCGGTGAATGGTCCGATTGACATGTAATCGACTAGGTCGATTGATCGAGATTTCGATCTGTGATGTGATTGTTTGGGTGCCTATTGAACTGTGCTATTATGCAGGTGGAATTTGAGGCCAAGGTAAGTTCTCTGACCCTTGTGTGCATAGGCAGCTCAAGTGTATTGGTTTACTAATCGGGTTTTAGGGGTAAAACTTGCCGAGACGTTGTCTCATTGGTTATTGAATAACCATCTCGGGCTCGTAGATAGCAGCACCTCTACCTCCTCCCATGTGTCCTGGGTTACCGAATGAAATCACCGAAGAGAGGTTCTACGCGCCGATGCATGGGCACGCTGAAGGCCTGGTGTACGTAATAGTGAAATCCATCATCTAGGTGGATGTGGGTAGAACCCAAAGGGTGCCCCATCAGTACTGAGCATGGTATTGCTATTATAGCGATGGGCGAAGAGTGGGCCCAATACTAGAGTTTGAGGTGCCTGTGTATGCTTTGGAAGTAGTGTATGGGAGGGCATTGCAGAACCTAGAGGTGGAGAAGTGATCGATCCAGTGGTTCCCGCCCTTGAAGGCCCAGGATCATCTGAGTATCCTACGGTAGGTTCCAGCGGGAACATGGAAGGAGGAAGGATCGTTGAGCAGGAGGAGAATCCAGATGTAGACTGAGTGGAGGACTAAAACCCCACTCTTGTTTTTGCTAACTACGAGATGTATAGTAGATCAGACTTGTGAATAGTATTGTATTATGTACTATGTAGTTTGCCGTGTATAAAAGTTTCGTTATGGTATAGCCCTACTTTTCTATCCCATTGTTTTATTGTCTGGGGATTTCTATGTGCTTTCGAATGCGGATAATAAAATAAACAGGGTCGGCGATACGTCCTGGGATATCGCTATTAATCGACCAGGTGAGGGATGGGCACGCGTTCAAGGATCAGGGCGTGACAATAGCACTATAGGCGTGTCGATGAAAGGCCCGATTAATTTAAGTAAAAGCAGAATTGAAAAAATTCGGGACGTCACATCAAGTGATATTAAAGGAGTCAAAATTATTTGATGACCCTGATACTTGGACATTCATACATGTTAAATTGTTTTCCTCGTAATTAGTTGTTAAATTGTTTCCCTCTATTTAGTTGCTCCTAAACTTTCTTGTAATGAAAGAAGTATCTTACACTCCTTTGCCAGGAGTAAACGGGGTTGTCCAGGTTAACCAATGTCCAAGTATTTGCCTTTTCATCTTTGCTTATGGGTGATAAGCTGGTGGAATTTTCATTCTTCATTGATGCTATTTCATTGTGATGTGATGCTGAAAGCTGATTAGTTTGTTTGGATTAGTCAAAGCATTATGACTAGCGGCTATTAATAAAACTATCCAAGGTTTTTACCTTGTAAATCTTTTTTAGGATTGCTATTTGAATAGGATGCAATTAAAAAGATGGAAGTTAGTCACATCAAAAATCAGTCCTCTTGGGATTAGGAGTAGGATCATTGGAGATGTAGGATGGGATTTCTAATCCCTATCCCAAAGATCCTACTATGCCTATTTAATTAGCACTCAACCTCATGGTAAACCAAATGAGGCCCCAGTTCTCATTGTGCATGATGCATTGTATGTCTAAAACAATATCTAAAGGCCAAAGTTGCTAATTAGGGCTACCTTTGGGGATTGAACTATAAGGGGATTACAAATGAGAATGAGTGTCACGCCCGATCCTCAAACCCATCCCTCAACCGGTCGATTAGTAGCGACGTCCCAGGACGCATCGCCGACCCTTTCATTTAATATGCGCATGCGGAAGCATATAATAAGAATCCCCAGATAATAAAACAATGGGATAGACAAGTAGGACTAAAAACTTGAACCTGAAAACCAACACCCTTATGTACATATATAACAACTTAGTCATATATATACATATACAAGCCATACTAAAAGGTCAGTTTCTACTCAAACTGGTTCCATAGCAAAAGCCATCAGACAGGAGTGGAGTCTCAATCCTTATCAGGATCCTACTCTGGATCATCCTCGGGGTTCTCCTCCAGGTACTCCTCTTCGGGTTCTTTCTCCTTAGGTTCCTCATCAGAGTCCTGAAATGTTGTCCCACAACCGGGATGAGACTACGTCTCAGCAAGTTCTACCCCTTAAGACCCGATTAGGAAGCCAATACACCTTAGGCTGCCTAAGCACAACACGAGTCAGAGGACTTACCTTGGCCTCAGTTCCTTCCTGCAAGTCAGTTCAATAATGAATACTGACAATCACATCAACCCCTCAATTCAACCAATAGAATCGACTCAGCGATCAATCAACTCAGTCGATTACATGTCATCAAGGCCATCACACGGTCATCCCGACTATTCATTCTCGACTCTGAATCACAGCCCTACAAGCACAACCTAGATTAAGTGGTCATCACGGCCCCACCGGCAACTTTTCTATATTTGGTGGTTATCACGGCCCCACCTGGCAATTTTCTAGGTTTAGTAGCATCACGGCCCCACTTGGCAATTTTCAATGTTTAGTGGCATCACGGCCGCACTTGGCGATTTCTAGATTTAAGTGGAATCACGGCCCCACTTGGCAAATTTCTAGACTTAGTGGCATCACGGCTCCACTCGGCAATTTCACATCCAACTCATAACCTCACATGGTTATTTTCCCTTAAAATACCGACATTTCCAAATTTTGGAATAAATCCCCATAATCACCAATTTCACTCAATTTTCACAACCTGGTACTCAATAAATTAAACAGGCTGCACCACGATAATCAGCAAAATTTTCTGATCGTCGGCTATCCCAGCTTGTGCAAAGCAAAGACCGGAACACCGCGACGGCGGCCGAAACCCGAACTTTCGGGGGCGTTGATGGACACTCGGGCCGGGCCAACAAGCCACGCAAGCCCACAGCAATTGATGGGCTTGATCTCGGGCTTGGGCTTCTGAACTGGGCTTGATTGCGCGGGCCTCAAGTGAGCTGGAAACTTGGGCTGTTGCAACTAAAGATGGACCAAACCATAGGCTTGCTGAAGTTCACTTGGGCTGCTGGAGTTGATGGGCTAAAGACTTGGGCTGCTGAAATTTTTCTTGGGCTTCAAATGGCCCAACTGCTGGGCCGAATGCTACTGGAAATTGAAGATGGGCTGCGGCTTGAAGAAGATGCGTGGCCTGGAATTGCTGGACCGAAGACAAGCTGGAATTCGGTGGTCTTCACACGGCAAAATGGAGGCAACGACGAGGAAGCGAGGGGGAGTTCGGTGGGTTCTGTTGGCGGTCAAAGATGGGGCGGGGCGATGGAGTTGCTTCGGCAACTTGTCTTCGTGCAGCTAGATGAAGAAAGCGGTGCAAGGTCAACAAACCAACTGAGGAGATGTAGGGTTGACTGAGAGAAAACATGGCAACGGCTGGGTTGTTTTCGGTGAAGGAAGAAGCAAGATTGATGGAGCCAAGGGAGAGAACGTGGGGTCGGGGTATGATGATGGCGTTGGATGATGGTGGATGTTGGATGATGATGATGGTGGTGGTAAAACACGCGAGGAAGAAATGAAAATGGGGCAGCTTGGGGTCTTCGTGGCAGCTTGTAAAGAATCGGTGGAGGAGATGGTAGAGACGTGTGGCTTGAGGGCTGGCGCAAGAAAATTGAACCGAGAGAAAGATGGAGCGGCTTCGAGGAAAATGGAACAAAAGCCAAAGGCAGAAACCAGCGGAAATCTTGCTCGAGTGAAGAGGCGGTGGGGGAGAAGGCGTGCGTGAAGGGCCAGCTAAGAGGAGAATAAAAGTCAGCAATCCTTAGCCAACAAATTTAATGTTTGGTCCCCTTAAAGGCCACAAAAAAATATCTAATGTTCCCCATTCTTTCTTGCTCAAATTCCCACAAGAATATCCAATTTAAATGTCGAAAATGCAGCCTTCAAGCCTAGATCCGAATTTCACTAATTTTCAGCTCCAATTTCTTCGACAAATTCCAAAATCGACATCCAATTTGAATGAAAACAAAGCCCGTAGGATTTCTACAAGTGCCCCTCGTCAAATAGCTCGGCTTGCACGTTCAAATTTCCTTCAATTAAGCCCATCTGAATTCTCGTTATTTTTCCGCAACGTCCGAAATGATTTTCCATAAAAATCTCGGAATCTCTGAAAAACCTTCTGAGACTGAGTCGACACTCTTAGAATTTATTGTGACATGACGGAAACTTCAATTTCTGAAATCAGACTTGAATTTGCGGTTAATTTCCACTTGGCGCGTTTTTAGCGTGACCTAGGCTATCGGGTAGTTTTCAGAGATTTTTAGTTCAAATGACCCGTGGTCGATTTTCTTCGAGCCACAATGAACCCACTCGATACATTGGCGACTCTCGATTGTCGTGGAAATCTCAATGATTCAAATACGGACACAGGATACCAAAATAATAAGAAAATCAGTCTAATGTCGGCCGACGAGAATTTTCCAATTTAGTGGTTTCACCCACGATTAGCCACATACCTCAGTCAAACCGACCTATCTCTGATCTCTAATCAATTTATGTCTGTGTCGTAATGATCTTGGCAGATGAACACGGTCGAGCAGCCGATTCCTGATCGAATTCTCAAGTCTATTTGCCTTAAAATCCTTAATGGCTTCCCCAGATAGTCTAGTTATCTCAAGAGTGATCAGCTCTGAGAACAGCCCTATAGACGCGTCAATGAAATGCCTGATTTATTCAGTAGAAAACAGGACTGAAAATCTGGGATGTCACAATAAGGTATTGCCCCCATCCCGAATTAGATTGGATGGAAGATTTAATTGGTGGTTATGGCAAGACCGAAGATAATTTCTATAGACTTGGGAGAATTTATAAGCCTTTCGCTGGAGTAAGAATAACATTTTTATTGCTAGAGTTGGAAGTGGGCCCTCCCTTCATGAGAGCTTGGGCTGGGGAAAATGGAAGGTCTGTCGTACCTCCACAACCAATAGTGCAGCACAATGCTATCACCTTTGTACGGCAACCATCTCTTATTGCTGGGGACGGAATTCTTTTTTACGTCATAGCATATAACTCTTTACCTTTTTTATTTTTTTTCATCCTTTTGTCTTCTACTTTTCGTTGCCATCATCTGGTTTTGTGTTTGTTTTAATCTCTTCCTTACTTATGCCCTAGATGCTTCTCGTAGTTAACTTTCTTTAAGAGGCACGAGAGCTTCTTTAGTGATGTGCTTCTACTATGGTGACGGCTGTGCTTTTGTCTTCTACTTTTGAGTGAAAATGCTAGTATGAACACCTAGAGGGGGGTGAATAGGTGTTTAAACGAAACCTTGGCAAATATATGCGGAATAAAATAAAGTTCAGGAAAGAAAATAAGAACACAAGATTTATAGTGGTGCGGCTTAGATCAAGCCTACGTCCACTCTTCCACGCTAACAGCCTTCTGGTGGATTCCACTATGTAATCAACAAAAGATTACAACTTTGAGTGCAAACACTTAGTACTAGATCACACTATCTCACTAAGTCACTCTTTTGGTATTTCTCTCAAGATCACAAACGTTTAAGCTCACCAAAGACAAGTGTATGATCAAAGGTCGCTCGGACTTTAAAATTATAAATTCTACGCTCCGTCTCTTACTTGCTCATCGGTCCTTCATCTCCTTAAATACTCCTCCACTTCCAAACTAGCCGTTGGACAGCATCTTGAGGATTGTCTTCCAATATACCCATTGGACAGCTCTGTATCTAGAAGATTTGGTAGCCGTTGAGTGACAAAAGTAGAATCCCAAATTGATTTCGATCGCCCATACAAACAGAATCTTGGTTTCCATAAATAAAGCTTCTTCGTATAGAAAGTTCTTGTCTTCAAGATCTAATTGTCAATCAATTAGATTGAGTCAATCAAATCAATCTTGATGTAGAATCCAAACCAGATCACTAGCCGTTATATCTTCGGGGCTTGAGTTACGTTTTGTCGAATCTGGATGTAAAGTCTGAGAGCAATAGACTTTACAATCCGAGTCTGAGTGCGATAGACTTTACAATCTGAGTCTGAGTGTCTTCAGACTGAAGTAGAGTCTGACTGTCGTCCTTCTGAAATAGACTTTACAATCTGGACGTCAGTCTGAACAAGTTCAGCTTCAGCATAGAGTCCGTCTTCTGGTTTTTCCAAGTATAGACTTTGATAATATCCTTTACATGTTCTATCATCTGTATAGTCTTTTACTCAACCATTAAACACGTTAGTAGCCTTTGATTTATTTTGTCATCTTCAAAACATCATAAGGGATTTCCCTAACAATCTCCCCCTTTTTGATGATGACAAAACAATCTCTGAATATGCAGATGTGTAATCACACTTTCTAAAATATTGATAAATCAAAGCAATGTAATTCAAAGCATAAGATAGCAAATAGATGGAGCATAACAATATATAGAAAAAATAATTGCAGCTCAATATTATGCAATAAATAATATCAACCAATCAACACATATGCATATTTATATTCTCTCCCCTTTTTGTCATAATCAAGAAGCGATAACAATAAAAATAGTATCACGTAGAGAATATAAAACGATAAATATATCTTGCATAATTTCCAAAAATCAGCTTTTATCAAATACTAAAGATATGCAATATAGCTCACTTCGATATATAAGCAAATATCCAATAAAAATCACGGATGCATTATAAAATTCACTTATCCTTTTTGTCATAATAAAATGATAATATCAATAAGAGATTTGTTAATGACAAAATGTAATAAAAGATGTACTAACCGGATTTTGATAAATTTTGTCACATTTACCTTCTATAATAATCAAGATCACGATCAATTCAAAAGATTTTTCCATAATTGATCAACGCTCCCCCTCAATTTGTTGCCTTTTTGAGATGATCACAATTCTTTCCTTTCTCTTGGATTCGCTTTCTCTCTCCCTTTCGTACGACACATAAGGGATTTCCTCAACGATTTGCAAAAACTTTGCACAAGGAAGGGAATTTTTTAGCCTCCAAAAAAATAGTACATAATCTCCACAATTTTCTGATCGAGCTTTCCAAAATCCATATCGAAGATTCTTTTGCTATCTGCAAATTCTTGTCTAACAGATAATAATCTTTGCAAAAAATGTCACGTAATACCTTCCTCTGATTTGCGGATCAAACTTGCTAGATATAATATATCTTCTAAGAATATAGCAAGAATATCTATAAATATGCAATAATATCTTTCGAGATCAATGAGATTTCCTTAAGTATAAATCTCTAAAATATATTATAAATGCATTTCATAAAATGAAAGATGATATTGCTATCACGTGCCAAATCAAGTAAAAATATTGCAATGCCTTATATTTATGAGAAGAAATATTTGCAATATAAATGATAAGCAATCGTCCAAAATCAAGATAAATGCATGCAGAAATTTGCAAGGCCGAATGATTAAAAAAATTATTCTCTTACCCAAGGTATATGATTGAAATATACCAAAAAATCATTACCAATCTTCGCCTGAAATACTTTTCTGATTGCACCAAAATCTGCGTACATTCGCAATCATTCTTACCTTATTGAATTTCCTGCAATCAACTCACTTCCTTTTTGGTATCCATCAATTTGGATCCTTCCATTTCGTTAGAGGAAAATATAAAATCTTCAAGAAGAAATTCTCATTTAGTCAAAGCATGATAATATCAGAGAGGATAAAATCCTATCTAAGAAGGAATATTAATATCACGTAAAACAGATTTTCACTTTGCAAAATATAATAAAATCTGAGAGCATAAAATCAAACCAAATAAACTCAATTGTCTCTAAGCAGGATATAAAAAATAATCACATGTATCAAATCAAATCTCAAATCACACGATTCTTTCTTCAATCAAACAAATCATTGAATACGATCATTATAAAATCTAAATCAATCAAGGCACAAAGAGAATTAAAAATATATGTCTTCCTTACCAAATTCTTTTTCCTGTTTTCCTTTATTTCCTGCAAAAATAACTCATATTTTCTTTGGTACCCATTTTTTCTTGGGTCCATGAAAGTTAGTAGAATATGTTGTTTTTATTCGATCTTTCTTAATAGGTCTTGAGACTTAGGACATTCTTTCTCAAAGTGTTTTGAATCTTCACAATTTGAACACTGAGGACTTTTCGACCAACAGGTTTTGTAAACACTTTTTGAAAATGATTTTTGTAAAATGCCTTTGAAGGTTTTTGTCTAAGTCTCTCTTTTACTTTAGGAAAATCAATTAAAGAATCACTTTCCTTATTGAAGCCAAGTCCCGACTTATTATAGTAAGGTACTTGTATGGAAAGGATATGCTCTAAAGTTTTTGAACTATTGGAAAATTTTGTCGAAATATTTGAAATTTCTTTCTTCAAATAATCATTTTTTTTTTACAACTAAATCTCGACTTTCTTTTATTTGTAGAAAATCTTTTTCCAAAATTTCAAAATTTTCTTTTGAGAAAGATCATGTTGCCTAAGCCAAGAATTTTCCTTTTTAAGTTCGGAGATCCTTTTAAGATAAGATTTGAGATTTAAGCAAAGCTCATTTATATACTTTGAAACTCTGATAGGAATTTTTGTATGGCTTACCTCGATTTCCTCATCAGATTCTGAGTCTGTGTCCGAGTCAGACTTTAATTCTGAGTCTGTGTCTGAGTCAGACTCAGATTCTGAATGTGCCATCAAGCATAGATTTCCTTGCTCATCATCTTCTTTTATTGTTCTTTTCTACCCATTCTGCTTGTATTGTCTTCTTTCACTGAATTTCCTTCCTTTTCTACTCAACTTTTTGAAGTTCTTGATCATAAAAGTAAGTTCTTTGCCGTCCATGTCATTTTCTGAATCTGTATCATCAGAATCAGCGTTAGATTTTAAAGCGATGGACTTCTTACCTTCGGGATCTTTGTCATTGATTTGTTCCACTTCATAGGATTGAAGAGTGCTGATCAATTCATCAACGGAGAGTGGTATAATCCTCTGAGTTTCCCGGATTGAGGTCTTGATATGGTTCCAATCTTTTGAGAGACCTCGCAAGAGTTTGTTGACCTTCATTGGGGAAGAAATTTACTGACCTTGATATGCTAAGCCATTTACAATTTCTGTAAAACGGCTGAACATATCTCCAATCGACTCTCCTTGCTTCATCTTGAAGGATTCATATTTACTAAGCAGGAAGTTTACTTTTGTCTCTTTTACACGATCAGTCCCTTCATATGTAACACGAAGTCTATCCCAAACTTCTTTTGCTGTTTCACATGAAGAGATTCTATTATATTCAGTAGGAGACAAAGCGCAATATAAAGAATAAATAGCTTTTGTATCAAGCGCTTCTCTTTTGGATATCTCCATCCGAGACATAGGAGCAGGGGGTTTGGTTTCTTTGTCTTTGCCATTCTTATTTGATGTAGATGCAGTAGTGGGCTTGATTTATTTTTCCACAACATCCCATTGCAAGGGATCTCTGGATCTTAGGAATGCTTTTATTTTGTTCTTCCATACGTTGTATTCATTTCCATCAAAATATGGTGGCCTGCTGTTGCTTTGCCCTTCCATAAGTCCTGGTGCCAAGATACTAGTCATAGAAGATCTTTAGCTCAAAAGTAAAAACACTTTTATAAACTGAGCACTTGGCTCTGATGCCAATTGAAAGTGCTAGTATGAACAACTAGAGGGGGGGTGAATAGGTGTTTAAACGAAACCTTGGCAAATATATGTGGAATAAAATAAAGTTCAGGAAAGAAAATAAGAACACAAGATTTATAGTGGTTCGGCTTAGATCAAGCCTACGTCCACTCTCCCACGCTAATAGCCTCCCCGCTGGATTCCACTATGCAATCAACAAAAGATTACAACTTTGAGTGCAAACACTTAGTAGTAGATCACACTATCTCACTAAGTCACTCTTTTGGTATTTCTCTCAAGATCACAAACGTTTAAGCTCACCAAAGACAAGTGTATGATCGAAGGTCGCTCAGATTTTGGAATTATAAATTCTACGCTCCGTCTCTTACTTGCTCATCGGTCCTTCATCTCCTTAAATACTCCTCCACTTCCAAACTAGCCGTTGGACAGCATCTTGAGGATCGTCTTCCAATATACCCATTGGACAGCTCTGTATCTAGAAGATTTGGTAGCCGTTGAGTGACAAAAGTAGAATCCCAAATTGATTCCGATCGCCCATACAAACAAAATCTTGGTTTCCATAAGTAAAGCTTCTTCGTATAGAAAGTTCTTGTCTTCAAGATCTAATTGTCAATCAATTAGATTGAGTCAATCAAATCAATCTTGATGTAGAATCCAAACCAGATCGCTAGCCGTTATATCTTTGGGGCTTGAGTTGCGTTCTGTCGAATCTGGATGTAAAGTCTGAGAGCAATAGACTTTACAATCTGAGTATGAGTGCGATAGACTTTACAATCTGAGTCTGAGTGTCTTTAGACTGAAGTAGAGTCTGACTGTCTTCCTTTTGAAATAGACTTTACAATCTGGATGTCAGTCTGAACAAGTTCGCTTCAGCATAGAGTCTGTCTTCTGGTTTTTCCAAGTATAGACTTTGATAATATCCTTTACATGTTCTATCATTTGCATAGTCTTTTACTCAACCATTAAACACGTTAGTAGCCTTTGATTTATTTTGTCATCTTCAAAACATCATAAGGGATTTCCCTAACATTGAGCTTCATTTCCTCTTTTCAAAGATAACATACCGGTGTTTGTAAAGAAAAATAGATTGAGGATCTATCACTTTAGACCTTGATCTTTTGTGGAGTCTTATGATTATTGATCCAAAGTGTGGTCCAATTTCAATCATGTACGATCAATCTTAACAACCTTTTACCTTAAGGGTTAGATTTTGTACTCCAGGGATTGCCTCCTGTATGTGTACTGATTAAATCATAAACCGTCGTTCTGTATAGCTGTGACATGCCATCTCTAGTATCTAAAAAACAAATGTGCATGGCACATCTACATCGGAATTGGCTCTAGGCAATCTATTGGTGTGCAAGATCTCAAGCCTGGTGCTTGTGCTCTAGAATCTAGTATGGTGGAATACTCTAGAATCTAATATTGTGGAATCGTCTTCAGTTTCTCACCTTGTGTATCTGGATTCTCTCCCATGATTGTCCCAAATTTTTACTTTTTGTTCTCCTACTCTTGTATGAATTGCATTACTTCTTTTTCATGTCTAGTTTGGGATAAATCTATCCTTTATGGGGATCTTATAGTGTTTGTGCTGTTTGCAAATTTTCAATTGGCTAGGATCCTCTTCATAGAGATACCTGTATTTGTATTGTAACTTGCTATTGTCCCTTTTGCTTCCTTTTTTGACTATATTTTCATTCTAGAATGATGAATTTTCTGTGCTATAAAGCCCTACTTATAGCAAAAGCTACTGATTTGATGCAAGCAACTGGAATAACTAGAAGTTGACTTCTATTGTCACTGATATTGTAATTGGTTTTTCCTTGTCCAACATTCCTATGATGGGCTTGAAGTGTAGGTCGAAACTTTTGGAGCAATGGCAAAGACGTGGAAAAAAGTCCTTTTATTTTTGAACAAGAACGAGTTTTTGTATTGCTTTTAGCCGTTTATCCACAATTACTATGATTGGTTTTCTAATCGATGGATTTTGCAGGTTTGTCTGTTCAAGGATTGCGAGGATTATGTCTATGCACACATCCTTTCCAGGGAGATCAGGCCTCGAGTGTTTGATGCAGATCCTTCCAACTCTTCTGAAGTTGAACCGTTATACTATGACTCATGATACTGTAAATTGGCGTTTCAGTTTTTCTAATGTTGTGTTTACTATCTTTTAACTAATTTGTTTTTGTTGATCAAGTGCTACCTTGTATTCATGAACTTGTATGGCTTTATATATCTGGTGCATACTCTTCTTCCTTTCTAGCTTTATTGCAAACTTTGACGTTCCAGATGTACTTGATGGATTTGAACTCGCATCTTAGTACACCTCGCATTTATGTGATTAATGATGTAGGTATAAATGATTACCTTGAGATTTGTCGATACTGTAAGGCCCTATATGAGATTCCATTAGTGAAGGACAACCCAACTTCTGTGGGTTTGCTTCCGTCCAAGCAAATTAAAGAAAGTAGAAGACGTGAGGAAATAGGGTTCAGCAGCCCTGGCGTGGGAAGCAAGTGAAAAAGGATAAAAGAGAAGACCGGTCAAAGGAAAAGAAGAAATTGAAGACTCAAGGGGGGGTGTCACGCCCCAAACCTCGAGCGCTCCAACATCCCACCATGGTCGTTCAAATGCGACGTTCCCAGGTTAAATCGCCGACCCAATCAGTTCTTTAATGCATATGCGGAAGCGTATTATAAAACCTCTGACAAAAACTCACAGGATAGGAAAGCAGGAAACCAAATCATTCATAAACAAACATGCTTTCAAAAGTAATCACACTAGGGTTTACACATATACCAAAAATGGGTCAGTCTACAAAAAGGGATCAGTCATATCACCACTAGTCGGACTCGTTCTTCGATCCCACTTCTGACTGATCAGCCTCCGGGGGTTCCGCCATCTACGGTCCTGAAATTTTGGCCCACAACGAGGTGAGACATTGTTTTAGCAAGTTCAACCCCCTAAACCCCTATTAGAAAGAAAATACACCCCGGGTGGCCTAGCCACATCACACAGAAGACTTACCTCGTCTTAATTCCTTCCTGCAAGTTAGCACAATTTGTATCACACAATCTCAGGTAGTAATAAGAATTTAAACAATTGGAATGTCATCACTTTCATATAAACCACAATCGCACTCAACACACATTCCATACTGCCACACAAGGGCATAGCCTACTCACAGTTCGGCTATCTACTGACATTAATGCCAGGCATCGCCTCCCCTCTTGGAGCGCGGCTTCGTCACTACGTCGACGGCATTCTCGAAGGAGCATGGGCCCCGAGAATCTTACTGCGACCCGCATCCATTGTAAGGGGCAACCCATATAGGGGCAAGTCCGGCTCAACAACCCAAGACGATCTCCTTTTAATTATCACACAACAATCCATATCCGGCCCGGGACACTTTGCATTTCACTCAATGCTTCCACTTAAAATAGTGATGCCGGCCATTTTTCTTCATATTAAAACTATTCCAGAAATTAACCACGCGTGTGGGGACACGTTAATTTCGATCCAGAAAACCAATATCTCACTTTTTCAAACCCCACTATTTAATATAATACTTAAAATCCAATTTTTGCATCAAAACCCGACACTTGGGTTTTTATGAATAAAATCCCTATTTATCACAATCAACACTCAATTTGCCACATCCATTCATCAAATTCAAATTCTAAATGCACAGCAGCGATCATCATAAAATTCTGAGCAATTGAGGTCGAAATAATTTTTCGAATTTTTTTATAAATAATAATATTTTAATAATTTCGTAATATAATATATTATTAAAAATTACAGAATTTCGAAACATTTAAGTAAATCAAAAATAAAACCCTATTATGTCCCATCAAGGTTTATTATAAAATAAACTCTCTTAACCTTATTTAAACATGCTTTAAACTAAACAAACCTCTTAATCTAAATCACAATTAAATAAACTAAACTAACCACCTAAGCTTACTTAACTTAAACTAAGCACACTTAGGGCATCATTAACTGTCTAATCAAGATTTAGTGAGTTAAACTCACCCGATTAGTGAGCCGAGCGGACCAAAACGACGGGGATGTCGTGGCGATCGACTTTCCCAAAGGCGGACCTAACCTTCGGGGTTGGGAAGCCGGCCAAAACGGGCCAAGACCGAGCTAGATACCCACAAAACACCAGCTGCTGTCTGCTACTAGTTGAGGCCGAGAAATGGTAGATTTGGCGCCGGCTTGGGTCGGAAATGGGCGGAGGAGCTACGGCGGTGCCGTGCGGCCATCAGCAAGGTCTCACGGTGGCCGGAGGTGCTGCAACGGAGGAGGAGAGGCGAGCTCAAGCAGGGACGGCGGTGCTGGGATGAGTGAACAGACGGCGAGGGCGGGATAGGCAAAGTGACGGTCTCGGCCAACTTGTGACGGGGACGATGGCGGTGGTGGTGTGCGACTGCTCCAACGGTGCTGCTAGACTCGCTGTGTTCGGCTTGCAGGGGCATCGCACAGCAATTGAAGATGGAGGAGAGAGGCGAGGGTGTGCGTGGTGCGGCGTGGGTTGCGACGGCGAGCTACGGCGGCGAACGGCGATGGCGGCGAGCGGCGGCGAGCAACTCCGGCGACGTGTGAATAGGCGGCCGAGCGGGCGAAGAAGGCGTCGGGCAAGCTCAACCGGTTGAAGCTTCACTCTCTCTCCTCTCTTCCAAGTCCAAGCCAAAGGTTGAAGATGATGTTGATAGGTGAGAGGGAAAAACCCCACTTTATGAGGGCCAATGGGCTCTTGCCACTTGCAACACCCTATTCACTTGGCTCCACCATGACATCGATGATGTCATACTCCACTAATTCAAATCCTCCACAACATCTTCCAATGGTTGCAATTTATTTTTCCGCCGTGGCATGAAATCTTATACACTAAATTCTTCAATTCCAATCAATTCTCTTCCAATTGAGTCCAATTGAAGTCCATAAAATTAATCCAATGTCACCACATTTCAATTCACATAATCACTTGACCATAAAACCATCTTAGATCTCAAAAGTACAACCAAAAGTGGGCCTTCTAATTTCTCGAGCCAAATTAGCCATAATTTGATTATTTTGCTGAAAAACCCAGTTTATATTAAAAATCTTCTAAAGATGAGCCACTGTTCCTAAAATGATTTGTGACACACCAGACTTCCAATTTCTGAATTCGATCTCAATTCACGGTTAATTTCACTCGGCATGATATTAGCGCGTCCTGATCTACCGGGTAGCTTTTAGAAATTTTCATACGTTTGACCTATGGTTGATCAAGCCACAATGTACATCTTTGACACATTGGCGACTCTCGGTTGTCGGGGTAATCTCAAGGTTTCAAATACGGACACAGGGTACCCAATCGATAGAAAAGCCGGTCCAGTGCCGACTGACAAGAATAGTGCGATATGGTGGAATCACCCACATTTGATCACATGCCTCTGTCGAGTCGACCTATCTCCGGTCTCTAATCTATTTTTAACTATGCCGTAATGACCCTTGCAGATTAGCTCGGTCGAAAGGTCTCTTCCTGGTCAAATTCTCAAGTTTGATGCATTAGAATCTCTTACCGGCTTCACCTGATAGATTAGTTTTCCCGTGAGTGGCCAACTCAAGGAAAAGAACTATATGTGTGAAGATGAAATGCCCGTATCATTTTATTAAATACAGAATTGGAAAATCAGGATGTCACAACTCTTCCCCTCTTATAAAAATTTCGTCCTCGAAAATTAAATCTTTACCAATTGTTAAACAACAAGGTGGGGGTACAGTCGTCTCATCGAATCTTCTCTTTCCTTAGTTACTCTTTCTGTACTGCGGTAATGCCAGATCACTTTCAAACTTGTCCAAACCATTACGGATTCAAAATGCTGAATACTTCCACTTTTGCGAAAATAAAAGTTGCAAAATTTTGGTTTTTTTTTTCCCCTTTTTCCACTAAGCGGCTAACTGCCGCGTCGGGGATCCGAATTCCCGACTTCAAACCCTTTTCTTCATTCCCAGGTACCACTCAGCTAAAGGTGCCGACAGTGTCTCGAATTGCTTTCTTTATCCATTTAAAGCCAAAATCCTCTTTTGAACCCAAATTTCGATCGATTTCGATTTAAATGCTGCTTCATCTTCCCTTCCTTAACAAAACGCGGTGTCCCTATCATAGGCGACATTTAAAGAAAAATATATTTCCCTACTTGAAATTCCAAAGGTCTTCGACACAAAATCTGCGAAACTAAACTGGCGATTTGAGCGGTCTGAAGTCTGTCTCTGACAATTGCAACTAAATCACTGATTTCTAAACCAACTCTGGACCTGCGATTTTCTAGTCTCTGACCTCAACTCAACCAACTGAAGTTCTGTACACTCTGCTTTGCTCTGCTTCAAAAGGAACCATCTGACTGTTCTGTTGAAACTGAGAACCATCTGAAAACTCTGCTGGCAACTGTCGCTGTAAGTGAACTCAACGAGAAGGAGTTGTTCCTTTCCACTTCCTTTGAAAACCAACCCACATGTTCTCAACCTGTCCTCAAAGATCTGAATTGTCCTTTAAAACTAGTCATCCGTCTGAAGATGATAATCCGTACTATACTGCAGCTTCATTCCCAAAACACTCTGCAACTTTTCCAAAAGGTAGCCACGAATTTCAGTCTCGGTCTGAAGAAATCGCCACCGGCACTCCAAATAGACGAACTCTCTGACGCACGTACAACTCAGCGTGCTTGCCCAAATGAAGGTCCTTTCGTACTGCGATAAAGTGAGCCGACTTTGTTAGTCTGTCGACCACTGTCCAAATCGAATCATTTCCTCTTTGACTCCTCGGTAACCCAGTCACGAAGTCCATCGTGATATGCTCCCATTTTCGCTCGGGAATCTCGAGAGGTTACATAAATCCCCCCGGTTTATAGTGCTGGGTTTTGACCTGCTGACACATCCAACACTTGGCGACATGCTTGGCGATGTCCGCTTTCATACTAGACCACTAGTAGTGTCGACGCAGATTCGGATACATCTTGGTACTACCAAGATGAATGATGTATCTACTACGATGAGCTTCTGACAAGATCTCTTCTTTAAGTGCTACATCGTCAGGTACACACAATTGTCCTCGGAACTTTAGTGTTCCGTCATCAAAATCTGGAAGTTAGGCTTCTCTCTCTCTCTCTTTTTTTTTTTTTGGGAATACCAAATATCACAATCCTAGTCTTTCCAAAGTTCCAACTAGCGACGCTGTCTAATATTCAATTCTTTCTGCGAGAATAAATACTCAAGACTATGCTGATCAGTGAAGATCCATAATCTTTCTCCACACAACTAACATCTCCAAATTTTCAGTGCGAAGACTAAAGCTGCGAGTTCTAAGTCATGCATCGGGTAATTCAACTCATGAGGTCTCAACTGACGGGATGTGTATGCAACAATCTTGTCATGCTGCATCAACACGCAACCCAATCCTTTACACGACGCATCACTGTAGATCTCGAATCCTACAAGACCAGACAGGATAGTAAACACAGGTGCAATAGTTAGCTTCTGCTTAAGCTCTTGGGAACTACTCTCGCACTTGTCTGACCACACAAACTTTTCTTCCTTCTTCAGAAGTCTTGTCAACGGCGATGCTAACACTGAAAATGCTTTTACGAACTGTCTGTAATACTCTGCTACTTCTGATCTCTGTCACTGTAGTCGGTCTTGGCCGCCGACACGCTTCATTCTTGGCTGGGCCACTGAGATTCCTTCTTCGGAAATGGCGTGACCTAGGAACGTCACACGAGTTAACCAAAACTCGGACTTGCTGAACTTGGCGTACAGCTCATGATTCCTCAAAGTCTGAAGTACTATCCTTAAGTGCCTTTCATGATCTTTAATACTCCTCGAGTATATTAGAATGTCGTCGATGAACACGATTATGAACTGATCCAAGTACTCCTTGAACCTACGGTTCATCAAATCCATGAAAACAGCTGAAGCATTCTTCAAACCAAACGGCATTACAGTAACTCATAATGGTCGTATCGATTGCGAAACATTGACTTCAGTATAACCTCATTTCTAATCCCAAGCTGATGACACCCTGTCCTCAAGTCTATCTTAGAGAATCTCGATACTCCTGGAAGCTAATCGAACAAGTCATCGACCCTCGGCAATGGATACTTGCTCTTGATCGTCACCTGATTGAGTTGTTGATAGTCGATGCATAGGCGCAACGAACCATCTTCTTTCTTCACGAACAAAACTGGTGCTCCCCAAGGTGATGCACTAGGGCGTATGAATCCCCTTTCCAACAATTCATGTATCTGCACTTTCACTTTCAGTTCTTTCAGCCCTAACAACGCCATCCAGTAAGGAGTTTTAGAGACTAGCTCTGTTCCGGGTGCTAATTCAATTACGAACTCTATTTCTCTTTCTGACAACAGACTTGGCACTTCTTCAAGAATTACCTCAGAAAACTTCGGCACCACGGTTATGTTCTCCATATACGGCTCCTCAACTGACGCATCCATTACAGTTGCCATGTGGATTGGGCAACCAACAACTAGAACCAGGTCATCTTCTGTGACGAATAACAAGGAGTGAAGGTCCTCTTCGACTTTCGGTAATTCAAAACTTTCGCACGCTAACTGAACAAATTGAATTATATCACTACTACGATTCATAACCCTAGAAAGCTCCTCGAGCCAAACCTTTTATAAATGACTTCCAAATCATACTTAAGCAAACCCTTCAGGTACAACTATAGTCAAAGATTCATCTTTCTATTACTTATTACCACAACGAAAATTCTACAACCTTCACTAAAAAATTCTGTTGCACTACTCTGATAAAAACATCTCACAAACACTCTTCCCTAGATCGACGCATGGTCGACCCATTCATGCTCCTCTAGCCATCCTAGTGGCGTCCTATCTACAGTGATGGTACTTACGCTCTCTTGGACTTACGTAGATAGTCCCTAACCCGACGGCCGTGCTGGCCACATACAAAGCATGCTCCCGTTAAACCGGGACACTTGACTGATTCAAGTTTCCTTCCACAAACTCAACACACAATCGGTGAGTCCTCTGCCTCCTGTCGGGTGACAGCATGCACCCTTCCTTGCACTGGGGTTCTGTTCCAAGTACCCCACTAAATGTCCTGAAGCATGTTTCCTCTGTTCTATTCTATCAACGGTGGTGACAGAAACAACTATGGTTCCATCAATCTGTACGGACAACCTTTGATCAGATGGCCGTATTGGCGACACTTGTAACAAGTCCCTTCCCTCTTACAGCACGGGACAGATCCATGTCTTTTCTTACATACACAACACACATCGATGAAGTTGGGCACTGACTTTCCAATTCTACTCTTCCGATTAGGTGAAAGGGGCACATTTCTTCTTACACCGGCCTTTCCTCCAATTGATTTCCATCTCTACCTAACTGAAATTTGACTTAGATACGATGGCTTGTTTCCTCGATCACAACTCTAGTTTGGGCCTCAACAGTCGCAGCAACAACAATGGTTACAACACTAGCGGCGGCAGTGACAGCGGCAATAGCGGCGACTTGATCTTGAGTTGCTGACCCAAAATGCTTCCCAAAGACTCTAGCGCCGAACGATCCCAACAAACCTACGATCGCTCGGTGCTTTGCTACACTCTCGCACCGACTTGCGGTGGTACTCTCACGAATTTGAGTGACCCCAAAACACACTACCAAACAAAGTTATCAACCACATGCATCAGCATAATAAAAGTCTTTCCTACTAACTATCCCATGACTCATCGCACCTTATCACTCCATACACAGACCATGCTCTGATACCACTTAAACGGGGATGTCACGCCCCAAACCTCGAGCGCGCCAACATCCCACCATGGTCGTTCAAATGCGACGTTCCCAGGTTAAGTCGCCGACCCAATCCGCTTCTTTAATGCACATGCGGAAGCGTATTATAAAACCTCGACAAAAACTCACGGGATAGGAAAGCGGGAAACCAAATTATTCATAAACAAACATGCTTTCAAAAGTAATCACACTAGGGTTTACACATATACCAAAAAGGGGTCGATCTACAAAAAGGGATCAGTCATATCACCACTAGTCGGACTCGTTCTTCGATCCCACTTCTGACTGATCAGCCTCCGGGAGTTCTGCCATCTATGGTCCTGAAATTTTGGCCCACAACGGGATGAGACATTGTTTCATCAAGTTCAACCCCCTAAACCCCTATTAGAAAGAAAATACACCCCGGGTGGCCTAGCCACATCACACAGAAGACTTACCTCGTCTTAATTCCTTCCTGCAAGTTAGCACAATTTGTATCACACAATCTTAGGTAGTAATAAGAATTTAAACAATTGGAACGCCATCACTTTCATATAAACCACAATCGCACTCAACACGCATTCCAATTATTATTCATCGCCACACAAGGGCATAGCCTACTCGCAGCTTCGGCTATCTACTGACATTAATGCCAGGCATCGCCTCCCCTCTTGGAGCGCGGCTTCGTCACTACGTCGACGGCATTCCCGAAGGAGCATGGGCCCAGAATCTACTGCGACCCGCATCCATTGTAAGGGGCAACCCATATAGGGGCAAGTCCGGCTCAACAGCCCAGGACGATCTCCTCTTAATTATCACACAACAATCCATATCCGGCCCGGGACACTTTGCATTTCACTCAATGCTTCCACTTAAAATAGTGATGCCGGCCATTTTTCTTCATATTAAAACTATTCCAGAAATTAACCACTCGTGTGGGGACACGTTAATTTCGATCCAGAAAACCAATATCTCACTTTTTCAAACCCCACTATTTAATATAATACTTAAAAACCAATTTTTGCATCAAAACCCGACACTTGGGTTTTTATGAATAAAATCCCTATTTATCACAATCAACACTCAATTTGCCACATCCATTCATCAAATTCAAATTCTAAATGCACAGCAGCGATCAGCATAAAATTCTGAGCAATTGAGGTCGAAATAATTTTTTGAATTTTTTTTTTTATAAATAATAATATTTTAATAATTTCGTAATATAATATATTATTAAAAATTACAGAATTTCGAAACATTTAAGTAAATCAAAAATAAAACCCTATTATGTCCCATCAAGGTTTATTATAAAATAAACTCTCTTAACCTTATTTAAACATGCTTTAAACTAAACAAACCTCTTAATCTAAATCACAATTAAATAAACTAAACTAATCACCTAAGCTTACTTAACTTAGACTAAGCACACTTAGGGCATCATTAACCGTCAAATCAAGATTTAGTGAGTTAAACTCACCCGATTAGCGAGCCGAGCGGACCAAAATGACGGGGACGTCGTGGCGATCGACTTTCCCAAAGGTGGACCTAACCTTCGGGGTCGGGAAGCCGGCCAAAACGGGCCAAGACCGAGCTAGATACCCACAAAACACCAACTGCTGTCCGCTGCTAGTTGAGGCCGAGAAATGGTAGATTCGGCGCCGGCTTGGGTCGGAAAAGGGGCGGAGGAGCTGCAGCGGTGCCGTGCGGCCATCGGCGGGGTCTCACGGTGGCCGGAGTTGCTGCAACGGAGGAGGAAAGGAGAGCTCGAGCAAGGACGGCAGTGCTAGGACGAGTGAACAGACGGCGAGGGCGGGATAGGCAGCGACGATCTCGGCCGGCTTGCGGCGGCGACGATGGCGGCGGTGGTGTGCGGCTGCTCCAACGGTGCTTTGCTGGCCTCACTTGTCTTCGGCTTGTAGGGGCATCGTACGGCAATCGAAGATGGAGGAGAGAGGCAGAGGTGTGGGTGGCGCGACGTGGGTTGCGGCGACGAGCTGCGGTGGTGAACGGCGACGGTGACAAGCAGCGGCAAGCAACTCCGGCGACATGTGAGCGGGCGGCCGAGCGGGCGAAGGAGGCATCGGGCAAGCTCAACCGGTTGAAGCTTCACTCTCTCTCCTCTCTTCCAAGTCTAAGCCAAAGGTTGAAGATGATGTTGATAGGTGAGAGGAAAAACCCCATTTTATGAGGGCCAATGGTCTCTTGCCACTTGTCAACACCCTAATCGCTTGGCTCCACCATGACATCAGGTGATGTCATACTCCATTAATTCAAATCCTCCACAACATCTTCTAATGGTTGGAATTTATTTTTCTGCCGTGGCATGAAATCTTGTACACTAAATTCTTTAATTCCAATCAATTCTCTTCCAATTGAGTCCAATTGAAGTCCACAAAATTAATCCAATGTCACCACATTTCAATTCACATAATCACTTGACCATAGAATCATCTTATATCTCAAAAGTACAACCAAAAACGGGGCTTCTAATTTCCCGAGCCAAATTAGCCATAATTTGATTATTTTGCTGAAAAACCCAGTTTAAATTAAAAATCTTCTGAAGATGAGCCAATGTTCGTAAAATGATTTGTGACACACCAGGACTTCCAATTTCTGAATTCGATCTTAATTCACTGTTAATTTCACTCTGGCACGATATTAGCGCATCCTAATCTACCGGGTAGCTTTTAGAAATTTTCATGCATTTGACCTGTGGTTGATCATGTGGCACCCCGAAACACCTAAGGTCGCCACAGGTGCCATTCGCTATACCTAAAGAACACTAATTACATCTCTTAGTAGAAGCATCGTAGTTCATGGGCATTTTTTTTTTGAAAAACGGTCCCAGCGCAACTTGTTAGCGGAAGCATAATTGAATATCACCAACTCTCCCTCCAACAATGATGATACAATGCACACCACTAAGCATCATAAGAAGATAAAGCCGAGCCACTCTCTATTCACATATTTTTCAAGATGGATTTCACAGTCGGTACAACCAAAAGGAAAGCCAAGACTCTTGGCTAGACTTGGCCACAACTCAAAAAGAGACAACTCGACCCTCTAAGTCGATCATATATAATCCTCCATCTACAAGTGTCGGCTATGTCCAAAAAGTGTCAACTCCCACTCCTCACGCGGGCCGTCACACCCATCCCGGTGCGTCAGGCGGTGGCGGCGGCAACATCCCCCGCATCACTCCGTCACGGCGGACGTGGACAGATACGAACTCCTGAATGACCGAGCCCCTAGCCAGGCCCACGTCATACATCACCAGTGCACGAATCCGAATAAACGTCAAACCAGGGATGGTGGGACAGTCGATCTCCATACACTCGACCTCCACGTCAGATGGAAGGCCGTAAAAAGTGCCCCGCGTGACAGTAAGGAGCGGCGTCTTTCTAATCTGAAATGTTGGTCCCCGAAGGGGTGAGTATAGCCACTCAGTAGGTAAAAGATCCAATAAACCACTCAATGCATCACACAATACAATCATAACAATCATAGCATAATATATATCATTCATGCATCCAAGCATAACTTACCTTACGACCAGCAAGCTGCCTCGGATCAAATACTCGATCAGCCCCTAAACAAATCCGGAGCAGTTCACCTGCTCCCTGACAGACGACCATGACTCGCCCATGCTGTGCCTGATCCGGTCGTGCGTCCCTGAGCTGCCGGCTTGCTCCTGACTTGTACAGGCTTCGGTTGATGATTCCCCATGCCTGCGACCACCTAATGACCTTGATTGTAATGATGACCAAATTCAAACACGGCCGTTGGATCGGAGGGACGATCCACGGCCGAGAATCGATCCGGATTTGTATAAAAGGGGTCCCTCCCCCTCATTTGAGCTCGCTCACTCAAAGTGAATATACACGCCCTTTGTGCCTCCGACCCTTTGTGTTGTGCGTGTGTGAGCAAAAAGGCTTACTTAGGATCACCGATCCTAAGGCCGCGCGGTGTTTGATCGATCGAAATTGATCGACCCGTGACAAGTGGTATCAGAGCAATCGTTCCTATTGCAATGGCTAATCATCAGGCTGATGTCCCGATCATGCTAGGTGATGACCGTGACGATCGTGGGCGTCCAGCTGAGAAAGCCCCCCGGTCGAAGAAAAGCCGTGATGTCTCGTGTTCGAGGGAACCGAAGGGGAATCTGGAGAATCGGTTGACGGTCCTAGAAGAGACCGTCATGGACGTCCAAGCCATGATGGACGATCTACACCAAACCGTTGATGGAGCGGAAGTCGGTAGGGAGGAGCTCTTGGCCGAAGTGCAAGAACTCCAAGCCGGCATGGGAGAGCTCCGGGTCGAGGTGAAGGGGACCCTCATGCACGAGCTGCAATTGCGAGACGAGACATGGGAGGCCGCGATGACAGCCATGCGCGCGGAAATGGCCGAGCTGAAAGGCAAGGTCGCGAGCTTGAAGCGGACGCGTGAGCGGGTGATCACCGTGCAGTCCCGTGCCGATCTACCCAAGCCAAAGGAGTTCAAGGGCTCACGGGTGGCGAAGGACGTGGACAACTTCCGGTGGTACATGGAACGATACTTCCAGACCATGGGAACAACCGACGATTTGATTCGGGTAAACACCGCACCATGTATTTAGGCGATGATGCGCTGCTTTGGTGGAGACGTCGGTCGGACGATAGGAATGGCGATCCTATCACAACTTGGGCTCGGTTTGTCGAAGAATTTCGACGAACCTACTATCCCGCTTATGCGGAGGAAGAAGCCCGAGAGAACTCAAGCGCCTGGAGCGAAAGGCGGAGTTCGCAACTATGTGAAGCGCTTCTCGGAGTTGCTTTGCTCCAAATTCCGTCCATGACCGAGACGGAGGCATTCCACCGCTTCATAAGCGGACTCAAACCTTGGGTCAAGTAAGAGCTGAAGCGATGCAATGCAACGGACCTCACAACGGCTACTTCCGTGGCCGAGTCCCTTGTGGAGTATCGACCGGCATCCTCGACCAAGCCCGATCCTCGACCGAGGGAAAATGCTACTAGTGGGGGAGATCGGAGTCGATACTAGCGTCCAAGCGGAGGACGACCACCATCGGGTCCTACTAGGAACCAACCCAAATCAAGCCGTGGTGGAAACTATCACAAAGCTCGCACATACAAGTGCTTCTTTTGTGAAGGTCCCCACATGGCTCGGGATTGCCCAAAGAGGGGAAAACTAGCAGCCCTGTGTAAGGAGGACAAGCTGCGAGAGGAGGCGCGGCTGGGATCGTTGCGGATCCTCGGAGCGATAAAGGCCAAGAAGGCCAAGGACCCTAAAGGGATGATGTTCGTAGACGTGAAGATCGGTAGTACCACGATGAGTGCACTCGTGGATACTGGGGCGTCCGATCTGTTTATATCCAAAGAGGCTGCAAAGAAGTTAAACCTTCCGGTCAAGACGAACGATGCCGATTGGCTTAAAACGGTGAACTCTAGAGAAGTCCCGACCAGCGGCATGGCCAGGGACGTGGAGTTTCATCTTGGTCCATGGACCAGCCGAAAGGATATTGAGGTAATCCCCCTTGATGACTATGATTTCATACTCGGTTTGGGATTCCTTGATCGGATCAATCGGGTGTTATGCCCTTTGCGGATTGTATTTGTATCTTCGACAAGCGGTGCCAATGTATGGTCCTGATTTACCGTGAATCGGGACGCGATAGGAAAATGCTATCGGCCGTGCAGCTGACCAAGGGATTACGGAAGGGCGAGGTGACCTTCTTGGCAGCGTTGAAGGAGGAAGGCATGGAAGAGAAGGAGGTACCGGAAGAGGTGGCCCGAGTCCTCGACGCCTTCCAAGATGTGATGCCGCCCGAGCTACCCAAGAAGCTGCCTCCCCGAAGGGAAGTCAATCATCGGATCGAGCTGGTGCCTGATGCTCGACCGCCGGCCATGGCCCCCTATCGCATGGCCCCGCCCGAGCCGCAAGAATTAAGAAAACGGCTCAAGGAGCTGCTTGATGCTTTGTCTACATTCGACCGTCTAAGGCCCCGTTCGGTGCCCCGGTCTTGTTCCAAAAGAAACATGATGGGTCCCTTCGCATGTGTATCGACTATCGGGCATTGAATAAGTTGACCGTAAAAAACAAGTACCCAATCCCTCTCATAGCCGACTTGTTCGATCAGCTCGGGAATCTCGTTGGTTCTCCAAGCCGGATCTTTGATCGGGATACTATCAAGTGCGGATTGCGGAAGGGGATGAGCCTAAGACAGCATGTGTGACCCGCTATGGATCATATGAGTTCCTTGTCATGCCTTTTGGCTTGACCAACGCGCCGGCCACATTTTGCACCCTCATGAGCAAGGTACTACACCCGTTCCTTGATCGGTTCGTTGTAGTGTACCTTGATGATATAGTTATATATAGCCGGACGCTTGAAGAACACGTCGATCATTTGAGTCGAGTTTTTCGGACCCTTCGGGAAAACGACTTGTATGTGAAACGGGAAAAATGTGCATTTGCACAAAAAGAGATCCCCTTCCTTGGGCACATCGTCGGGGGCGGACGAGTGCGTATGGACACGGCCAAGATCCGTGCCATTGTCGATTGGGAACCACCGACCAAGGTGACCGAGCCGAGATCCTTTCTCGGGCTGGCCAACTATTACCAGCGATTCATTCGGGGATACTCACGCCTCACCGTGCCACTCACGGATATGCTGAAGAAGGAGAAACCGTGGGAGTGGACGGATCAGTGTCAAGAGTCGTTTGATCGGTTGAAGCGAACCATGACCGAAGACCCGGTGCTTGTGCTGCCCGACTACAACAAACCATATGAGGTAGAGACCGATGCTTCTGACTTTGCTATTGGTGGTGTCTTGATGCAGGAAGGGCATCCGGTTGCCTTCGAGTCCCGAAAGCTGAATGATACCGAATGACGGTATACGGTCCAAGAGAAAGAGATGACCGCGGTGGTGCATTGCCTTCGCACTTGGAGGCACTATCTCTTGGGATCACGGTTCGTTGTGAGGACCGACAATGTGGCCACAAGCTACTTCCAAACTCAGAAGAAGCTCAGCCCGAACAAGCTCGGCGGCAAGACTTCCTGGCCGAGTTTGATTATGTGCTGGAATATAAGCCCGGAAAATCCAATTCCGTGGCCGACGCCCTAAGCAGGAAGCTGGAGTTGGCCAATGTCATAAGCCGGCCGGACTGTCTGTGGATAGAGCGGATCAAGGAGGGGCTGAAGCATGACCAAACGGCCCAAGCCCTCCTTCGATACGCTCAAGAGGGCAAGACAAGGCGGTTTTGGCTTGAGGATGATCTCCTCTACACTAAAGGACGGCGAATCTACGTGCCGCTCCATGGGAAGCTTCGAAAGGAGGTGATGTGCGAGTGCCACGACTCCAAATGGGCGGGACATTCGGGAATCCACCGCACCATGGCGCTCGTTGAAGATCAATGTTATTGGCCGCACATGAGGGACGATGTGGAAGCCTATGTGCGAACATGTCTTGTGTGCCAACAAGACAAGATAGAGCAACGGTCCCCGCGGGACTCCCGGAGCCGTTGCCTATCCCGGAATGTCCATGGGAGAGTGTCTCGATGGACTTCATCGTGAACTTGCCTAAGTCCGAAGGGTGTCGGACTCTCATGGTCGTGGTGGACCGGTTCTCCAAGTATGCGACGTTCGTGCCAGCCACCAAGGATTGCCCAGCCGAAGAAGCGGCCAAGCTATTCCTCAAGCACGTCGTCAAATATTGGGGCGTTCCACGCACGATCGTGAGCGATCGCGATCCTCGATTCACCGGGCGGTTTTGGACCGAGCTCTTCAAGCTGCTGGGGACGAACCTCAATTTCTCCACCAGCATGCATCCCCAAACCGACGGACAGACGAAGCGGGTGAATGCATTGCTGGAAATCTATCTTCGGCACTATGTGAGCAACACACAAGCGAATTGGGCTAGATTGATCGATGTTGCTCAATTCTCCTACAACTTGCAGCGGAGCGAGTCCACAAACCAGAGCCCGTTCGAGATCGTGACCGGGCAACAACCGCTCACTCCGAGCGCGATCGCCTCGGGATATCGAGGTAGCAGCCCGTCCGCATACAAGCTGGCCAAGGAATGGGATGAACACGCAGACTTAGCGCGGGCGTGCTTGAATCGTGCCTCAAAACGCACGAAGAAGTGGGCTGATCGGAAGCGACGGCATGTGGAATTCCAAGTGGGAGACTTGGTGCTGGCCAAATTGCACCTCATCCTTCGGTACCGGGACGTACACAAAGGACTTATCCGTCGCTACGAAGGCCCCTTCCGAGTGTTGCAGCGGATCGGGAAGGTGGCCTACAAGCTGGACTTACCGTCCAAGCTCAAGTTACACCCTGTGTTCCATTTGAGCATGCTAAAGTCATTCCATGCGGACGAGGATGATCCGGATCGGAGCACATCACAACGAGCACCCCTTGGAGCGAAGACCTCCTATGATCGAGATGTTGAATGCATCATGGCCGATCGGATCATACGAAAGCGGTATTGTGCACCGAGAAGGGAGTATCTCGTCCGATGGAAGGGCCTTCCCGAGAGTGAAGCAAGTTGGGAACCGTCCGAGGGCATGTGGCAGTTCAAGAAACACATCGAAGACTTCCATGCTGCGGACGCGACGAGGGCGTCGCCCGATTAGGTGGGGGAGAGTCACACGGCCGACGGACGAGCATGACCAAGACCGTCCTGGCCCGGCCGTGTCACGCACCAGGGCGTAGCTGGGAACGCCCGATCGATGCCCGCCCGATCAAGTCCCCGACCGATCCCGTATCGATCCATGATCGATCCCGATCGACCACTAATCGCCCCCGATCGATACGATCGACCCCCGGTCGACCGACCGCTCGATCAACTGATCGGCCTGACATGATCCGTGCCTTGATCCGCCCGTGCACGATGCAGGGCTTGATCCGTGTAGGACCAACAAGCTGCCTTGGATCAAATACTCGATCAGCCCCTGAACAAATCCGGAGCAGTTCACCTGCTCCCTGACAGACGACCATGACTCGCCCATGCTGTGCCTGATCCGGTCGTGCGTCCCTGAGCTGCCCAGACCTGCTCCTGACTTGTACAGGCTTCGGTTGATGATTCCCCATGCCTGCGACCACCTAATGACCTGATTGTAATGATGACCAAATTCAAACACAGCCGTTGGATCGGAGGGACGATCCACGGCCGAGAATCGATCCGGATTTGTATAAAAGGGGTCCCTCCCCCTTATTTGAGCTCAGCTCACTCAAAGTGAATATACACGCCCTTTGTGCCTCCGACCCTTTGTGTTGTGCGTGTGTGAGCAAAAAGGCTTACTTAGGATCACCGATCCTAAGGCCGCGCGGTGTTTGATCGACCGAAATTGATCGACCCGTGACACATGCATATGTCATCATACCACATGTACATACATCCTCATGTACTCATCATCATGTCATACATGTATCATCATGCCATAGGTGCACATACAACCATGCACTCATCATCATCATCATATCATGCATATACCATGCCATAGGTGCACACACAACCATGCACTCATCATCATCATGTCATGCATGTAACATCATGCCATAGGTGCACATACAACCATGCACTCATCATCATTATGTCATGCATGTACCATCATGCCCTAGGTGCACATACAACCATGCACTCATCATCATCATGTCATATAGTCATGCATATGTCACCATATCATACGTGCATGATTTAATTTCCACTTTTATTTTTATTTTTAATTTGATCACCACATCTTTCTTTCCCGGGACCAGTAATTGCATCCCACATTTTTATCACTCGCACCCCAACCTGGCATCGCGAGAAACCTCCGGCACACACCACCGGGCATCCGGCACCCCCACATTCCGGCATCTCGCATCCCAACCGGCATCACGAGGCAATCCCCGGCACAAACCTCCGAGGCTTCCGGCACCCAACCATTCCGGGCATCTCGAAACTCCCGAGGACATCCGGGCATGTATCACAATACAACCGGACATCCTGCACCCCCCATCCCGGGCATCCTGACACTCCCAGGGCATTATCGACCCTCCTCCAACAGTTTCCTCATTCATCATAATTCATATTCACCAATTTATGTCTCAACCATCAACATGGCACATGATGTAATGACAACAAAGTCAAATTCAGCATTCAATTCTATATGCAATGCCAAATATCATCACATGCTCAGCAAGATTCAATCAACTCAACCAATATAATTAATAGGGCTCATCTAAAACAGAATAATCATAATTTCAGCATTTGAAATTCGCACAATCCAGCTTGCACAGTTTTAGAAAATATTTCCATTAAATACCTGAATGGTCTTTAAAAATTATAAAATTCGAACATGTGATATTCAAGACATAATGGAAAATATTTCATGAAGGACACTGCACCAAAAGACCCTCATACAATTTGATATAGATCACGCATCACAGCATTTCTATTCTACCAATACAGCTTGCACAGTTTTTGAAACATTTTTGGTTAAATAGGCAATTGAACTTCAAAAATTATGAAATTTGAATATGTTGTATAGAAGACATACAGAAAGATACTTCGTGAAGAACACATTTCCGAAAGAGCTTCATAAAAAAAGATATGACCCATGCATTGAAACTCACTAAACCGAACGCGTCAGATTACTCGGTTTTGAAATATTTCCGATTAAATACTCTAATGACCTTAAAAAATTATGAAATTTAAATATGTGGTAGTCAAGACCCTAAAGTAGATTTTTCATGAAGACACCGAAGTCAGATTTGTCCTAGATAATTAATTATGAACGGTCGAAGCTCCTGTTCCTAGTACCGAACATTCCAGGTTTAGCCGTCTCCAAAAATCACGATTTCACCTACTTATCTTCCATCTTTTCCTCTGAATTTTTGATATGTTTTGCCTCAAGAGGTCTACTACAACTTTCATTAAGGGATCAAGGTGAGATTTTCAACGAAAAGTCACTTTATAGTCCACGAAGTCACTGGAGTTCAGTACAACATTTCCAGATCTAACGTCTTCAAAAGAAAAATCGTTTCACTAGGCTATACTTGTTCTTTTTACCTCAAATTTGAGTATGTTAGTCTTCAAGATGTTCTCTACAACTTTCGTGAAGAAGTCGAAGTGAAATTTTTCAGTAAAAAGTTACATGCAACACACAAAATCACCAGGAGGTCAACAAAACAGCTTCAGATCTAACATTTTCCTAGAGGGAGGGTTTCACTCCTCAAAACTCAACCATTTTGTCTCAAATTTTAGTATGTTACACTTTAAGATGTTATCTACAACTTTCATGAAGAAGTCTAAGCCAAAATCCGACTCAAACATCGCATGCAAGCCATCACAACATTCTGGGTTAAGCTGTTTACTCGAGAACAGATTACAACTTTCAAAACAACACTCTTAAAACTTTGGTTTTTCACCCTAGACATCCGAAATACATCACCCTTCAATAGCACATTCTAGACACAACATGCAAGAGCAGATCAAAGGATCCCAACTTGCCTCGATACCGAGCTACGGCGAGCACGACGGACGCACGGGCGGCTGCAAGCGACGGACGAGCGGGCGGGCTTCTTCCTCGCACAGCCTTCTCCTCCTCTCTCTCGGTTCCCTCACTCTCTCGGTAGCTCTCTCTCTCTCTCACTTTGGACGACACCCCTCTCCCTAAACCGGCCACCCTTTTCTTTTCATTTCTCTCTTACTCATCATTAGCAATGATGGATTCTTGCATGGGTGACACTTGGCCATCAACTTGGGACAAATGGGGGAGGGCATGCACAAACCGGATGCCCCCCTTTCTCTTGCGTCGATGGCCCCTTTCATGGGCTTATGGGCCAGCCATCTCGGCCCATCTTAGGCCTATCCCCCTTGGGCCTAAGACCCAAACTTAAGTAGCCCATATTTACTTTTAATAATTCATCTTAATTCCCTCTTTTACAATTTCCAAATTTACAATTTCATATAGCAGTAAAACTTGTAACATTAAACTATAGGAATCAAATCTATGAGGTGCATAGCCAAGAACAAATTCTTCTTATCAAATTATTCTATATTACTAATTTTAATAACCCATGAACACAAGATACATTTCCATCCACATAACACTCGGTCTTAAAAGAAAATCAATGGCTAAAGCATAAACCAAAGGCAATTTCATTACCTAATCATAGTCTTTAATACATCTAGAGGTTGCCTTGAATTTTGGGATGCCACAGATCAAGCAACAATGTACATCTTTGACACATTGGCGACTCTCGGTTGTCGGGGTAATCTCAAGGTTTCAAATACGGACACAGAGTACCCAATCGACAGAAAAGCCGGTCTAGTACCGACCGACAACAATAGTGCGATCTGGTGGAATCACCCACACTTGATCACATGTCTCTGTCGAGTCGACCTATCTCCGGTCTCTAATCGATTTTTAACTGTGCCGTAATGACCTTTGTAGATTAGCTCGGTCGAAAGGTCACTTCCTGGTCAAATTCTCGAGTCTGATGCATTAGAATCTCTTACCGGCTTCACCTGATAGATTAGTTTTCCCGTGAGTGGCCAACTCAAGGACAAGAACTATATGCGTGAAGATGAAATGCCCGTATCATTTTATTAAATACAGAATTGGAAAATTAGGATGTCACAGGGGGTTTCGTGCGAGAGAGAGAGAAAGGAAAAAGAGACGTGCGGAGGGGGGTTTGTTCGTGCGTGGAGAGAGGGGAAACGTGCGTGAGGTGGGGCTATGTCGGCACGAGGGGGAATAAAACAAACCCAAGTTAATTTTGCTCACTTCAATACAACAAATTTCAATTGGTCAAGCTAGGTCAAATTCCATACCCACTTGTCCAATTTGAAGTATAGTTGAAGGCCAAAATAAGACGGTCCTTTAATCCCACGAATTTTCTTCGAAACCGACTTTCACTTCATTTTTCTTGGCATCCGATTTTCTGAACAAATAAATTTGGTTGAGGTCCAATTTGAAATCAGAAAAAGCCCAAACAACTTCCATTCACCGATTCGCTTACACCATATGCCAAAAGTCTCTTCAAAGTGGCCAATCCGAGTTTCCGTTTATTTTTCGAATCGTCCGCAACGATTTTCCATAAAAATCCTGAACTCGCCGGAATTTCCTCAAAAGGCGAGTCGACGTTCCTAGAATGACTCATGACATGACAGGTCTTCCAATTTCTGAAATCGAATTCAAATTCGCGGTTATTTTCAATCAAACGCGCTTTTAGTGTGACCTTACCTATCGGGTAGCTTTTAGGAATTTTTGGTGCAATTGACCCGTGGTCAATTTTCTTCGAACCACAATGAACCCATCCGACACATTGACAACTTTCGATGGTCGTGAAAATCTCAAGGTTTCAAGTACGGACACAAGATACCCAAAACAATAGAAAATTGGTTTAGTGCCGATCGACGAGAATTTTGCAATCATGTGGAATCACCCACACTTTGATCACCATCTCAGTCGAATCGGCCTATCTCCGGTCTTTGATCGATTTTTAATTGTGCCGCAATGACCGTTGCAGACTAGTACGGTCGAATAGTCGATTTCTAGTCGAATTCTCAAGTCTATTGCATTTAAAATCCCTTAATGGCTTCACCTGATAGGCCAGTTATCTCATGAGTGGCCATCTCAGTGAAAAACACTATAGTCACGTTGATGAAAGGCCTGACTTATCCGATTGAAATCAGAACATGAAAATTAGGATGTCATAGTGGATACCGATGAAACTCTTTCCTTGTTAAGTCTTTACTGAGTTTTTCAAGGAACATCTGTTCATTCTATGATTTAATTAAATGTAGGTTCTAAGGAAAATCTACTGTTACTTAGTTCTATCACCACATAATCCTATGCAGTCGAGCCTTCTTAATGCCACTTTAGAGGATAAGCATCTCTTAGAAATTCCCCAACTCAAGTTCCGTCTTGGAATTGTTCTATGTTGTTGGTTGTACATCTTGTCATATCTCAATAATGTGCTATAGAATTTGGTCGACCATGCCTTTGGTACTTTAACACAGGTTGCTGCTGAACCAATTGGTCGTGGTGGAGGTTTTCCAATGGACACCTTCTTAAAGTACTTTCAAGGATGAATTTGAGGATGAGAAAACATGCTAGGAGGTGTTAGATAAAAAAAAAATGCTAGGAGGTGCACTTGTTGAGAAGGCAGCAGAAAATTTTAAACAGGGCCCAATCATAGTCAAAAGAAGAATTCTGGCTTCTCCAGGGTGAGAAGCTATCTTCAGCTAGGAGCCTCTTTAGAGAATCATCGAACATGTGATTACAAAACTTGTTGTTTTTCTTCTTTTAATTGGATCATCACTCAGATGTGACTCACTCTATTTTCTGCAGAATATTATTGTCGATTGGAAGTATTGCTCGAGGATTACCTTAAAGAGACTTGCAGAGCTGTTATGCGTCATTATCCAATTCTGATTATGTGGAACAATTGTTTATGTTCATTATCCATGTCACTCTTTATGAATGATTGCCTACCTCATGTAACCCCGAGAAGCCTCTCTCCCCTTAATCCCTGATTGAGGCATGGTTGTTGGACTTGGATACAAAATTTCAAAATATATGTAAAAGAAGTTTTGGTGCGTTGAAAGCCAAAGGGTTGTCATGGATTTAAGAATGTTGTCTTCATAATTTTGTTTGTACACTTCGCTTAGTCAACTTCTGCTCAAAAATTTGTTGTAGCTGTAAGCATCATTGTCTGGCATTGTGACGCCAGTTCTTGTGCCATGGAGCCCGAAATTGTAATGCGCTTTAGAAGGTTGGGAGGAGCTTTACTATATTGCTACAAATAGCTAAGCAAGCTTTTTCTGCTAATATTAACACTGACAATTTCCTATCTTACAGAGATATTTCTTGCTAGGGATCTTGATTAATGTGTTCAGAAAATCTCTGTAGCTAAATCTCTATAGGGAAAGAGCTTTGTTTTTGGGTTTTCTTACTACTGTTGTTAAGAGCTTTCATCAATCACATGCCTCTTTTTATTAAATCAACACTATTTTCTGATAGAGAGACCATATGATGATAATTATTCAAGCTTTTATGATATTCTATCAGTATGACCTCTTACTTCTATATTAACATTTTAGGAAGCTGAGAAGCATCTCTCCTTAATGGTTGTTTCCAAGTCCATGGTGGCAAAGATAGGTTGGCCATTGGGAATTGTCAGTTTCCAAACGACAGAGGACATCAATGAGATTTTGAACTTAGGGGAGACAATTTTGGAAAAGCTACTTGACCTTGTTGAGAAAAGTTGCCACCAAATCCCAAAGGAAACCACGGTTCATAAGGCTGCTTTGAGAGCTTGAAGATGTTTTTAGTTGAATGAATGATCTCTCTCCCCTCAAGCGTCCCTCTCTCTCTCTCCCTCCCTCCCTCCAAACAATGCTCTTTCACATTGTGGTCTGAATGTGGACCGGATGTGGCATCCTAAAATTTCATAACGATCCCTAGATACACTACGGCCCATGACTAGGTGACGGAAGCACCATCGGACTATATTATAGTCATTAGACCAATGGATTACAATTAAGCAAGGGCCAAGCATTGAATGGACTATTGTTTTGTTGGAAATGTATCATTATGCTCATGTGTGACCAAGGTTGTACTAAAAGATAGATTGATAAGAAATTTTCTATACTTGGCCGTGTACCCTATGAATCGAATTACCCTTGATTAATGTTGTAATATTATATGGCCATGCGAGAATTTGTAATTATGTATACATAAGCGGGGATTAAGGTGGAACATTAGGAGCAAATGTGGGCTGGACACTTATGGATAATAAAATCCGTAACCCAACCGGCCCAAAACACCCAAGATAACCCACATTTCCTCTTCATTTAGTCGCATGATTAGTTATATTAACAAGAGATTATTGACCAAGGCTTGGCCAAATGAGGCCACATCCATGCATGCAATTGAACAAGTGGCAAATGGACTCCTCATGAGAAGATACGGCTGCATGAGGTGTCGCCGTCTCTTGCTGCCACCAAAGATTATACATGCAAATCTCATGATTACTAGTTAATTAAGAAAACAAAAGAAAGGGAAGGGAGCGGAGTGAACGAGAGAGTGATCAAGAGAGAGAGTGACCGAGAGAAAAGGAGAGAGAGTCCGAGAGAAAGAGAGAGTTCATGAGGGTGCATCGGTGAGGGAAAGGAGGAGATCATCCCCGCCGTGAGCACGCCTGCTGCCGCTGTTGATGCCGCCTAGCTTCGCCGTCGATTGAGCCGTGCCCGAAGTCCGCAAGTTGCCATTTTGCTTGCTGTGGTTGCATCGGACTTAAGGCAAGTGAAAGTCCATTGATCTACATTATGTTGTGCTGTGGTTGTCTAGTGAAGTGTAATAGATTTGGAGATTCTTGAATTTTGATGCTGGATGCTGGAATTCGAAAGAATAGAAGTAGTTCTCTAGGACTAGCAAACTGTTTCATGGAAAAACAGCTTGACCTTTGGCGACTCCGTGAATTTTATGCAATTATCTAGTTGAAACTTGATGTCGTGTCCTGGATGAAAGTTGTAGATGACATCTTGAGGAGTAACATACTAAAATTTGAGAAGAAACGGACAAGTATTGGTCGGTGAAACGATTTTTCTTTGAAAATGTTAAACCTGGAAACTGTTACAGAGGGTTAGGGAGAGTTATAGTGATTATAGCTCTTGATCTACAATGAATTCGACTTAGATTTCTCCACGAAACTTTTACCTCTAGGTCTTATCTATAACATATCAAAATTTCAGAATTTTCTGAGTTCATTTAGGGGTTATACCAAAATTGTTATTGAAACTGTGTAATAGTGATGTTTGAAGTTTTATGGCTGTGATGCACGGACCATTGCGATTCATACGAAATTTTCTTGACTTGGTGTTCTTCATAAAAACTTTTTCCCTAGATCTCGTTTATAACATGATAAATTTTCAGATTTATAACATGATAAATTTTCAGAATTTATCAAGATCGTTTACTGATTTTCCAGAATTTCAATTAGTGGAGTGCATTCTGTTTTGTTCAAAAACTGTTTTATTTTAAGACCAATTGATTTGCTCTATGAGTTATGATGTCTTGGGTCATTATTTATACAATGGATGCGGTGACATTTAGCATATCATATGACATCAAAAATTGATGAGGCTTTATAAACTCATTGAAACTTTTGACATTATTGCATCGAATGTTATTTTCAAAGTGAGACATATATGTATATATCATGATGTTGATGATACTGTCGGACGGCTGAGTCGATGATGCCCCGGGAGTGTCGGGATGCCCATAGGGTCGAGTGAGTCAACGCCGATTGGATTCCTAGAGGTGTGTACCGGAGGTCCTCGGGAGTTTCAAGATGCCCGGTTGTAAGTATTGTACGTAAATCCGGATGGAAGGGGCAACCATTTTCATGGCGAGCCCTGGATGTGCCTCGTGATGCTAGGTGGGATGCGAGATGCCCAGAGGTGTGTGCCGGATGCCCGGAGGTGTGTGCCGGAGGTCTCGCGATGCCAGGTTGGATGCGAAAGCCCGGAGGGATGCAAACACTGGTCCCCGAGAAAATGAGATTTTTCGAACATTAAAATGGGAAATAAATCATGTGCATGTGTGTGCATATGGCATGGTACATGAACTGTCTACAAATTGTGAGTTGGTATTATTTGGCATTAAAAATGTGGTTATCAGGGCATGGAATAGACTTTATGGATATATATATATATATATGCATGATTGCATAGATGATATGTGCATTTCACATGAAATCTTGGTTGTCTTGCTTGTTGCATTTTGTAGTTTAATGGATCTTTTACTGCTGAGTGGTTGTACTCACCCCGTTTGGGGACTAACATTTCAGACTAGAAAGAAAATGCCTCTACCGCCTCGACTCCCGGTACATTTTATGGGCTCCTGATTGACCTGCAGTGGGAGATGTCAGAGCACCATCATCCTGGAGTGCATGGATTGGTGTTCGAATGTGTGAGGATTTTGCTAACCTTTGATACAGGCCATTTTGCCGGCCCAGTTCATCAGGAGTTCATTTCGGTTCTCGTCCGACTGGATGGCCGCTTGCTGAGGTTGCTGCCGCCCCCACCAACCAACGGACCGGATTGGATTTGATCGTGGGTCGAGACAGCAGATAACGCATTTTGGACCGCCGACACTAAATGATGGACCGATATACATGACTGCTGTGGAGTCGGGTACTTTTGGATATAGCCGAGCTTAGAAAAGCCTTGGCCTTTTGATGTACCGACTCATGATGTCCATCAAGTTATGTAAATAAAAGTGTTCGGCTCTAACTTATATAAAATGTGTAGTTGGTGTGCATTACATTATTTTGCTGAGTATGGGATAGGGAGATTTTGAATATGCTTCCGCTATATACGTTGCGCAGGGACCAGGCATGAAAGTAGGAACCCCTAGAGTTATATGTTATATTAAAATGTATTAGGGTAGTAATTAGCCAGGAGGTAGTGACCGTGGTGACCCTAATGGATCGGGGGCATTAGGGGGTGCCACACCGGAGATATTCATCATTGAACTATCGCGTGGCTATCTTAAATCTGATTGCGAATTTTGCAAGGGGACTAGATCCAAGCCTTGTTTTGGGCTGAAATGATTTATTGAATACACTTTCTATGCAAGAATATAGTTTGGTCATTTAATCTTTCCTCTTTTCTCCTTCCCCCTCACTTTAATTAAAGATATATGGGCTTTCAGGGGCTAGAGCTTGTACCAATGGAATAGGTATTAGCACAAGATGGGGACTCATTTGGATGGAAATGAGTGCCTTATTACTAAATTCTATTTCACGTTACAAAATTTTGCCGGTGCTTATGTTTTTCTAACGTCGGGGGTAATTTTAGCACTTCAGAGTAAAGGCTAAGCGAATGCTACTTTTCTATTTCGTTACACATTTGAAATGAGCACCCTATTTCTAGGAAACTTCATTTCAACAAGATAATTGTGCTTTTTATCTCTTTAAAGGACGTTATTTTTCTCCAAGTTGATATCTGATACGGGATGGGCCGCATTCTTTAGATTTTTAGCTCCTTCATTTTCCTCATGGAAATTGAAAAAATTGGGAAAAGCTGTGGCCACGACATCTTTTGGTTGTGGAAATAGTTATGCCCCGAAGTAAAAGGCACCATTTTACTTTCTTCACATAATAAATGTACTTATCATTTTATTGAAGAATGCCATCATCGAACTTAGCATAAGTCAAAGAAAATTAGGGATTTTCAATGTATTAACTTTTATTGTTATGTGTGCCAGCCATGCGTTGGAAATTACATCAAACACCATAAGGTACACTTGCAAGTTATTCTTGAGGTCCTCATTAACATGATCAATTATTTATGAGAAGTAAAAAAAAAAAAATCTTAAAAAACTAATTTTTAGTTTAAAGCGACTTGAAACATGTTTTACTACCTTTAGTTAACTTAATCAGTGTTGTAGTGTAATTATCAATGCCTTACTTCAAGTGTAAGGAAAATTCGAGGTAACGCAAAAATTAATTTTTGGCCTTTATTTGAAAATCTCCTTTTGCCCTGTACTCGAGAACCAATTAAAATTCCCAGGATTAAAAACGACTGCTATGAAGCATTCAAAATATCTGATCAAACAAAAATTAATGTAAGAAAAAGTTTGTGATGTTCGTTGCAGTGAGGGGGTGGATTGTATGCTTGATGAAGAAGACGCCATTGGTTTTAGTTGACAAATTTCCATAAATTGCAGTAGTACAATTTTGAAAACCCTAATGCATTTTCCTTTTCTTTATTTTTCTTATAGCACCTTAAATCCCATCTTCCCTTTCTTTTATACAATTTTTTCGTTTTCAATTATTTTTCCTGTTTTTGCGTTTCCATCCTACCTATTGTCATTTTAAAGGGGCCAACATCACATGTCGGTGTTTGGACAATCCATGTCGGTAACGCTGTAAATTTTAAAAAGTGGAGATAACTTTCGAAAATAAACAAAGCCGAGGGACTAAAGGTGAGATTAGCCTTTCTTCTAATTGAAAACTGATTATTCTTATTTTTTTTTGGCTTTCCACGAATCGTTGCTCTTCCTACAAAGGACTCCTCTTGCTTCTTTCCCCACTTTGCCAGGATCTCAGTTGGAGTTGTTGGGCTGAAATCAATCCAGGCAGAAACGGCCCAAATGGCCCAACCGGATGCTTTCGCGCCATTTCTTGGATTGGAGCGTTGTCTGCAACTCGTACCCCCATCATCATCATCTTCTTCAGCGACTGAAAAAGGTCGAGCCGTGCCCCAACATCCCGAAGCTCCACAACACTGGCGTCGTGGATCGAGGGAGCTGCTTTCTCTGCTCAGAGTGAAGAAGCTCTCCCGGAAGGCCCTCTTGCCTTCCGCGAGTGGCCCCCTCTCCCCGTGGGGTACGATCTTTGGAAGTAACAAATGTGACCCCAAATTTTACTGTCCTCCTTAGAGCTTCGAGTTCGGTCCTTGTCGAGAAATCGTGATGGCTTCTGAATTTGGGTTTCTTTGTTCATGGATTGAAAACAGCGCGGCCGAGATGAAAGTGCCGGTGAGAGGAGAAGTGCTCGTCCCTACTGATCTGAGCATCGCAATACCCAAAGGAACATATGATCAAATGGGTAATGTGCAACTTCTTATCTCAAAACATTCTTTCGATACCCTTGTTTGGGATAATCGACGAGGGCTGAATCGAATCGCTTGTATATTTGTTGCTTCAGTGCCGAGAGCAGGTTTGGCGTGGAAGCATTCGATTGACGTCAGTGTGCGCATGATGGATCATGCCCATTGGGGCGATCCTGTTCAACACTCCGATGTCGACTTTGTAGTGAAGGTGGGTGACAGGATCGCGCAGCTGATCATCGAGAAGATCATGACTCCCATGTTGCGGAGGTCGTGGACCTGGACTCGACCCTGAGAGACGAGGGCAGGTTTGGATTGACGGGGGTGCGAGGCCATTGTGCAAGGTTTCGGCAGTCAACTTTGTTCTCTAAAAGTTTATTTTCATTGGGTATTAGGTTGTGCCTGGGATGCTGCACGCACGTCTGGCAGGAGGATTATCTTGGTGAGAAATTTCATCGAACACTTGGTAAGTAAATATCTGCTAATGGCTATGTGCTCAGCCACACTTTTGAAGTATCTCCTTGTGCTCAGCCTCTCTCCATTTAATTGTGCAAGTTGTACCCCACTTTTTGAGCTGCTAGTTTGCTGGGTTGAGCCTTGCAGCAAGTCATTAGCAATGCAGTGCGACACCAGCACCTTTGTATGGCAACCGTCCCTTCTGGATGGCGACATAAGCGATTTTACCTTGAGTATTTCTATCATCCTTCTGCCTTTCTTCTTTGTACTGCCGTCATCTGGTTTTTTATTCGTTTTGTTCTCTTACTTTTGCCCCATATGCTTCTCTTGTTAACTTTCTCAAGAGATACGGGAGCTTCTCCAGTGATGTGGTTCTGTTGTGGTGATGCTCGTGCTTTTGTTTTCTACTTTTGAGCATCATTCCCTCTTTCCACGATAATATACAAGTGTCAGTACAGAAATAAAGATTAAGAATCTATAGAGCTTAGTTTTCTGCAGAGTCTTATGATCATCGATCCAAAGTATGGTCCAATATCAATCATTTGAGATCGATCTTAACAACCTTTACCATAAGGATTAGATTTATATGTACTTATTCTGCAAGGACTGTGTTCCATATGTGTAGCAGCGACATGCCACCTATGGATAACAATCTGAAAAACGAATGTCCTCGGCATATCTACGTGGGAATTGACTCTAGGCAATCTGTTGAGATGCAAGATGTCAGGCCCAGTGCTCTAGAATCTAGTATGGCAGAATCCACTAAAATCTGGTATTGTGGAATCCTCTTCTGTTTCTCACCTTGTGTTTCTGGATTTCTTTCCCATGATTGCCCCAAATTTTTAGGTCTTGTCTACTCATGTATAAATCACTCTCTCTCTTTTTTTTTTTTTTCAGTGTCTCTAGTTCAGGACACGTTTCATGGTTTGTCCTTTATGGGGATATTTTAGTGCTTGTGCTGTTTGCAAGTTTTCAATTGGCTGAATCCTCTTGATGGAGATACTGTATTTGTATTGTAGAATCCTCTTCTGTTTCTTACCTTGAATTTCTGGATTTCTTTCACATGATTGCCCCAGATTTTTAGTTCCTCTTTTCTACTCATGTATAAATCACATTACCTTTTTTTTTTTTTTTTTTTTTTTTTTTTTTTTCATGTCTAGTTCAGGATACTCTTCATGATATGTCCTTTATGGGGATATTTTAGTGCTTGTGCTGTTTGCAAGTTTTCAATTGGCTGGGATCCTCTTGATAGAGATACTGTATTTGTATTTCACCTTGCTATTATCCCTTGTGGTTCCTTTTGTGACTATATTTTCATTCTATAATGAAAACATTTCTGTACTGTTAATCAAATAGTTTGACTCAAAGTTTTGATTGTGCTCTCCACATTGATTGGATGTTGACATACGTGTTGCTGTTTCTTATCAAGAGGCTTTGACAGCAATGGTGTAGCAGACTATGCAATAAATTGACTAGACACCTGATCTTGAGACCAAGATAGAGCTTATTAAGACACTTAACTCTGTCACCGCTGGGAAGGTAAACATGTGAAACAAACTCTATCGCAGCTTATGTTCATGAGCAATCGGTTTTTATTTCATGGTTTCTATAGCTAGTTTCATTATGCAGATATATGTCGAAATTGAGAGACCCGGTTGATCGAGAAACTTACATAAATAAAGGAAGAATAGGGTCTTATAGCAGAAGATGCTGATTTAATGCAACAAATTGCTGAACTAGAAGTTGACTTCTGTTGTCACTGATCTTGCAATTCTTTCCTATGATGGGTTTGAATTGCAGGTAGAAACTTTTTGAGCAGTGGCAAAGACGGAGAAAATTGCCTTTGTCCTTGAACAAGTACGTGTTTTTTGTATTGCTTTTAGCTGTTTATGCACTGTTACTAAGATTGGTTTTCAGATTGCTCGGCTTTGCAGGTTCATTAGTGCTTAGATTGCCAAGATTATGTTCATTGCACAGATTTTATTAAATGAATAAAGGCTGTTTTAATTTCTTCTCTTGGTCAATTAAATAAAGCCAGATTTTAAAAATTGCTGTCGCCGGCTTGCTCCTATTGGAATTTGCCCCTTCGAGAAGGGCTCGTATATAACACTTTTGCCATTCCTCTATCACGATGGTGCATGCTTGCTAAATGGACCACAAGCATAGGGCAATTTATGCGTCGTTGCTAACATAGGGGTCATCATCAATTGGAATCAACTAAACTTCAATTTCCTTCAATGCATGGAACTACACTTGACTTTCAATTGACACGCATTGGCCATTATCCACAACATGCTCCGATGAACAAACAATGTGTCTTTTTTATGTAAAAAAACGTGCCATGGAGACGAACATGCGAAGTTGACCCTTGGAAACCTGAGCTGTGGCACGCGACCAGGCAACTCTGTCTTCCAGATAGTATTTATTTCCCTCCTCCTCTAGCTTGTGCTGTCTATTTGTTTTAAAAGGAGGAGGATGTGACAGCACTAGTTAATACATATTTAAAGTGCTTGGCTTTTTGGGCCTGCAATTATCTACCTTGTCGTGGATTTTCTTTTGCTGGTCAGAGTCGACATCTTTTGTATTTTCTTGAACGTCGGAGAATCAGAATCCCATTCGATCCCCACGTTCATCAAACGCAATAATGTGAGCACATCACCTATTGATGGATGAGGTGACAAAGGTTTCAAGGAAGCTCAATTGAAAACCCGTGGTAAGTTTCTTGTATCTTATGGGAGCAAATTCATGATCACTTCATGACCCTTTTGGGTGTGATTTGCCAAGTGATTTTTGTGGAAAATGTCACAAAATTCAAATTGAAACCAGCTAAATGTAACATTTGAAAAAGAAAAAAAAAAACGTAGCACCTAAATAGATCTTCTGTCATCCAAAATAAACCAAGCACTCATTTCATCATTTATATAGGGAACGCAAGAAAATAATTCACCAGTGGGTTTTACACAGTGACATACATGCAATTTAACAACCGATGTTTAGGCAATGATCCATATTCAATAATTACTTTTAGCAAGCATTTCCATTTCCATTCCATAAATGAAGTGATGTTCTATTTGTTTGCGTAAATAGTTATCTAGATATAGTTGCGATTTCTTTAAGTAAAACCTCCTCTAATAAAAATATCAAAAGTCCATCCTTATTGATTGATGTGGGACAAGTTCCGAACAATTTCCTAAAATGGATCGATTGAGAAATAAATGAAGTTTAGCCTGACATTTATCAAAGTGAATAGATAAAGATTGGCTTGCTATGAGCGAAAGCTATGGACAATTTTGCATAAATTATGTTGACACGGATTTTTCAAAGGGGTGCAACGAGGTTTAATTACAGGTACCGATGGAGAGTAGATACTGAAAATGCATTTGTCCAAGTCTTTACGTTAGCTTGTGCTTCACATTACTTTGCCCTTCCGTTTTAGCATGCGGCAACGTAATCGAGGGGTCTTGCTCACTTCACGTTCTCATTACATTTCCCAGACGATTCCATTTATTAATAAAAAGGCAAGTCAAGTGAAGTCGCGCTCGATCTCAAATTTCAATCAAAGCACCTGCGGAGGTTGCATGTACCTTCTGGAATAATGCTGACGAAATTATGGTGCGATAACTCAGCATGGTTCAAGCGCCGATAACTCAGCATGTTTCAAGCGCCCACAGTAGAAAAAGCAAGGACTAGGAGCATCTTCATTGCAAGTTGGTTTTCTTTCCCTTTTTTTTGGTTAAAAGAGAAGGCAAGTAAAGTCAAGAAGCACCTGCATAGGTTCTCCGCAACCTCCGCATAATGCTGCGAATACTACGCGTGCAATAACCAGTATTCTTGAAGTACTCAGCAATCAACATTTTTCAAGCACGCACACTAGAGTGTTGTGTGTTGGTATTCTAACGTCCAAGGCTGAGGATCGGGGGAGATCACAGCAATGAGTGGGTCGTGTTAATTGAACACTCCTCGGGTAGACAACGACTTCTTGCGTTTCTCTATTTCCTGCTTTCATTTTTCCATTTTCTTCTGATGAGTTGTCTGAGAGGTTCTATTGTTGTTTGAATGTAGCTTCGACTTCGAGTCCAGCGAGATATTTCTGCTATTCCCAGATCTAGGATTCCATATTTCTCTCCTCTGTTTCTTGCCCCATCAATCTCTTTTACAATCCTCTCGAGATGAAAAGAAAAGAACTCGCTCCTTCAGAAGATCGGATCTATAAGGCGTCTTCTTCATCAACCTCTCCACATGTTAGGTGATTATGAAGGCAAAACCAAAAGGCCAAAAGGAAATAATTATGAAGCGTTCTTGAGCTTTAGAGGGATAGACACTCATAAAGGCTTCACCGATTATCTCTATACTAGCCTTGTCGATGCAAGAATTCACGTGTTCAGAGACGACAATGAGCTCCGTGTTGGTGAGGAGATTGGTCCAGAGCTTCTCTGGAGCATTACAAAATCCAAGATCTCGATCCCGATTATCTCCGATAATTACGCTTCCAGCAAATGGTGCCTTTGTGAGCTGGCTCAGATGTTGAAGTGCAAGAAAAGTAAAGGGCAAATAGTGCTGCCCATATTTTACAAAGTGGAACCGTCACAGGTGCGACATCCTACAAGGAGATTGAGAGATGCTATCAATGTACATAAAAAGATTATGGACGAAATGGCAGTGAAGGAATGGGAAGAAGCACTCAAAGAAGTCAGCTCCTTGAAAGGATGGGAATCGGAGAAAATTGATAATGGGTATCTTATTCTCCAACAAAACATTGTTTCATTTTTCATAATTAGATATTTCTTGAAAAAGAATATACATATTGCTATTTATACTGATATGCATTATTACTTGATAGGCATGAAGGAACATTGATTAAAATTGTTGTCATAAAAGTTATGGGCGAGTTAAAAAGACTTTTTCAGCTAAATATTCCCGATTAGTTAGTGGGGATGGACGATCATGTGCAACAGATTATGAGCAAGAAATGCTGAATTCAATGGTACAAGGACTATTGGAATTTATGGAATGGGCGGTATCGGTAAGGCTACTCTTGCAAAGGTGTTATACAACAAACTCTCTAGTCATTTTGATAGTCGTAGCTTTGTGGTAAATATCCGAGAAACATCCCAGCGTAAGGGTATTGAATGCGTACAAAAGCAACTCATTTATGACATAATAGGACGTTCGTATGATGTGTCTAATGTTGATGAAGGAGTTAGTGTCATCAAATCTCAATTTATTAGGAAGAAAGTCCTAGTTCTTCTGGATGATATGGATGATAGTACTCACCTGAATGCTTTGGTCGGGGATGGAAGTTGGTTTGAAGTGGGAAGTATAGTCATCATCACAACTAGAAACAAAAGCATTCTCGATGAAGGTAGGGTGGACTACATGTACCAACTCAACGAGTTGTCTTTAGATCAATCATTGATTTTATTTAGTAGACATGCCTTTCGAAAGGATTCTCCTTTGAGTGATTATGAGGTTATCTCTCATGATGTCGTATCTACTACTGGGAGGCTTCCATTAGCTCTCGAAGTTATAGGTTCATTCTTATGTGGAAAGAAAGGAGAAGTATAGAAAGATACATTAAAAAAATTAAAGAAAATACCAGATAAGAAAGTGCAAGAGACATTGAAGATAAGTTACGAAGCATTTGATCATGAGCAGCAACAAATATTTTTGGATATTGCATGCCTTTTTATTGGATCACATAAACAAAATCCAACTTACATGTGGGATGCCTATGGTTTTTTTTCCGAAGAGGGGGATTGAAGTATTGTGCCTTATGTCCCTAATTAAAATTGACGAAGGTGACAAGCTAATCATGCATGATCAATTGAGAGATCTTGGAAGGGAAATTGTTCGTCTAGAAAATCCAAACGAGCCTCAAAAGCGTAGTAGATTATGGAATTATGAGGAAGCCATAGATGTCATTGACAGAAACAAGGTAAGAATTGAATTTTCTCTATCTTAGTCGGACTGTAGTTCCATCTTCCCTTTCTTGTTTGAAATAAAAATAGTTGTCGGTGTTGACTTGTGACATCCCGATTTTCCAATTCTATTTTTAATAAAATAGGACAGGCATTTCATCTTCACTCATATAGTTCTTTTCCTTGAGTTGACCACTCATGTGAAAACTAATCTATCAGTGAAGCCGGTAAGAGATTCTAATACATCAGACTCAAGAATTTAACCAGGAAGCGACCTTTCGACCGAGCTAATCTGCAAGGGTCATTACGGCACAGTTAAAAATCGATTAGAGACCGGAGATAGGTCGACTTGACAGAGGCATGTGATCGAGTGTGGGTGATTCCACCAGATCGCACTATTCTTGTTGGTCGGCACTGGATCGGCTTTTTTGTCGATTGAGTACCCTGTATCCGTATTTGAAACCTTAAGATTTCCACGACAACCGAGAGTCGTCAATGTGTCAAAAATGTACATTGTGGCTTGATCAACCACAGGTCAAATGCACGAAAATTTCTAAAAGCTACCCGGTAGATTAGGACGCGCTAATATCGTGCCAAAGTGAAATTAATTGTGAATTGAGATCAAATTCAGAAATTGGAAGTCCAGGTGTGTCACAAATCATTTTGGGAACATTGACTCATCTTCGGAAGATTTTCATGCAAGCCGAGTTTTTCAGCAAAATAATCAAAGTATGGTTAATTTGGTTCGGGAAATTAGTAGGCCCGCTTTTAGTCGTACTTTTGAGATCTAAGATGGTTCTATGGTCAAGTAAATATGTGAATTGAGGTGTGATGACATTGGATTAATTTTATAGACGTCAATTGGACTCAATTGGAAGAGAATTGAATGGAATTGAAGAAATTAATGTACAAGATTTCATGCCACGGCAGAAAATGAAATTTGCACTCATTGGAAGATGTTGTGGAGGATTGAGTTAGTGGAATGTGATGTATGTGATGTCATGGTAGTTGGGTCCAAGTGAAGAGGATTGTGACAAGTGTAGGGTGGGGATTTACCCTCAAAAAGGTGACCCATCACCATCATCTTCTTCCTTGAATCAAGGGAGCTTGTTGGATTTTGAAAGGAGGAGAGAGAGAGAGGGGATTCCTACCGGTTCAACTAGCCCGACGCCGCCCCTTCGCTCGCTCGGTCGCCAGTTCGCCGCCGCCCGTCGCCGTCGTCGTCGCCGCGCGCGCGCCCGTCCGCGCGTGCCGCTCCCCGCCCCCGAGCGACCGACCAACCCGCGCGCGGCTCCGCCTTGCTCGTGCAACCCCGACCTCCTACCCTCCATCCAGCCGCCGCCCGCCGTTGCTGGGTCATTGGAAGACCACCGTAACCGCCACCGGTCGCCACTCGAGCAAAGAACCGCCCCTCTTCGCCGTTTCGGACACGACCGCCCGCCTCCGTTCGGCCAAGGACAACACCGAAAGTTCCAGCCTAGATCTAGATCTTCAAGGCCCGCTTTGGGTGCCTTCCGGTCCTCTTTTTGGTACCGCCCGAGGAGATTTGTTGACGGCCTCGCCGTCCTCTTCGCTGGGGACTCGTCGGAAAGCGATTTCGGTGAGTTTAACTCACTAAACCTCACTTAGAGGGTTAATGATGCTTTAGGTGTGCTTAGTTTATGTTAAATGTTATTAGGTGGTTAGTTTAATTTATTTAAGAGTAGATTAGATTAAGGTGGTGTTTAGTTTAAAGTGTGTTTAATTAAGGCTAAGTGGAGATTATATTAGAATAAGCCTTGATTGGACTTAAATGATTTATTTATGATATAAATAAATATTTCGAAATTATTTTAATAATTTAATAATATATTATTATTCGAAATTATTAAAATATTATTATTTAATTAATTTCGAAATAAAATTAATTATTTAATAAATTCCGAAAATTATTTCGGGATCTTATTTTGTCAGAATTTCGTGCTGATCGTAGTGGCGCTGTCTGTTTATTTATTTGAGTGCTGGTTTATGAGAATTGAGTGAATTCGTGGTTATGGGAAAAATTATCCCAAAATTGGAAAAATGTCGATATTTGATGGGAAAATAACCGTGAGTGGTTATGAGTGGACTTACAAAGCCGCCGAAATATGGCTGTGCCATTTGGACCGAGAGTTGCCACCGAATTGGAATCGGTCGCACCCAATTGGGCCGTGATATGCCACCTAATAGAGGTCGCGCCCAATTGTGCCGTAATATGCCACCTGATAGAGGTCGCGCCCAATCGGGCCGTGATTTACCACCTGATAGAGGTCGTGCCCATTGGGCCATGATCTACCAGCCATTAAAGGTCGTGCCGAGTGGGGCTGTGATTCCACTAACTATTAATTTGCCTAGTGGGGCCGTGATGCCACTAAATTTAATTTGGGGAGTGGGGCCGTGATGCCACTAAATTTAATTTGCCGAGTGGGGCCGTGATTACCACTAAGTTTAGACTTGCCTGTATGGCCGTGTTTGAGAGTCGTGAATGAATAGTCAGAATGACCGTGTGATGACCTCGATGACATGTAATCGACTGAGTTAATTGATCGCTGAGTCGATCTGAGTATTTGAATTGTCTAGATGATGTGGTAGTCTGTATTTATTGATTAAACTAACCTGCAGGAAGGAACTGAGGCGAGATAAGTCCTCTATGTGGTGTGGCTAGGCCACCCTTGAGCGTATTTTCTATCTAATAGGGGTTTAGGGGGTTGAACTTGCTGAGACAATGTCTCACCCCGTTGTGGGCCAAAATTTCAGGTTCGTAGATGGCGGAACCCCCAGAGGCTGATTCGTCAGAAGTGGGATCGAAGAACGAGTCCGACTAGTGGTCATAGGACTGTTTCTTCTTTTTGGTGAACTAATCCCTTTTTTGTAGACCGCCCCTTTTTGGTATATTGTAATCTCTGGAGTGATTATCTATGAAAGCATGTTTGTTTATGTATGAGTTGTTTTCCTACTTTCTTATCCCGTGAGTTTTTTGTCAGGGGTTTTATAATACGCTTCCGCATGTGCATTAATAATAAATGGGGTCGGCGACACTACCTGGGAATATCGCATTTGCATGACCCTGGTGGGATGTTGGCGCGCTCGAGGTTCGGGGCGTGACATGACTCCACAAAACTACCTGCTTCTACTAGCAAAAGAGCAATTTTGATTAATTGCTGTTTTTGCTTGATTCTAGAACATAATTGAGGAGCAATTTCTTACTTATGGATGAATGATAAATATCTTTGCCTGGTAGTATTGTGACGAGGATACTCTCCTCTTGGTAACTTTACTGCAACAGCAAAACTACAAAAATCGAACGTTTGACAGATTTCTTTTAAAGAAAGCCCGACATTTATAAATTATTGTGGCCACGCTTTCCCCACATATTTGTTTGATGCACGTGTCTGATATTTGGATTCGTGCTTTGGTTTCTTGTGACGCCTTTTTCTGTTTTTCGTTTTAGTAACTATTGACTTCTTATAAATTTTTTTGGTACGATGAATGAGGCCTCCAATCATTTGTGACGATTTAGCTATCTTGGTTCCTATATTTTTAAGTTGGGTTAAGTACAACCCCTAAGTATTATTGGTTATGCAATTTAGTCCCTCATTTATTTTTGCTTTTGCTCAATATAATCCTCAATGTGGTCAATCGTTAGTTGACACCGTCAATTTGTTGATGAGGCGTTTGTTTTTATTTATGAAATATGAGCAACCACATAATATAACCCTTTACACATATTTTAGTTTCATTGTATAGACTTTTCATGATAGTGGATAGTTTCTTTCATGAATCTGCTAATACCTTTTCTTTTTGTGACGATGGATGATTTTTTTTTATTAATCTCCCGATATTATTTATTTGCTAAATATACGCTATCATGTTTTATTAATAATAATAATAATATTTTTATTGTTAATTTTTAGTGAGCATCTTATTTAGCAAAGATTTAGGTAACATTAATAAAAACGAAAATTAGTTTTGGGTAAATGTGACACGAGTCTACCAATTCGGGATTTTTTATGACACGAAAATTAGTGTGGAGTAAATGCGGAATAGTTTGGGATTTTGGGGATTATTAACTACAGTAAATATGGTTTTGAATTTTGCGGGTGATGATAATTTTCATTATTATCATGGAAGTAAAAAGGTAATCCAATAAAAGAAATTATAGCATATGGTTGATTTGTACAAGCATCAAACAAGCATGAGTAAATCTCATTAAAATCGTTAACTAAGAAAAACTAAACATAAATTTCGGGATGCAAAACATAATGAAATAACAAGACTATTGGAAAAAAAAATGCTACCAATACTTTTCAGCGAGCATATTTTCACACGAAGGAAAATGTAATCATTTAAATTGAACATTGCTTAGAAGTGAAAAAAAAAAGTGTTATCCATGAAGTTGTTGACAAAAATACAATAAATATGCAAAAAAAAAATTTGATGTAAAAATAAGTGGGGACTCATATGAAAGAATAATAGTTTAAAAGAAAAGTTAAAACGACCGAACAAATCCGTATTATTGACTTAATGATTTGCGCTCAATGTGCAATTTGTCACCTGAAAAAAAAAAACGAATTTGAGTTCCTAAAATATTAGGTTATGACAAAATGGAGAAGACTAGAGTTCCATAAGAATGCAATTTTATCGGTAGAAGAACACCCCAAGTGCTATAACTTGGCACAGGGGACAAATAAGTGCCAAAACTTTCAAAATGTATACTTAAATATCACTTTTTTGGAAATTAGATATTTAGGTACTGACTCTGGTGAGACTTGCCGGAAATCTAACATGGCGTTAATTGGTTTACGTGGCTCGTCGGATTGTCCACTCAGCAATCCTTATCTTAAACGACATTGTCCTCCATGTTCTCCCCAAATTAATAACCCTAGAACGAAGTCGTCCACTTCCGCCGCCCATCGCCAGCGGAAGTGCATAGCAACAAGCCTTGCCAATTTTTTTTTTTTTTTTTTTTTGCATTTTTGTTTATTAAACAAATTTTATCTTTTTTTTTTTAGTTTTTTAATCCAATTTAAAAAATGAATAAAAGCTAATTAAAATACCAAGTGGATAAATTTTTTTTTGAAGAAATGCCACATCATTTAAGATTTTCGCCGAAAAAAGCCACGTCAGCTATTTTGTTGGAAATTCTTGCCTTTAGTGTGTTCCTTTCTTCTTCGATTTTGGTACCTAAGTGCACATTTAAGAAGTTTTGGTACTTATGTGTCTTCCCATGCCAAGTTGTGGTGTTGGGGGTGTTCTTCACCCCAATTTTATCAATCTTCATATCCAATCTATTCATATGAAAGATCTCATTAATCTATGGGAAAATTGATCAACATTTAGATGACTACTACTTTAAAGTAAAAAAAATCAACACGACAACAAAAAGATAGCATCAAACATTCGTAATGATAAAAAGAAAAGTAAGGATCATGTATAGAACATTCGATGTTATCAATTTTCTTCCACATACAACCAAAAACCCTGATCAAAGAAACACATGTTAAAAAAGACACATAAAACACATGTGTCTCGTTTGGGATGACATTCTTGTTTTCATTATGATATTGAGAATTGCTAACAAAGTAAACCAAAAAAGTGAAGGGATTCTACAATTGGATTCTTTAATTTTGGTACTTATATCAATGGCAAGTTTGATAGATATATTTGGATGGTTAGAGTTGTATTGGTTCATATATACATGATAGGAGCAAAGGTAGTGTCATTTCACATATAAAGGGCATGGATTTTGATAGATATATCTGAAATATTGTATCATAAAGAGAGGCCTTCCATTGTAGTTGCAAATGGATACAAATTTTGGAAATTCAAAAGGTCCAAATTGCGAAAGACATAGTTGGAAGTGGAAAAAGTTCAGGAACAACCGCTTGAACTTCACATCTTTACATAGATTAGATAAATAATATGCAACTGCAACCTTTCATTTCACAAAATTGAAAGGGAGAAGCGTACACCACAGTAGTGTGACAGCAAATTGAAATTGATGTATTTTATCTTATATTAGTTGGTCTCATCTCATCATTCAAAACTTATGGTGCACAATGTTTCCAAGTTGCAGGGCACTAGAAAGATTGAGGCCCTTTCTCTTGGCAAATGTGATAAGGGAAGAAGATACATGGCTAAAGAATTCAAAGAAATGACCAACTTGAGGTTCCTTCAAGCAGATGGTGTGAATTTTACTGGAGATTTCCAAAGCTTACTTCCTAAATTAAGCTGGCTTTAATGGGTAGGTTGTCCCTTGGATTTTGCTATGGCCAACTTCCATTTGAAGAATTTAGTCGTACTTGATCTGTCACGTAGTGCAATTTCAAAGGATTGGAGAGGATGGATTCCACTCAAGGTAAGATGTAAAGAAGGCATTATAGTAATTTTTTTTAACATTTTTTTTCCTTGTATATATAACATTTGAAAATTGATTTCAATAATTAAACTAGACGTTTCTCTTGAATTCCATACTATTGAAGTAAAACATGGCGCCCATCGAATGCATCTCTCTTTCATTTGAATTGATCATCTCCTTTTTGATAATAAAAGTTGCTCACGTCTAATAAGCAAATATCTCCTTTGAAATGTTATTCGAAAATAAATGCACCAAGCACTTGTACATTCCTAACATTCTTTTGCGATATATGTGCTTAAAAAACATTTATCTGTTGGCATGGCCAAACACTACAAAGAAGAGACATTTAAAATTTAATAAGACAACCGTGAAGGAGTCAGGGAGCATGAGTATTTTTTGAGGAATTGTAAAAAGTCAAAAACACAAGGAGTAGTAGAAAATCAAATGCTGCAATAGTCCAATTACAGTGACGCGTCCTTTCTTTCTTAAAGATGGCAACTAAGCTCAAAGTTCTCAACCTCACGTGTTGTCTATCTTTGAAAAGAAATCCTGACTTTTCCACTTTCGAAAGTTTGGAGATTGTGATTATTGCAAATTGTGAGAATCTAGAAGAGATTCATCATTCTATTGGGGACATCAAGACACTCGTTTCCTTGGATGTCAATTTTTGTAAAAAAAACTCAAGGAGCTACCGGAAGGAATAGGTAGAATGGTAGAATTGAGGAGGCTTGTCATACAAGGCACCGGTATACCAGCGATTCCTATTTCGAGTTATTGTTTGATGAAGTTGGAGTTTCTGTCTCTCGATTTTTGTAAACAAGTTTCTCAACTTCCTGAATCCATGGGTTCCTTGGTTTTGTTAACTTGGTTACACATATCTGGTTTAGCAATTAAAGAATTACCTGAATCCATTAATTCCCAGAAGGAGCTCAAGACTCTTCATGCCATACAGTGTAAATCATTAGCCCGCATACCTAGCTCCATAGGCGATCTAGCAACTCTACAAAGCTTGTTCTTAAATGATTGCTCCTCATTGATAGAGATCTCCGACTCGATTGGAAATTTGACATCATTGACTGAGTTGGACTTAGAATGCACATTAATTACGAAATTACCTGAAAGCATGGGGAGTATGCAAATTTGAGGGTCTTGAAAATTAGTGAAACCCCCATAACAAAATTGCCCGATGCCATCGGGATGTTGGCAAAACTCCAAAAGTTGTCAGCTTCATGTTGCAAAAATCTAGAACAATTACCTTGGAATGTATGCGAACTAGTTTCGCTAGAGGAACTTTATTTATCCAAGTCAGGCATTTTGAGCTTGCCAGAAAGCATTTCTAAACTCTCTACTCTCCAAGAGCTCCACTTGGACGATTGTGAAAAGCTTCGAGAACTACCGAAACTGCCCACTGGCTTAAGAGCTCTAAGTATCAGCCACTAGAGGCCACCATTGCCCCATCTTTCCCAGCTAACCCATCTCAAGAAACTCTTTGTTGGTGACTGCCCTTGATTTGAATGTGTCCCAGAGCTTCCCATTGGACTATCAGACCTTACTATTATAAGTTGTGGAAAATTGTAAGCATTCACGAATTTGTCAAACTCAAAGAACTTATCATATTTGAGTCTCTCCGTGTGCTTTGATCTCACAGAAGTCACCGGGCTAGAACGTTCACATTACCTATACAACTTACATGCAGGGCAATGCCCTAAGATATCTAGGGTAGATGGGATTGAAGATTCTTCGAAGCTGATGAGCCCAAAGATATCTCAGTTTGATGGATTGCTAGATATTTCCGATTCAAATATTTTTCAGGGAACAATCACCGGAACAAGTTGCGTGAGTTCAGTTGAAATCAAAGGCCTTGGTGGATCAAAATCCTCACGAGTATCGGATATCTTAAAATGCACGTCTGCCGGACGATTGCTAGACTTTTCAAGTTTTAAATATCTGAGAAGCCTCCATGTTGTACATTGTGAGAATATAACTGAAATCCAAGGCCTTGATGGATCAGAATCCTTGAGACAATTGGATATTAAGTGCTGCTCTTCCCTTAGATCAGTGGACCTTTCGAATTCAAAGAATCTGCAGTGAGATATTAGAAACTGCGAGAACTTAGTTGAAGTTTGAGGCCATGACGGATTGGAGACTTTGCAAAATTTTTATATTTATGGATGCCCGTCTCTTAGACAAAATCGCTAGGCATTCGGGGCGGAGAATAGTCGTAGAGGGGGATCCGCTGAAGTGGGAGGAAGGACAGGCCAGCGGAAAGTTTCACAGAAGGTGTTTCGGATCTCCTCCGATATCTCTCTTCTCAATTCCCTCATTCACTTTTTTCCTCTATCTCTCTCTCTCTCTCTCTTTCTTTCTTTTTTTTTTTAAAAAAATTTCCCCTGAACTCTTTCAAATCAGGATGCTCGAGATAAGAGAAGCGAGGAGGAGAAAGTTTCCGTGACTGAGGGGGGAATTTTTGTGCCGATTCCTTGAGGTCGCCTTCCGATCTCTAGAGAAGCGGATCGAGATGGGTTAGTTCCCTTCTTTCCTTTTGATCGAATCGTGCATTAGCAATTCTCCAATTTCGATGCTGATTCGGCTACCTGGTTGCTTCTTCTTTCTCTTTTTCCTTGAATGTGATGGAAGAAAGGTTGGAGTTGATGTTCATGCGGAATTTTAAATGGTGGCGCCTGTGTGTGTATACGAAGAAATATGTAACAAAACAAAGAGTTATCCTGGGAGATATCCTTTCTGGCAGAATATCAGCGAGTCTTCAGCACCTGACCACTTGGAAATGAATGGGGCTGTCAAGGTTAACCTATGTCCATGTATTTTCCTTTTCATCTCTGCTTTTGGGTGATAAGCTCTTCATCGATGGTATTTCATCGTGATGCGATGCCGAATGTTGATAAGTCCCACTGGACTAGTCAGAGCATTATGTCTTGTGGCTATTGTTTATACCTACACAAGATTTTTTTTAACTTGAAAATCGTTTTCAGGATTGCTATCCATCTAGGATGCAACTAAAAAGATGGAAGTTGGTCATATTGAAAATCATTCCTAGGTGGGATCAGGAGTAGGATCATTAAGAATGTAGTAGAATGGGATTTCTAATCTCGGTCCCAAATATCCTAATTTGCTTGTTTAATTACGACTTAAACTCATGGTAAATCAAATGAGGCCCTAGTTCTCATTTTGCATGGCCCATTGTATGTCTAAAACAATATCTAAAGGCCTAACCTGCTAATTTGGGCTAACTTTGGGGATTGGACCATAAGGGGATTATACATGAGAATAAGGTGTTGCCCTCGTCCTGAATTAGATTGGATGAAAGATTTAATTGGGGGTTGTGGCAAGGCTGAAGATACTTTATCTACAGACTTGAGAGAGTCCAGAAGCTTTCAGCTGGATTAAGAAGAACCTTTTATTGCTGGAGTTGGAAGTGAGCTCTACTTTCATGATAGCTTGGTTTGGGGGATGTAGGAGGTCTACTGTGCATCCACAACCAGCTGTGTAGCACGATGCCATTTCCTTAGTACGGCAACCACGTCTTTTGGCTGGGGATGGATTTTTTTAGAAAAAAAAATTTAATTTTTAACTTTTCTTTTTATGTCCTAACCTTGTCTATTTCTTTCATCCTCCTGTCTTCTTTTTTCAATGCCATCATCTGGTTCTGCTTTCATTTCTGTTCTCTTCTTCACTTTTGCCCCAGATGCTTATGCAGTTGACTTTCTTGAGAGGTACGAGAGCTGATTCAGTGATGCTGTTGTTAGAACAGAAAAAGATAAAGAACCTATCACTTCACACCTTAATTTTCAGTAGTCTCACGATCATTAATTGAAAGTGTGGTCCAGTTTCAATCATTTGGGATCGATCTTAACAACCTTTACCTTGAGGGTTATATTTATATGGACTTATGCTGTAGAGATTGCCTCCCATATGCATACTGATTAGATCATGAACTGTTGTTTTGTGTAGTTGTGACACGCCATCTATGTATGACTATTTGGAAAACGAGTGTCGTTGGCATATCTATATGGGTGTTGGCTCTATGCAATCGCTAGGGATGCAATAACTCAGGCCTAGTGCTTTCGCTGTAAAATCTAGTACTGTGGAATCCTCTTCAGTTTCACACCTTGTGTTTCTGGATTCTTGCCCATGATTGCCCCAAATTTTCATATCTTGTCGTTCTCTTACAAATGTATGAATCACGTTACTCTTTTCCTATGTCAAGTTTAGGATACACTTCATGATATGCTCTATAAGGGGATATTATAGTGCTCATGCTGTTTGCAAGTTTTTTAATTGGCTGGGATACTCTTGATAGAGATAGCTGTATGTGTATTACACCTTGCTATTACCCATTTTGGTTCCTTTTTTGACTCTATTTCTTTCTAGAATGATAATTTTCATTGCTGTTAATCAAATATTTCAACTCAAAGTTTAAATTGTGCTCTAGAAATGATCAAGTCATTGACTTGATTGCATGGTGACGAGTGCATTGCTATTTCCTTATCGACAGGCTGTGACAGCAACGTTGCAGTAGGCTTTCCAGTATATTGACCAGAGACCTTATCTTGGACCAAGGTAGAGCTTATTAAGAAAGAAAACTGTCACTGCAGGGAAGGTGAATATGTGAAATCAAACTCTATTGCAGCTTTTGTTCGTGAGCAATCTGTTTTGGTTTCCTGGTTTCTATTGCTAGTTTCATTGTGCAGATATATGTCGAAATTGAGAGAGCATGGTTGATCAAGAAACTTGCAAGAAGAAAGGAAGAACGGGGTCTTATAGCAGAAGCTACTGATTTGATGCAAGAGATTGTAGAAACTAGAAGTTGACTTCTGTGGTCACTGAACTTGTAATTGGTTTTTCCTCGTCCAACATCATGTGGGATTTGAATTGTAGTGGAAACTTTTGGAGCAGCGGCAAAGACGGAGAAAAGTTACCTTTTTCCTTGAACAATTACAGGATTTTCGTATTGCTTTTAGCAGTTTATGCACTATTACTATGATTGGTTCTTTGATCGATGGATTTTATAGGTTCCTTTGTGCTTAGATTGCCAGGATTATGTCTCTGCACAAATGCTTTCCAGGAAGATTAGCCCCCGAGTGTTTGATGCAGATCCTTCCAAAGAGAAGAAAAAGCCTAAAGAAGGTGAAAATATTGTGGAAGAGGTGCTAGCTGATATTCCGTCACTTCCGGGGTTGAAATGGATATAATATCAACTGATGATACGGTGAATTGGTGTTTTACTTATTTTAATGTTGTGTCTACCATCTTTTAACTAAAAATTTTCGTCAATCAAGCTTTACCTGGTATTCAGTTTGTGGTTCAAGCCATGGATTTATTCAGCTAACGCATACTCATTTTCTTTTCTAGCTTTGTCGTAACCTCTGACATTTGAGATGTACTTAATGGATTTGAACACACATCTTGCCTTGCATTCATGTGATTAACGATGTAGGTAATACACAAAGTGCAATGATTGCCTTGAGATTTGTCAATGCTATAAGGCGATATATGAGATTCTGTCTGTGAAGGGGAAATTCAGAGAAGGGGATACCGTGGTTATCATATGCAATCAAGCCTTAATGCCCGTTTTGAAGAAAAAAATCTCTCAGAAATTCCCTAAATCAGGTACATCTTTGATTTGTTTCTAGGCAATTGGTTGTACATCTTCTTGCAATATCTCAAATATGTGCCATAGAATTTGGTTGACTGTGCCTTCGTTATTTTAACGCAGATTGCTACTAAAAGAATAATTGGTCACCATGGAGGTTATCCAATGAACTGCCCTTTGGACTACTTCCAAAGATGAATTTGAGAATGAGAAAAACATGCTCGAAGGCGCACTTGTTGAGAAGGCAGCAGAAGATCTTAGACAGAGAATCATCGAACATGTAATTACATAACTTTGTCGCTTTTGTTCTTTTCATTATATCATCATTCAGATGTGACTCGGAATTTCCTGAGTTACCAAAGTATATCTCGTGATTAGAGTTTTCTTATTGTGTTCAGAAAAACTATATAGTTGAATCACTCAAGGAAAAGAGCTCTGTTTTAGGGGTTCTGTTGCTGCTACTGTAGAGTGCTTTAATCGTTCACATGACTTGATTTTTAAATCAACACTATCATTTGAGGGAGAGACCATTTAATAATAATTATACAAGCTTATATGATATTCTATCACCGTGACCTGTGAATTCTATATCATTATTATAGGAAGCTGAGAAGCATCTCTCCGAAGTGGTTGTTTCCAAGTCCCTGGTGACAAAGATGGACCGGCGATGGGAGTTGTCTGTTTCCACCCGACAAAGGACAGCAATATCATCTTGAACTCGAGGGCGACAAATTTGGAAAAAGCTTCTTGACCTTGTCAAGAAAAGCTGCCACCAAATCCACAAGGAAACAAGGGTTGATAAGGCTGCTACGACAGCTTGAAGATGTTCTTAATGAATGATCTCTCTCTCTGCAAAAAGAGAGAAGCTGAAGAATGTGTAATATTGGCCACTAGTGGGACCCAACAAAAGAAAAAAGAAAAAAAAAATCGAAGGAGAGAGAAGAAAAAGGGAGTGGTGCGCCCTGCTTTTTGAGGCCCCAAGCTCGCGCAAGGAGGAGGAGGAAGAGAAGGAAGGGGTTTCGTTCGTGCATGCTATGTGGAACTGGCCAAGTCGAATCAACTACGTAACGGCTCAGTAGGTGTCGGTACCCCTCGTTCTTCCAATCAGAGTAGTTTTGGTCTTAGGGCTTGAAATTCGGAATTATGTGAGATTTGAGCCACGAAGTCCAATTTTGAGTCGTTAAGCTGCATATATATATAGATAAATGATAGTTTGAGATGTTGTGAAGCCGTAAAATTTGAGCTTACAGTTTGCCCGAAACAGAATTTCGAAATTTCCCGCGCGTGATGAACAGTGTGCACCCAGCAACTTCGGGACCATATTTTGTCAATTTTCGGCTTGATTTTGGAAAGGTCAAGTTTGAGTCTTTGTAGTATATTGAAAGAGCTTTCTATTGACTATAAGAATGTTTATAAGTATGTTTGAAACGGAGTTTGGTGAAAAGAGTTATGGTGTGATCAAATTTTACGCTCAAGCTCCACATTATGGATAGCTTGAATGATTACTTTGGATATGTGGATTTTTTTTAATGCGACGTATGAGCATAATTTAGTTGAGTCATTAATTGAGATAGCATTTTACTTGGTTTTGATGTTATTTCTCACTTCTATGATAGAAATGCGAGCTCGTTGATTTGAGTGAGCCTGGTTATTTGGTTTGGCGCATATCCAAGTGAATGGTGCTATTTCTTTTAAGAATTTGTAAACTCATGTCTTTAAAGTGATAAAGATTTGATATATAATGAGTTATAAAAGCATGTTTGTTACATAAAAAATTGGATCATGCATTTATTACTTTTTAATTATTTGAGATTGGTTTGAGAAACACATTATGAAAGGTATTGTGTAAGGATTTATGTATATATGGCTCTGTGAATTGGTTCATGAAATGAGTTCGAAAATTATTTAAAAAATGTTTTAAGAAAAATATTTTTGATGGATGAGTTGAGCTGCGAAAGATTATGTGGTTGATTTGTAAAATGTACTGTGATATATAAAATAATTTCTGGATTTGGCTTTGTGGATTGTGGATGATGTTGTTGTGGATTGGTATTGATGCCCAATATCCCTTTGAGCCTAGTGATAGGCTTGTGGATATGCACATATTAGTCTAAAATATCCTTGTAGATCGAGTCACCACCTAATAATAGGTGAAAACCTAACCAAGGGAGAAATCTTAATCGCTTGTCCCGTTGTGTTATTCATGACCATGGCTAGATTTTGAGCTAAGTTTGGTCATTGGAGTTGATTCAGTGACATGTGATTTGAGTTTGGTCAATAGAGTAGACCATTGACATATGATTGGAGATTAGTCAATCGAATAGACCATCAGTATGTGGTTAAATGAAATTAATCAGTGGAATAGACAATTGATGGTTGATTTGTTATTGTGAATTAAAATTGTCGAGCTTATAAGTAAAAGGGTTTGTTAGAAAAATATTATCTACTTTTGATATTTTACGCATATGATACTCTATCTTTGAAATTGATAAATGGTGATATCATGTTTGTAAATATGCATAGTGAATGTCCGACCCTTTTAGAAAAGATGCACTACTCACTGAATTGTGGGTACTCGTCCCTCTATTTTTCCAATCTTTTCAAGTTTTTCAGCTAGCAATTAGTAGTATGAGAATGATAGCAGCGATGAGACTTAAGGGAGTTGGATATTTGGAAACTTAAAAATTGCTTTCTTTCCATGAAAGGATGGCTGTGTCATCCCCCATTCGTGATGGCTTAAATTTGATTGCATATTTTGCAAGTGGACCAGATATAGGCCTTGTTTTTAACTGAAATTATACATGGAATGCACTTTCTGCATAAGAATGTATTTCGGTCATTTCATCTTTCCTCTTCAACGACCTCTCATAAAAAAGGCTGATGTTGAATACAACAGATCAACGCGAATAATATAAAAGAGAATATGCACAAATACGCATTAGTTGGCTATGAACGTCATGCGTTTTCCAGATTTACACTTGAGTTGATAGAAGAGTCCTCTCTAGAGATAAATTTCTAATTAAGTCGAATTCAAGATAGCCCATTCATAATTTGACTTACTAGCAATAAGTGACTCTGTTTTGTTATTAGGATTGGTAGATCATTGCCATGCCAGATAGTACGTGGATTCAATGACATTGTAAATTGATTTATAGGTCTTAAAGTCATTAGATAGAATTAAAGGTTTTTATTTTTGTTGGTTTTTTTTGGGGGGGTTGGCACAAATTAGGAATTTAAATTGTTTGTGTTTGTGTTAGGTGTCAAGTACTTATTTTAATCAATAGTGCCTGTGAAGACACAAATGAAACATTATCAAAGCCGACAATATTTTATCGAATGACAGCAAGGCTCGGGTGGAATTACCCAACGCAAGGAAGAATTGGGCAAAATTAGAAATTCGAACTATTTATGTCGATATTAGGTGCCAGATATTTATTTAATTCAACGTTGACTGTGAAGATGTAAGCGAACCATGACCAAAGCCGACAACGTTTTATCTAATGACAGCAAGGCTCGGGTTGAGTTGCCTAACACAAGGAGGGGTTGGGGGAAATTAGGAATTCCAGCTGTTGGTGTCGGTATTAGGTGTCATATTTATTTAGTCCAACACTGCCCGTGAAGACGTAGCGAGCCATTACCAAAGCCGACGATATTTTATCTAGTGACCGTGACAACAAGGCTCGCGCGAATTGCCTAGCACAACAATGTAAGAACCAGGATTGGGATGTAGAGCGTCTGATTGGTGTTGGCACTTGATTTAACTCTTGTTTATAGTTAATACTACTAATTATCCATCCAATCATAATCCTTAATATGGGCTATGCATTTTATACATCTATAACTAAAGGAATCTATTTGGACCTTTCGTAGAATATGTGATTATGACCGTACGATTGAAACTTCGAGCATCAAGGGTTTCGTTTTTATTTTTCTTTTCTTTTTCTTTTTTTTGGGGGGGGATAGCGAGCATATTGGGTTTCCTTCTCAAATCACATGATCATGTCATATAATGTTTAATTTTAATGTATTTACTTGTCAGCTTTGGATCCCTAATAATGAGGTGGGGTTAGTCACACGCTAAGCTATTGAGCTTCATTTTTTTTTTTTTTAATCACCGCTTAAGAAGCTTATAAGGCAAGAGAAGGGAAAATGACATAAACAGTTTTTGAACTTTGGCTGAATGTGTAATTTGATCCATGAACTTTCAATTTGTTCAATTTGGTCCTTGAACTTTAATCTAATGTGTAATGCGGTCCATGAACTTTTAATTTGTGCAATGTAGTCCTTGAATTTTAGGTACATGTTCAATATAGTCCCTGAATTATATGAAAATATTCAATGTAATCCCTAATAAATTGAAAGTTCAGGGACTATTCAAATCATTAACCCGACAAGAGAATAATGTTTGTAGCTATGAGTAAAGAAGTGAGTGCCTGCTCTCATTAGCAGAAGTAAGCAAACAATGAAGATATAATATAACAAGTGTCAAAGTAATCACACGTTGGGCTTATGCAAATTGCAGGCTATTTCCATTTAATAGCTTCATCTTTTCAAATCACATCCCCTAATGTCAAATAAGCTAATATTTGAATCCTCATCTACTGTGCTGCAAAAAATTATATGTTGGTGAAGAACATGTTGGCCGATAATGTCAGCATGGTAATAAAAGGTTTGACAAAATGTGATCATGACATGCTTGATTTTTTTTTTTTCCATAAATCATGACATGCTTAATTCAAATGTAATATTTTGGTCATAATGCAAAGACAAGCAATCATCAAATTTCATATCGCAAATCAACATTCAGAAAATCAATCCATGACATTCAATGAATGGATGCCAATTTCTCTGAAAAATGGAGTCGGTTTTACCCAAAAATCATTATTTTAAAATAATATTTTAGAATAATTATTTGAAAATTATCACATACATGGAGTCTCAATTCATGGATTAATCACGTTCAAGGACTCCACTCATCTGGTTCGTCGGACCATTTCTTAGTTGCCTATTTAATGCGAATCTAATTTTTTTTTTCAAATTTATGAAGGAAGGCCGCGGGTGACTTTCAAGGCAAATAGAACACAATAACAATGTAATGACAAGTGGAACATATATTAAGTCATCCAATACGCCCAATATCTAACCAACATGCAATAATATAATGTAGTAGTCCAAAACGTCCAACATCTAATCAACAGGCAATAATAAAATATACTTTCGAGACGAGCTTCTGCTCTTCGAAGGCTTTCATCAACTATTTCCTCAACTTAGCCTCCCATCTGGTGGGAGTTTGAATTATTATTATTATTATTATTATTATTATTATTATTATTATTATTATTATTATTATTATTATTATTATTATTATTATTATTATTTTATATTTATGAAGGAAGGCTGCAAGTGACTTTCGAGGCAAATGGAACGAAATAATAAATTAATCGCAAGTGGAATATATATTAAGTTGTCCAATACGTCCAACATTTAACCCACATGCAATAATAAAATGTACTTTCGAGACAATCTCCTGATCTTCGAAGACTTTCATCAATTATTTCCTCAACTTGGCCTCCTATTTGATGCAAGTCTAAATGTTTTTTTGTCCTATATACTTATGAAGGAAGGTCACATGTAACTTTCAAGGCAAACGGAACATAATAATAAAGTAATAGCAAATGGAACATATTTTGAGTTGTCCAATATGTCCAACATCTTACCAACATGCAATAATTTAATGTAGCAGTCCAAAACGTTCAACATCTAACCAACATGCAGTACTAAAATATACTTCTGAGACAACCTCCAGCTCTTCGAAAACTTTCATCGATTATTTCCTCAACTTAGCCTCCTATTTGTTGTGAGTCTGAATTTATACACACACTAATGAAGGAAGGCCACAGGTGACTTTTGAGGCAAACAGAATACAATAATAAAGTGATGGTAAGTTGAACATATATTAAGTTTGTCCAATATGTCCAACATTTAACCGACATGAAATAATATGATGTAGTAGTCCAAAATGTCCCATATCTAAAATATTAACTATGATTCATACTTAATATTCAGACCTTGTGACCGGACTCCAAAAAATTTTCCATAACTTTATAATAGGTCTTATGATTCTTACATCTTACGAAGACCCCCCGATACTTGAAATGGATCAATTGCGTATTTTGCTTGTGCTTAACGCTTTCCGATTCTACTAGAAAAATAATATTCTATAAGAATTTGAAGAATTTGTTATAAGCATATTTATTAGTGCCTTTGATCAATAGTGTTGTCAGGACCTAAAAGATCGAATGGAATGATACATAGACAAGTAAATCTCTTATGAATTACAACCCTTAAAGGGATTATCGTCCTAAAGGGCCAATCGAATTCCTAATTTTAATTATAGGATCTTTTTTAATTGATTCTTTTATCACATTGTGATATTTTCCAGCGTTGAATGGACCCATTCGGAAACAATTAGATGATACACATGCAATAATAAAATATACTTTCGAGACAATCTCCTGCTCTCCGAAGACTTTCATCAATTATTTCCTCAACTTGGCCTCCTATTTGGTGTGAGTCTGAATTTTTTTTCCCTATATACTTGTGAAGGAAGGCCGCATGTGACTTTCGAGGCAAACGGAGCACAATAATAAATTAATCACAAATGGAACATATTTTTAAGTTGTCCAATATGTCCAACATCTTCAACATGCAATAATTTAATGTAGTAGTCCAAAACGTCCAACGTCTAACCAACATGCAATAATTAAATTTACTTCTGAGACAACCTCTAACTCTTCGAAGACTTTCATCAATTATTTTCTCAACTTAGCCTCCTATTTGTTGCGAGTCTGATTTTATATATATACCTAGGCAGAAGTACAGCCCAAGTGCCAAAACTTGGCACGGAAGGACATTTAAGTGCCAAAAGTTAGGAAAGTGACACTTAAGTGCCAAAATTGGAATAAAATTGATCGCTTAAGTGCTACTCCAGCGAAAATCCGGCCAAAATGCTAACATGGCAATTTTTCGGCGAAATAAGTGCAAAACTGTGTTGTTTTGCACGCTGACTGGCTAGACAATACAAAAACGACACCGTTTTGATGCTGACGTGGTAAAAAATAAAATAAAAATAATAAAACTAAATTTAAAACTAAATTTATTTAAAAAAATTTTAAAAATTTTAAAAAAGGGGGCAGTTGAGGGCTGAGCCCTTCTTTGCCGCCTCCCCCGCCGTCGCCGAGAGGGCCGGCGACGGAGAGGGAGGGTCGGCCGGGTCGCCGGGCCCCGCCCCCTTTTTTTTAATTAATTATTTATTTATTTATTTAAAAATTAATTTTTAATATTTGTATTTGTATTTTTAAATATTTTAAATAAATTTAGTTTAAAAATTAATTTAATTAATTTTTTACCACGTTAGCATCAAAACGATGCCGTTTTGCACTTATTTCGCCGGAAAATTGCCACGTCAACATTTTGTCCGGATTTTCGCCGGAGTGGCACTTAAGTGATCCATTTTACTCCAATTTTGGCATTTAAGTGTCCCTCCGTGCCAAGTTTTGGCACTCCAGGTGTCCGTACCTCTATATACCTACACACACTAATGAAGGAAGGCTACAGGTGACTTTCGGGGCAAATAGAATGCAATAATAAAGTAATGGTAAGTTGAACATATCCAATACGTCTAACATCTAACAAGCATGCAATAATGTAATACAATAGTCCAAAACGTCCAACATCTACCCAACATTGAGTAATAAAAAATACTTCCGAGACGACCTCCTGCTCTTCGAAGACTTTCATGAATTATTTCCTCAACTTAGCCTCCTATTTGCTACAAGTTTGAATTATATATATATATATATATATATATATATATATTTATATACACTTATGAAGGAAAGCTGCAGGTGACTTTCGAGGCAAACAGAACACGATAATAAAGTAGTGGCAAGTGAAACATATATTAAGTTGCTCACTATGTCCAACATCTAATCAACATGCAATAATATGATGTAGTAGTCAAAAACATCCAACATCAAACCAACATGCAGTAATAAAATATACTTCCGAGACGACCTCCTACTCTCTGAAGATTTCCATCGATTATTTCTCAGCTTACCCTCATATTTGGTGCAAGTCTAAATGTTCATATATATATTTCCAAGGCAAACAGACCACAATAATAAAGTAATGGAAAGTAATGGCATGTGGAACATATATTAAGTTCTCCAACATCTAACCAACATGCTGTCACGCTCGAGGCCCTAACCTTGGCTTGGGAACGCGATGTCCTCACCTTGGGATTAATTCACGACGTCTGAAGAGGCGTCGCCATCCCATTCATTATTATCTTTCATTAAGCAAGCATGCAATCTCCAATCACCCAATCAATCATCAATGAACGATGGATAGTTAGAGAAAAACAAATTCATATATTTACTGCATGACTTCCCATTTTATTTATCTACACAAAATGATTACATAATTACAAGCCCTCACTTAGGGCCGTTCCGATCTGGTCATCCCCTCTTACAAAAAAGATATAAACATGGGGGTTACTCCTAGCTCCTTCTACCAAGGCAGCCACCAAAAATGATTTCCATCTTTCGCAATATGTTGACGGCAATTATTTGAGCTTCGGATCGTAGTCAGGGTTAGACATGGGGTCGTCCATAGTGCCATCAGGTGGGGGCAACACCAACCCGTCAGCATCCCCAGGTGGGCCATCAAACCCATGCAAAGGGCAACACCAACCTGTCAGCATCCCCAGGTGGGGGCAACACCAACCTATCAGTGTCCCCGGGTGGACTGTCAAACCCATGTAGAGGATCGTAAAAGTCCTCATCGACCCAGGTGAACCAGGCCACGAATAAAGGAGGGACCAGATACCCCACACCCTCATCAACTCACACCATTGTGGTGTGGCATTGGAAGAGAATGTCGGTGGTAGTGTCCTTGATGTCTAGCACCATCACTTCCATGTGCACAGGAAGTCCAATACGGGAAGGTGGTAAACTTATACATTTGATCGTGAAAAGGTTAAACAACAATAGTGAGTTGAAAATTCAATAAGTAAATATCCTAAATCTCGTATAGGTGCATGCCTTGCGTCAGAACCTTATGATTCTTCAACCTAAACATGTCAATGGCAGATCAATAACAAAGCCTAAGCTTTTCCTTAACTATAAACAAGAATCGACCTAACCTCAACCTAAATCCCTTATGTAACATCCCGATTTTAGACCCCATAAAAAAATGGCTATAACTTCGATGTGTCAGTGGTAAGGATCGGCCATGGGTCGTTCCAGGAATTTTCCATGGACTGATTGGCCCGATCGAAAGGGTAACCGAGGGATTAACCATGTACCAATCAAAGAATCAACCATGGATTGATCAAGGGATCGGCTGTGGATCAATCTAATGACCACACAAGTGGACCCAAGTCGTTCAGTCGATGGAAAACTGCCCAACCATAAGGGTTGACCGAGGAATAGTAAAGTTCCACCATAGATCGATGGACGATTATGAATCGATCCCGAACGTTCATGTTCAGATCATCGGTGATTTCGCTTGGTCATGTACCAACCGTGGACGATCATGAGTCAACCCAGTATGATCGTGTGTTAATTACGAATTGACCGATCTTGAATAGCCACATGACAATCGAGAGTCGGCCTGGTTAGGAGCTAGTCTGCTCTACCAAAGCTAGTCCAAGGGCTGGCCATTGAGCCCATGCCTTAGGCCAATGATATAGCCAAGAAGGCAAATTTTGCCTTCGACAACCACACCGAGGGTGGCTTTCCCACAAACCTCAAGTATGTCGGAATGGTCAACGAGAGGATGTACGCAAAAAGCCCATGCCCAGTCTCGATTTCACTTCCAATGGCCTATTTCCCATTTTTGCCTTATTCTTTTGAAATGGACAATATATAATATTCTAGAACCCCTTTGGTCATTTAATGAAATGAGTGATTATCATCTTAGTGGCCTTTAGAAAATTTGGTAATCATTACTTAAGATTTTCCTTGGGGATTAAGTTGATAAGTCATAGCACAAATTGACCAATCAAGAGAAGACATAAAAGAAAATTCTAGAACATCTCATTAAATGCAAGAATTAGTCACCCCGTTTAGGTGTTCACTTGAAGATTTGGTAATGATGGCTCAAGATTTTTATGGGGGAGAAGCAAAGGACTTAAGTGGACCAATTGGAAGAGAACTGGATAGAATATTCTACAATGCTAAATCTTGGAAAGCAAGTTCTTTAATTTAGGCATGTGCTAAATATCCAAGCCTCATGATTAACCAAATCTAGGCATTTAATGAGAATAGTGAGTCATTGGCTTATGTGTCCATAGAAGATATGATCATCATAATCATAAAATTCTCCTTGGAAAACAAGTAGTCTAAGTCATGATGGCATGGTATAAGTAGTCCAATGGCAAGGAAATAAGTGAGCCTTTAATCATTCCTATAGACCATTAGGCATGCCAACTTTCCAAATAAGCGTGCCACCTTGCAATTTAAGCTTGCCACCTCGACTATATAGCCGTGCCACTTCAAGAAAGATGATTGGGTCATTTGGACAAGTGATGATGAGGTTGGTGCCTATAAATAGGATGAGCCCTTCATTCATTCCCACCATTTGAGCTCCCTTGCCATTCACGCACTATTCTCTCCTTTCTTTCCTTTCTTTCGACCTTGCACCGCAGCCTTTCACCAAGTCGCTCGCCCTTACTTTCTCGAGATTCATCTGGGTAAGGAAGATCCCTATTTCTCCTCTAAGGCGGTAGACTTCATTGTTGAGTCTAGTTAGGTGCTCATCTATTCAAGCCGTAGGTAGGATGAAGGATCTTTTGTATGGTTTGCTCATGTTTGTGCTCTAATGTGTGCTTAAGTTGTTCACACTCGGAATGAAACTAAGGTTCACTCGAGTTAAGTTCAACGTGAGGCAAGGTCGCCCAAGACTGCGAGGCCTTAAATCAGCATTAAATCGTGCCTATTCCAAGTCTCGTTTGGTGCAAGGGTGGCCCAAGACCGCGAGGTCTCGGATCGGCATTAAGGCATGCCGGTTCCAAGTCTTGATCAGTACAGAAAATCGTCTAAGCCACAATGTCTTAGTAAGGCATTAAAGCATGCCGATTCTAAGTCTCAATCAGTGCAGGGACTTTATACTTGGCAATTGATACAAGCCATGAACCAAGGGTCATTTACAACATAATATATGTTCACGCTGAATTGAGACCAAGGTTCGTTGAGCTCAGGATCTTCACGAAAGCGAGGTGTACCCAAGCTTCAAGATCTTGGATCGGCATTGAGGCGCACCATTTCCGAGCCTTGTCCGATGCAAGGATGGGTGCTAAGTGATTGGATCAAGTCACAAACCAAGGGTCATTGCTGACATATTTATTACTGTAGTACAAGAATTCATGGCACACATGTATGAATGAGCACACCTTCGGGCCATGTATGTGTCAGCTAAGAAGAAAAATGAGAACCAGCTTATATGATGCACTTATATGTGTGCACTTAAAGAGGAAAAAGTGTCCGTTGCCACACAGCGTTGGCGGCGATGCCTCGTTCATTCAATGGGATACCCTAGTTGAGTTAGGAAGCCCTGGAAAATATGAGATGTCTGGCTTGATGGCCGAATGCCTTGATTGAGCTAGGAAACCCTTGAAAGTATGAGATACCTAGCTTGATAGTCGGATGCCCAACCTAAAGCTGAAAGCCCTTGGAAGTATGGAAAGAACCATTTGATACGATTAATGAGTTTATTGTGTATGTTACTGTGTGTTGTTTGATAAGCTTGTTTGGTGAAATGGTTTGTTTGGTAAGTTGAAAGTGGATCACATGCAGATAGTCAAGAGATAGCAATGGGCTTGCTATTGATATGTCAGCGACACTATTTGCAAGTATTGTACTTGCTAGGCTTCAATGATGAGATACTTTTCTAGTAGAAAACTAGGAATTTTACTTACTGAGTTCTCTAACTCACTCCCTCATTTTTCAAACTCATGTCAGTCTTGAGAGCTGTAGTCACGCTATAGGAGATAGGAATTTCCTAGCCTAAGTGGAAACTTATAGTGTGATGTTAAAAGGAAAAGGGCTCGTAGAAGAAGAGCTTGTAAATATAATGTTATAATATAAAGTAATGTGCTTTGGTAATGTATGTCCAAGTTGGAAAACTGCTCTTTGTCTAGGGAGTTTGTTTGTTCATGGTTCCGCATGTGTTCATTAACAAGATAAAAAGAATTGGGATGACGACGAGCGTAGGACTCACAAAAATAACCCTTGCTACTTAAGACCCTATAAATGGAGTTGGGGCCGTTGCACCTTAAGTCCTAATCAAAGGCCTACAAATCCACAGAAGTTACAATTAGTGCAAATAATAGGCAGAATATTCACACGTGACGGATATGAGCATCCACAACATTAACAATGCCTTTCAGACTCAAACACCGACTTGTAGGACATCCATATGCCTCTCAATTCATAGATAAGGTCGATCAAAACATGCATGTGCCTTCTAAGTCACTAAAATGACATTTAAATAATGCAAGTATGTCATGTAACTCGTATAAATCCATGCATGTTGTACATGAACAAGTCATAACATCACTTTCAAAGTATGCACAAAGCACTCAAACACTTCGCACACATTTAGTGTTTTGAGAATCACATGGCATCCCATACTACCATGTTATCTTAAGTCCAGTTATTAATCACATATAGCCAAAACCCTACGCCTCTTCTGAAAACCTTTGTGACATCGTGTTGCTCCCTCAAGCACAGTATTCAAAATCCATCAGGTATCATTCCAATAAATAACACATCCTACGAACGACATTCCGTTGACATGAGAGCATCCCGTTGACGTGGGGGCATCATCCCATTCTCACTAACGAGGCATCCCGTTGACTTGGGGACATTGTCCCAAAATCCATTGGTGACGCCATTTTTCGTATGTCCACATGATTCAAGCATTCAAACAAGTGGTTTTATCTTTTTCATTAGTCCAAGTATAAATGCTCCAAGGGTGTGCCAAGCAATGTGTAACTCATGCCCTATTGAATATACGACAATAAAGTATATTAAGCCCGAAACTAGAATCATGACTTGACCCATAATGCTCGAGTGCTGGCCTGAGTCACATCCAGATCGAACAATACGCCTCAATATCGCCAAACCAAGAGAACGACCCAGCCCAAAGCACTTCCACGCACATCCAAGAACCAATGCCGCTCTAGATTCGACGGCTTGATGTGAACCCAAGCATCGACTATGTCCTACAGACATCTATATGCAAAAATCACCTCATCCAACACTCATACGACTATCAATGGCATTCAAACAAGGAGATTGATCATAAGTAGCCATAATAAACAATCCACAACAACAATCATGGCAAGTCTAGCCTAAATGAATCAGTTACATAACCTACGCCAAACCCAAGCAACCTTAACCTTCACAAACTCATCCCTCAATCAATTTCAAACCGTATAACTCAAGCACATCATGAGCGAACCATACAAAATTAAGCACAAGATAGCCCTCAACTTAGGATAGTTCTATAACACTAAAGGCAATCCTAAATTCGAGTTGCATAACGCAATGGCCTAATCGACATTTAGGAAATCTACTTACAACTGAGACGAGGGGTGCTCAAGTGAGGCTTTGGGGCAGTGACCAAGCGAGCAGCAACTCACGGGGGTGGCAACCAACGACAGCAGCTCGGCGGACGGGTGAGCGGATGAGCAGTGTAGAGACGACAACTGTGGCGTCAGCATCCAGGCAAGCAACAAACGACTAAGGTGGACGGCGGTAAGGCGCAGCGTGAGGGAAAAAAGAGAAAAAAGAGAGGGAGGGGGAGAGGATGGGGATCAACCAAGAATGAAAAAGGAAAGAGAAGGTGAGAGGGAAGAAGTGTTAAGGCTAACAATACAACTTAGAGATGAGTGAATAGGTTGTTTTCAAACAATACAACTTATAGGGGGTTTGAATAGGTTGTTTTCAAACTTTTGATTATCTTTTGCATGAATTAGCTAATTGCTAAGTAAAGATCACATTGACCTAATATTTATATAGACACTCACTAACTGTATGCCAACGTATGAAAGAAGATGAAAAACAATAGGACATAGAGAGTTATAGTGGCTTGGCTTTATTCTCAAGTCTACGTCTACTCTTCAGACTAACAGCCTCATGACGGACTAGACTCCACTAACAATATGTTTGGAAAGTTACAATCGGCTAGCATTGACACTCCACGTGATAGATCACACTATATAGACTCAGTTACTACTCTTACACTTGTACACTAATCCGTAGCACAATGTCGTGACCGCTTTTTTTTTTTTTGCACTCGATTAGGGACATCTGCGAGAGGCTAATGGTTCGGCTAGGTCTATTAGGCTTAACCCAAGCTCTCTCGTGCCCACCAATTCACGACTTAATGGTTTGATATTTTAACCTATAAGTTAATTTTAAAAAGGAGTCGTCACTAATTAAAATGGCGTGGGTTGATTAGAAACCAAAATGAAATATTGGGAGGAATATTTGCTTCTGTACAATCGGAAAACTATGATCGGGAATTTGATTACACTAGTTAATTACTAATCCCTTTCGGTACCTAATCTTGTTTAAACCCTAAGGTTTTTGGATTTTCAATGGATTTTCCATGCATTTGTGGAGGAAAAACATTCTTTGGTCTTTTCTAATTTTCTTTTTTTTTAACATAAGAAGGCATTTTTGGATTTTTGATCTTTTCTTTTTAAATATTAATCCTTTTTTGGTTTTTTATGATTTTTGGAAAATTGTGAAAACATGAGATTTTTTGGATTTTCTGTTTTCTGAAAATAATTTATTATTATTATTTATTTATTTATTAAAATATTTATTATTATTATAATATAATAATAGACGACCCAGGTCGCCCACGGCTGGCCCGGATGGGCCTGAAGCGCGGGCCCAGATGGGCCCGAAACGCCAGCCAAGCCCGCAGCTTCTCTACAGCTTTAAAAAGAAATTCCCAGCCTGCATCCTCCCAGGCCCACGTACGCTCAGCCCTTAAGACAAAACCGGGCCCGTCTCTAATTAAAATGGAACGCCCAACCCGAGTTCCGAACCCGGCCAGCTACGCCCAAACCCCAGGGGCGACCGGGTCACACGCTTGACCCGGCCAACCCGGTTCCGCAGCCGGTGCGGCCTTTCAACAGCTCAGCAACCGCAAAAACGTCGGTCATCTTCGCTTCACCGTAGGGCTCCACTAACGCCACCCAACCTGCACAGACCGACGATCCGGCCTCCGTTCAGCTAACCACCGTCGCCGACTATCCTCACCGGTCACCAAATCTCCGATCGCGACTATCGACTCTCTCGGGCAAATCGTCGAGCACCTAGAGTTCGTCGGCTAAAGCGAACTAATCGGAGCTTGAAATTGCGGCGGGGCTCACGACGGATGACGGGCAAGGACTGGAGCAATCGGAGGGCAGACATTCGAGAGGGCCGGAACTCGCATGAGGCTGACGGCCGCGAGTCTCGACCCGACAACCCAAAACGCAGGGAAAAAAAGAAAAAGAGGAACCCTAGCTCACCGAGGAAGGAGACGCAGCGACGGGTAGCCGGTCACGAAGCAGGTACGGCTGTCGGCGACGTTTGCCCCCTTTCACCCGCAACCTTGCGAATATGGGTTTTTCCTCCTCTCGCTCGCTATCCCTCGAGTCGCCGCTCTCCCCTCTCTCGGGCTCGCTTGCCGCCGGCCTCCCCGATATCTCTTGGGAGGAGGTCGTTTGAGCTCGCAACCCTTTCTCTCTCTCGCTTACTCTTCAATCTTCCCCTGAAATCTCTCCAAAGAGCTCTCTGAGTTCGCTCGTTGCCATCGATGGAGATCGCACCCGCTTATTTATAGGCGAGGAGGGTCCGGTCGACGGAGAGCCTCGGCCGCCGACCCTTGGCTTGCCGACCGGACTCCCTCGGCTGAACCGGCGTCCCATCCCTGCTTCTCCACTGGGGCACGCTCGACATTGAAGGCGAGCATTAATGGCGCCTGAAAACGTCTCCTCTGGCTAACGCGCCGACGTCGACTACTCCCTCTTGGCCGTAGGTCTACTGTGCGCGAGTTGCAGAGGCTGAGGAAGAAGACAAGCAGGAGAAAGAAGACAAAGGGGGAAAAGGGCCGGGTTGGAGGAGAAGGGCTGGGCCCTGGGGGCCCGCGTGGGAAAAGGAGAAAAAAAGGGGGCTGGGCTTCAATGGGCTACTTCCTCTTTTTTTTTTTTTTTTCGGGTTATTATTATTGATTTATCCGAAAAAATAGTGAAAAAAAAAAAGAATATAGAGACTAATAGATGCAGAAAAAAAAAAAGAACTTAAGGCCTAATTGATGCGAAACTCGTTTTTGTTAGGGTCAAGCTGATCCCTAAAATTTTTTATGCAAAACTAATTTAAAACATACCCAGAAATTTAGGTGTGTCGACACACAATTCTTAAACAACACAATAATTAAAACAGTAAGACAAAAAGCTTTTAGCTGAGAACAACAATACGTAAGCTACTTGATCTTTTTTATGGCGCATTCTCTTTGGTTCCTCAATGCCTTCTCTTTTTATACTCTTCCTCAATCTATCTATTGAGGATCGTTTAGAGAAGTGGGTGACCATTGGAGAATTTTCTGTTGAGCTATTGTATTGGAAGGTATTGCCCATACAACTTCTTTCTTAGGACTTCTACAGACTAACCAAAAATAGCAATTGATGCTACTTCTCACCGTAGTCTTTGACTGATCTATCAAATACTCTAACTACTCTACTACATGCTTTATTATGATTATATTGCTATGTGAATCTAGATCTTTCAACGACTCTTTAGCTGACCCAACGAACATCAACTGATGTATTTGGTTGTTACATCACGCAACGCGATTATTACTATATTGACATGAACATCATTAGTACCTCATCTTTTGGTTGATTAGTGCCGTTTGAATAGCAAGGCATTTGCAAACTTTTTTTTAGTGGATCACACCATGGATGTTGTATAGTCCTTTGGTCCAAACATTTGGAAACAATATAGTAAGTAATATACTAAAGAAAGTTTAGGCATCATTAAAATCACATGAAGATGTTTTCTCCAACAAGAAGAAGAAGATACTTGGGAGAGGGGCCGGGCTTGTCTTTCATTATTAATGCTGCATGCATTATTGTCCTTCTTATCATCATGACTCCAAGCTTGGGCTTCAAAAATAAATCTTGGCCCTCCAATTGCCCATATGCCTTATCCAAGATCAATGACTTGGATTGTTTCTTGCAATCTCAATTATTGGCTAGACTGAGAGGGCAATTTGGTTAATTCCTCCATTTATGCCAAAAGTGGCATCCAACCTAGTGTCTATGGCCAAACAAAGTTTTTCTCACCTCAATTTAAATCTTAATAGGCTAACTTGGTCTCACCTCTAGGTCCGTTAAAGTTTGTATCATCAAATTAGCACATTTCGTTAATTAATGCATTAATGGGCTCACTAAAATTATTTCAACTAGAAAGGAATGCCTTGATAATATCTACAATTGGACCGAGGCTTGAGGCTAAGTTTTGACTGAAGACGGCTTTAACGCAACTTATGCGAATTTAGGTGGCATTGGCAGAATTCACGCGACTAGACTCAAACCGAGTTCGATGCCTATCTAGTGTTTTACGCGTGACTTTCAATTGAGCTTGATTGATCCATGAATAATCATCGGTTGTCATGTATAGCTTGCCCTGACTCACAGTCATTCAGGACTGGATTAGGATCGTTCACGAACAACACATTGACTGTGCAGCATCACTCGCGACTGGTGTATACTTGAGTTGAATCAATCTATACCCGTCAATTGACTGACTAGTGATGGCATACGGTCCTCCTGGTGATCCTTATGATCGAACGGTTCTTTCATGGTCGATTGCTCTGGTCTATCGCGACCTCCACAGTGATCCTTATGATCGAATGGTCCTTTCATGGTTGAATGGCACGTGGTCCTCCATAGTGATTCTAAATTTTCTAACCCCTAATCAGCTAGAATCCCTAGGAATGAGTCACGACCTATTTTTGCTATTGACGTATTGATCCTTAATCCATCCCTCACGGTCTAAATAGGGGTCCAAATCTAGGATGTCACATATGCAATAATAAAATATACTTTCGAGACGACCTCTTGCTCTTGAAAGACTTTCATCAATTATTTTCTCAACTTAGCCTCCTATTTGCTGCGAGTTTGAATTATATATATATATATATATATATATATATGTGTGTGTGTGTGTGTGTGTGTGTGTATGTATACTTATGAAGGTAGGCCGCAGGTGACTTTCGAGGCAAACAGAACACGATAATAAAGTAATGGCAAGTTTAAGTTGCTCACTATGTCCAACATCTAACCAACATGAAATAATATAATGTAGTAGTCCAAAATGTCGAAAATTTAACCAGCACGTAGTAATAAAATATGCTTTCGAGACGACCTCCTGCTCTTCCGAGATTTTCATCAATTATTTCTCAACTTAGTCTCCTATTTGGTGCAAGTGTAAATGTTTATATATATATAGACACACACACATACGTATGAAGGAAGGCCAAAGGTGACTTATAAGGCAAACATAACACCATAATAAAGTAATGGCAAGTGGAACGTATATTAAGTTGTCTGACATCTAACCAACATGCAATAATATAATGCAGTAGTCCAAAACGTCCAACATCTAAATAACATGCAGTAAAAAAAAATATACTTTCGAGACAACTTAGCCTCTTATTTGGTGCGAGTCTATATATATAAATATATATATATGTATATGCTTATGAAGGAAGACCGTAGGTGACTTTCGAGGCAAGTGGAACACAATAATAAAGTAATGCAAGTGGAACATATATTAAGTTGCTTAATACGTCCACCATCTAACCAACATGCAGTAATAAAGTATAATGCAGTAATCCGAAAATATACTTCCGAGACGGCCTCTTGCTCTTCGAAGACTTTCATCAATCATTTCCTCAACTTAGCCTTGTATTTGTTGTGAGTCTAAATTTTATTTATTTATTATTATATGTACTTATGAAAGAAGGTCGTAAGTAACTTTTGAGGCAAACAGAACCCAATAATAAAGTAATGGCAAATGGAACATATATTAAGTTGTCCAATAGGTCCAACATCTAACCAACATGCAGTAATAAAATATATTTCTAAGATGACCACCTATTCTTTGAAGATTTTTATCGTTTATTTCCTCAACTTAGCCTCCTTATCGGTGGGAGTCTGAATATTTCCTACTCTTCGAAAACTTTTAACAATTATTTCCTCAACTTAGCCTCCTATTTGGAGGGAGTCTGAATGTTTTTTTTTCATATATACTTATGAAGGAAGGCCGCAAGTAACTTTCGACACAAACAGAACACAATAATAAAGTCATGGCAAGTGAAACATATATTAAGTTGTCCAATACGTCCAACATCTAACCAACATGCAATAATATAGTGTAGTAGTCAGAACGCCCAATATTTAACCAACATGCAATAATAAAATATACTTCCGAGATGACATCCTACTCTTCGAAGACTCTCATAAATTATTTCCTCATCTTAGCCTCCTATTTGGTGCAAGTCTAAATGTCTTTATATTTATAATGAAGGAAGGCCGCAGGTGACTTTCGAGGCAAATAGAGCACAATAATAAAGTAATGGCAAGTGGAACATATATTAAGTTGTCCAACATCAAACCAACATGTAATAATATAATGTAGTAGTTTAAAACGTCCAACAATTAACAAACATGCAGTAATAAAATATACTTCCGAGACGATCACCTACTCTTCGAAGACTTTCATCAATTATTTTCTCAACTTAGCCTCATATTTGATGCGAGTATATATACACATACACACGAAGGAAGGCTATAGGTGACTTTGGAGGAAAAACGAAACACAATAATAAAGTAATGGCACCCATTGATGGGCAGCTGTGTTGGTTGAGAGTTCCTCCTTCATCGCTAAGGTCGAGAGTTCGAAACCTGCAGTTGCTAGCGTTGTAAGTAGGAGGCCATGGTGGCGGCGTCCTATGCTAGTCTCCCCCGAGGTATTGACGTTTGGCCGCAGGCACTATCCGGGTGTTATAGGGGCCGTGGGACCCCGAATAGCGTAAGCAAAAGGGGGCCTAGTGGATCCTCGGTTACCAAAATAATAATAATAATAATAATAATAAAGTAATGGCAAGTGGAACATATATTAAGTTGTCCAAGTATATCCAACATCTAACCAACATGCACATCTAACCAACATGCAATAATATAATGCACTAGTCCGAAAAGTCCAACATCTTATCAACATGCAGTAATAAAATATACTTCCAAGACAATCTCCTGCTCTTCGAAGACTTTCATCAATTATTTCCTTAACTTAGCCTTTTATTTGGTTCAAGTTTGAATTTTTTCTTTTATATGTACTTATGAAGGCCGTGGGTGATTTTTGAGGTAAATGGAATATGAACAAGTAGGAGTGCCAAAACTTTCGTACACCGATTATTTGAGTGTCAAAACTTTTTATCACTTACTTGAGTGATACAAATTTAAAAATCGATAACTAGAGTGCCAATTCCGATTTGGCAAATCTAGCATGGACGTTGGTCATTCGACATGGCTTCACCGGCACTGAAGTTGACAATTTTTTAATGTTTTTAACATTTTTTAATATTGTTTTTGAATATTTTATTTTTAATTTTTTGCTTTTTTTCTTTAGAGCCAATGAGGGTCACCGGTGACTCTAGTCAGCTGTGAAATCCTTGCCTAGATTGGGCAAGGGTCGCCTCATCCTCGGTCGCAAAGGCCCTAGGCAAGGCCGTCGGGGCCTCACCAGCTTTGGGCACCGCTAACTCGGGTGGCCATGGGCGATGTCACCCACTACTAGTTAGGACCCTAAACTGCGGGCGATGAGGTCACGATGCCCTTGCAAGGCCAGATTTGGGCAAGGGCTCGAGCCCTCGCCCTCACCGTGAAGGCCTTGGGTAAGGATGTCATGGCCTCAACAGCCATTAGCAATGCCACCCCAGAGCTAATGAGGGTATTGCGACCTCGCTGGCTGCAAGCGAGACCGTGAAGGCCCTCATCCGTGGCCGCCTAGAGCGATGACGCTGCCCGGGGCCTTTGCAGCCTAGGGCAAGGTGACCCTCGCCCAATCTAGGCGAGGATTTCGCGGCCAGTGCGATCATAAGGAAAAAAAGCAAAATAAAAGGCAAAATAAAAATAAAAAACAAATTTAAAAAATTTAAAAATTATATATAGGATGATTTGTCGGAATTAGCACTCAAGCGATCAATTTTACTTCAATGTGGCACTCAAGTGAGCGAAAAAAAAAAAAAAAAGTACTCAAGTGAGTGCCATACGGAAGTTTTGGCATTCTTACCATTCTTACCCCCAATAATAAAGTAATGGCTAGTGGAGCATATATTAAGTTGTCCAATACGTCCAACATCCAACCAACAAGTAATAATATAATGTAGTAGTCCAAAATGTTCAACATCTAACCAACATACAGTAATAAAATATATTTCTGAGACGACCTCCTACTCTTCGAAGACTTTCATCAATTATTATCTCAACTTAGCCTCCTATTTGGTGCGAGTCTGAATGTTTTATATATATTTATATGGAGGAAGGCCGTATGTGACTTTCGAGGCAAACGGAACACAATAACAAAGTAATGGCAAGTGGAACATATATCAAGTTATCCAATACCTCTAACATCTAAAGAACATGCAATCATGTAATATATTTCCGAGACGACATTCTCGACTTTGAAGACTCTCACCAAATATTTCCTCAAACTAATCCCAATATTTGGTGCTTAGTCTAGGCAAGTGGAACATGAAAACAAAATAATGCAAGTGCAAAATATATTAAGTTGTACAACATGTCCACTATCCAAATTTCCTAGACAGACCTCGTCCACTTGTTTTTCTTTTTCTTTTCTTTTCTTTATTCTTTTTCCCTCCGTTGGCCATTGTTTGGCCTTGTCAACGGCTAACGGAGGTCACTGGCCTTGAGCCTCAGGTGAGGGACGCCCACGCCTAGGCTAGCGAGGGCTGCCATCGTCTAAGGGGCGACCTCTATCGGCCATCGATGAGACCCGACGATGACCATTGGAAGGAAAAAGAGAAAAAAGAAAAAAGAAAAAGAAGAAAGAAAAGAAAAAGGAAAAAAAAAGAAGAAAAAAAGAACAACTTATGCGTCGTTGCAAACATTGGGGTCATCATCAATTGGAATCGACTAGACTTTTAATTTCATTCATCAAATCCACGGAACTTCACTTTGCCTTCCCATTGATGCGCATCGGCCATTATCCACAAGATGCTCTGAATAACGTTCGATGCGTCCGTCGCAAAACATGCCATGGAGACAAACACATGAAGTTGACCCTTGGAAGGCTGAGATGTCGCGCGACCTAGCAACACAGTCATCCATATACTATTGTTCCCCACCTTCTCCTGCTTGTACTGTCTATTTGTTTTAAGAGGAGGATCTGATGGCAAGAAGGAGATTATACACCAACTAATGGACTAATTTAGGAAAGAAAGGAACTCTACCAGACGCAGTTGGATCCGAGACTGAAGGGAATAATAAGGGAGAGGGGTACCGTGGCCATGTGAGCTTCAAGTTTCCAATAAGTGAATATTTAAAGTGCCTGGCATTTTGGGCTTGGAATTTTCTATTTTGTCGCGGATTCTCTTTTGCGGGTCTAAGCCGACAGCTTTCATATTTTCTTGAACGTCGGAGAATCATAATGACATTCAGGTCCTGACACCCATAAAATGGAATAAGGTGAGCACAACACCTTTTGGTGATTGAGGTGATGTGGGTTTCCAGGGAAGCCTAATCAAAAACCCGTGGGAAGTTTCTTGCATCTTTAAGGAAGCAAATTCATGGTCACTTCATAATGACCCTTTCAAGTGTGATTTGCCAAGCTAGGAAGTACAAACAACCTTCGGGAGCCTCCATGTCGATATCAGACACTCCAACACGTGCCTCGGTCACTCCGCCGCCCCTGCCCCAACAGCCCGAATTCTAAACTAACCTTCACCTGGCTGGTGGTTGGCTTGGAGCTGTAACGACTTTTTTTTCTTTTTGGTCGATCATACTCTACTCCTACTCTAACTCTCACTTTCAGATTTTTGTCTTGCTTACTTGCAAGGCGTGAGAGTTGAAACCTACACTTGAAACTAAATCGTCATCACTCCAACCCTTCTGAGAAGGTGGGGATTCGAACCCCCCACCTTCTCCTTCCATGTTGGAAGGGTGGCCACTAGGACAAACCCTAGTGGTTGAGGTGTATGGACTTCGGCGATGCATTACCTTGCTTGCCTAGAGAGAAGAATAGGGAAGGCTCCAAACATGTAAATACCTATGCTTTTGGCTTAGAGAGAGAGAGAGAGAGAGAGAGAGAGAGAGAGAGAGAAGGAGAAGGAGAAGGAGAAGGAGAAGGGCGCTCGCTCTACACTGTTGTCAGGTTTGGGTTGAATGTTTGGATGAGACAACTTTTATTTTCTACATGATCTTCTTCTTTTTTTTTCTCCAAAATTGATAATAGAAAAAGAATTTGTACCTTTCGTTTTAGAGAATGGTCAAAATTTACATTTCATATGAATTTTATGAAATTTTGGATATTGCATTGTGAAACTTGTGAAATGCTATAAAGAAAATGTCCAAAAACCTCATTTTCAAACCTTATAAAATTGTTTAAATATATATATATATATATATATATATCTTCCACGTATCACACGCATAGCATAAAAATTATTGTTAAATGTTAAATTTAATAGTGGAATGTGAATTGCTTATTTTATATCTTCAAGTTTTATGGGTTATTAAAATGGAAAGTAGTTGAATTTATCAAATTGAAATGAATTAATTTTTTAGTGTAAATTCATTGCATGCTCCTTTTTATTATTTATTTATTTCTAAATTTGAATCAAATTAATCTGATTGAAATAAGTAAAGTGTGTGTTTGAGAAAATTCTCTCATACCTCTCTAAATACTTCTTCTTCTTCAGCTGGTAGGATTTTCTGAGAAATGCAGCTCAGCTACTTAAAGATGTTACCAATACTCTGAGCTAAATCTTTGGGTAGCCTATGGCTAAAAGGCAATCCCTAAAGGGCTTGAACAAGAGGTTCGCATATTTACTGTGGGATAGCATTTATGTTGTAATTGACCTGGTTTTCCCTAGTTCTAAGTGTAGATCCCCTCATTGATATTGTATATATAAAAATATTTATTTAATATACAAGGTGCCTTTTTTTTTATCACTTTACTTTTATTCTAACTCATATTCTCAGATTTTTGCATTTTTTCCTTACAGAGCATGGGGGTCGAAATCCACACCTGAAACTAAATCGTCCTCACCCCAACCCTCCTTGAGAATGTGGGGATTCAAACCCTTACCTCCCCCTTCTCATGTGGGTAGGGTGGCCCAATGGTTATATACAACATGTTGGAATTATGTATTTTTTAAGAAATGATATGTCAGAGTGTCGTGTCGTGTCGTTAGTCACGTGACGATGTCGATGCTACTTAGTTGCAAGTGATTTTCGAGTGAAAAGGTCATGCAATTGAGCCCGAAACTAGCTGAATGTGTAACATTTGAGAAAAGTAGCACCTGAATATTGAATAGATCTGTTGTCATCCAAAATAAACCAAACATTCATTTCATCATTTAAATAGGCAATGCAAGTATAAATATTTCACTAGCGGAGTTGATGCAATGACACACATGCAATTTAACAACCGATGTTTAGGCAATGACCCATATTCGAATTTTCTTTTAGCAAGCATTTCCATTCCATAAATGAAGTGATATTCTATTTGTTTGAGTACACGGTCATCAAGAAATAGTGCAATTTCTTCACGTAAAAATCCTCTTTCGAAAATATTAAAAGCCCGACCTTACTGATTGATGTGGGAGAAGTTGTGAATGATTTCCTAGAATGGATTGATCGACAAATGAAAAAAATTTAGCCCGACATGTATCAAAGTGAATAGATAAAGGTCGGCCCACTATGAGCGAGAGCTATGCACAATTTAGCATAAATTATGCTAATACGGATTTTTCATAGGAGCGGAAGAGGTTTCAATTATAGGTACAGGTTAAGAGCATATGCTGAAAATTGATTTGTCCAATTCTTTACATGTCGATCCTCCACAACCTCTACCGAAATTCACTACAAAATTCCGGAAATTCATGTTTAGTCACACCAATTTCCCAAACTCCACAGCTTGTGCTTCACACTACTTTACCCTTCCGTTTTAGCATGCAGTAACGTAATAATGGTGTCTTGCTTGCTTCACCTTCCCATTACCTTTCCCCAAAGACTCATTAATTAATGGAAAAGCAAGTCAAGCCAAGTCGTGCTGTATTTCGAATTTCAATCAAAGCACCAGCGTAGGCAGCACCTTCCGCATAATGCTGATAAAATAACGCGTGCAATAAATAAAGTCAAAAAGCACCTGCACAAGTTCCCCACAACTTCTCAAAATGCTGTGAATATTACGCGAGCAATGACTCAGCATTCTTTAAGCACTCAGCAATCAGTATTCTTCAAGCATGCACAGTAGAGTATTGGGTGTTGGTACTCCAACGTCGAAGGCCGAGGGTTGGGGGAGATCACAGCAGTTGGTGGGTTGTGCTAGGAAGTACGGACATTCTCAGAGAGCCTTCATGTCAGTGGTGGACACCCCGAGCATTCCAACATGAGGCCAATAGGTGTTGGAAAATGCAATACGTGATCAACTTTTTCGACACATTCCAACACGCAGTTTGGAATTCTGACATGCAATTCGACACACATGAGGCCAATTTTAAAAAATTTCAATAAATAAGTAGTCAAAATGTAAATATATAAAAGTAAAAAATAATAAAGAGAGAAAGAGGAACTTTCATTCCACACACAATTCCTCCCCCCTCCCCTCTCTCGGTCTCTCCACCGCCCCCGCCCCACCAACCGGAATTCCAGACTGACCTTCACCTGGCTGGCGGTTGGCTTGGAGCCGTATGGACTTCGGTGGTGCATCACCTCGCCTGCGGAGAGAGAAGAAAAGGGAACGCTCCAATCATGTAAAAATTTGCGCTTTTGGTGTCTGTGTGCGCGTGAGAGAGAGAGAGAGAGAGGAGAAGGTGGGCGCTCGCTGTTCACTTTATCTTCAGATTTGGGTGGGATGTTGGGATGGGACAAATTTTATTTTCTACACGATCTTCTTCTTTTTTCTCCAAAATTGGAAGTAGAAAAAGAAATTGTACTTTCAAGTTTTACAAAATGATCAAAATTTACATTTCATTTGAATATTAAGAGATTTTGGATATTGCATTGTGAAACTTGCGAAATTTGCAATAACGAAAAAGTCCAAACGGGTTGAAGACCTCATTTTTAAACCTTATAAAATTGTAAAAAATAATTATCTTCCACATCTCACAAGCATAGCATAAAATTATTAAATGTTAAATTTAATAGTGGAATGTGGATTGCTTCAAGTTTTATGGATTATTGGAATTGAATGTAATTGAATTTGTCAAATTGAAACAACGAACGATATTAACAAATGGTGAATTAATATTTTTAGTATAAATTCATTCTGAGATCTTTTTTTATTATTTATTTATTTGTGAATTTGAATCAAATTAATTTATTTGAAATAATCATAAAAATGATAATTTATCATGTATATATAAAATTATTAATTTAATATACAACGTGTGGGGATTCTCCAATTTTTAGAAATGACGTGTTGACGTGTCGTGTCGTGTCATGTCACGTGTCACGTGTCAATGCTACTTATGAGTTGTGTTGTTTGAACACTCCATAGATAGTTATCGACTCCTTGCCCTTCTCTATTTCTTGCTTAGATTGATCCATTTTCTTCTGATGAGTTGTCTAAAAGTTTCTATTTTTGTTTGAATGTAGCTCCGCGTTTAAGTCTTAAGAGACATTTATGCTATTCCTAGATCTGGGATTCCATATTTCTTTACTCTGTTTCCTACTCCATCAATCTCTTTTACAATCCTCTTAAGATGAAAAGAAAAGAACCCACTCATTCAGATGATCCGATATATGGGGGGCATTCCTCATCGACCACTCCACAAGTAGATGATTATGAAGGCGGAACGAAAATGCCCAAGGGAAATAATTATGAAGTGTTCTTGAGCTTCAAAGGGGAAGACACTCGAAAAGGCTTCACCGACTATCTCTATACTAGCCTTGTCGACGCAGGAATTCATGTGTTCAGGGATGATAATAAGCTCCCTATTGGTGAGGAGATTGGGTCGGAGCTCCTCTACAGCATCAAGCAATCCACGATCTCGATCCCGATTATCTCCGAGAACTACGCTTCCAGCAAATGGTGCCTTCGCGAGCTGGCTCAAATGTTGAAGTGCAAGAGAAGCAAAGGGCAAATCATATTGCCTATATTTTACAAAGTGAAACCCTCACAAATGCGACATCTTACAGGAAGATGGCGAGATGTTATCAATGCACATAAAGAGAATTTGGACGAAATGGTTGTGAAGGAATGGGAAGAAGCACTTGAAGAAGTCAGTTCCTTGAAAGGATGGGAATCAGAGAAAATTGATAATGGGTACATTATTCTCCACCAAATTGTTGTATAATTTCTCACAAACAGATTTTTCTTGAAAAATGATATGCATATTGCTATCCTATACTAAATTCGTTGTTATTTGACAGGCATGAAGGAACTTTGGTTAAAATTGTTGTTAGAAAAGTTATGGGCGAGTTAAAAAAACATTTTCAGTTAAATGTTCCCGAACAGTTGGTGGGAATCGATGATCATGTCGAACAAATTATGAGTAAGATAGATGTAAAATTCAATGGTACAAGGATCATTGGAATTTATGGAATGGGAGGCATCGGTAAGACAACTCTTGCAAAGGTGCTATACAACAAACTCTCTACTCATTTTGAGGACCGTAGCTTTGTGGGAAATATTCGAGAAACATCTCAGCGCGAAGGTATAAAATGCCTACAAAAGCAGCTCATTTCTGACATAATAGGAAGTTCATGTGATGTGTCAAATGTCGACGAAGGAGTCAGTATCATCAAATCTCGATTTGCAAGTAAGAAAGTCTTAGTTCTTCTGGATGATATAGACGATAGTACTCACTTGAATGCTTTGGTCAAGGATGGTAGTTGGTTTGAAGTGGGAAGTATAGTCATCATCACAACTAGAAACAAGAGCATTCTCGATGAGGCTAAGGCAGGCTACATGTACCCACTCAACGAGTTGTCTTTTGATCAATCATTGATTTTATTTAGTAGACATGCATTTCGAAATGATTCTCCTCATAGTTATTATGAGGTTATCTCTCGTGATGTCGTATCTACTACTGGGGGGGCTTCCATTATCTCTTGAAGTAGTAGGTTCATTCTTATGTGGAAAGAAAGAAGAAGTATGGAAAGATACATTAAAGAAATTAGAGAAAGTGCCCAATAAGAAAGTGCAAGAGAAGCTGAAAATAAGTTACGAAGCATTAGATGATGATGAGCAACAAATATTTTTGGATATTGCATGCTTTTTCATTGGATCACATAAAAAGGATCCAACTTACATGTGGGATGCCTGTAATTTTCACCCGGGGAGGGGGATTGAAGTATTGAATCTTATGTCGCTAATTAAAATTGATGAATATGGCATGCTAATGATGCATGATCAATTGAGAGATTTTGGAAGGGAAATTGTTCGTCTAGAAAATCCAAAGGAGCCTCAAAAGCGTAGCAGATTGTGGAATTTTGAGGAAGCCATAGATGTGATTGATGGAAACAAGGTAAGAGTTTTTCTACTTGTCTTAGTCAGTTAATGTGGATCCATCTTCCCTTTCTTTTTTTTTTTTTTCTTTTTTTAAAAATATAAAAATAGTTGTTAGTCTTGACTCTCCAAAACTAGCTGCTTCTACTAGTAAAAGAGCTATTTTGATTAAATGCTGTTTTTGCCTAATTCTAGAACATAATTGAAGGGCAATGCACACGCAGACTCACATCTTTCCCTGGGAGTATTGTGATAAGAGTGCTCTCCTTCTAGTAACCTTAATGCAACGGCAAAACTGCAAAAGCAGAATGTTTGATAGATTACTTTTAGAGAAAAAATGACATTTATAGATTGTTGCGGCCATGCTTTCCCTACATATTTGTTTGATGCACATGTTTGATGATTGGATTCGTCTTTTGGTTACTTGTGAGGCCTTTTTCTTTTCTTTTACCGAGTATTGACTTCTTATGGATTGTTTGGTATGATAAATGAGACCTCCACATCATTTGTGACGATTTAACTATCTTGGTTCTTGTACTTTTTAGTTGGGTTAAGTGTAACCCCAAAGTATTATTGGTTGTGCAATTTAGTCCCCCATCTATTGTTGCGTTTGCTCAATATAGTCCTCTAACTTTCACTTTTTTGTGTAATAGAGTCCTTTGTGGTCAATCGTCAGTTGACACTATCAATTTGTTGATTCGGCGTTTGTTTTAATTTATGATATATGAGCAACTACGTAATATAACCCTTTAAACATATACTATTTTCATTGTATAGACTTTTCATTAAAGTGCATAGTTTCTTTCTATGAATCTGCTTTTTCTTTTTGTGATGATGGATGATTTTTCTATTAATCTCCCGATATTATTTATTTGCTAAATATAAGCTATCATGTTATAATAATAATTTGTTCATTGTTCAATTCTCAGGGAGCATTTTATTTAGCACGTATTTAGTTACAATGACATCATCTTCTTTTTGTGAAATGAAAAACTAGTTTTGGATAAATGTGACACCGGTTTATTAGTTTGGGATTTTTATGACATAAAAATTAATGTGGGGGTAAATGTGGAACAAGTCTACTGGTTTGGGACTTTTGGTATTATTAACCAAAGTAAATATGGCTTTGAATTTTGTATGATGATAAATTTTCGTTATTAGCATGAAATTTTAAATGCAATCCACTAAAAGCAATTATAACATATGTATGATTTGTACAAGCATCCAACAAGCAGGTGCAAATGTCAAGAAAATTGTTAATTAAGAAAAACTAACATAAACATGGGGATGCAAAACATAATTATATACCCAAAACTATTGAAAAAAGATGCTAGCAAGAAGGAAAATGCAATCAACTGAATGGAACATTACTTAGAAGTGAAAAAAAAATGGTATCTATGAAGTTGTTGACAAGAAAACGATATATGTACAAGAAAATTTTAATGTAAAAACAAGGGGGATTCATATGAAAGAATAAAATTTTGAAGGAAATGTTGAAACCACCAATGTGCAATTCGTCACCTAAAACAAAAAACGAATTTGAGTTTCTAAAATACTAGGTCACAACAAAAGAAATATGCGGAAGACTCAAGTTCCTTGAGAATGCAATTTTATCAATCTTCATGTCCAATCTGTTCATACAGAATATCTCATTAATCTATGAGAATATTCATCAAAATTTAGATGACTACTACTTCAAAGTAAAAAGACAACACGACAATGAAAAGATAACATCATACATCTACATTGACAAAAAGAAAAGTAGGGATCATGTATACAACATTTGATATTATCAAATTTCTTTTCCACATACAATGAAAAACCCTCATAAAAAAAACACATGAAAAGAAAGGAATGTAAAACAGATGTGTACCTTTTGCAATGACATTCTTGTTTTCATTTTGATATTGAGAATTGCAAACAAAGTAAACCGAAAAAGTGAGGGGATTCTACAACTGGGATTCTTTAATTTTGATACTTATATTGATGGCAAGTTTGATTGATGTATTCAGACGGTTAGAGTTGTATTAGTTCACATATACATAATAGGAGTAAAGGTAGTGTTATTCACATATAAAGGGCATGAATTTTGATAGATATATTTGAATTAGTGTATACATGAAGAAAGGCCTTCCATTGTAGTTGCAAATGGATGCAACTTTTGGAAATTCAGAAGGTGCAAATTGCGAAGGGTATAGTTGGATGGGGATCAACTGCTTGTGCTTCTCATCTTTACATAGACTAGATAAATAATATGCAACTACAACCTTTCATTTCACAAAATTGAAAGAGAGAAGCGTATGCCATAGTAGTACGACAACATTTTGAAATTAGTGCATTTTATTTTTATATTAGTTGATCTTATCTCATACTTCAAAACTTATGGTCCACAATGTTTCCAAGTTGCAGGGCACTAGAAAGATTGAGGCCCTTTCTCTTGGCAAATGTGGTAAGGGAAGAAGGTGCACAGTCGAGCAATTTAAAAAAATGACCAACTTAAGGTTCCTTCAAGCGGATGGTGTGGATTTCGTTGGAGATTTCCAAAGCTTACTTCCTAACTTAAGATGGCTTCAGTGGGGGGCCTGTCCCTTGAACTTCACTGCAGCCAACTTTCATCCAAAGAAATTAGTTGTACTCGATTTGTCACACAGTGCAATTTCAGAGGACTGGGGAGGATGGGTTCCACTCAAGGTAAGACGTGAAGAAGGCATTGAAACATTTTTTCTTATTTAATATAACATTTTTCCCTCGTACATATAACATTTAAAAATTCATTTTCATAATTAAACTAGCTACTTCTCTTTAATTTGATATTACTAAAGGAAAACATGGCGCTCAATGAATGCATCTCTCTTCCATTTGAATTTGTCATCTGCTTTTTGATAATAAAAGTTGCTTATGTCCAATAAAAAAATATTTCCTCTTAAATTTTATTTGAAAATAAATACAATTAGCACTTATACATCCATGCTTAAAAGACATTTATCTATTGGTGTGGCCAAACACAATTAAAAGAGACATTTAAAATTAAATAAAACAACCGTGAAGGAGCTGGGAAGCATGGGTATTTTTTAAGAATTCTAAAATGTCAAAAACATAAGGAGTAGTAGAAATTCACAGGCTGCAATAGTCCACTTACACCGACATATCCTTTCTTTTTTTCCAGATGGCAATTGAGCTCAAAGTTCTCAACCTCACGGGTTGTCGATCTTTAAAAAGAACTCCCAACTTGTCTATTTTTGAAAGGTTGGAGATTTTAATTCTTCAAAATTGTGAGAATCTAGAAGAGCTTCATCCTTCTATTGGTGACATTAGGACTCTCATTTCCTTGGATGTCTCTAATTGTAGAAAAATCAAGGAGCTACCAGAAGGAATAGGTAGAATGGTAGAATTGAGGAGGCTTGTCATAAAAGAGACATGTATACAAGAGATTCCTATTTCGAGTGATTGTTTGATGAAGTTGGAGCATCTATCTCTCGTTCGTTGTAAAATTTCTCAACTTCCTAAATCCATGGGCTCCTTTTGTTCGTTAACTCACTTATATATATGTGGTTTAACAATAGAAGAATTACCCGAATCCATTGGTGCCATGAAAGAGCTTAAGGTTTTTCTTGCCAATCAATGTGAGGAGTTAACTCACATACCCAGCTCCATAGGCGATTTAGCATCTCTGCAAAGCTTGTTTTTTGATGGTTGCTCCTCATTGATAGAGATTCCCGACTCGATTGGAAATTTGGCATTATTGATCGAGCTAGACTTAGCATACACATCGATTACAAAATTACCTGAAAGCATTGGGAATCTGCAAAATTTGAGGATCTTGGACATTAGTAGAGCTGACATAACGGAATTGTCTGATGCTATCGGGATGCTGGCAAAACTCCAAAAGTTGAAAGCTTGGTATTGCAAAAATCTGGAGCAACTACCTAGTAACATGTGCAAACTAATTTCACTAGAGGAGCTGTATGTTGGATATTGTGAAAAGCTTCGAGAATTACCAGAACTGCCCACTAGCTTGACAGCTCTAGCTATCACCTGCCATGGGCCGCCTTTGCCCCATCTTTCCCAGCTAACTCGTCTCAAGGAACTTGATCTTTATGGTTGCCATTGGCTTGAATGTGTCCCAGAGCTTCCTATTGGACTATCGAAGCTTATCATTAGAAGTTGTGGAAGATTGAAAGCCTTGACGAATTTATCAGACTTGAAACACTTGCGAAATTTCGATATTTATGGGTGCCCGTCTCTTGAACGATCGCCCGACCTGTTGAATTTTAGGCGTACGCAGATGAGATAACTCTGACGGAGGTCGAGGCCAGCGGAAATTTCATCGAAGGTGGGTCATTTCCTCATTTACTTCTTTTTTTTCATCTCTCTCTCTGTGTTAAATTCCCCTCAACATTTTTATTTACCGTTTTTGTATATTCTCTCTCGTCAGCGTAGGCTCGGAGAAGGAGGAGAGAGAGAGAGAGAGAGACAGAGAGATATATAAGAGAAGAGGAGGGGTTTTCGCGAGCGACGGAGGGTTCACCGAGTGCTCCGAAGCGATGGTGCTTGTGGACTTTTGCCCCGATTCGTCGAGCTCGCCCTTTTCTGATTTCTACAGAAGCGGATGGAGATGGGTTAGTTTCCTGTTTTCCTTTTGATCGAATCGTCCTTTAAGAAATTCTCCAATTTCGATGCTGATTCGCCTACCTGGTTACTTCTTTTTTCTCTTTTTTACTTGAATATGATGGAAGGAAAGTTGGAGTTGATGTTCCTGCAGAAGTTTAATGGTGGCGCTTCTGTGAATGTGAATGCAAAGAGATATGTGATGAAACAAAGAGATATCGCCGGGTCTGCAGCACCTGACCGCTAAGCTTTGGAGGAGACAGCGAACTCGACAGGTAGAAGTCAGTAGCTGTGGCATGTGGATAAGCCGAGTAGGAAAGTAATGCACAAAGCTCTGTGGATAAGCTGGACGTTGTTTGTGTTATATCTAGGAAACTACTTTGAACTTGTACTTTTACAAGATGGGCCCACCCTCCTTTTGGAATTGAAGTTAAAAATGTGGAAGTGAAGGGTTGAAAATTTTGATAAGATCCTTGGTCTATGATGACAGAGAAAAAGGCGCATCGTCTAGGTTAAGTAGTTTTATTTTGTTTTATTGCCTTTTCAGGGTTTAGTGTCGGTAGCGGGGGCTCCTCTTTGTTTTTCTTATTTTGGTTAGTAGATTTGTTTTAAGGGTTTGCATTATCTTGTACAGAGATGGATAGGTATTTCCTCATTGCCTTACTTATTATACTTATTGAATGACAAGAAAACCAGGGAGAAAAGGAATTGAGATTGGGTGTCAGGGGAGTGATTCATAATGCTAATTTGGGGATTGATGTTCATCTACCCACTATCAAACTAATATACAATCAACTAAAGATGAATTGTGATCACCAGTGGTACCTCTCCATCGCAATTAGATGTGCTGTGGAGTTTCTCCTTTGCATGAGCACAGCACGTGTTACGTTGGCTAGTACTCGATGACACTGATACTTGGACATTCATACATGTTAAATTATTATTTTTGTATTTACTTGCTCCCAAACTTTCTTGTCATAAAAGAGATATCTTGCACACATTGTTAGGAGTGAATGGGGTTGTCGAGGTTAACCTGTGTCCAAATATTTAGCTTTTCATCTCTGCTTTTGGGTGATAAGCTGCTGGAATTTTCGCCCTTCATTCATGTTATTTCATTGTTATGCTATGCTGAATGCTGATCAGTTACTCCTGGATTAGTCAGAGCATTATGACTAATGGCCATTAATTATACCTATACAAGATTTTTACCTTGACAATTGTTTTTAGGATTGCTATCTGTATAAGGTGCAAATAAAGTGATGGAAGTTGGTCACATCAAGATCATTCCCAATTGGATCAGGAGTTGGATCATTGGAGATGTAGAATGGGATTTCTAATCCCAGTCCCAAATATCCTACTTTGCCTATTTAATTAGCACTCAATCTCATAGTAAACCAAATTAGGCTTCAGTTCTCATTTTGTATGACCCATTTTACGTCTGAAACAATATCTAAGGGCCAAAGCTACTATTTAGCTACCTTTGGGGATTGGATTATGAGGGGATTATAAATGAGAATGAGGTGTTGCCCTCATCCTGAATTAGATTTGATGGAAGGTTTAATCGGTGGTTGTGGCAAGGCTGAATATACTTTCTATACAGACTTGGGAGAATCCTTAAGCTTTTCTCTAGAGTAAGAATAACCTTTTATTGCTGGAGCTAAAAGTGGGCTCTACCTTCTTGAGAGCTTGGGTTGGGGTCGATGGAAGGTTTGCTGTGCCTCCACAAACAGCAGTGCAGCACAGTGCAGCACAATGCCGACACCTTTGTATGGCAGCCATCTTTTCTGACGGGACAGAATTCTCTTTTACATCATAGCATATAGCTCTTTACCTTTTCTATATTTTTCATCCTCCTGTCCTCTTCTTTTCACTGCCATCATCTAGTTTTGCATTTGTTCTATTCTCCTGTACTTAGGCCCCGGATGCTTCTCTAGTTAACTTTATCCAAGAGGCATGAGAGCTTCTTCAGTGATGTGCTTTTGTTGTGGTGGTACTGGTGCTTTTGTCTTCTATTTTTGAGCTTCATTCCCTCTTTTCAAAGATGACATACAGGTGTTAGTACAGAATCAAGATTTGAGAATCTATCACTTTAGCTCTTAATTTTCTATAGGGTCTTATGATCATTCATCCAAAGTCCAATTTCAATCAATTAGGATCAATATTAATAACCTTTACCTTATGGGTTAGATTTTATACTGCAGGGATTGGCTTCCATATGTGTACTGATTAGATCATGAAATGTTGTGTTTGTGTAGCTGCGACATGCCACCTATGTGTAACTATCTAAAAAACAATGTGCTTGGTGTATCTACATGGGAATTGGCTCTAGGCAATCTGTTGGGATGCAAGATCTCAGGCCTGGTGCTTGTTCTCTAGAAACTAGTATGGTGGAATGCTCTAGAATCTACTAGTGTGGAATTGTCTTCAGTTTCTCATCTTTTGTTTCTGGATTCTCTCCCATGATTGCCCCAAGTTTTTACTTTTTGTTCTCCTACTCATGTAATCGCATTACTTTTTTTTTCATGTCTTGTTCATGATATATCCTTTATGGGGATCTTATAGTGCTTGTGCTGTTTGCAAGTTTTCAATTGGCTGGGATCCTCTCCATAGAGATACCTGTATTTGTATTGTACCTTGCTATTGTCCCTTTGCTTCCTTTTTTGACCATATTTTCATTATAGAGTGACAAATTTTCCATGCTATAAGACGCTACTTATAGCAGAAGCTACTGATTTGATGCGAGAAATTGGAATAACTAGGAGATGACTTCAGTTGTCACTGATCTTGTAATTGGTTTTTCCTTGTCCAACATTCCTATGATGGGTTTGAAATGCAGGTAGAAACTTTTGGAGCAACGGTAAAGACGTGGAAAATTCCCTTTTTTTTTTTGAACAAGTACGAGTTTTTGTATTGCTTTTAGCTGTTTATGCACTATTACTTGATTGGTTTTCTGATTGATGGATTTTGCAGGTTTGTTTGTGCATAGATTGCTAGGATTATGTCTATGCACACATCCTTTCCAGGAAGATCAGGCCCTGAGTGTTCGATGCAGATCCTTCCAAAGAGAAGAAAAAGCTTAAAGAAGTTAAAAACATTGTGGAACAAGCGCCAGCTGATATTCAGTCTCTTCTGGAGTTGAAACCATTATGTTATGACTCATGATACGGTAAATTGGTGTTTTGCTTTTTCTAATGTTGTGTCTGCTATCTTTTAACTAATTTGCTTTTTCTCAATCGAGTGCCACCTGGTATTCAGGACCATGAACTGGTATGGCTTATATATCTGGCACATACTCTTCTTCCTTTCCAGGAAGATCAGGCCCTGAGTGTACGATGCAGATCCTTCCAAAGAGAAGAAAAAGCCTAAAGAAGTTGAGAACATTGTGGAACAAGCGCCAGCTGATATTCAGTTTCTTCTGGAGTTGAAACCATTATGTTATGACTCATGATACGGTAAATTGGTGTTTCGCTTTTTCTAATGTTGCGTCTGCTATCTTTTAACTAATTTGTTTTTTGTCAATCGAGTGCCACCTGGTATTCAGGACCATGAACTAGTAGTAACACTCATCATTTCCTGTGTTACAAAAGTATATCTTGCTAGAGATCTTGATTAATGTGTTCGGAAAATCTTTGAAGCTGAATCACTCTAGGAAAAGAGCTTTGTTTTTGGGTTCTCTTACTGCTGTTGTTGAGAGCTTTAATCAATCACATGCCTCAACGCTATCATCTGATAGAGAGACCATATAATGATAACTATTCAAGCTTTTATGATATTCTATCAGCATGACCTCTTTCTTCTATATTACCATTTTAGGAAGCTGAGAAGCATCTCTCCTTAATGGTTGTTTCCAAGTCCCTGGTGGCAAAGATAGACCAGCCAATGGGAATCGTCAGTTTCCAAACGACAGAGGACAGCAATGAGATTTTGAACTCAGGGGAGACAATTTTGGAAAATCTGCTTGACTTTGTCAAGAAAAGTTGCCACCAAATCCCAAAGGAAACCGCGGTTCATAAGGCTGCCTTAAGAGCTTGAAGATGTTTTCAGTTGAATGAATGATCTCCCCCTCGAGCCTTCCTCCCTCCATCTCTCTATTCGATGAATGCTGTTTCACATTGTGGTCCGAAGTGTGGACAGGAGATATTCATAATTAAACTCTCGCGTGGCTGTCTTAAATTTGATTGCATATTTTGCAGGGTGACCAGATCCAGGCCTTGTTTCGGATATACTGAATACACTTTCAAAATAGGAATGTAGTTTGGTCTTTTCATCTTTCCTCTTTCCCCCTTCATTTTAATTGAAGATCTATGGGCTTTTAGGGTCTGAAACTTGTACCAATGGAATAGGTATTAGCACAAGATGTGCACTCATTTGGACTGAAATAAGCACCTTATTACTAAATTCTGTTTCGCATTACAAATGTTGTTGTTGCTTGTGTTTTTCTAACATCGTGAATAACATTAGCTTTCCATGATAAAGGCTTAACGAATGCTACTTTTCCATTTCATTTCAAGGAAACTTCTAGGAAACTTCATTTCGATAAGATAACTGCACCTTTTATCTCTTCAAGGGATGTTTTTTTTTTTTCAAGTTGATACCTGATACAGGGCGGACCTTGTTCTTTAGATTTCCACCCTTGTTCTTTAGATTTCCAGCTCCCTTATTTTCTTCACGGAAACTGAAAAAGCTGGGAAAAGTTATGGCCATGACATCTTTTGGATGTGAAAATAATTGTGCCCCATAAGTAAAGGGCACCATTTTACTTTCTTCAGAAAGCAAATGTATTTGTCATTTTATTAAAGAATGCGATTATAGAACTTACTTAGCATAAGTCAAAGAAAATTCGTGATTTTCACTATAGTAACTTTTCTTGTTATCTTTACCAAAAAAAAAAAAAAAACTTTTCTTGTTATATGTGTGATTAATGCGTTGGAAATTGCACAAATCATCAAAGTTATTATTGAGGTCTTCATTAACATGATAAATTATTTATTAGAAGTAAAAAAAAAATTTCCTATCAGAAAAATTTGATTTTCAATTTAAAGCAGTCTGAAACATGTTTGACTATCTTTAGTTAACTTAACTAGTATTGTAGCGTAATTATCAACGTCTTATTTCAAGTGCAGGGAAAATTCGAGAGAACACAAAAATCAATTTTTCGGCCATTATTTGAAGATACTCTTTTTGTCCTGTACTTGAAAACTAAATAAAATTCTGCAGGAAAAAAAAAACTACTATAAAGCATTCAAAACAGTTGATTTGACAAAAATTAATGTAAGAAAAAGTATGTGATGTTCACTACGGTAAGGGTGGTGATTGTATGCTTGATGAAGAAGACTCCATCGATTTTAATTGACAATTTTCCACAAATTAGGGCAGCACCAATTTGAAAACCCTAATGCATTTTCCCTTTTTCGTTTCTTTATAGAACCTCAAACCCCATCGTCCCTTTCTTTTACACAATTTTCTCATTTTCGATTTGTTTTTTCCTATTTTTGCTTTTCCATCCTACCAATAATGGCGTCATGGGATCTGCCAGGGAGCCGCTTTCCCGGGAGGCCGTCTTGCCTTCGCGAGCGACCCCACTCTCTCCGCGTGCTACGATCTTTGGAGGCGAAAAACGTGACCCCAAATTTTACTTTCCTCCTTAGAGGTTCGAGTTCGGTCCATGTCGAGAGATCGCGATGGTTTCTGAATGTGGGTTTCTCCGTTTGCGGATTCAAAACAGCGCGGCTGAGACGAGAAGTACCGGCGAGAGGAAAAGCGCTCGTCCCGACCGATCTGAGCATCGCAATACCCGAAGGAACATGTGCTAATGTGCAACTTCTCATCTCAAAGCATTGTCTCAATACCTTGTTTTGGATGATTGACGAGGGCTGAATCGAATCGCTTGTGCATTTGTTGCTTCAGCACCTGATATCGGGTTTGGCGTGGAAGCATTAGATCGACGTCGGCGTGGGCATGATCGATGCGGACTACAGAGGCCCGGTTGGGGTGATCCCGTTCAATTACTCGGACGTCGACTTTGAAGTGAAGGTGGGTGACAAGACCGCGCAGCTGATCCTTAGTCCGTGATGATAGAGATTAAGGGCATATTGTTTAAGTTAAGTAGTTTTATTTCGTTTTATCATCTTTTCAGGGTTTAGTGAAGTCAGTTATCGGTGCTCCACTTTGTTTTTATTCTGGTTAGTAGATTTGTTTTAGGATTTGAGTTCTCTTGTATAGGGATGAATTCTTTTTGGTTTAGATGGATAGGTATTTCCTTGGTGCCTTACTTATTATGCCTTTTACACAACAAAGAAACCGGGGAGAAACGAAATTGAGATTGGGTGCCAGACGAGTGATTCAAAATACTAATCAACCAAAGATGAACAATAAGTATGGGTTGTACCTCTCCATTTGTGGATTTTCTCCCTTGCATGAACACAGCATGTGTTAGGTTTGCTGGTGGCGAATGGAGTATGAAACAAGCAGGAGCCAAGATTATTGTTTTCGATCGTGTACTGATTTGCTGGGGCATGAATTTTTGTCTTCCTAGCTTTAAGCACTCTTTGCCTTCCCCTCAAGTGCTTGAGTCAAAATTATTTGATGACACTAATACTTGGATATTCATACCCGTTCAGTTGTTTTTCATATATATAGTTACTCCCAAACTTTCTTGTAACAAAATAAGTATCTTACACTCCTTTGATATGAGCGAATTGGACTGTCGAGATTAACCGATGTCCAGATATTTGCCTTTTTATCCCTGCTTTTGGGTGATAAGCTGGTGGAAATTTTGCTCTTCATTGATTGTATTTCATTGTTATGCTGTGCTAAATGCTGATAAGTTCCTCTGGATTAGTCAGAGCATTATGATTGGTGGCTATTTATTATACCTGTACCAGATTTTTACCTTCACGATTGTTATTAGGATTGCTAACTGTATGGGAGGCAATTAAAAAGATGCAAGTTGGTCGCATTGACAATCATTCCCAGATTGGATTAGGAGTAAGATCATTGGAGATGTAGGATGAGAAATTGCAGGAGCTAGGAGTTGAATTCTGGGGTCTTTGATCTTGTAATTGGTTTTCCCTTGTCCAATATTATGAGTGGTCTGAATTGCTGTGGAAAATTTTGGAGCATTGGCAAATACGGAGAAAATCGCCTTTATCCTTGAACATGTACTGGATTTTTGTATCGCTTTTAGCCATTTATGCTCTCTTACTATGATCAGTTTTCTGATGGATGGTTTTGCAGGTTCTTTTAAGCTTAGATCGCCAGGACTATGTCCAGGCACAGATCCAAAAATCAGCCCCCCAGTGTTTGATGCAGATCCTTCCCAAGAGAAGAAAAAGCCTAAAGAAGGGGAAAGTATTGTGGAAGAAGCACCAGCTGATATGCCGTCACTTCTGGAGCTGAAACGGATATAATAAGAACCCACGATATGGTGAATTGGTGCTTTACTTATCTACTATTCTTAACTAGAATTTTTTTGCCGATCAAGCGCTACCTGGTATTCAGGTTGTGGTTCAAGCAGTGGTTTTATTCATCTGTCGCATTCTCTTTTTCCTTTCTGTCTTTACTGCAAACTCTGATGTTAGAACTGTACTTAATGGATATGAACACACACCTTACCTCACATTCATGTGGTTAACGATGTAATTATTACTCTCATTACAGTGGTTTGCTATATGGCAATATATGAGATTCCATCAGCGAAGGGGAAACCCAGAGATACCAGTGAAGCTCTTTCATATGAGGCTTTGTCAAGTCTTCACTGACTTTTCAAGGCACAGCTGTTCATTCCGTGATTTAATTAGTCGCAGGTTCTAAGGAAAATCTGCTGGTGCTTAGTTCAGTCGCCACATGATCGGTTGCAGTCAAGCCTTTGTAATACTTTAGAAGCTAAAAATGTCTCAGAAATTCCCCAAATCAGGTACATCTTTGAATTGTTTCTAGTATTTGGTTGTACATTTTCTTGCAATAGGTCGATAATCTGCCATAGAATTTGGTTGGCCGTACCTTTATTTTTTAATGCGGGTTGCAGCTGAAACAATTGGTCGCAATGGAGGTCTGCTCTTTAGAGTAATTTCAGAGATAAATTTGAGAATGAGAAAACCATGCTCGAAGGTGCACTTGTGAAGAAGGCAGCAGAAGATCATAGACAGAGAATAAGCAAACACGTAATTACAGAACTTTGTCGTTTTTTTCCCTTGCTTTCTTTGGATCATCATGCTGATGCGACTTACTCTATTTTCTGCAGAATGTTATTGTCGTTTTGAAGTATTACTCGAGGATTACCTTGAGGAAACTTGCATAGCTGTTATGCCTCAGCATCCAGGTTGATTATGTTGAACATTTATTTATTTTTCTTATCAATGTCAATCTTTATGACTGATTACCTAGACCCCTCATTTAACCCTGGGCAGCCTCTCTGCCCCTGATACCTGCGGTATATGGTTGCTGGATTTGGATACAAGTTCCAAAAAATTGGAAAAGAGGCTTTGGTGCATTGAAGGCCAAGGCTTGTCTTGAGTTTGAGAATGTTGTGCTTGTAGTTTTTTCTGTGAATATTTCAGACTGATATATATGCATACACACTATGCTTAGTCAACTTCTCAAAAAATTTGTCTTAGCTATCAATGTCAATGTCTGGCATTGTGAAACCATTTCTTGGCCCATGGAGCCTGAAATTCTGATGCACTTTAGAAGTGTGGGAGGAGCTCTGCTATGACTCACAATTTCCAGTGTTACAAAAGTATATCTCGTGATTAGAGCTTTCTTAATTTGCTCATAAATCTATGTTGCTGAATCACTCAATGAAAGGAACTCTGTTTCTGGGGTTCTGTTACCACTGTTGTAGAGAGCTTTAATCATTCATATGCCTCAATCTATTAAATCATCACTATCATCTGCTAGAGAGACAGCATAGTAGTAATTATACAAGCCTATATGATATTCTATCAGCATGACCTGTTAGTTCTATGACCATTCTAGGAAGCTGAAAAGCATCTCTCCAAAATGGTTGTTTCCAAGTCCCTACTGGGAAAGATAGACCTGCCGATGGGAGTTGTCTGTTTCCAGACAACAAAGGAGAGCAATGACATCTTGAACTCATGGGCTACAAATTTGGAAAAGCTCCTTGATCCTGTTGAGGAAAGCTGCCACCAAATCCACGAGCAATCTATGGTTCATATGGCTGCTTTGCGAGATGTTCTTAGTTGAATGAATGACCTCTCTTCCCTTGAGCCTCCCCCTCTCTTACCAAAAGAGAGAAGCTGAAGAGTGCGGTTTCACGTTGTCCTCTGAAGTGGGGACTAAGGATATCATAGAACTCTCGTGTAGCTGTCTTAAATTTGATAGCATATTTTGCAGGTGGACCAGATCTGGGCCTTGTTTTGGACTGAAATGATACATAATACACTTTCTGCTTAGGAATATATTTTGGTCTTTTCATCTTTCCTCTTCCCCCCCTTGTAATTGAAGATTTTTGGACTATCAGGGTCCAGAACTTGTACCAATAGAATTGGTATCAGAACAAGATGTGCACTCATTACAACAAAAGTAAGTGCCTTGTTACCAAATTTTGTTTCTCTGTACAAATTTTGCTGGTGTTAGTGTTTTTCTAACATCAGAGATAATATTAGCTCTCAAAAGTAAAAGGCGAGTGAATGTTATTTTGTATTTCATTTCACATTTGAATTTTGTTTTCAGCAGAGAGCCTACTTCCTTTGGACTTAATCTTGACCGTTGGCGGTTCTAAAAACCTCTTTTTAGGGAGCTTAGATATTGTCAAAGGACTTAGCTTTTCTCCAGGATGATGTTGTGATGTCATTTCAAAAAGACACTATTGTGATATCATTTCTCTCTGAACTTTTAGTCACCGGAATGTGTTTCAATGTCAACTAGTTGACATTTCTCTCAACTCTTGGCATGTATGTGGTTAATAATACAGTAAGAAGCTTGAATATTGAGGATAATGTGTTTGTTTTACAACTCTGTTAAGATTTGGACTTCTAGCTGACGAAATATAGAAACCATCACATTTGGCCTATGAATCTCAACATTTGATTAAATTGATCAATCATTTGTTGTCTCAAATCCCCTTTCTTTACAAGAGAAGATGTTAAGGGTTTAAACATTGGGTCTCCGAGCAAAGTGGGGCAAGAATGACTCCTGTAGAAAGCATCATATAGTACCCGAACTTTTATTTGATTCATGGGACATATTTAGCTGATGAATGAAAAATTGTTTTTTGTGCGCGCTGGGGGGTGGGGGAGGTTGTTTGAATGAATTAGGAATTTAAAATGTTTGTGCCAATAATAGGTGTCAAATATTTATTTGATTTGACGTTGCTTGTGATTAGATAGCACATTGATAGGTAAGCATCACTATTAATACCTAAATTTTGGTGGCCCAATTAGTTGTTTATTGAATTAAAAAATTAGGGATTAATTTTTAACATCTAAACAAAAATATTAGAAATAGATTGCATAGCATATAGTTTTAGGAGCATTTATTATTTAGTTTATTTTATTGCATTTGCATTGGGCCAGGTGATAGATGAATTTGAATTAATGGTTCTGAACTTTAATTTAGCGAGTCTGGCTAGGTGACCGAAATCATGTGTGCCATGTTAGTCATTTCATATTATTGCCAAGATTTGATAATAAATAGTCGGCAATAATCTTTGGGGTAGATGTGCGTACGTGCATTTGGGAAAATTTGGTCAAGAATGTTTGTACCTATGAGTAAAGAAGTGAGTACATGCTCTTAGGAGGTTTTATAAGCTAGGCTGGTTGCCAAAGCAGCAAAAGTAAGCTAATATTATGTAGCTATAATACACTAGGTGTCAACGTAATCACTCCTTGTTGTCGTGTTTAATGCAGTTCCTCTCCACTTTATAGCTTCAGTTTTTCAAATCACATCTTCTAATGCTAACTAAGCTAATATTGAATCCTCCTCTATTGTGCTGTGAAAAATATATTTTGGTGAAGAACATGTTGGCGAAGAATGTCAACATGAAATAAAAAGTCTGGCGAAAGATGACATATAAGGAAAGAAAAAAGTATCACTAAATTACCATTTGAATATGGAGCATTGTTGGCTTAGAATTTATTAACACGACACCAAAAGAATACAATTTATGTAAAATGTTAAAAGCTATTAATTTAAGGGGAGAGATAAAAGTGGCTTGGGTGGAAGATAACGATTTGATAATTTTTAAGCAAAAAGTAGTATGGAGAAATCTAGTTTAAGGAAATTATTTTGAAAAGGATTTATTTTAGAGTTGCCTTTCTAGACGAATAAAAAAGAAAAAGCCTCCTGCAGACTTTTTATAACAAAATCCTGTATAATCCCCCGATTTATACGCTCGTCTGACTCATGTAAATTAGCAGTATATAAGAGAATGAAAGCAAGTCAAGTCAAGTCAAGTCAAGTCAGTCCTGGATCTCTCAAATTTCAATAAAAGCGCGTAGACAGGTTCGAAGCACCTTCCCAGTAATATGGTGTGAATCGGTGGAGATCACAGCAGGAGCATGCGAGCGTTGCCCGTCAGTTCTCTTTTCCATTTTTTCTTATTAATATAAAAAGCAAGTCAACTCACGACCCTGCTGAGTATTGCGTGTCTCCAAAGTCATGATGCTACTTCGACCAAAAAAAGGAAGAAAAAGTCAAGATGCTGCGGAAATTACGCGTGCGATGAATATTCTTTCCGTGGCATGCCTCACAGCGGTTCGATTAGCATGGAGAGTTTTGGACCGTTGGACAGCAAGAACTCGAGCATTGTTCGAGCACGCATACTTAAGAATTTCGTGTGTTGGTAATCCTATTTCAAAGGCTGAAAATCGGTGGAGATACCAGGGTTATGTTGTTTGAGACTCCTCAGGCAGTCAACCGACTCCTTGCTCTTTTCTGTTTCCTACTTTGATTGCTCCATTTTCTTTTGAGTAAGCAAGAGGTGTGAGAGTTCTTTTATTTTCGTTTGAATTAACTGAGTCATGAAAGACATTTGTGCGATTCGCAGATCTGGACCGTGAAGGCTGGCTTTCTTTCAAGGCTCTGCTTGATCAATCTCTTATTTTAAAACAGAATAAGAATCTCGTTGGTTAATCATGATGTCCATCCAATCAAGAAAAAGGTAAATGGTCTTTCCGTTCTCTTCCTTTCTCTCCAATTCCTTTCGTTTCTTTTCACGTCATTTCCCTCTCAACTTAAAATTGCCAATTGAATTGTAAAAGAGAAGAACCCACTCACTCAGAAGATCCGAATTCCAGGGTGTCTTCCTCATCGAATGCTCCGCATGGGGGAGATCATGAAGGGGGAGACAAACAGCCGAAAGGGAATGCCTACGAAGTGTTCTTGAGCTTTAGAGGGATAGACACACGCAAAAATTTCACCGATTATCTCTATACTAATCTTATCGATGCAGGAATTCACGTGTTCAGAGACGACAATGAACTCCGTGTTGGTGAGGAGATTGGTCCGGAGCTTCTTTGCAACATTACGCAGTCCATGATCTCTATCCCAATTATTTCCGAGAACTACGTTTCCAGCAAATGGTGCCTTCGTGAGCTGGTTCAGATGTTAGAGTGCAAGAGGAGTAAAGGGCAAATAGTGTTGCCCATATTTTACAAAATGGAACCCTCACAGATGCAACATCCTACAGGGAAATTGAGAAAAGCTATCAATGCACATAAAAAGAATATGGAGGAAATGGTTGTGAAGGAATGGGAAGAAGCACTCAAAGAAGTTAGCTCCTTGAAAGGATGGGAATCGGAGATAATTGATAATGGGTACCTTATTCTCCAACAAAACGTTGTTTAATTTTTCATAAATAGATCTTTCTTGAAAAAGAATAGACATATTGCTATCCGAAATTGATATTCATTTTTATTTGACAGACATGAAGGAACATTGGTTAAAATTATTGTGAAGAAAGTTATGGGCGAGTTAAAAAGACTTTTTCAGCTAAATATCCCCGAACAGTTAGTGGGAATCGAGGATCATGTGCAACAGATTATGAGCAACATAGATGCTGAATTCATTGATACAAAGACTATTGGAATTTATGGAATGGGCGGCATCGGTAAGACTACTCTTGCAAAGGTGTTATACAACAGACTCTCTTGTCATTTTGACTATCGTAGCTTTTTGGCAAATATCCGAGAAACATCCCAGCGTAAGGGTATTGAATGCATACAAAAGCAACTCATTTATGACATAACAGGAAGTTCATGTGATGTGTCTAATGTCGACGAAGGAGTTAGCGTCATCAAATCTCGATTTATGAGGAAGAAAGTCCTAGTTCTTTTGGATGATGTGGATGATGGTACTCACTTGAATGCTTTGGTCAAGGACGGAAGTTGGTTTGAAGTGGGAAGTATAGTCATCATCACAACTAGAAACAAAAGCATTCTCAACGAAGGTAGGGTAGGCTACATGTACCAACTCAACGGATTATCTTTAGATCAATCATTGATTTTATTTAGTAGACATGCCTTTCGAAAGGATTCTCCTCCGACTGATTATGAGGTTATCTCTAGTGATGTTGTATCTACTACTGGGGGGCTCCCATTAGCTCTTGAAGTTATAGGTTCGTTCTTATGTAGAAAGAGAGAAGACGTATGGAAAGGTACATTAAAAAAATTAAAGAAAGTGCCCCATGAGAAAGTGCGAGAGAAGTTGAAAATAAGTTATGAAGCATTAGATTATGGGGAGCAACAAATATTTTTGGATATAGCATGCCTTTTCATCGGATCACATAAACAAAATCCAACGTATATGTGGGATGCTTGTGATTTTTTCCCCGGGATGGGGATTGAAGTATTAAGTCTTATGTCCCTAATTAAAATTGACGAAGATGGAAAGTTATTGATGCATGATCAATTGAGAGATCTTGGAAGGGAAATCGTTTATCTAGAAAATCCAAGGGAGCCTCAAGAGCGAAGCAGATTGTGGATCTATAAGGAAGCCCTAGATGTGCTTGACAATTGCAAGGTATGAGTTTTCTCTACTTTTCTTAGTCAATGAATGTGCGTCCATCTTCCCTTTCTTGTTGGCTGCCCAAATTCAAAAGGTGTAAATTGCGAAGTGTATAGTTGGATGAGGAAAAAGTTCGGGAACAACCACGTGAGCTTCTCATCTTTACATAGATTAGATAAATAATACGCAAACGCAATCTTTCATTTCACAAAATTGAAAGGGAAAAGCCTATATGCCATAGTAGTATCACAACAAATCGAAATCAATGCATTTTATCTTATATCAGTTGGTCTCATCTCATCATTCAAAACTTATGGTCCACAGTGTTTCCAAATTGCAGGGCACTAGAAAGATCGAAGCCCTATCTCTTGGCAAATGTAGTACTGGAAAAATATACGCATCTGAACAATTTAAAGAATTGACCAACTTGAGATTCCTTCAAGTGGAGGGTGTGAATTTCACCGGAGATTTCCAAAGCTTACTTCCTAAATTAAGATGCCTTCAATGGAAGGAGTGTCCCTCAAATTTCACTACAACCAACTTTCATATGAAGAAATTAGTTGTACTTGATTTATCAAATAGTGCAATTTCGGAGCATTGGGGAGGATGGATTCCACTCAAGGTAAGATGTAAAAAAGGCATTGAAGTATTTTTTAACGTAACTTTTTTCCTTGTACATATAACATTTGAAAATTGATTTTCATAATTAAACTGGCCGTTTCTCTTTAATTTCATAGTATCAAAGGAAAACATGGTGCCCAATGATTGCATCTCTCTTTCATTTGGATGTGTCATATGCTTTTTGATAATATAAGTTGCTTATGTCTAATAAGTAAATATCTCCTTTGACATGTTATTCAGAAATAAATGCAGTTAGCACTTGTACACCCTAACATTCTTTTGCAATCAATATGCTTAAAAGACATTTATCTATTGGTGTGGTCAAACAATAATAAAAGAGACATTTAAAATTAAATAGGATAACCGTGAAGGAGTAGAGGAGCACGGGTAATTTTTGAGGATTTCCAAAAAGTCAAAAACATAAGGAGTGGCGGAAAATTATAGGTTGCAACAGTCCACTGGCACTGATTTACCCTTTCTTTCTTCCAGATGGCAACCAAACTCAAAGTTCTCAACCTCACGAGTTGTCACTCTCTGAAAAGAACTCCCGACTTGTCCACTTTCAAAAGGTTGGAGATTTTGATTCTTGCATATTGTATGAATCTGAAAAAGTTTCATCCCTCTATTGGAAATTTGGCATCGTTGACTGAGCTGGACTTAGCAATGACATCAATTGTGAAATTACCCGAAAGTATTGGGAATCTGCAAAATTTGAGGATATTGCGTATTTATAGAACTGGCATAACGGAATTGCCTAATGCCATTGGGACGTTGGCGAGACTCCAAAAGTTGAATGTTGGGGAATGCAAAAATCTGGAGCGACTACCGAGTAGTATATGCAAACTGATTTCACTAGAGAAGCTCTTCCTTGACCGGTGTGAAAAGCTTCGGGAATTCCCAGAACTGCCCTCCGGCTTAACAGCTCTTTGGATCACCTGCCAAGGGCAGTCTTTGCCCCATCTTTCCCAGTTAACCCGTCTCAAAAGACTCCTTCTTCCATATTGCCATCGGCTTGAATGTGTCCCAGAGCTTCCCATTGGACTATCGCAGCTTTTTATTTTTAGATGCGGAAAATTGAAAGCCTTGACGAATTTGTCAGACTTGAAACACCTGGGATATTTGTCTATTATTCAATGCCCATCTCTTGAGCGATCGCCCGACGTGTCGAATTTTAGGCGTACACAAATGAGAGAACTTGGCTTGCAAGAGTTCCAGCCCTATGGGGGGGGCTTACTATTCAATCGTTAGCAGACGTCAAGCGCTACGGGGGCAGAAGAGAAGGACGGTTGGACGTCCATGGAATCTCTCTCTCTCTCGCTCGCTACTAGTCAGTCGCCCTATTGGTTTCCTAGGCCCGAAGATCGAAGCCATCGTTTGCATCATGCATCCACCGCAGGCAAGCGGGCAGGTCGGTCGGCACGGCAGAGATGACGACGGCGACGAGGCGACGCCATGGCTGGCAAGGCCCTCTCCATCCGTGCGAGCTCATCGATTGTTCGGATTGGAGATTTTAGTTTGCTTGTAGTAGCTAGCGTGGTAGTTTCGGCAGCAATCGGTAGTTTCGATGGTTGGAGCTGGAAGTCGCACTGGCTACCAAGGTTCTGTCGAGATTTGGTGAGATCCGTCGAGTTGCTGGAATTGACCAAGGTCACGAGCTTAGGTTTGCTGTTTTGAGCTGAGGCTAGCACGTACTGTTTAGTCAAATTCCTGCATTGGCGACGTTGTGAAAGCTCTAAATCGGCCACGAGTGGATGATCGATCAATTGCATTTGAAGTATAGAGTCGATCGAATCGTTGTGAAAGCTTTGTATTGGATGTTGTTACATTGGCTGGTGGCGAAAGTCTTATTAAAACGCATGAGCCAAGATTATTGTGTTCTTGGGGCAGGAACTTCTGTCTTCCCAGCTCAAAGCATGCTTTGCATTCCACTTCAAGTGATGTTTGAAGAGTCAAAATTATTTGATGACATTGATACTTGGACATTCATACATGTTAAATTGTTTTCCCTGTATTTAGTTGCTCCCAAACTTTCTTGTAATGAAAGAAGTATCTGACACTCCTTTGTTAGGAGTAAACGGGGTTGTCCAGGTTAAACGATGTCCAAGTATTTGCCTTTTCATCTCTGCTTATGGGTGATAAGCTGGTGGAATTTTCATTCTTCATTGATGGTGTTTCATTGTGATGTGATGCTGAATGCTGATAAGTTCCTCTGGATTAGCCAGAGCATTATGACTAGTGGCTATTAATAGAACTATCCAAAGATTTTTACCTTAAAATCGTTTTTAGGATTGCTATCTGTATGGGATGCAATTAAAAAGATGGAAGTTAGTCACATCAAAAATCATTCCAAGTTGGGATCAGGACTAGGTTCATTGGATATGTAGGATGGGATTTCTTATCCCTGTCCCAAATATCCTACTATGCATATTTAATTAGCTCTCAACCTCATGGTAAACCAAATTAGGCCCCAATTCTCATTGTGCATGATGCATTGTATGTCTAAAACAATACCTAAAGGCTGAAGCTGCTAATTAGGGCTACCTTTGGGGTTTGAACTACAAGGGGATTACAAATGAGAATGAGGTGTTGCCCCCATCCTGAATTAGATTGGATGGAAGATTTAATTGGTGGTTGTGGCAAGACTGAAGATACTTTCTATACAGACTTGGGAGAATCCATAAGCTTTTCATTGGAGTAAGAATGACATTTTTATTGCTGGAGTTGGAAATGGGCCCTCCCTTCATTAGAGCTTGGGTTGGGGGAAATGGAAGGTTTGTTGTACGTCCACAACCAGCAGTGCAGCACAATGCTCTCATCTTTGTACGGCAACCATCTCTTCTGGCTGGAGACGGAATTCTTTTTTTACGTCATATCATATAGCTCTTTACCTTTTTTTTTAAAATTTTTTTCATCCTTTTGTCTTCTTTTCACTGCCATCATCTGGTTTTGTGTTTGTTTTAATCTCTTCTTTACTTATGCCCCAGATGCTTCTCTAGTTAACTTTCTTTAAAGGGCACAAGAGCTTCTTCAGTGATATGCTTCTGATGTGGTGACGCTCGTGCTTTTGTCTTCTATTTTTTAGCTTCATTCCCTCTTTTCAAAGATAACATACAGGTGTTTGTACAGAAAATAGATTAAGAATCGATCACTCTAGACCTTAATTTTCTGTGGAGTCTTATGATTATTGATCCAAACTGCGGTCCAATTTCAATCATTTAGGATCAATCTTAACAATGTTTTACCTTGAGGGTTAGATTTTATACTCCAGGGATTGCCTCCATATGTGTACTGATTAGATCATGAACCATCATTGTGTGTAGTTGCGACATGCCGTCTATGTATCTAAAAAACAAATGTGCTTGGCATATCTATATGGAATTGGCTCTAGGCAATCTGTTGGTATGCAAGATCTCAGGTCTGGTACTTGTGCTCTAGAATCTAGTATGGTGGAATCCTTTAGAATCTAATATTGTGGAATCATCTTCAGTTTCTCACCTTGTGTATCTGGATTCTCTCCCATGATTGTCCCAAAATTTTACTTTTTGTTCTTCTACTCTTGTATGAATTGCGTTACCTCTTTTTCATGTCTAGTTTGGAATTCAATTCATGATATATCCATTATGGGGATCTTATAGTGTTTGTACTGTTTGCAAGTTTTCAATTGGTTGGGATCCTCTTCATGGAGATACCTGCATTTGTATTGTACCTTGCTATTGTCCCTTTTGCTTCCTTTTTTGACCATATTTTCATTCTAGAGTGACAAATTTTCTGTGCTATAAGACCCTACTTATAGCAGAAGCTACTGATTTCATGCAAGAAATTGGAATAGCTAGAAGTTGACTTCAGTTGTCACTGATGTTGTAATTGGTTTTTCCTTGTCCAACATTCCTATGATGGGCTTGAAATGCAGGTAGAAACTTTTGGAGCAACGGCAAAGACGTGGAAAAGAGTCCCTTTATTTTTGAACAAGAATGAGTTTTTGTATTGCTTTTGGCTGTTTATGCACTATCACTGTGATTGGCTTCCTGATCGACGGATTTCGCAGGTTCGTCTGTTCATAGATTGCCAAGATTATGTCTGTGCACATCCTTTCCAGGAAGATCAGGCCCCGAGTGTTCGATGCAGATCCTTCCAAAGAGAAGAAAAAGTGTAAAGGTGTTGAAAACATTGTGGAACAAGCGCCAGCTGATATTCCAACTCTTCTGGAGTTGAAACCGTTATGCTATGACTCATGATGCGGTAAATTGGTGTTTCGCTTTTTCCAATGTTCTGTCTACCGTCTTTTAACTATTTTGTTTTTGTCGATCAATTGCCACCTTGTATTCAGGACCATGAACTTGTGTGGCTTTATATATCTGGCACATACTCTTCTTCATTTCTGGCTTTATCGCAAACTCTGACGTTCTAGATGTTCGTAATAAATTTGAAGGTCGCATCTCATTATACCTTGCAGTTATGTGGTTAACAATGTAGGTATAAATGATTACCTTGAAATTTGTCGATACTGTAAGTCGATATATGAGATTCCATCAGTGAAGGGCAACCCAAAGCAGTGGATACTGATGAAGCTCTTTCCTTGTTCAGTCTTTTCTGAGTTTTTCATGGCACAGCTGTTCATTTGGTGATTTAATTAAATGCATGTTCTAAGGAAAATATGCTGCTACTTAGTTCTATCACCACATAATTCTGTGCAGTTGAGCCTTCTTAATGCCACTTTAGAAAATAAGCATCTCTCAGAAATTCCCATTCCATCTTTGAAGTGTTCTAGGTAATTGTTTGCACATCTTGTAATATCGCAATAATGCGCCATAGAATTTGATCGATCATGCCTTTGTTATTATAACACAGGTTGCTGCTGAACAATTGGTCATGGTGGAGGTTATCCAATGGGCACTTCTTTAAAGTACTTTCAAAGATGAATTTGAGAATGAGAAAACTTGCTAGGAGGTGCACTTGTTGAGAAGGCAGCAAAAAATCTTAGACAAGGCCCAATCATAGTCGAAAGAAGAATTTTGGCTTCTCCTAGGCGAGACAAGCTACCTTTAGCTAGGAGCCTCTTCAAAGAATCATCAATCATGTAATTACAGAACTCGTCATTTTTCTTCTTTTAATTGGATCATCACTCAGATGTGACTCACTCTATTTTTTGCAGAATATTATTTTTGTTTTGAAGTGCTGGAGGATTTACCTTAAAGAGACTTGGAGGGCTGTTATGCCTCAGTATCCAGGTCTGATTATGTGGAACAATTGTTTATGTTCATTGTCCATGTCACTCTTTATGAATGATTGCCTAGACCCCTCATTTGACCCTGAGCTGCCTCTCTCCCTGTGATCCCTGATTGGCATGGCTGCTGGACTTGGGTACAAGTTCCAAATATGTGTAAAAGAGGTTTTGGTGTGTTGAAAGCCAAAGGCTTGTCATGGATTTGAGAGTGTTCTCTTCATAGTTTTGTTCCGTACACGTGGCTTAGTCAATTTCTACTAATAAATTTGTTGTAGCTGTGAGTGTCATTTTCTAGCATTGTGAAGCCATTTCTTGTGCCATGGAACCTGAAATTCTAATGCACAATAGAAGGGTGGGAGGAGTTCTGCTATATTGCTAGAAATAGTTGAGCAAGCTTTTTTTCTGCTAGTATTAACACTCACCATATCCTGTGTTACAAAAGTATATCTTGCTAGAGATCTTGATTAATTTGTTCTGAAAATCTTTGAAGCTGTTTCACTATAGGAAAAGAGCTTTGTTTTTGGGTTCTCTTACTGCTGTTGTTGAGGGGTTTAATCGATCACATGCCTCAATTTATTAAATCATAGCTATCATCTGATAGAGAGACCATATAATGATAATTATTCGAGATTTTATGATATTCTATCAGCATGACCTCTTACTTCTATATTACCATTTTAGGAAGCTGAGAAGCATCTCTCCTTAATGGTTGTTTCCAAGTCCCTGGTGGCAAAGATAGACCAGCCAATGGGAATTGTCAGTTTCCAAACGACAAAGGACAGCAATGAGATTTTGAGCTCGAGGGAGACAATTTTGGAAAAGCTGCTTGACCTTGTCAAGAAAAGTTGCTGCCAAATCCCAAAGGAAACCGCGGTTCATAAGGCTGCCTTGAGAGCTTGAAGATGTTTTCAGTTGAATGAATGATCTCTCCCCTCGAGCCTCCCTCCCTTCCTCCCTCCCTCTCCGATGAATGCTGTTTCACATTGTGGTCTGAAGTGTGGATAGGAGAAATTCATCATTGAACTCCCACGTGGCTGTCTTAAATTTGATTGCATATTTTGCAAGATGACCAGATCCAGGCCTTGTTTCGGATATACTGAATACACTTTCAAAATCAGAATGTAGTTTGGTCTTTTCATCTTTCCTCTTTACCCCTTCATTTTAATTGAAGATTTATGGGCTTTCAGGTCCGAAACTTGTACCAATGGAATAGGTATTAGCACAATTTGGACTGAAATAAGTGCCTTGTTACTAAATTCTGTTTCGCATTACAAATGTTGCCGGTGCTTGTGTTTTTCTAGCATCGTGAATGACATTAGCTCTCCATGGTAAAGGCTTATGAATGCTACTTTTCCATTTCATTTCACATTTGAAATGAGGATCCTGTTTCTAGAGAACTTCATTTCAATAAGAAAACTGCACCTTTTATCTCTTTGAGGGATGTTTTTTTTCTCCTTCAAGTTAATACCTCATACAGGATGGACCTTGTTCTTTAGATTTTCAGCTCCTTTGTTTTCTTCACGGAAATTGAAAAAACTGGGAAAAGCTGTGGCCACGACACCTTTTGGCTATGAAAATAGTTGTGCCCCGTAAGTAAAAAGCACCATTTTACTTTCTTCTCAAAATAAATGTATTTATCATTTTATTAAAGAATGCGATTATAGAACTTACTTAGCATGTCAAAGAAAATTCGTGATTTTCACTATAGTAACTTTCTTTGTTATATATGCCATTAATGTGTTGGAAATTACATAAATCATCAAAAAATACACTTAAAAGTTATTCTTGAGGTCCTCATTAACAAGATCAATTATTTATGAGAAGTAAAAAGTTTTTTTTCCTTCAAATTTTGATTTTTAGTTTAAAGCAACCTGAAACATGTTTTACTACCTTTAGTTAATTTGATTAGTGTTGTAGCATAATTATCAACGCCTTATTTTAAGTTTAGAGAAAATTCGAGATAACGCAAAAATCAATTTTTGACCATTATTTCAAGATCTTTTTCACCCCATACTTGAGAACTAATTAAAATTCTATGGGAAAAAAATTACTATAAAGCATTCAAAACATTTGATTGGACAAAAATTAATATAAGAAAAAGTCTGTGATGTTCATTATGGTAAGGGTGGTGATTGTATGCTTGATGAAGAAGACTCCATCGATTTTAATTGACAATTTTCCACAAATTAGAGCGGCACCAATTTGAAAACCCCAACGCATTTTCCCTTTTTTTGTTTCTTTATAGAACCTCAAACCCCATCTTCCCTTTCTTTTATACAATTCTCTCATTTTCAATTTCTTTTTTTCCTATTTTTGCTTTTCCGTCCTACCAATAATGGCGTCATGGGATCCGCCGGGGAGCTGCTCTCCGGCGAGGGCGTCTTGCCTTCGCGAGCGACCGCCCACTCTCCACGTGCTACGATCTCTGGAGGCGAAAAACGTGACCCCAAATTTTACTTTCCTCCTTAGAGCTTCGGGTTCGGTCCATGTCGAGAAATCGCGATGGTTTCTGAACGTGGGTTTCTTCGTTTGCGGATTCAAAACAGCGCGGCTGAGACGAGAAGTACCGGCGAGAGGAAAAGCGCTCCTCCCTACCGATCTGAGCATCGCAGTACCCGAAGGAACATGTGCTCGAGTAGCTCATGTGCAACTTCTCATCTCAAAACATTGTCTCAATACCTTGTTTTGGATGATTGACGAGGGCTGAATCGAATCGCTTGTACATCTGTTGCTTCAGCACCTGATATCGGGTTTGGCGTGGAAGCATTCGATCGACGTCGGCGTGGCCGTGATCGATGCGGACTACAGAGGCCCGGTTGGGGTGATCCTGTTCAATTACTCGGACGTCGACTTTGAAGCGAAGGTGGGTGACAAGATCACGCGGCTGATCCTTAGTCCGTGATGATAGGGATAAGGCATATTGTTTAAGTAAAGTAGTTTTATTTTGTTTTATCATCTTTTCAGGGTTTAGTGAAGTCAGTCATCGGTGCTCCACTCTGTTTTTATTCTGGTTAGTAGATTTGTTTTAGGATTTGAGTTCTCTTCTATAGGGATGAATTCTTTTTGGTTTAGATGGATAGGTATTTCCTTGGTGCCTTACTTATTATACCTTTTACACAACAAAGAAACCGGGGAGAAAAGAAATTGAGATTGGGTGCCAAACGAGTGATTCAAAATACTAATCGATTGAAGATGAACAATAAGTATGGGTTGTACCTCTCCATTGCAATAAGGGTTTGTTGTGGAGTTTCTCCCTTGCATGAACACAGCATGTGTTAGGTTTGCTGGTGGCGAAATGAATATTAATATTAAACAAGCAGGAGCCAAGATTATTGTGTTCGATCGTCTCCTGAATTCTTGGGGCATGAATTTTTGTCTTCCAGCTCAGAGCACTCTTTGTCTTCCTCATCAAGTGAACGAGTCAAAATTATTTGATGGCACTGATACTTGGATATTCATACCTATTAAAGTTGTTTTTCCTGTATATAGTTGCTCCCAAACTTTCTTGTACCAAAGGAAGTATCTTACACTCCTTTGATATGAGTGAATCAGATTGTCAAGATTAATAGATGTCCAGATATTTGCCTTTTTATCTCTACTTTTGGGTGATAAGCTGGTGGAAATTTTGCTCTCCATTGGGTGTATTTCATTGTTATGCTATGCTGAATGCTGATAAGTTCCTCTGGATTAGTCAGAGCATTATGACTGATGGCTATTTATTATACCTGTACCAGATTTTTACCTTCCCGATTGTTATTAGGATTGCTAACTGTATAGGAGGCAATTAAAAAGATGCAAGTTGGTCACATCGACAATCATTCCCAGATTGGATTAGGAGTAAGATCATTGGAGATGTAGGATGGGATTCGTAGTCCTAGTCCACCTACTTTGCCTATTTAATTAGGACTCAACCTCATAGTAAATCAAATTAGGCCCCATTTCTCATCGTGCATGACCAATTGTACGTCTTAAACAATATCTAAAGGCTGAACCTGCTTATTAGGGCTAACTTTGGGGATTGAACTGTGAGGGGATTATAAATAAAATTGAGGTATTGCCCTCATCCTGAATTAGATTGGATGGAAGATTTAATTGGTGGTTGTGGCAAGGTTGAAAATACTTTCTATGCAGACTTAGGAGAGTCCATATGCTTCCACTTGGATTAAAATTAACCTTTTATTGCTGGAGTTGGATGTGAGCTCTACTTTCATGAGAACTTCGGTTGGGGCATATGGGAGATCCGCTGTGCCTCCACAACTAGTAGTGCAGCACAATGCCATCACCTTTGTACTGCAACCATCTCTTCTTGCTGGGGATGGAATTCCTTTTTACGTCATAGCATATAGCTCTTTACCTTGTCTATTTCTTTCACCCTCCTCTCTTCTTTTTTTTAATGCCATCATCTGGTTTTGTTTTCATTTTGTTTTCCTCTTCACTTTTGCCATCATCAGCAGTGCAGAGTCTTAAGATTATTGATCCAAAGCGTGGTCCAGTTTCAATCATTTGGCATCAATCTTAACAACCATTACCTTAAGGGTTTTATCTATATGGACTTATACTGCAGTGATTGCCTCCCATATGTGTGCTGATTAGATCTTATACTGTTGTTTTGTGTAGTCATAATATGCCATCATGTATGACTATTTGAAAAAGGGAAAAAGCCATAAAAAACCCAAAACTTTGCCTCGAGTGACAGATTTACCCCAAACTTTGTTTTGTGACGTGAAAAACCCCGAACTTTGCAAACTGTGACACATTTACCCCATTAAGGGCATTTTCGTCTTATTCTTTATTTTTTTCTTTATTCTTTTTTATTTTTTTCTTCTTCCCCCTTCCCTCCACCGGCCATGGCGGAGCCGGCGGAGGGAAGCCGGCGTCGGTGAGGGCTGCCCTCGCCGGCGTCGGCGAGGGTCGCCCGCCCGAGCCGGGCTAGGGCCGCCCTCGCCGGCGTCGGGTGAGGGCGGCCCTCGGTTGGGTCGGGCGGGCGGCCCTCGCCGGCGTTAGGCGGGGCGGCCCTCGCCGGCGTTAGGCGAGGGCTGGCGAGGTGTGCCCTCGCCGGCGTCGGCGAGGGTGCCCCCGCCGGATGGGCGAGGGCCCTCGTCGGCGAAGGCCCTCGTCCGACGCCGACGAGGGCCGCCCGCCCGCTGGCGTCGGGCGAGGGCCTGGCGAGGGAGGCCCTCGCCCAACGCCGGCGAGGCTTCCCTCCGCCGGCCATGGCCGAGCCGGCGTAGGGAAGAATGAAGAAGAAGAAAAAAAAGAAAAAAAAAAAAGAAAAAAGTTTTTAAAAGTAAAAAGACCAAAATGCCTATATGATTTAGGGTAAATGTGTCACACAAATGAAAGTTCAGGGTTTTTTGTGTCACAAATAAAAGTTTGGGGTAAATGTGTCACGGTTAGCAAACTTCGGGGTTTTTCACGTCACAAAACAAAGTTTGGGGTAAATCTGTCACTCGAGGCAAAGTTTGGGGTTTTGTGTGGCTTTTTCCCTTTGAAAAATTAATCTCATTGGCATATTTATATGGGTATTGGCTCTTGGCAATCTCTAGAGGTGCAAGAACTCAGGCCTGGTGCTCATGCTGTTTGCAAGTTTTTTCAATTGGCTGGGACCCTTGTGATTATATTTGTATTGCACCTTGCTATTACCCCTTTTAGTTCCTTTTTTTTCACTCTATTTTTCTTCTGGAATGAATAATTTTGCTTGCTGTTAATCAGATAGTTCAACTGAACGTTTTAATTGTGTTCTAGACATAATCAAGTAATGAATTAAATGGATGGTGATATACACATTGCTATTTTAATATAAACAGGCTGTGGCAGCAATGGAGAAGCAGGCTATGCAATATATTGACTAGACACCTGATCTTGAGATCAAGATTGAGCTTATTAAGACACTTAACTCTGTTTCTGCTGAGAAGGTGAAAATGTGAAATCAAACTCTATTGCGGCTTATGTTCATGAGCAATCTGTTTTGTTTTCGTTGTTTTTGTAGCTAGTTTCAGTATGCAGCAATATGTCGAAATTGAGAGAGCGTGGTTGATAAAGAAACTTGCAAAAAGTATAAGGAAGAACAGGGTCTTATAGCAGAAGCTGCTGATTTGATTCAAGAAATTGCAGTAACTAGAAGTTGACTTCTGTGGTCACTGATCTTGCAATTGGTTTTTCCTTGTCCAACATTATGAGTGGTTTGAATTGCAGTGGAAAATCTTGGAGCAGTGGCAAATACGGAGAAAACTGCCTTTATCCTTGAACCACTACGGGATTTTTGTATTGCTTTTAGCCGTTTATGCTCTATTACTATGACCGGTTTTCTGATCGATGGATTTTGCAGGTTCTTTTGTGCTTTAGATCGCCAGGATTATGTCCATGCACAAATCCAGAAAATCAGCCCCCCAATGTTTGATGCAGATCCTTCCAAAGAGAAGAAAAAGCCTGAAGAATGGGAGAGTATTGTGGAAGAAGCACCAGCTGATATTCCAGCACTTCTGGAGTTGAGACGGATAAAATATGAACCTGTGATATGGTGAATTGGTGTTTTACTTATTCTAATGTTGTGTCTACTATTTTTTAACTAATTTTTTTTTTTGCCAAACAATCACTACCTGGTATTCAGGTTGTGGTTTAAGCCATGGCTTTATTCATCTGTCGCATTCCCTTTTTCCTTTCTATCTTTATTGAAAACTCTGCTATGACTTACCATTTCCAGTGTTACAAAAGTATATCTCGTGGTTAGAGCTTTCTTAATGTGCTCAGAAATTCTATGTAGCTGAATCACTCAACAAAAGGAACTCTCTTTTTGGGGCTTTGTTACCACTGTTGTAGAGAGCTTTAATTATTCACATGCCTCGATCTATTAAATCAACACTATCATCTGCTAGAGAGACTGCATAACAGTAATTATATAGGCCAGTATGATATTCTATCAGCACGACCTTTTAGTTCTATGACCATTTTTAGGAAGCTGAGAAGCATCTCTCCAAAATGGTTGTTTCCAAGTCCCTAGTGGGAAAGATAGACTGCCGATGGGAGTTGTCTGTTTCCACACAACAAAGGAGAGCAATGATATCTTGAACTTGTGGCCTACAAATTTGGAAAAGCTCCTTGATCTTGTTGAGGAAAGCTACCACTAAATCTTACAAGCAAACTATGGTTCATGAGGCTGCTTTGAGAGCTTGGAGATGTTCTTAGTTGAATGAATGATCTCTCTCCCCTTGAGCCTCCCTCTCTCTTACCAAAAGAGAGAAGCTGAAGAGTGTGGTTTCACGTTGTCCTCTGAAGTGGGAACTAAAGATATCATAGAATTCTCATGTAGCTGTCTTAAATTTGAGTGCATGTTTTGCAGGTGGATCAGATCTGGACCTTGTTTTGGACTGAAATGATACACTGAATACACTTTCTGCATAGGAATATATTTTGGTCTTTTCATCTTTCCTCTTTCCTTTCCTTGGAATTAAAGATTTTTGGGCTCTCAGGACTTGTACCAATGGAATTGGTTTCAGAACAAGATGTGCACTCATTACAACAGAAGTAAGTGCCGGTCCTTGTGTTTTTTTATCATCGCGGATAACATTGGCTCTCGAAAGTAAAGGCCAATGAACGCTATTTTGTATTTCATTTCACATTTGAATTGTCTTTCATTGGAGAGAGCCTGTTTCCTTTAAACTTAATCTTGACTGTTGGCAATTCTAAAAACCTCTTTTAGGGAGCTTTTATATCCTCGAGAGACTTAGCTTTTCCCTAGGTTGATGTTGTGATGTCATTTCAAAAAGACACTGCTGTGATGTCATTTCTGTCTAAACTTTTAGTCACTGGAATGTGTTTCAATGTCAACTAGTTTTGACATTTCTCTCAACTCTTGGCATGTATGTGGGTGATACACAATAAGAAGCTTTTTTTTTTTTTGGTCAGGCAATAAGAAGCTTGAAATATTGAGGATGATGTGTTTCTTCGACAACTCTATTAAGATTTGGACTTAATGGAAGTTCTCTTTACACAGTTACTTCCCATTTTAATTTTACTATTGATGCTTCCAATTGGCAACTTACGATTATTTCTTCATCTAATTTGTTTCCGATTTTATCTTCTAGCTAGCGAAATATAGAAACCATCACATTTTACTTATCAATCTCGACATTTGATTGATTTCATCAATTGGTTGTCTCAAATCCCCTTTCTTTACAAGAGAAGATGTTGAGGGTTTAAACATTGGGGCTCAGAGTAAAGTGGGGCAGGAATGACTCCTATCATCAAATAGTACTCAAACTTTTTGCATTAGACCAGCAACGGATGGATTTTAATTGATGGTTCCAAGCTTTAATTTAGCGAGTTTGGTCAAGCTCATTAATCTTTAGGTGACTGAAATCATGTGTGCCAGGTTAGTAATTTCATATTATTGCCAAGATTGATAATTAATACTCAGCGATAATCTTTGGGGTACATGTGCGTACATGCATTTTGGAAAATTTCGTTAAAATTATGGAACGTGAGGAGAAGTTGGGGGAGATGTGGAGCCCAACAGAGAGGAGGCGATTTCTCTGGAGGTCAGCAGCAAGCTCCGACACTTATCCAAGCCACGCCTTACGCCCAACGCGGCAGTGCCTGTCTCCTTGCCGCCGCAGTTCATCATCCAATAAAAAATTATTGGTTGGTCCCGGGTTAATCTTGAAACCGGATCGAACTCATTAGATTAGTTCGGTCCTCAATCGTTTTTTCAAGTAGTATTAAAAATGAAATAAAAAATTATCAATTGGTTCCGAGTTGACCCTGGAACCGGACTCAACCCATTAGGTCGGTCTGGTCCTCGGTCCTAAGCTTAATAGGAACAGTTCTCAGTCCCAAAAATTGAGGACCAACACTATGCGAGTTGGTCCTACGATTAGGGGGTGGACCGGCCCAACCCGGACCATGCTCACCCTTAGATAGACAACATTATTTACGTAAAATATTTAGTTATAGTGACAAATAAGCTTTATTTTTAATTATTTACTTCAGCAAAAAAAAAAATCAATTCATTAAGAATTTGAGTATGACAGACAAAAAAAAAAAAAGATCATTTTAAAAGAAAAAACATCAAAAAAATATCCATATAAGTAATATTGACTATTTTTTGAAAGTTATGTATTTTATTTATGACATTAAAAAGAGATAAAACTTTCGAAATTCAGTTTTTTTTTTCTAATGAGCATTGGAAATTGCTTCTTCTATCTTCAAGTTCTTGGCAAGTGGGATTGGCTTTTTGACGTTCCATTTGCAACCACAACAATAAAGTTGAACATTTTATGAGTCTCTTGCATACAGGATGCTATTCGGTATAGTAAATGTTATTCGATTTTATACTACAATGTCATTTCTTGGCTTACCTAAAATGTCTCCGACTTCACAGATATTGCTGCTAGCCCAAGCTTGATACGCCGCCGCCCCGCCTACGGGAATGGTCCATCCCATGGCGTCTCCCACGGTGTAAGTCACCGTCCCTTTTGGATGTTTGGGCGATGGCGTGGGTGTCTGCGCAACAGATCCCGACAGCAAGCCCATAATCGCTGCCACCATAGCAGCTGTCACGAAAGTGAAACCATTCGAATGCCTTGCCATTGGCCTCTGTATTTTTTAATTTGAACGCCCTTCTTTGCTCTTAGAGCATCCGGGGCTCCAACTTTTATAGAATCGTTCTCACTAAGAAAAGAAAAATTAGAGAAGCTCGTGGAATGATCACAGTCGTGCATTGCGTTGACCCCTTAGTGAAGCCTCCACCGTTGGATATGTGACAGGTGGAACGGGTCTGGTCAGCATAAGTTTAGTGCTTCCCGTAGGATGTTGATGACGTGGGGCTTTCACGTCGATTGTATTTCTGTTTTTTTTTTTTTTTTTTTTGGGAACGTTTTAAATTCTTTCAGACTTCATTTATTTAGTAAAAAAATATATAATTTTTTAAAATAATTTTTAAAAAATAATTATTTATATCATATACAAAAATGAATAAATGAAAAATATTGTCATCGTTCATAAAAGTAGTAAGACGAATTATTATTGGTTATGAAAATATTTCTCATTAATTAGATACAAGCGATTGTGTTTAAATTATTCATTTCTTGTCAACTAATTAATTTATACAAGGAGCCTTCGTAACACTACTTTTACCGTGATGCAGTGGAATGAATCTATCCTTGGAGCACCGACCAGCTGGGCAAATCTTTTTGACTTTTGGGAATCGATTTTGCTACGTGAAGTCCATGAACGTCAAATTTTTATTTAAACAGTACAAAAGCCTAATCCCATTGAAATATAAGGAAAAAGCTCTAAGAAAAAAAGAAGAATCGTAACGATGGAAGAGATAAAAGAAGCAACGAGAGCGTGGAAGCACGCTAATGTATTTTCGGGGTCAACGCCACAAAATATCGCTAGCTGTCGTGGAGTCTTGAAATCTTGTGTCGTGCCATCAACTCCAGTTGAAGACCGCTCTTAGGATTGGGTAATTCGGCTATGAGGATGTCCATTCGAAAAACTAATATTAAAAAGTGAAAAGAGATAATATGTATATAAAGAGCATTTAAATCCTGTTATCAAGTGATATGAGATATTTTTCACTTCATTCTCATGTGTAAGCCCAATAAGAGGCTTTTTCAACGTCTCCTTTCATATGCAAGAGGGTTTAGAACCTTCAAATTGCTTAACCTGATAGTGGAGCATATAAATTCCACTACCAAAAGCAATATGTGAGATTTTGACAATGGTCATCAGACGTTAACACAATATGTCATTCCATTATCTTTTTCTTTCCCTAATTTCGATAAGTCTCAAGCTGGAGGCCGTTTAATCAAGGGAAAAAGCTATCAAAAACTCCACACTAAACTCAATGTGACAAAATTGATCTAAACTTTTTTTGTAATGCCAAAAACTTAAACTTGTATCTATGTGACCTCTGTCAAGGTTCCACTTATGAGCACCATTAACATTTGCCTACATGGACAATGGAAGACAATTGGTGTTTACATGGCGTTCACGTGACTTAAGTGAAATAAATACAACATTGTTTTGGCTTAAAAAATACCTGACATAATCTTAACAAATGGTAAATGTGTCACCAGGCATAAGTTTGGGATTTTTGATATCCAGAGAAAAATTTTAGGGTAAATGCGTCACAATGGACATAGTTTTGAGTTATTGATGTCATAAAATAAAATTCAAGATAAATATGTTATAGTGTGCATAATTTGGAGTTTTTAGTAAAAATTTGGAGCATCCAATTTTGAAGATACTTCTAGAAAATTATTGGGCTCCACCGAGGTATTCACCCCCACATCAGCTTCTCGCAAATTCTTCATACTTTGAGCTATGTTCATTATAATGAAAAGTTGAAACCAATTTAGAGTGCGCTTGGTTTGAAGATACTAGTGTTGCTTGGTTCGGACGCGTTGACTCGTGTTGAAAATTGAAAACCAATCATCACAGCATGTCACGTTCTGTATAATTCCACGAGTTGGGCCGGTTGCCTCGTACCGAAAGTGGACCCTTATTTGATGCATTGAACAGGACGAATAGTGTGGAACTTTAGGTTATCAATTGTCAATTTGCCATATAATTCCTTGCGGTGATGAGGTTTCAAGGAAGCTCCTCGCCGGAAGTTTCTTGCATCTTATCGGAGCAAATTCATGGTCACTTCGTGACCCTTTCTAGTGCGGTTTGCCAAGTCATTTTCGTGGAAAAGGTCATGAAATTGAAACTGAAACCAACTGAATGTCTAACAATGGAAAAAACGCAGCACTTGAATAGATTTGTTATCATCCAAGATAAACCCAACATTCACTTCATCATGTAAATAGGCAATGCGAGAGAATAATTTCACTAGCGAAGTTTACGCAATGACATATATGCAATTTAACAACCGATTTTTAGGCAATGACCCATATTTTATTTTTATTTTTAGCAAGCATTTCCATTCCATAAATAAAGTAATATTGCTTTTATTCGTGTATCAGTTATCTAGATATATTTACGATTTCTTTATGTAAAAACTCTCTTTTGAAATTAATTGATTGATGTAGGACAAGTTGTTAACAATTTCCTAGAACGAATCAATTAACAAATGAATTAAGTTTAGCATGGCATTCATCAAAGTGAATAGATAAAGGTTGGCCCGGTATGAGTGAGAGCTACAGACAATCTAGCATAAATTATGTTGACAAGGATTTTTCATAGGAGTGCCATGGGTTTTAATTACAATATCGGTGAAGAGCAGATGCTGAAAATGCATTTGTCCAATTCTTTAAGTTAGCGTTGGAACTGTTCTTGTCAATCCTCCACAGCCTCTACCGAAATTCACTACTCAATTCCAGAGATTCTCTACTCAGTCGCACCAATTTCCCAAACTCCTCACATAGCTTGCGCTTCACACTACTTTACCCTTACGTTTTAGCATGCAGCAACGTTATCGTGGTGTCTTGCTCGCTTCACCTTCCCATTACATTTCCCCGACAATTCCATTTATTAATGGGAAAGCAAGTCAAGTCAAGTCGTGCAGAATCTCAAATTTCAATCAAAGCACCTGCGTCGGTTGCACGCACTTTCCGCATAATGCTAACAAAATTATGCGTGCAATAACTCGGCATTCTTCAAGTAGTCAGCATCGCTCGAGCATGCACAATAGGAAAAGCAAGGACTAGAGGCATCTTTATTGCAAGTTGGTTGCGCACAATAGGAAAAGCAAGGACAAGGACTAGGAGCATCTTTATTGCAAGTTGGTTTAGAAGCATCTTTATTGCAAGTTGGTTGCGCACACTAGAAAAAGCAAGGACAAGGACTAGGGGCATCTTTATTGCAAGTTGGTTTTCTTTTCTGCTTTTTTGTTAAAAAAAGAAAAGAAAGAGCAAGTCAAGTCAAGAAACCATTGCGAAGGTTCCCCGCAACTTCTGCATAATCCTACAAATATTACGAGTATGATAACCATCACTCTTTAAACACTTAGCAGTCAGGAATCAGCATTGTTCAAGAACACATAGTAGAGAGTTTGTGTGTTTGTAATCCAACGTCGAAGGCTGACGATTGGTGTAGATCCCAGTAGTGGGCGGGTCGTGTCGTTTGAGCACTCCTAAGGTAATCGATGGCTCCATGTACTTCTCTATTTCCCGCTTTGATTGCTCCATTTTCTTCTGATGAGTTGTCTGAGAGTTTCTATTTTTGTTTGAATGTAGCTCCGAGTTTGAGTCTTGGGAGACATTTTTGCTATTCTCAGATTTTTTTTCGGTCGGTTGCTATTCTCAGATTTGGGATTCCATATTTCTCTCCTCTGTTTGCTTCTCCATCAATCTCTTTTACAATCCTCTCGAGATGGAAAGAAAAGAACCCTTTAATTCAAAAGATCCGATCTATGATGCGTCTTCCTCATTGACCCTTCCACATGGAGGTGATTATGACGATGGAACCAAAAGGCCAAAGGGAAATGATTATGAAGTGTTTTTGAGTTTTAGAGGGGAAGACACTCTCAAAGGCTTCACCAGTCATCTCTATTATAACCTTGACCATGTAGGAATTTTTGTGTTTAGAGACGATAATGAGTTCCGTGTTGGTGAGGAGATTGGTTCGGAGCTTCTCTGTAGCATTACAAAGTCTAAAATCTCAATCCCAATTATTTCGGAGAACTACGCCTCAAGTAAATGGTGCCTTCACGAGCTAGTTGAGATATTGAAGTGCAAGAGAAGTAAAGGGCAGATATTGTTGCCCATATTTTACAAAGTGGAACCCTCGCAAGTGCGACATCCTACAGGGAGATTGAGAGATGCTATCAATGCGCATAAAAAGATTATGGATGAAATGGTTGTGAAGGAATGGGAAGAAGCACTTAAAGAAGTCAGCTTCTTGAAAGGATGGGAATCTGAGAGAATTGATAACGGGTACCTTATTCTCCAACAAAACATTGTTTAATCTTTCATAAATATAAACATATTGCTATCCTACATTGATATTCATTTTTACTTGACAGGCACGAAGGAACATTGGTTAATATTGTTATCAAAAAAGTTATGGGTGAGTTAAAAAGATTTTTTCAACTAAATGTTCCCGAACAGTTGGTGGGAATCAAGGATCATGTGCAACAAATTATGAGCAAGATAGATGCTGAATGCAATGGTACAAGGATTATTGGAATTTATGGAATGGGCGGTATCGGTAAGACAACTCTTGCAAAGGTGCTATACAACAAACTTTCTAGTCAATTTGACTATTGCAGCTTTGTGGCAAATATTCGAGAAACATATCAGCGTAAGGGTATTGAATGTGTACAAAAGCAACTCATTTCTGCCATAATAGGAAGTTTGTGTGAGGTGTCTAATGTCGATGAAGGAGTCAATGTCATAAAATCTCAATTTGCAAGTAAGAAAGTCCTTATTCTTCTAGATGATGTGGATGATTGTACGCACTTGAGTGCTTTGGTCTGGGATGGTAGTTGGTTTGAAGCAGGAAGTATAGTCATCATCACAACTAGAAACAAAAGCATTCTTGATGAAGGTAGGGCAGGCTATATGTACCAACTCAAGGAGTTGTCTTTAGATCAATCACTAATTTTATTTAGTAAACATGCATTTCGAAAGGATTCTCCTTCGAGTGATTACAAGATTATCTCTCATCATATCGTATCTACTACTGGAGGGCTTCCATTATCTCTTGAAGTTATAGGTTCATTATTATGTGGAAAGAGAGAGGAAGTATGGAAAGATACATTAAAGAAATTAAAGAAAGTGCCCGATAAGAAAGTGCAAGAGAAGTTGAAAATAAGTTACGAAGCATTAGATGATGAGGAACAACAAATATTTTTGGATATTGCATGCTTTTTCATTGGATCACATAAACAAAATCCAACTTACATGTGGGATGCCAGTGATTTTCTCCTGGGGAAGGGGATTGAAGTATTGACTCTTATGTCCCTAATTAAAATTGACAAGTACGACATGCTAATGATGCATGATCAATTGAGAGATCTTGGAAGGGAAATTGTTCGTCTAGAAAATCCAAAGGAGCCTAAAAAGCGCAGCAGATTATGGAATTTTGAGGAGGCCATAGATGTGATTGATAGAGAAGAGGTAAGAGTTTTCTCTACTTGTTGTAGTAAGTGAATGTGGTTTCATCTTCCCTTTCTTGTTTGAAATAATTGTACTTGTCAGTCTTGACTCCCCAAAAACTAACTGATTCTACTAGCAAAAGAGTAATTTGATTAATTGCTATTTTTGCCTAATTCTGGATTATAATTGAGGATCAATTTCTTGGTTAGGGATATATATATATCTTTGCCTGGTAGTATTTTGTTCAGGATACTCTCCTCTTGGTAACTTTAATGCAACAGAAAAACTACAAAAGCAGAATGTTTGACAAATTACTTTTAGAGAAAACCTGACATTTATAAATTGTTGCAGCCATGCTTTCCCCACATATTTGTTTGATGCACATGTTTGATGTTTGGATCCGTTATTTGGTTTCCTGCAAGGCCTTTTTTTTTTCTAATTATTTTGTGACGATTTAGCTATCTTGGTTCCTGTATTTTATAAGTTGTGGTAAGTTTAACCCCTAAATATTATTGGTTGTGCAATTTAGTCCCCCATTTATTTTTTGCTTTTACTCAATATAGTCCTCTAACTTTCACTTTTTCATGCAATTGAGTCATTTGTGGTCAATCGTTAGTTGGCACTGTCAATTTGCTGACGTGGCATGATTAACTGCGTAATTTAACCCTCTAAACATATATTTTTTTCATTGTATATACTTTTCATGATAGTGGGTAGTTTCTTTCTATGAATCTTGTAATACCTTTTTTCTTTGTGATGATGGATGATTTTTTGATTAATTTTCCAATATTATTTATTTGCTAAATGTAGGCTATCATGTTTTATTAATAATTTGTTTATTGTTCAATTCTTGGTGAGAATCTTATTTAGCAAAGATATAGTTAAATTAAAAACATTATCTTATTTTTGTGAAAGGAAAACTAGTTTGAGGTAAATGTGACATGGGTCTATCAATTTTGGAACTTTTTGTGACATTAAAATTAGTGTATGGTATATGCGGAACAAATCTATGGTTTGAGACTTTTGGTATTATTAACCGAGGTATATATGGTTTTGAATTTTGTGTGATTTTCATTATCAGCATGAAAGTTAAAAGGGAATCCACTAAAAGCAATTATAACATATGGAAGATTTGTACTAGCATCAAACAAGCATGTGAAAATGGCCACGAAAATCGTTAATTAGGAAAAACTAAACACAAGCATGGGGATGCAAAACATTGACCACAAATGATACACCAAAACTATTGAAAAAAATGCTTCCAAAACTTTTCAGTGAGCATATTTTCGCACGAAGGAAAATGTAATTAACTGAATAGAACATTGCTTAAAAGTGAAAAAAAAAAAGGAGAAGTATACTATCAGTGCCATAAGTTGTGTACGGCACTCACTTTGGTGCTAAAAGTTTCCGTCGGATCACTTAAGTGCCAAAAAGTTTGAAAAACGATCATTTTGGTGCCAACTCTGATCAGATTGACCGGAAATCCGACGTGACACTTTTTTATTAATTTTTTACGCTGATGTGGCTCGTCGGAGAGTACAGTCAGCATGTAAACCACAAAAACGGCGTCGTTTGGTGTCTCTCCCCCAATTCAAAACCCTAAACCCTAAATCTGCCAGATAATCTTGGCCGCCGCCGCCCTCTTCGTCCTCTTCTCCTCCCTTGCCGGCCTCTCCGCCGCAGCCCATGGCGCCGCCAAGCACCACCACCTCCTCCACTAGCTCGATGAGTTCAGCGACCGCGGCGAGCAAGTCGCCGTCAACCCCTCTGCCTCCTTCGAGAACCCGCGCCTCCGCAACGCCTACGTCACCCTTCAGGCCTTGAAGCAGGCCATCCTCTCCTACCCCAACAACTTCACCGCCAACTGGGTTGGCCCCAACGCTCTGCGGCTACTCCAACGTCTTACGCTCCCCGCCCGACGACCCCGGTGTCCGCACCGTCGCCGGCGTCGATGGTTTTCCCTCCTCCTCCCCTTCAACCGCCCACATCCTCACCTCTGCCTCCGCCGGTGATGGGCCAATCGCCGTCCTTTACGGCCCCCGTGCTCGGCGGCCGCGGCTCCGACCCCAACCCCGACTTGGCCCTTGGCGGCCAAGTCGAAGGCCGTGATCTTGCTCAAGTGCGAACCTCAAGTTGCCAAGCGACGGCGGCCGAGCGAGCTAGGTTAGTGGCCGACGAGGATCGGAACCCTAATTTCAATCTCCAAATTAAAAAAAATATATCCCAAAATGAGTTGTGTGGCGTCGTTTTTGTGAGACCATCCACTTAGGACGGCAAAACGACGTCATTTTCTTAAGGAGGACAGAAAACAACGTCGTTTCTCAAGCCATGTCGATTTTTTTTAAATATAAAAGCCACTTCATCATTTTGGCCGGAATCTCTCGCCGGTGGCACCAAAATGATCGTTTTTCCTTCGATTTGGCACTTAAGTGATCCGATTGAAACTTTTGGCACCAAAGTGAGCGCTGTACACAACTTATGGCATTGATAGTGTACTTCTCCCGAAAAAAAAAATGGTATCTATGAAGTTGTCGACAAAAACAATAAATACATAAGAAACTTTTAATGTAAAAACAAGTAGGGATTCATATGAAAGAATAAAAGTTTGAAGGAAAAGTTGAAACCACCATGTGCAATCCGTCACCTAAAACAAGAAACAAATTTGAGTTTGTAAAATATTAGGTTACCATAGAAGAAATATGTAGAAGACTCGAGTTCCCTAAGAATACAAAATTTATCAATTTTCATGTCCAATCTGTTCACACAGAAGATCTCATTAATCCATGGGAAAATTGATCAAAATTAGATGACTACCACTTCAAAGTTAAAAAGCAACACGACAACGAAAAGAAAGCATTAAACATTTGCAGTGATAAAAAGAAAAGTAAGGATCATGTATAGAACATTTGATGTTATCAATTTTCCTTCCACATACAATGAAAACCCTCATCGAGGGAACACATGATGAGAAAGGAATATAAAACACACGTATCTTTTGCGATGACATTCTTGTTTTCATTTTGATATTGACAATTGCAAACAAAGTAAACACCAAAAGTGAGGAAATTCTACAATTGGGATTCTTTAATTTTGATACTTATATCAATGGCAAGTAAGTTTAATAGATGCGTTTGGATGGTTAGAGTTGTATTGGTTCGCATATACATGACAGGAGTAAAGGAAGTGTTATTTTACATATAAAGGGCATGAATGTTGATAAATATACTTGAATTACTATATGCATGAAGAGAGGCCTTCCATTGTATTTGCAAATGGACGCAAATTTTGGAATTTCATAAGGTGCAAAATGCGAATGGTATAGGAAGGAGGAAAAAGTTTGGAGACAACCGCTTGAGCTTCTCATCTTTACATATATTAGATAAATAATATGCAATTACAACTTTTCATTTCACAAAAATGAAAGGTAGAAGCCTACGCCATAGTAGTATGACAGCAAATCAAAATCAATGCATTTTATTTTATATCAATTGGTCTCATCTCATCATTCAAAATTTATGGTCCACAATGTTTCCAAGTTGCAGGGCACCAAAAATGTGACATCCTGAAATTTGAGCCCTATAAGGGATGAATGAATGTAAATTTCGTCAATGCATTATTGGTTGATCTCACTTGGAATTGATCACTTCTGAGATACTGACCTTGAGGGGAAAGGCTAATGAGGACAGAACCCGTACGACTAAAGAACTCGACCTGGGAAAACGACTTGACCGTGAGACTTACATGAGGATGATCCTGTAGATAGGCATGCCGATTCTAAGGACGACTAGAAATCGATTCGCGGACAGAACATAATGGAACGACGGGTGATTCCGTTTACCGTCATCGAACCCGCAAACGACCCTAGGTCGATCCTCAGTAATCGTGTACTTTGAAATAAGAATCTATCCTCCGTAATTTCATGCAGTCAAGGACGTCCATGCGTCGAGATGTCTTGAATGTGGTTTGGCACGAGTCGGTCACGCGTGAATCCTCACAGCCACCCGTCAGTCTGAGTTGTAACCGAAATGGCATTTGGCGAAATTGACATGGCAAGAGAACTTAGGATTGGATTTCGAATTATCGGGAATGTTCGGGACGGACTTTGGATGAAGCTACATCAAACAGTCGACAGAGCCAGTTAAGCTGAGCAATTGGAAAAGGGATTTTCGGACCGAGGAAGCGAGTCCGTGAGGACATGGGCCGGGCCAAGCCAGTGTGGGCCTTAGGCCCAAGTTGGGACAGCCACCAAATGGGCCTAAGTTAAGCAAATGAGCCCATTGGGTCAAACCAACTATTCATCTTCTAAGCCCATGGGCCAATTCTTAGCCTTTTCAAGCCCAACCAATTCCCAAGCCCACTCCTATTCATGGCCAAGCCCCTTTCTTGGGCCCATCCACCAATTTCAGCCCAAGGTCAGATTTGTAATTGGTGCAAGGTGAAATGACCAAATCACCCCTAGTTGTAGGGAGAAAAGGCTAGAGAAGAGAGAGAAGATGAGGCCATCATGGGCATGGGGACTTGGGGCAGGTTTTATGGAGGCCTTGACAGCCCTCCCATCACTCTCTCTCTCTCCCCCATTCGGTCTCCCAATCGACGGAGCTCTCTCTCCCTCGTTTTCCTCTTCCTTTAATTTCTGCTCCAAGCGACCCTTTGGTGGAGAATCGAGTCAAAAGTGGTCTTCTAGGATGAATCAGCCTACGCTCCACCCACCACCATGACGAGAAGATCCATACCGTTCCAACAAGCCTGACCACTCCCCGAACGGAGCCGCCGGCTGTCCCGAAATCCTGTGACAAGCCACCGGCTGTCGAACCACCCGGTTCCACCTAGCTCCACCTGTTTCGAGTTTTCTTCGAGTTTTCTCCCATTTTGACCGAGCTTTTGCACAGCCCATCTACCAGTAGGTCTTCCTTGACCCTTAGGTGCCGCCGGTTGCCAGCCAACCCCCTCGCCGGAGCTCCGATCAGCCCGTTCAACTCCGTTTCTCCTCCGGCAGTCAGTTTTTGAGAGTTGCAGAGAGAAGCAGAGGCTGTGGTTGTTGTGTTGAGCGTGGGACCACCTTGGATCATCGTTGTTGAGGTCTCGGTGCGTAGCCACTATCGTCGACGCCGCATCGATGTTTCCGGCCCACTTAACGGGTGAGTTTAGCTCCTAATCCTTCGATTAGTGCCTAAACTTGCTTAGGGTTGGTTTAGTTAGATTTAATTCTAGTTTAAGAGTTTTAATTAAGTTGTGTTAGCCCTAAGATAAGTGGTTACATGGATGGATTAGATTAGTTTAGCTTAATCTCGCTTTAATTGCTTAATTGTGATTATGTGTTTAATTAAGCTTGTTTTGCTTAATTAATTGTTTGTTTGTTTTAATTAGTGTTTTGTTTAATTTCTGAGTTTAGTTTATCATTTATTTAATTCTGGAAATTCACTGTTCACGCGACACTGTTCACGTTACTGTTCACGAAACACTGTTCACGCGCACTGTTCACGTGCACTGTTCATCCCGAATCCAAAAAAATGTCTAAAATTCATGTGTGATGATTTTATGAAGCAAATGAATGTCTAAATGCATGGGCATCCGCATGAATTGAGTGATGAATTGTGCAATTGTGTGGTGATTGGAAGTTTGGCATTTATTCAGAAAACCCCGGGTGTCGGGTTTTAACACTGAAAGTGGATTTTAAGTAGTATATCAAACAGTGGGGTTTGAAAAAGGAAAGTATCAGTTTTCTAGTTTGAAATGACGTCTACCCACACGCGACTAATTTCTGGGATATTTTTAATACGAAGAAAAGAGGCCAGGATGACTATTTTAATTGAGGCATTTGAGTGAAATGCAAAGTATCTTGGGCCGAAGTTGAATGATTGTGTGTTGGGTAAAAGAAACCGTCCCCGGTGTGTGTCGGTGGACGTTAACCATCCCCGGTGTGTGTCGGTGGATGTTAGCTGTCCCTGGTGGGTGTCAGTGGACTGGGGTCGTAGTAGATTATGGACCTATACTCCTTCAGAAAGGCTGTAAGGAATGCCGTCCCCGGTGTGTGTCGGAGGATGTAGCCGTGCTCAAATGAGGGAGACGGAACCTGGCTATGCCAGAGGACCGGCGTGTGTCGGGTAAAACTACCTGTGTGGGTAGTAATAATCAATTGGAATGCATGAGCGTTGAGATGGTTGGGCCTTATTATCGGGTAAAATTGTGTGGCATGGAATGGGAAGTGTCACATCGATTTTACCTTATAATCGGGACCCGTGTGGTTGATTGATATGTGCTGTGTGGCACACTAATGTGTATGAGTTGAGCATATTGTTTATGGCACACACGCATGAATCGATAACGTGCAGGGTGTGGCAATGGTCAGGTGAGATCGCTTGCGATGCGACTCGTATGCGATTGATGAAATGTATCATCTAATGGCCATGTGCATTGCGTGTATTGTGTTGAATTATAACGTGCAGGGTATGGCATACCAGATAAGGTTGTATGCGAATCGACTGTTGCTTGTTGCTTGTGGTGGGGTAGTTTTACATAGATACCCTGAGTTGAGTTGGTGTACTAACCGGGGCTTAGGGGTGGAACTCGCTGAGATTTATATCTCACTTGTTATTGAATAACCATTTTCAGGTCCCTAGTGTGAAAAGCCAGGAGCTTGAAGCGGAAGGGTCAAGAGCATAGGTGGCTCAGTAGTTTTTTATGACATAGACCTTATGTATAAGCTTGAAGTGTTTATAAAAGTGTATTTGATCTGAAATTGGTTGTCCTGCTTTTCTATCCCATGTATGTCGTTGTCAGGGGATTAGTTAATTTGCTTCCGCATGTGCAATAAAATAAAAAGGGTCTGCGACGAGTCCTGAGAACGTCGCGAAATTCCATCAACCACCGAGGGTTGTGCGCGCACTCGAGGTTCGGGGCGTGACAAAAAAGATCGAGGCCCTTTCTCTTGGTGAATGTGGTGAGGGAAGAAGATACGCAGCCAAACAATTTAAAAAAATGACCAACCTGAGGTTCCTTCAAGTGGATGGTATTAATTTCACCGGAGATTTCCAAAACTTACTTCCTGAGTTAAGATGGCTTCAGTGGGAGGGCTGTCCCTCGGATTTCGCTGCGGTCAACTTTCATCCAAAGAAATTAGTTGTACTCGATCTGTCACACAGTGCATTCTCGGAGGATTGGGGAGGATGGGATCCACTCAAGGTAAGACGTAAAGAAGGCATTGAAGCATTTTTTAACACAACTTTTTTTTCCTCGTACATTTCAAAAATTGATTTTCATAATTAAGCTAGCCGTTTCTCGTAAATTTGATACTAGTGAAGGAAAATATAGTGCCCGATGAATGCATCTCTCTTCCATTTGAATTTGTCATCTGGTTTTTGATAATAAAAGTTGCTTATGTCTAATCAGAAAATATCTCCTTTGAAATTTTATTCGAAAATAAATGCAGTTAGCACTTGTACACTCTAATATTCTTTTGCAATCGATGTGCTTAGAAAACATTTATCTATTAACGTGGCCAAACATTATTGGAAGCGGCATTTAAGATTAAATAAGACAACCACGAAGGAGTAGAGGAGCACAGGTAATTTTTGAGGAATTCTAAAAAGTCGAAAACATGAGGAGTAGCAAAAAATCACAAGTTGCCACAGTCCAATTACACTGACGTATCATTTCTTTCTTCTAGAAGGCGACCGAGCTGAAAGTTCTCAACCTCAAGTGGTGTCAATATTTGAAAAAGACTCCTGACTTGTCCGCTTTCAAAAGGTTGGAGATTTTGATTCTTAAAAATTGTCAAAACCTAGAAGAGCTTCATTCTTCTATTGGGGACATCAAGACTCTTGTTTCGTTGGATGTCAGCGGTTGTGGAAAACTCGAGGAGCTGCCAAAAGGTATAGGTAGAATGATAGAATTGAGGGACCTTAACATAGAAGTGACCGCTATACATGATATTCCTATTTCGAGTGATTGTTTGATGAAGTTGGAGCATCTATCTCTCGATCATTGTAAAATTTCTCAACTTCCTAAATCCATGGGCTGCCTGGTTTCGTTAACTCAATTACACATATCTAGTTTAGCAATTGAAGAATTACTTGAATTCATTGGTGCCATGAAGGAGCTCAAGGTTATTGATGCCAATTGGTGTGAAAAGTTAGCCCACATACCCAACTTCATAGGCAATCTAGCATCTCTGCAAAGGTTGGAGTTAATTGGCTGCTGCTCATTGACAGGGATCCCTGACTTGATTGGAAATCTAGCATCATTGATCAAGCTAGACTTAAGAAAGCTATCGATTACGAAATTACCCGAAAGTATTGGAAATCTACAAAATTTGAGGGAGTTGTATATTTATGGAACTCACATAACGGAATTGCCTGATACCATTGAGATGTTGGCAAAACTCCAAGAGGTGCATGCTGAGGGATGCAAAAATCTGGAGCGACTCCCTAGCAATATATGCGAACTGATTTCGCTAGAGGTGCTCAACCTTGGTGCGTGTGAAAAGCTTCGAGAATTACCCGAACTGCCCTCCGGCGTAGCGGATCTAAAAATCACCTGCCAGGGGCAATCTTTGCCCCATCTTTCCCAGCTAACCCATCTCGAGACACTCGTTCTTAGTAATTGCCATCGGCTTGAATGTGTCCCAGAGCTTCCTATTGGACTATCGAAGCTTATAATTTCTGGCTGCAGAAAATTCAAAGCCTTGACGAATTTGTCAGACTTGAATCGCTTGCGAAATTTCGGTATATATGAATGCCCATCTCTCGAAGGACCGCCCGACTTGTCGAATTTTAGGCGTACGCAGATGAGAGAACTTGGCTTGAAAGAGAACCAGTTCTGTCCAGGGGGCTTACTATTCTACCGTTAACTGACGTCAAGAGCTACGGGGGGCAGAAGAGAACGAGGGCTCGACGTCCATGGAATCTCTCTCTCTCTCTCTACTAGTCAGTTGCCTTGCTGGTTTCCTAGGCCTGAAGATTGAAGCCACCGTTCCCACCGCGCATCCACCGCCAGGCAAGCGAGTAGGACGGACGGCGACGGCGATGGCAACGAGGTGACGCCACAGCTAGCAATGCCCTCTCCATCTGCTCCAGGTAAACGCATGCACGCGTCTCTCGAGCTTTCCTGCAGTCTCTCAGCTTCAGCTGCATCTTAGAACGGCAGTCGAACCGCGTCGCTCCGGCGCGCAAGCTCATCGATTGTTCGGATTGGAGATTTTAGTTTGCTCGTAGTAGCTAGCGCGGTAGTTTCGGCAGCAATCGGGTAGGCGATTGGAGCTGGAAGTCGCGCTGGCTGCCAAGTTTCTGTCGAGATTTGGTGAGTTGACCAAGGTCACGAGCTTAGGTTTGCTGTTTTGAGCTTAGGCTAGCACGTACTGTTTAGTCAAATTCCTCATTGGTGACGTTGTGAAAGCTCTAAATCGGCTACGATTGGATGATCGATCAATTGCATTTGAAGTTTAGAGTCAATCGATCGTTGTGAAAGCTTTGTATTGGAAGTTGTTACATTGGCTGGTGGCGGAAGTCATATTAAAAACACAGAGCCAAGATTATTGTGTCCTTGGGACATGAACTTCTGTCTTCCCAGCTCAAAGCATGCTTTGCATTCCACTTCATGTGATATTAAATGAGTAATATTTATTTGATGACACTGATACTTGGACATTCATACATGTTAATTGTTTTCCCTGTATTTAGTTGCTCCCAAACTTTCTTGTAATGAAAGAAGTATCAATGATTACCTCGAGATTTGTCGATACTGTAAGGCCGTATATGAGATTCCATTAGTGAAGGACAACCCAGGGCAGTGGATACCGGTGAAGCTCTTTCCTTGTTAAGTCTTTACTGAGCTTTTCAAGGCATAGCTGTTCATTCTGTGATTTAATTAAATGTAGGTTCGGAGGAAAATCTGCTGGTACTTAGTTCCATCACCACATAATCCTGTGCAGTCAAACCTTCTTAATGCCACTTTAGAGGATAAACATCTCTCAGAAATTTCCCAACTCAGGTTCCATCTTTGAAATGTTCTATGTAATTGGTTGAACATCTTGTACTATCTCCATAATGTGCCATAGAATTTGGTTGACCGTGCCTTTGTTATTTTAACACAGGTTGCTGCTGAAACAATTGGTCATGGTGGAGGTTATCCAATGGACACCTCTTTAAAGTACTTTTAAAGATGAATTTGAGAATGAGAAAACATGCTAGGAGGTGCATTTGTTGAGAAGGTAGTAGAAAATTTTAGAGAGGGCCCAATCATAGTCAAAAGAAGAATATGGGCTTCTCCTGGGTGAGACAAGCTACCTTCCGCTAGGAGCCTCTTCAGAGAATCATCGAACATGTAATTACAGAACTTGTTGTTTTTCTTCTTTCAATTGGATCATCACTCAGATGTGACTCACTCTATTTTCTGCAGAATATTATTGTCGTTTTGAAGTATTGCTGGAGGATTACCTTAAAGAGACTTGCAAAGCTGTTATGCCTCAGTGTCCAGGTCCGATCATATGGAACAATTGTTTATGTTCATTGTCCATGCCATCCTTTATGAATGATTGCTTAGCTCATGTAACCCTGAGCAGCCTCTCTCCCCGTGATCCCTGATTGAGGCATGGTTGCTGGACTTGGATACAATTTCCAAAATATGTGTAAAAGAGGTTTTGGTGTGTTGAAAGCCAAAGAGTTGTCATGGATTTGAGAATGTTGTCTTCATAGTTTTGTTTGTACACTTGGCTTAGTCAACTTCTACTCATAAATTTGTTGTAGCTGTGAGCGTCATTGTCTGGCATTGTGAAGCCATTCCTTGTACCATGGAGCCCGAAATTGTAATGCGCTTTAGAAGGTTGGGAGGAGTTCTACTATATTGCTAGAAATAGCTAAGCAAGCTTTTTCTGCTAGTATTAACACTCAATTTCCTATCTTACAAAAGCATATCTTGCTAGAGATCTTGATTAATGTGTTCAGAAAATCTTTGTAGATGAATCTTTAGGGAAAGATCTTTGTTTTGGGTTTCCTTACTGCTTTTGTTAAGAGCTTTAATCAATCACATGCCTCTTTTTATTAAATCAACACTATCATCTGATAGAGAGACTATATAATGATAATTATTCAAGCTTTTATGATACTCTATCAGCATGACCTCTTACTGCTATATTACCATTTTAGGAAGCTGAGAAGCGTCTCTCCTTAATGGTTATTTCCAAGTCCCTGGTGGTAAAGATAGACCAAGTAATGGGAATTGTCAGTTTCCAAACGACAAAGGACAGCAATGAGATTGAACTCAGGGGAGACAATTTTGGAAAAGCTGCTTGAACTTGTCGAGAAGAGTTGCCACCAAATCCCAAAGGAAACCACAGCTCATAAGGCTGCTTGGAGAGCTTGAAGATGTTTTTAGTTGAATGAATGAATGATGTCTCCCCCCTCGAGCCTCCCTCTCTCTCTCTCTCTCTCTCCCCGAACAATGCTGTTGCACATTGTGGTCTGAAGTGTGGACTGGAGATATTCATCATTGAACTATCGCGTGGCCGTCTTAAATCTGATTGCATATTTTGCAAGGGGACCAGATTCAAGCCTTGTTTTAAGCTGAAATGATTTATTGAATACACTTTATGTGTAGGATTATAGTTTGGTCTTTTCATCTTTCCTCTTTTCTCCTTCCACCCTCATTTTAATTGAAGATTTCTAGGCTTTCAGGGGCTGGAGCTTGTACCAATGGAATAGATATTAGCACAATATGTGCGCCCATTTGGATTGAAATAAGTGCCTTATTACTAAATTATGTTTTGCATTACAAAATTTTGGCGGTCCTTGTGTTTTTCTAACGTCGGGGATAATATTATCTCTCCAGAGTAAAGGCTTAATGAATGCTACTTTTCTATTTCATTTCACATTTGAAATGAGCACCCTATTTCTAGGGAACTTCATTTTAATAAGATGATTGCACTTTTTATGTCATTAAGGGATGTTATTTTTTCTCCAAGTTGATACTCGATATGAGATAAGACCTCGTTCTTTAGATTATCAGCTCCCTCATTTTCGTCATGGAAATTGTAAAAATTGGGAAAAGACGTGGCCACGGCATGTTTTGGCTGTGGAAATAGTTGTGCCCCTAAGTAAAAGGCACCAATTTACTTTCTTCACATAATAAATGTACTTATCATTTTATAGAAGAATGTGATCATCGAAGTTGGCATAAGTCAGGCAAAGAAAAATAGGGATTTTGAATGTATTAACTTTTATTGTTATGTGTGGTGGCCATGTGTTGGAAATTACATCAAACATTATAAGGTACACTTACAGGTTATTCTTGAGGTCCTCACTAACATGATCTGTTATTTATGAGAAGTAAAAAGTCTTTTCTTAAAGAATCGAGTTTCAGTTTTAAGTGACTTGAAGCATGTTTTACTACCTTTAGTTAACTTAATTAGTGTTGTAGTGTAATCATCAACGCCTTATTTCAAGTGTAGGGAAAATTCGAGGTAACGCAAAAATCAATTTTTCGACCATTATTTGAAAATCTTTTTTGCCTCATACCTGAGAACCAATTAAAATTTTGAGGAAAAGAAAAAAAATTACTATGAAGCATTCAAAACATCTAATCGGACAAAAATTAACGTAAGAAAACTTTTGTGATGTTCATTGCAGTAATGGGGTGGATTGTATGCTTGATGAAGAAGACGCCATCGGTTTTAGTCGACAAATTTCCATAAATTGCAGTAGTACCAATTTGAAAACCCTAATGCATTTTCCTTTTCTTTATTTTCCTATGGCACCTTAAAACCCATCTTCCCTTTCTTTTATACAATTATTTCGTTTTCAAATATTTTTTCTGTTTTTCTTTTCCATCCTGCCTATTGTCATTTTGAAGAGGCCAACGTTACATGTTAACATTTGGACAATCCACGTTAGTAACGCTATAAATTTTAAAAAGTAGAGATGGCTTTCGAAAATAAATAATGTTGAGGGACTAAAGGTGATATTAACCCTTCTTTTAATTGAAAACTTATTATTCTTATTTTTGGGGTTTTGAACGAATCGTTCCTCTTCCTACAGAGGACTCCTCTTGCTCTTTTCCCCACTTTGCCAGGAATCTCAGTTGGAGTTGTTGGGCTGAAATCAATCCACACAGAAACGGCCCAAATGGCCAAACCGGATGCTTTCGCACCATTTCTTGGATTGGAGCGTTGTCTTCAACTCGTGCCCCCATCACCATCTTCTTCAGCGACTGAAAATGGTCGAGCCGTGACCCGAGATCCCGAAGCTCCACAACAATGGCATCGTGGGATCCGCCAGGGAGCCGCTTTCTCTGCTCAGAGTGAAGAAGCTCTCCCGGAAGGCCCTCTTGCCTTCGCGAGCACCCCCCCTCTCCCCGCGGAGTAAGATCTTTGGAAGTAAAAACGTGACCCCAAATTTTACTGTCCTCCTTAGAGCTTTGAGTTCGGTCCTTGTCGAGAAATCATGATGGTTTCTGAATGTGGGTTTCTTCGTTCGTAAATTAAAAACAGCATAGCCAAGACAAAAGTGCCGGCGAGAGGAAAAGCGCTCGTCCTTACAGATCTGAGCATCGCAATACCCAAAGGAACATATGATCAAATGGGTAATGTGCAACTTCTTATCTCAAAACATTCTCTCAATACCCTTGTTTGGGATAATCGACGAGGGCTGAATCGAATCGCTTGTATATTTGTTGCTTCAGTGCCGAGATCAGGTTTGGCGTGAAAGCATTCGATTGACGTCAGTGTGGGCGTGAGCGATGCGGACTACAGAGGCTCGGTTGGGGTAATCCTGTTTAACTACTTTGACATCGACTTTGAAGTGAAGGTGGGTGACAGAATTGGGCAGCTCATCATGGAGAAGATCATGACTCCTGATATTACGGAGGTCGAGGACCTGGACTTGACTCTGAAACGTGAGGGCTTGTTTGGGTCAACAAGGTGTAATGCTCAGTTTCGCTTGCAACTTTGTTCTCTCTAAGTTTGTTTCCATTGGGTATTAGGTTGTGCCTAGGATGCACGCAGGTCTGGTGGGAGCATTATCTTGGTGAGAAATATTGTCGAACAATTGGTGTATAAATGTTTGCTAATCGCTATGTCTTCAGCCATGCTTTTGAAGTATCTCCTTGTGCTCAGCCTCTTTCTGTTTAATTGTGAAATTTGGATCCCACTTTTTGAGTTGCTAATTTTCTGGGGTGAACCTTGGGGCAAGTAATTAACTAGTCAATTTCTGGCTTAGGTATTAGTCCTAGGTGATGGTATTGGGAAACTTGGGGATTCTCAGTATTCTTACATAAATTTCTTGGTTTAGTATCGTGATTATTGAATAAGTGTCACATTGTTGATTTAGCGGATGCACTATCTTGCAAATGAGTTTTTTGGGTTCTGACACCATTACCTATTTATGTTGACTTTATACGGGTAATAAATTAGTCAAGTTGGTGAGATTTTGGAAGAATTGCTTAAATGACCTGCTTTTGGAACTTTTTAATGAATGAAGGGTGGGGTTTATATTCCCGTGGAAGTTTAATGGTGCTCATGTGTAAACAAAGAATTGGTAATAAGCAGAGTGTTAACCTTCAGATATCCTTTCAGGCAGGGTGCTTGTATTTGCTTATGAAGTGAAATTAATTAACATCAGTGAGTATTCAGTACCCAAGTAGTACAAAGTGATTTTCCAGCAGTTAGCATTGTCGCTCTCTCCCAAAAGAAGAAAAAATGGAGGGGACAGCAAACTCAATAGGTAGAGGTTGTTGAAAGATTACTTGGTAACTTAAAAGGAAGCAATTAACTAAGATTAGTTATCAATAAGTATCTCTTTGATCCATGAAGTCAATGGAAGATCATGTGATGTTGCATCCTATCAAGAACACTAATTGGAAGTTCTTATTAACGAAGAACGGAAATAACTCTTTCAGCTGAGTACGAAAATAATGCACAAAGCTATGTGGATAAGCTGGACGTTGTGGTACTATCTAGTAGGCAGGTACTAGCAAAATACTTTGATGTACTTTCACAAGATGGACCCCCTCCCTTTGGAGTTGAAGTAAAGATGTGTGAGTGAGGATTAAAAAAAGAGACCCCCAGTCTGTGATGACAGAGAAAAGGCGTACTGTTTAAGTCAAGTAGTTTTATCTTGTTTTATCATCTTTTCAGGATTTAGAGAAGTCAGGAATCGGTGCTCCACTATGTATTTATTCTGGTTAGTAGATTTGTTTTGGGATTTGAGTTCTCTTGTATAGGGATAAATTCATTTTGTTTTAGATGGATAGGTATTTCCTTGGTGTCTTAATTATTATAGCTTTTACAGAACAAAGAAACCGGTGAGAAAATAAATTGAGATTGGGTGCCAGACGAGTGATTCAAAATACTAATCAACTAAAAATGAACAATGAGTATGGGTTGTATCTCTGCATTGCGATAAGGGTTTTCTGTGGAGTTTCTTCCTTGCATGAACACAGCATGTGCTAGGTTTGCTGGTGGCAAAAGGAATATTAAACAATTAGGAGCTAAGATTATTGTGGTCGGTCATCCACTGAATTCTTCGGGCATGAAATTTTTCGCTTCCCAGCTCAAAGCACTCTTTGCCTTCCTTGTCAAGTGATTGAGTCAAAATTATTTGATGACCCTGATACTTGGATATTCATGCCTATTAAGTTGTTTTTCTTGTATGTAGTTGTTCCCAAACTTTCTTGTACCAAAGGAAGTATCTTACACTCCTTTGTTATAAGCAAATTTTATCGTCAAGATTAACCAATGTCCAGGTATTTGCCTTTTCATCTCTGCTTTTGGGTGGTAAGCTAGTGGTAATTTTGCTCTTCATTGATTGCATCTCATTGTTATGCTATACTGAGTGTTGATAAGTTCCTTTGGATTAGTCATTAGTCAGCACATTATGACTGGCGGCTATTTATTTATACTAGAGTTTTACCTTCACAATTGTTATTAGGATAGCTATCTGTATAAGAGGCAATTAAAAAGATGCAAGTTGGTCACATCGACAATCATTCTTAGTTTGGATTATGAGTAAGATCATTGGAGATGTAGAATGGGATTCCTAAACCCAGTCCCAAATATCCCACTTTGCCTATTAATTAGGACTCAACCTTATAGTAAATCAAATTAGGCCCCAGTTGTCACACCCCGATCTTCGAATACGTGCCCATCCCTTACTTGGTCGATATAATAGCGACGCCCGAGGACGCATCGCCGACCCTTTCATTTTAATACGCATGCGGAAGCATATAAATAAATCCCCAGACAATATAAAAAGGGATAGGAAAGTAGGATCAATTTTTTCACAAGAGACCTTTATATAAACAAACAAGTTTATACACTGAAGCCGACAAAAAGGAATCAACTTTCACCAAAATAGAATTGTCCTATGACTCACTAGTCAAACAAGGACGCCGATTCTTCGGGCTTCACCTTCTAACTCCGGGGCTTCTGGTCCTTCACTAACACCACCTAAGGACCTGAAATGGTTATACAATAACTAGTAAGACAACGTCTCAGCGAGTTCTACCCCTAAGACCCGATTAGGAAACCAATATGCCATAAGGGCTGCCTATGCACATCACGGGTCAGAGGACTTACCTTGGCCTCAGATTCCACGTGCAAATCAATACAGTTCGATAGGCACCCAAACAATCATAACAGATCGAAACATCGATCAATCGACCTAGTCGATTGCATGTCAATCAGACCATTCCCTAGTCATCTAAATTCAATACTGTCCAATCTCCCAGATAACCAATCAAGTTGCTAAGCCACTATAATATACTATTCATTCTCCAAGATAGCCTATCGAGTTACCAAGCTAGTATATTATCCTATCTCCAGATGACATATAAAGCGGGTATGCATAACGTTCTATCTCCAAGATGCCATATAGAGTCATCGAGCCGTTATAACATACCTGTGCATAACGTTTAATCTCCAAGATGACATATAGAGTCATCGAGCCGTTATAACACACCGTTGAGTCATACCATCCCATCTCCAAGATGACATATAGAGTCACCGAGCCGGTATACAAAAATTCTTTCTCCATATGACATATAGGGTCATCGAGATGGTGAATCATACCGTCCTATCTTCAAGATGACATATAGAGTCACCGAGCCGGTATACAAATAATTTTTTCTCAAGATGACATGAGAGTCATCGAGCTATAATAGTATAACGTCCATTCTCCATATGACATACGAATTATCGAGCCGTTATAGTATTTTTGTTTTGAAAACACAATCAATTTACCTTTGTTATCATGCTTATAAAAATACACGTGTGTGGGTACACGACGCCTTAGTCAAAATATAACAATTTCACTTTTTTGAACATCCCACTAGTTTCAACAGCCTAAAACATATTTTTGGCGCTATAAACCGACGCCCGGTAATTTTCCCATTAATTACTAAAATTAATTAATTTAGGAATAAAATCATAAAATCATAATTAATTCAATTCAGCACAATTCAATGCTCAAATAAATAAATAGATTACACCATCATACTTAGCATAAAATTCCGGTTGTCAACTATCCTAGCCTAATTTCCGAAAAATAAATAAATAATTAAAAAATTCTGAAAATTATTAAATAACTACAATAAATCCAATTTAGGCCCCTAATGCCTAATTGGAAGCCGAGACGAGCCCGGAAAATTACCGAGACTCGTTCAATAAATAATAGAGCATATCTACTTGCTAAGTACACTAACCAATTGCCTAACATGCGTAGGTAAATCCCTAATTTAATTATTATAATCTAATCTATCAACTTAATTGCACTTAATTAAATATAATCAACCTATAAGCATCATTAGTCTACTAAGTAGGGATTAGTGTGTAAAACTCACTTGTTTTGCGAAGACTAGAACACCGCGACGACGGCGCGATGGCGGCCGAAACCCGAACTTTCGGCGGCATCGACGGACACTCGAGCCGGGTCTAAAAACCTTGCAAGCCCACAACAAAAGCTAGGCTTGGGCCGAACTTGGGCTGACTGCTTCGCTGGCTGAAACTCTGTTGGAGATGGGCTGAAGTTGGGCCGAATTCCAATGGGCCGAACCACAGACTTGGCTTGCGGGCTGCTAAGCCCAACTAACAAGCTGAGATGTGCGCTGCGTTGGAAACACTGAACTGGGCCGGTTTCAAGTGGCTGAACTGTTGGACTTTTAGGCCCAGCTAGGCTGAAATTCGCTAGGCTTGAAGGCTGCAGATTTGGGTTGAGCTGAAGACGAAGATAAGCTGCTAGTAGGCGGATTTGGTGGCCCAAAGGAGGAGGCTTGGACGCTGGGCTTCAGGGCTGAATTCGCTGGGCCGTAGACACGCGGACGAAGGAAGCAGCTCGCTGGCGTTGAAGACCGACTGACCTTGCTGGAGAATCTCATTGGCATCGAGCTAGGGGGAAACTGAGTAAGAAGACACGAGCTGAAGGAGATTGGCTGAGCTAGCGTGTGGACGACGCTGTTGTTTCGGTGGATCTCGCGGGCTTCACGGCAAGGGGAACTAACCGAGTAAGAGGAGACTTGGACGCGTGGGGCTAGCATGGATGCAAGATGGAGGGGTCTTCGGTGGACGAGTTTGTTGACCGGAGGAGTGTGTTGGTGACAAGAGTTGGTGGAGGGATCAGCAAACCGAAGTCAGCTTCGGTGGAGTTGGGGGACATGAAATGGTGGGTTGCTACGATGGTGAACGAAGTCAGCGTGGGGATGGGGAATGAAATTTCGTTGGAATGAAAGGAAGGAAAATGAAAGAAGCAGAAACAGAAGGGGGTTAGGGGAGTGAGACACACAAAGAAGAAGACCGGCAGGGGAAGTTTAGAGGAGAGAGAGAAGCAAAAGTCAAAAGAAATATCTTGGTTACTAAAAGCTTGGTCCCCCTTAGTCCTCAAGCTTATCACAATGTCCCCTATTACTTTCTTGCTTAGAAATCCATATATAATCCAATTTTGGTGCCAAAAATTCAGCCCTCTACCAATTCTGAATTTCACCAATTTAAATTCAATTTCTTCATTCAATTTCCCAAATTGAGGTCCGGTATCGACAAAGAAAAACCCTAAACAATTTTCTATGAGTCCCCAACACTCAAAGGCTCGGCTTGGAAGTCTAAATTTCCTTCAAACGAGCCCATCGGAATTTTCACTAATTTTCCGCAACGTTCGAATCGATTTTCCGCAAAAATTCCGGAATTTCTGAAAAAATTTCGGAGGATGATTCGACATTCCAAGGATAGCTCATGACACCACAGAACTTTCAATTTCTGAAATAATGCTCGAATTCACGGTTAATTTAGATTCGGCGCGTTTTTGGCGTGACCTGAGCTATTGGGTAACTTTTAGAAAATTTTAGTGCAAATGACCCATGGTCAATTTTATTCGAGCCACAATGAACCCACTCGATACATTGGTGACTCTTGGTTGTCGTGAAAATCTCGAGGATTGACACAGGGTACCAAAACAATAGAAAAATCAAATTAGTGCCGGTTGACGAGAATTTTCCAATTTAGTGGTGTCACCCACGATTAGCCACACATCTCAGTCGAACCGACCTATCTCTGATCTCGAAGCGATTTATATCTGTGCCGTAATGATCTCGGCAGATGAGCACGGTCGAACAGTTTCCTGGTCGAATTCTCAAGTGTATTTGCCTTAAAATTCTTAATGGCGTCCCCAGATCGTCTAGTTATCTCACGAGTAATTGGCTCTAAGAATAGCACTATAGGCGCGTCGATGAAATGCCCGAATTATTCAGTAGAAGACAGGATCGAAAATCTGGGATGTCACAACTCTTCCCCTCTTATAAAAATTTCGTCCTCGAAATTTAAACCTCCCAAAACTTAAGCAAAAAGGTGGGGAAACAAGTGTCTTATCGACTCTTCAGTCTCCCATGTTGCTCTTTTCAATCCCGTGGTGTTGTCAGACCACTTTGACCAAGGGGACCTTCTTGGTTCACAAAATCTGTTCTGAACCACAATCTAAACAGGGCTTTCCACGTCTAATTCTTCAAGATTTAGCACGTGGATCGGGTCAGGCTCATACGTCCTCAACCCCGACACGTGAAAGACGTCGTGCACTTGCACCAATCTTGGCGGCAACGCAAGACGATACTTTGGGATCCCTATTCTTTTCAAAACCTCAAAGGGATCTACGTACCTCAGTTTCAGTTTCCCTCCTTGCCAAAGCGCAAGGTATCCCTCATTGGTGATATCTTCAAAAAGATGTATTCACCAATTTGGAACTTTAAGGGCCTTCGATACTCAACGATTCAAATTTTCTGGCGGTTCCTAGCGATCTTCACCTGGACACTGATCACTGCAACTGCAATCATTGATTACCGAACTGACTCCGAACCTGCAATCTTTCTTCATCTCACTTTCTTTTCACCACCGAAATTCTGTACACTCTACAATACAAGCTTCAATAGAAATCATCTGAAAGCTCTACCAAAACTGCGAACCTCTATCTAGATTTGAAATAAATTTGTCATTGACATTCCAAGTAGACAAACTTTCTGACACACTTACACTTCCGTATGCCTATTCCAATCGAGATCTTTTCGTACTATACTGAAGTAAGTCGGCTCCATCCATCTGTCAACCACTATCCCCATTAGAATCTTTGCCTCTATGATCTCTTGACAATTCTTCACAAGGTCCCTTGCAATATACCTCCATCCCCACTCGGCACTCCCTAGTGATAAAAAAGAAAATCCTCCCGGTTTATATTATCAAACTTCCACTTGTTAGTACCTTTGACACTTACGGTTTGTCCGGCGATATCTAACTTTATATCGGTCTACCAACCGAGCTAATGTTGATTTCAACCTACTTTGAATTGTCTGATCAAAACTGCAACTGCTACAGTGGATTTCTAACAAGGTCTCTTCCCTGAGTGCTACAATGTCAAGTGCACTCAATCACTCTCGGAACTTGAGTGTTCCATCCTCAGAAATCCGAAAGTCATTCTCGTTCTTACCAGTATCCTTTTATAGGATCATCTGAACATCTCGGTCTGTCAACTAAGTGTCTGATTCTAACTTGAATATCTGGTTCAATTTTGAGGGCGGCTATAAAATTCAAAAGGTAGCCTTCCTCAAATTTGAAAACCAATTTTCGAACCCTTTCCAAGTAAAGTCTATACTTTAGCCAGCCTGTGCATAATTGAAGACTCCCGACTCAACGCATCAGTGACTTCTTTCTTTCCTCCAAGGTGATACTAGATAGCATCATTCTAGTCCTGCCAAGGTTTTGATTCACGACACCGTCTCATGTTCAACTCGCGAGATCACAGCTGACGGAACGCGTGTGCAACAATCCTACTATGTTGCATCAATACGTAATCCAGTCCTCTAAACGACGCGTCACTATAAATTTTGCATCCTCCAGAACCCTAAGGAATGGTCAACACAAGCATGGTAGCCAACTTCTACTTAAGCTCTTGGAAATTATCCTCACACTCGTCTGTCCATATGAATTTCTCTCCTTTCTTCAGGGGTCAAGTCAATGGCAACACTAATGTTGAGATTCCTTCCACGAACCTCCTATAGTGACTTGTCTAACTCAAACAATTTCCGATCTCTGGTACTATTGTCGGTCTTGGTCTACTGATAACTGATTCGATCTTGGCCGGGTCCATGGATATTACTTCATCATTCACAAATGTCTCTCATGTCCCATAGTATTCTTCGAATACACTGGGATATCATTACACAACACGATCACAACTGATCTAGATATTCTTCGAACACTCGATTTGTCAAATCCATGACAGTAGTTGGAATGTTTGTTAGACCCAATGGCATTACATTACAATAACAATTCATTACAACGAAAGCTCCTCGAGCTAAACCTTTTTATATATGGTGTTCGAGTTATACATAGGCAAAGTATTCAAGTACAACTATAACTAGTGATCTTCCTTTCTATGACTTCATTACAACAACTGAAGTTCTATAAACTTAACAAAAATTATGCTGCGCCACTCTGATAAAATTGTTCTGGGGACATTGCCTTTCCTGTTTAGTGTATAACTCGATTCATCTCTAAGCCGGCGGTCCATTCAACGGAACCATACCTATGATCACGTCAGGCGCAGCTTCGGCCTGACCTTGTGTAATTACATACATGGTGCCTTGAACTGGAGGTCTCAGTCGACCTCTTTATGGCACATTCTAAGGGTCGTAACCCCCTAATTTGGCCCATCTGCAGCGACGACGGAAGTTGAGGTTGTCCTCTTGGCCTCCTAAGACAATCTCTAGCCAGGTGGCCTTGCTAACCACATTCATAACAAGCACCCGTCCTTCGAGGGCACTGGTTCGGTCCATGTCGCCATCCACAAGCGCGACATAAATCATTCCTATTTGGCATCAGGCTTGCCAATTCCACCTCTCCTATTTGGTGGGATTTGGAATCTACTTCCATGCATAGGCCTCTTCCCTTGCCGGATCTCTTCTCTATGAGAGTTGAACCTCAATCGAGATGAGGCGACTCTCTCGTTCGATCCCTCTCGATCATCTGAGCTCTCTTATATAGGTCGTTGTAATTCCTTAAATTCAAAGAAATCAATATGCTCCTCAAGTCCGGTCTGAATCCGTCCCTGAACCTCCTCACTCGGTTCGCCGGATTCTCAATTAGCTCAGGAGCATATTGTGACAGTTTAGCGAACTTTGCATCATATTGATCCACAGTCATGGAGCCTTGGTGAAGACGCTGAAACTCTGCCATCTTCATCTCCCTAGTAGTTTCAGAAAAAATATTTGTTATTGAAAGCCTCTAGGAAGGCGTTCCACTCAGGGGCAACACCTTCTGGAAACACAACTCCTCGGGTGGTTATTCACCAAGTATTTGCAACTCCTTCCAGTTGGTAAGTTGCAAGAACCACTTTCTCCGTCTCGTTGCACATAAGTAATGCAAAAGTTTTCTCCAATTTTTGAACCCACAAGGCAGCAGCTTCGGGGTCTCCTGCCCCAGTGAATTGAGGCGGATGCAACCTCAAGAATTGTCCCACCAGCTTGTGGATCGATCTTTCTCTCTATGCCACCATGTTTTTAGCTAGAACTTCGGCAGGTGCGGCAACAGGTGCGGCGGCAGGTGCAGCAGCAGCAGCGGCTTGATTCAAAGTCTGTTGTGCCATGACATCTCTCATGGCCTCTAGCGCCTGCATAATCGCTTCTATTTTAGGATCACCAGGGACTGCTACCCCGACATCCATTGCAGGTGGTGCCATTCCACTCGCGCTATCCTCAGCTGGCGCTCAACCTCGGCCTCCTCGGGTACCGACCCTGGTCGGCGTTCTACCCCGAGTCACGGCACGAACGGTCCTGTTGGTAGGAGTTCTATGCTCCTGATCGCTCATAGCTCAGCTTTATCAACTGACACTTGTTTCCAATTCCACACCGAATTAGAAACAGAGCGATCTAAAACAATAAGCAACTCCAGCACTAAGCTAACACAGATATGCACCAACATGAATTTAAAGGCCTTCCTACTACTATCCCATGAACCATCGCTCCTTATCACTCCAATCCCTAACCTTTGCTCTAATACCACTTAAACGGGATGTCACGCCCCGATCCTCGAACATGTGCCCATCCCTTACCTGGTCAATATAATAGCAACGTCCCAAGATGCATCGCCGACCCTTTCATTTTAATATGCATGCGAAAGCATGTAAATAAATCCCCAAACAATAAAACAATGGGATAGGAAAGTAGGATCAATTTTTTTCACAAGAGACCTTTTTATAAACACACAGGTTTATACACTAAAGCCGACAAAAAGGAATCAACTTTCACCAAAATAGAATTGTCCTATGACTCACTAGTCAGACAAGGACGCCGATTCTTCGGGCTTCACCTTCTAACTCCGAGGCTTCTCGTCCTTCACCAACACCACCTAAGGACACTCGGGTCGGGCCTAAAAGCCTTGCAAGCCCATAGCAAAAACTAGGGCTTGGCCGAACTTGGGCCGACTGCTTCGCGGGCTGAAACTCTGCTAGAGATGGGCTGAAGTTGGGCCAAATTCCAATGGGTTGAACCGCGGGCTTGGCTTGCAAGCTGCTAAGCCCAACTAACAAGCTGGATGTGGGCCTAGCTAGACTAAAATTCACTGGGCTTGAAGGCTGTAGATTTGAGCCAAGCTAAAGATGAAGATAGGCTGCTGGCTCGGCGGAGTCAGTGGCCCGAAGGAGGAGGCTTGGACGCTGGGCTTTAGGGCTAAATTTACTGGGCCGTAGACACGCGGACGAAGGAAGCAGCTCGCTGGCGTTGAAGACCGACTGACCTTGCTGGAGAATCTCATTGGCGTCGGGCTGGGGGGAAACCGAGTAAGAAGACACGAGCTGAAGGAGATTGGTTGAGCTGGCGTGTGGACGACGTTGCTGTTTTGGTGGATCTCGCGGGCTCCACGGCAAGGGGAACTAACCGCGTAAGAGGAGACTTGGACACGTGGGGCTAGCGTGGCTGCAAGATGAAGGGGTCTTCGGTGGATGAGTTTGTTGACCGGAGGAGTGTGTTAGCGACATGAGTTGGTGGAGGGGTCAGCAAACCGAAGTCAGCTTCCGTGGAGTTAAGGGACATGAAATGGAGGGTTGCTGCGATGGTGAATGAAGTCAGCGTGGGGATGAGAAATGAAATTTCACTGGAACGAAAGGAAGGAAAATGAAAGAAGCGAAAACAGAAGGGGGTCGATGGAGTGAGACACGCAAAGAAGAAGACCGGTAAGGGGCATGCTCGAGAAGTTTAGAGGAGAGAGAGAAACAAAAGTCAAAAGAATTATCTTGGTTACTTAAAGCTTGGTCCCCCCTTAGTCTTCAAGCTTATCGCTCTATTACTTTCTTGCTTAGAAATCCATATATAATCCAATTTTGGTGCCAAAAATTCAGCCCTCTTCCAATTTTGAATTTCACCAATTTAAATTCAATTTCTTCATTCAATTTCTCAAATTGAGGTCCGGTTTTGATGAAGAAAAACTCCGAACAATTTTCTATGAGTGCCCAACACTCAAAGGCTCGACTTGGAAGTACAAATTTCCTTCAAACGAGCCCATCCGAATTTTCGCTAATTTTCCGCAACGTCCGAATCGATTTTCCGCAAAAATTCCAGAATCTCTGAAAAATTTTTGGAGGATGAGTCGACGTTCCAAGGATAGCTCGTGACACCACCGAACTTTCAATTTCTAAAATCGGGCTCGAATTCACAATTAATTTGCATTCGACGCGTTTTTAGCGTAACCTGAGCTACCGAGTAACTTTTAGAAATTTTTAGTGCAAATGACCCGTAGTCAATTTTCTTCGAGCCACAATAAACCCACTCGACACATTGGCGACTCTCGGTTGTCGTGAAAATCTCGAGGATTCAAATACGGACACAGGGTACCAAAACGATAGAAAAATCAAATTAGTGCCGGTCGACGAGAATTTTCCAATTTAGTGGTGTCACCCACGATTAGCCACACATCTCAGTCGAACCGACCTATCTTTGATCTCGAATCGATTTATATCTGTGCCGTAATGATCTCGGCAGATGAGCACGGTCGAACAGCCAATTTATGGTCGAATTCTCAAGTCTATTTGCCTTAAAATTCTTAATGGCTTCCCAAGATAGTCTAGTTATCTCACAAGTGATCAGGCTCTAGAATAGCACTACAGGCGCGTCGATGAAATGCCCGATTTATTCAGTGGAAGATAGGATCGAAAATCTGGGATGTCACACCAGTTCTCATCATGCATGACCAATTGTACGTCTGAAACAATATTTAAAGGCCGAACCTGCTAATTGGGGCTAACTTTGGGGATTGAACTATAAGGGGATTGTAAATGAAATTGAGGTGTTGCCCTTGTCTTGAATTAGATTGGAAGGAAGATTTAATTTGTGGTTGTGGCAAGGCTGAAGATACTTTCTATATAGACTTGGGAGAGTCCATATGCTCTCACCTGTATTAAGAATAAACTTTTATTGCTGGAGTTGGAAGTGAGCTTTACTTTCATGAGAGCTTAGGTTGGGGTATATGGGAGGTCTGTTGTGCCTTCACAACCAGCAGTGCAACACAATGCCATCACCTTTCTAGGGCAACCATCTCTGTTTGCTGGGGACGGAATCCTTTTTTATGTCATAGCATTGAGCTCTTTAACTTGTCTATTTTTTCAGCCCTCCTCTCTCCTTTTCAATTCCATCATCTTGGTTTTGCTTTCATTTTGTTTTCTTCTTTATCTTTGCCATCATCAACAGTGCATTCCTTTGATTATTGATTCAAAGTGTGGTCCAGTTTCAATCATTTGAGATTGATCTTAACAACCGTTACCTTAAGGGTTTTATTTATATGGACTTGTACTTTAGTGATTGCCTCCCGAATGTGTACTGATTAGATCTAGTGCTATTGTTTTGTGTAGTCGTAATATGTCATCATGTATCATGATTCGAAAAACGAATGTCATTGGCATATCCATATGGGTATTGGCTTCCGGCAATCTCTAGAGATGCAAGAACTTAGGCTTGGTGCTCATGCTGTTTGCAAGTTAAAAATAAAGGAAGGAAAACTTGATAGCTCTACAAGCAGGGTAAACTACGGGATCGTTTTTCAATTGGATGGGATCCTCATGATTTGCTGTTACCCCTTTTAGTTCCCTTTTTCACTCTATTTCTTTGTAGAATGAATAATTTTTCTTGCTATTAATCAGATAGTTCAACTGAAAGTTTTAATTATGCTCTATATATAATCAAGTAATGAATTAATAGGATGGTGACATTCGAGTTGCTATTTTCTTATAAACAAGCTATTGCGGCAATGGAGAAGCAGGCTGTAAAATATATTCATCGACACCTGATCTTGAGACCAAGATTGAGCTTAATAAGACAATTGACTCTGTTGCTGTTGGGAAGGTGAAAAAGTGAAATCAAACTCTGTTGCAACTTATGTTCATGAGCAATCTGTTTTGATTTCATGGTTTCTATAGCTAGTTTCATTATGCAGCTATATGTTGAAATTGAGAGAGCAAGGTTGATAAAGAAACTTGCAAAAAGTAAAGGAAGAACAGGGTCTTATGGCAAAAGTTGCTGATTTGATACAAGAAATTGCAGTAACTAGAAGTTTGACTTCTGTGGTCACTGATTTTGTAATTAGTTTTTTCCTTGTCCAACATTATGAGTGGTTTGAATTAGAAAATTTTGGAGCAAGGGCAAATAGGGAGTAAATTGCCTTTATCCTTGAATAAATACAGGATTTTTGTACTGCTTTTAGCCGTTTATGTTATGTTACTATGATCAGTTTGGTGATTGATGGATTTTGCAGTTTCTTTTTTGCTTAGATCCCCAAGACTATGTCCGTGCACAGTCCGGAAAATCAGTCGTACAGCGTTGGATGTAGATCCTTCCAAAGAGAAGAAAAAGCCTAAAGAAGGGGAAAGTATTATGGAAGAAGCGCTAGCCGATAATCCGTCACTTCTAGAGTTAAAAACGGATATAATACGTGCCATGATAGGTGAATTGGTGTTTTACTTATTCTAATGTTGTGTCTACCATTTTTTAACTAAAATTTTTTGGCCAATCAAGCGCTACCTGGTATTTAGGTTGTGGTTCAAGCCATGGCTTAATTCATCTGTCACATTCTCTTTTTCCTTTCCGTCTTTATCACAAACTTTGATGTTAGAGATGTACTTAATGGACTTAAACATACATCTTACCTCGCATTCATGTGGTTAACAATGTAAGTATTACTCACATTATAATGGTTAGCTTGAGATTTCTCGTTGCCATATGGCAATATATGAGATTCCATTTGCGAAGGGGAAATCCAGAGCGATGGATGCCAGCAAAGCTCTTTCATATGAGGCTTTGTTAAGCCTTGACCGATTTTCAAAGGCATAGTTGCTCATTCCGTGATCTAATTAGTTGTGGGTTCTAAGGAAAATCTACTGGTACTTAGGCTCCATTCATTTTGCGGAAAATAATTTCTGGGAAATCGTTTTTTGGATTTTTTTTTATGACTCGGGAACCACCGTACAGCCGGCAACCGGCGACGTAAACCCGGGGGGCACTAGCACGAGGGCCCACCTCCCACGGCACCCCACTTAAGTCCCGCAATGGGGGTGAGAAATTTCGAACCTCTACCCTCTCGGATGAGGGGTCAAAGCGCGAACCAACTCGTCTACCGCGGGGTGGGTACATTTTTTGGATTTTTTTTTTGCTCGGGAACCTCCGTACAGCTGGTAGCTGGCAACGTAAACCCGGGGGGGCACTAGCATAGAGGTCCACCTCCCACGACACCCCACTTAAGTCCCGCAATGGGGGCGAGAAATTTCAAACCTCTACCCTCCCGGATGAGGGGTCAAAGTGCGAACCAACTCATCCGCCACGGGGTAGGTACGTTTTTTGGATTTTTTTTTTGATGACCCGGGAACTTCCGTACAGCCAGGAGCTAGCGACGTAAACCCGAGGGACACTAGCATAGGGGCCCTCCTCCCACGGCACCCCACTTAAGTCCTGCAATGGGGGCGAGAAATTTCAAACCTCTACCCTCCCGAATGAGGGGTCAAAGCGCGAACCAACTCATCCACCGTGGGTGGGTACGTTTTTCGGATTTTCCGACGTTCGTTTCACGAAAAGAAATGAATTCCTTGGGAAAATGTTTTTCATGAAAGGAAAAAAAAGTCTTCTAAATTAGGGGAAAATGTTTTCTACTTTTCAAAAGTGGAAAACATTTTCCTCACTTAATCTTTCTTATCTCACACTTCTACAAATCCTCACTTCCTCATCCTCTTTCGTCTTCTTCTTTTCTTTTTTTATTCGAATTATTTGTTAATTTTCTTTTTTTTTTTTAATTCAAATTATTTTTAATTTCCTTTTTCTTTTTTTTTCTTTTTTCTTCTTTTTCTTTACTTTTTTTCTTTTTCTTTTCTTTGTTTCCCATCTTCTTCTTTCTTGGCTAGTTGTCGGCCGTCACCAGGTGAACCTCAAGCTCGTCGATCTCAAGCTTGCACTCATCGATTGACGAGCCTCGAGCTTGATATTCGTGCTCGCCAATCTGGGAGCGGAAAATATTTTCCGAAACATTTTCAGATTTTAGCCGAACACTAGAAAATATTATCATTTTTCTGGAAAATAACTTCTAGGAAAATATTTTCCGAAAATGGCACATTTTTCGCAAAACGAACGGACCTTTAGTTCGGTCAGCACATGATCGTATGTAGTCAAGCTTTCTTAATGCCACTTTAGAAGAAAAAAATCTCAGACATTCCCTAATTCACGTACATCTTTTAATTTTTTCTAGGTATTCGGTTGTACATTTTCTTGCAATATCTTAATAATCTGCGGGAAAAGTACACTAGAAGTGCTAAAAGTTGTGTATGGCGCTCACTTTGGTGCCAAAAGTTTCCGCCGAATCACTTAATTGCCAAATCGGAGAAAAAACGATCACTTTAGTGCTACCGGTGATAGATTCCAGTCAAATTGACTACATGACCTTTATATTAAAAAAAAAAATAGTTGACGTGGTAAAAATACGGCATAAACGACATTGTTTTCCGTTCTCCTTAAGAAACGATGTCGTTTTGCCATCATATGTGGAGTGAAATTAGGGTTTTAGTCCGCAATCCTCGTCGATGCCGATCGTAGCTCGCTTGCCCACTGTTGCTTAGCCGCCATCGCACCGCCACCGTCATAGTTGCTCAACTAGGTGAGTAATGATGAGGTTGTTCATGGCATGCATGCCCCTCCTGTATAGGGTTCCCATCTCCTGTAACACGAATTGGTGCTTGAAGCCACCGTTTTTGGGCTTGACCCGTCAGGAAAAGGTGGGAACAACTAGAACGATGGAGGTACACGGTCATTTCGAGGATTGGGAGTGAGGAGAGGTTGAGGTTGTTGCTCGGGCAAGAAGCGGCGGGAAGAATATGAGGCGAGGACGGAGGATGAGGAGGAAGAAGGGGGGTCGAAGGTGGAGAGAACGAAGACGGGGAGGGTGAGGGAGACGAGGAGGGCGCAGATGGAGATGGTGGACTGGGCTTTACTCAGGAGGCGGCCGAAGTGGGTCCTTCTAAAAGGGGAAAGAGAAGGAGGAGGAGGAGAGGAGGAGGAGGGGAGGAGAGCTTGGGTCTGTTGACAACGTTGGACGAACTGGAGGCGGAGTGGAGCGGTGCTGTGTTGTCCTTCAAGGAAGAAGATGAGGAGGAAGCCCATGCCTGACGAGTTTTGGTCACCACTCCTGCCCTTGCATGTCGCTAGTATGCCCATTTTCTCGCCTTCTACTCCCTCTCTCAATCAATCTTTTAATTTGGGGATTTACGGTTCTTACTTGGGGGAAAACTCAAACGGCACTGTTTTGTTGTTTGGACATTGATTGTACTTTCTAACGAGTCACATTGGCTTCAAAAATTAATAAAAAAGTGCCACGTTGGATTTTCCGCCAATTAGATCGGTGTTAGCACTAAAATGATTGTTTTTCAAACTTTTTGGCACTTAAGTAATCCATACTATATCCCCAAGATATCAGTTCAATCTCTGGCTCATCACCAAGAATCGTCTGCCTACTCAGACTTTACTTCTTTCACATGGCAGGATTAGGGAGGCTGTGACATCCCAGATTTTCAACTCTAGTTTCTACTAAATAAATCGGGCATTTCATTGACGCGCCTATAGGGCTGTTCTCAAAGCTGATCACTCTCGAGATAACTAGGCTTCTGGGGAAACCAATAAGGGCAAATAGACTTAAGAATTCGACTAGGAATCGGCTTCTCGACTGTGTCTATCTTTAGAGGCCATTGCGGCATAGTATAAAATCGATTTGAAATCGGAGATAGGCTGGTTCGACAGAGATGTGTGGCTAATCGTGGGTGACACCACTAAATTGGAAAATTCTCGTCGACCGGCACTAGACTGATTTTCTTATTGTTTTGGTACCCTGTGTCCGTATTTGAATCATCGAGATTTTTACGACAATCGAGAGTCGCCAATGAGTCGAGTGGGTTCATAGTGGCTCAAAGAAAATCGACCACGGGTCATTTGCCCTAAAAATTTCTAAAAGTTATCCGGTAGCCTAGGTCATGCTAAAAACGTGTCGAATGGAAATTAACCGTAAATTTGAGTCCGATTTCAGAAATTGAAGATTCGGTCATGTCACAATAAATTCTAGGAACGTCGACTCAGTCTTAGAAGATTTTTCAGAGTTTCCAAGATTTTTGTGGAAAATTAACGGAAATTCGTATGGGCCGAATTTAAAGGAGTTTTGACTTTCAAGCCGAGCTATTTGGCGATGGGCACCTGCAGAAATGGTATGGGCTTTTTCTTCGAGGAAATTGGACATCAAATTTGGGGAATTTGTAAAGAAATTGAAGCTCGAAATCTAGTGAAATTCGGAATTAGAAAAGGGCTACATTTTTGGGCATCAAAATGGGTAATTTGGTGGATATTACAACCTAGAAAGTATTATGAGACATTAGATATTTGTGTGGGCTTTAGGGGGACCAAGCTTTAATTGAATCAAGATATTTAGGGGGACATTGCATTCAATTAGATGGATAAAGATGTTGGACTTCAAGCTTTTCAATCTTGCTGAACACTCCTCCATCTGTTATCCATCTTCAAACGTCGGTCTCCCCTTTCCCTTGAAACGGAACAAGCTACTTTGCTTTCATTTTTACTTCATCCGAAGTTCAGCCCACTAGCAGAGGCACTTGTCCATCTTCACGCTCGACATTTGCACCAGTTGCTACCACGTTCCAGTCAACAACAGTTTCCTTCCGTCGCCACTTGCTCCCCATCGTTTACTTCGAACGACTCCTGCTACAGCAAAGGACCAGCTGCTCCTGTTGATCATTGTTTTCATTTTCTTTCTTGGGAAGCTCAACTGCCACGAACCGAAGACCTCCCCTGTCAGTGAAGCCACACGGATCCAGCAACCACCATCAATTGTTCCCCTCAGCTTCTTCGACGCAGCACATGGTCAACACAAGTGAGCTCTCTCTCCCCTGCTGACTCCTTCCCGTGCTGCCCTTCATCCACGCGGCCTTCTCCACCGCCTGGCCCCGTCCAACGATCTGCCGAGGTTATTGCCGTTTGTCCATCTCCACACGCTGAGTGAGTCTTTGTCTTGCACTCCACCGCCCCACAAGTTGTTGGAGAAAACTTTTTTTGTTTTGATACTCTTTTCACGCCACGCATCATCCTGATATAAAGTCTTCTCCGACGAAGAAGATTTATTCGGTCAAAACTCCAAGATCGAAACCTTCTCCGCTGAATTTGTCCGACTCCCAGCGCCCCTAAATCGATTTCACTTCACATTCCTTAAGAGAGATCTCCCTAATTGATCCAGCGTCTTTTGTCCAACGATCTCTTGCCGAGGTTTCTGCCGTTTGTCCATCTCCACACGGCAAGCAATCGAGCGAGTCTTAGGCTTGGTCTTAAACCTTGCTTATTCTCTTCCCTAAACTTTTTTACTTTGCCCAATGTGGGTTTTTATATTCAACTTTGGCCCAGCTCATACTAGCATTCACAATTGGTATCAGAGCCTGTGTACTCATTTAAATTGAAGTGTTTTTACTTCAGAGTTAACGATCCATGGCTAGTATGTTGGCTCCAGGTCTGGTTGAAGGGCAAAGCAACACAAGACCGCCTTATTTTGATGGAAAGGAATACACAGCATATGGAAAAAACAAGATGAAGGCATTCCTAAGATCAAAAGATCCTCTGGAATGGGACGTGGTAGACAAAGGCATCATTCCTAAAGCTACAACAGTCTTAGAAAGAGGAAAAGAAGTTGTTGAGTCCAACGAGATTACTCAAAAAGAGATAACCAAGAGACAAGCTCTCGATGCAAAAGCAATTTATTCCTTATATTGTGCATTATCTTCTACTGAATATAACAGAATATCTTCTTGTGAAACAGCTAAAGAAGTCTGGGATAGGTTGCACATCACCTATGAAGGAACCGATCAAGTGAAAGAAACCAGAATTAATATTCTCGCTTCGGTCAATACGAAGCCTTCAAGATGAAACCAGAGAATCTATCACTGAAATGTTTAGTCGTTTTACGTAAATCGTGAATGGTCTTGAGTATCAAGGTCAACCAATCTTTAAACCCATGAAGGTTAACAAACCGCTGCGTGACTTTCTAAAGATTGGAATCACGTAAAGACCTCAATAAGGGAGACACAAAAGATCATGCAACTCTCTCGTTGACGAATTGGTTGGCACTCTTCGCCTTATGAAGTGGAGCAAATCAATGAAGATGAAGATCCCAAAGGTAAAAATCTATTGCTTTAAAATCTAACGATGACTCGATATTACATATTCTCAAGATGATATGGACGATGAAGAGCTTGCTCTGATAAGAAAGTTCAGAAAACTGAACAAGAGGGGAAGAAGATTCAATTGGAAGAAACAAAGTTCTCAAAAGTTTCAAAACAAATCAGCAGAGGATGATGAATCCAATAAAGATGTGATTTGTTTTGAATGCAAGAAAAAGGGACACATTAGACCCAACTGTCCCTTACTAAAGAAAAAGAAAGGAAAAACTGAGAAATACAGAAAGGCTCTCAAAGCAGAAACTTGGAGTGATACCCAATGCGAAGAGAGTGATGATGATTATGCCAATATTTGTCTAATGGCACAATCGGAATCGATTCGTACTTTGAGACAGACTCGGACTCCTTTAATTCTAATCGACAAAGTGAAATCAAGGTAAGTAATTTAAAAAGTCCTACTAAAGTTTCTAAATATATTGATGAACTGTGTCTTAGTCTCAAAACCTCTCTCAAAAGGATTTCCGAACTAAAAAGGGAAAATTCTGCACTGAAGCAACAGGATATTGTTTGGAAAGAAAAGGTTGAAAATTTAGATAAAAGTGTTATTACCTTGAAAGAAAATGCACTTTTGAAAAATGATATTTCAAGCATCTCAAAAAGTTTTTCTATAAGATCTGAGAAATTGGAAAAGATTCTTTTAGCAGTTAATGGTGGAAAAGTTTCATTTGGAGGAAATAGTAAAGGCAGAATTGTCGGATGTGGAACAGTAAAGATTGGAAGTCTCACAATCAGCAACATTTCTTTAGTGGAAGGACTTAACTACAACTTGCTAAGTATCAGTCAACTGTGCGACATAGGTTTCAAGATTAACTTTCAAGAAGGAATATGTTCAGGAACCAGTAAAGACTCCTCTCAGACTTTCACGGGACGAAGGCATGGGAACATCTATCTTCTGGACATCAAACCAGAAAAATCCCAATGTCTAATTTCAATTCAAGAGGAAGCTAATCTCTGGCATAGAAAACTTGGCCACATCTACATGAAGCAAATAACCAAGATCTCTGCGAAGAAGCTTGTTCGTAGACTACCCAATCTGACATACCAAAAATCCGATCTATGCACACCATGTGTGTTGAGAAAACATGTCGAAGTTCTTTCAAACCAATAAATCAAGTTTTCACTAATCGTGTGCTGCAACTCTTGCATATGGATCTCTTTGGACCAACCAGAACCCAGAGCATTGGCGGTAAGAAATATTGTCTAGTAATAGTAGATGATTACTCACGATTTACTTGGGTATATTTTTTGGCAAGTAAGTCTGAAACTTTTTCTTATTTCATAAAATTTGCTAAGAAAGCACAGAATGAGAAAGGGTATGTTATTTCTTGTATATGGACAGATCTTGAGGTGAGTTTGAAAATCAAGATTTTGCTAAATTCTGTGATGAATCTGGTTTTCAGCATGTGTTCTCCTCTCCATACACTCCAGAACAGAATGAAATTGTGGAAAGGAAAAATAGATCGTTGCAAGAAATGGCTAGAACTCTTTTAATTGAAAGCAACATATCTTCTCGTTTTTGAGCTGAAGCAGTTTCTATAACATGTTATATTATTAATAGAGTCTTCTTAAGGCCTATTCTCGAGAAAACTCCTTATGAATTGTTCAAAGGTAAGAAGCCAATTGTTTCCTATTTTCATGTGTTTGGTTGCAAATGTTTTATATTGAAAATGCAAATGATCAAATTGGTAAGTTTGAAGAAAAATCGACGAAGGTATCTTCCTTGGATATTCAACCACCAGCAAAGCTTACGAGTTTACAACAAAAAGACTCAATCGGTGGAGGAATCAATAAATGTTAAATTTCAAGATTTCATACAAATTCAATCGATCCAAACTCAACCCGAAGAATCTGAACCTACCCGACTCTACAAAGTCTAAATCCCCGTAAATGACTTCGAAGACCAACAACGAACGCTCGTTGAAGAATCGATGAAGAAAAAGATCGGGCCCGTCGAACAACCAAAGAATCGAAAGCACAAATCTAGTCATCCCAAAGAACTCATAATTGGCAACATTGATGAAGGGATTCGTACAATATCCAAAAGGCATGAAGAGTCTAGTGCCGTAGCTCTTATTTCGAAATAGAACCCAAGAGCATAGAAGAAGCTTTAACTCGATGAAAGTTGGATTGAAGCTATGCAAGAAGAACTCGGCAATTCAAGATTAACGATGTCCGGGAATTGACTCCTAAACCAAAAGGTAAATCTGTTATTGGAGCTAAATGGGTTTTCGTGAACAAGATGGACGAAAAGGAAAACTTATAAGGAACAAAGCAAGACTTGTGGCCAGAGGATATACGCAAGAAGAAGGGATAGACTATAATGAGACTTACGCACCAATAGCAAGGTTAGAAGCAATTAGATTATTACTTGCTTTTGCTTGTCATAAGAATTTCAGGTTATTCCAAATAGACGTCAAAAGCGCATTCTTAAATGGATTTATCCAAGAGGAAGTCTATGTGGAACAACCTCCCCGATTTGAAGACCCAAGGAAGCCGACTCTGTATTTAGACCGAAAAAGGCGCTATATAGGTTAAAGCAAGCACCTCGAGCTTGGTACGACAGTTAAGTAAGTTTTTAATCCAAAATGGCTTTGTTAAAGGTAAGGTAGACACTACCTTGTTTATTAAAAGAGAAAGTAAAAGCTTTTTACTTGTACAAATCTATGTCGATGATATTATTTTTGGATCACCTAACGAAAATCTATGCAAGAAATTTTCTAAGTCTATGCAGGATGAATTTGAGATGAGCATGATGGGTGAACTATCCTTCTTCCTTGGACTACAAGTAAAACAATTGAAGGAATGGACTTTCATTCACTAGGAAAAATATGCTAAAGAACTTGTTAAAAAGTTCGGTTTAGAGAATTGCAAAAAGACTGATATACCAATGTCAAGCTCTTCGAAGCTGGATAAAGATGAAGGAGGAAAGAAAGTTGACCAGAAGCTATACAAGAGTATCATTGGTTCACTTCTTTATCTTACTGCCTCTAGACCTGACATTTTGTTTAGTGTTTGTATTTGTGCCAGATTTCAATCAGATCCCAAAGAATCTCATTTAAGTGCTGCAAAACGCATCATCAAATACGTTGCAACAACATCTAATTTGGGTCTTTGGTATCCTAAAGAAGGAGATTTTACTCTCCTTAGATACTTAGACGCAGACCTAGCAGGATGCAGAGTTGATAGAAAGAGCACCTCAGGCACTTGTCAATTGCTTGGTAACAGACACATCTTGGTTTTCGAGGAAGCAAAGCACCGTAGCTCTTTCAACAGCAGAAGCAGAATATGTGGCTTTTGGAAGTTGTTCTCAAATCTTATGGATAAAACAACAACTAAGAGACTTTGGAATCGAAGATTCATGCAATGAGATCAAATGTGACAACACCAGCGTGATTAATCTCACCAAGAATCCAATACTTCATTCAAGAGCAAAGCATATAGAGATTCGACATCATTTTATTAGAGACCATGTTCAAAATGGAGAAGTATTGATTCAATTCATTAACTCAAAGAATCAGCTGGCGGACATTTTTACTAAGCCACTGGAGAAAAGTCAATTTGAGTCTATTCGATCCAGACTTAATATCTTAAAGTTTGAAAAAGTTTAAACTTAGGGACAAAAAGTCTAAAGATGCTCAGACTCAGGAGATCAAGATTCACTATTGTAAGTTATTTCTGTTTTAGAAATTTATCTTTCGGATAAAATGTCGAAAAGGTACATTCATCTATTAATCTGTAATTGATTGATGTTATCTTTCCAAGTTTTCGTAATTATAGCAAACATTCCTTTTCAAAAAGGAAGTTATCTTTTCGACAGTTATATATTTTTCAAAAGGCAGCTATTTTTGAAAAGGCATTTTCTATTTTCCTTTTACGGCGATTCATATACCCCCGTTTCGATCGCCTTATATACCGATTGTCTTCTTCACAAACCCTAGAAGCACAGTAACATCACTTTCCCACTTTTACTCTCTAGTTTAATCTTCAAAGTTTTCATCTTTCTCGCGAATCGAGTTTGGAATCTCTTAAAGACTCGTGATAATGGCTTCCCAAAGAAAGTCTTCAAGGATTGCAAGCGGGGGGACCACCGCATTTGCGTGAGGGTCCTACGCATTTTGACCTCACCGAGGAAGAAGAATCTCCAAGGCAACAAAGCCCACAACATTCTCAACCGCACCATTCTTCCCTGCACAGACACGTTGTTCAAAACAACAAGCGGAGGAAGAAATCATCGTGGATGCCGAACCCGTAAGGTCTTAAAAAGCCTCGCTTTTACCTTCAAACTCTACTCGCCTTAAAGGAAGGAGGTTCTGTGTTGAGCTTCATTGATGAATTTTTGATAGAAAAGGGGTACAGAAATGAAACCCACTTTTTACGAATGACGGAATGTTTGGGAATCGCTCATGCGGGCTCGGCAGAAAGAGCCTTTGCAAATATCCCAAGCGATCCACGTGTTAGTGGATTTAGTCAACCCGATGGAAATGATGATGAAAAAGATGTTCACTAATTTTAAGCCTAGAATGGGTGTTGCTGTGAATATTCGCAAAAGGCAGACTGTTTCGCTTGAGGAACACAAGCGACTTTACTCTAAGTTGCTAAAGCGAGGGGTGATGAACCCAAGAAGTGTAGACTTTGATTTTCTCGATTCTCTCTGTAAATTTGCAGAGAAATTTGCCTTACTTCAACTTGATCGATTTTGCTCGAGACGACAAGGGCTCATCCGTAACTTACCGCATATTTCTATTCAAATCTAAGCTTTTTGGATGCCAATAGATTCTCTTTCAAGAGGAGATCGGACTATGTAGTTGATATGGACACTGGCTGATGTGACTGGAGTAGAAAGACGGGAGTTTCAATCAATTGGTGTGTCTATGGTCGTGCAACGGTAGAGCTTGTTCGGGATGGGATGGCAGAAGGTCGAAACGTGAGGTTGAATGCCTCAAATGTCTTGCTTCACAAGATTGTGATAAATTGTCTTAGACCCAAATCGACCAAGACTTCTCCAATTAAGCAAAGCCGATGTATGCTATCAATGCTGGCAAAAGTTCTCTCTACCACACACTATCATGTTTCACATATACGGATGGTGAAGGACAAGGGCCAACTTCCTTATTCAGCACTTGTTACTAAGTCGCGGCCTCCCAAAATTCTCGTGTGTTCGAACCCGTGACAAATCCACCGCCTGCTTTGTTTTCTGCTCCATCGCATCATCCTACTTCTCTCGGTCAAAACTCCAGCGAAACCTTTCCGCTGAAGTTGACTGAGACCAGCGCCCACGATTTCACCGAGCAGTCCAGCGTCTTCGTCCAACGATCCGCCGAGGTTGCTGCCGTTTGTCCATCTCCACACGGCAAGCAATCGAATCTTCAAGTTCAAGCGAAAGAGGTCTTTGAAAAGTTGGAAGAGACTCCGTCGTTGACAAAAGGGGGAGAAGCTGTCTGCAGAACTTCGTTTGATTTTTGTTTGACTTTACTTTTGTTTGGTTGTGAGTTTGGATTGTTTAGTAATTGCTTGCAATATTTTAAGCGTTGATGGTATTCATGGCAAAGATAGTTGTCTTGCAAGATCTATTATTCATTTTAAATTTAATTCGAGTAATTTGGATCCTATTGCCCATGTGGGTTTTGGCCCAGCAGTTGGGCCCGTGTTTTCAACCCACAAGTCAGCAGTTTGGTCCTTCTAAAAGCCCAACAAATCCGGGTGCAGCAAGTTCAAGTTTCGGCCCATCCTCAAGTAAAATCAGCCCACGTGGAATGCAGCCCATTCTCAGTCTATTGAAGCTTGTATTTGAAGCCCACGAAAATCTCAGCCCATTCGAATTTTGGTCTAGCTCTTTGAAGCCCATCAATTGAGTTCTAGAAGCCCACGATTTGGAGGCCCAAGCCCAACCGCAGCAAGCCCAGTTCAGTTTTTCAGCTTTGGGTCCAGTCCATTCCAAGCCCGTGAAGTCAGCCCGCTTCAGGCCCAGCCCATTTCAGTAACAAGTTTCAGCTTGAGCTGAGACTTGTTTTGGCCATCAATGAGTTCTAGAAGCCCGCGTCTAAGCCCATGGGTATCCAAGCCCGTGAAGAGCCCAAGTTTCGGCCGCCTTGTTGGGCCAAGTGTAGGCCCGGTCTAAGCCCATGGGTATCGTCGCGAGCCCAAGTTCGGCCGCCGTTGCGTCGCCGTCGCGGTGTTCCGACCTTTGCGTTGCACATATGAGTTTTGCTCACTAAGCCCTTATTAGTATGCTAATGATGCTTAGGGGTTGATTAGATTTAATTAAGTGCAATTATGTGGTTAGATTAGAGTAGAATAATTAAATTAGGCATTTACCTATGCATATTAGGAGAATGGTTAGTATACTTAGCAAGTAGACAAGTCCTATTAATTATTAAATGGGTCTCGGTAATTTTCCGAGTCTGTCTTTGGCTTCCAATCGGGCGATACGGGCCTAAATTAGATTTTTAATGTTTATTTAATTAATTTTCGAATATTATTAATTAATTAATTATTTTCCGAAAATTAAATCGGGATGGTCGACGACCAAAATTTCGTGCTGATTGCAGTGGTGCTTTCTATTTATTTAATTGAGCACGGTTTGTGGAAATTGAGTGAGTTGATGAGTATGTAGGGATTTATCCCAAATTTGATCGTGTCGATGTTCAATTAGAATTTGACTGTAAGAGGTTGTGAGATGAACCTTGAAAGCCGCCAAAGTATGGCTATGCTAGTGGGGCCAAAATCTGCGACCGAGTTTGGAATCGGTCACGCCCGTTGGGCCGTAAATTGCCACCTGATAGAGGTCGTGCCCATGGGGACAAGAATTGCCACCCAATAGGGGTCGCGCCTAATAAGACCGTAATCTGCCACCTATTAAAGGCCACGCCCATTGGGCTGTAATTTGCCACCTAAAGATAGGTCGTGTCCTTTGGACCGTAAATTGTAGCCAAGAAATTTGGTAATCTATGCTCGTTGAGCCGTGAGTAAGAATTGAGACTGAATAAGAGACGACCGGGGAATGGTCGGATTGACATGTAATAGACAGGTCGATTGATCGATGATTCGATCTGATTGGGTGATGTGATGTGATCGTGTATATTTGATATATATACTGACTTGCAGGAGGGAACTGAGGCCAAGGTAAGTCCTCTGACTTGTGTTGTGCTTAGGCAGCATAAAGTGTATTGGCATAGTCTCATCCCGGTTATGGGAAAACATTTCAGGACCATGATGAGGAACCTGAGGAGAAAGAACCGGAAGAGGAGTACCTGGAGGAGAACCCCGAGGATGATCTAGAGTAGGATCCTGATGAGGATTAAGACTCCACTCCTGTCTGATGACTTTTGCTGTGGAACTTGTTTGAGTAGAAACCGACCTATTAGTATGGCTTGTATATGTATATATATATATATATATATATGATTGAGTTGTTATATATGTACATAAGGATGTTGGTTTTCAGGTTCAAGTTTTTAGTGCTACTTGTCTATCCCATTGCTTTATTATCTAGGGATTCTTATTATATGCTTCCGCATGCGCATATTAAAAAAAAGGGGTCATCGATGCGTCCTGGGACATCGCTATTGAGTCGACCAAGGTGAGGGATGGGTGCGTGTCCGAGGATCGGGGCGTGACAAAGGCCGTGTGTGCTTTTTGCAAATTGACGCTAGACTCTATTGATCATCTATTTTTTGGGTGCACCATTACAGCCAGTTTGGCATTCCTTTGGGCTGCTAGATGCTAGATACAACCTCCCTTGGCGTAATAGTTCTTGGGCAGACAACCTTAGCTGGGCTTTAAAGTTCCTTTCTGGCAAGGACTTCTATCACTCCATTGCACAGTTTTCTTTTGGAGCTCTTTGCCACCTTATATGGAAATAGAGGAATGAGATTCTATTTAGGAATCATACCTTAAAGATCCCGGTGGTGAAGAAGCACCTTGTTAGAGTGGTGAAGGATATGGCTCTCACTTTCACAAACGTTGAGGACAATCCACGAAACAGGAGACTTCAGCGTAGTTGGGGTTTTGACCCATGCATCTTCTGCTCTGATTAGGTGGCTCCATAGTTTCTACTGTTCGGTCTTTGATGGATGTGCCTCCTTGCTGGCCGTGACTACATCTCTTGCTAGCCGCTTCTCGGTGTGTTTGTCTTTTGTTTTTCATTTGCCTCTGTTTGCCTGGCCGGTTGCCATCTTTTGTTTGGTCCTGCTTTGGTGGTGGCCATTGTTGGTTAACCGTTCCCTATAGTTTCGCCGCCTTGTTGGCTTTTCTTTTTCTTCCTTCGGCACCCTTCCACTCATTATCCCTTGTTCATTTTGAGTGTAAGTTTGGGTGCCGCTTGCTTGTACATTTTGGTTAAGCTTTATACAATTATCATTCACCAAAAAAATAAAAATAAACTTTTGACATTAAAGTGAGTGTTGTACACAAATTTTGGCATTTCTAGTATACTTACCCCATAATTTGCCATAGAGTTTGGTTGGTTGGGCCTTTGTTATTTTAACGTAGGTTGGAGCTAAAACAATTGGTCACAATGGAGGTTATCCAGTTTAACTGGTCTTTGGGGTACTTTCAGAGATGAATTTGAGAGCGAGAAAAACATGCTCGAAGGCGCACTTGTTGAGAAGGCAGTAGAAGATCTTAGAGAATAAGCGAACATGTAATTACAAAACTTTGTCATTTTTTCTTATTTTCTTTGGATCATCATTTAGATGTGACTTGCTCTATTTTCTGTAAAACATTATTGTCGTTTTGAAGTATTACTCAAGGATTACCTTCAAGAAACTTGCATAGCTGTTATGCGAGAACTCAGCAATGTTCAAGCATGCACAATAGAGTGTTGTGATGCCAATTCTCTCTAAAGTTTTTGTTGCTGGAATGTGTTCGATGTCGACTAATTTTGACATCTCTCACAACCCTTGGCATGTATATGGGTAATATGGTGAGAAGCTTGAAATATTGAGGATCATGTGTTTCTTTGACAACTCTGTTAAGATTCGGACTTGATGGAAGTTCTCTTTCATAGTCGCTTCCCATTTTCTAATTGCTATTGGTGCTTCCAAGTGGCAACTTCGGATTATTTCTTTTTCTAATTTGTTTTCGCTTTTATTTTACGGCTGGCGAAGTATAGAAACAATCACATATCTCCTATTAATCTCGACAATCGATTGATTTAATCCATCAATTGTTGTTTGAAATCCCTCTTTACGGAAAAAAGATGTAAAAAATTTGAATATCATGTCATAAAGTGAAATGGGAAAAGAGTGACTCCTATGGGAACTATTGAGTAGTTCTTGAACTTTCATTCATTTCATTGAACATGTTTGAATGGAACAAAAAATATGATCCACTCCTTAAGTTCTCTATTATACTTTTATGCATATCTCCAAGTCTAGTAATTATCAAATGAATGGCAAACCCTCGTAAAAGGATGAGAAGCAACTCGAGTGAAAAAGTCCTTGTCTCTTCACTCTTAAAGCTCATTACTTCATCAATATCAGCGAGTGGAGCTTTAGATGCTTCATCCCTTTTCATATTTTGCAAGTTGTTGACACCTGAAATTACCCCTACTATCACGTGCTAATTACGAGGTATGAAAACATTCGAAATCATCCTCATTGCCATGTGTGGGCTATGATCTACATCAACCCAACCCATGTTAGTCATGAAAATGAAGGATGGCCAAGGATTTTAAGAGACCTTGGGCTAGATTTCGATGGCCTACTAGCAAAGATATATGATTTGATGATAAAGCAGTTGATTGCCACATGTCCAAGCCAAAAGATGCTGTTGAAGACATAGAATTCGGATGGAATTGACGGCAAAATATAGGCGGGAACGTTTGATGCTTGAAAAGGCACCAACATCAAAGGAGTGGTTAATACTTGCTAAACAAGTCACATGAACATCGTCAAACAGGTCAAAAGGCAACGAGATATGGATAAAACGGTTTAGCAAAGAACGTGGAGTGACTTTTAAGAAGGAAGCAATCGACCATCAGCAGTTACCAAATTGGCCTATAAATGTCGCAGGCAATCTAACAAAGAGCCGCCCCTCGAACAACACACAAATGATTTTATCTTACCCTTTTGTCTTAGCCTAGTTTAGTTTAGCTATAGCTTCAAATTCTCGTCATAGATTCAATTCCGACAAGTGTCTACATCCTAAATAGTGCTATTGATTAGATTCTAGTGCTGTCCTACCATCTAGCGTCATCGATTAGATTCCGATGTTATGTCCTCATATCCATGTAAGAGCAGTACCTATTAGATGTTGTTTCTACCATCTAGCGTCGTTGATTAGATTCCGATATTGTGTAGTACCTATTAGGTATTGTTTCCATTGTCCAGTGTTATCGATTGGATTCCGACGTTGTGTCCTCACTTTCATATAGGAGTAGTGTCTACTAGGTATTGTTTTCACCGTTCAACGTCATTGATTAGATTTTGACATTGTGTCGTCAAGTCTAACTATGAGCAATGCCTTCCTGGTATTGTCTTCAATGTTCAATGTTGTCGAATTAGCTTCAATATTGTACAAACCACTTTAATTTAATGGGTTTTATTAGTATATTGAAGTGAGCTTAGATCAAGTTGTTGATTAGAATTCGATATGAGTTATCATTAATTTCGAACTTGTGTTAACTCTATTAGATTTGGGACTATACAGTATATATATTCCCATTAGCATTTGACTTTCTCTGTCCAATATTAACACAGAATCTAAGTCTCCTTTAATAAATATCAAAATATAACACTTGGTGAAAGATATTTCGTTACGGGATCCAAAATTGGTGAAACATAAGTCAAGTGTACAAAGAAGCTCAGGTTGAGTACTATAGTCCAAAGTTTACATCACCGCAAATAACATAGAAGAAATAGCACAATTATTTTTAAGTTGATCATGAACGTCATGTTGAATGCATTTTCCAATTTTGTACTAAATTGATGGAAGAGTAGTCCTAAGTAGTAAATCTCTAACCAAGTCGAATCCAAGAAATCTCATTCTTAATCCTATAAATTGGCGATAAGTAACTCTCTATGTTTTGTTCTTCGGTTTGTACATCATTGCCATGCCAGAGAACTTTAGGTTCAACTGACATTGTAGATCAATTTATAGGTCTCAAAGTCGTGAGTTTCAGTTAAAGTGGACCGTAAATGTACCTGTAGGAATTCGGAAAGTACAATTGTAAGAATGACCTAGGTGGAGACAATGTCTGCAGCGTTCATAAACAAAAATCTGGAATGATTAGACCAACATATTTTTGACAGTTGTGTCATAAGTTTCATGATATTTACGCTCTTCGTTAATCATTTATTTGGATCTTGAGAAAAAGCTTCAATTGCGTTCATTTATAGCTTGAGACCTATAGCTGGACATAAGTAATTGCTGACTCACTTTCTGTGCTTGGTTTTTCCACGTATATTCAAATTGCCACATCTTTTAAGAATATTTTACAAAAAAGAATAAAAAAGTAGGAAAATTAGGAATTCGAAATGTTTTTCAGTGTTAGGTGTCAAATATTTATCAGATTCGACACCGCCTATATATGGATTATTACACGGGTAAAAAAGTATTGTACTAACTCAGATGGACATGATGCAACGTAAAGCTCTGCTGGCGTGGGTGAACCGCTACTAAAGTTGAAGATATTTTATTTAGTGATAGCAAGGCTTGGGTCGAGTTGCTTAACACAGCAAAATTAGAAGTGGGATTAGGATGTCGGTCGTCTTATCAGTGTTGGTATGCTGTGCTATTCTTCTAGTGCCAATTAATGCTATCTGCAACAAGATCTTCAATTAATCAAATCAAATCGTGGCATTTGGTATGTCTCTTGTTTGTAGGCGATAGAATTAATTATACACCAAACCATAATCCTAAACTTGGACTATGCATTCAATGCATTCCGTTTATCTTCTTGCTTGTAAGCTGTTGATCCTAGATGATGAGGTGTAATTAGTCACTCGCATACTAAGCCGTTGAGCTTTTTTTTTTTATTATCTAATCGTTTCAGGTTCTGAAGAAGCTTAATACTGTGCCAAGGAAAAATGCACTCTGGTGGAGAACCCGTTGGCCGAAAACGTTAACATGAAATAAAAAGCTAAACACCAAATAAAATAAAAAGGAAAATGGTATCGCTAAATAATTATCCCGCGGGGGAGAAGTCGTTGACCGAGTTTTTCTAAAAGTGACACTGAATATATAAATCCCCAATTCCACCTACTCAAGAGGAGCCACCCATAACGCTTTATGAGTCCATGAAAAGGAAAAAAGAAAAGAAAAGAGTCTGACAGAATCATTTTGCGTACGTAATTAGTTGTTGATTGTGCAAATAAGATCATCGTAATTTTCTAACTTTCCCAAGTAAGGGCAAACAAAACCTTATGTATTTACTATCAATCGATTATTAGTTACCTCGATAATTTTCATGTACTGTAGATTCTCCGATCATTTTGATATATCAAATATCTGAATATGCTTGTAGGTGGGATACAGAGTCTCACCCAAATTTAGTCTTTCGTAGAATGTGTGCATCTACTCTTCGGCCGACCTTACTCCGAGCATCAGCATTTGCTTGTTGGTTTTCTTTCCAATTCTTCATTTACATGGAAAAACAAGTCAAGTCAAGGTGCACATGCAAATGTAGGTTCCCCTTTCGCATAATGCTCGGAAATTACGCCTGCGATAATTGCCCTTTACTTTTCTTTTCTACTTCCTTATTATAGAAAAAACAAGTCAAGTCGAAGTCAAGTCATGCTCGCTTTCAAACAAGTTGCACGCACTTTTGGCGCAGTGCTGTGGAAATTACGTGTGCAGCTACCTCACATCAGTTCGATTAGTTGAAGAGTCCTGGATTGTTGGATGGTAAGAACTCAGCGTTGTTCAAGCACGCACAGTAGAGAGTGTTGTAATGTCATTTCTCTCTGGACTTTCTATCACTGGAATGTGTTCAACGTCAAGACATTTCTCTCAACTCTTGGCATGCATGTGCATAACACGGTGAGAAGCTTACAATATGAGAAGCTTACATGCATGTGCGCAACTGCTCGGGCACGTGCCGTCCACGCGGCAGCATTACAAGCGCATGGCCGCACGAGCCTAGCGGTTTTGCGCATGTGACGCACGTGGCACGCGGGTTCCATGCACCTACAACAACAGCGAGTGCGTGGACCCACGCACCCTTTCCCTCACGCAAAAGAAGCTTTCACTACCGTTTGTCGCCGTTCCGCCACGCCTTCCATAGTCTGTTACTTCTCTGGCAGCCCATCTCAAACCAAAATAAATGACGGGTTTTGAAGACCATGCCCACATAGGTCTAAGTTTCGGCAAAAATGACCAAGAAATTGGCCCCGAACCAGACAAAATTTCCAATTGGAAACCCTTAACCACCGTGACTTTCGCCGCCTGCTTAGCATCCAGCAAGGATCGATATGCCGAAATAACTTATAGCTATTCTTCAGCACGGCGGTGCGACCGTACTGGTCCGAAGTCAAGCCATGGGTTGTTGGAATTTTTGCTAGAATCGGCAATATTCCTCAACCCCAAAATGGCTGAATCACTGTTCATTGAAAAACCCTAGATAATACACCAGAAATTCGACAAAAACAAGACAAAAGCATTAAACATGCTTTCATACCAAAGGTTAGATATAAAATCATATGCAAAAAAAAAAAAAAAAGCAAGATCAATGTAAAATAGATCTCCAGCCATTGTTCAAATTTGTGTTCTTCGGAAATTCACAAAGATTCGATAAAATTACGGGTACACTCTGATGGTGTATCGCCAAATGAGAGGGTTTGTGTTAGGCCTTGTGATTACCCTTATGAAATGAACATTTGTCCTTTTATAAACCGTCTCCCGTCAAGGTGATCACCAAATAGACAATTGTCACGAAGAGGTATGAAGCGTGGAAAAACTGCATATAGCATGACCACTACTTAAAAGAGAAAACATGGTTCCCAAAATGTGGGATCACATTATATATATAACATTACTAACAATATTTTATCTAGCGATGGTAAGGCTAAAATTGGAGTTGTCTAACACAACAGGTTAAAAACCAAGATTGGGATGTTGGGCGTCTAATTGGTGTTGGCACTTGATATTATTCTTGTTTTTTAGTTGATATGACTTATCATCCATCCAATCTTAATCCTAAATTGGGGCTGTGTATTCCATGTGTTCCGTACATCTCCGAATAAAGGAATCTATTTGGACCTTGTCAATTGTCATAGGACATGTCATTGTGATCATACAATCGAGAAATTAACTGTCAAGGGCTTTCCCATGTGTTGAAACTTTCAAATCACTTGATCATGGGATCCGATGTTCCATCTTAATCTATTGATGTATAAGCTTTTGATCCTATGATAATGAGGCGTGGTTAGTCACTTGCGTACCAGGCCGTTGAGCCTTTTTTGTCTCCTCTTATCAAGGCATGTGAAGAATGTTTATACCTATGAGTAAAGAAGTATCTGCTCTTAGGATATTTTGTGAGCCAAGCTGGTTTTCAAAACAGCAAAAGTAAGCTAATACCTTATAGCTTTGATGCACTAAGGTTGCGTTTAGCAATCAAAATAAAATTCTAAATAAAATAAAAATTATCCTATCCTGCGTTTGGTACCTACTCAAGATAAAATAAAAGCAAATTAAGGGGGATATAGATCCAATAAAATTATCCCATTAGAGAGGTGTGATAAAGTTGGATAAAATTTCTAATATCCCTAATAGGAAAGTTATTTTTCTCGAATAACAAACTTCTTAAATTAGCAAAATTAAAATAATATTTCAATATAAATAGTATTTAAATTCTAATATAAGAAATTCAAAATAGCAAAAAATAACGATTTAGGTATTTTAATTTAATCTTATTTCTATTTGTATATTCAAATGTGATTCTATTTTATAATATAAAATAAATATATTTTTATTACATATTTTAGGTATATTTATAATATATTTTAGGTATATTAGTACAATTTAATATTTAATAATTTTTTATTAAAGAATAATGGAAGGGAAGAAATAAATAAAAAAATTAATTAATTAAAAAAGAGGAAATAAAATTAAAAAGCAAATAAAAATAAATTAGGCAAGAGTGTCTCGAGAGATTTTTACCATTTATGTTTTTAAAATTTTTAATTTATTTATATTAATATGATATTTATACCAAATAATGTACATGATATTATGTGAATATATCTGATTTTATTACTACAATTACTAAATAGTAAATAGGATTTAGCAAAAGTCTTGGATTTCATATCCTATCCTATGTAGTCATATCCTTATTAGAAATCCGAATGACCAAACGTTTTCTAAGTTTCAATGTAATCACTTGTTGTTGTCGTGTTTAATGCAGTCTCTCTCCAATTAATAGCTTCAGTTTTTCAAATCACATCTTCTAATGCTAAATAAGCTAATATTGAATCCTCCTCTATTATTCTGCCAAAAATTATACTTTGGTGAAAAACATGTTGGCAGAGAATATCAGCATGAAATAAAAAGTCTGAGAAAAGATGACATAAAAGGAAAAAAAAAAAGTATCACAAAGTTGAAGGAGTATTTGTATGTTCTCTTCGAAAAACGATAATTGAAGCATCATTCGTAATATGGATGTGCTAAATAAAAAAAAACAATACAATTAGGGAAGACAGTATAGGAAAAGGAGGTTTCACATCACAATATGATGAATTTTTATGTTGAAATGGGATAATGTCAAAATACCTTTCAAAGGCAACTAGTCTTGATACCGAGTCTAGCAAGAATAGGTTCAGAAAGGTAATCAGAAGACAGAAGCAACTTGGGGAATGAAGAACTGTTGGTCAAGAATTTATTAACGCGATACTAAAAGAATAAAATTGATGTAAAATGTTAATAACTATTAATTTAAGGAGAGAGACAGAAGTGGCTTGGGAGGAGGGTAACGACTTGATAATTTTTAAGCAAAATGTAACATCAAGAAATCTAGTTTAAGAAAACTATAAAAAGATTTATTTTAGAGCTACTTTTCTAGACGAATAAAAAAAGGTAATGCGTCCTGCCAACTTTTAATAACAATATCCTATACTCTGATTGCTCCATTTTCTAGACGAATAAAAAGAGTGACGTTTGCTATTCTGATTGTTCCTTTTTCTTCTGATGAGTTGTCTGAGAGTGACTGTTTTTGTTTGAATGCAGCTTCGTGTTTTTATCTGCTGAGAGACATTTCCGCCATTCCTAGATCTGGGATTTTGCATCTCTCTCCTCTGTTTCCTACTCTATCAGTCTCTTTTACGATCCTCTCGAGATGAAAAGAAGAGAATTCACTCATTCAGAAGATTCGATCTACGAGGCATCTTCCTCATCGACCTCCCCACATGTAGATAATTATGAAGGCGGCACCAAAAGGCCGAAAGGAAATAATTACGAAGTGTTTTTGAGCTTCAGAGGGGAAGATACTCGCAAAGGCTTCACTGATTATCTCTATACTAGCCTTGTTGAGAAAGGAATTCATGTGTTCAGAGACAACAATGAGCTTCGTGTTGGTGAGGAGATTGGTCCGGAACTTCTTTGCAGCATTAGGCAGTCCACGATTTTGATCCCAATTATCTCCGAGAACTATGCTTTCAGCAAATGGTGCCTACGCGAGCTGACTCAGATATTGAAGTGCAAGAGAAGAAGACGACAAATGGTGTGGCCCATCTTTTACAAAGTGAAACCCTCACAAGTGCGCCATCTTAAAGGGAGATTCGAAGATGCTATTAAGGCACATAAGGAGAATTGGGATGAAATGGTTTTAAAGGAATGGAAAAAAGCACTCAAAGAAGTGAAGGAATGGGAAGAAGCACTCAAAGAAGTTGGTTCTTTGAAAGGATGGGAATCGGAGAATATTCATAACGGGTACATTATTCCGCACCAAATTGTTGTTTAAATTCTCACAAATCGATCTTTCATGAAAAAGAACATAAATGTTGCCATCCTATACTGAAATTAATTGTTATTTTGGCAGGCATGAAGGAGCATTTGTTAAAACTATTGTCAGAAACATTATGGGTGAGTTAAAAAGACTTTTTCTGCTAAATGTTCCTGAGCAGTTGGTGGGAATAGATGATCGTACCAATGAAATTATGAGCTTGATAGATGATAAATTAAATGATACAAAGATTATCGGACTTTATGGAATGGGCGGCATTGGTAAGACGACTCTTGCAAAGGTGTTATACAACAAACTCTCTAGCCGTTTTGAGTATCGTGGCTTTGTGGAAAATATTCGAGAAACATCTCAGCGCCAAGGTATTGAATGCATACTGAACAAACTCATTTATGACATAATAGGAAGCTCGGGTCACGTGTCTAGTGTTGATGAGGGAATAGGTGTCATCAAATCTCTATTTACAAGTAAGAAAGTCTTAGTTCTGCTTGATGACATGGATGGTAGTACTACTCACTTAAATGCTTTGGTCAAAGACGGTAGTTGGTTTGGAGCAGGAAGTATAGTCATCATTACAACTAGAGACAAGAGGATTCTTGATAAGGCTAAGGCAGGCTACATGTTCCCACTTGATGAGTTGTCTATGGATCAATCATTGATTTTATTTAGTAGACATGCATTTCGAAAGGATTCTCTTCCAAGTGATTATAAGGTTCTCTCTCATGATATCGTATCTACTACTGGAGGGCTTCCATTAGCCCTTGAAGTTACAGGTTCATGCTTATGTGGAATGATAAGAGAAGTATGGGAAGATACATTGAAAAAATTAAAAAAGGTACCCAATAAAGAAGTGCAAGAGACATTGAAGATAAGTTACGAAGCATTAGATAATGAGCAGAAACAGATATTTTTGGATATTGCATGCTTTTTCATTGGATCATGTAAACAAAATCCAACTTACATGTGGGATGCCTGTGAACTTTTTCCAAAGAGTGGGATTGAAGTATTGAGTCTTATGTCCCTAATTAAAATTGACGAAGGCAAGCTAGTAATGCACGATCAACTGAGAGATCTTGGAAGGGAAATTGTTCGTCTAAAAAATTCAAATGAGCCTCAAAAGCATAGTAGATTGTGGATCTATGAGGAAGCCCTAGATGTGCTGAACAACAACAAGGTAAGAGTTTTCTCTACTTGTCTTAGTCAGTGAATATGGTTCCATCCCCCCTTTCTTGTTTGAAATTAAAATGATTTAAGTCTTGTCTTCCCAAAACTTTTTGTTTCCACCGGCAAAACAGCTCTTTTGGTTAATTGTTGTTTTTGACTTATTCTATAACATAATTTAGAAGCAATTTATTGGTTATTTATGATTGATATACATCTTTACCTAGTAGTGTTGTGATAAGGATAGTCTCCTTTCGGAGACTTTAATGCGACAACAAATCTACAAAAGCATAATGTTTGACAAATAACTTTTAGCGAAAACCTTGACATTTATAAATTCTTGCGGCCATGCTTTTCTCACATATTTGTTTGATACGCGTGTTTAATGTTGTATTCGTCTTTTGGTTTCTTGTGAGGTACTTTCTTTCTTTTTCCTTTAATTAAGTATTTTTTTTTTTTGTCGGAACTAATTACCGACTTCTTATCAGGTGTTTGGTATGATCAATGAGAAATCCATTCATTTGTGACAATTTAACTATTTTGGTTCTTGTATTTCTTAAGTTGGGTTAAGTCTGTCCCCTAAGTATTATTAGTTGTGCAATTTAATTCCCCATCTATTTTTGTTTTTGTTCGATATAATCCTCTAACTTTTCCTGTTTTATTCAATCGAGTCCTTTGTGGTCATGTTAGTTGACGTGGTCAATTTGTTGACATGGATTTCGTATATATTTATGATATATGAGCAGCCATGTGATAAAACCCTTTAGACATATAGCATTTTCATTTAATAGACTTTTCATAGTACTGGATGGTTTCCTTCTATGAATTTGATATTGAGAACTGCTAACAAAATATATCCAGAAAAGTGGGGGGATTCTATAATTGGGATTCTTTAATTTTGATATGTATTTAGATGGTTAGAGGTGTATTGTTTCACACATACATTATAGGTGTAAAGGTAGTGTTATTTCACATATAAAGGACAATAATTTTGGCAGATAGATATATTTGTATTAGTGTATGCATGAAGAGAGGAAATTTGGAAGGTGCAAATTGCGAAGGGCATAGTTGGAAGAGGAAAAAGTTCATAAACAATGGCTTGAGCATTACGTCTTTTCATAGATTAGATAAATAATATGCAACCACAACCTTTCATTTCACAAAATTAAAAGGCAGAAGCCTATATCGTGGTAGTACGATGGCAAATTTAAATCAATGCCTTTTATCTTATATTTGTAGGTGTCATCTTATCATTCAAAAGTTATGGTCCACAATTTTTCCATGTTGTAGGGCACTAAAAAGATTGAGGCCCTTTCTCTTGGTAAATGTGGTGAGGGAATCGGATGCACAGCCGAACAATTTAAAAAAATGACCAACTTGAGGTTCCTTCAAGTGGATGGTGTGAACTTCACCGGAGATTTTCATAAATTACTTCCTAAATTAAGATGGCTTCAATGGAATGGCTGTCCCTCTGATTTTGCTGCCGACAACTTTCATCCAAAGAAGTTAGTTGTACTCGATTTGTCATACAGTGCAATTTCGGAGGATTGGGGAGGATGGGTTCCACTAAAGGTAAGACATAAAGAAGGCATTGAAGTATTTTTTAACATAACATTTTTTTCTACCTTGTACATATAACATTTGAAAATTGATTTTCATAATTAAACTAGCCGTTTCTCTTTAATTTCATGCTATTGAAGGAAAACATAGTGCCCAATGAACGCATCTCTCTTCCATTTGAATTTGTCATCTGGTTTTTGATAATAAAAGTTGCTTATATCTAATAAGAAAATATCTCCTTTGAAATTTTATTTGAAAATAGATGCAGTTAGCACTCGTAGACCCTAACATTCATTTGCAATCGATATGCTTAAAAAACATTTATCCATTAACATGGCCAAACGCTGCTAAAAGAGACATTTAAAATTAAATAGGACAACCGTGAAGGAGTAGAGGAGCACAGGTAATTTTTTAGGAATTCTAAAAAGTCATAAACATAAGGAGTAGCAAAAAATCACAGGTTGCAGCAGTCTAATTACACAAACATATCCTTTCTTTCTTCCAGATTGCATCTGAGCTCAAAGTTCTCAACCTCATGAGTTGTCCATCTTTGAAAAGAAATCCAGACTTGTCAACTTTCAAAAGGTTGGAGATTTTGATTCTTGCATATTGTGAGAATCTTGAAGAGCTTCATCCTTCTACTGGGGACATCAAGACACTTGTTTCTTTGAATGTCACTAATTGTAACAACCTCAAGGAGCTACCGGAAGGAATAGGTAGAATGGTAGAATTAAGGGACCTTAACATACAAGGCACAGGTATACAAGAGATTCCTATTCTGAGTTATTGCTTGATGAAGTTGGAGTGTCAATCTCTCCGTTTTTGTAAAATTTCTCAAACTTCCTACATCCATGGTCTCATTTTTTTCATTAACTCACTTTTTTGTGCATGGTTTAGCAATTGAAGCATTACCTAAATCCATTGGTGCCATGAAGGAGCTCAAGGTTATTCTTGCCACTGATTGTAAAAAGTTAGCCCACATACCCAGCTCCATAGGCAATCTAGCATCTCTACAAAGCTTGTTCTTAAATGACTGCTCCTCATTGACAAAGATCCCCAACTCAATTGGAAATTTGGCATCATTGATCGAGCTGCACTTAGGAAGAACATCGATTATGAAATTACCTGAAAGTATTGGGAGTCTGCAAAATTTGAGGATTTTGGACATTAGTAGAGCTAACATAAGGGAATTGCCTGATACCATCGGGATGTTGACAAAACTCCTAAGGTTGGAAGCTTGGTATTGCAAAAATCTTGAGCGACTACCTTGTAATATTTGTAAACTAATTTCACTAAAGGAGCTCCGTGTTGGAGGTTGCGAAAAGCTTCGAGAATTACCAAAACTGTCCTCCAGCTTGACAGCCCTAACCATCACCTGCCAGGAGCGGTCTTTGCCCCATCTTTCCCAGCTAAACCGTCTCGAGGAACTCAGTCTCTATGATTGTCATTGGCTTGAATATGTCCCAAAGCTTCCCATTGGATTATCCACGCTTTTTATTGGAAGCTGTGGAAAATTGAAAGCCTTGACGAATTTGTCAGACTTGAAACACTTGCGAGGCTTCCTTATTCATGAATGCCCGTCTCTGGAACGATCACCCGACGTGTCGAATTTTAAGCGTGCGCGGATGGGAGAACTCTGATGGAGGTCGGGGCTAGCAGAAATTTCACCAAAGGTATGTCGGATCTCCTCCCATTTCTCTTTCCATTCCCTCATTTACTTTTTTATTCCCCTCCCTCTCTCTCTTTTTTAATTCCCCTAAGGTATGTTTTGTGAAAAGGAGTTAGCAAGTCATTCTACTATTCCAGTGATTGTTGGTTGTTTGGGTGTTTATTTAATTAGCTTCCGCATGTGCATAAAACGAATGGGTCGGCGACGCATACTGGGAATGTCGCAATTCTATCGACCAATGAGAGATGTTCGCGCGCTCGAGGTTCGAGGCATGACAATTGATACACTTAATACACTTTCTGTGAAGGAATATATTTTGGTCTTTTCATCGTTCCTCTTCTCCCTCCTTTCAATTCAAGATTTTTGGGCTCTCAGGGTACAGAACTTGTACAAATGGAATTGGTATCAAAACAAGAAGTGCACTCTTTACAGCAGAACTGCTGTAACTTTTGTCTTCCCAGCTCAGTGCACTCTTCGCCTTCCTCATCAAGGGATATTAAAGGAGTCAAAATCATTTGATGACATTGATACTTGGATATTCGTACGTGCTAAGTTGTTTTTCCTGTATATAGTTGCTCCCGAACTTTCTTGTACTAAATGAAGTATCTTACACTCCTTTGTTAGGAGCGAATTGGATAATGGAGATTAAACTATGTCCAGGTATTTGTCTTTTCATCTCTGCTTTTGGGTGATAAGCTGGTGGCAATATTGCTCTTCATTGATGGTAGCCATTATTATGCTATGCTGAATGCTGATAAGTTCCTCCGGATTAGTTAGAGCATTATGACTGTTGGCTATTTATTATACATATACCAGATCTTTACCTTCACTATTGTTATTAAGATTGCTATCTATATACCATGCAATTAAAAAGATGGAATTTGGTCACATCGAAAATCATTCCCAGTTGAGATTAGGAGTAGAATCATTGGTGATGTAGAACGGGATTCCTAATCCCAGTCCCAAAATCCTACCTTGCCTATTTAATTAGAAGTCAATCTCATAGTAAACCAAATTGGGTCTCAGTTTTCACTGTGCATGACCCATTGCACATCTAAAAAAAATACCAAAAGGCCAAACCTGCTAATTAGGGCTAATTTTGGTAATTGAAACTGTAAGGGGATTGTAAGTGAGAATGAGGTGTTGCCCTCATCCTGAATTAGATGGGATGGAAGATTTAATTAGCGGTTGTGGAAAGGTTGAATATACTTTCTATACCGACTTGGGACAATCCATAAGCTGTTTGGTGGAGTAAGAATAGCCTTCACGAGAGCTTGGGTCGGGGCAAATGAAAGGTCTGTTGTGCCTCCACAAACAGCAGTGCAGCCCATTGCCAACACCTTTCTACGGCAACTATCTCTTCTGGCTAGGGACGAAATTCATTTTTATTGCACAGTATATAGCTCTTTACCTTGTCTATTTCTTTCATCCTCCTGTTTTCTTCTTTTCACCGCCATCATCTGGTTTTGTGTTTGTTTACTGTCTTCTCTACTTTTGCCCCAGATGCTTCTCTAGTTAACTTTCTTTATGAGGTTCAAGAGCTTCTTCAGTGATGTGCTTCTGCTGTAGTGAAAATAGTGCTTTTGTCTTCTGCTTTTGAGCTTCATTCCCTCTTTTCAAAGATAACATACAGGTGTTAGTACAGAAAATAGATTAGGAATCTATCACTTTAGCCCTTAACTTTCTGTAGAGTCTTATGATCATTGATCCAAAGTATGGTCCAATATCAAGCATTTAGCATCAATCTTAACAACCTTTACCTTAAGGGTTAGATTTTATATTGTAGGGATTGTCTCCCTTATGTGTACTGATTAGATCATGAACTGTCATTTTGTGCTGTGACATGCCATCTATGTATAACTCTAAAAAACGAATGTGCTTGGCACATCAACAAGGGAGTTGGCTCTAGGCAATTTGTTGGGATGCAAGATCTCAGTCCTGGTGCTTGTGCTCTAGAATCTAGTATGGTGGAATCCTCTAGAATCTAGTATTGTGGGATCCTCTTCAGTTTCTCACCTTGTGCTTCTGGATTGTCTCCCATGATTGGCCCAAATTTTTACTTCTTGTACTCATGTATGAATCACTTTACTTTTTTTTCATGTTTATTTCAGGATACATTTTCATGATATGTTCTTTATAGGGATATCATGGTACTTGAGCTGTTTGCAAGTTTTCAATTGGCTGGGATCCTCTTCATAGAGATACCCGTATTTGTATTGCACCTTGCTGTTGTCCCTTTTGGTGCCTTTTTTGACCATATATTCATTCTAGAGTGACAAATTTTCTGTGCTGTTAATCAAATAATTCAAATCAAAGTTTTAATTGTGATCCCAACATTATCAAGTCATTGACTTGATTGGATAGTGACCTAAACGTTGCTGGTTTATCAACAGGCTGTGACAGCAATGGCGCAGCAGGCTATGCAATACGTTGACCAGACACCTGATCTTGAGACCAAGATAGAGCTTATTAAGACACTTAACTCTGTCATCGCTGGGAAGGTGATTTTGTGAAATCAAACCCTACTGCAGCTTATGTTGATGAGCAATCTGTTTTTGTTTTGTGGTTTCTATAGATAGTTTTGTTATACAGATATATGTCGAAATTGAGAGAGGACAGTTGATCAAGAAACTTGCAAAATAAAGGAAGAACGGGGTGTTGTAGAAGAAGCTGCTGATTTGATGCGATAAATTGCAGTTATTGGAAGTTGACTTCTATAGTCACTAATTTTGTAATTGGTTTTTCCTTGTCCAACATTCCTATGATGGGCTTAATTTGCAGGTAGAAACTTTTGGAACAATGGCAGAGGTGGAGAAAATTGCCTTTATCCTTGAACAAGTATGGGTTTTTTGTATGTCTTTCAGCCGTTATGCACTATTGCTATAATTGGTTTTCTGATCGATGGATTTTGCAGGTTCATTTGTAATTAGATCGCAAGGATTATGTTCAAGCACAGATCCTTTCCAAGAAGATCAGCCACCAAGTCTCTGAGGCGGATCCTTCTGAAGAGAAGAAAAATCCTAAAGCAAGTGAAAATATTGTGGAATAACCGCCAATTGATATTCCGTCCCGTCTGGAGTTGAAACGGATATGCTACAAACTCATGTTTCAGTAAGTTGTTTTTTTTCTTTTTCTAATATCGTGTCCACTATCTTTTCACTAAAAAAAATTTGGCTATCAAGTACTACCTCGTATTGAGGTTGTCATTCAGACCATGAATTTGTATGGCTTTATTTGTCTAGCACACACTCTTCTTCGTTTCTAGCTTTACCACAAACTCTAAATTTAAAATGTACTTGATGGATTTGAGCACCCATCTCAGTTTACCTCACATTCATGTGGTTAACGATGTAGGTATTACTCACATAACAATGATTACCTTGAGATTTGTCCATAAGGTGATATATGAGATTCCATGAGGGAAGAGAAACCCAGAGCAGTGGATACCGGTGAAGCTCTTTCTGATGAGGCTTTGTTTTCACTGAGTTTGTTAAGGCACAGCTGCTTATTCTGTGATTTGATGAAGTGCAGGTTCTAAGGAAAATCAGTTGGTACTTAGTTCTGTCGCCACATGATCCCATGCAGTCAAGCCTTCTTAATGCCACTTTGGAAGAAAGAAATCTATCAAAATTTCCCTAATATAAATACATCTTTGAATTGTTCTAGATAATTGGGTGTGCATCTTCTTGCAATGTTTAATAATCTTCCATAGAATTTGGTCGACTGTGCCCTTGATATTTTTAACACAGCTTGCTGATGAAACGATCGGTCTCAATGGAGGTTATCTGATGGACTGCTCTTTGGAGTACTTTCAAAGATGAATTTGAGAATGGGGAAAAATATGCTCGGAGGTGCACTTAGGCAGCAGAAGATCTTAGACAGATCGAGCATGTAATTACAGAACTCTCTTAGTTTTCTTCTTTTGATTGGACAGGTGTGACTCATTCTATTTTTCTGCAGAATATTTCTATCATTTTGAAGTTTTACTTGAGGGTCACATTGACGAGAGTTGCAGAGCTGTTGCATGCCTCGACGTCTAGATGTAATTATGTTGACAATTTGTTTATATTCTTTATCATTGTAAAATCTTTAGGAATGATTGCCTGGAACCTCATTTAACCGTGATCAGGCTCTCCGCCTGTGATCCCTGATTGAGGCATGGTCGCTGGACTTTGATACAAGGTCCAAAAATGTGGAAAAGAAGTTTTGGTGCCTTGAAAACCGAAGGCTTGTCATCGATTGAGAATGTTGTCTTAGTAGTTTTGTTCCGTAAACATTTCCGACGAATATTTGTGTGCGTAAGCACCGGCGCTTACACTTGACTTAGTCAACTCCTGCTCATTAATTTGTTGTAGCTATGAGTGTCATTGTCCGGTATTATGAAATCATTTCTGTCACAAAGCTGAGTAGAGAACCTGCGGCAAATAGCAAGAGAAAAAGAAGGAAGAGAGGAGAAATAGAGTGGAGAAGAGAAAAGAAAGAGAACGTAAAAACCAAAGAAGGGACTCTAGGTTTCTGTATAACAGAAGTCCTACACCCATTGTATTTATATTGAACATAAATTATATATGAGCATAATGCCCTTATGTGTGTAACAAGGAATAAAATCCAGAAAATAAAAATAACTCTCTTAAAGCAACGTAACAATCTTTTGTCCCATGGACCTGAAATTCTAATACCCTTTAGAAGGGGGGGGGAAAGCACTGCTACACTGCTAAAATAGCTAAACAAGCTTTTTCTGCGAGTATTAACATTCATTATTTCTTGAGTTACAAAAGTATATCTCACTATTAGAGATTTCTTAATGTGCTCAAATATCTATGTAGCTAAATTACTCGTGGAAAAGAGGTTTCTTTCTTGGGTTCCCCATCATCTGATAGAGAGACCATATTATTACAATTATACACACTTGTATTATATTTTATCAGGATGACCTATTAGTTTTGTATTAACATTTTAGGAAGCTGAGAATCATCTCTCAGAAATGGTTGTTTCCAAGTCCCCGGTGGCAAAGATAGACTGGCCAATGGGAATTGCTATTTCCAGATAACAAAGGACATCAATGAGATCTTGAGCTCGTGAGCGACAAATTTGGAGAAGCTCCTCAATCTTGTCAAGAAAAGCCACCAAATCCTTAAGGAAACCATGGTTCACAAGGCTGCTTTGAGAGCTTAAAGATGACTTAGTTGAATGAATGATCTCTTTTGCCTTGAGCCTCCCTCTCTCTCGCCAAGAGAGAGAAGCTAAAAAATGTTGTTTCATATTGTGCTCTAAAGTGGGGACTAAATGTATTCATTCTAGAACTCTCGTGCAACCGGCTTAAATTTTGATTGCATATTTTGCAAGAAGACCAAATCGGGGCCTTGTTTCGGATTGAAATGATATATTGTATACACTTTCGGCATTGGAATGCTTGTTGGTCTTTTCATCTTTTCATCTTTTCCTCTGTCCCCCTCCTTTTAATTGAAGATTTGTGGGCTTTTAGGGTCCAGAATGTTGGAATATAATACGCGGAAACGACAGGATCTTGCAATTTACGTCAACGTGAAATCATCAGAGAAATAAACGATAAATAATAAGGACACAAGAAATTTACGTGGTTTGGTCCGAGCATCGGTACCTACATCCACGGGGAGAGCCAGCAGCAAATAATCCACTATAATCGAAAAATCAGAGTTTATAATCATTCACACACTCAAGTGTTTCCTACACCTAGATTTAACCCCAAACCCAAAGTGTTTATCTCACTTGGACATAAATTCACAGTACAAAATTACCGCGCATTCAAGCTTTAAACAAAACGCTAAACGTACGCCAAAATCAGGAACTCCAGCGTTCATATTTGGTCCACGTACGTACGGCTTCACGTTTCTATTCAAGGCTTCGCGCGGCTTCTACGTGCAACTCCTACGTGTGGCTCTTTTTCTCTTGTAGGACTGCAGCAGCTAAAAAAAACCCCTCCTGAGACTTCCGCTTTTTATATATATGTGTGCCCAAGGTCAAAAGTTTAACCTGGGCCCACCAACTTTTGGCTCTGCGTGCAAAGACTTCTTTCTTCAATGGGAGGTGGGACGCTGCAGGTAAAGAGGTGAGGAAAAACCTTCCTTTTTTTTCCTTCCTTTTTCTTTTATCTCCCTTAAAGATAAATAGATAATAAAATAGTGTACCCCCTTTTTTTGTCTTCTAGTGACAAAACATATCTTCCTTGTTTCGTTGCTTATTTTGCACGTCCAAAAGAAAGTCCAATAAGAAGAAAAATTCTTCATCCGATTTGTAATCCACTTAGGAAAATCTTCCTCAACAAAATTCGGTTTGATAAATCATTATCTGAATTCAAATTCGAGACATTAATTTAACAATTCTCCACCTTGGCTCGATATTTGAAGCCAAGTTATAGTGTTCATCATCCATGTCGCTCTCCCAACGCCCCGACAGGCGATCACTCTCTACAGACGCCAATAGAGCTCGAGTAGAGCTTGAGCTTCACCAAAGGAATAGACTTAGTCATCATGTCTGCCGGGTTATCTGTTGTAGCAATCTTTTTGACAATAACATTTCCCTTAGCTAAGACATCTCGGATGAAATGGTACTTGATATTAATATGCTTCGTTCGCTCGTGATAAACTGGATTATACACCAAATATATTGCACCTTGGTTATCACAGTGTATATCCACACTTTTCTGTTCTAACCTAAAGTTTGAGAGCAAACTTTGTAACCATATCGCCTCCTTCACTACAAAGGTTAGTCCCATGTACTCTACCTCAGTTGAAGACAATGCAACGGAGGTACGGATACCTGGGGTACCAAAACTTGGCACGGAGTGACACTTAAGTGCCAAAACTTTGGAAAGGTACACTTAAGTGCCAAAACTTTGGAAAAATGGATCACTTAAGTGCCAATCCGGCCAAAATCCGACCAAAATGCAGACGTGGCATTTTCCGGCGACATGCTTAACCAACGTGGCAATTTTTTTATAAAAAAAAGAAAAGCACACGTGGAGAAGGAAAACGATGTCGCCCATCCACTTTGCCTTGGCCAAACTAAACGGTGTCGTTTTTCCTTAGTGCTAAACGACTTCGTTTAGCTTATTTAGATTTTAACCGGTCGTTCATCTCGTTCACACCAAATATGACGTCCTCTCCATCGCCGTTCACAGGTCGTCGTTCGCAGGTCGCCGTGGTCATCACTCATCATCGTCGCTCACCATCGTCACTCACCGTCATCACTTGCCATCATCACTCGCCATCATCGCTCGCTCAGGTTTGTTCTCTTCTTCCTCTCCCCTATGGTAAAATTAGGGCTCCGACTCGTTTATTAGGGCTCCAACTTGAAATTTGGGGGTCGGCTAGGAAATCTTAGGCTTGGATGGTTGATGTAAGATTTAGGGCTTAGATGTGGTGCTAGAACCATATTAAGGGTTTGGATTGATCGTTTAGGATCGGCCTCGAAATGTAGAGCTCGGTGTAGGGCTCGGCTGGGGGAAAATTAAGGCTCAGATGTGGTGGTAGTACTGTGATGTGTGATTTAGGGCTCGGATGTGGAATTGTGATGTGCGAAAGTAATTTGTAGGGGTCGGATGTGAAATGTGAGGTGCGATGGTGATTGTTAGGGTTCGGAGTAGTTGTCGTGGGGACTTTTGGGCATTTTTTTTAAAATTGCAGTGTTGAAATTGGTGTCATGAGGACCCATGCTTATCTGAGGGATCTCTCCATATTTTAAGGGAATGCGACATAATCAAAGTAGCTGTCGGGTGGGGACCTCTATTTGTCCTGAGGATATATTTCCAATCAAAGTAGCTGTCGTCTGACCTATGCATCTTTTCCCTCTCTCTTTCTTCTTTTCTTTAATAAAGAGTGTAAGGACCTCCACATGCAATTTTTTGTTGTCCTTTGTGAATGTGGTCCCAAAATTTAATTGTATTTTTTTCCTCTTTTGTTGCAGAAATTGCTCATAATAAGGACTATGTTGCTGTCATTGTTTGCCACGGTGGGGATTTTTCGATTGGGGAGGATGAGTGGGAGTATGAGGGGGGGAATGAGGGTACTATCTTTGTAGATATAAAGAATACATCTTCTATTGGATTTGTTAGGAATATAGTGACATATTTGCCTTGTAAAGTACAAAAGTTGTTGTACTGTGTTCCTGGGAAAGGGTTGAGAGATTGTTTGAGAAATTTAGAAGATGATAATAGTCTTAGGGATGTCCTATATCATTAACTTCATGGCGAAGAGGCACAAGTATTTGTTGAATACAATAGTGATAGTGAGGACGAAGATGATGATAGAGATAGCACCCAAGTAGGAGAAGGAAGAGATGGTATTCAAGTTAGTACTGAGGTTAGGGATGAAGGAGGGTATGATGGACAAGACGGGGAGGAGAGGAGCGCAGATGCTGTTCACCAGAGTGATGGTGACATAGGCGAATGTCACCATCACTGAATTAGATTGGAAAGTAGTTGAATCCAATGATGTTGATGATGACGATGAAGGGTTGGCTACTGAAAATTTATTAATCTTAAGTGACGACGACGACGAGGAGCTTACACAGTCAAGGAAAAAACAAAGTGACTTTTTGTCTGATAGATTTGCAACTTTGCAGGTAGCTGATGAAGTTCCAAACAAAGACGAAGGCCTTGCAGATACTGGTGTTGCTGGCCAGGAGACGAATTATGAAGAAAGCATCAACACTGCTACTTCCCAGGACGAGCTTGAAGAAGATCAAGTAGCTGTGCATAGAAGGAAAAGTAAGTTTCATTCTGATGATCCATCCATTGCCTCTCCTACTTTGTTAGTAGGTATGAAATTCCAAGATGCGATACAATTTAGGGAAGTTATACTGAAGAACTCCATTGCTGCACAAAGAAATATTGATTTCATTAGAAACACTAAGAACTTTGTAAGAGCTAAATGTTCGCAGCAAAATTGTCCATGGAAGATTTACGGCGCGTTTGTTAAGAGGAGTGGGTCTTTCCAGATTAGAGCCTACACACTTGTTCCATTAATTTTCAAAACAAAAGGGTAACAAGTGCATGCTTGTCCAAGCACTTCTTCGATCTGATCAAGGTGATGCCTGAGATAAAAATTACTGACTTTAGGATGCTGGTGAAGGAGCGTGTAGGCATCAATGTATCTAGGAATCAGTGCAAAAGAGCAAAGTAAAAGGTGATAAAGATACTGATTGGTCAGTATGGTAAGGAATATGGGCAGGTGTGGGAGTATGCTTGGGAGTGTAGGTTGCAAAACCCTTCAAGTAGAGTGTATGTAGAGGTGGTGGAGAGGCCGCTTCCTAATAGCGGGACCAAGTTCGATAAGTTCCATGTGTGCTTTGATGTATGCAGACAGGGATTTTTAGCTGGTTGTAGACGGATTATAGGATTGGATGGCTGTTTCTTGAAGGGCTTATGCAAGGGAGAATTGTTGGCGGCGATTGGAAGAGATGCGAATAACCAAATGTTCTCACTAGCTTGGGCTATTGTAAAGATTGAGAACAATGACAATTGGTCCTAGTTCTTGAAAAATCTGATGGCTGACTTGGAGACAACAAACGGGGAAGGGTGGGCATTCATGAGCGACCAACAAAAGGTAATGCTTGCTTTTTGAAAAATTTAGTCAATAGTTTGCTCTGTCATATTAACATGTTATTTGCTTACATTTCTTACTTTGAATTATTGTAGGGATTGGTTCTGGCAGTAGCCGAGTTGTTGCCCCATGCTGAACATCGAATGTGTGCGCGGCACATATATGGAAATTGGGCAAAGAACTACAAAGGGCATAAGCTGCAGTTGCAATTTTGGCAATTAGCAAAGAGTACAAACATGGCTAACTTTAGGATAGCCAAATAAGGACTGCTTCAGTTGACAAAGGAAGGTTGTGCTTCACTATTTCAACTAGAACCGAAGCATTGGTGCAAGGCATTCTTCAGTGAGGAAGTTAAGTGCGATAACGTCAACAACAACATTTGTGAAGTATTTAATTCGAAGTTAATAGATGCCAGATGCAAACCAATCATCTCAATGCTTGAAGATATACAAGTTGCGGTCATGATGTCACGCCCCGATCCTTGGTCACGTGCCCATCCTTCAACTTTGGTCGATTTTAAAATTGCGATATCCCAGGACTACATATCGCCGACCCTTTTCTTTTTAATAGCACATGCGAAAGCAGTTATAAAAATCCCCAGACAATAAAGCAATGGGATATATAAGTAGGACTAGAAATTTGAACTAGAAAACCAACACCCTTATGTAACCACTTAGTCACACATATACATATACAAGCCAAGTTAAAAAGGTCGGTTTCTACTTAAACAGGTTCTACAGGAAAAGTCATCAAATAAGAGTGGAGTCTCAGTTCTCATCCGAATCCTACTTTGGATCATCCTTGGGTTTCCAGATACTTCTCTTCGGGTTCTTCGGGTTCTTTCTCCTCAGGTTCTTCATCAGGGTCCTGAAATGTTGTCCCACAACCGGGATGAGACTACGTCTCAGCAAGTTCTACCCCCTAATACCCGATTAGTAAACTAATATACCTTAGGGCTGCCTATGCACAACACGAGTCAGAGGACTTACCTTGGCCTCAGTCCCAACCTAATTAGATCAAAGCATTGATCAAATGACCTAATCAATTTCATGTCAGTCGGGCCAGCTCTCAATCATTCATTCCATCCCATATAACCTCCACTAGTATACTTAGTCATAGAGCTCCATTAATTCTCTCGGGCGTCGTTTTCGCCAAGGTGACATAAGTAATAGACGGTCTACATGCGTTCTTTAAGGCGCCGTTTTTGCACAGTGATATCCTTCATCACCAAACCACACTCGTCATAGGTCACAAATCACTGACAGTATACGTGCGTTCTTTAAGGCGCCGTTTTCGCACAGTGATACCCTTAATCACTGAACCACGCCTGCCACAATTCATAGATCATCGACAGTCTACGTTTGTTCTTTAAAGCGCCGTTTTCGCACAGTGATATCCTTAATCACCGAACCACGCCTAGCACAATTCATAGATCACCGACAGTCTACGTGTGTTCTTTAAGGCGTCGTTTTCGCACAGTGATATCCTTCATCACCGAACCACGCCTGTCCATACTTCATATCTGATCGGTCTCAACCAATAGAATTCTCGGTTCACTCTCACGATCATTTCCGTTTTACAACTCATCAAAGCAATCATAAAGGTTAAATAACCATACTCGGCCATCTACCAATCAATCATTCAATTCCACTCAATTTCAATCAATTAAGGAACAATTCCTCAAATTGCACAATCAATTCAATTCAGCACAATATGGAGCTCAAATAAATAAACGGACTGCACCACGACAATTAGCACGAAATTCCGGTCACCGACCATCCCGGTTGAATTTCCGGAAAAATAATTAATTAAATAATTAATTTCGAAAATTAAATAAATAAATACATTAATTCCAATTTAGCTCAAAATAAAGCTCAATTAAATAAACGGACTGCACCACGATCATCAGCATAAAATCCCGGTCACCGGCCATCCCGGTTGAATTTCCGGAAAATAATTAATTAATTAAATTAATTTAGAAAACTAATATTTAATTACTAAAAATTCCATTTAGGCCCGAAATGCCTAATTGAAACCCGATAAGGGTCGGAAAAATCCCAAGAAGCAATCAATAAATACTATAGGCATTCATTTAGCTAAATGCACTAACTATAATCTTAATATGCAATGCAATTAACTAATAATCACTAATCCATCCTAATCCAACCACCTAATTACACTTAACTAACACTAATAAACCTTTAAGTATAATTAGCAAACTAAGAAGACATTAGTGAGCAAAACTCACACAAAACGATGGGATCGACGTGAGGATCGACTTTCCTCAAGGCGGGCCGAGCATCCGGGGTCGGGAAGACGGCCAAAACGGGCCAAAACTCCACTGCGATACCCATTTCTGCAACCCTCTGTTCGCTGCTGGTTGGGGTGGTTCCGGGGCTGAGATGGCGAGGCAAGGCCGGCGGAGGGCGAGCGGAGCTCCGGTGAGGCCGAACGGTGGCCAGAGGTGGTCGGGCGGCGGCCTGAGGTGGCCGAACGGTGCTAAATAGAGGCGGCAGGAGCTGGACGGCAGCTCGATCGGACAAGGGGGCAACAGCATACGGCGGGCGAGCGTGAGGCGAACGGCGGCGAGGCGACGCTCTGGCTCGATGGCACGACAGAGACGGCGGCTCAGGCGGCTGCGGCTCTCTTCAAGCATCGCCGGCCACGCGTTTCTTCTTCTACTGCGGTTGGGCTTGCTCAAACCGGAGGAAGGAGAGAGAGAGGGTGGGGCGGAGCTGCGCGAGAGAGCGGGGACGGCGAACGGCGGCGACTCCGGCTCCAGCTGCTTGCTGCAACGGCGCCGAGAGGAATCACCGCCGGCCCGTCGGTTGGGCCGGGTCTTCGGTTCTTTGCTCAAGAAGAAACCGAAAGGAAGATGATGAAGAAGCAGTGACGGGAGAGAGAAGGGGGAAAGCAAAATCGGTTTCTCTCTCTCTTTGGTCTTCAAATGTGGCCCACCAAAAAGGCTGTCATCCACCCACCTTTTCAAGCCCTAAAATGCCCCTTCTAGAAGCCTTTAGATAATTCAAAATGTTACGTCTATGGGCATACGAATTTTGCTAAGTTTTCTTCCCAATTGGACCTTAATCCTTCTTGATTCACATCAAATTGACCCCCATTAATTTATTCAACACCTCATCAATCAAATTGGTATTTTTCCTTACCAATGTAGCCCACTTGCATCCCAATTTCACAATAAGAACGGTCCTCTGCAAATTCCGATTAAAAACGGCCCTAACTCAACTTTTTCCCAAAAAGTCTCGGTTGTCAGAAAAATCTTCTGAGACTGAGTCGACATTCCTAAAACTTATTGTGACATGACAGAACCTTTAATTTCTGAAATCAGACTTAGATTGGCGGTTAATTTCACTCGGACGCGTTTTTAGTGTGGCCTAGGCTACCGGTAGTTTTTAGAACTTTTTATGACAAATGACCCGTGGTCAATTTTCTTCAAGCCACGATGAACCCACTCAACACATTGGCGACTCTCGATTGTCGTGAAAATCTCGAGGATTCAAATACGGACACAGGGTACCAAAACAATAAGAAAATCAATCTAGTGCCGATCGACGAGAATTTCCCAATTTAGTGGTGTCACCCACGATTGGCCACACATCTCTGTCAAACCAACCTATCTCTGATTTCAAATTGATTTTATATTGTGCCGCAATGGCCTCTAAAGATGAGCACGGTCGAGAAGTCGATTCCTGGTCGAATTCTCAAGTCTATTTACCTTAAAGTCCTTAATAGCTTACCCAACTAGTCTAGTTATCTCGTGAGTGGCCAACTCAGAGAAAAACACTGTAGTCACGTCGATGAAATGCCCAATTTATCCAACCGAAATCAGAGCCTGAAAATCTGGATGTCACACGAATCGGCTGCAGAAACAAAGAGATGAGGCTACAAAGTGGACTAGACAATATGGTCCTAGGATTGCTAAGAAATTGGATGAGAACTTGGCTGCAAATAGGCATTGTCATCCCATTTGGAATGGAGATGACGGCTATGAGATAATGAAGGGTGCCGATAAGTATGTTGTCAATCTAGGAAGCAGGAAGTGTTCATGTAGAGCATGGCAACTAAGTGGAATTCCTTGTGCACATGCCATATGTGCCATCCAGTTGAAAGGCCACAATACAGATGATTACATCGATGATTGGTACAAAAAATCAAAATACATTGCTTCGTACCAGTTCATGATGCAGCCAATTAGAAATAGCAAGTTTTGGGAGCCCACGGATCATGAAGCACCTCAACCTTTGCCATTGAAGAAGAAAATTGGAAGGCTAAAACGAAGATGAAGAATGGCGAAGGGAAGATCTCGAGTCAGCAAAGAATGAGCAGGCAGGGTGCAAAGATGACGTGCTCTTATTGCCACGTAGCAGGCCACAATATTAAAGGTTGTCAATTGAGGAAGCAACAAGAACGGTTGAGGCAAGCTGAAGGGCCTAGTGAAGAGACAGTTGGAGAAAGGCAAACAGAAGGGCCAAGTGAGTCGACTATTCTTCAGTCGACAACTAGAACCCCAGTAAGTCATGAAATAAAATTTATGTTTATGTTACTTTGTGGTTTATCATAAATATGTACCTTTTCAATATTTTGGCACTTGTATGTAATATCTTTGTTAGGTCACAAGAAGAACCCTAGTAAGTCATAAAACTGAACAGCCTGTTCGAAGAAGGCAAGGTAGAAGACGGCCAGCTGAAGGATTGGCCGAAGTAGCTAAACGGCCAGTTCAATCGACTGTTCTTCAGCAAAGAAAGAAATACCCTATAAATTCAACAATTTGTATTCAGTTTTTCTTTACGTTATTATATGGCCCGATGTTATATTTATGGTGTCTTTTGCCTCTTTCTCAAGTTCAAAGAAAGCAAGTTGGAGCTCAATTGCCAACTGAAGGGCCATCACAAAAGCCATCTCAAGGGTCACCATAGGGGCCACAGAAGAATCACTATAATGGCACCACAAGTACCACTAGAAGGCCCAACATAAGGTGTCACTGAAGTTAAAGGGCTACACAGAAGGACAACTAAAAGAAGGTCAGGTGAAGGGGTAGCTACACAAAGGCCATCTAGAAGACGCTTAGCTGAAGAATTGGTCGAAGAAGCTCTTGTAGCTGAAGGGCCCAAGAAATCACAGGCAAGAAAAAGAGCCAACAAATCACTGGTTCCTGAAATTGATGCCCCTATTCAAACAAGAGGGGCACTTGGGAAAAGGTTAAGACAATATGGCTATGGCCTTTATACAGATGAGCGTACTTGAACAGTCATTCTGAATGTAAGTTTTATTGGCTGCATTTAATTTAATTTATGCTGCAGACTTTTGTTGACAATTTATTGTCTTTTTGTAGCCTGGGAGAAGTTCAGAGGTTCTTATCTCAAGCCCAACTCAAGAATCAACGGCTGCACCAACAAAAAAGAAAACATCAGTTGCGCCAACAAGAAAGAAAAGCAAGAACCCAGTTGCAGGTTCATCTGATTTAATTCAGCCTGGGACAGTTGCACATGCAAGAATTATGAAAGAGTGCAAGAATTATGAATCAAGTGAAAGGCCCATCGAAAGGAGCACGAACATGGGGTGTCGTGCATATTGATTGATGAGATGGGACGTGATGGGATTTGTGGAGCTTAGGAGTCAGTTTTGTAAACGTTATAATAACTTGCTATGGATGGTTATCTATTTTTTTCTTTAGTTTGTCATTGATTTTGTGAGACTTAATTTCAATATCAATGGAATGATCTTGTTGCTTGTCAAATTCTTTTGCTTTTTTGTAAGATATGGATTCTACTTTTACTTGCTGCTGTTGGTGTTGGGTTTGTGGTGGTAGCTGGAGTGCTGGGGTGGCTGGTGGTGATGCCAGGTGATTAAGGGTTTGTGGTGGGGGTTATGGGCTTATGCTGCACCTGGGGGTTATGGGCTTATGCTGCACCTGGTGCAAGTGTGCAGTTTGCACATCTTACTCCATGTGTACTTGTTCAAGCTAGTGCAAGGCTCAGCTTGCACCAGTACCTTGTGCAGCAACACCACCAGCATGGTGGTGGCTGGAGCGCCTAGTGTGGCTTGTGGTGATGGTTGGTGGTGCAACCGGTGGTGGTGGCTGGCGCAATTTTTAGAGAAAATCTATAAAAAAAATTGTCACTTAACTAATCACATTCTAAAAAAACTTAGCACTTAAGTGTTCACTTTTAACTACAAGTGACACTTAAGTGATCACTTTAATAATAACTTGACACTTAAGTGATCCTTTTTTCATCACGACTAGCACTTAAGTGATTATTAAATACAACTTATGACACTCAAGTAATCACTCATGTTTGTCTTGTGTATATGCTTGTCTGCAGCAAAACAGAGAAGGTAATGGTAATTTAACTTATGGCAACTCCATTTCCAATATTTGCTGTTGGTTTATGTTTATATTTGGTTCAAGTAAAAAAGCCTCCACAACACATTGACCCAATACACATCCATCATTATTGGTTTATATTCAAGAACAAGTAAAAACATAGTACAAGCAACATCTAATTCACTCATTCCATTTTCTTAACCTCCCCACAAACACAAGAAGTAACTCACAATACATATGACAGCACAAACAACAACAAAGCCACAATGATCTTGTGGAACAACACAAACTTCTTCTCATCTTTCAAAAAGAAAAAAAGCCTACATTTAATCCAAAACAATTACATTTGTCCACTCATTTTTAACTATGGCAGTCGGAGAAACTTTTTCTCATCTTCAAGTGCTTTATATTTCATCATAAAGTATAATAGACAACAAAACAACACCATAATAAATGCTTGGTAACACTTCCGTTCAATTTTCATCCTTGAAACTTCATTCTTGAAAGGTTTAGCCGAAGACGCTTGACCTTGCATTGAGACTTCATTCTTGAAAAGTTTAGCTGAAGACACTTGAGCTTGCATTGAGTCAACATCGTCCAAGTCGTCCATGAACATAGATGGAGATTGATATCTTTTATAAAGTAGATCAAATATTACCTCTGTGGCTCGGTCAGATAATTTCGCATCGACCCATTTGAAGTATTTGCACTTTGACCCTTCTTTATATTGGGCGCATCCATAAAATCTTCTCCCAGGATTGATTCGAGTCCACGATGTTCTTCTTGGACTCGGTAACCCACAAAAACAGAAACACTAGCCTTCTCCTTCGCTTCGGTGAGAGATTTGAGGCACTACTGCGAGTCCTGCTCTCCATTTCCAATATTTGACGATGGAATTTTGGGTAAATCAAAATTAGGGTTCGAAACTTGGATTCGAGCACTTCAATAGGGATTTTGGCCGATTTAGGGTTTTAGATTTGGGGCAATTTGGGAGACGACATCATTTTTGCATATTCGAGGCTTTTATTTTGCAAACAACGTCGTTTCGGGTGAGTTAGAGTCGAATCAGCTCTCTAGCAAGCCACGTAGGCAAGCGAAAATAATAAAATATTGCCACGTAGGATTTCTGGCAAGGTTCGCCGGAGGTGACACTTAAGTGTCCCACTTTTCAAAGAAAGTGGCACTTAAGTGTACCTTTTCAAAGTTTTAGCACTTAAGTGTCCCCTCGTGCCAAGTTTTGACACTTGGGCTGTACTTCTGCCTAATGCAATGTGATCCTGTAAGAACGCTTTCCAACTAACTGCACCACCTGCTAGCGTAAATATGTACCCTGCTAAAGATCTACGATCATCCAAGTCACCGGCGTGATCCGAATCCACAAAACCAGTGGTCTCACTGTCATTACTGTCCCTTCGATACACTATACCCACGTCTGTTGTCTCCTTCAAATATCTAGGATCCACTTCACAGCTTCCCAATGAGCTTTACCAGGATGCTTCATATAGAGACTAACCACGCTCACAGCTTGTGAAATATTAGGCCTAGTGCACACCATAGCATACATAATACTACCTACGACACTAGAATAAAGAACACGAGACATATGCTTCTCCTCCTCCTCAGTCTGCGGTGATAATTTATCTAAAAGTTTAAAGTGCTTTGCTAAAGGTGTACTTACAGATTTTGCTGACTGCATATTAAAACGTGCCACAATCTTCTCAATATATTTCTTCTGAGATAGACGTAAAACTCTTGTAGCCCTGTCACGCGAAATCTCAATACCCAATAATTTCTTTGTAACACCTAAATCTTTCATCTCAAATTAATCATTTAACTACATCTTCAGCACATCAATATCAAACATATTCTTAGCTGCTATCAGCATATCATCCACATATAAGAGTAGATAAATCAAAGAACCATTCTCCAATCTCCTAAAGTAAACACAGCTATCTATTTGACTTTTTGAATAGTCTTGACTAGCCATGAAAGTATCAAAACGTTTATACCACTGCTTAGGAGACTGTTTTAGCCCATACAAAGATTTCTTCAACAAGCAAACATGATCTTCCTTACCTGGAATAGCAAATCCCTCCGGCTACCTCATGTAAATCTACTCCTCCAACTCACCGTGAAGAAATGCAGTTTTCACATCTAGTTGCTCTAACTCGAGATCCTGCGAAGCAACTAAAGCAAGTAAAACACGAATTGAAGTATGTCTTACCATAGGAGGGAACACCTTATTGTAGTCAATGCCCTCATGTTGTGTATATCTCTTTCCCACAAGTCTCGCCTTATACCTTGCTACCTCGACACCAGGAATGCCCTATTTCCGTTTAAAGACCCATTTAATTCCAACAATATTTTGGCTCTTGGGTACTTTGACCAGCTTCCATGTCTGATTACGATGGAGTGATTCCATCTCTTCACTCACAGCCCCTAGCCACTACGACGACTCCGAACTAGCCGTCGCCTCAGAGTAAGACAAAGGCTCATCTGTCTCCACCTCATCACCTACAGTCAATGCATAAGCAATATCTATATAACCATAACGTACCAGAGATTCAATTTCCCTCCTCTGTCTATCTGCAACTATAGTGTGCTGCAGCTTTGCTGGTTGTTCACTATCACCGACTTCAAGAACTATGGCCTCATCTGCAATCTCAACTTCAGTTACCTTCGAGGTCTCTAGAGTCCCCACCTGAAGCTCCACCTCACTAATGACATCATGATCTATCTTCTTTGCTGGTTGTGTCTCAAAACTCCTCTATTGAAGCATTGCAGTCTCGTCGAAGATCACATCTTTGCTTATTAGAAAATCGGGTGATCTGGGATCGATGCACCACAGCCGGTAGCCTTTCACCCCATGTGCATAACCCAGAAATGTGCACTTCTTCGCCCTCGGCTCAAGCTTACCATTACTCGCATAAGCATACGCAAGACATCTAAATATTCGTAAACAGAGTAATCAACAGATTTCCCTGACCATACTTCCTCAGAGTCTTCCATTCGATTGCAGATAATGGAGATTGATTAACCAGGTAACATACCATGTTCACCGCTTCAGCCCAAAATTCCTTGCCAAGTCCTGCATGCGAAAACATGCATCAAGCTCGCTCAAGCAAAGTTATGTTCTTCCGTTCTACCACGCCATTTTGTTGTGATGTCCCATGTCACGCCCCGATCCTCGGGGACGCACCCATCCTTCTACTTGGTCGATTTTAGAATGCGATATCCCAGGACTATGTATCGCCGACCCTTTCATTTTAATACGCATGCGGAAGCAGTTATAATTCCCTAGACAATAAAATAATGGGATAGAAAAGCATGCCATATTTTTCATATTGAAATCCACAATCATACTTTTATACAGAGCATAATTTGAAGAGCTTCACAAAACTATTCACAACTTTTTAGTTTCATTCCATCTACACATATACAGGGTTCACAAAAGAGGATGGGATCTCAGTCCTCATCCAGATCATACTCAAGATCATCCCGATCCTCCTTTGATTCTTCTCCACTCAGCTCGTTTCTTTTAAACTCTTCATCTTCTTCTTTAAGCTCATTCTCGGCTCCAGATGCCGGCTCATCCTCACGTGTTCTAGGGGCCTGAAATATTATCCCCCAACCGGGATGAGACTACGTCTCAGCAAGTTCTACCCCCTAAGACCCAGATAGTAAACTAATACGTTATGGGCTGCCTAAACACGCACAGGTCAGAGGACTTACCTTGGCCTCGGATTCCACCTGCAAGTCAATACAACTTAATATCGGCACCCATTTTAACCATACGGATCGAACTATCGATCAATCGAACTCGTCGATTTCATGTCACTCGGACCATACATTCCCCATAATGTATATCTAATTATCGAGCACACGTGCATTCTCTTAGGCGCCAAGTCTGCCAAAGTGATGCATCAAATCACCGAGCCCACGTGTCTCTTCCAAGATGCCACACTTAAATTCTTGGGCCCACGTGCATTCTCTTAGGCACTAGTTCGCCAAAGTGATGCATCAATTCACCGAGCCCACGTGCCCTTTTTACGATGCCCGGGCCCATATGCCTTCTCTTAGGTGCTAACTCACCAAAGTGACACATCAGATCACTGAGCCCACGTGGCCTTTTAGATGCCATTCTCAATCACCACTATACCATTGGTGCGACCATCGATACCCAATCATTTTCCAGTCAAATACTCAAAAACAACCAATTAGGAACATATCCAAAAAAATTCACATTTAATTTAATTCAGTACAATTTAAAGCTCAAATAAATAAATGGACTACACCATGACAATCAGCATGAGATTCCGGTCACCGGCCATCCCGGTTGAATTTCCGAAAAAATAATTAATAATTAATTAATTTCGAAAATTAATTAATTAATTCCATATAATTTCTAAAAATACTAACCTAGGCCAAAATCATTAAATTAAATACCAATACGGACCCGGAAAATTCCTAGACCCTTCTAGATAAATAGCATAATTTTTCTAAGCCTCACTTAATCTAATCTAACCACCTAACATGCATAATTGAATAATTAAATTTCTAATTTAATCTAACTAACCACCTAATTTTCTAATTAAATAAATCTAAACAACCCCTAAGCATAATTAGCAAATTAAGAAAGTATTAGTAAGTAAAACTCACTTGATTAAAAACGGGGACCAAGGCACTGCGACAGCGACGCGACGGTGGCCGAAATCGGCTTGGACCGGGCCTAAGACTTGGCCCTACAATTTTCAGCAAGGTTGGGCTTTATTGCTGGAATTGGGCCCCACAAAACTCTGATGATGGGCTACTGCTGGTGAAATTCGACTGGACTTGACTTGCGGCCCAAATGGGCTGAACGTGCATGAAGAAAGGTTATTCTCTCTTGGGCTGAAGACAGAACCCGCTTATGGGCCACGAAATTTTGTATGGGCTACACTGGAAAATCCGAAGATGGGCTGGATGGGCTGACCAAAGAAAACCAAACTGAGCTGGAAATCTGCTGGGCCGAAGATTTGTTGGCTTTGCTGGGCTTCAAAGGCTGAAGCTTGCAGGCTTGCTGCAAGTGCTTTGGGCTAAAGACGCAGGCTTCAATTGGAGCAGCTACGGGCCGAGATGAGGACTGCTGTGTGGGCTTGATGGAGCTGGATCGAACAACGAAGCAGCAAGGAGCTGCGGGCGAGAAACACGGACGAAGGAAGAGGAGCTGGCGTCAACGAAGGCTTGCTGGGACCTTCGACGGTTGACCGAGGAAGCAGAATCGCGGACAGCTGGCCGCTGATGGAGAGAAACGGTGGTGGCTTCGCTCGGTGCTGAGTCAACCCCGGTGTCTTCAGCGCTGCTTCGGTTGACTGGTACGTGGCAGAGATGGGGAAGCAGCTGCTGGCGTCGGACCGATGAAGACACGCGGGCTGAGGTTCGGTGGACTGCAACTCTCGATGGATTCGCGCGGCTTTCTTTCGGTGGTCTTCAACTCCACTTGTTGACTGAACAATTAGCAGACGTTGTCATGTGGCAGCGAGGCAGGGCTGCTCGGTCAATTGAGAAATCTCGGAGGCTCGAAGAACTCGGCGGATGCTGTTGGGGCTGTGGGGCTTCGCTCGGTGGGGCTGTGGCGTGCAAAGGAGATGGAGAAAGAGCAAATGAAAAATAGAAGCGTGAGAGAATGAGATGTCGCAAGAGGATGAATGCACGGCTGAGGGAAACCGAAGGAGACAGAGATGATGTCGTTGATGGAAAAAGAGAGACTGGCAGGGGATAAGGTAGAAAAATTAAGAGAGTGATCCAAAATCCATAAATGCTTGTCCCCAAAAGTCTTCAATAATATCTTGTATGTCTCCTAATACTTTCCAACTTATAAATTCTCTAAATTAACCAAATTTTGAAGCCCAAAATTGCTAACCCTTGCAAAGCTCCGAATTTCCATTTTTAGTCTTCAATTTCCTCACTCAATTTCCCAAATTGAGGTCAATTCGATGAAGAAAAATCCCAAAAATTTTTTGTAATTCCCGACACTCAAAGGCTAGGCTTGAAAGTCAAACTCGCTTAAATTCGGCCCGTGCAATTTACGCTTCGCTAATTTTCCGCGACGTCCGATTCGATTTTCCGTAAAAATCTCGGAATCTCTTAAAAATCTTCGAGGCGATTCGACACTCCTAGAATTTATTGTGACATGACGAAACTTCATTTCTGAAATCGAACTTGAATTCTCAGTTAATTTCAACTTGGCGCGTTTTTAGCGTGATCTAAGCTATCGGGTAACTTTCAGATACTTTTAAGTGCAAATGACCCATGGTCAATTTTCTTCGAGCCACTATGGACCCACTCGGCTCATTGGCGATTCTCGGTTGTCGTGAAAATCTCGATGATCCAAATACGGACACAGGGTACCAAAACAATAAGAAAATCAGTCTAGTGCCGATCGACGAGAATTTTCTAATTTAGTGGTGTCACCCATGATTAGCCACACATCTCTGTTGATCCAGTCTATCTTTGATTTCAAATCAATTTTTAACTGTGCCGTAATGGCCTCTAAAGATGGACACGGTCGAGAAGCCGATTCCTAGTCGAGTTCTCAAATCTATTGCCTTAAAATCTCTTAATAATTTCCCCAGATAGTCTAGTTATCTCAAGAATGATCAGTTCTGAGAATAACCCTATAGACGCGTCAATGAAATGCCCGATTCATTCAATAGAAAACAGAGTTGAAAAATCTGGATGTCACATCCCAGGTACTGTGTTGTGTCTCATAGTACCTTCTTTCTCGCAGAACTCAGTAAAATCTTTACCATAGAACTCCATGCCATTATCGGTTCTCAGGCACTTGATTTATTTATCTGACTGCTTCTTAATCAATGCCTTAAATTTTTTGAACCAATCAAACACATCATATTTGTGCTTCAGAAAGTATACCCATACCTTCCTCGAATAATCGTCGATAAATGTCAGCATATTTAAAGGAACCAAAGACGGGCCCCAAACGTCTGAATAAATATATTCAACTGGTTGTTTGGTTGAATGAATAGCTGTAGTAAACTTAACTCAGTGCTGCTTTCCAAAGATGCAGTGCTCGCATAAGTCCAACTTCCCTGTCTTTTGACCATCCAATAACCCCCTATCACTTAGCATCATCATACCTGCCTCGCTCATGTGCCCTAAACGCATATGCCATAATTGAGTCAAGTTAGAGTCTGACTCACCTGATGAAACTGCAGTTGTTGCGGTCACAGTCTCTCCCAATAGATGATAGAAAGTATCCACTTTCTTCCATTTCATCACTGTCATGGCACCTTGAGAGACCTTCAGTAATCCACCTTCAGTGGTGTACCTACACCCGATGTCGTCGAGTGTCCCTAGAGAAATAAGATTCTTCTTGAGCTCTAGTACATGCCTCACATCTGTCAATGTGCGCACCACCCCATTGTGCATCCGAATCCGAATTGTCCCTATCCCCACAGCCTTACAGATTACGTTATTCCCCAAAAGAACTTTACCACCATATGCAGTCTAGTAAGCAGTAAACCAGTTCTTATGAGGCATCATATGATAAGAACACCCCGAATCTAGCACCCATTTGTCTCTTGACGAAATAATAGTCACACATAAAATAACTTCTGTATCATTATTGCTCCCCTCGGCAACGTTTGCCACACTGCTTGTGGCATTCTGCCTATCAACTTTATTCCTCTACTTTGGACAATCTCTCCTAATGTGCCCCTCCTCATGACACTCAAAGCACTTCACACGTCCCTTGGACTTTGTCTGGCGTGATTTCGATATGTTATTACCTCTGTTGCTACTAGGCCCTCAATGTTGTTCTCTACCTCGAATCGTCAGTGCTTGCGCTACTCTTTGCGCCAGATCGTCATCTCACAACTTTCTCTACCACTCCTTAGAGAATAAGGCGGACTTTACCTCTTCTGAGATAATTGTAGTACGCCCCTGCAATAGTGAATCAGTAAAGTGCTTTCATGACTCTAGTAAAGAGATTAACAACATCATGCCATGTTCTTCATCATCAAGTATCTTACCGACGTTCTTCAAATCCATCATGGGTTTATTAAATTCATCCAGGTGGGTTATGATAGATGTACCTTCAGTATATATAAATTGAAACATCCTCTTCAACATGTACAACCAATTGTTCAAACATTTCTTCACATAGAGTGCTTGAAATTTTGCCTATAATACTGCGGCATCCTTCTCCTTAGCGACCTCTATTAAAACCTCATCCGACAAATTTTACAGGATTGTGCTCTTTGCTCTTTCCATTAACTTTACCCTCTCAGAGGCTTTCATTATAATTAGCAGCTCATCTTCACCATCCAGTGCCTTGGCCAAACCTTGAGTTGTCAAACCATAACACATAGTTGTTACTCCCGTTAAACTTCTCAATTTTAGATTTCCTCTTAGACATAATTGCAATTACAGAATTTCCAGATAATAATCAAACAAGAAAAAGCTCCAAATCACGATCAAGAAATCTGATCCCAAGCTCTAATACCAATTATTGGAATATAATACACGGAAACGACAAGATCTTACAATTTACGTCAACGCGAAATTACTAGAGAAATAAACGAGAAATAATAAGGACACTAGAAATTTACATGGTTCGGTCCGAGTACCGATACTTACATCTACAGGGAGAGCCAACAGCAAATAATCCACTATAATAAAAAAATCAGAGTTTACAATTGCTCACACGCTCGAGTGTTTTCTACACCTAGATTTAACCCCAAACTCAAAGTGTTTATCTCACTTGGACATATACTCACGGCACAAAATTACCGTGCATTCAAGCTTTAAAAATAAAAGCTCTACGTACGCCAAAATCAGGAACTCAAGCGTTCGTATTTGGTCCAAGTACGTACAGCTTCACGTTTCTATTCAAGGCTTCACGCGGCTTTGACGTGCAGCACCCACGTGCGGTTGTTTTTCTCTTGTAGGACTGTAGCAGCTAAAAAATTAACCTCCTAGAGACTTCCACTTTTTATATATATACATGTGTGCCCAAGGTCAAAAGTTTGACCTGGGCCCACGAACTTTTGGCTCCACGTGCAAAGGCTTCTTTCTTCAATGGGAGGTGGGACGCTGTTGGTAAAAAGGTGAGGAAAAACTTCCTTTTTTTTCTTCCTTTTTTCTTTTATCTCCCTTAAAGATAAATAGATAATAAAATAGTGTACCCTTTTTTTTTTGTCTTCTAGTGACAAAACATATCCTCCTTGTTTCATTGCTTATTTTGCACGTCCGAAAAAAAGTCCAATAAGAAAAAAAAATTCTTCATCCGATTTGTAATCCACTTGGGAAAATCTTCCTCAACAAAATTCGGTTTAACAAATCGTTATTCGAATTCAAACTCGACATTAATTTAACACTAAACTTGTACCAATGGAACAAGTTTCAACACATGATACTTGTTAGGACTGAAATGAGCATCTTGTTACCAAATTCAATTTTTTGCCAATACATGTGTTTTTTTTACATCGGGGATCACACTAGCTCTCCATAGTAAAGGCTAATGAATGCTATTTTTCACTTCATTTCACATTTGAATATCGTCTTCAGTGGAGAGAGCCTGTTTCTTTTAGACCCAATCTTAGCTGTTGGAAACTGTAGAAGCCTATTTCTAGGGAGTTTTGTTTCAACAAGATAACTTCCACATTTTATCTCCTTAAGAGACATAGTTTTTCTATAAGTTGATACTTTGATAGAGACAATTTGTTGTGATGTCATTTCTTTTATAAACTTTCAATCACTGGAATGGGTTTCAATGTCCATTGTCCAGTACTTTTAACATTTCTCTCAACTCTTAGCATATGCGTGGGTAATACACTGAGAAACTTGAAATATTGGTGAAAAGCTCCAAGTTACGAATGAATGTCATATGACATATCTCTCTCGCTCTTTGAGAGGTTGGTTGACTTGATAAATGTGGAAAGGTAGGACAGACAAATGGTTCCTTTTTTATTTTCTTTGGTAAATAATGATTCCTATTTGCTTCCAAGGGATTTAATTCATCAGTGTATGAACTTAAAACACTCACTTACATTACCTTCCATTGTCCTTGCGATTTTCACCTACTCCAGAGTAGCATCTTTTGATATCTCACCCGATCGATAGACGATGCCAAATGAAGTTATCTTTAAATATCCATTTTCAATCTATCATTTGTGTTTTTCAGTGGCAACTTAGGATTACCACGTTTTCCCATTAATCTTGACATTTCATTGATTACATCAATTAGTTGTCTTAAACCCCCTTCCTTTACCACAGAAGATGTTAAGCATTTGAACAGAAGCGGGAAAAGGGTGACTTCTATGGAATGATAGAGTAGTTTTTGAACTATAATTTATCCTTTTGTAGATATCTTAAATGTAGTAAGTATTAGATGAATGGCAACCCCTTATGGAAGAATGAGAAGCAACTCAAGTGAAAAGTTCTTAATTCTTCATTCTGAAAGCTGATTACCTAATTAATGCTGGGGTGTAGAGCTTCAGATACTTCATTTGTTTTCATGTTTTTCAAGTCAAGTGTACAAAGGGGCTCCTGTTGAATACGACAATCCAAAATTTGCGTCAAAGTGGAGTTGATTATGAACGTCATGTTTAATGCATTTTCCAATTTTACACTTGAGTGGATAGAAGAGTCATCTCAAGTAAGAAATTTCTAAACAAGTCAAATTTGAGAGGGCCATTCATAATCCTGTTTATTAGCAATAAGTAACTCTGTTTTGCCGTTAGGATGTATACATCATTGCCACGCCTGGGAACATTTAGGTTCAACGACGGTGTAGATCGATTTCTAAGTCTCAAAGTCATTATTAGTTTGAGTTTAAGTGGATTGTAAAATTTATGTGAAGGAATTCGAAAAGTACACTTGTAAGAATGACTGAGGCGGAGAGTATAACAGGGGCTAAATAAATAAATAAAAATGGTTTGAACGGACCAAAATGTTTTAGACATTTGGACCATAAGCTTGATTGACATCTTTCCTTAATAATTTATTTGGATCTTAAGCAGAAGCTTTAATTGTGTTCATCTACAGCCAGACACTTATCGATGGACGTAAGTGATCGCGGACTCATTTTTTGTGGTTGCTTTTTCCACGTACTTTCAAATTCCATGCTTCTCAAGACTACCTTGGAAAAAAGAAAAAAGAAAAAAACAAGATAGAGGAAAATTAGTAACTCGAAATGTATGTCAGTATTAGGTGTCAAATATTTATTTGACTTGACACTGCATATGTTTGGAGATTATTACACTGGTGGATAAGTATTACACAAACTCAAATCGGTGTGACTGCTATCAATAGTGACAATAAAAGCTCAGTTGAAGTGGCCTAATACAGTAATATTTGAACTGGATTAGGATGCTGGGCGTCTGATTATTATTGGTAGGCTAGGCTGTTTCTCAACATCAATTGATACTAATTGAAACAAGATCTTCAACTAATGAAATCAAATAGTGGCATTGGTATAACTCTTTTTTGGTATTTGATTCTATTAACTATCCATCCAATCATAATACAAAATCAAGGTAATGCATTTCAAGCATTCTGCACGTCTCAAATTAAAGAAATTTATTTAAATCTTCTCGGAGGACATGTGATTTTGGTTGTACAATGTGGACTCCGAGCAACAAGGTTTTACCCATGTATTAAAACTTTCAACGCCAAATTACTTTGAAATTTGTGTATGATACAACTTAATGGATTTTCTTTTCTTTCTATTTTTGGGATAGCGAATTAAGAGTGTGCAACAAGAACCATCCGAATGGAGAACCAATCTGACTAGCTAGTTCTGAGTACTTCCCAATGGCGCTAGTTCGGTTTCCGGTTTTGTAAAATTGGAATCAATGATGGACGGTCTGATTTCTGATTCTATGGCGGGAATCGGACCACCTAGACTGGACCAACTTTTTCATAAAAATAACATAAAAAAACATTTTTCTTCATATTCTTCACCTCCATGGAGTCTCTACCTCTATAGGTAGGGCTATTTTCCTCCCCAGCGCAGAGGCACGTGCTTCCGCACCTGGACGGTGGACCTCCGCCATCCCGGCCTCCCAAAGCGGACTCGCCCTCACCGTGTTCGTTTTGAGCTTTGAAAATTTGACCATTGTCATCTCCGTTTTCGAACTTCCCACTTGTTTACCGATTGGGTTTGCGTGTCCAGAATCTGTTCTCTCTTTTACCTGTACGAAGTGGTAATGTCTTTGGGCAGTGGAGCTCTGGCACTTAAAGAGACATCTTTTGCCTCAAAGTACGTCTCCCACAGAAAGAGACGTTGGTTCTTTGCTTCAGCTTCGCTCTCCCCAGATTGTCCTCCCTCTGTGCCCACATTTACATTGGTGCTTTGTACCTTAGTCCATGAAAAATATAATCGGAAAAATAGAATCTCGCGCCATTGATCGAAAAGACGTTCTTGACAAAGATAGAAACATAATTAGCTGAAAATGCTCCGGCGTTTTTAAATCACCTGCAGCCGGTGTGTCCTTGCTTCGATATCTAAACCCTCTCCGCGCCCCAAACTCCCGCCAGACATCGAGGACGTCTGTGAAATCGGTCATTTCGACAACGTCCCCATCATCCCCGCCCTCCACTTCCCCCTCGCCCGGTGGTGCGCCTCCCACCCCATCCCTCCGTTGGCCATCCTCTCTAACGTCTTCCTTGAGTTGATCATCCACTAATTCCATTGGACATCCCGAGGCCAGTTGGTCCGATTTTAGAATCAAGTGATCAAGTTCTCAGTTTCAAAAATGAGAAATCAATCCTCCTAATTTAGTTTTGGATTTCTAAGTAAAATTAAACTAGATTGAGAACCGATCATCTTTACAGCGAACATATCATATTTCCTTATCTAATCATTTGATCCATGATACAATGTTCAAATTTGTTACTCCTAAGATTTTGATACTACAATGATGAGGTGCGGTCAGTCAATCACATACTAAGCCATTGAACTTTTTTATATCCTCTAGTCATTTCAAGTTCTAAAGAAGCTTACGATTGCGCTAAAGAGAAAAATACATGTTAGTGGAGAACCTGTTGTCCGAGAATGTCAACATGAAATAAAAAGTTCAACCCAAAATGAAATTAAAAGGCAAATGACATCACTGAATTATTATTCCAATGTGGAGAACCCGTAGGCCGAGAGTAAAGAATAAAATTTATGTGAAATGTAAAAAAAAAAATATTATTAATTTAAGGAGAGAGATAAAAGTATGAGTGGGGAGGCGATGACTAGATGATCTTTATGTATAATGTATTACAGAGAAATCTAGTTTGAGAAATTGGTTTCTGGAGATATTTGTTTTGAGTGTTAATTTTCTACGGGAATCTCTTTTGAACATAAAAAAAAAAAGGGTCAAATTGTAGATTGAAAATAACGAACTTCCCTTATTGGAATATCTGAACATTTACTAATACTAAGGTTTCGTTTGTTTTACGGAAAATAATGTTTAGGAAAATATTTTCTGGATTTTCCGACATTTATTTCATGAAAAATAAATTAGTTAAAGAATACGTTTTCCACTATGGGAAAAAAAACACCTTCAAAAGTAGAAAAAATTTCCATAAGTTTTTCTACCTCACTTTCTTTCACCAAACTAATTTTCATTTTCTTTTTATATTTTATTTTTTATATTTTTAAAAATCGATTTTTTTTTCTTTTCTTTCTTTCATTTTCTTCTTCTTCCTTGGATTTGGTTATTCGCCAACCACAACGGCTGCTGGCGACCGACCACAAGGGAGCTAGAGCCTTGTCACAGGCCAGTGAGGCTTGAGCTTGCTTGACGTCGCCGAGCTTGAACCCCACTAGACACGGGCACGCCTTGTCGAAGGTTGTCGAGCCTCGCCGACATTTGGTGACCTCGAGCGAGACTCAAGCCCCGCAGATGGCCGATTTGGCGAGGCTAAGCTCATTCCATGGTCGATGATTGACCAATAAAGAAGAAGAAGAAAAGGAAAGGAAAGGAAAAAGAATAAAAATAATTAAGTGAATCAATTTTTTTAAAACTATAATAAAATTTTATTAAAATAAAAATAATACAAATAATTGAAAATCAAGTTTTAAAATAAATAATAAAAAATATTTGAAATGGGTGCATGAAGGAAAAGATATTTTTTTTTTTTACCAAACAATGAAAAATATTTTCTAGTTCATTTTCAGATTTCAGCCGAACAGTGGAAAATATGGTTATTTTCCTGAAAAATGGCTTTTTAGAAAATATGTTCCAAAAATGCTAGATTTGCTGTGAAACGAATGGAGCCTCAAGAGGATGTAAGTATTGCCCATTAGTTTTTTTTTTTCCCCTTATTAATAGAATGAGCAAGTCAAGTCAAGCTAGATCTCAAACTTCGATCAAACCCCTTAGCTGTTCTCTCCATAAAAGCAGGTTGTCTCGTCGGGAGCAAAAGTAGAGGAGGCCATATTCATAAGGTTGATTTATAGAGTTGTACATGCACATGCTTGAAGCTTTAGATCTATGAACTTCATTGTTCCCATGCTATCCCAAGAGGTTAATCACAAAGTTTTGATTGTTTCAGTTGAGGCATATATGGTATGGCATTAACATGTATTCTCAAATATAAACCCGAGATTCCGCCCACTCGGGAGGAGCCAACTATAATGCTTTGTGAAACTGTGAAAAAGAAAAAAAGAAGCCAACGGAATAATATCATTTACATAATAAGATGAATTTAATGTTACGCTGTAACTCAATTAGTTATTGATTGAACAAACAAGATCTTCGTAATCATTTGACTTACCTAAGTAAGGACAAATAAAACCTCCCCTATTTACTATCAATTGATTGTGAGGTATCACAATAATGTGATCTCCATATATAATACATTCTCCGGTCATTGTTGATACATCACATGTCCTAATATGCTCGTAGGCTTGTACCTTTATTCAAATTGGGATGTGGCGTTCACCCAAGCCTAGTCTTTCGTAAAATGTGTGCATCTAATCTTCAATTGACCTTAAGCAGCAACAACAAGATTAACTCTCTGAATGAATTTGGTGGTCGTCTTCTGATTTTTCTGATAAAATGAGTTTCTTCCTCACAATTATATGCAAATACACGTATCGGTCACAATCAGGAGCATCGGTATTGCTGATTGGTATTATCACAATCTAATTAATTATTAAACTAGTCGGTGGAGAATATGCTTTACCAACCAGGAGCATCGGTATTGCTGATTGGTTTTCTTTTCTATTTTTTAATCATTTGAAAAGGCAAGTCGGGTCAAAGAAGCCCATCACGCAATAGGCAGGCTCCACGCAGTACGCACCTTCCTGCGGAATTTACGCCTGCGATAATTGACCTTTGCTTTTTATTTTCTAGTTGTTTTATTGATAGAAAAAGCAAGTCGCGCTTCGCTTCCAAACAAAACGCCTGCGTGGGCTCTAAGCACCCTCCGCAGGATGCTGTGGAAACTAACTCTTGCAACAATTGCCCTCTCCGTGCAGCATAAATCGCAACGTTCGATCGGTTGAAGAGTCTTGGACCGTGGAGTAGCAAGAACTCAGCATCATTCAAGCACGCACGTTAAGGTTGGGGACGGGTAATTCAACGCCGAAGGTTGAGAATCGGGGGAGATCGCAGCAGTGGGTGGATTGTTGTTGTTTGAGCACTCTTCGGGTAATCCACGGCTCCTTTATCCTCTCCTCCTCTCACTTTCCTGCTTTGATTGCTCCGTTTTCCTCTGACGTGTTCTGAATTGAGTTCTTTTTTTTTTTTTTTTTTTTGCAATTTCCAGATCTGTGATTCTATCTCTTTCTTCTTTTGAGACTCTGCTCTATCAATTCCTTTTACTGGCTTTGTATTAGAATCAATCCTCTCGAGATGAAAAGGAAAGAACCCACTCATTCAGAAGATCCAATCTACGAGGCGTCTTCCTCATCCACCTCTCCACATGTAGATGAGTACGAAGGCGGAACCGAAACGCCGAAAGAAAATGAGTGCCAAGTGTTCTTGAGTTTTAGAGGAAAAGATACTGGCAAAGGCTTCACTGATTATCTCTATACTAGCCTTATTGATGCAGGAGTTCGCGTGTTCAGAGACGACAATGAGCTTCGTGTTGGTACAGAGATTGATTCAGAGCTTCTCTGCGCTATTATGCAGTCTAAGATCTCAATCCCTATTATCTCCAAGAACTACGCTTCCAGTAAATGGTGCCTTTGCGAGCTGGCTCAAATGTTGAAGTGCAAGAGAAGCAAAGGGCAAATAGTGTTGCCCATATTTTACAAAGTGGAACCCTCGCAGTTGCGACATCTTACAGGGAGATGGCAAGAAGCTATCAATGCACATAATGAGAATTCGGATGAAATGGTTGTGAAGGAATGGGAAGCAGCGCTCAAAGAAGTTGGTTCCATGCTAGGATGGGAATCGGAGAAAATTGACAATGGGTATATCATTCTCCACCAAAAACTGTTTACTTTCTCCAACTAGATCTTACCTGAAAAAGAATATACATATTGCTGTCATATATTGAAACTTATACTATTATCTGGCAGGCATGAAGGAGCATTGGTTAAAATTGTTGTGAGAAAAGTTATGAGTGAGTTAAAAGGACTTTTTCTCTTAAATGTTCCTGCACAGTTGGTGGGAATTGATGATCGTGTGGAATGGATTATGGGCAACATAGATGGTGAATTCAATAATACTAGTCTTATCGGAATTTATGGAATGGGCGGTATCGGTAAAACAACTCTTGCAAAGGTATTATACAACAAACTCTCTGGTCATTTTGAGTACCGTAGCTTCGTGGCAGATATTCGAGAAACATCTCGGAGAAAGGGTATTGAATGCATACAAAAGCAGCTTATTTCTGATATTCTTAGAAGTCAAGATGAAGTGTCTAATGTCGATGAAGGAATTGGTGTCATCAAATCTCAATTTACAAGTAAGAAAATCCTCGTTCTCCTTGATGATGTGCATGATAATACTCACTTGAATGCTTTGATTGGAGATGGTAGATGGTTTAAAGCAGGAAGTATAATCATCATCACAACAAGAGACAAGAGAATTCTTGACGAGGCTAGGACAATCCATATGTATCAACTCAACGAGTTGCCCTTGGATCAATCGTTGATGTTATTTAGTAGACATGCATTTGGAAAGGATTCTCCTCCGAGTGATTATGAGTTAATCTCTCATGATATCGTATCTACTACTGGGGGGCTTCCTTTAGCTCTTGTAGTTATTGGTTCACTCTTGTGTGGAAAGACAAAAGAAGTATGGAAAGAAACCTTAAATAAATTAAGGAACGTGCCCCATAGAAAAGTGCAAGAGAAGTTGCGGATAAGTTATGATGCATTAGACTATGACGAGCAACAAATATTTTTGGATATTGCATGTTTTTTTATTGGATCATCTAAAAAAACTCCAACTTATATGTGGGATTCCTGTGGCTTCTTCCCAAGGAAGGGGATTGATATATTGAGCCATATGTCTCTAATTAAAATTGACAAAGATGGCAATCTAATGATGCATGATCAATTAAGAGATCTTGGAAGGGAAATTGTTCGTTTAGAAAATCAAAAGAAGCCTCAAAAGCGTAGCAGATTATGGATTCAAGAAGCCGTAGATGTGCTTGACAGCAACAAGGTAAGAATTTTCTCTACTTGTCTTAGTTAGTGAATGCGAGTTCATCTTCTCTTTCTTGTTTGAGATTAAAATTATTGCCTGTCTTGAGTCCACAGAACTTGCCATTCCTACCAGCGAAAGAGTTTTTCAGTTCATTGCTGTTCTTGCCTGATTGTAGGACATAATTGAGGAGCAATTTCTTGTTTATTGATGATTGATATATATCTTTACCTGATAATATTGTGACAAAGGAGTATAATATTGTGACGAGGATACTCCTTTGCTAACTTCAACGCAACAACAAATTACAAATAATAATGTTTGACAGAGCACTTTCACCTGACATCTATAAATTGTTGGTGGCCAGGCTTTTCCCACTTATTTGTTTGATGCAAATGTTTGATTTTGCATCCTTCTTCTGATTTCTTGTGAGGTATTCTCATTCTTTATTCTTTTCTAATATTGACTTCTTATGGGTTGTGTGATATGATAAATGAGACCTCCATTTATTTGTGATGATTGGCTATCCTGGTTCCTATATTTTCGAAGTTGGGTTAAGTACGAATTTTGTCCCCTAAGTATTACGGTTTGTGTGATTTATTCTCCTATCCTTTGTCGTCAGTTGTTAGTTAATGGTTAACACTGTCAAGTCACTTATGTGGCTTTCATATTTATTTATGATATAAGTGTAACCGTGTAACAGAACCCTCTATACATAATTAATTTTTGTTCTACAGACTTTTCATAATAGAGGATAATTTTACTCTACGAATGCTAACACTTCAAAACGAAGTGTCTGATCCAGGCACATGACTTCCGAGAGAGGTATCTACTCATCAAATTATTAAGAACGTAGTTTTGTTTAATGACATTGTTCGAAATGTCTTTTCATGCAATAATGAAGTAGATATCACTAATTGATGGTGTACTTCTATCTCGAATTTGAGAAAGAAGAGAATCCTAAGTATCATAACAAATGAACTGTATCAAAAGTCAATGGAGTCTAAGTTATCATTAAAAATGTGGAAAGTGATGCACTATTTTGAGTGGAGGCGTTCGTTAATGAGAATATAAATAAGAGCTTTATTTGTGTACGTTATTTAAAACAAACGTACTATTTTGATAAAGTAAATGACATTAACAATAAATTATTTTTAAAATCTTATTTTTGGGATTAGAAAAACAAAGTATGTTTAGGAATAAAGACCACGAAACTAATTGACTTCATTTCAAAAGAATAATTAAAATTTATCACATATATTCATAATCATGAAATTGTATAGAAAAATAGTTATTAGATATTTATCTATATATAGATATATCTGAAAATTCATTCTCAGGTTACGATTTTGGTAATTTTTGTATACAAGGATTTTTAGTGTTGAGATAATAGACTTATTTACAACATCATAATATACATTTACAAGAATATACATTTGCAATGATATGTTTACCACTATAATGAAGTAACAAGATTATGGAAAAATACGTTACCGATGCTTTTCGGTGAGTTGCTCAAAGGAAAATGTAATCAACTAAACAGTACATTGCTTAGAATTGGAAAAAGGGTATTTATGAATTTATTGACAAAAAAATACACGAGAAACTCTTCAAAGAAAAATAAGTAGTGTCTCATCCGAAAGATTAAGAAATTGAAGGAAAATTTGAAACCACCAAACAAATCTGCATTGCGACTCATGATTTTTGCTCTATCCTAAAACAAAAAGCAAATTCGAGTTCCTAAAATATTAGGTTACAAATGTAAAAGACTTGAGTTTTTCGAGTATCCAATTTAATGAATTTTTCCATCCGATCATAAAAAAGATCTCATTAATCTATGGGCAAATTGATGAAAAATTTAAAAGACTGCTATTTCACTGTAACAAAATCACGTGACGATGAAAAGATGAACCAAACCTCTGTTGTAATGAGAGGAGTAAAAATCATCTCTATAACCTTTGATATGTGATTTGTTTTTCTTCCATTTACGTTGAAAACTCTATTGAAGCAACACACAACAAAAAATGACTGCAACACACGTGTGTACTTTCTGGGATGACATTCTTGTTTTCATTTTCCTATTGAGAACCGCAAACAAGATATATCGGAAATAGAAGGGGGATTCTACAATTGGGATTCTTCATTTTGATGCATATTTTGATGGCTAGTTTGATAGATGTGTTGGATTGTAAGTCATGTGGTTTCACATATAAACGATATGAGTTGGTGTTATGTTGTTTGACATATTAAGGGCATGAATGCTGCTAGATATATTTGAAATACTATGTGCATGAAGAAAGGCCTTCTTTTGTAATTTCAGTAAAAAAATAAAGTTTTTGGAAATTCAAGGGACGCAAATTGTGAAGGACAAATTGGAAGAGGAAGAGTTTGGGACCAACCTATTGAGCTTCACGTTTTTACATGGATTAGACATATAACATGCAAACACAACTTGTCATTTCACGAAGTTGAATTTAAGAAGCCTACACCATAGTCGTATGATGACAAATTGAAATCATTACTTCTTATATACAGTTGGTCTCATCTCATCATTCAAAACTTATAGTTCACAATGTTCCCTAATGACAGGGAACTAATAAGATTGAGGCCCTTCGTCTAGACAAATATGGCTTGGGAAGAAGGTACACAGGTGAACAATTCAAAAAAATGACCAACCTGAGGTTCCTTCAAGTGAGGGGGGCAAACTTTACTGGAGATTTTCAGAACTTGCTTCCTCAGTTAAGATGGCTTCAATGGGAGTATTGTCCCTCTGGTTTTGCAATGGACAACTTTCATCCAAAGAACTTAGTCGTGCTCGAACTATCATGGAGTGAGATTTCAGAGGATTGGGGAGGATGGGGTCTACTCAAGGTAAGACGTAGAAGACATTGTGAATAATCAAGTGTTGTTGAAGGTCCAATTGCACCAAGTTATCTATTCTTTCTTTCAAAAAGGTTTAATATCCTTCCTCAAATTAAGGATTTTCGCTTAAATATAAGGGGAATGTGTAGGCACCTAAGTATGCCATAAGCTTCTGCCCTTAATATCTTAAATTGGTATTATCTTAACAACCACTCAAGCTCAACATTAGACATACTGAAAGTAAAGTTTACTATATTTAATTAAAATTTATTCAATATATAATTACAATATTTGTGCCTATCTTGATTTTTCTTAATCCAAATGGGTTGTTGCTTCAAAGTGAATTTCTCCCCATTTAAAAGTATGTCTTTTTAGCAATTTTATCTTTCTATATTGATCTTCTTTCATGAGAAATGAACAGTTACAACTATTTTGGTATTGTTTGGTTACGTTCATACAAAAGCTCTAACTGCTTTTTACATGAAGTATCATATGAATGGTCATAAATAAAATCAACATTTTAGTAACAAAAGTTAACGCTGCTACTTCAAAGTAAATGCATTGCTTTATAATATTAAACTTTATTTTGTGGGGGCGAATTATGTGTTATTTTGTGAGTGTTAACTGGTTGATATGTATTTTAGCCAAATTGGAAGGTAAAATAACAATATATAGTTAGCACTTGTATATCCCTAACATTCTTTTGGCAATAGATATAATCAAAAAAGCATATATATGTTCGGGACGTAGCCAAACACTACCGCTTGAGCAACGTCTAGATAAACCAACCGTGAAGTAGTGGAGCATCATAGCAATGATAGCATGGGGACTGAGCAATAAAACATTTAACTTATATTTTTTCCAAAAAGTATAAATAGAAGAAGCAGCGGAGCATAGTTATTTTCGAGGAATTTTTAAAGGTCTAAAAAGCACAAGGAGCTATGGAAAATTGCACGTTGAAGTGGTCTAATCTCACTCAGATATCCTCTCTTTCTTTCAGATGGCAACCTCACTCAAAGTTCTCAATCTCTCACATTGTCTATCTTTAAGAAGAACTCCTGACTTGTCTGCTTTCAAAAGCTTGGAGATTTTGATTCTTGCATATTGTTGGAATTTGGAAAAGATTCATCCTTCCGTTGGGGACATCAATTCCCTAGTCTCCTTGAATGTCACAAGATGTAGCAGACTAGAGGAGTTGCCAGTAGGAATAGGTAGAATGGAAGAATTGAGGGAACTTATCTTAGATGAAACTGCTGTACAAGAGATTCCTATTTCGAAAGGTTGTTTGATGAAGTTGGAAACTCTACGAGCCTCATATTGTGAACTTGCTCAACTTCCAGAATCCATGGAATCCCTTGTGTCGTTAACTCAGTTGGACCTATCTCATTCACGGATTGGAGAATTACCTAAATCTATGGGATTTCTTGTGTCGTTAACTTTGTTAGACCTATCTTATCTGGGAATTGAAGAATTACCTGAATCCATGGGCTCCCTTAAGTCGTTGAGTCAGCTGAACCTATCTCATTCTCGGATTAAAGAATTACCTGAATCCATGGGCTCACTTGTGTCGTTAACTCAGCTAGACCTATCTCATTCGCGAATTGAAGAATTACCTAAATCCATGGGCTCACTTGTGTCGTTAACTCTATTGGATCTATCTTATTCACAAATGGAAGAATTACCTAAATCCATTGGCTCGCTTAGGTCGTTAACTCAACTGGACCTATCTCATTCGGGGATTGACGAATTACCTGAATCCATGGGCTCACTTGTGTCGTTAACTCAATTGGGCCTGTCTCATCTGGGGATTGAAGAATTACCTGAATCTATTGGTTTTCTAAAGGAGCTCAAGACTCTTGATGCCTCCAATTGTGAATCATTAGCCCGCATATCCAGCTCCATAGGCAATTTAACATCTTTGCGGTGCTTGTTATTACGTGAATGTTGCTCATTGGGAGAGATTCCCGACTCAATAGGTAAGTTGGCATCATTGATTACGCTGGATCTAAAATCTACATTGATTGTGGAATTACCTGAAAGCATTGGTTTTTTGAAGGAGCTTAAGATTCTTGATGCCTCTTATTGCACATTGTTAGATCACATACCCAGCTCCATAGGCTATCTAGCATCTTTGTCTCTCCTTGACCTAAGGTTTTGTCGAAGTCTTGTTGAACTTCTAGACTCCATAGGCTCTTTGGTGTCTCTACAACGGTTGCTATTACGAGAATGCCGCTTGTTAAGAGAGATCCCAAGCTCAATCGGAAAGTTGGTATCATTGATTGAGCTAGATTTAAAACATACAGCTATTGTGGAATTACCTGAAAGCATTGGTTCTTTGAAAAAGCTCGAGACTCTTGATTCCTCTTATTGTGCATCGTTAGCCTGCATACCCAGCTCCATAGGCCATCTAGCATTTTTGTCTCTCCTTGACTTAAGATTTTGTCGAAATCTTGTTGAACTTCCGGACTCCATAGGTTCTCTCATGTCTCTGCAACGCTTGTTATTACGTGAATGCTACTCGTTGAGAAAGATCCCAGACTCGATTGGAAAGATGACATCGTTAACTGAGCTGGATGTAAAACGTACAGCAATTGTGGAATTACCTGAAAGCATTGGAAATCTGCAAAAGTTGAGGATCTCAAAGGATCGTGGAACTCACATAACGAAATTGCTTGATGCCACCGAAATGACCAAAATTTAGTTGAAATTCATGGTCTTTAGGGAATTTCGCGCTGTAAATTGCAAGAATCTAGTTGAAGTTTGAGGTCCCGGTTAGAATCTTTGGAAATTTTTGTTCTCCCTGGATGCAAGTTCATTGAAAGATTACCAGACCTTACAAGTTCAAAACGTCCAAAGGTCGATGTGCAAGCTGGAATCTAGTCAAAACTTTATGCCTTGACAGGTTGGGTTTATCGGTAAGATTGGATATCTTGAGGTGCACGTCTATCGAAATACTACCCGGCCTCTCTAGTGTGAAGAATTCGAGGGCATTTCATGCTGCAGACTGCAAGAGTCCGTGGCCTTGACGGGCTAGAATTTTTGGTACTATTGGATCTGGGGCTCCACTACCCTAGGAAGATTACCAGGATCTATCATGCTTGAAAGCCCTATGCAGTACATGAACCAGTGTTAGATGCTGCATGACAGTCAAAGCATAAAGAAATGCTAATCCTGCAAAAGTTTGTGTTTGTGTATTCAAATATGCAAAGTCATTAGCAAAAATTTGAAATGTGTTGAAATTTGAAGATTTAAGGAATCTGAAAGTGACAGATTGTTGCGACCTTGCAAACATCCCAGGGCTCGAAGGATAGATACCTATGAAGTACAGAAATTTCATGATGCTCGTCAATTGAGACTTTCAGACTTTTCGGGGCGTAAGAACTTGCAATATTTGGTCGAACAAGATTGCAAAAAACTAACTGAGCCTTGTGGGCTTGGCGACTTGGAGCTTCTACAAACTTTAGCCATTTCCTGACGCAAGGCGCTAAAAGCAATACCTGAATTGTCTGGAGCTTTCCTCATGCAGAATTATGAGCGGTTGTTACATCAGGGTGTTCATGAGATCACATTCTGGTGATAGTTCGATATTAAGACAATCCATGTCCGCTAACAGGGCGAAATCTTAGTCTTGATAATGGCAGGAATGAAGCAGGCATTCCCAGCAAATAATCTGTGAGTGATTCTTCTTCGTACATTACTGAGTGATTCATGTTTCTTAGTTGGAATTGAATTCTTCATCTTGATCATGGTAGAATATAACTGGCAGCTCTTGTTGGAGGAATAGATAATCAGAGTGCCTTTTGAGAAAACAATCTGTCATTTGTCATCCACTATGATTCTTCATCTTCGACATGATATTGAGATGATTCATGTTTGCTAACAGGGCAAAAGCTTACTCTTGATAATGGCAGGAATGAAGCAGGCATTCCCGGCAAATCATCTGTGAGTGATTCTTCTTCATACATTACCGAGTGATTCGTGTTTCTTAGTTGGAATTGAATTCTTCATCTTGATCATGGTAGGAATGTAACTGGCAGCTCTTGTTGGAGGACTAGATCATAAGAGTGCCTTTTGAGAAAATAATCTGTCATTTGTCATCCACTATGATTCTTCTTCTTTGACATGATATTGAGAACCAGACTATTAGATTAATGATTTTTTGTGAGTTCTGCATTTGAAGGTCATCATGCTTGCTAACATGTCATGTATAACTTGTTTGTTAGATGACAAGTTATACTTTTAATCTTCTGATTGATTTTTCTTAATGCCAGACATAGTGGTTTATCCGCAAGTTGATACGGTGGAAATTACAAGACCTTGAAAGAACAAGCAACTATTTCAGAAAATCCCTTTGACCATACTCATCTCAGTTTCTTAAGGTGGACGATTGAAATGCACAAAATAGTAATGACGTGAATTTGCTTGCTTTTCCTGATTGCTGGAAATGGTTTTTTATTGTTCTGCAATATTTCAGCTGTAGTTCTCTCTTTTTTGTCCGTTTCCATATGACTGCTCCAGGTAATTTAATGATTAACATGTGGATAATTAACGAAACTTCTGGAGGCAAAGTACAAAGACACAGGCAAAGGAGAGATATCACACCGCTGGATTAATGGCGCTCTCAATCCCCAGAATTCATCAGAGCTCTTTCAAGCTAATTTCGTAGGCTGTGAATTTAATGTGCTGCAAGTTTGCTAGAGTGAGTTCATAGTATCAGTGTCATTTTGAATTCTTGATCAACTATATATGTGTTGAGTTTGATCATAACAAGGTTCACGCCCTTTATCTTGTCACCACATGATTTACTCTTCCATTCATTAGTCATTTTAATACTGGGATTTTTTCACTATGCCAACTAGGATTTTGTTATAGGGATCGCTTTTGTCTCCTGCTGCTTTCTAACTTGTTAATGATCTTGGTCATCATGGTATATGAACTGCAAATAGAGGGGGATTTTAGAATTTCAGAGAACTATATATGTATTCCGAAGAAACTTATGAGCTATTACAACTTCATTCACTTTGTGATGAGTAGCAATATCTCACAATCTATCGAATAGTCCACCTATATATCTACTAGAAGTAATGAGCCTCATGTATTATGAACTGACATAATAAGCTAAGCTTGTGACAACGGACATAAACAGGACAAGCAGTGCGACACCCAGAGATGAAGCATCACTTCCAGGTGGTGGTGGAGGTAGCGATGGTGATCCTGCTGGACTGAAGGTCAGGCTGGTGGAAGTTTCACTGACGGTGGCCACTAATTTTTGGCCCTGAGAGCAATGGTCGCCATTAGCAAAGGTGTAGACAAAGCAATACCCACTGGCATTGTTGAGGGAAAAGTTGGCCGGTCATTGGTTAGGGTGATGGCCGGATAAACGGTGTTGCAGTTATCATCGTCACCTTTAGACACGTTTTCGATGTTGTGTGACCTTGAGTTGAAGCTGAACGGTGCAAAAATAATTGAAGATCATCAGCATTATAGAGTGAAGCTCACGATTGATGTGCATTATAGAGTGAAGCTCGCGATTGATGTTTTTTGCCGGTGAAACTCAAAAGATTGATTGCACATATAAGTAATGGAGAATGGACTTGTCGGAGCGAAGTGCTTGAAAATTATAATTAGTGTTTCATTCCTAGTCCAAGAAGGCCAAACCGTAGAAGAGTGTTTCAAGTTAATTTCAACTAATGGTCATGACTCGTGGATGATGTTGATTGTCTAGCCAGAAAAAGTAATGATTTCCCAGCTAATTTTTCCCCCAAATATCAGGGAAAAATATAACACTACCTCCAACAATGGGTCGGAGAAAATATGCCATACTCGTTAATTTTCATCTATTTGAAAGGCATGGCAGTGGAGATCAATTTACGTGATATTAAGTTAATTTGAAATAAAAAAAGAAGGCGAGGAATAACCGATTTCTCAGCGTAAAGTGCTCACCTAAGACATCGCCGACCCTGAAGGTCTTTTGCCTAGCCCAGTCGAAGTACTTAAGTGGTTCTAGAACGGATCACACAACCTGCGGAATCTCCTATTGTTCCATTGCATGAGTTGTTGCCTCTGCATTCAATAAAAATGTTGCTTAGCATTTACAACTAAAACTATGATTATGTATTAGCCAAAGTGGCATAACTATCACCATGAGTGGAAACAAGAGGCATAGGACTATGTCATAATATGATATCCAATAACAAATTTCTAATCCATTCAACCTGCTTTCCAATTGTTGCTAAAGCAACGAATTCATATTTCATCATTGAGTGGGTTTTGCAATTTTGTTTCTTGCTTGCCCTAGATACAGCACATCCACCTAATGTGAAAATCTATCTAGAAGTGGAAGGTTTCTCACCTACACTTGTAATCCAACTCGTATCAGTATGTCCTTCTAATATGACTGGATAATTTTTATAGAATAGTCCCAATTTTTTTAGTTATCTTATATAACAAAAAATTATGGTAATAGTTTTCTAATGTTCTATACTTAGATTACTAGCATATTTACTCAACTTACACATGAAAAAAGCAACATCAAGTCTAGTACAATGCATTGCATACATTAAAGACCCTATAACAATTGCATATTTAAATTGTGCTATTGCTTTACTGGTATTATAATTTAACTTAATACAGGAATCAAATGGAGTCCTCATTTCCTTGAAACAAGATGTTGAAATTAATTTAACCATTTTTCAAAGTAATCACTTTAGCTTAAAAAATAACTCCTACTATATTTTTTGACTTTTATACCCAATATAATATCCACTTCACCCAAATCTTTCATTTTGAAAATGGAAGTTAAGTAGTTCTAATCTCAATGACTCTAGTCATATTGGTTCCAAAAATATGCATATTATCAACGTATAAACACACTAAAATACCAGTCTTTAGTGAATTTAGAATATGTATACTTATCAACACTATCGTGTTTGGAACAATTAAACAATATAATTGAATCGAATTTTTTATGCCGCTACTTAGGTGTTTGCTTAAGCCCATAAAGAGGATTATACCGAATTGTTTGTAGTTTGTTTGTAGAATACTAAGAGGTGCCTTGTCCCACATCGAAAAGATATGAGTGCGCACATGGATGACATTTGGTATTGATTAATGATTATTATTTTTTATTTATTAAAATTTTAATTTATAATTATAAAATAACCGTTGCATCCTATTGGAACATTGGAGAGACGATTATTCTTTTATTATTGAATTTCGAATTTATTATTTTTGCTTAACGGTTATTAGGCGCTCTTATAAACTTTGGAAGGTTGTGTCTATTGTGTTTGTTTGGAAATAACATTTTCATCTTTTAAAGGGTGTATATATTCAAATATATTTATTCTGTATTTCTATTCAATATTTACAATTGCCAATTTCATTTTTTTCTCAAAAGATATACAGCCATAATTTTTAATTGTTTCCTTTTGAGAGATCGTAAGAAATACTAAAATTGTTACGTGGTATTCTTATTGACACTTTGTTTTATCTTGAAGTGGTGCAAATAATTCTTTAAAGAGAGTGTTATCACATTTCATAATTTGATTCCATTTCTTCCCCATCAGAAGCATTTTTTTAGAAACAGTGGTGCTAGAAGGGATCATACATCCTGTAGAATCTCCCATTGTATAATTCGTTGCCTCTACACTTAATAAAAAAAGTTGTTGCGGACCACGATAAGCCGAAACTATGAATATGCATTCGCCATTTTTGGCTGGGCTTGTGTTACGGTCTCAAATTAAGATCTCCATGCTTTCTTTTCTCGTTGAAGGTGTGGTTTTTTAGCGCAAACTTAGATGGTAAACTAATGTTGCAAACGCTATATATGTACTGTGTAGTGAGGCACTCGCTTTGTTGCTACAACCGAGTATATAATAGTTTCCGGTGGTTTGTGACTGAGAATTGAGATTGAAAATAAAAGAAAAAAGTCAAAATGATGCATTCACATGTCTTTCGATGGAAAGTAATTAGTGAATTCAATAAAATTGCCTGAATGGATCGGGTTATGTGGCGGCAATGAATGTGATGTCCTTTGCGCAAACCATAAGTAATTGGATGAAAGGGGATGATTTGATCATGGACTGCGATCTCCCAAATTCCCAATCTCTATTATATTCGGTTTCTAGATCATTCTAACGACTAAGCAAAATATTTGTCTAATTGATATTCACTCAATTAAATCAAACATATATGACCAAACGCCCACAAATTTAAATCATGTTATATGAGTCTAGGTCTCGATTTGCAAGTTTTAATGTCATGACCATGTATTTGTTACTTCATACTCTACAATAGTTTTGCAGAATAACTAGACTAGAACATATCACAACTCAATCATTTGGGAAAAATTATCCAAAAAATCTTAAACTTACTGTGTGATGACTAATTCAATTATAAATTTTTTAATTTGATCAATTTAGTCCTATATATTTCAACATTTTTCATTGAAGCCCTTTTGGCCAATTTTGGCCAAAAATGGCTACTGTGGAAGATTTTGTATTTTTTTTTTAATTTTCTAAAAATTATCTTTTTTTTTTTTCTTTTCCATTTTGCCAATCGTCAACCACAACTAGCCATAGGTGAGGGTCGCCCTCGTTGGTGACGCACTCATCCTTGGTTTCTTTAGATTCCACCGAGTTGACTCCTCAGCATAATGACCAACCCCTCTAATGATGCCAAACACATCAAGAAGCTCTACGAGTTCAATGAGCGGATCAACATGTCCAAGGATAGCATCATGGCCCTCACTTGTGAGCCTTGACCATTCCACTTATCATGTGCATTTAACGGTAGCGGTTTACTGAAGCATCTTGCATCATAATGTTGATGCTAAATGTAGTTGAGTTTATGAGAATTCTTTTCACTTGTGGCACAAACTTTTGGGTTACATATCCAAAGAAAGAATGAAAAGATTAGCAAATAATGAAATTCTTCCGAATTTGGATTTTATTGATCTTGGATTATGTGTTGATTGTATTAAGGGTAAATAAGCAAAACCCACTAAGAAATGTGTCATAAGAAGCATAGAGCTTTTTGAAGTTATACACACTAATATATGTGACCCTTTTGATGCTCCATCTTTTGATAGAGAAAGATATATTATCCATTTATTGATGATTTTTCACGTTATGGTTGTATTTATCTATTATATGATAAATCTCGATTAGCGAGTGCATTTAAGGTATATATTAAAGAATTTGAAAGGTAATTAAATATAAAAAGAGGTGAAAATAGCAAGGTCAAATAAATGTGGTGAATATTATAAAAAATATTATACGTCAAGACAATGTCCATATGCATTTACTAAATTCCTTGAAAGATATGATATTTTTACTCAATACACAATACTAGGTACACCACAACAAAATATTATATCAAAAAGTTGTAATAATACTTTATTAGAAATGATTAGGAGTATGTTGAGTTATTCTTTTTTACACTTATTTTACACTTATCCTTGTAGATGTATTCATTAAAGATTCCTTCATATTTATTAAACATGGTTCTTAGTAATGAAGTTTTAAGGACTTCCTTTGAACTTTGGACCAGAAGGAAACCTAGTTTACGATATTTGCATGTTTGAGGTTGTTCAGCAGAAGTGAGAATTTACAATCCACATGAAAGGAAATTGGGTTTTAAAATGATTAGTGGTTACTTCATTTGTTATACAGCAAAATCTAAAGTGTATAGATTTTATTGTCATGATCATAGTATAGGAATTGTTGGACCTGGAAACTCTAGGTTAATTGAAATAATGATATTAATGGAAGTGAAAGAATGCATCATGCTTGCATTCAAGAGTTAAGGTAGAAGTTCATATATCCAAAACTTCCAAAGTTGTTGTTTACGATATTATAGTTCAACCAACAATAATCAAGAACAAGAAAAAAATAATCAAACACTCCATAATGAAAATATCAATATTGAACTTATAGCAGTTGTGTCACAATGAATAACGTTAAGAAGATCTCAAAGAGAAAAGAGGTAAGCTATTTCTGGTGGCTATGTGGTTTATTTGTAAGAGTTAGAAATTGACTTACAAAATAGTAATGATCTAAGTTCATTTTTGCAAACCATTGAATGTGATGATTCTAATAAATGGTTTAATGCCATGGAAGCATAGTTAAGATCTATGGATCAAAATAAAGTCTGAAAGAATTTTTTAAATGATGTAAAAAGGTTCGGTGTAAATGGATTTTTAGACCAAGGAAGACTCAAAAGGTGATATCAAACGATATAAGGTCAAACTTGTTGCCAAAGGTCTGAAAAGTAGGCATGATTTATAAGGAGACCTTTGACTAGTCTCTAAAAAAGGCTCACTTGGAATCATTATGGCTTTAGTGGATTATTAAGATTTATAATTACTATCAATATTAATGGCAATTTAGAGGAAGAAATTTATATGGACCAACCTGAGAGCTTTTCAGTTCAAGGAAATGAACACATGGTGTAAAAGTTAAAGAAGTTAATATATGAATTTAAACAAGCTTCTTGACAATGGTATATTAAGTTTAATGATACCATAACCTCTTTTTGGATTCTAAGAAAACACTATTAATCAGTGAAGGTCAATAGGAACAAGCTTATTTTTCTAGTTTTGTATTTTAATGACATTCTGCTTGCTATTATTGATTTTAGATTGTTAAGGTCATCTCAGAAAGCTTCTAATAATAAAAAAATTTTAGTTTTGTATGTTAATAACTTTCTACTTGCTACTAATGATCTTGGATTGTTAAGGTTGTTTCGGAAAGCTTACGTTAATACAATTTTAGAGAGATTCAATATAAATAGATGTTTAGTAGGAGCAATTTCAATTCAAAAATGTGACAAATTTAACCTTATGCAATGTCTGAAAAGCAAATTAGAATAAGAGCAAATGAAAAGTATTCATTATGTGTCTATTGTTGGGAAGTTAATGTGTACCCATGTTTGCACCAAACCAAACATCAATTTTGAAGTGGAATACTGGGCATGTGACTCCCAAGAACATCAAGCACTACATGTCTCATATTTACTTTTTTTCTTATAAATTTATTCGTAAGAGAAAGTACAAAAAACAATTAGACATGTCATACAATTATTTCACAACTTAATAATATACATATGCATCACTTGCATGACAACATCTCAATACAAAACACGTAGGAAGGGTTCGATAACTCTTATTTCCACTACCATACCTCCACTCTTAAAAGTCTGCCTGTGCAACATCGATCCAACGATCTAAGGATCAATAACCTCCCCCAACATTGGCTCATTAACAACATAACCAAGAGGACCATCAAAGCCTCCAAGTGGTCCCATCTAGTCACCATTGGGGATCACATACTAGGCTATAAATCGATAGGAAACCCACTCGACAGGTCTTATGTCAACCCATACCGGTGTAGTATACTTGGTATACATAAAACCCAAATTAGGCAACACAACCTCCTTGTAATCATACTCAATGTGTGTTGGGGCTCCCAAAAGCAGTGGCGGCGGAATGGCCATCCTACAAGTTTAAAAATGAAGGAATCAGCCAAAACACAGTAAGTGAAATCTCTAAGTTTAAAGTGAAAGTTCACCTTTATATCTGCCCTGGCATAAAAATCATAAATATTTGAGGCAACATAATCAATGTATGAGTACACACCTTACCTTCTTTGCAAGTACTTCACATGAATGCATGACATTATCTACTTAATGCACACGTATGACGTATAATTTCTTGATGTATTAATATTATTTGGTGCCTTATCAACTTGCATATATATATATATATATATATATTCATGAGCATGCATTATCTTTTTCATTTCTCTCAAACACTCTTAAGGCATCCCGACTCCAAGACATCCCATGGTAATTACCATGGGGCATCATGCCATATTCATACATATTCTTAAACGTGAGGCATTTTGACTCTCGAGATATCCCAACAAAGGACAATGTCGTCACCCTCATGTGGACAATGTTCTTTTATTTTTTATGTTTTAATTCAATGTTATCATGCAACATTCAATGTTATAATGTACCATTAGTGCACCACATCATTTCACTTAACCATCATTCGATGAATATGTTCAACATCAACATTCTAAGTATGCTTTCTTTAAATTTAACGAATAGACATTTGTTAAATAATGATGCTTAAAAATACTTTGAGGATAAAGATATCTAGAGAACTGAAAGAATGATTTTTTTTTTTTGAGATAAATACATTAGAAGTTCTAAAACTTATTAACAAAGTGCAATTTAATCCTAAAACTTTCAAAAAAGTGTAATTAAGTCTAAAAAGTTATCACGAAAATATAATTGAGTCTTAAAATTTTCAAAAAGTGCAATAAAGTCCTAGAACTTGCAAATTGGTCAAATCAAGTCCTTTTGTGGATAGTACTTTTTGAAAGTTTTATGTTTCAATTGTATTTTCATGGTAAAAAGTGTAATTAAGCCCTAAAACTTGTAAAGAAAATGCAGTTGAGTCTTTAAATTTTGAAAAAGTATAATAAAATCCTAAAACTTGCAAATGAGTCAAATCAAGTTCTTTTGTTGATAGTATTTTTGAAAATTTTAGATTTCGATTGTACTTTCATGATAAGTTTTAAGACTTGATTGCAGTTTATGAAAATTTTGGGACTCGATTCCATTTTTTGACAAGTTTTATGACTTAACTACACTTTTTAAAAGTTTTAAGACTTAATTACACTTTGATGACAATTTTTAGGACTTTTAATACACTTATCCCCTTTTTTTTATTATTGAAAACTGGCAATTTTCCTAATTCGATAACTTGCTAAAATCAATAACTCCACATTCAGTAATTTTCCCGATTTGGTAATAAGTAACTTTCTCAATCTCATAACTCTCTCGAATTGGAAACTTTCTCATTTCTTGCCATTTTTACACTCTTTTCACCAAACTGCCACCAATTATCAAAGAATTAGGTCATATTTCTTATCATAACAAATAAAATCATCAGCACACAACTCAACATACTATTACCAAACTTTCTCATACATGTTCATACAATTCACTTAAAGTAAACACTCATCAAGCAACCAAGTCAAGTACCATTAAGAACCTAGCTTAGCACTTAAAGTTTTCACTTACCTTGAGAATAGCTTGGGTAAAATTAAAGTTTTAGTTTTCCTTCAAAGTAAAATAAAACCAAAATCAATTATTTCTGTCTTGAAAACAACAAATCCATTTATGAAAAGTGGGGGAAACTAATGAGTTTACCTCTTCTAAACCTGGAAACAAACTTGAGACTTTAATAAAATACAAATGTGGGATCTTTTGCTTTTATTCTTGGAATTGAAAGTGAAAGTTGAAAGGGAAGTGGAGAGTGATTGGTGAAGTAATGGAGTGGGGCCATGTCTTGGGAATTCTCTCTCTCTCTCTCTCTCTCTCTCTCTCCAATTTTAGACATGGCCATAACAGAGAATGAAAGAGGAGATGGCTTAGCTATGGTTAGAGAATTAAATGCTTGTAGGTTTAAATCATTGAATCAAAGAGTACAGAGGGTAAATGTTCCAACATATCTCTTCATTTGACCCCTAAGTGAATAGTTTAAACATGTGGCATATTCTCATAAATTAAGAAAAGAGATATTTAGGAGGGATTCATCTCCTTTGGCCTAATAAAAAAGTGAGTCACTCCTTGCATTAATGAACTAGAAGTTAATATAGATGAAATAGGAATGACATCAACAAATGCTTAGTTCAATGTCTCACTTTGTCAATGGAGGAAAACTACAAATGCATAGTTTAAAGTCTTACTTGCCAATGGAAGAGAGAGCCAAAAGAACAACTTTCCAAAGTAACTTTTTCGGTTGAATAATTAAGAAATCAAGGGAATAGGTACATAAAAAAAAAACTAGTGCCCATTCTAAATATTGATAGATTCGAAAAATATTTTGAACCCATCAAAATATTTAGCAAAAAACTTTCCGAACAAAAGTTAATAATTAACTTAATAAATTTATAACACATCGCTAAAAAATAACCGTCATATTAATAGATCGCATAAAATTTCTCACGCATGACATTGAACACATTTCTTATGTATTAATAAATGAAGGAATTTTCCAGATGTCATAAGGCAGGTATCAAAGTAACCTAGGATTGGGTCACTAGAAAGCTGTAAAGAGAGTTCTCAAATACTTGCAAGGAATGAAAAATCATCTGCCCATTTATAAAAAAATCCGATCTTCTTAAGATGATTGGATGCTCAAATTTAAACTTAGTTGGATGTGCTGATACAAGAAAATCAACGTGTGATTACTTTTTTTTTTTTTTTTACTAGAGGGGCAATTCCATGGAAAAGTATGAAATAGTCAGTCATTGCTGCATTTGCAATGGAGGCTAAGTCTATGGTATGTTTTAAGGCCACTATTCATGAGTTATGGCTTTGAAACTTTATTTCAAGGTTTGTGATTGTCAATAGTATCGCCAAGCCGTTAAAAATTTATTGTGATAACTATACAGTAGTTTTCTTTTCTAAGAATGACAAGTATTCTAAGGGTGCTAAACATGTGGGAATTAACTACTTGTCCATTAAAAAAGAAATTCATTAATAGAGAGTGTCAATTGAGTAAATTAGCACCAACCTTATGATTGTAGATCCCTTAACAAAAGGATTGCCACCTAAAATATTTAATGACGATGTTGAAGGATGGGCATTATTGGATGTCATTAATGATTGCCTTAAGTCTATTTATTTGAAACTCTGAGCTCTTTTATGTGTTTTTGATATTTCATGTTTCCTATTTAGCATACATGATGGAAATAAATGAATGTTCAAAAGATAGTCTCTAATATAAACATTATAGTTGAATCATAAATGTATTTCTCATTTATGGATCATATTAAATAAATAGCTATAGTTGTAGTACATAGAAGGGACTATATCGATTAATGACGTACAAACACTATAATTTAATTTTTTTTAAATATAATGTTATTGTGCACATTATGGTATTTATTAAATCATGAAAGAAATGTCATATGGGTTAAGTGGGAGAATGTAAGAATTATTGTGGCCCACATTATATTATTAATTAATGGTTTAATAATTATTTAGATGCTATAAAAAAATAGTGGCTATAAGAAGTTGTAATCGTCACGAAAAGGTCCAATTCTTATGAAGTTACAATTCTTATAAAAAGATGCAATTCTTATGAAGATAGAATGTACTTTAATGGAAGGCACCTATCAATGGCTTATACAAGTAGAATCCGGTCCTCTCTCTGCCCAAGATAACAAATGGTTGTAGTATCATCCATTAGATAAAATAAGTTAAGAAAAAATGGGTTAAGAAAGAGAAATTGAATTTCTTCATTTCTTTCCGTTTCTTCAACGATCATTCTTTTCAAAAAGTTTTTGTATGAATAAAGGCATGTTTTCTCCCATCTTATTGTAAATATATCATGAAGATCTAAGATTGATTGATTTTGAATTTCCACATGAAGAATTATATTATCACTTACATTTAACTGATTAATTTTAACGTTCCATTAGAGCATTCAATATGAATTTTTGCTCTGTTGCTGTTGAATATAGTTTTCAAATGCTGAATATATGCTTGTTCTCTATGCTAGTGAACTGATGGCAATATCAAAACCATCACTAATTACACATCAAAAGCTAAGGTAAGAATAGTGCAAGTACTATAACTTTCGTATGGCGCTCACTTAAGTGTTATAATTGTTTTTTCACTCACTTGAATGCCATAAATTTAAAATATTGATCACTTGAGTGCCATCAATGATTTACCTAGCTGGAAAATCGGACATGGACACCAGTTGTCCTATGCGAGGAAGTATCAATATTCTCCAAAAGCCTTTTCGTGTTAGACACTTCACCATGTGTCTGACACAGTCAACATGTGTCAGAAAATCTGACATTTGATCAACTTTCTTGACACTCTCCGAAACTTGAGTCGTAATTTGACATGTAAGTTTCTGACATGCGAAGCCAATTTTAAAAATTTTTAATAAATAAGGGATCAAAATATGTGTGTGTGTGTGTGTGTGTATATATATATATATATAACAATAACAAAAATAATAAATGGGGAAAAAAGAAAAACTTAGTTTTCCCTTCTTTTCTGATTCTCATTTCCTGTTATACACAATTCACTCCCCAAAGTTTTTTTCTCTTCTCTTCCGGTACATATGATATACGAGTCCAAAATGTGAATTGCTTATTTTTTCTCCATGTTTTATGGATTATTAGAATAGAGTTGAATTTATCAAATTGAAACAATGAATGATATTAATAAGGGAAAAGACACCAAAAACCCCAAATTTTGCCCAAAGTGACAAATTTACCATAATCTTTTTTTTTTTTGTGATATGAAAAACCCCAAATTTTGCAAACGTGACACATTTACCCAACCAAGGGCATTTTCGTCTTATTTTTTTATTTTTTATTTTTCATTTTTTTCATTTTTTCTTCTTCTTCTCTCTTCCCTCCATCGGCCATGGCGAAAGGGAGCCGGCGTCTGGCGAGGGTTGCCCTCTCCGGCATCGGGCGAGGGTCACCCTCGCCTGGGTTGGCTAAGTGCGCCCTCGCCAGCATTGGGCGAGGGCCTCCTCACCAAATCTGGTGAGGGTACCCCTTACTAGGCCCTCGCCCGACACCGATGAGGGCTGCCCTCGCCGATCTTTGGCGAGGGCAACTCTCGCCAGACACCAGCTTCCCTTCGCCATGGTTGGCGGAGGGAAGAGAGAAGAAGAAGAAAAAAAGGAAAAAAAAAGAAGAAAAATAAAAAGTAAAAAGACCAAAATGCCATATAGTTTAAGGTAAATGTGTCATATAGATAGAAGTTCAGGGTTTTTTATGTCACGAAAAAAAAAAAATGTGGTAAATGTGTCACGCTTGGTAAAGTTCGGGTTTTTCATGTCACAAAAAAAAGTTTAGGGTAAATTTGTTACTTTAGGCAACGTTTGTGGTTTTTGGTGGTCTTTTTCCTATTAATAAATGGTGGATTAATGTTTTTGATGTAAACTCATTCTAGGCTTTTTTTTAATTATTTATTTATTTGTGAATTTGAATCAAATTAATTTGATTGAAATAATCATAAAAATGATAATTTATTATATATATATTTAAAATATAACGTGTTCCAACGTGTCGGAATTCTCTATTTTTTGAGAAACGACATGTCGATGTGTCATGTCATGTCGCGTTGCGTGTCATGTGTTGGGGTCAGTGCTACTTAAGTCCTACGTGGCTTCGTCGATGCTAACGTGGATAATTTTTTTTTCTTTTCTTTTTATCTTTTTTAAAGGTCGACAACTCTCATTAGCTATAAAACCCTCACCCAATTTGGGAGAGGGCTACCTCACTTTCAACTGTGAAGGCCCTCGCTAGATCTAGCGAGGTGACCACTAGCGAGGTAGCCCTTAGGGTCATGACCCTCATTGGCCCTAAAAAATAGGGAAAAGAAAAACAAAGAAAAATAATTAAAAAACATTAAAAAAAATCCACATAGGATGATTTGTTAGAAATGGCACTCAAATATCGATTTTACTCTGCGACATTTAAAAGAAAAATAAAAAATAAAAAATTATGGCACTTAAGTGAGTGACATACGAAAATTATGACACTTGTGCTATTCTTCTTTCTCAAAAGCTTGATCACATGTCTAGCTCTTATGTCTTATGGCTAACAGTGCATTTAGTTCGGCTTTCCCAATAGCCTTTCGGCCTCCAGACCCCCTTGGGAAAATGCTAGGTGTTTGACAAGCATTTTGAAGTATTTTTTAACTAAATGTTGGCCTTGGAGATGCCAAAAGCTTGATACAAGTAGGGACTAGCTTTTCAAAGTAGCATTTGCGGAATGCTGAAATTAGGATTAAAATAATTGTTTCCTTCCAAAACTACCATCACAAAGGCGAGGCCACTTAAGGTCACAAGATCCAGGTGATGGTTGCCCGGTGACCTCAGTTGATGGTGTTAGTGCTAGATCTGGCTCACTAGCGGCCTAAGCTCTTCATCAACTTTGGCAAAGGGTTTGACTTTTTATTAATAAAAGAATATAAAATTGACTCAAAATCCATTGGAAAAGTTTTTTTGCCAAACACTACTTGAACCCAATGTCACTTTGCAAAGAGTTTTCATTAAATGCAATTTGTATTTCCTGAAAGGACTTTAGCTTTTAGCATTTACCTTACACTCAAAGTCTATTTCCAAAGTTGGACCAAATGCACCCTAAGTTTGCTTAACATATTTGTGGAAGACGTTGGGCTTGCTTATTACAAGTGCGAAATTCCTCTATCATTGAGTGGCTCTTGAACTTTTAATTTGTTTCATGGACATGTTTAATTGGGAAAAAATATGAATTACTCATCAGGTTTTCTATTATATTTTTATCTAAATCAATAAGTGTAGTGATTATTAGATGATTGGCAGGTTGGCCGACCCTCATGGGAGGATGAGACGCAACTTGAGTGAAAGTCCTCATCTCTTCACCCTGAAAGCTGATTACTTCCTTAATGTCTCTGTATAGAGTTTTGGACACTTCATTTCTTTCCATGCTTCGTAAGTTAAGTGTACAAAAACGATCATCTCAAATATTACAGTCCAAAATTTACGTCAATGCAAATACTATAGAAGAGACAATGCACAATTTTGTGTAAACTGACTATGAACGTCATTGTTGAATGCATTTTCCAATTTTAACAATTGAGTTGATAGGAGAGTCATCCAGAGCAATAAATTTATTACCAAGTCGAATATGAGAAAGCTTATTCATAATCCTATTTACTAGCAATAAGGAACTCGATGAGATTGGTAGTTAGGATAAAATTTATTATGGGATGTATTTGGTTTTTGCTAAAAATAGGATAAAGTCGGATATAGGCCAAATAAAAATATCTTATAATGAAAGTGGGATAACGGTGGATAGAATTTCTAATATCTATAATATAAAACCTATATTTCTCAAACTTCTTAAATTAATTAAATTGAAATACTAAATAATTATACTTAATCTTGAATTCTAATAAAAATTTCAAAATAACAAAAAAAGCGTCGTTTTTCATTTTTAATTATTCTTATTTTTATTTTTATATTTGAAATTTCTTGCCAACCTATAATATATATTCAATATATATTTAGTATTTATATTTCTTACATATTTTGGGTTTTACCATTTTAGGTATATTGGTGCAGTTTATCATTTATTAAAATTTTATTAAGAAAAGATGGAAAGGAATAAAAAAAAGAAATAAAAAAGAGGGAAAATAATAAGAAAAAAAGTAATTATAAATAAAATAGATGAGAGTATCGAAGCATTATACTTTTCGGTATTGCGAAGGTGGACAACCCTGTCATCTCTCTCTTACTAGATTCGACATATATTGATTGATCTATGTGACATCCTGATTTTTCTAATTCTGTTTGTAATAAAATAAGACGGGCATTTTGTCTTTGCACATATAGTTCTTTTCCTTGAGTCGGCCACTTATGTGAAAACTAATCTATCAGGTGAAGCCGGTAAGAGATTCTAATGCATCAGACTCAAGAATTTGACTAGGAAACGACCTTTCGACCGAGCTAATCTGCAAGGGTCATTATGGCACGATTAAAAATCGATTAGAGACCAGAGATAGGTCGACTCGACAGAGGCATGTGATCAAGTGTGGGTGATTCCACCAGATCGCACAATTCTTGTCGGTCGGCACTGGACCGGCTTTTCTGTCGATTGGGTCCCTTGTGTCCATATTTGAAACCTTGAGATTTCCACGACAATCGAGAGTCGCTAATGTGTCGAAGATGTACATTGTGGCTTGAAAATAATCAACCACAGGTCAAATGCATGAAAATTTCTAAAAGCTACCCGGTAGGTTAGGACGCGCTAATATCGTGCCGGAGTGAAATTAACCGTGAAATTGAAAGCGAATTCAGAAATTGGGAGTCGTGTTGTGTCACAAATATTATTAGGAGCATTGGATTAATTTATGGACTTTAATTGGGCTCAATTGGAAGGGAATTGTTTGGAATTGAAGAATTTGTTGTACAAGATTTTATGCCCCGACGGAAAATGAAATTGAAACTATTGGGTTAAGGTTGTGGGAGGTTGGAGTTAGTGGATTGTGACATCATAGGTGATGTCATGGGGTGGGGCAAGAATGGCTAGGATGGTGACACTTGGAGGGTGGGGATTTGCTCTTGGAAAGGTGGGATGTCACTTCCCCCTTGTCCCCATCATCTTCTTCATTTGAACTTGGAAGAGAGAGAGAGGAGGAACCGGTTGCAGCCTCTCCGTCCGCACACACGCCAGCCACCGGAGTCTTCTTCGCCGTCGCCGGTGCCGTCGCCGCCGTTCGCGCGCACAGCTGCGTGCTCGTTCGCCGCGGGCCAGCTCACCGGTCGGCTCGCGCTCGGCCCCGAGCCCCACTCGTCATCCTCCATCCCGAGCCGCCGCCGTCGCTGGGTCGCCGGAGACCCGCCGGAGTCGCCGCCGCCTCCGCCCGAGCACCACCATCCCTCTCCGCCGGTTTTGCGCCCGAACCGCCGCCGAAGCTCCTCCGTGCAGCCTTGGTCGGTGGCCGGACTTCCGCCTAGATCTAGAACTTCAAGGTCCATTTCCGAGCTCTTCCGGTCCCCCTTTGGCCTTGCCCCGAGGAGGTTTGTCGTTGGGCTCGCCGTCCTCTTCGTCGGGAACTCGTCGGAAAACGATTCCGGTGAGTTTAACTCACTAAATCTTGATTAGAGGGTTAATGATGCCCTAAGTGTGCTTAGTCTAAGTTAAGTAAGCTTAGGTGGTAGATTAGTTTATTTTAATGGTGGATTAGATTAAGGGATGTGATTAAATTAAAGTATGTTTAATTAGAGTTAATTGAGTGGTTATATTATAATAACCCTTGATGGGACATAAAAGGGTTTATTTTTTATTTATTTAAATATTTCGAAATTCTGGAATATTTAATAATATATTATATTCCGAAAATTATAAAAAAAATTATAAAAAAATAATTAAAAAATAATTTAAAATAAAAATTCAAAAAAATTATTTATGACCTCAATTGCTTAGAATTTCGTGCTGATCGCTGCTGTGCATCTAGAATTTGAATTTGATGAATGGATGTGGCAAATTGAGTGTTGATTGTGATAAATAGGGATTTTATTAAAAAAAAACCCGAGTGTTGGGTTTTGATGCGAAAATTGGTTTTTAAGGATTACCATTGTAATTGGAGCATTTGAGTGAAATGCGGAGTGTCCAGGGGTCAGTATTGAATTTTCGTGTGCCGGTTGAAAGACTCGGGTCGCAGTAGTGGCTAGGCCAACTGAACCTGTTTTCCTTTAGAATCGCCGTCGATGTAGTGACGAGGCTCGGGTCGTAGTAGAGGCTAGGCCAACTGGACCTATGCTCCTTCGGGAATGCCGTTGATGTAGTGATGAAGCCGCGCTCCAAGGGGGGGAGGCGATGCCTGGCATTAATGTCAGTAGATAGCTGAACTGCGAGTAGGCTATGCCCTTGTGTGGCGGTGATTAATAATTGGAATGCGTGTCGAGTGCGATTGTGGTTTATATGAAAGTGATGGCGTTCCAATTGTTTAAATTCTTATTACTACCTGAGTTTGTGTGATACAAATTGTGCTAACCTGCAGGAAGGAATTAAGACGAGGTAAGTCTTCTGTGTGATGTGGTTAGGCCATTCGGGGTGTATTTGCTTTCTAATAGGGGTTTAGGGGGTTGAACTTGCTGAGACAATGTCTCACCTCGTTATGGGCCAAAATTTTAGGACCGTAGATGGGAGAACCCCCGGAGTGTTATGGTCTTCCTGTGCGTAGTACGAAGCAGAAGTTCAGTTGTCCCGATCCCGATGGTCATTGGATCTATGAGCTTGTTAGGACCACGGTCTGGGTCCAGGAGGGCTTAGCTGTTAGGGTGCCTCATAGATACAGGGCTTGGTTCCATTTTGGGCCCAATGGTTTCGTGGATTGGTCCCCTTAGTAGTTTTGATATTCCATCTGCTGTAATGGAAGCCATCCTAGGAGAAGGAGTAGATGACCCTCCTGATGGTCGAGTGGAGGACCCATCGTCTCCGGAGGTCGTTCAGTCTGAAGTAGGATCGAAGAGCGAGTCAGACTAGTAGTCTTAGGACCGTTCCTTCTTTTGGTGGACTGATCCCCTTTTTGTAAGCTGCCCCTTTTTGGCATGTATGTAAACTGTGGAATGTTATTTATATATGAAAGTACGTTTGTTTATGAATGTATTGATTTCCTGCTTTCCTATCCCATGAGAGTTTTGTCAGGGGTTTTATAACACGTTCCGCATGTGCATAATAAATTAATTGGGTCGGCGACACTACCTGGGAATGTCGCGTTTTTATGACCATGGCGGGTTGTTCACGTGCCTCGAGGTTCGGGGCGTGACAATCTACCCCATTGATGTTGATGTAGCCCATTTACATTTCTTGTCATAGTTGAACCTGTGGTTTTGGAATGTCGCAATAAACTCTCTTACTACTTAAGATTTAGATCGTACAATAATTATGGATTTATTGGTTAAAGTCATCTCCATTTGTGCATTTGTAGTTTCTTTAGTAGTGGATCATTAGAGTTTCTTTAACAGTGCATTTTTAGGTTCATTATATAGATATGCCATTCATACTAAACAAAAGACAAGATAGGATGTGGAATTATTTTGTTTTATTAACGTGATTCACCAAATGGTGGATTAGATATAGCAACATTCATAGATTTCATATCCTCGTCCTCCTCCTCTTCTTTTGTCATAAGCAAGTGTTTTCTTTCATTCATCAAAACGAGAATTACATGAGAAAGGTAAATAAACTTCCGAACCTAAGATATCCCAAAAGAGCTAAGAGAGAAAGACATCCAATTCAATGGAAGGTTTTTACTTTGTTGGGCTTTTGCAATCCAATCGGCAACTTGGTTTGCTTCCCTTAAGCAATAAGCTACTTTCATTTAAAGTGTTCTACATAGCCCATGGAGGTTCTTCTCGGCCCATCATGCTCTCCAATACCATTCGACTGTCCCTCTCACACTCCAAATCCAACTCCTGTAGCTGTACTTCACCCACGTGCATTCTCTGTCTCTGTTTTAGGTATCATACCCCTTGCATGAGTGCTAGGGCTTCTGCTTATGGAGGGGATGAAGCTTGGAATTCCTTCACAAACCCACCTTCGACCATCTAAGTAGCACCAACACTGACACACGATATGACACGACACGCCGACACGTTATTTCTAAAAAAACAGAGAATTCCGACACGTTGGGACACGTTGTATATTAATATATATATATATATATATATTTACATACACATAATAGATTATGATTTTTCTTATTATTTCAATCAAATTAATTTTATTCGAATTCACAGATAAATAAATAATTACAAAAGCCTAAAATAAACTTATACTAAAAACATTAATCCACCATTTGTTAATACCATTCATTGTTTCAATTTGACAAATTCAACTCTATTCCAATAATTCATAAACTTGGAGAAAAAACAAGCAATCGACATTCAGGACTTGCACGTTAGATATGTCGGAAGAGGGGGAAAAAACTTAAAGGGTCAATTGTGTATCACGAAAAGTGGGAGTCAAAAAAGAAGAGAAGACTGGGTTTTTCTTCTTTCTCCATTTATTATTTTTATTATATTTTGACATCTCATGTATTGAAAATTTTTAAAATTGACCTTGATATCGGAATCACGTGTCATAAACTCGAATGTTGGAATTTCGCCTCGAGTGTTAGAGAGTGTCGAAAAAGTTGACCAAGTGTTGGATCTTCCAACACGTGTTAACCGAGTGTCATAAAGTGTCCGAGAGTGTCAGACATATGTCGAAGTGTCCGACACGACACAAAGGCACTTGGAGAGTGTCGGTGCTTCATAGTCGACCATCCCACTCGAGTTTCTCAAGATTTCGGCGATTGATCATGGCGTCTCACTTTCCACCTATGAGATATGCACGTTTCGCTTCAGGGTATTGCTGATCTGGTATCCACTTGATAGGTTCTCTCAAGTTTCTGGGTTTTGTCTTTCCTTTGTTCAAATTCCACCGTTTAAAGCTTCTAACTTGTGCTTGTGCTACATCTACTATGGATTAGGGTTTAGTAGGTCCATCCCGAAATATGCTATTATTTCGCAATTTTTAGATTAACTAGAGTACAGTCATGAGCATCTATGCTTAAGGTGAGTCACTCTTTTCTTCAAAAACATCTAGAAGCCATTTGTCTATTCTGGTTACATTCAGGAAGCTGTTGTTGACATTGATTCTTGGGTTTGACCATATTTTTTCCATCCATTCACAAAGCAAGAATAAATGTTCAATCGTCTTTGAGTGGCTTGAGCAAAGAGGGCAAATGGGGTCGGGTGTCATTTTTCTCTTAAAAAGATTTTATCATGTCGGTAGGGTGTCTTGATAGATACTCCATGGGAAGATTCTCAGTTTGGAGGGGGGGAGGTGGTGTTTCGAGATTCCATATTTTGGTCCACAGTTTTCTGGGAGGCTGATATGATGATGTTGCTCTATTGGGGTTTGGTTTGGTTGTCTTGGAGCATTTATTGTTGTAGCCACTCTTCACTGTGTAGGTGCCAATTCTATTCATTGTCTAGCATAATTCATCTTCCTTAGGGTTGGGGCTGACGGGGATAGGCAAGATTTCTTTAATAGCTTGATCAACAAAAAGATTGTGGAGCATTGGTTCGTTCCATTCCCTCGGTTCTTCATTAATTAAATCTACCACCGTGATTGGGTCATCCTTATTTGTAGGACCCCCAATTCTTCTTGATAGAAGCCATTTATCTTCTTGGATATTGATAGATTTTCTATCTTCCACCAACCATTTAACTTCTTATTCTATTGTTTCTCTACCCACTAAAATTCTTTGCCATCCCCCGGATGGAAGATGTCCTTTTCTGGCTTTCCACAATAATAGATTCCTTTAAGAATGTAGCTCCCTAACACCAAGGGGTTTTGAAATAGTCTCCAAACTTATTTGCCTAACACGGCTTTGTTGAAAATGTGCAAGTCTTTGAACCCTAAACCTCTTTCATCTTTTTTGGATTTCAACACTTCCCATTTCTTCTATGCAATCACCTTCTTGAATCACTTCGTTTCCACCGGAACGAAGCAATTCTTTTCTCAATGGCATCACAAATGGATTTAAGGATCTTAAATATCGACATGGTATATTGAGGTGGAGCTTGTACCACACTTTTTATCAAAATTTCTTTACCTGCTTTTGACAGAATCTTTTCTTTCCAGCCCTCCATCTTCATGTTCACTCTAGCAAAAATCCACGCAAACATCTCTTTCTTTGATTATCCCCATTTGGATGGTATGCCAAGATATTTTCCATTTTTTCAATGATAGGAACATGTAGTTCTTGTGCCATATTCTTTTTCAAGTTCAGGGGCAGCCGTTGCTAAAGGCTACTCTTGATTTGTTTAGGTTGATAGCTTAGCCCATAGCAAAATGGTACTGATTTAAAGTAGCTGTCAAGCTTTGGCTTTCCTTAACTGTTATGTCCAAAAAAAAAATATGGCATCATCAGCAAACAAAAGGTGTGACAATGTAAGGCAATACCTATTGAGAGTGATTCTATTAAGACTTCCATCCCTGGTGGCTTTATGTAACATCCATGATAGAACATTTGTAATAAGTATGAATAGATAAGGGGAAAGTAGATCTCCTTGTCTAATCCCATGTGTGGCTAGAAAATATTAAGTGGGTTCTCCATTAACTTTCACGCTAAAAGAAACAACTAAGACACGTGCAGAAATTTCCAAGTAGAAGAGGAGGTCAAATGGGGTCCAGCAGTACTTGGAACCAGACTAAAAGGTGAGGAACGGCTAGGGGTGGTTGAAATTGCTAATGGGTTTTGTACGAGTTTTTAGGGTTTGGGCGGAAGGTAGATTCAATTGATTAAGAGCTTGTAAGGCAAAAATGTTGTTGCATCTTGGTGCCGGGCGAGGAGGTAATCCATTTGGGAAGAAGTAAAATCGGATTCAAGGGGGTTTTAGGGTTGTGATTACACTATCACCCATGAAGGGATAAAGGAAAGCTTTGCCCAAGGGAGAAAAAGGAAACTCTATCGAGAGAGTAAGAGAGATGTGAAGAGGAGATTCGTGGAATTCTCATATCCTATTTTATTCAATAATATTCTAACTAAAAATCCTGTTGATACTTGATTTTTAGTTGACACATCACCAAAGGTAAAATGTCGAGATTAGGGTTTCTAATGGTGATGGAATCCTTTTCTCAAACAAAAAGTGTCCTTTTTCATTTCATTTTTCTTAGCCCTTCATTTGTGAGTAATTACTTAGCTATTTTCATCAAAAGCTCAAAAAGTCAAAAACTTTTGGGTTGATTTTTTGGTTGATTCTTTGACCAAAAAATCAGCCGGGGTCAAAATTTGGCTCTTTACACAAAAACTTTCCAAATAGAATTTCATTTTGGCCATAAAAATTTTCGAAAATATCAAAGTTTTGATCATAAATTGACATTTTAGTGATTAAATCAACCATTTAACCAAAACAAATTGAAAAATGTGAAAATCCACAAATAACCTTATATTAGCTTCAATTTGACTTTGGCCACAAAATTACTCAAAAATCAATTAACAATATGTTTTTTTTATGATATTTTTGGATTTAGATTCGAAATTAGCCAAAAAAAAAAAAGTACTTCTTTTCTAGTCATATTTTGGCTTAATTTCTTTTTTTTTACATTTGATCTAGAGGTCATTTTAACTCCACTTTTTTGATTAATTTTGTGATTTAGCATGTCAGGATAAAAATTTCCAATTTTAGCCCTAATCAGGGATCTCAAGTCATTATTCATGATTAGTGAGATAACGCATTCAATGAGCACAATTTCTTAGTGGCTATCCATGACCAACATTAATTTTGGCAAGTTCATATGGGGATTTCTCAATTTTGTAGATAATGTCCATCCAATAGTTTCGAAATCAAGTTAATTGATTCCGATTGAGCCGATTCAAGTTGGCCCATTCTAGACTGACATCCGATTGAAGTAATCAAGTTTCAATTTGGCCAAACAAATTTCAATCACAAATGTTAGTTTCAATTTAACCCAATTATGGCATTTTATGTATAATTCATCGCCCTGGATAATCCAATTACATTTGATTTGACCCAATTTGTACAAAATAATTTTAATTTCATTTTAATTGGAAAAATTCAGAAAAATAGGACAAAATTAGGCTAGGAACCAAAGCAATTCAACTCGGTCAAACTCAAGTCAACCTGATTCGATCGGATCAACCCGGTTTTGATCGGCCAGGAATCAAGAGCCATTTCTGGCCAAATTCCAATGGCCCACAATCTTTTTCAACCAGCCAAGGCCTGGGTGACGGCTAGCCCACCACCCTTTGTGCAGTAAAATTGCAAAAATGTCCCTTTTGGAAAAATTACCAAAATGCCCTTGGTTTAATTTTTAATTCAAGAAGATATGCCATCCTAGCCATTCATCCAATACAATCCAGACTATTGGATTTGCCATCTCATTAACCCATGTAACAAATTTTAGCCAATCACAAGATTGCTTAGTCCCAAGCTTGTTTGATCTTATATTAGGAGATCAAACCTAGCCATTGATCAAACCAATTGCTAGGATTCAATTTCGACCAAACTGTATAAGGTTTTTTTCTCCGAAATTCAAAGAGGGGCTCATTTTCAGATTCTCTCTCTCTCTGCTGCTAGCTTCACATCCGGCCACCGCCTTGCACTGGCCATTTTTCGTCGATCCCTCGCCTCTTCGACATCCATCGACTCTTGCGATTGATTCTTGCTAGTCGCAAGAGTCGCTGCCGTCATCTCTTGCCGAAGCTTGCCGATTGGCAGCATTTTCTCCTCGGGCCGAGAAAACGTGTTCCACACCATCCTTCCTTCGGCGATTGCAATTGGCTATTCCAGCGGTCCTTTGGTGATCTGACGGTGGTCCTAGACTTGCAACGGCAGTCCTCGACGAGTCCTTGATCCTTCAATGGCCGAAGCTCCTCTGATTCTCTTCTGATTGGTGATCATCTTCAACTTCGTTTGATCTCCGTCTTTTGATTACTGTGAACTTGATCTGGATATTCATCTCAGTTCAAGTTTTGTGATCACTATTCAGATCATTGGAGAGCTATTCTGGCCACGACTTGAGCTAGAATCCAGTGGCCAATTAGGTCATTGAGCTTGAGGATCGAAGATAACATTGAAAATTGTTTTAAGAGATAAAAGTGACTTGAGTGAGAGGCTAACGACTAGACAACAATTAGGCATAACGTGGCATAGAGAAATCTAGTTGGCGAAAATTGTTTCGGGGGAGATTTACTTTGGGAGGTAAATTTTCTGAAGGAGTCTCTTTTCAGAAAAAGAAAAGTCAAACTGTGGATTAAAACAATAAACTTTCGTATTTGAATATTTGGACATTTACGACACCAGGAGGATGCGAGTATTGGTAAGTTTCTGTCATGGACTCGTGTGCATCAGCACTAGGAGCACGTGAAAATTGATCCTTAGTTTTCTTTTCTATTTTTTCTATTGATGGAAAAAGCTAGGCAAGTCAAGTCATGCGGATCTCAAATTTCAATCAAATCGCCCTGCATGCACCTGTCGCATAATGCTGAGAATCGCTGGAGGATTACAGCTGGAGCATGTCGGTATGGCTCGTCTTTTTCTGTATCTTTCACAAATATAAAAAGCAAGTCAAGTCAAGAAGCGCATCGTGCATTGAGTAGGTTCCACGCACCTTCCTCGTGATGCTGCGAAGTTTACGCCTGGAATAATTGCCTTTTGCTTTTCTCTTCTTTTATGGTAGCCGAGCCCTTATTTTGTTAAAAGAAAAAGTGAGTCAAATCGAAGTCGTGTTCGCTTTCATACAAACCACCTGCGCAAGTTCGACGCACCTTCCACACAATGCTGCGGAAATTACGCATGCAATACTTGTCCTTTTCGTGCAGGATGCGTCTTAGCGGTTCGATTAGCATAAACAGTCTTGGACCGCTACACGGCGAGAACTCAGCATTTCTCAAGCATGCACATTGGAATGGTGTGTGTTGGTAATACAACGTCGAAGGCTGAGAAACGGTGGGGATCACAGTAGTGGGTGGATTGCGTTGTTTGAACACTCGTCAGGTAATCCTTGACTCCTTGCTCTTCGCTTCTCTCCTGTCCTCTCTTTCTTGCTTTGATTGCTCCATTTTCTTTTCATGATTATGAATTGAGTTTTGAGATACATTATGCAATTTCCTGATCTGAGATTCCTTGTTTCTCTTCTTTTGCATCATCTCTTTTACTGCCTTTGTATTAGAGCCAATCCTCTCGAGATGAAAAGGAAAGAACCCAATTACTCAGAAGATCCATTTTATGGGGCGTCTTCCTCATATGAAGGCGGGACCAAAAAGCCAAAAGGAAATGGTTATGAAGTATTCTTGAACTTTAGAGGGGAAGACACTCGCAAGGGCTTCACCGATCATCTCTATATTCGCCTTGTCGATGCAGGAATTCACGTGTTTAAAGATGATAATGAGCTCCCTATTGGTGAGGCGATTTGTCCAGAGCTTCTTTGCACTATTACACGATCTAAGATCTCGATCCCAATTATCTCGGAAAACTATGCCTCCAGCAAATGGTGTCTTCTCGAGCTAGCTCAGATTTTGAAGTGCAAGAGAAGTGGAGGACAGATAGTGTTGCCCATATTTTACAGGGTGCAACCCTCGCAGTTGCGACATCTTACAGGGAGATGGGCAGATGCTATCAATGCATATAAAGAGAATTTGGATGAAAAGGTTGTGAAAGAATGGGAAGAAGCACTCAAAGCCGTCAGTTACTTGAAAGGATGGGAATCAGAGAAAATTGAGAATGGGTACATAACTCTCCACTAAGACATTGTTTAATTTCTCATAAATAAATCTTTCTTGAAAAAGAATACAAATATTGTCATCCTATACTAAAATTCATTGTTACTTGACAGGCATGAAGGAGCATTGGTTAAAATTGTTGTTAGAGAAGTTATGAGCGAGTTAAAAAGATCTTTTCATCCCAAAGAGTTTGTTGGAATTGATAATCGTGTGGAAGAGATTATGAGTTGGATAGGTGCAAAATTTGATGATACAAATATTATCGGCATTTATGGAATGGGCGGCATCGGTAAGACAACTTTTGGGAGGGTCCTATACAACAATCTCTCTAATCATTTTGAACATCTTAGCTTCGTTGCAAATATTGGAGAAACATCTCTACACAAGGGTATTGAATGCCTACAAAAACAGCTTATCTATGATATATTAAAAATTCCACATGAGGTGTCTAATGTCTTTGAGGGATTGGATGTCATCAAAAGTCGGTTTGAAAGTAAGAAAGTCCTTGTTCTTCTCGATGACGTGAGTGAAGATGCTCAATTAGATGCTTTGGCTGGAGACGGTAGATGGTTTAAAGCTGGAAGCATAGTCATCATAACAACTAGAAATAAAAATATTCTTGACAAGGCTAGAGCAAGCCACATGTTCCAACTTGATGACTTGCCTTTGGATCAATCATTAATTTTATTCAGTAGACATGCATTTGGAAAGGATTCTCCTCCAAATGATTATGATGTTATCTCCCGTGATATCGTATCTACTACCGGAGGACTTCCCTTAACTTTGGCGGTTATAGGTTCATTCTTATGGAGAAAGACAAAAGAAGTGTGGGAAGATACATTAACAAAATTAAAGAAAGTGCCTAATACTACGGTACAAGAGAAGTTGATGATAACTTACAAAGCATTAGATGATGAGGACCAACAGATAATTTTGGATATTGCATGTTTTTTTATTGGATCATCTAAACAAAGTCCATCTTATATGTGGGATGCTTGTGGTTTTTTGCCAAGGAAGGGGATTGAAGTGTTGAGTATTATGTCCCTAATTAAAATTGACAAAGACAACAAGCTAATGATGCATAATCAACTGAGAGATCTTGGAAGGGAAATTGTTCATCAAGAAAATAAAACGAAGCCTCAAAAGCGTAGCCGATTATGGATTTGTGAGGATGCTGTAGATGTGCTTGATGGAAACAAGGTAAGAATTTCCTCTACTTGTCTTAGTTGACGAATGTTGAGTCCATTTTCTTTCCTATTTGATTGCCAATCTTGAGTCCCCAAAACTTGCCGCTTCTACCTGCAGAAGAGCTCTGTGAATTAATTGTTGTTCTTGCATGATTCCATGACACAATTAAGGAGAAATTTCCTTATTATTGTTGATTGATTTATATCTTTACCTCGTAGTATTGTGATGAGGACACTCTCGTTTGGTAACTTAATGCAACAACAAAGCGGCATAAGCATAATGTTTGTAGTGCACTTTCAGAGAAAATCAGACATTTGTAAATTGTTGGGAGCCATGCTTTTCCCGCGTCTTTTTGATGCACACGTTTGACACGTTCGGATTCTTCTTTTGATTTCTTGTGAAGTCCTTTCTTTCTTCTATCTTTTTTTGAGTCGACTTCTTATGAGTTGTTTGCGATGATAAATGAGACCTCCGCTCATTTGTTCACAATAAGCTATCCTAATTGCCCTATTTTTCAAGTTGGGTTAAGTACAGATTTAGTCCCCTAAGTATTATTGTTTGTGCAATTTAGTCCGCTATCTAATAGGCTTTTTGGTCAATGTAATCCTTTATCTCTCACAATTTGTGCAATCGAGTCCTTTGTTGTCAACAACGAGTCAACATAGTCAATTAGCTAATGGCTTTCATATTTGTTTATGATATACGCACAACCGTGTATTATAACCCTTTGAACGTAATTATTCTCATTTTTTAGACTTTTCACAATAGGGGTCGTTTCTATTAATTCGCTAGTATTTTTTTTTTGTAACAATAGATAATTTTTCTATTAAACCTCTTATTACAATTTTTGTCTAATATAGGTTTTAATGTTGTAATAATTATTTCGAAACTATTTAAATTTTAGCAAAAAGATTTATTTAATATTGGAGAGAAAAATAGCGCAAGTGTCATGACTTTTATACAGCACTTATTTGAGTGTCATAACTTTTTTATTACTCACTTAAGTGCCACATTGGAGTAAAATTGATCATTTAAGTGCTATTTTAGACAAGTTATCGTACATGGATTTTTTTAAAATTCCCATCATATGCGAATTTTTAATTTTTTTTAAATTAATTTTTTATTTTATTTTATTTCCATTTTAATTTTTCTTTTTTTAAGGGTCAACGAAGGTCACCATCGACCCTCATAAGTTGCGAAGGCCTCGTCCAGACCTAGTGAGGGCCGCTTCGCCCTCGGACGTGGAGGCCTTGGGCTAGGCCATCATTGACTCATCAACCGCAGCCAAGGGTGAGGTGGCCCTTGCTCAATGTGGCCACGAAGGCCCTAGGCAAGGGCATTGCGGCCTCACCGATAGCGGCGAGGCCACAAAGGCCCTTGTTAGCTCCGGTGGCCGCGGGTAAGGCCACCTCGCCCACTCTCAAGCCCACGGGGTCCTTGTACCCCGTTCATGTAACACATGAGATGTATAGGCATTTTGAAACCAACCGGTTGCATTCTTCCTTCAAATTCTGGAATATCTACCTTAATGTCACACAACCGGCAAGGGTCGCTAGTGACCTTTACCAATCCTGAAAAAAGGGCAAAAAAGAAAAAGAAAAAATAAAATTCAAAAAATAAAAAATAAAATAAAATAAATATTTAAAAATATTCACATCAACGCTAACAAAGCCATGTAGGATGACTGGTGTTCACATTGGATTTTTCGACAAGGCAAATCACCAATGACACTCAAGTAATCGATTTTTCACATTTGTGACACTAAAGTAAGTGAAAAAAAAAAGTTATAACACTCAGGTTAGTGTCATATGAAGGTTACGGCACTTGCGTTGTTCTTACCTCGTTCATATGGCTAATAACATCAAAAATTCCAACATGGCACATTTGTGCCACATTTACCCAAAACATATTTTTGTGTAACAAAAACCCCCCAAATTGGAACACTTGTGCTACATTTTCCTCAAAACCCCCCAAATTGGAACACTTGTGCTACATTTTCCTCAAACTAACTTTTGTGTTATAAAAAAAAAAATCATAATTGGTACATTCGTTCCACATTTACCCTAAACTAGTATATTCATGTCATATTTATTCCAAATTGTGGTAAATCTAGGATGTTTTTTGGGTATATGTGATACAATGTACTAGTTTGAGGTAAATATGACATGTATGCATTGGTTTGGGGTTTTTTATAACACAAAAGTTAGTTTGTGATTTTTACCCAAAAAAAAATATTTTCTTATTTTGCCAAAAAAAATATTTTCTTATTTTACCAAAAAAAATATTTTCTTATTTTACCAAAGAAAAAAGTTAGTTTGTGATAAATGTAGTACAACTATACTAGTTTAAGTAAAATATGGCACAGATGTATCAGTTTAGAAATTGTAATGACACAAATTAGTTTGGAGTAAATGTGACACATGTATATTAGTTTGAGATTTTTGGTAGTGTTAATTGTAGTTAATATATATATATCACCATTTGTCAATTATGGGCTATCATATTGAATGCTTTCTGATCAATTTTTTTTTATTGCCAAATGGAGACTACTGCCTTATAATAGATATTTTACATCATTTACTCATAGAGAGCATTTCATTACGCACATATTTAGTATATTTATATCATTTATTTGTTAAATAGGAGCTATCATGTTCTATAGTTTTTATTATCGATTTATTAATATCATTTACTTATAAAATGCAACAAAATATTTTTGCATGAGTATCCATACAACTTTTCAATCAAAACTATCATCACTTAGTGTACATTTCCTTATATTCATTATGGAAATATATGAACTCATGTAATAGAACCCTCTAATTATACAATTTTTTTCCTTCTTCGACGGATAATGTTTTATATTCATTTTTTTTCGTATAGCATGTTAAATAATTATTTTGTGATGATGGATATCATTGTTAATGATCTTTTGATACTATTAATCTGTCAAATATAAGTCCAATATGATATTATTTGGTTGATATTATTTTTTGACAAGTATGATTTTAACATAATATATTTGTAAATGTGAGCCCATTGCATGGTAAATCCAAATATTGTTTCCATTGCTTTATATGTGTGTGTGTATCTAGATGGCATATGTTTTTGGGGAGAGATCTGTAGATTGAAACAAGATATTAGAAGAAAAAAATTGAATTACAATAAACGGGACTAATAGAGCCATATTTATTTTACTTAGAATTTTAACACTCAAAATACTTTCAGCTTTTGGTCAACGACTTTTACTAATAGGTTATAGCTAGTTTGGTTACAAAAATAGAGAAGGCGGTCATGTATAGCTATTACGCTATGATGTAATAAAACTGTAATAGTTATACGCTATTTGGTTTAAGAAACATAATAGCTATTACACCATTTGGTTTCATGAACGACCTAAGTATTAAGAGGAGAATAAAATCAGAATTACCAAAATACCCTAAAGTCGGAATTAGAGAGAGTATTATAATTATTACTCTAACATCGGTCATGATTCATGAGTTTAATACCCTGTATCAATTATTAGATACAAAACCTACCATGCCACATATTTATTCATATAGTAATATATTATTTATGATTGAGATTAAAGATTAAGCAAATAATAAGTGATTATATTAAAATGAATATTACTCTATAGTAATTATCAATTTGATTCGGGAAAATTACCAAAAAAATCTAAACCTATTACAATTGTGTCCATTCAATCTTAAACTTATTTTTGGCTTATTAAGTTCTAAATCTTTTGCATTTGTGTCCATTCAGTCTATCCGGATGGTGCTAACGTGGACGCCGGTCGTTTGGCAAATACTAACGTGAACAATTTTTGATAAATTTTTTTATTTTTTGAATTTTTTTTTTTTTTGAATTTTATTCTTTTTAAACAAAATTCTTTCTTTTACTTCCTCCTTCCTTCTTCTTCTAGCTGAGGGCCAAAGGCGAGGGTTGATGAGGTAAGTCTCACCAGCCAATGGGCGAGGGTCGCCCCCGCTAGCCACTGGCATGGGCAAGGGTCGCCCAGTCATAGCGAGGCCGGCCTCATCGTCACTAGGCAAGGCCCTGGCAAATCTAGCAAGGCTCGACCTCGCCCAACCATGGTGAGGCCCGCCCCGCTAGCCACTTGTGAGGTCGACCCTCACCAGATTTGATGGAGCCTCATCTAAGATAGTGAGGCCAACTGTGCCATGGCTTGGTGAGGCTTATTGTTCCCTCTAGCCAACCACCATCGACCAGAGGAAGGAGGAAGAAGCAGGAAAAAGAAAAGAAAATAAATAATAATAATAAATCGAAAAAATTAAAAATTATTCACATCAACGCCGATCAATTAAAATTAGTCAGATGAACTTAATTTGTATAATTGTAAAAGTTTTAGAACTGAATTGGGAAAAAAATCGGTGACTTTTTTGATAATTTTCCCTTTTGATAACCATTATGATATTATATATAAGTCATCCTGACACTACAATCTAATAAGTGAATTTTTATCTAACCCTTCAATAACTAATTTATGATTATGAGCTATATTTAATCTTATACTACTCATTACATAAGTAATAATACGATTGACATAATAAGTACATCACAATTACCATTAAGTAATATATTTGGTAATTAAGATGACCATCATATCATGAATAATCGATATTAAGTTATGAAAAATCTAGATAACTGGATCTAATTGGGAGCAACTCTATGTCATGCGCATTAGTATATTTATAAATAATATTATCACGGTAATTATTTTTGTCTTATCTAGATGGCACAATGACTACTTCATCATTATTTACCTATTAGTTAATAATTAATTTATTAATCAAATAGTTTGTGATTAAAGTCAAGGTAAGTATAATTCCTGTTGTTATGACATAAGTACTAAAATATGCTTTATTAATAATTACTAATCAAACGTTGATAGAGTAAGTGAGGAAAAAAGGACATGGGTATCTTGGCAATAGCTATTACAGCTTCGGGAATACTTGCTGTAATAGCTATTGCTGCAATCAAACTTGCTGTAATAATATAAATATGTTGTGATAATACATTGCAGTAAAAATTATAAATGTTACTAAAACTTGATATATGTTTACAACTAAATGGCATATGGTATATGGTAAGATTTTTGGTTTGAAATGAGACGTCAGAAGAAAAAGGCTGAAATTTTACTATAAACAAGAGCGACAGAGCCAAAAATATTTTAATGTTACTTCTAACCCTCAAAATACTTTTAGCTTCTACTAAGTACTCTGATCTCAAGATCTCAATTTGTTAAATATGACTAACTTGCAAAAACGAGAGAGGCAGCCAACGACTTCCACTTATAGCTAAACTGCCACACTTACCATATCCAGACTCAACTTCCAGGGAACTTCAAGTACAAATGAGATGCTTTATCACTGTGATCCATAAGTCTCTAATTCTAACCCATTTATTGTCTCCTGATCGTTTGAGGAATCAACAGGACACGTGTCAAATGGTTGATATAATAATTGTGACTAAGCAAAAATGCCAGGCAACGTGCTCATGCAGCTCATCATCTCACGTTTTTCTCTGATCCATGCGGTCTTTTTTATCTTATTTTTCCTTTTCTAAAGTTCCTGCACAAAAGGCAGTCTAATCAGATTGAGTTACTCACTTATTCATATTTTAATTAATCCCTCGAAAATTACGACCTATTACATCACAGTAGAAAATGTGACTCTATGCATAGCACAAGACTTCTATTATTAGAATCTGCAAACTTGAAAAAAGAGAATCTAAACATTCTTTCCATGCAATATCAAGAAAAGGACGTTAATATAAAAAAGCAATCGCCAAGAAAAGAAAAGGCAAAAGAAGTTTCATAAGAAGTACGTGTTATTAAGAAATAAAAATAAGTGGAAAAACAAGTGGAACTAACTAAGAAATATTAATGAATAGTATAATAATGTGTAGAAGAAACACGTTGTGGAAGGTCAATCAAAATTTTAAGAATAAAAATGGGAAAGCTATTTATGGCGGATGGAAATGGAAAAAATTTCAAATTTTACTAGTAAAGATTAGGGTAAAAGCCATCAAAAATCCTGAACTATGTCCACTATGGCATATTTGTTCCAAACTTTTTTTTTTTTGGTAAAGGTTCCAAACTTTTTTTGTGACCCAAAAAATCTCAAAATTGTACTTATATGATAGATTTACCTTAAACTTGTACAATGCAACACATTTATCTCAAACTTTTTTAATATGATCCCAAAATCCATAAACTTTTCTTTGTGACACCAAATTTTTGGGGCATATGCATCACGCGAATATAATTTTGGGGTTTTTGGTGTCACACAAGTATAAATTTGGGATATTTGGTGTCAAGAAAAAAAAATAGAATAAATATATTACATGGACATAAGTTTTGGGTAAATGTGTCATAGTTGATAAAGTTTGGGATTTTTTGTGTTCTTTTCTCTAAAGATTACACATTCTTTTCTTTTTTGAAGGTATCTGAAAATCATTGAGTTATGAGTAATGACATTGCTCCAAAGATTTTATGATATGTTTCATCTTTAGCAAAAGAAGGAATTGAATTTTATTGTACCCGTGAATTTGAATCAATTGAACTTTAATTTCGTAGTGTGATGTGTTTAATTGGAGAAGGAAGATGAATATGCAATCACATAATACACATAATATTCCAAAACCAAACACCTTCTTATTTAGTTAAAAATATGAAGAAATGTGTCTATTCAAACTTAATTTTTCCAGAAAGAAGTGTCTATTAATGTAAACATGAAGAAGTGAATATGTACCGTAAAAAAAAAAAGTCTGGTCCAAGCATATTACTTCCAAGAGAGATATATATTTATCAAAATAAGAATATACTATTTGTTAAATGTTCATGCAACCATAAAGAAAATGACCCTATCCATGGGATACTTTTATCTCAAATTCGAGAAAGAAGAATATCATAAGTAGCATTATCGAACAACATAAAAAAATCAATGGAGTCTAACTAGCCCTTTTTTTTGGTCGGAGAGTCTAACCAGTTTTTAAAAATGCGAAAAGTGATGCATATTTAAACGCACTTTCTTTTTATTAAGGTGTTCGTTAATGAGAATATGGATAAAGAAAACAAACGTACTATTTTGATAAAGGAAACAACAGTAACGGTATATTACTTTCTTTCTTTTTTGTCAGAAACGATATATTACTTCAACGATCCTTTATTTAACATTGAAAGAACAATGAATGGTCAAGTCAATAATAAAGACCACAAAGCTAAATGACATCGTTTTCGAAGAATAATGAATATTTCCCAAAAAAATTCCATAATCGTCAAAACTTTACGAAGATTAGTTATTACGACTTCTATACTTATACACATACATTTGAAAATAAATTACCAGGTCTTAATATCTATAAAAGAAGTGTCGACAAGAATTTTGGGTGGTGAAATTATAGATTTATTTACAGCATTACATTATACCTCAGTAAGATTATATCTGCAATGATATCTTATTGAGAATATTTTTATACTTAATTTGCAAAACATGTATTTATCAACAAAACATATATTGGCAGATGTACACCTCACCACATTATTACTAACTCTTTAATGTCAAAGAATTATTAAAACCAAAATTTTTAACATGATATAACTCGAAATTTTTATAACGTGACTTCTTCTTTTATGGAGAGTCATAGAAGTTTATACTTTAGTGATAGCAAATTGAAGTCAATTTATCTTTCCTTATATACAGTTGGTCTCATCTCGTCATTTGCACTCCCCAATGTTTCCTAATTGTAGGGCACAAGTAACATTGAGGCCCTTTGTCTTGACAAAAATGACCGCACAAGAAGCTACACAAGTGAACAATTCAAAAAATTAACCAACTTGCGGTTCCTTCAAGTGAAAGCTGCGAATCTTGCTGGAGATTTTCAAGACTTGCTTCCTAAATTAAGATGGCTTCAATGGAGGGACTGTCCCTCAGATTTCGCAGCAGCCAACTTTTATCTGAAGAAATTAGTTGTGCTTGATCTATCATGGAGTGAGATTTCAGAGGATTGGGGAGGATGGGGTCCACTTAAGGTAAGATATGAAGAAAGCATACCTCATGTGACTAATGCCGTGTTGTAAAAGTTCAATAGCACCAAATTCTCCTTTCTTTCTTTCGAAAAGAAAACATCTATATGTTGGTCACATAGCTAAACACCGTTACTCAAGAAATATTTTAATAAAACAAACATGCGGTAGTGGAGTATCATAGCACTGATAGTATGGGGACTAAGCTACGAAACATATCCTTCAAAAAAGTCTAAATAAAAGGAGTAGTGCAGCATGGGTGAAGAATTTTAAAGAGTAACAAAACTAGGAGTAATGGAAAATCATACGCTTAAGAAGCCCTATGTCACTAAACTATCCTCTCTTTCATTCAGATGGCAGCCGAGCTCAGAGTTCTCAACCTCTCCGGTCATTCTTTGAGAAGAACTCCCAACTTGTCTAGTTTTAAAAGTTTGGAGATTTTGATTCTTGAAGATTGTGAGAATCTAATAAATATTCATCCTTCTGTCGCGAACATCAAGAGCCTCATCTCCTTGATTATTCGGAGATGTTGGAGACTAGAGGAGTTACCAACTGAAGTAGGTAGGATGGAAGAATTAAAGGAGCTTCTCATAAATGACACTGCTATAAAAGAGCTTCCTATTTTGAGACGTTGTTTGAAGCTAGAGATTCTACGTGCCTCGTCTTGTGAGTATCTTGCTCAACTTCCAGAATCCATGGACTCCCTTATGTCATTAACTCAGCTAGACCTATCCCATTCACGGATTGAACAATTACCTGAATCCATGGGCTTCCTTTTGTCGTTAACTCAGCTAGATCTATCTCATTCACGAATTGAAGAATTACCCGAATCCATTGGCTCCCTTGTGTCGTTAACTCAGTTGAACCTATCTTATTCACTAATTGAAGAATTACCTGAATCATTGGGCTCCCTTGTATCATTAGCTCAGCTGGACCTATCTCATTCACAGATTCAAGAATTACCTATATGCATTGGTTCTCTGAAGGAGCTCAAGACTCTTGATGCCTCTAATTGTAAATTGTTAGAGTACATACCCTGCTCCATAGGCCATCTAACATCTTTACAATGTTTGTTGTTACAGAAATGCGATCCTTTGAGTGAGATCCCTGACTCAATTGGAATGCTAACATCATTAATTGAGTTGGATTTAAAATTTACGATGATTGCAAAATTACCCGAAAGCATTAGTTCTTTGAAGGAGCTCAGGACTCTTGATGCCTCTTATTGCACATTGTTAACCCACATACCCAACTCCATTGGCCATCTTGAATCTCTATCTTTCCTTGACCTGAGATTTTGTCGAAAACTTGCTCAACTTCCAAACTCTGTAGGCTCCCTTGCGTCTCTACAGCGCTTATTGTTAGAAGAATGTCGCTCCTTGAGAGAGATTCCAAACTCAATCGAAAAGCTGGCATGGCTGACTGAGCTGAATTTAAAACATACAGCGATGATGGAATTACCTGAAAGCATTGGTTCTTTGCAGGCGCTTAAGACTCTTAATGCCTCTTATTGTGCATCGTTAGCTCACATTCCCAACTCCATAGGTGATCTAGCATCTCTATCTACCCTTGACCTAAGATTTTGTCAAAAACTTGCTCAACTTCCAGATTCGATAGGCTCCCTCATGTCTCTACAACGATTGCTATTACAAAAATGCCGCTCGTTGAGACAGATCCCCGACTCGATCGGAAAGTTGGCATCATTGAGTGAGTTGGATTTGAGATGTACAGGGATTATTGAATTACCTGAAAGCATTGGTTCTCTGAAGAAGCTCGAGACTCTTGATGCCTTTTATTGTGCATCATTGGCCTACATACCCAATTCCATAGGGCATCTAACATCTTTATCTCTCCTTGACCTAAGAAAATGCCCTAAACTTTCTCAACTTCCAAAATCCATAGGCTCCCTTGTGTCTTTGCAACGCTTATTATTATGGGAATGTTGCTTGTTGAGAGTAATTCCTGATTCGATCGGAAAGTTGACATCACTGATTGAGTTGGATTTAAAATCTACAATGGTTGCGGAATTACCTAAAAGCATTGGGAATCTTCAGAAGTTGAAGAGTTTGAACATTCAGGGAACTCACATAGCAGAATTACCCGATGCCCGAATCCGGCAAATTGCCAAAATCTAATTGAAATTCATGGTCTTTATAGGTTGGAATTATTGACAAGATTGGATATCTTTGGGTGCAAATCTATCGAAAGATTACCAGACCTTCCAGTTCAAAAATTCGAGGGAATTTCTTGAAGTTCGAGGCCATGACTGGTTAGAAACTTTGGAAAGGTTCTCGATGTTTGTCCATGGAAAGATTACCAGACCTTTCTAGCTCAAAAGGTCCAAGGGAATTTTATGCTGCAAAATTGCCGAAATCTAGTTGAAATCATGGCCTCGACAAGTTGGATTTATTGGTAAGATTAGATATTTCTGGGTGCACATATTTCATAAGATTACTGGAACTTTCCACTTTAAAGAATGTGAGGGCATTTCATGCTGCAAATGGCAAGAGTCTTGAAATTCGTTGCCTTGACGGTCTCGAATTATTGGTAATATTGGATATCTGTGGTTGCACTTTGCTAGGAAGATTATCGTGCTTGAAATCCCTAATGCGGTTGAACATCAAATGCTGTGAGAACCTGGACGTTCAAAGCCTGGATAAGCTTTCATCCTGTTGGTGTATTCAGGGATGCAAGTTGTTAGCAAAAATTTCTAGATGTGTTGCAATTTGAAGATTCAAGGAACTTGATGGTGACAGATCGCAGGAAACTTTCAGACATTCTAGGACTCAAATGATCAAGATACCTAGAAAGTACAGAAATTTCAAGATGCTCATCAATTGAGACTTTACCAGATTTGTCGGGGTATCAGAATTTGCAATATTTGGTCGCACGAGATGGTGCCAAACAAACTGAGCCTCGTGGGGTTGGCAACGTGGAGCTTATAAACGCTTTAGATATCTCCAAATACAAGTCGCTGAAAGCGATGCCTGAATTGTCTGGAGCTTTTCTCATACAAAATTATGGGCTGTTGTTTTGCCAGGGTGTTCATGAGATCACATTATGGTGATATTTGATATCGAGACAATCCATGTCCCCTAGAAAGGAAAAATCTTAGTCTTGATATTGGCAGGAATGAAGCTGGCAGTCCTGGTGTATCATCTGTGAGTGATTCTTCTTTTCACATTACCGAGTGATGCATGTTTCTTAGTTGGAATGAAACCTTTCTCTTGATCATCGTGGGAATGTCACTGGCAGCCCTTTGTGGAGGACTAGATAATAAGAGTGCCTTTTGAGAAAATAATTTGTCATATTCCATGCCCTATGGTTCTCCATTCTCGACATGATATCGAGAACCAAACTTTTAGATTAGTAATCTTTTTGCAAGTTCTGTATTTGAAGAAGGTTGTGCTTGCTTGCAGGTCGTCTAACGCGTGTTTGTTTCATTTACACGGTGACTCAAACTTTTATATCTGATTCTTATCCATAATATTGATACGGAGGAAATTACAAGACGTTGGAAGAACAAGCAGCTCTGTAAGAAAATCCCTTTGACCATAGTCATCTCAGTTTCCTAAGATGAGCGATCCTACACTCAGGAATTACATGAATTTCCTCTCTTTTCCCGATTACTTGAATTGGTTTTTTATTGTTCTGTGATACTTCAACTGCAATTCTCTCTTTGGTCTTTTCTCATATGACTGTTCAAAGGATCTTAATGATTAATATGTGGATTATCAAGGAAGTTTCTGGAGGCAAAGTACAAAAACACAGGCAAAGGAGAGAGATCAATACAGCTGGATTTATGGCGCTCTCAATCCCCCAAATTTGCCTGGCTCTTTCAAGCTCCAAGGGTATAGTTTCGCAGTTTCAAAGTCATTTCAAATTCTCGATGAACTGTTTATGTGTTGAGTTTGATCCTAAGAAGATTCACTTCGTTTCTCCAAATATTATGCGATTTACTCTTCTGCTCATTAGTCATTCCAATGCTAGGATTTTTTCATTACTGCAATAAAGATTTTGTTCTGGTGAGTGATGTTCTGTTTTGACTTTTCCAGTATGCAAATTTTCATCTCCTGTTGCTTTCTTTGCTTTTTTTTTTTTTTTTTTTTTACCTTGATAATCTTGGTCTTCATGATATCGGGACTGCAAATAGAACCGAGTTTCAAAATTTCAGAGGAGAACCATATGTATGTTCCAAAAAAGTATGAACTATGTTACAAGTTTGAGCAATGTTATATGAATCATGCTAGAATTGTGAGAAAGAAGCCTTTTAACGAGTTTGTGATGAGTAGCAACATCTCACAATCTATCTATAGTCCACCTGTATCTAGTAGAAATGATGATCCTCATGTATTATGCGCTTACACAACAAGCCTCTGGCATTGCACATGAACAGGACTAGCAATGCGACAGCGAGAGAGGAAGCATCATTTCCAAGTGGTGGCGGAGATGTGGTGGGGGCAGGTGGTTGGGGCTGGTAGTGACAGGGATCCTGCTGGACTAGAGGCTGGGCTGTGGAATTTAACTGATGGTGACCACCAATTTTTGGCCGTGAGAGCAATGGCTGCCATTAGCAAAGATGTAGAAGTGAGTAATACTCGCCAGCTGCGGCGAACGGAAAAGGTGGCAGGTCCGTTGGCTAGGGTGGTGAACGGAGAAGCAGTGTTCCAGTTGTCATCGTCATCCTTTGACACATTCGCCACATCATGTGAACGCTATATTGAATTCTGCAATAATAATGGAAGATCATCGGCATTAAAGAGTGAAGCTCGAGATTGATTTTTTGGCTACTGAAGCTCGAGATTGATTGCAGTTACAAGTAATCGAGAACGGACTGGTCGGAGCAAAGTCCTTAGAAATTATGATAAGCGAGTATCTGATTCCTACTCGAAGAGCGCCAAAATGAGAAGGGTGCATTGGCTTGGCCCAGTCAAAGTATACGGTGCTGCTAGAATTGATCCTTCATCCCTGCAGAAACTCCCATTGCATAATTCATCACCTTTGCTCTTGAAAAAACTGCAGTTGCAACTGCGAGAACGAAGACTCGGGCGCGCATGACAACCATTCTGTTCCAGAAATAGTTTCTGGAACAAAAATAGAATTTTCTATTTCTATTTCTAGAAGAGTTTCTAAGCAAAAATAACCGTTTGATAACGACACAAAATTTCTACTCTAAAAATAGAAATTCGTTTGATAACGACACAAAATTTCTTCCTTTTGGACGGCGGCGGCGACGACCAGCGACCTTTAATATAAAAAATAAAAATAAAAATGATTTATTAACAAAAAAATAAAGAAAAATAAAATAAAATAAATCATAAAAAATAAAATAAAAATATCCTTAAAAAATTTATTTTATTTATTCTATTTTATTTTATTTTACGAATAAATTTATTTCAAAATGAATAAAAATAAAAAATAAAAATAAATTTATTTGGCAAAACACTCAAGACAAATAAAAATAAATTTATTAAATTTATTTTTAATAAAAATAATTTATTTTTATTTATCATAAATAAATTATTTTTAATAAATTTAATAAATTTATTTTAATAAACTCAAAATAAAATGATAAATAAAAATAATTTATTTATTTTTAATAAATTTACTTTTAATTTATTTTTAATAAATTTAATTTTAATTTATTTTTAATAAATTTACTTTTAATTTATTTTTAATAAATTTACTTTTAATTTATTTTTAATAAATTTATTTTTTTATTTTTAAAAATTTATTTTTATTTTTAAATGAATAAAATGAATATTTTTATTTATTTTTATTTTTATTTTTAATAAAATGATATTTAATTAAATTTATTTCGATTAAATTTATTTAATTTATTTATTTATTAAAAATAAAAATAATTTTTATAATAAAAAATAAAAATAAAAATAAAAATGAAAAAAATGATATTTTTATAATAATTTTTATTTTTAAAATGATATTCATTTATTTTTAAAAACAAAATGATATTCATTTTATTTTTAAGGATTTTTTTAATTTATTCGTAAAATAAATATTTATTCGTAAAAATAAAAATAAAAATAAAAATCATTTTATTGATTCGAATATTTTCATTTTAAAATGATATTTAAAAAAATAATTTATTTGGCGGCCGGCGACGGCGGCGACGAATGAAGGACCGATTAACGAACAATGAGAAGAATTTTTATTTCGATTTCTATTCCGGAAATAGAGAAGTAGAAAATTTTAGCTTCTGATTTCTCTTCCAAATCTATTTCTGGAATTGAAATCTATTCCAGAAATAGAAAAATTGAATAGGTTTATCAAACGAATTTCTCTTCCAGAAACAAGTCTGGAACAGAAAAACTATTTCTGGAACATAAATTTTGGTTATCATGCACCCCCTAATTTTTCGCACTTGGCCATTTTGTCAGGGCTTGTGTTATAATTTCAGGTCAAGATCGCCCCTTAGATATCCATGCTTTCTTTTCTTTGTCGAAGGTGTGATTTTTTAGCACAAACATAGGTGGGAAGCCAATGTCATGAAAGATACACATGAACTGTGTAGTGAGTCACTAGCTTTGTCGCTTCGATTGAGCATCATACTTTCTGAGTGGTTGGTGAGTGAGAACGCGATTGAAAATGAAGGAAGCCGGTACTGTCCATTCATTCTCTGTCGAAATGATGCATTCACATCCGTCTTTTGATGGGAGTGCAATTAGTCGATTCTAGGATACTGCCCAAACGGATTGCGGGATTGGGTGGGAATGAGCGCGACTCCATAATGCTCAGAGCATTTGTAATTGGATTAAGGAGGACGATATGATCAGGGGCTGCAATCTCGCACGTTCTCTATCCTATTCAATTTGTCGATCATTCTGGCGACCGACCGCAATATTTTGATTGATCGATATCTTTAAGAACTGCACATTATAACTAGATTTAAACATATTGCCGCTCAGATCGCTTGTATATTATGTCATACTGCTTATATTCAGAGTCGCCTCTTGGGCCAGGTCTTACAAGTACTACTACTGACGGGTTGATGAAAAATCAATTGCTTTCTAACCTTCGTGACTCAGAAAAGCATTTTCAATCGATGTCATCTGAGAATTCTCAACTGTAATTGTTTTGCACCGAGTGTCGAAACCGCGAGGACTAGGAAACCATGCTTCAGTGTGTAAGCTCAACATCCATTCATGAACATCGACTCCAACATGCAAAACACATCCATCACGGACGAACCATTAGAAACCACTCTCACAACGAGAAGAGATCAGCATTGCATCACACCGATCCTATATCTGCTCTTCAAGAATTCCAAGGATAACTAGCGCCAATGCCCGTGAAAAAAGGGATCGGGGCATCGCGAGTCTTTCCAAAGAAAAGAGAAGCGCTGGGACTCGGAAGAGCATTTTCGGTCGATGTCATTCGGGAATCAGGTGAGCTTGTTTGTACTAAACCTCAAAAGCTAGAAAACTTTGTTTCGGTGTGCAACCTCAGCATCTATCCATAAACATTGCCCCGACATGCAAAATGCATTCGCGATAGACAAACCACTAGAAACAACTCTCGCGAAGAGAGATCAGTGCCGCGTCACACCGATCCTGTATATGCTCTTCGTGAATTCCACGGATAAATCGCACCAACGGGAGTCTTGCCTATACACACAAGATTGAACCTAAAGCCTGCAACTTGTATAAAGCGTGAGGACATAATCCTTATCTCCTTGGGACTTCATAGGATCGTCCCGTCTCCGGTCGAAGCTTGGTGGGAATGGTCACTGATTTAGACCGGTTCTTCTTGCTGTTTAGGTATGAATTTCTTTTCCTCAGTTGGATACCCAAAATAATGCAGATGGTAGTCTTGTGCCATATTAAGAAAAGATATCAATAAGCTCAAATTCATTAAATATATTCAACTCGAATGATTTAGATTTTTTAATCCTATGATCATATGATTTTTTTTCTCAACTTGACTCTAAATTTCTCACCACCTTTTGATTGGTGAGCCGCATGTTATGGACATCATCCACGTACAAAATCAACTAAATAGTAAATACGATTGTGAATGGTGTGGATGGTTGGGACTCCCAGTCCCTTGGGAAAAAAAGAAAGAAAACGACACTATCAGTTTTCGAATTTTAGCCTAATGTGTAATTTGATCTCTAAATTTTTAATTTGTTCCATGCCATCCCTAAATTGTAGCTTGATGTACAATGTGGTGCTTGAACTTTAAATTTGTTTAATGTAGTCTCTGAAATTTTAGTACATGTTCAATATAGTCCATAAACTGTATGAAGATATTCAATGTCATCCCCGGTCTTGAATTAATGGCATGACTACATTGAAAATTTTTAAGGATTGACACGGGATAAATTAAAATTTTATTAATTAAATTGCATATTGAACTAAAGTTCACATATTATTTGCGCCATTACCCTAAAAAGAAATAGAAAGAAAATGTCATCTTCATTTAAAAGATGGCTAGCCCAGCCCACGTAATTCTCAGGCTCGCCAGGCCGTCCCGTGGAGTTTCGGGCCGAACCTTTCCAAATTCCGGGTCGGATCCTCCGGTAAGATCCGACCCGATTCGATCCTCTTCCTGCTTTCGGGCGTCTCGGATCCCCGGATTCCCCCCTCCATTTTCATTCATTTTCCTTTTTACAAATTCGATTTTCTCTCTCATCAGTGCGTTCAAAGAGAAGAAGAAGAAGAAGAGAGAGAAACCCAAAGAGAGGAGTAAGGAAGTTTTCTTGAGTGAGGGTTCAGCGAGCGCTCTCTCTCTCTCTTCGCTTTCTCTCACTTAGGGCTCCAAACCGATCGTCGCCGGAGACTTTCGCCCGATTACCCGACCTCGCCTTCCGATTTCCAGCACCGGATCGAGATGGTCGGTTCGCCGCCCCCGCTTTCAGATCTGGAGCGGCAATCTCGCTCCTTCGCTTGTCCTTTTTTATTTTTTTTGGGATTGAACCGTCGTGGCGGCGTGGCAGGAGGGCGGAGGAGGCAACCTGGAAGCCGCCATAGAGCAGCGGCTGAACGTGGAGAAGCAGATGAGGCTGGCCGGCGAGGTCGCCGAGACGAAGAAGGCGGTGACGGAGATCCTGCAGCTGTGCTTCGAGGCCAAGGCCTGGAAGACCCTGAATGACCAGATTGTCTTGTTGTCCAAGCGGCGGGGTCAGCTTAAGCAGGTGAAAAGATTAGGCTTTTTCTCTTGCTTGTTTCCCGGTTGTGATCTTTTGGCCTTGCTTAATTATGGAATTTTGGATCCCTGCTTTTCGGGTTGCTGGTTTTCTGGGTCGAGCGCCTTGCGGTAAGTGATTGGCTGGTTCGATTGGTGGCTCGCCTAATAGTCCTAGGTGATGGCATTGGGCAACTAAACGAGGGGGTTCTTAGTACCATGAGTATTGAATGTGCGTGACATTGTTGAGTTAGCGGATGCACTATCTTGTAAATGATTTTCTGTTAGGCTGACACCTCCTTTTTGCATTATTTATTTAAGTTAACTTCTCATGGATAAGAAATTATTCAAGTTGGCAAGATTTTGAGAGAATTGATAAAAAGGTGTGCTTTTGGAACTCTTTTATGAAGGAAGCTTGGGTTTTATTTCTTTGGAAGTTTAATACTGCACCTGTGTAAACGAAGAATGTGTGAAAAGCAAAGAGTTAGCCTTGATATATATACCCTTCCTGGCAGGGTACTTGTATTTTCTTATCAAGTGAAATTGATCAATATCGGTGAGTCTTTAGCACCTAGGGAGTAGAAAGTGAGTTTCCACCATAACCAATTAGCATTGTGGCTTGCTCCCAAAAAAAACTTACAGGAGACAGCAAAGTAAATAAGTAGAAGGTGCTGAAAGGTTACTTGGTTTCTTAACGGAAACTCTTATTCAATATTAGTTATGGCTAAATATCTCCCAATCCATCAAGAACACTAATTTGTAGGCAGTTACTAGCAAAATACTTTGAAATTATACTTTTGCAAGATGGACACTCCGTTTGGAATTGAAGAAAAACACGTGTGAGTGAAGGATTGAAAAATATTTATCCTTAGTCTATGATAACATAGAGAAAAGGTACATTGCTCAAGTTAAGTGGTTTTATTTTGTTTTATCATCTTGTTAGGGTTTAGTAAAGTCAGTAGGTGGTGGTACTCTTTGTTTTTATTCTAGTCAGTAGTTTTGATTTAGGATTTGAATTATCTTGTATTGGGATGGATTCTTTTTGTTGTAGACGGATAGGTACTTCCTTGGTACCTTAGTTATTATATCTTTTTACATAGCAAAGAAACCTGGGAGACAAGAAATTGGGATTGGGTGCTATAGGAGTGATTCCAAATACTGATCCAGGGATTGATGTTTGTCTACCCGCAGAAAAACTAATATTCGTTCGATTAAAGATGAACTATGAGTATGGGTTGTACCTCTCCATTGCAATAAGGGTTTGCTGTGGAGTATTTTTCTTGCATGAACACAGCATGTGTTAGGTTTACTGGTGGGAAAGGAATATCAGAAAAGGAGGAGCCAAGATTATTGTGTTTGGTTGTCTACCAAGTTCGTGGACATGAACTTTGGTCTTCCCAGCTCAAAGCACTCTGTGTTCCTCTTCTTCAAGTGATATTAGAGGAGTCAAAATTAATTGATGACACTGATGCTTGGATATTAATATGTGTTAAATTTAAGTTGCTCCAAACTTTTCTGTAACACAAGTATGTGAGAAAGAATATACTACCTTGTTGAGAGTTAATTGGGTTGTTTATTAAACTATGTCCATATATTTGCCTTTTCATGCCTTCTTTGGGCAATAAGCTTGTGGAATTTTCGCTCTTCATTGATCTTATTTCGTTGGTATGCTGTGCTGAAGGTTGATAAGTTACTCTGGATAGTCAGAGCATTATGACCAGTGGCTATTAATTGTGTGAATACAAGTTTTTTACTTGAACATTGTTTTTAGGAGTACTATCTGTATACAATGCAATTAAAAAAGATGGAAAGTGGTCTTACCGAAAATCATTCCCAGTTGAGATCCCAAGTAGGATCATTGGATGTAGAATGGAATTCCTAAGCCCACTCCTAAATATCCTACTTTGCCTATTTAATTAGGACTCAACCTCATAGTACTCAAATTAGGCCCAAGTTCTGATTGTGCATGACGCATTGTATGTCTGAACAAATATCGAAAGGCCAGACCTGCTAATTAGGGTATGAAAACTGCTGGGAGTTGAACTATAAGAAGATTATAAATGAGAATAAAATGCTGTGCTCATCCTGCATTAGATTGGATAGCCAGATAGTGGATTTAAGTGGTGGTTGTGGCAAGGTGGAAGATACTTTCTGTACGGACTTGGGAGAGTCCATAAGCTTTTGGCTGGAATAACAATAACCTTTAGGGCGCGCATGGTAAAATTTTTACTTCTCTATTTCTCTGTTTCTCTGTTCCCCGGAACAGATTTGGAACAGAAATCCGTTTGGTAACGCAATTTGATTTTTCTATTTCTGGAACAGATTTCTATTCCAGAAATAGATTTGAAGAAGAAATCAGAAGCTAAAATTTTTAACTTCTCAATTTCTGAAATAGAAATTGAGAAATCAATTTCTGTTCCAGAAATTTTGTCATGCGCACCCTTAATTGCCAGATTTGGAAAAGGACTCCACTTTCATGCAAGTTTCTGTTGGGATAAATGGGATGTCTGGTGTGCCTCCACATGTGGCATTGCAGCACAATGCCATCATCTTTGTATGGCAACCATCTCTTCTGGGTGGAGAGGGAATTCTTCTTGTCATTGCATTTTGGTCTTTAGTTTGTCTATTTCTTTCTGCCCCTGGTCTTCTTCTTATATTTCATCGTCTGTAGACCTAATCAAGTTGTTGGATGGTGACGTATGCGTCCCTATTTTCTTATCAACAGGCTGTGACAGCAATGGTGCAGCAGGCTATGCAATATATTGACCAGACACCTGATCTTGAGACCAAGATAGAGCTTATTAAGACACTTAACTCTGTCGCTGCTGGGAAGGTGAACATGCGAACTCAAACTCTATGCAGCTTATGTTATGAGCAATCTGTTTAGTGTTTTGTGGTTTCTATAAATAGTTTCATTATGCAGATATATGTTGAAATTGAGAGAGCACGATTGATCAAGAAACTTGCAAAAATAAAGGAAGAACAGGGTCTTATAGCAGAAGCTGCTGATTTGATGCAAGAAATTGCGGTAACTAGAAGTTGATTTCTGTGATCATAGATCTTATAATTTGTTTTTCCTTGTCCAACATTATGATGGTTTTGCAATACAGGTAGAAACTTTTGGAGCAATGGCAAAGACGGAGAAAATTGCTTTTATCCTTGAACAAGTATGGGTTTTTGGTATTGCTTTTGGCCGATTAGGCACTATTCCTATGATTGGTTTTCTGATTGATGGATTTTGCAGGTCCGTTTATGCTTAGATCGCCAGGATTATGTCCGTGCACAGATCCTTTCCAGGAAGATCAGCCCTCGAGTCTTTGATGTAGATCCTTCCAAAGAGAAGAAAAAGCCTAAAGAAGGTGAAAATATTGTGGAAGAAGCACCGGCTGATATTCCGTCACTTCTGGAATTGAAACGGATATACTACGAGCTCATGATACGGTATATTGGTGTTTTGCTTTTAATGCTGGGTTCATCATTTTTTAACTAAAACTTTTCGCCGATCAAGTGCAACCTGCCACTCAGGTTGCAGATCAGACTGTGAACTTGTATGGCTTTATTTATCTGGCACATGCTCTTCTTCCTTAATGGATTTGGGTTACACATCTCAGTTTACCTCGCGTTCATGTGGTTAACGATGTAGGTATTACTCACATAACAATGATTACCTTGAGATCTGTCGATGCTATAAGTCAATATATGAGATTCCATCAGTGAAGGGAAACCCAGAGCAGTGGATACCGGTGAAGCTCTTTCCAATAAGGATTTGTTAAGACTTTGCTGAGTTTTTTGAGGGACAGCTGTTCATACTATGGTTTTATTAAGTGCAGGTTCTAAGGAAAATTTGCTGGTACTTAGTTCTGGCACCACATGATCCAATGCAGTCAAGCCTTCTTAATGCCACTTTAGAAGATAAAAATCTCTCAGAAATTCCCCAATTCAGGTACCTCTTTGATTTTGCTTTAGGTAATTGGTTGTACATTCTATTTCATTATCCCAATAATGTGCCATAGAATAAGGTTGACAGTGCCTTCAATATTTTAATGCAGGCTGCTGCTGAAACAATTGGTCACAATGGAGGTTATCCAATGGACTGCTCTTTGGAATACTTTCAAAGATGAATTTGTGAATGAGAAAAACATGCTTGGAGGTGCACTTGTTGAGAAGGCAGCAGAAGATCTTCGGCAGAGAATCATTGAACATGTAACTACAGAAACTTTGTCATTTTTGTTCTTTTATTGGATCATTGAATAGAGTGATGTGACCCACTCTATTTTCTGCAGAATATTATTGTCGTTTCGAAGTATTACTCGAGGATTACCTTGGAGAGACTTGCAGAGCTTCTATGCCTCAGCATCCAGGTCTGATTATGTTGGAACATTTGTCTATATTCTTTATTAATGTCAAATCTTTATGAATGATTGGCGAGACCCCTTATTTAACTCTGAGCATCCTCTCTGCCTGTGATCCCTGATTGGGGCATGGTTGCCGCATTTGTGTACTAGTTCGAAAAAAGTGAAAAAGAGGTTTTGGAGCCTTGGAAGCCAAAGGTTTGTCATGGAAGTGAGAACGTTGTCTTTGTAGTTTTGTTCCAGAAACGTTTCTGACTGACATATATGTGTAAGCTCGGCTTGTCAACTTATGCTCATAGATTTGGCATGGTTATAAGTGTCATTGTCTGGCATCTTGAAGCCATTTTTTGTCGCGTGGTTCCTGAAATTCTGATACCCTTTAGATGGGTGGGAGGGGCTCTGATATGTTTGCTAAAATAGCTGGGCTAGCTTTTCGGCTAGTATTAACACTCGCTCTTTCCTGCTTTGCACAAGTATATCTCACTGTTACAGCCTTCTTAATGTGAAAAAAAAAAAAAAAAAAAATAGCAGGACCCTCATGGAATACAGATCTGTTTTTGAGGTTCTGTTATCGCTGTTTTGGAGAGCTTTAATCATTCACATGCCTTAAGTCAACAGTATCATCTGATAGAGAGACCATATAGCGATAATTGTACAGCTTGAATGATATTCTATCGGCCTGACCTGTTAGTTCTATCTTTCCATTTTAGGAAGCTGAGAAGCATCTCTCCGAAATGGTTGTTTCCAAGTCCCTGGTGGCAAAGATAGACCGGCCGATGGGAGTTGTCTGTTTCCAGACGACAAAGGACAGTAATGACATCTTGAACTTGTGGGCGACAAATTTGGAGAAGCTCCTCGATCTTGTAGAGAAAAGCTGCCACCAAATCCACAAGGAAACCATGGTTCACAAGGCTGCTACGAGAGGTTGAAGATGTCTTAGTTGAATGAATGATCTCTCTCCCCTTGAGCCTCCCGCTCTCACCAAGAGAGAGAAGCTGACGAATGCTGTTTCACATTATGCTCTGGAGTGGGGACTGAAGATATCCGTCATAGAACTCTCTTGTAGCTGGCTTCAATTTGATTGCATATTTTGTAGGTGGACCAGATCTGGGCCTTGTTTTAGACAGAAATGATATATTGAATACACATTCTGCATAGGAATGTAATGTGGTCTTTTCATCTTTCCTCTTTTCCCACTCGCTTCATTTGAAGATTTGTGGGCTTTCAGTCCAGAACTTATACCAATGGAACAGGTATGAGCACAATATGTGCACTCAGTAGTACTGAAATGAGCACCTTTTCACTGAGTTCTGTTTCGCATTGCAAATATTGCAGGTACTTATTTTTTTTTAAAAATAACATCCAAGATTACATTAGCTCTCCAGGAGGCTAGCGATCGCAATTTTTTTGTTTCATTAGCATTTGAATTTCATATTCAGTGGAGAGACCCTTTTTTTTTTTTTTTTTTTTAATATATCTAGACCCAGTCTTGGCTGTTGGCAATTCTAAAAACCTCGTTCTAGGAGCTTCATTTTCAATAGGATAGCTACACTTTCTACCTCGGGAGACGTGGCTTTCTTCCATGACGATACTTGATTGGAGAGGGTCTTTGTTCTACAGGTACAGTTTGCTGTGATGTCATTCTTCTCTAAACTTGTAGTCACTGTAATGTGTTTCATTGTTAACTAGTTTAGATATTTCTCTTAACACCTGGCATGTATGTGGATAATACATCGTGAAGCATAACGTATTGATGAAAAGCTTCAACTAAAAATCGAACATATGACATTCATTCGCATTACCTGCCATTCTTCTTGAAAATACGACTTACTCCAGCATAGCACCTTTTGATTCCTCGCCGGATCACTAGGTGCCGCCAAATGGAGTTCTCACATGATCACTTCCCATTTTGAATCTGCACTTGTTGCTTTCGAGTGGCGTGGCTCCTCCTCAAGGAAGAATGAGAACCAAATTGCGTGAGAAGTCCTCGTCTCTTCTTCACTCTATAAGCTGATTGTTTCATCACTGTCGGTGTGTAGAGCTTTGGAATGCTTCATGTCTTTTCCTGTTTTGTAATAAGCCCACAGGAAAGCCCATGTTGAATATGACTGTCCATCAATGCAGATGGTGTAGAAGAGAATATGCGCGATTGTGTATAAGTTGATTATGAAAGTCAGGTCGAATGCATTTTCCAGTTTTACACTGGCATTAAAGAAAAGTCATCCCGAGTAGTAATCTTCTAATCAAGTTGAAGAAGCCAATTTTGAGAAAGCCCATCAATATTCCTGTGTACTGGCAATAAGTAACTCTTTATGGTTTGTTGTAAGGATATTAATCATTGCCATGCCAGAAAGCATTTGGGTTCAACTGACATTGTGGATCGATTTATAGGACTCAAAGTCGTAATTTTTTAGTTTAAGTGAACCTTGAATTGTATGTGAAGGAATTCAAAAAAGTACGCTTGTAAGAGTGACTAGGTAGAGACAATGTTTGAGGCATTCATAAAATAAAATAAAGGTTAGGTTGAATGGAATGAAACTTTTTAGATATATGTAACAGAAGTTTCATCGTATTAACGTTTTTCATTAATCATTTATTTGTGTCTTGAAGAGAAGTTTCAATTCCGTTCATTTGCATCTTGAGACCTATAGGTGGACATAAGTCATCGTTGACTCATTTTCAATGATCACATTTTTCACATATTTTCATATTCCCAAGCCTTTCAAAAATAGTTTGACAAATAAATAAAAAAAGATAGGGAAAATTAGGAATTCAAAATATTTGTCAATATTAGGCATCAAATATCTATCTGATTCAACATCGCTTATATCGGGATTGTTACACCGCTAGATAAGTATTGCACAAATTCAAATGGACATGACGCGATTTAAAGTGGATTGCTACCGAAATTGAATATATTTTATCTAGTGGCAGCAAGTCTCGTGTGGATTTGCCTAATGCAATAACACCAGGATTGGGATGTTGGGGATCTGAACAGTGTTGGCAAGCTAGGCTGTTAATTTACACCAGTTAATAGTATCTGAAATAAGATCTTCAACCAAGGAAATCAAATTGTGGCATTTGGTGTAACTCTTGTTTATCATTGATACCATTAAACATTAATCGTAACCCTAAACGAGGCTTTGCATTTCATGTGTCCCATACTTTTCCAATTAAAGCAATTTGTCTGGATCTTGTCGCGTGACATGTGGTTGTGATCGTACAGTTGAGACTTCGAGCGTCAATTTCATCTCAAAATCGCTTATGGATTTTTGTATTGCATAGCTTAGTGGATTTTCTTGTCTTTCTTTTTTGGATAGCGAGCATACTTGGGTGCCCTTTTCAAATCACTTCATCATGTGATCCAATGTTCCCCTTTGGTCTATTTCCGGGTAAGCTTTTGATCCTAGAATAATGAGGTGGGGTTAGTACTAAGCTGTCGAGCTTTCATTTCGTCTCTTATCATTTCGGATTCTGAAGAAGCTCACGAGGCAAGAGAAGAACCTCTGCAACTATGAGTAAAGAAATGAATATTTGCTCTTGCCTTAGGAGGCTTTATTAGCTAAGCTGGTTTTCAGAGTGGCAAAAATAAGTAAATATATGGCTCCGTTCGTTTCGCGGAAAATAATTTCTGGGAAAACGTTTTCTGGATTTTTCGGCGTTCATTTTATGGAAAATGAATTCCTTAAGGAAAATGTGTTCCATGAAAGGAAAAAAAAAAAAAAAGTCTTCTAAATTAGGGGAAAATGTTTTCCACTTTTGAAAAAGGGAAAATATGTTCCTTACTTGATCTCTCTTATCTCACACCTCTACAAATCCTCACTTCCTCCTCCCCCTTCTTCTTCTCCTTTTCTTTTTTTATTCGCATTATTTTTTAATTTTCCTTTTCTTTTTTAATTCGAATTATTTTTAATTTCCTTTTTCTTTTCTATTTCTTTTCTTCTTTTTTTTCTTTTTCTTTTCTTTGTTTCCCATCTTCTTCTTTCTTGACTAGTCATCGGCTGTTGTTAGGCGAACGTTGAGCTCGTCGATCTCAAGCTCGTGCTGTGCACTTTTGCTTATCATTTTCTTTATTTACTCTACCTTGCGGTTGTACATTGCTCAAGCAAAAGGCTCTACACGCTTTGCTTCTTTTTTCTTTTGTTTATTAGAACACAAAAGACGCACGGGGAGAGCATGCCACTTAACTGGAAGATTCTCATAAAGGCTGTACATGCTTTGCTTCTTTTTTTCTTTTGCTTCTTTTTAAAATCTATACGAACATTTTTTAGAGTAGATGAGCGTTTGGCGATAATGAGAGAACAAAGATATGAAGTAAGTTTGCATGGCTTTAAAAGCAAGTTCATATTTGATGGATTTATAGGTCGGTAAGTAATGCATGCTTAAGTGGTGAAGTCTTAAAAAATATTTTCCTTACCGAACACCGGAAAATATTTTCCGAAACATTTTCAGGTTTTAGCCGAACACTAGAAAATATTGTCATTTCCTAGAAAATGATTTCTAGGAAAATATTTTTTGAAAATGGTCCATTTTCCGCGAAACGAACAGACTCTAAGTGTCAAAGTGATCCCTCGTTGGCCTCATGTAAAATGCAATCTCTTTCCATAGAATAGCTTCAATTTAAATCGCATTTTCTGACGTTAAATAAGTTAATATGTGAATTTCTCCTATATTGTGCTAAGAAAAAAAAAACTTAAGATTTTGGCGGGGGGCTTCCGAATTCCATATTAAAGGCAAATGGATTAAGGACATCCAATGCGTCAACCCTTCAAAGATTGGTTGAGTGATTTAAGTGCCTGGTTGGTTGAATGATTTAAGTGCCTGGTTGAGATGTGGTAGTTTCAATATCCGAATGATAGTTCCTTTCACTCATAGCAACTTTTAAGGGTGACGTCCATCACTTTGTTTATAAGTTGACTTTTATCGGTGCACGTGAACATGGTGAAATTGCGCCCGTAAAGATTATTTGAGCCTAAGATATAGACTGCAAGAAAAGAAAGGTGATAAAAATTTTCTCTACTCTTGATTGGAGGAAACAAGTTTCTAATTGGTTACAAATAATGAACATTACTCATGTGCAAACTTAACTAAATATAAATGTAGATAAAATCCATATTTGTAATTCATCAATCGAAACTAACCGAGGAAGAAGTTTCTTCCCATCAGAAATGTGAAAAACATGATTTGAAATGAAAACGACATGCGATATGCCACAAGATTTCTTTGTTTTGAGGACATTTTGATGTATGTGACGAGTATATAAATTCCTTCTCAATGATCAATTAGATCAGCATTTCAATCCATTTACGTACTATAGGCGTGTTTTCCTCCGACCCAATTGAGAAGAAAAGCCAATTCAAGACATTTGGTTCATTTTTGTGACATTAATACTATATTTCAGTATACTTCGTACCTAAATATAGCCTTCTCTTGCTTATGTAGAGAAGGCCACATCCATATCCCTGAGCCTATGTGATCTCATTGGGAAATTAACCTGGGCCTAAGCGCCGCATGGACCTGCAATAATTTACCAGTAAGGCTTCCAGATTAACTTTCCCAACACAGCTAAAAAGAACCTCTCAAATATCATGTTCGCATCTTCCGCCGCCGCCGTGAAGAATTGCTCAGAATAAAAGTAGATACAACGTGACAGACAAAACCAATTGCAACATACAACAATATTAACATTGTTAAAACATGATGATTTTTGAGCTTGTATACCACAAAATACATAAGAATGTGCATATGAAACTCAGTTTGTGCGTCCCATTTATCTATTATACAACCTACCTCCACCATCATTGATATAGGTAGTTTTACTTTGAAGATTCAACCAATTATCCAAATCAACGGTGATGGATGAATTTTACCCAAAAAAATTTACGCGGTCAGTGCATTCGAGTTTATTCCTTCTTATAGATACTTGTATATTTTTAAGTGTATAAGTGACTTGACCTAACAACAGAATGAGTCCACGCAATAATCTCTTGCTCATCATCACTGAAATTACTCCAAAGGGTCCCTTCCCAAACAATCATTCTTGTGGTCCATGCATCCACACAGGCAGACACACATACATGGCAGTAAATGTAGGCTATAACGAAGTGCATTGATGCATGTATGGTGCATGCAACGCTTGGCATGCATAAAGAACATACCCAATTCATCAAGTGGCCCTTGCTCTATACAAGTCCACATCGAGGCATTATTTGATAGGGAGAGTCAGAAGGGTCGCCCCCCTCGTCCGCTGTAGAAAAAAGCCAGATTTGATGAGGGCGTGTGTGGCCGCTTATACTTTGCTTCAGTTGAAGGACATACGCAAGTGTATCTGCTTTGGAAAAAAAAAAAAAAAGGACAAATCTGTGCAAAGATACTCTTTTCTTTCCCTCACCAGGAAAGAAAAATTAATGAGTTTTTATATATATATGCTCCAATTGACTTCACAAGCTATGTAAGCATCTTGTACACAATCTATATATAAAACATTGCTTAAAACCTATGTTACTGAGATAATTCTGTCAAACAACAAAGCTACATCCTTCGAAGAAAACAGAAAGAAATTATAGGAAATACATGCCGAGTAAATCGCATTCACCATACCACTTTTTTCTACTATAGTTGAAAATTTCATTCTTAGAGATAGAGTATATAGATAGGACATCCATTCATAATATATAACATCTATTTTATCCTATTGATATGTATAATATAGATCGTGAATTTTTCACCATAAATGCTATATGATACAAAAATATTTGAGGAAAAAAATAAAAGAAACAAGAAACTACTATAGATGCCTTCCCAGGCTAGTAGAGAAAACTAGTCTAGAAAACTGTTTCGAATTCAGAAAGCAATTCAAGTTGGATGGACATGATATCTATGGTAATGCATCCAAAACCACTTCTCTTCCTCCTCTAGCCCTAACCCCGCCTAATATCTGAAAGCTCTCCCCCCACTTTATTTATACTCTCTCTCTCTCTCTCTCTCTCTCTCTCTCTCTGTGTACCCAAACCCGGTTCTCAATAAATCCCAACTTTTTTCTGTTCTACCTTTTCCCGGACCCAGCATTTCCTGCCTGCCATGGCCACTTCTCATCCCACCTTTTTATCATAGAATTTCATCTTCTCTCTCTCTCTCTCTCATTTGTCACTCCATAAGATCCTCTCTTTTTTTCTGAAATTTTCCTCTAGTTATACCACCCAGGACCATCTAGGCTTTCCTGTCGTGATACATCTCAACACCTCTCAGAAAGCAAGTCCTAACTCATCTTTCTTCTTCTTCTTCTTCTTCTTCTTCTTCTTGTGCAATTGAGGAGCTTTATTATTATTTTTTCTGTGCGTGTAGAAATGGCAAGCTGCGTAGATATCACACCCACGGAACAGCTCTGCTACATCCCTTGCAACTTTTGCAATATTGTGCTTGCGGTATTATCATCATCTCATCTATCTCTGGGCTTATTAGTGGGGTTCTGCTTTTTCACTTCTTTTTAAGTCCCACCCGGAGCTCTGATTCATCCATTGCTTTGCAGTTTTTATTGCTTCTGTGTTTGTATGCAATGAGTCTAAGCACTAGCAGCTGAAAAAGAAAAAAGAAGCATAAGTTATTAGGTCCTGAAAAGATATGGAAGGGGAAGAAAAAGGAAAAAACATTGCACTTGTGTTATCTATTTTGTCTATTTTTGAGATGAAAACCCCATTGATCCCCTCTTTGAGTCTTCCTTGTTTTTTGGTGCAGTCACGTCTCCATCGTTCGACTGTACCTTTTTTTCTTCTTTTCTCAGTCAAATGGAAGTCATTTCTTAAGGTCCTATAGAGAGAGAGAGAGGGCCGATTGGCTTGAGCTGTGTGTTGCTCCTGCAGATATACGGTTTTTATTTTTAAGGAAAAATAAGATTTTCGTGCAAAAATATTCAAGCGCACAATGACAAACTGACGAAGACAACTCCAACATCTTAATTTCTTAGCAGTGTGACTTATCTTTCCTTCACCAACACAGATCTGATGCATTCTTAGCCTTGCTTCAGTATATGTTTTAGGTCACCGGAGGAAATTAAAAAATAAAGTATATTTCTCAAATCTTCCATTTACTTATTCCATGCCCACCAAAGCACACTTCACAAGCAAAGCACCATGACATACTTTGTTTAGGGTTTTCTCTGAACTGAGCTCACAAAAACCAAACGGAGAAGAGAAGGTTTTCAGTTAATGAAGCCCCCCGTTTATTGTCATTCTAGAACTCTTTGGAAAAGGTGAGAACCTGGAAAGGAAAAAAAAAACAATAACTAACTAGACATATCGCAACCCAAAAATTAGTCATTCTTTTCCTGATCTGGGTTTTCTTCCTTAGTTCTTAGTTCTTCTTCTTTTTGGCAGTGATTAAGTTTCACTGGGTAACACAATTTCCCTTTTGTATAGATTGACTTTGTGATTTGTGGATATTATGCAGGTGAGTGTACCATGCAGTAGCTTGCTCGACATAGTGACCATCCGGTGCGGCCACTGCTCTAATCTTTGGTCTGTCAACATGGCTGCTGCTTTTCAGTCCCTCGCTAATTGGCAAGACGCTCAGGTGTGCTGACAATAACTTCTTTGTTCTTTTTTTTTTTTTTGGGTTCCTTTAGAGAAAAAAAGGGAACAATTCGAGTATGGTGTGTCCAAATTTATGACGATGTAGGGTTTTTCAATTCTTTATGGTCTCTGAAATGCGACTACAGCAGTCGTCATAGGACCAAAACCTATGTGTTTTTTCGCTTTTGTGTAGGAGAACTAGGTTTTGCGGCCGAAGTTGTCATTTTGAGTCAGTTTCTGTCCACTCTCTTCAAGGCAAAAGCATCATTTTCCCCCCTCCGTAGGTTTTTTTTTTTTTTTTAGCTACTCTTTTTTCATTAATATTTTGAATCTTGATTTGGTTGGGAATGGATTTGAGCTAAAAGCATCGGTTCTTTTCAATGAGATCTGCGCCCCCCGTTGTGGAAACAAATCTCAAGAAATGGGTTCTTTTTGTTTTCCTCTTCTTTTTGTGTTTTTTAAGATCCCGAAGAAAGAGAGGGCTTGGCCTTGGTTTTGAAAGGACTGTCAATCTGGGTCTTATTTGCAATTATTATAATTGTTATTGTCTTCTTTCCTCTGAATGACAGCCACCATTCTATGACCGATCCAGTCACTTCAATGCCGGTTTTTTCTCTCTCCTCTTCCCGTAGCTCGATCCCAGAAAACATCACTTCACCTCTCTCTCTCTCTCTCTCAAAAGACATTGCCCGCACAAAAAATGTATAAAATATTGTCAACGCCATCCATATGTGCTAACCTAAGACCTCTTCTTTTTGCCCTCACTTTTTTTTCTCTCGTTTTACCTCAATTAGTACATATTAAGGTAACTTTTTTCTTAAAGGAAACACCTTTTTACTTCCCTAGTAGCATGACTCCATAGAGTTATTAAGCTCAGCTCCTAAGTCAACAATATAGCAGCAGAAATTTGAGGAAAAATGATCTAATAGCCAAAGCAACAAGCTTTTTTCTTTAATCTTGAACTACTAATCACAGCTAACTTAGGCAATCTCTCCTCTCTGAATATTTTTCTCATATAGGCTCCCAAGCAGGATTGCAGGATGGACATGGGTTCATCTTCAAAATGCAATAGCAAGATCATAATGCGAGCACCATCCACGAATGTCACTGAGCAAAGGGTTGTTAATCGACGTGAGTCTGGAATCTTTCTCCTTAGACAACCTAAACTTGGTGCTTTTCTACCAAAATTACAGACATTTCATATAATCTCTGGACACGAGCAGTGAGTAAAACCTGCATACTTAGAACAGTGTTTCCTATGAAAACTTCTATCTGGAGAAATGACATTTTCATGTTGCCATTTACAAGGTATTTACGTTCTTTCGACCATCAGAGGAAAAATAAATTTACAATAAAAAGAAAATGACCTCTTCCAATTATAAAACGGCTACTTCGCATGTTGCAGATAATTTCCAAGCAGAGGAGCTTATCCTTGCAAAGTGAAAAATCAATTCGCAAATCAATTTTTTTATATGCTTGACGAATGATATAATAAAGTTTTGATTGGGTAAAGTTAAAATATTGTTATAATGCGTGATAACTCATGAGTTGTAGCTTTCTTGGATTTGCAGCTCCCGAGAAGAGGCAGCGAGTACCTTCAGCCTATAACCAGTTCATAAAGTAATGAAACAGAAATCGCTGCACAGCATGCGCTTAAAAAACAATGTCCTTTTTTTTTTTTCTCTTTCCGTGATAAAAGAAAGAAAAGAAAGCTCTCAGCAATTATTGACATATTTGGTTATTGTCCTCTGGTCAAAATCATGGCGATTTTTTCAGAGAGGAGATTCAGAGGATCAAGGCGAGCAATCCAGACATTAGTCACAGGGAAGCATTCAGTACTGCTGCTAAAAACGTGAGTTGATGACAACATATCAGAATGATAGATTTGAGTAATTTTACTTAATTTTTGTTGGGCAAAGTGTTAATTTCCATATCTTTTCATTTAACTTTGTTTCCGAATGATTTTTGCTATCTATACTAGTGGGCACACTTTCCCCATATTCATTTCGGACTGATGTTAGACAACAACAATCAGGCTAAAATGGATGATGTAAGTTCCACTCTATTACAAACAAATTGCTCAGTTCTTTTACTTTGCCCGCTTCACATTGCATATTTCGACGTTCTTAAATTTTACTTTTGTTTTACATGTTTTGGTAGAAACTTCGTAAACAAACTGTTTCTTAGAATATGTTTAAGCAGTGTGCTGTTTAATATGATAGAGCATTATCTGCAATAGTCTGTGCCTGACCTAAGTGCCTGTAATCTGAAAGGAGATAGTCCTTGAGCTTAGGTGCAGTAACCTCTCTGAACTCGTTGGATGTTTAACCGTCTCATTGTTGCCGATAATTTAGTATGGTCTTAGGAATAATTGTAGGAAAATGCTGCCTATAATATATATTCTGAACAGACTCGACAAATAATACCTCAAGAAACATGTGATGCCTGTGTTTGAACCCCACAGATAGAATGCACGGACCATGCATGTTTCCAGAACTGTATTGGCTGAACTTACACCAAACTAGGTTCAATGTACCAAACTGCATGTTGTGACAGTCCAATTTCATTAAGCATGTGTTTCGTCTGAAATGGCCTGTGATTGGTGGCAGTACTTTGAGGTTGTTTACCAACAAATCTTGCAATGGATATTATCATCTTGTCCATGTTAGTAACTACTGATTATTGCGGTATGAATGTCTAAAGTTATTATTAGAAGGCTTGATCATTTTATGTCTTTAATTGGCCCTATTTCTTCTCTGCTCATTCATTCCTCGTTTCCCTCATTTTTCAACTTCGACGCAGCGTTCCGAGAAGCATTTGATGTCAAGGGCGGCACTGCTAAACAAGTGAACCTGTGTTTGATTGCGCAGTACTACCTTCTATTTCATGTGAAGATGTGAAGACTCTCTATGAAACCTCTGCTTTATTATTATATATTATGTAAGAACAAAAGGGATTATATCCCTTGACTGCAATCCTTTCAAAATTTCCCTTTTTATCTTTCATGTTTATTTCACGACTGGAAGTAAAGTTCAATTTCCCCTCAGCAATTTTTGGTTAGATCTTATACTTTAAAGTGAATTTAATCATATGAGTGAAAATTACATAATTTTAAGGGTGTATTTGTTTGAGTGAAAGAATTTTGCGAGAAATAGTTTCATAGACTTTCACGCGTTTGATTTACTGAAAATAATCAGATGATGAAAAAGCATTTACAGTCAATATTCATATATATGCTTAAAGTTAGGAAAATCAATTTCCTTACCTGAAAAGGGGAAAACAGTCCCATAAAATGATTTCTCATAAAACATTTCCTTCATTATGAAGTTTTCCATGAAAGAAACACATCATAATAGAGTTTCTCTTTCAGCGTTACATAATTTACATAAAATGCACCCAAAAGTATTTTCATTTCTTGCAAGTGCTTTTGGATGTGGGAAGAATGCTCTGGAAGTTCTCAATCTTTCGTATGACACTTACAAGTTCAGTGCCGCAACTTCTACTCGTCCATTTGAATTCTCTAATTTTCAAATTTCATTCATTTAAGTTACTCCATTGGCTAAGATTGCCTGAAATGGCGACCTAGCATTTCTTAATGACAAAGTTATTTTTACATGGCTTTTTCAAATAGTGTCACATTAGTTTCTAGCAATGGTGAAAGCCACCAAAAATTCTAAACTATGCCCACTATAATATATTTATCCCAAACTTTTTTTGTGACACCAAAACCCCAAACGTGTATTTATGTAACACATATACCCTAGACTTTCTTGTGACACCAAAAATCCCAAACTTGTATTCTTATAACATTTTCACCCAAAAAATTTGGTTTCAAAAATTTTGGGACATTTTGTATCTCAAAAAGAAAATTGGAGTAAATGTGTCATACGTGTATAAATTTTGGAATTTTTGTGTCATATAAAAAAATTTGGGATAAATACACCACGCAAATACAAGTTTAGGGTTTTGGTGTCATAAAAAATAGTTTAGAGTATATGTATCACAATGGGTGAAGTTTCGGATCTTCCGTAGTTATTTCCCTTTTGGCGAGGAATGAATAAAAATTTGAAAAGCTAAGAAAATTAATTGAGCATCCTGAATGTGAAACTTCTAATATACTTTTTTCTTAATCATCAGAACCGCGTTATGCAAAAGTTGTGCCAAAGTTCCCAATTAACCAAGCTATAGACCTCCTTGGCTCAAGATGATGAAAAAAAAAAAAAAAAAAAAAGTAGGAATATCACTGTATAATATTGCGAGTGATCATCAGAATGATTTTTCTTCATCTGATTGATCATACCACAACATGCAGTTTATTTGGGCATACGATTTCAAAATTAAATTGAATAATGCCAATCCCGAGAAGTTATTTCTTTTTTTTGTCAAAACAATCCAGATGAGTTTAAGCAGATAAATAAAAGCATTATTTAATATACTTTGTATTGTGCAAACCCTTGCTAACGCATTCATGTCTTGGACAACAATGGCATAGACATCGTATTTCATAGAAGCAACTTGAACACGAGGAGCCTGTTTGTTGCAATTTATGAGCTACTTTTGACTCTTGCTTATGATTTTCTCGCCAAATTTTAACAAAATATTTTAAGCAAAATTCAAAAAATTATGAGAATATTTTTTCTAGATGTCAGTACTTGAACATAGTGGAAGGCTTTAAGTGTGTCGGATTATATACAAGTCAAAGTGTGAGTTCCGTAAAAATTTCCATAAAGTTTAAATGCAGAAATCAACAAAGGCAGTAAATTATTAACCGGATAAAAGAGTTGAATTCATCCTCAATTATTTTACACTTACATGTAAAAGATCAAAACTAGATCAAATGAATAGCATTCTTCATATTGGCAATTTGATTTCTAACAACGGAACAAACACATATTTGATGACTCTGAAAGCTTTCTAGGTAAACTAGCACACTCCTATAAGTGTTTGCAACAAAAAGAGAACATTAAATACGTAAATAAAGAGAAATCTTAAGTTACAAATCATTTATGTTGAAGATTCACCTCCTCTCTTCTCCAATTACTAGATGTTCTTTGAACCATTAATCTCAAGAATGAGACGAGAGGGGTGAATCACTAATCTCCAAAGTGATTTAGGGAGAGTGAACCACCTCTTGCAAAGTTACAAATAACTGAGTGCTCTCATTTGCATATGTGCAAGTTCTCCCAATCCATACTGCAGAAAGTATCTCAAAGAGAAGATTATGTTTTCCTTCAATTGAGTTCTCAATCTTTCTTAATAAACGGTATCAGAGCTTTTGATGCACATATTCAACAAGCAGTATCACAGCTTATGTTGTGTACTCCCAACATATGTTTGGATGGAGTGAATAGCAATGTGATAAGAAGAGACGTGATTAAAAAATATCACCGTTGATTGAAAAGAAGAAAAAATGAAATGGCTTTTTTGTTATTGGGATGAAAATGTGGATAACTAATTGAAATGAGAAGAAAAGAAGATAAAGCCACTTAATCCATGAGAAAAAATCTCAACTATCCAAGTTTACCCCCCTTTTGGAGGACCTCAAAATTAATATTGACTTTGTTCTCTTTCTTCCACTCAAATCAATGACCTCATATCTAAAATCTCTTCTCTTTCCTCCAAGTCGCCCTGTCAAAACCGGGTATATGTTGAAAGGATGTAAACGAATTCGTTGCAAAAGATTTATGGGATTACACAATAGTCACTTAAATTACTTAATATTTGCGAGTATTTAACAAAATTCAAGGAGTCAACACATTGACACGTGCATAGTTTTTTAGTGTAGTAGCCAACTACATTCATTAATCAGATAAATTCCCATTCCAAGACTTCAAATAGTAGAATTTATTAAGCTCATCTTGCAATTACCTGTGACACTGGCTTTGTCTCGAGTAATTAAATTGGTTGCGTTGCTTATTAGGTAAATACCACAATACCTAAATGAAACATGACCATTTCCATCATCTCATTATAGTAGGAGAGACTCCTAGGTGCACCGAGAGCACGACATCCATCCACCCAATGCATCATCGACTTTCAGTTTTAGTAGCCCCATGCGCGATACGCACGATTCAAGAGCAGGGAGGTATATCGAAACCTTCGATTTACCTCGTGACATCATCTTTAAGTGATTAGATAGATCCTATCTATATGACCTTACCACTACACACCACTTAAATTCAATTTCGAATTTGTGTTAATTTTGCAATCAACAGCACCTAGTATGGCTCCCCCAATCTCATCCAATAGAAGATCTTTCACAGCTTCTGGGGGTGAAATTGCAGACACCCATTTTTTATTTAAGCTGAATACACAAACGACTTAGGAAAGTCTCTGCTTGTTTTGTTGTGGAAATCAACATGTGATGTAAAATTAATATTCCTCGAGCTGAAAACCCAAATTTACAGATGGTTAGACAGGACAAAAAAGTACAAACAGTATGAGGGAAGCTAATCCCATTGAAATGCACATGAGAAGTGGATAGTGTCACGGGCCGATCGATTGGGACCGTGACCGCGCGGCGACTCGGGCTATTTTGATTCACCCAAGCCAAGCCTTGCTCGATCAACTCGCACACTCGCTCGCACACCTGAATCGTAGAGAGAGAAAGCTTCTAGAGAGAGGAGCTCTGGAAAGAAATGAGCTTTTATAAACTGAAATAGTTGGATGGTTACAAATGAGGGGGAGGGCACCCCTTCTTATACTCGAGGCCCTCTGATTACATCCGTTGATTTAGATTTTGATCCGGCGGACGAGATCGCACCGCCTCATCTACCGACACTAATGGCGGCTACTAACCACCGACATAAATGAGAGCTATCAACTACCGACATAAATAGAGAGACTTCTAGAATGCGGCTCACTTACCATATTGCCCGCCCTTGGAAAGTTCTGGAAGAAGACTTGTTGGGAAGCCGAGCGAACACAGGAGGTCCTCCACGGATGAGTCGCGGTCGTCCCTCGGGAACCTCTTGGATCGGCCTTCTTTCGGGCCGTGACATTCTCCCCCACTCAATCGAGCGACACCCTCATCGCTCATAGCTCGACGGGCAGCCTTCCTCGCACGAGCACGGGCTCTCTTCTTTTGCTTTTGTTTGGTGCGGACACTCACGAACGAGGAACCACGCCCTTCCATTATCAGCTCGGACTTGGCGCACGGCTCCATCTTCGGCTTGGTCGGAGCATGCGGCGCGTACTCAACCTCGGGGAAGAGTGTTTGAATTGGCATGGCGTGTGTTGGAGTAGGATCCAACTCTACCTTCGGCTTCACCTCGGCCAGCTTGTTCAAGCGCTTCACGGACTTCAAGCTCTTGTCGAGGCATCGGATCGTGGCGATGGTCTTGGTGTCGACCACTCCTTTGATCATGGGAATCATCGACGAGCATTTCGGGTCAAGGATGAGATCATAATCATCAAGAGGGATTACCTCGAATGCCATCTTGCCCTTCCATCCGCCGATCTTGACATCCACATCCGAAGTCGATCCTACACCATGGATGCCCTCCGAGTTGATAGGCTTGAAGGAATTCCCGGTTGGCTTGACGCGAAATTTCAAGGCCTTCGCCACTTCAGTCGACATGAACATGTTCGACGCACCTGTGTCGACCAAGGCATATAGCGTTCGGCCGCACACGTCGACTTCCACGAAGAACATTTCCGAGTCCGACGCAACTTCTTTTTCTTTGGATGGCGATCGGGCTTGGATGGAGTTGATCATCTTCACAGCTCCAAGCCGGATTTGCCGCTTTTCTTCTTTGGGCTCCTCCTCTTCTTCGATGGCAAGGAGGACGTTGATTCGACCCTTCTTCGGGCACTTTTGGGTCCAATGCGGACCTTTGCAAATGAAGCAAGGAGAAGGCGGGGGTTGATCGAACTTACTCCTCGTGCAGTCCGATGGTCGACCCTTTTGGAAGGACGGCTTGGAAGTGCCTTCACCCCATGTTTTGATTCGGCCGCCTTGATCATGCGCGCCTCGGGGAGTGTGTCTTCCTTCATCCTCGGATCGATCCAACCTCCAGTCTCTTGCTCGACTCCTTGGTTCGGTTTTGGTGAGGTCGACGAGCGACTTGGCCACGCTCAGTGCTCTCGCGAGACTCGTCACATCCCGATGCTTTAGCTCGAGTAGTGCCCACGGCTTCAATCCATCCATGAACGCTCCGAGAGCCTCCTCTTCGCTTAGGTTGCGAATTTGGAGTTTGAGCTCCGTGAACTCCTTCACGTACTCTCGGATCGCACCTCTTTGCTCGAGGCGATGGAGCTTGCTACGAGCTTCTTGTTGAGCAAACTCGGGGAAGAAATAGTCGCGGAACTCTCTCACGAAGTCATCCCATGTGTTTACGGGATCGGCGCCATTCTTCGTCTCGTCGCACCTATTTCGCCACCAAAGCATCGCGGTATCAGAAAGGAACATAGAAGCGGTTCATACCTTGATCGGCTCGTCTTGGATGTTGACGGCGCCAAAGTATTGCTCCATGCTCCAAAAGAAATTGTCCACCTCCTTAGTGGATTGGTCGCCTTTGAATTCTTTTGGCTTCGGCACCTCAAGCTTGGGCACCGCTTGTGTGGGCATCGCTCCATTGGCAATGCTTAGCTTGCATAGGGCGAGCTCGGTCTTGAGCTCTTGGATCTCCGCCTTCATAGCTTCGACCTCGTCCCTACAAGGGCTTACTTCCTCGATCACTTGGACGCACTCCTTCAACCCATCGATCGATGCTTCAAGGGCTTCGTCCTTGTCGTGTAGCGGGGCTGTAGCTTCGTTGAGGCCGGTCGTGAAGTCTTCACAGAGCGAGGTCTCAACCTCCATGATCCGGTCTCTCACATCGTCAAGACCTTACATGAGCTCAAGCACGGCACTCCGAACCTTCCCGATCTTCTCATCGAACGCAGCTACGGCATCCATCGAGGCATCTCTTTTCTTCTGTCGACCGCGGGTCTCCTTGACTTGCACGGTCTCTCCATCCATAGCAGCTTCTTGGCTCGACATTCTCTCGAACAGTTGGCGCTCCTCAATCTCCGGAAACAGATCTCTCATTTGCTCGATACCACTTGTCACGGGCCGATCGATTGGGATCGTGACCGCGCGGCGACTCGGGCTATTTTGATTCACCCAAGCCAAGCCTTGCTCGATCAACTCGCACACTCGCTCGCACACCCGGATCATAGAGAGAGAAAGCTTCTAGAGAGAGGAGCTCTGGAAAGAAAGGAGCTTTTATAAACTGAAATAGTTGGATGGTTACAAATGAGGGGGATGACACCCCTTCTTATACTCGAGGCCCTCTGATTACATCCGTTGATTTAGATTTTGATCCGGCGGACGAGATCGCACCACCTCATCTACCGACACTAATGGCGGCTACTAACCACCGACATAAATGAGAGCTATCAACTACAGACATAAATAGAGAGACTTCTAGAATGCGGCTCAATTACCATATTGCCCGCCCTTGGAAAGTTCTGAAAGAAGACTTGTTGGGAAGCCGAGCGAACACAGGAGGTCCTCCACAGATGAGTCGCGGTCGTCCCTTGGGAACCTCTTGGATCGGCCTTCTTTCGGGCCGTGACAATAGTGTGAGCGATGATCTATAGAGAAAGAAACAAAATTTCATCCATGGTTTCACAATCCACGCAAGCGCATCAGAACAGTTCTTCCATCGCTGATTAGCTAGAAATTCCTCCAATAATACCTCTTATTGGTGGTGATATACTTAATCATCACTTGCATGTGACTGTAAATAATTAATCGATTGGAGTAACTTTCCTCCAAATTTCATGGGAAAAAAGGGTCACATTTTTCTCTATCTGCCGTTCTAATTAGTGAGTTACAACCATGAATATCACCTACATTTATCTTTAGTTAATTTCGCATGTGCATCACAACAGATTGGAGGAAATTATAGTTCGGACATAGATATGGATATTTTTTTCTGTATTGTATGAGTGGATGTAAGATAAGGCTGCATTTAGGTGATGATTAAGCATATTGCCACCAATCAGAAGTCCGGTTTAAGGTACCTAGGAGGTAAACATCACCCAAACGAAAAAGTACTTCGTTGTGATGGTTAAAACTATGTTTGTTATATATAATGCATGATTAGGTTGATTTGATTATATAAACGTCCTGTATATTGTCTTTCTATGGTTTGGTATGGATTTTAAGTTAATTCTTGCATAGAATAGAAGTTATCATTTAAAATTGAACCAAGGCGATAACAATTAAGTTTAGAGTTTTGATCAACATTCTTATTACAAATCAATTAAGTTTGATTTGGACAGAAAAATAAGTCGATCCGAACTAAAGCGAACCAGACGACCCTAATAGAACCCAATACTTCCGTTAGCTTCAGTAGCATGGACGAATATGTATACCACATCCAAAAGAACTTATCGATAAGGTTCATACACAATTCTTTTTTTCTCAAATAACACAGGGTATCCAACTTTCAGCTCTACTCATTCTCACATATGAATATAAACTGCACCGTCCAAGTGCATTAGGTAAGGTTCCACCAACAAGGTTTGAAGGGGGAATTATTACGTATCGACACAACTTTCTTTGCGCATATTATTGGCATGTGCTCATGTGTGCGTACACAAACAAATTGAGAGAATCCTGGCCGCTTCTCGAAAGAGAATTGTAACACATGATTCTCCATATAAAGAAACTGAATAAGGTTCGAGGAGCAAGGCTTATTCGGCCGGAGGAGTCGTAGGCTTATTCTCCTTCTCATGTCGTTAGCAACACATGGGAGTCGCAGGTTCTTACTTCCTTTATTCTCGTTGTCTACAAGGATTCTTGAAAAATTTTGTTTTACTAAACATTGAATAATGTGTGCATGGATTCTAGTAAAATTACTAGACAAAAGGAAATTAAACGGTGTGAGAAAATGGCCATTAGGGTAGTGCATGGGAATGTTTTTGTTCCTATGTTCTTTTGTTCTTCTGTTCTCCGGAACTAAAAAAGAATAGAAATTCATTTGGTAACGTTAATTAATTTTTATATTTCTATGGAATAGAAAAGTAGCCAAGGAATAAATTTGAAACAGAACAATAAGTGGAAAAAATGAGTTTCTTATTCCCGAGAACAATTTCTACAAATAAGTCATTTTCTTTGTATTTTCTCTTTTTCTTTTTCTTCTTCTTCCTCGTCACTCTTCCGCGGGTCGTTTGCCCGCCACTCACCACCGCCACCTACTGACCACCCGCCACCACCGACCCGCCACCGCCACCGCCGCCCGCTGAAGCTACCGATCGCCCGTCGTTACCGACCACTCATCACCGCTTACCGTCAATTGCCCACCACTACCAATCGCTGTCGACTAGCCAGTAGCGGCAGTCAGCCAATGGCAGCGGCGGCAGGCTACAGCAATAGCAAGCAACGACAATCAAATGCGTTCCTATTCTTTTTGTAGATTATACAAAATGCATTCATATTCTTTTTTTATTCTGAAAATAGAATTTTTATATAGTTACCAAATGAGTTGTTTTATTCAGAAATTGTTCCATGGAGTAGAAATAAAAAATAATTATTTCTACAAAAAATTATTCCCCTGAATAAAAATGTTACCATTCAAACCCTACGTCAGTTATGCTTTTTTTTTTTTAACTCAAAAAACCTCAATTGAACTTCCGTTTAATCTATTTAATATATCAAAGACTTTTAAAATGGTATTTTAGGAAGAGAAGAGAGGTTAATTCCTTGAATAGATGAGGATTCCGGACAATTATCTTGAATTGGAATTTCGAGATAATTCATGGGTCTAATTTACACTGATTATAAAGTTAAGGAAATCTTTGACATGAAAACTAAATTAAATACAAATATAAGCGATGTTCGTGTTTGTAAACCCAGAAGGCTAGTTCATGGGTCCCCAACTGAAGGTGGAGGAAAATATGCTCGATTTAAATATATTTTTTTAATATTGGGTGAGTAATTTCCTTAATTTAGCCTAATTTTGCGTACTGGGTGTGGTGGGCAGTCCTAATGGCTGAACAGAATGACAAGGAGTTCACAGACACAACTCATGTGCCATCTGAAGAAAACATCGTCTTCCTAGAAATAGCATACTGTTTGAGCACGCCAGCATGCAACATAAGCATCAAGGCGCACACAATACAGGTCAAGTTTCATAAATCAAGAAAGAAGGGAAGGTTGCATTTCTAAGAAGACCTAAAAGTTGCTTCTCCCTATCCATAAAAAAACCTATGTTATGTGTGTTTTCTGTCTCAATCATCTCTCACTAACACAAACCTAGATATGTCTGTACATGTGTACAGTAATTTTGTAACGATTCAAGCCGTTCCAGGTGGGCCAAGTTTTTAAAATGAGTATTCAAGTAACCATATAAGTTGGTGACCATTTGAAGTTGGATCTTACCTACGAATTTTTTTAGCAGGGCCATCCCAATCCAATGTGATATTTTAGGATGTCACAAACTTCCCAACTTAAAGAACTAACATACTCATCTAGCGATACTTCCCGTAATGGAGAGTGATCCGTTCATTCCTACCTTCTCCACCATCTTAGAAGTTTTCCGAAAGTTGTACCTTGTCCAAGCCCTCTTGCCTTGATGAGTACTCTCTAATCTAATTAGACTAGGTATGGACCTAATCCATCCATGAACCACACATCTACTTAGGGAGTCCGACTTTGACACTATCTAAAGATCTTACTTATTCCATATGGACCAAAGGCCCCAAAAAGAACGATCAAGTAATCACCCCAAGTGGTGACAGTTTAAGGGTAAGTCTTAATTATGGATCACTTGACATAAATTTTCCTATTTGATGTGGGACTTTGGGATGTTATCATTATTGTTTTGTGATTTGAACTCCTTAATGTTGGTCCTCTTTTAACCTAATCCAATAAATTTTGTGGCGGCCTCTTATTGACCAGTTTAACTGTTCGACTTTTTCCTAGGGCAATCATATAACTCTTCAACTTTTGATATTTCAGAATGTGTGAAAAATATCCATTTTATTCAGGGGCTTGAGGTTTTGAGAGTTTTATTTATTTATTGTGGTACTCCAAATTCTGACCTATTAATTGTCGCTTCTCCTTCGCTTGTGGATGGATGTCACCGGCCAAGCAATATCAATTTCTTGTATTGTTCTTTTTACTCTCCCAATTTTATTTTTTGCTTCATCATCGCCTTTTTGCTTAACAACTAGATACTCCTAAATAGTCGAGGCAACGTTATCTAAGCCCATATACTTCAAAAAATAATTATATTTGACACAACATGGCCCCGACACCAATTTTTGCACGGAAAAATCCTCCAATAATATTATCAAAAAATTCAAATACCCGATACTATTTACCGTGACTAGGGTTTATGGTGAGTAAGCCATTCTTAAAACACGATTTGGAAGTCATGGATAGCGACACCACCACGTTCTTCTCGCGAATAATGCCTTGTGCTTAAGAGATGCTATTCTTTTTTTGTTCTCATTTCTTTTCCCTTTTCTTGCTTCTTTTGTTGTTATGAAAGTAGGTGTCTAGAAAAAGGGATCTAAGTGCCCAAGCATAGGCTGCAAATGACAGACTCCTGATATTTTTTCATAAAGTGATTGGACCACATATCTGGCATCCAATCTCAGTGTCCAAAGATCCTCCTGAAAAGCAATAGCTAGAGAGAAAAGCTCTCCGTATAGCTTCATTCAAACTTGGCCTTATGCTGTTCTTGACTAATAATTGCAATTAGGGTTCACATTCCACTGCGCATCTACTTTCCTCTCGAGAGAGAAGTAGCTCAGCTAATGTGAGTCTCAAGCAACATGGAACCCTAGAAAACGCCATGCCCTTTCTTCATTCAAACAGCTCTTTAGTAAGCAAAGTTACCAAAAGGCTAGCACTTTAAAAGGGAACATCGCTCACTAGGATCGCTTTTTCTATGGTCGAATTCGACTCTTCCAGTCGTTATGTTGAAGTTGTATCATCTACAAGCGTAGTTTCCTCATCATAGCAAAATCTACGTTCAGCAGCTTCATCACAAGACAACTCTAAATCTTTTTTTTTCTTCAGCCGATTTCTTCAGTGTTTAATGAGATCTTTTGAGCAAAGCCGAATTTGATCTCAGGAGTACACTCTACTCTTCGCTAGGTTAGCCAACTCGACACAGTGATATAATGCGTTGTCGCTTGGCTCTGTTAAAGAGGTATCAATCCGAGACAATGATGCTTCCCATCGGTATACCACTAGACATCAAAATTCATTCATTGTCAAATGCCCCAGAAAATTCTGTTGTCTTCCCACTTGATAATAAAGTATCGACTGCAACATAGGCAGCTTCTAAAAAAGATTCAGGGATCGATTGACTGCGAAAAATTTTAAGGTTTAGAACTTGATTACCTACATTTCGCTCATAACCTTAGGAATTCTTATGAGAAATCAGGTTTGTCCATCATAGGTACTTGCAATTCTCACGAAGTTTCAGACGCAGTTCAATAGCTTTTGCCGCATGTCAGGTTCATGCTTTAAAAGCTCAAAGCTGAATCGAATTTTCTCACAAAGCGGTGCATGACAAACCAAAATTTCTATTCCAGAAACAATTTTTCTATTCTAGACTTGTTTCTGAACTAGAAATCCATTTGATAAAATTATTTCATTTTTCTATTTCTGAAATATATTTTTGTTCCGAAAATGAATTTGGAATAGAAATCAGAAGTAAAAATTTTCTACTTTTCTATTTCTGGAACCAAAATGAGAAATAAAAATTCTTCTCATCGTTCGTCCTTACTACGAACCGATCATCCATCCGTTGCCGCCGACCACCGTCCGCTAGTCGCCGCCTCCCCAGTCATCGGCTGCAGCCGCCGCCGGTCGCCGGCCGCCTATTGCCGATTGTCGGCCACCGCTGCCGCCGTCCGCTAGTCGCCGCCGCCGCCGCCCCACCGGTCGCCGCCTCCCAGTCATCGGCCGCCGCCGCCACCGGTCACCAATTGCCGGCCACCGGTCGTCGCCGCCGGCCATCGCCCATCGCCGCCACCACCGTCCGAAATGAAGAAATTTTGTGTCGTTATCAAACGGATATTTTTGCTTAGAAACTCATCTAGAAATAGAAATAGAAAAATCTATTTCTCTTCCAGAAATCAAATTCTGGTTAGAATGGTTATCATTTGCGCCCTAAGCGACTGTAATTTCTGATTTAGAAATCAAATCATCTACCGACAGCTTATGTAATTCAAGCCATTGAGTCACGAGTGAATCGCGAGCTAATTAATCAGTTGATGTGTCCAGTCAGAAGAGCATTTGCCTAGAAGAGGCAAAGTTCAGGACATCTTTAGTTAACTAGGCAAAGTTAATCATGGAAAGATTTGAAGAACTAAGTCTCACAGAGCCTGTCAAGGGGAAAGAACAAACTTTGGACTCTGGTATTGTACTGGTAAGATATTCTCTGTTAGCCTTCTTTTGTATGTCCATTTCTCCAACAATACAGAAGACTAAGAGAAACTTTCAGATCTTGGGTCATAGATGATATAATGATGGATATACACTAGTCTTGTCAGGTAGGTTAGGCAGTTAGACTCAAGGATTTTTGTATAATTCGAGTACACCAAGTACTACTCGATATGTCACCGTATTTATCCTGCAAAAGAAGTTTCGAATGATCTCATTCTCATGCTAAATTCACATAGAGAGACACAAATAAAAGCACAACCGTGAATTATAAAGCACAAACACGTTCCTTCCTCCGATCAATTATTACCGATAGTTAACTAATGCCAGAGATACACAATGTTTATCAAGGTTGTCTTGTCATTTTCATAATGGGCAGTCTATTATTTGTAGTTATTTGTGAAATGATTATGACTCAACTGCAAGGATGGATGGTGTGTGCAACGACAATGACTTTTGATCCGGACTAACTTGTTATTTTCTCCCAAATGCCTCTTCTTTTGGCCCTTACCAAAACTGTATAAGCTGTCACTTCTTAACTTTTTGGTCCTAAAAACCTCAAAATCCGCGAGCCAAACAAGACTAGCTGTGGAGAGAGAAGATACCAGTGAGATTGAGGGTACTTCAAGCCACCAAAATGCCTTGCAAAGAAGAGAGTCCATCCTGAGTATCTCTTCTGTTAATTTATTGCTAGGCTTTATTGACATGGTATTACTAGCTACTGAAATATTCTTCTTTATTTCACTTTTTTTCAAAATAATATACACAACTTTCGAAATTGAGTTACTACATCATCATGCCATATGATTTATGTCATGAAAGTTATAAGAAATTACTATGGATGGGAGGCAGGCAATATTGAGTTTTCCCAATTTTTATGAAGCAGAAATAATGCATGTTCCTATTAATGTATTTGCCCACCCACAGCAAGTAAGCCTCGACTACATCGTGGACAAGGCCTTGCATAAACAGAAAATAATAACAATAGGAAAGGACAAAGAAAGAAAAATCTCCCTCACTTTAAGGGTTTTATAAACCCTCGGGCTAATTCATCGTCTTAAAAATGTCATGTTCAAATTCATTTTATCGTACTTCCTATACAAAATGTCGTTCTTCACTAACATTTCAAAAGTTTTCTTTGAACGGCTGACAAAATCAAAATGTTGTAAGCCTAGTTCCCAGCAAACCAAAATATGGGGGAAGATAAATGCAGGTGCTTGTAGGTGAGACCGTACCGCTTTTAAATGGGAAATAGAGAAAAAGGAAGGGTTAGCAGGGGAGGAGGAAGAAAAAGGTGGGAGAGAATAAAAACAATCGGGGCACCTCGGGATCAGCAATGTGGGATAACATAGCAGATTACAAGTTGGCATATGCTGCTTTTATCAGAATTCAGAAAGCACCCACAAAATGTTTTTTTTTCCCTCTCTTTTTATTTTTGAAAGAAAAGAGAAGCTATATATCATTTAGCAAAAATACATAATAGAGAGTTTTTGCTAAGGAGTGCTTCCAAGTTTACATTTTCAACTCACTAGTAATAAAAGATAAACAATGCATTGACAATAATAAATTTTCCCTAAGAGTTCAATCTCAATTTTGATGTAGTGGATGAAGCCGTGGCTCAAGGCCTTAAGGATGAGACATTTTTCGCATGTATTCTTACATACGAGCTTAATGCATTCCGTTCTTTAATCACGTGAATTTTATTTGAGATAAATTAATTTTAAGGATTTACATGCATTGGACTCACGTCGCACTTCAACTATCTATAAAAAATTAGGTAGGAAGGGCTGCTCTCTCTCTATCTCTCCCACTGCATTGCGCTGCCACCTATTTCTGACAATTAGAATCTGAAACGTCAAGCTCAATGTCTGATCAAAGCATTCAATTTCAATTCTGATGTCCCCCCGGCCCCCTCTCTCTGCTCCTCTTTCTCTCTCTCTCTCTCTCTCTCTCTCTCTCTCTCTCTGATTTCTCCCCCTTCTCTCACGCACTTGCTTGCTCTTTGGAATCTTTATATGCCTTGATCCCTAGTGTTCCTACAAGAGGACACAGCACCCTTTTGATTGGGACCCATCCACAGAATTGCTCAGACTGATTGCAAATTTCTGTTACAGGGCCCAATTACCCTCTCTCACCACATGGGTTTGGGTTTCTAGCAGAGACGCAAGGGGATAAGTTCTTTCCTCCCTCTTCTGCGAGTCATCGGATGGGAACATGTGACTCCCATGAGGCATCATGTTCTGTGAACGACAGCATGTTTCGTCCCCTAGTGGTCGGAACCCCCGCCACGTGTCGCTCCCAAAATGCTCCTAAACCCTCCTCACGGACGGGCAAAGTAGAAATTTTGAGATATTGAAACACGTCGACTGGACCCTGCAAAAAGTTGACTTACCCCGTCAGTCTATCCACTGTTTCCTCCATGTAGGGTCAGATTTTACATTGTTCCAGGCCTTGGGCGGACAAAATTTGTAAGTATTTCTTAACGAAACCAACAAGCGTGACTCTCCGTTCTATGAATAAGATGGAGAACCGGAGTCGTGAACACAGTAAATCAACCTTCTAACCAGTAACCAGTCGGGCAAATCTCACAGCGTGAAATTTCATTATGGTTGAACTGAGCTCACTTTCTTATGTCCTTCCGCAATCACGAGAAGCAAGAACCGTGAGGCCTAGATAAGAGCGATGGATGACGACTGTGGATCATATCTTGAGTACTTCACATTAACATCCCAGGCATAAAAAAAAAAAAAAAAAAAAAAAAAAAAAAAAAAAAACACACACACCTTCACAAGACGATCTTCCTAAACAATGGCAAAATCGTCTCAGCTTCCCATTCCTCCCCATTTTTGTCTTCCAGGGTAAAGAAATGAAGGAGAAGAAGAAGAGCTCGCACAATTTCCCTCAAAAGTTTGTGATGCTAGACTCTTCAAGAGCCAGAGACAGTCTGATTAATAATGTCTATGGCTGCTCGTGAAAATGTGATATTTGCTTTGATCGAGCATCGATACCCCCACAGACCACACTAACAATATATAAAAGGCCAATTTTGTGGCTCTGAAATGCACCCATGTGGCATGTTCAATCAAAGTGCTATGACCACGAACTAAGTAGAAAATAGATTCAAGTGGCTGGGTAAACTCTCTTTGAAAAGCAGAAAAATAAGAAATTTGATGAAGGTAACCCAAAGATATGTCTACACTTAAAAGCAAACGGCATCTTTTCCTACTGAACTAAAAGAAATCCTCTTCTTATCGGATCCAAATTTAAATTCCAGATCTGAGGCGTCACTGGGAATTGAGGCATTGCTTGTTGAAGGGAAAGAATAGACTAGGGCAGGTGAAGACCTCCTCAGACCGAACTTGTAAGAGGGAATGGCGGAATCCTCTTTTGGTTGATCCAGACTATCGACAAAAGAGGGAGGCGTGATGGACGGTGTTGGTGGCTCAGGAAACATCCCAGGCGAAGCAGAAATGGGAAATGTAAACCCAGCGCTATTATCAGAAGAAACCGCAGCCCTCACTTGAGGCTTATTAATGGAAATATGTGGAAGAGCTGCTTTAGATCCTGATGCCGGTTTCTTTGGTATCATATGTCCACGAGAGTCAAAAAACGTTGGAAGTTCCTTGGAGACATCCTGCATATGACCCAATCAGAAAGACATCTATATGAGAATCTTTCAGCATATATCTGTAAATACAAGCCAGTGTTCATATACTTGGGTGGAATCTACTTCCACATCAAAAAATGACTGAAAAAGGACAGCTAGTCTCCTAACATCAAAATAGTTTTAAAGAAGCTATTGGATACGAAATTCCTATCAATTTCACCATGGTAAGAAAGAGCTAATCAGTTAAGACATTCACCAAATATCATACCATAGGCACCTGTCACCTCTAAATCAGAGCGAGCATCTAATATTAAACAACTCATGTCTTAACTGCCGCTAAAGGTCTAAAGTGCTGATAAAAAAAATGGGAGGAAACCCATTCGCAGTTAATTTGATTGTCTCTGTGGTAGAAAAGCATTGCAAAGTTGAGGCGGTACCTTATCTGTACTCTTGGAGACAAACTTGTCAGCCACACCAGAGTCTAGTGAAGCAGTGTCGTTAACTTCAGGAACCAGGATAGCATTGCAAATATCTTCATCAAAACTGAACAAGCGTCCTTTTGCAGCATTAGCAGTTTTGTTAACATTCTCTTCCGCTGGAACTCTAAAAAATGGAGTTCCTGTACCTCCATTTGAAAGAGCAGCATTCATCTGGTTAGTCTCGTCTGCTTTGCCGTATTTAACAGAAGCAGACAGATACGATAAATTACCGCTACTCAACATTGAATAAGCAACATCAGAAGACTCAGGTTTTTTCCTCAAAGTGGCTTGCTTCAACTCCGCAGCCTTATCCTTGGGAGTTGGAACGCTTCTATCAAGATGCTCCAGTATCTTTCTAGCCATCTGACTAGAATGTGTGGGAACAGTGGAGACACCAACCTCAAAATTTAGTGACTTGTTTTCTACTGATTGAGGTTTTGAACTGCTACTTGTTCCTCCAGCCTCCATATTCTTGTTGAAGGCAGGAAAAGAAGGCATGCGAAAGTAAGTTGTTTCCCTCTGGGAAGAACCAACTAAAGAAGGAAAACTACTAAATTTTTGGGCACTTCCAGTGATGAACTTTTGCCTTGAACTACGAATGGGTCCTATGGATCCATGGTCACCTTGCAATTCATCATTTCTGAATCTAACCTGCGTGCATTCCAACAATTCTAAAACAATCAATTTCAGTTCACCAGAATCATAGGTTTCACTCTTATAAGCATGGAAAAACACAATTTTAGTAACCACAAGAGTCAGCTTATGATGTATGTTTTGCATCTTAATGCTAATTATTTGATTACATTTGAATTATGACTAAAAACAAACAAATCCAAAAACAAAGATTCATATTCATCACTACTGCCGTAGGAGACATTCAACTTGATTCCATATTCACGAAGAATTTTCATTGCCATGATAACTGATCCATTTGCTTCCAAAAAAGCACGCACTCCCACCATGCTCGGCCAGAAAAAGTACTCACCCAGACCCAGCTTTGATTTGGATTAATGACATATTAGAGTGCAAAAGAGAGAGTGAAACAGTACATAGACATTCGTTTTCTACTTCACCATTACTCCTATCTGTCCTTTAAGTTCAACACCATCTTGATAAAAGATAAGACGTAATTAACCAGAACAATTAGCTCAGTTGCAGCTGCCTCTGGTGACTTTACTTCTCCCATTTGTCATTGGAGAACAATTAGGATTATTCTATTTGCTTCACAAGCAGATGAGCATGTCCACATTGACAGGCACATATGTTACGGATCAAATTAAAGATTCACAGAACATGTTTCGCATACCGTAGACTTGGACATAGAATGTACAGGTCTTGAATATGGGGTTCTGCGGAAATTTGGAGTCGCATGTCTGCCTCTTTGAGTCTGTGGGGTCAAATACTGATCTTGTACTACCGAACCAGGCCAGCATAGAGATGACTTGGGTAGAGGCGATGGACTATAAGGTTTCTGTAAACAGCCATCCACACGAAGCAATGCTTTCGGATCTTCTGGCAGGTTACTTTTAAGAATAGAGCCAACTTCTGATGCTCGACTTCCCATGTATGCTCTAGCAATGTCGACAGGTGAAGCACCAATTTCATCACGTAACTGCAGAATTTTCAGAGCACCATAAGTATCGTCAGAACAAACGTTACCAGTTTTCTAAATTTGGTTCAAGCCAACAGAAGATAACAATGCCTGGACTGAAGTGGAACTCTTAACACCTGAAGAAAACTTCATCCGGTCTAAGATGACCTCCCCATATATCTATATATATATAGAGGCATCACCATCAAATAAATAAACAGAGTTTCACTGCTAACACCATATTAAAATTCATGAGCTAGCACCAACGGCTTCCACTTCGACTGAAGAAAATCACTCCATGCATAAGAAACAGCACTATTTGAGTAGCATTTTCGAAAAGGATACAGATCTTTAGCTATTTATAAACATACGTGAAAACAGCAGAAAAATTTCAGTAACTTATAAACTTGAGAGATGGCATCACAACACATTTAATAGGATACCTATGTAAGAATACCAAAGAGACAATCTAATGCTCTTCATTAGACAAGATGGCACTATAAAATGCCTCGATGTTACAGACATCAAGAAGCAACCCACACTATATTTGGGAAATGTCCCGACACACAGAGGGAGAATATTAAACATGTTAGACCAGTTAAATAATTAATCATGCCATGATCTAATAGTTTAAACTATTAAATCAGTTGGTTGTGACCCTACAAAATTTCACAAGGTGCCATAGCATGAGATCCTGAATTCAAATCCTTCCACATCCCTCATTTGCCTCCCCATATATATTTCCAAGCTTTAGTCTTACATCAAAGTCACACCTAAGTGTGACGGGCACTGTTAAACCACTTAGGGGCTGTTTGGATTAAATTTTTAATTTTTCTATTTGATTAATCTAAATCTTGCAACTCGTGCAATTTGACTTTTATGAAATCCGATTCTCCTTAAGCTTTCACAACGCTCAAGTGTTGCAATGTAATTTTACATGTAACTTTTACATCATTTTTTGAACTTTGAATAATATTTTTCAAATTTTGGTAGGAAAGAAAAAGGAATCTTTTCATTCTTGTTTAAATGCAACCAAGCATGCCCTTAAATATTAAACCACGCCTCATCTAATAATTAACCTTTTAGAATAGTTGGCTTTGGTCCCATAAAATTTTACAAAACAGCTAGCAGAAACTAGAAAGAAGCAAACGATCATCAACCCCAACAAAGACTCACTAATGCTATGTACCAAGGCACATTTGAATACCTTCTAATATTTATTTCCAATAAAAGCATGGTGGTGGTGCAGGAAGAGCATTACTATACTATTCACTTCATCAAACACACTTCAAAAGCACATAAAAGAAATTCCATTATGCTTCATGAACAATTTGAGGCAAAGTTGGAGCAAAGAATGCTAGAAAATCACATGTATCCATAGTCATCTCAATAAGCTATTTAGATCCCATGGAAAAATAAGATTTATCCTTCAGCTTTTCCAATATTAAGCTACCTTCAACATTCTCTGTAAAAAAGATTTCAAACTGCTGAAAACTCACAAATACAACATAATTAGATGTAGGCCACGAACCTCATAATAAGACATCTTGATAGTTGCTGAACCATCAAGTGACCAAGCATCAGTTACCAACTATTGATGCCAATGGAACTTATCCGTCATGATGGCCAAAATAAGAATTACAGCAATCCAGTAACTTTCTCTTTAACTCATGGGATCTCTAGGTCATTCTATTCTGAGAATCCTTGGCTCACATCTAAAACAACAATGGCATTCTTAACAAGTTGCTTCGAATTCATTGACATTATGCCTGTGCACTCTAGCACAAACATTCGAGAAAAGATGTTCTGACAGAGAGACATATTGAAGAATCTACTCTACTTACATTTGAATGATGAAGGGGCGTTGAAACTTCCCATAGAGCTCTGTTCAAAACTCCCTGCTCTCCCCCATTTGTTTTGCTTGGAATGTGAGGCACAGTTGCATGGACCTCAACTTCACCCACAGCATTCATTTCAGAGTTGTTCTCCCTTTCCTTCATCTTTGGTAGATCAACAGTCTTTGATTTTAATATCTCAGACAGACGACTAATTTCGTCCCTGCATGATGATAAAAACCATCAAGGCATGGAACAAAAAAGACATCCCCTGAATAGTATTACATACAAACCTTGTTGGTTAACATTCAGAGTCCCTATCAATTATACATTGTCAACCAGAATTACTGTGCAAGATTAATAAGCCATTAAAGAGTCAAGAACAAAGTAATTTCTAAAAAGCAGGTTGAAATTTTGCCAACAAAGCCAAATTCTCCTTCCACCATTTTCCACCTGCCCACTTTAAGTTGTTGCAAGCGCATATTTGAAACAAACAATTTACCAGAAGAAAGAAGGAAACTCTCTGCAAAAGGTATACAATTCAGAACAAAATACAGAAACAAGGTTTGGCCTAGTGTTACTTCCCCCTCACCAACCCCTAAGAGGTCATCATTCTGATCTTTACCCTTCCCCTCCCTCACTAAAGAACCTTCTCAAAAGATAAAATTGCACAATAAATTATTGCGAATGACTTTTCAGAAAAGAGATACATATGCATGAACTCAAAAAGACAAAGCACTTCACAGGTTAACGTGCACCGGGAAAATATAGTACATAGTACATTTAACCTTTAGACAAAAGATTGATTTACCTGGAGAACATTTTTCCTCTAATCAGCTGCTCAATTTCAGAAAGGGTACCATCTTTTGGAGGGTCAGTTACTTTGTTTTCTGTTGTTTTGAATTCTTTGTACCCATCAAACACAGTTCTTTTTGGTAGATCAGACACAGCAGCATTTTCTACTTTGGCTGATCTTGATAACCCCAGCTGCATATTATAAGAACATCATCAAGATTATATTAAAAAGAAAGACAAATGAAGCCAATGATAGAAAACTATGAGATTAAAATAAAACGACGTCTGCCATTAGAAAGACGTATACCTTTCATTTGATGGAGATAAGCACATGTTGGAAGCTACTTTTGGGACAAGATAGTTAATCCAAACACCTGACCTCAAAAGCCGTGTGCATATAGAGCCACACGAGCAAGGGTGTCATGTGTAGGAAAGGATGATTTCCTTGAAAAACATGACAGGAAAGCATGCATCTTTACCCAGAAATATATGGATAATGGTGTGCCACATATGTTATTTGACAGAATCACTTGAATTTTGGCAAAAGAAAACATGAACAAAAATGACACGGCGATGAAGAACATAAAGACAAAGTTGCAGTACTTGGAGAATAATAGTTTTACGTGGCACCATCAGCCACTCTTTTTGTTCAGTAACTTCACAATTATAAAACTATTTCAGAATGAACCCAGTCAACCAGAACAACAAAGACCTCATGCAATATACTAGAAAATGCAAGATCCAGAAATCATGAAAGAATTTGCAAGACTATTAACCAGAATACAATCTGGAGTGCCTCAACATGAACAAGAGCTATTCAGTAACTTACATCTGAATTGCCTTCGTGGTTACTCCCTCTAACATTCTGATCGATCTCTCTCTTCAACTTATCTATAACAGAACATCACACTGATTGAAAATATGAACATGACATAGCATACAGAAATAGCTATCTAAGCAAGTCTGAATATTGAAGTTACAAAGGTCACATTACAAGATATAACCAGAGGACGCACTAAAATAAAGGGAGGATGATATACGGTCCACATGCAAATCACAAGCAGGAGCGTACACTATAACTGCCCGGAAGAGAATAACATACTATGTCAGAGAAACAGATATACATAAAAGAAACAAGAACTGAATATATGCAAAGTGAACATAAGAAATTATCTCGAGCAGGAAATGCACTCCACAGCTGCCCAGAAGGGAGTACATACATTGGACAAGCAGAGAATCAGTTATCTCGAGCTAGGGGCAGCTTAGAAACTTATTTTGAGTTGCCTAAATTAAAATATATATATATATATATATATATTCTCAAAATCACAAAGGACAAAATCTGCATGAATCGAAATGTCAGCATTTATATGCTTTTAAAGAATTGGGGTGTTTGATAGTAAACAAAAATTGAATTTTGAATGTTTAAAGTAAAAATATACCTTGAACGCATAGTTCACCTTTAAACTTCCTCAACAAAGAAAAATCAAGCTAGCAATACAAAGCAAATTCCCTTGCAATAGAAGAAAATCAATGCAAGATGGTGACTGACAAGATCAGCCATACAAAAACAAGCATTCTTGACAGTAGGAGTGCACAGAAACCAAATGAAATTTTTCTTGTTGTATAATTGATCCCTAATACTTTTATTCGGTCATACACCATCCTTTTTGTTTAACTGTAATCCTTGAAGACTTCTCATAGTCATAAACAACTTTTGTACGTTAGAAGCACGTCCCCCGAAACAGAAACCACTCCATAGACAGATTCTAATAATGAAGAGAACATATCTATTTTTCATTATCAGATATTGCTGACATGGAAAAGAACATTAAAAAGACACACATATAATGGAGTCTAGATTTGCAAAGTGAGTTGTATGACCAAACTTTGGTTCTTACAGTTCCCACTCTATTTTCTTTAGTCCTTGAATACGGAAATAAATAATTTATGTATTAGATTAGGATCACAATCAGAAATCTCATGTAGTTAATTGGAATATTGTAACACCAACAGTTGTCAATGGGGGGTTGGGGGTAAAGCACTGGTTTTTGTAAATAAAGCTTTCCTTCAAAAATGGCTGTGGAGATTTAATGTGGAGAAAACCCAGTCCTTGGAGGAGGGTACAGATTGCGAATTTGGTTTGGAAGATACAGAGAGGATAACTAAATCTAGTCAACGAGCACATAAAAATCAGGCTTCGGAAGTGCATTAGGCAAGGCTGGGATGTTTTCCAAAGCAGAGTTTCTATATGCAGTGGGAGATTGGTAAAGATACTAATTTTTGGGATCACTTATGGTGTGGAGACGCTACTTTCAAAGATTTATACATTTACTTGTATGCATAACAACATTAAGCAATACATTTTAGCAAATTTCATCGCTTTTTTTTCTCTCTAATCATCTCAACACTTAATTTCTCTTCTTCAATCACTGAAAAAAGAGCAGAAACAAAGAGAAAGAAATTACTTCAGGTCGCCAAGGGATGGACAACGTGCTTCCATTACGGACCCAACCAGACAGTACCGGAAACCTCTCTACTCAAACCCTAATCACGGGAATTAATCAAGAAGCAGTAAAACTTGATCCCAATTCATCTGATCATCCATGCCGACTGACCAAAGCACACGAGAACAACTAGAGGCAGCGAAGATTGGAAAAGCGCAAACTGAGGAGAGATTTACAGACCGTCGCCGTCGTCGTCGCTGCCGTCGTCGTCGTCGTCGTCGTCGTCATGGAGAGGAGGGAGCGAAGCAGGAGCAGGGGACCTCGAGAAAAGCGAGGGCAATATGCGGGTGGCGCCGCCGGAGATCAGGCGGTACGCCGGATCCACCAGCTTCGACAACCACCCGCCGCCGCCGCCGCCGGCGACGGCAACGGCCTGAGGTTTGCTCGAATTGGGGCGGGCGTAGGGCGTGGCCCGCGGGTTGCGGTTCGGAGGCCTCCTCATTTTTCCTCCGGCGCCCCTCCCGGGCTCCGGCTGATGCGACGTCGCCGTCGCCGCCTCCCCGTCGTTCTCCATCGGCGGCGAAGTTCTCGAGTTAGAGAGAGAGAGAGAGAGAGAGAGAGCGCGGGGTTACTTTGGGTAGTCTGCGGCTAAATTATTTCGGCGTTTTCAAAATTATACGTTTTCAATCCGCCCCGAATTTTTAGCTTATCAGTTTGGATTATTACGTCATCAGTTTTTAAAAAAAATTAAGAGCCGCCACGTATGATTTTAACAATATCTTATTCATTTGTAGTACTAAATTTTTAACCACCAGGAATTGCCAATTTGATTTGACACCTTCAAAAAGATTTTATATTTAGTCAAAGTTGAATTCGCAATTTCTATTTTGACTAGTCTTGCTCCAGAAAAATGAGTAATCTATAATCTTGGTGTTAGCTTAAAGTGAAGGACATAAATCCCATTGATTTAGGAAATTATTGCAAAGTTAAGGAAACCAAATTCAACAATATATTAACGTTAAAGGAATCGACATAATTGAGCATATTTAAAACGTCTTCAAACTCGTTAATCAAAATAAAATAAAAAATCTTTATCGATTTTTCAATGTGCATCAATGTATTATCGAAATGTGAAAATAATGCATGGTCTCAAGTTTCATTGACAAGGAAGTTTTTCAAATTTATTCAATAAAACAAAATCAACCTCTTCCATATTTTTGTGGAAAATCGAAGCAATTTGGTATATCGTATAGTGATGCCTAAAAGTTGAAATTCATTGTCTCTAAAAATCTATCCTCTTTCAAAGGCAAGTACCAATCAAAGAGGGAGTACTCAAGATCCACTAAGATCAACATTCACTGTTTAGAGATAGTAGTAAATAGCATTCTTATCTACAAAGAAATTTGTCACGACTGTGAGTGGGACGTCACAACCGTATTGTGCCCAATTGTGCCAGTACATCTCAAGAATGACCACAACAAGGATGCATAGTGGAAGCTGAAGAAAAAGGCCACAAGAAGCATATCATATGGTCTCACTGTCGAGGACTCGCAAAAGACAACCTGTATATGGCTATGATTTGCAAACAACTACCCACGAGTGACCACTAGTCATGGCTATGACCGAGGCGACTACAATTCGCAAATGGATTTCGATTTAGGGATTTCAAAAAGAGGGAGAAGTGGAAAAGGATGCAAGAAAAGAGAGAGAGAGAGAGAGAGTGAATGGAGCATATGTACTGCGCAAGGTGAAAGAGCAATGAAAAAGACATTTGAAGTCTCCTTTGCCCTTTTCAATGAAATCAGACATCGATCTCAATCATGTACTATGTAGGGCCCGTCCAAGCAACCCTGTGTGGTCTCAATTGGCATTGCCCATCAAATGAAACTTTGTACAAAATGTATGTCACTCGACATTACATCTCAACAGAAAAACGAAATGAGTAGACTCGGGTCTGTACACATAGCACAATCAATGAATGGATTTATAAAATTCCCATGTCGCGCTAGAGGAGCACCCAGTATTTCTCAACCAAGGGACCTTGTCTCCTTCCCCCTCTGCTTTGGTCTCGTAGGGGTCTGTTTTCAGACCAGGCAAGGTGGAATCTAATTCCCAGTACAGGCTGAAGTAGCCGTTTCCTGCGCATGGCTGAATCTGATGCTGTTATTATTCTTTTTTGTTTTTTCACTTTTCTGGCTATGACAATTTGTAGTGTTTACCCAAGAAGAAAGCTCCAGATCTTCTTTTTTTTTTAATTAACCCTTTTGCCTATTCACCAAAAAGATTCCAAGTACAAACGATAGCGTTGCAGCAATCATCACCAACTACCCTAGAAGGAAAAAAGATGATCTAGCAAATGATGCCTCGGTGGAATTTCGAAACCAGAGCCGACTTACCGAAAGATGTTCGTGATATGATCAGCTTGATTTGATGCAAAACGAAGACTCCCGTGAAATAAAGCAAAGGCTTGTCTGCCCCTCTTTGATGCTTTTCTGTAGTGGGGGCTTTGGAAATGCCTAATCCCTAGGGGTTCAGCATAAGCACACTTTCTTGCTGTGCCTGTCATCAAATGTCAAACCCATTGCTGTACCCATCACGTCTCCCTCCTGTCAGTGTTGCCTCATTGCTAGAATTTTCCGACTTACAGGGCCAAACTTTTTCCTATTCCTCAGGCTTCAACGACCATTTTACATGGCTAGTCTTGAACAGGAGCGTTATTAGCAAACCAGCTATGCTTGTGCAGCAAACCGAGTGAAGCAATAGGCTGTGTGCATGATCTTGTTGTTTCTTGTTGGTGCAGTAACAACAAGAACGCCCACCTTAGAATGAATCTTGGTCTAAGTTGACGGTGCAGGTCAAATAAGAATTTCGATCAAGCATGTGATCTTCCTCGATACTAGGAGGGCATTTGATTCTACGGTGATTGGGATAGGGAAGTCAAGGTTTGGACCCAATATCCTAGTGCCATTCAAAGGAGTAAAGCTACACTCGATTATAAAGGAAAGGTACCGGTAGAATTGGGGGATCAAGGATAGTTTAATTACTCCGAATGAGCGAGTTGGCACTTCGACAAGGAAAAGTTTATTTGAATGCTCACTCATTGTATCGGAGTAAACGATCGAAGAGAATGACAGTTTAATCGAGCAGTAGACCTAATAAGACAGGACTCTTTAGTAAAAGGGCTGCCACTAACATGGTAATATAGTGAATTGCCTAATCCTTAGGGGCTCATCATAAGCACATTTCTTGTCATGCCTGTCATCAAGTGTCTAACCCATTGCTGTACCCATCACAACTCCCTCCTGTCTGTGTTGCCTCTTTTGCTAGAATTTTCCAACTACAGGGCCAAACTTTTTCCCGTTCCTCAGGCTGTAATAACCATTTACATGGCTAGTCTTGAACAGGAGTCTTATCAGTAAACCAAGTATGCTTGTGCAGCAAACCAAACGAAGCAACAGGCTGTGTGCATGAACTTGTTATTTGTTGTTGGTGCAATAACAATGCCACCTTCCTGCATCCGATTATGATTAGATGTTGAAACACCGCATCGTGCAGATTGATTTCCAAGCGCAGATTTTTCCATATTTACCGCGTGAATTCCTATATGTTGGGCGATTAGACATGCCTGTTATTTTGCAGGTCCCATTCTTTAACATGGAAGATGAAATTTGAGTAGCAAATGGGAAGAAAGAAAGAAGGCCACGATTGAATGACAGGTGTCAAAGCAAGGTTGGTGGACATGGAGCTTTCTTTTGCCAAGGGAGATTCCCATGTCCATTATAAACAAAACAAAATAGCGAGGAAATAGACAAAATCAATCACAATACAAACATGTTAGGGTCTATGCTCTCTGAAGTGACTTGAATGTTTTAAATGATTTCTTGAAAGCATATTGGCCTGTTTCAATGAAACGATTTGGATGATATTGTCATATTTGAGAGGTACAGAATCAAAGTTGCTCAAGCAAATCAATGGAGGCTAATCTTATCAATTGAGGCAACCTCTAATGCACGCCTAAGCCCCTCATTTGAGGAGAACCTGCTTTTCGGATCTTTTCTCTTTGAATAATCTCTTCAAGATGGTGACCTATTTGTGTCTTTCCCTGAGCAAGCTCAGGGGCCACGCCTAAGCCCTTTTCTGTTACCTTGTGCAGTAGGAGAAAGTGACTGCAACTCTTTAGACAAAGAAAAAACATATATCGAAAGCCGATCATGCCAAATGCGAAAATGAACGAGGAGTCGTGTAAAGATGACTCTTGTATAAATTGGGATTTAGTGAGAAGGTATCTGGGCACATGGAGCAGATGTTCTTTTCCATGTTATTGCCAAACTCCTATCCGAAAAAGTAGAGTATCTGCACAACCTCATGAGGCATCCTAATAATGTGACATTCGCCTATTCGAAGAGTTGTTGTTAAAGCAATCTTCTCTAGGAATATTGAGCTGCGAATGTGAAAAAGACTTTGACTTTCACAGTCGGTATATGTAATAAAGCTGATGATATTGTGGGTTTTCGACGACTCATAAACATATGATTGGTGATGCTAGTGATGAATTCAAAAAGAAAGTAAGGAGGTGTAATTTTAAATTCTTGCAGAGGTCAATTATTTTGACGATCATATTCCTATGTCTAGCAGGACAACTAGGACTCAGAGAGTACTTCTAATACTGCCCGTCCATTGGTGACCCCACAACGGGCACACACAATTCTTGTACATGCACCAGCTTGCACTTATTCCAAATCCTAACCCATCAATCAAATCCTTGGCCCAAAAAACACATAGACACGAGCTGTCAAATAGGGGCCTTACCGGCTCTTGCTCTAATTCCCTCCCTCTGATTGTGGCTTACAATTGCAAGTATCAACATCCCAACATCTTGTCAAGACGGGGCTTTTCCTTTTTCCTCTAATGCCCCTCCAATCAAAGATCACTTTAAAAGTATGCCAAGGCTCCCTTGCTTGTGTGTGCTCAAATTCCACTTCAAATTTCTAAGACTGTTGAGGGAGAGTCCAAGTTAAAAAAAAAAGGACATGGAGAGCTTTAAGGGTCCTGGAGATGATCTTCAGCCACTAGACAACTACAAGCTTGCTTATATCATCCATTTCTTGTTGGGTGCCGGGAATTTGCTTCCCTGGAATGCATTTATCACTGCCGTGGACTACTTCAGTTATCTCTATCCTGCCGAGCATATCGAGAGGGTCTTCTCAGTCGGGTACATGAGCTCGTCGGTGCTGGTTTTGGTCGTGGTGGTGAGCTTGGGCGGATGGAGCAGGAAGTTGAGCCTCAGAACGAGGATGAATGTGGGGTTTTCGTTGTTTATTCTCTCTATGATGGTGGCTCCAATCATAGATTGGACTTCAGGTGGTGGCAGTGCCGCGAAAAGAGGAGGAAAAGTGGCGTATGCTGTCACAGTTTCATCAGTGGTCATGTGTGGATTAGCCGATGGGTTGATAGGAGGAAGCTTGATTGGATCCGCTGGGAAATTGCCAAAACAGTACATGCAGGCGGTGTTCGCCGGAACTGCTTCCTCAGGTCAGTTTTTGTGACTTCCTAATTTTGCTTCTTAATCATTAGCAGAGCCATTGTTTTTCCCGAGATCCAGGGACATTTCTATTAGCATTCAAAGGTTCCATGACTCTCAGTCACTAGGATTAGCATTGCCCCTAACATGATTCATAGATACAAATCATCAACGTAAAATTGATAAATCATCTAAAGCAATTTTTGAACATGCAAGCGGATGTCGACTTCACCTAACCATATGCATTTGTTGGTGTTGACAGGAGTTCTGGTATCAATCCTGAGGATATGCACAAAAGCCTCTCTTCCACAAAATCCGCAAGGTCTCCGGACCAGCGCTCACTTCTATTTCATAGTAAGCACCTTCATTCTGCTCCTGTGCCTTGTGTGCTCCAACCTGCTGTACAAGTTGCCAGTTGCTCGCCAACATTACACATTTCATCAGGACAATCTCCAATACTCAAGGCTGAAGCTCTTGGTCGTAGCCGAGAAAATCTGGCTCCCTGCTTTCGGCATAGTCACGATATATCTAGTGACACTGTCCATTTTTCCTGGATTCATCGCAGAGGACTTGAAGTCCGAGGTTCTCCAGGATTGGTATCCTGTTTTGCTGATCACGATATACAATGTTGCTGATTTAGCAGGCAAGTCCCTGACTGCGATCTATGTCATGAAGAGCGTGAAGAAGGCGACATGGGGTTGCATCTCCAGGCTTCTATTTTATCCCCTCTTCTATGTTTTCCTCCACGGACCACACTGGTTGAAAACCGAAGGTCCGATGGCCACATTGACATTCATGCTCGGGTTAACAAATGGTTACCTTACGAGCGTCCTGATGATTCTGACGCCGAAGACGGTGCCTGCTTCAGAGGCAGAGTTTGCCGCGATCATGATGGTTGTGTTTCTAGGAATTGGGTTGGTCGGTGGTTCGATCGTTAGCTGGTTTTGGATCATTTAGGCTTTAGTTGAGAGAACTAGTCAAGCTGAATGCTCTTTGCACCAAGAATTGATTTGAGTCCTAGAATATTATGGTCAACGGATGTTGAAAAATGCAGGAATAAACTCTTATTCATCCTCTCTATTGGCAAAATGCAGGTGACATCAAATATCAGCAACACAACTCAGATTTAGATGGCATGATGCCGTACATCTAAAGAACGTACAAAGTGAACTAGTATTACTAGGTTGAACAATGTGGTTTGCAAACTAAATAGTAAGTAGAAGGGATGAAAATTTGAATTGGCTACAGATCACATCGACAGAAAAACCAGCAAAACAATACCGAGAGTTAGACCACGAGCACCATATCAAACTGCATCTCCTAAGATGCTTTTAGAGCTTATGATTCACGGGCTCGAATTCAGCGAAATGTTGCAATGAATCAGCAACGTCAGCTGAAACCAGTCTAGTCACAAATGTGCTCAAGGAAATATGTGACCGCGATTGATGATGTGAAGAACACAGAAAGTAGCTCCAGTTAGTGAATAGTGATGACCTTTTCTTCAAAATTAAAGAACGAAAGTAGCTTTTTGAGTCTAAGAAAACGGAATATTTTACATATAACATTTACATGATCTTCGTACCCATCGATGGATTTTAGATGCTTCCGTGTTAGGTGAAAGTCAGAGGGTGTCAAACCAGTTTGGAGAAAAACAAGCTATTCTACTGCTTTTATATGTGGCCTTTTCTCTATAATGAAAAAGAAATTTAAATTTCGAAAGATTATTAATAAAATAAATACAATTTTCTGAAGGGTATCAAGTGCTTCCGCTACATTATATGAAAGTGTAAAAGCCGCAATATTTAGAGAAAGTTTACAACTAAAAATAATTATTCTAAATAGATAAGAAATTGGAGTTTCATTCATATTTCTCACCCTCCTTCTTGATTGAAAAAGAAAAGGCGGTCCATGTAAGGTACCGAGGCCATGGAGCCCCCGAGTTATAAATGGTCTTAGTAAGTCATTTCATTTTTTTTAATCGTTCTTCAATACATAATAGAAGGAAAACTTCAAACATGGTATTATAAAATGAGTTAATACCACGAAAAATTTTGAATTTGTACACTTATGACAAATTTATCCTAAATTAAATTTTTGATACCAAAAATCTTAAATTGGTAAGTATGTGACAAACCACTAAAAAATAAAAACCGATATATTTATAACATATTTGCCGTCCAATAAATTTCCATTAAATTGAATTATTATTACAAAAAATTATAATTTGTAAATGGTAAAATTTCAAATTGGTATATTCGTCAATCATGTCACGTCATCCAACTCATAATTTGACGATAAAATTTAAAGAAAAATAACGGAAAATAAATTTATCACAAATGTATCAATTTCGGATTTTTAGTAGTCAAAAAATTTATTTTGCAGAAATTTATCATATACACACCGGTTTAAGATTTTTTGTGATATTAGCCTTATAAAATATCGTAACTTACAAATTATTTTACCTGAAAAGAAAAATAAAACAGTCCACAATAGTCAATATTGGACTGTAGCAAAAATAAAAAGGGCAGATTTATTTATGATCGGTGACAGCATCAGATATACGGTGCCTGATTGAATAATGCCCGTAGCCTAGTCTTAGTACATAGATCAAAAATTGATTTTTAAGGCGGAGATTCATCCGGGCACGGTGGACGCGCCGTCGAAACGACAAGATTTGAGGTTGTTTCGTTCTCCTGTGGCATCGCCTCTTTCGTTCGGGTACAGTCTCGATTCCATCTCGTCCCGTTTGTTCACTGCTCTGCGGCGCATTCATCTCTGCACCTCAGGTGTTCGCGAAAATGCCCTAGTGAAGCTGCTGGTCTCGGAGGCTCGTGTCTCGATCTGCAGCTGCTTGTTGGGTGTTTTCTTGAGGTGGGTCGATTTGGTTTTCGACGATCATGCTTTCCTGATCAGTACAAAGTTGGCTACTTGGAGGGCTGTCGCAATTACACTGCTTCTTCCACCCATTAAACTCCAGCTCAAACCTGAGAAAGAAGGGGAAGTAAAAGAGACATCTTTGTATGCATAGCGTGATTGCTAGACGTTGCTTTTGCACCGGGGCTCCACGGCCTTGGCTCTTCGTCGGCCTGGGCAATCCCGGAGATAAGTACGGAGGAACCAGGCATAATGTACGTAGCTGAACCCAGTAACTGTGCACTACAATATGTTTTCTTTTTTTCTTTTTTTGCTGGAATTCCTAGTTGCAGAACCGTTAGTTCTGTGTTTGGGTTTTGATCGAGCAGGTAGGGTTCGAAATGATAGATGCTTTTGCCGAATCGCAAGGGATTCTGATGAGCACGGTCCACTGCAAAGCTATGTTCGGGCAAGGCAGGTGCTCAGTGATTTTCGTTTCAGCTTTATTTTGTCAGGAGCGCGTGGGTTGCATTTAATTTGGCGGATGGAATATTGATGCAGGTTTTGTTGGTGATGTCCCTGTATTCCTCGCAAAGCCTCAGACTTACATGAATCTGAGCGGCGAATCGGTAAGCCATCTCAATGGTTTTTCCCCCTACTCGGAATACTTATTGAGCTGAATCGCAAACTGATTTTCCTGCACTTTGTAAGATGGACCGGCTTTAATGGGAGATGGTTAAGTCATAGGAGAATAACAGGTTTCTAAAAGTTGCAGAAGTAGAATCGAATAGACTGAACTCCCTCAAATGAAGTATTCTGTTTTGTATGGGGATTGCGTGAAATTTATTGAGGACTATGGTTGAAGTGGAGTTTATGTTGACACTAAGAACTAATGATGTCATGGGTAGTTTGCATTTGTCTTGAGATTTTCAAATTCTGTTGATTGCTGTTACTTTGCACTAACGAATGGACTTGTTAGCTGTCCAACTTCAATGCCCACTTGTCATTGTATTACGAGTCGCTCAGAAAATTGAAATGTTAGTTTTTTAAGTTACTTCACATGAAGAAAAAAGTGAGGGAAGTTTAAAGAACTAATGTTGTTATTAGTGGGAGGATTAGATCAATCGCCTTATTGATGATAAAACTTTTTCAAAAATGTTTTAGAGTAAGTTCATTTTTGCTCAAATCTTGGCCATGTGGGTGAAATCTTTCCATAGCAATTTTATTCCTTGTCATTTGAGCAAATAGATTATCTCTTTTTTTATGAGACTTCTGGATTCCATCTTTCATGGTTTTCTACTGTTTACTTTTACAACATAGCAAAAATCATGGCCTATGAAGTGTATCACTTAGTAGGATCTAAATAACCATTTCATTGTCATGCCAAAGTCTTTGAGATCTGGTGTTTCTGTTGAAAAAAATTCATGACATGCTTTGATGAGATCATGCATGAAAGATAAAAGTTCAAACGTTGACATTTTCACCTTGAAGCTTAATAGAGATGCATGATATGGAAGGTTGAATGTTATAATGGCATTATTGGATGGCAATTGTGGCAAGTAGTGCTCATCTTCAATAGTAATGCAGCATGTGTTCGCTTTGTTTAATTGCAGGCTGGACCTCTGGCTGCTTATTATAAGCTGCCTCTTAATAGGGTGCTCGTGGTAATTTGCTCTTCCATATTGATGTTTCTCTATTGGCTTGCATTGAATGAGTTTCTTTTAGTGTAACAATTGGTCATCTTTATTTAGATTCATGATGACATGGACTTGCCATGTGGGGTGCTTCGGCTTCAACATAAAGGTGGTCATGGAAGTCACAATGGGTAAGGACAAGAGATCACATTAGATAGCTATCTTTAGTTGCTCTTCAATTCGTCTTTGTTGTGCTACATTACATTGGATAGCCTGCAGAGCACACCTTTTGTGCATGCTTACTACTAATTTTTCGTGTTCAAGGTATGACAGTGTCATGAGACCTTGAATCATGTTACAACTCTCTTGTTCTGTCATTAGTGTAGCTTCTCTTGACTGCCCAGCTATTCTCCAGATTCCTGGAGGACTAATGCTGTGCAACTTGACTCTCTCAGACTACAGTCTTCTTATACCAGGGGTTTTTATGGGAATAAAACTAAATCTGGGACTTGGTGGCTACAGAGAGGGATATCTTAACCCACATGTAGAGAATGGTTGTCTATTACTCGGTAATTGCTGGGAACTTCTAAGGTATGTACAAGAGTTTCTAGAATGGAATGTCTTGTGCAGAGGTGTTACACCCAGGTTCTAGGGGATATATTGGAAACATTAATAGTTGGACTAAAGTAGATGGGGCATGAGAGAAGAAATATACAGATCTAGTTGGTTTATATGCCAAACAAAGAGTGCTGGTTTGACTTGGAGGCTTTGGGAGATGGTAAGCAGCAAGCAACGTGCTGTCAGAAAAGTCTTTATTGCAAATTTTGCCCATTCTAGTGAATGAACCACAGCAGTGTCTCAACAAGAGGGCTAAGTACGGGATCTCTCCACTTTGCATTATCAATGAAGCAAAATGGATAGACAGTTGGTTAGGTTCCCTTACATCATAAGGCCATTCGCACTGACATATCATCTAAGTGTCATAAGGAAATGAGTCAACATAACGCTTGCAAATGGCAAAAAGGAAAAATAAAACTCAAGCCAACAAGAAAAGGTCAGTGTGTATGGTGGCCTTCTGCATACAAGCCTGACTTTGATCCCATCAAGTCAAAAGTGTCTCTAAAACTTCCTTAAAAATGGAAATGACGTGATCCTGCGACCAATACCAACTTAATGCTGCATCCAATGCCGGTGAGAAACTCCTATCACAAGTTCTTTGCTAAAAAATAGGACAAACGGTCAAGAACTAAATAAATGTAGGATGGATGTAAAAAAAGCGCATGTTCGCAAAGCCTGGTTTACACCTATACAATGTAAAAATGAATAAAATCTTATGAGACATGAACTGGTTTCCTGGTGTTCTGGAAAGTTTCAGTTGTCCTGTTGGTGCAATTTCAACTGCCTGATATGACCTGCAATTCCGAAGGACTAGACTTTGAGGTTACTAATGAGATTTCTAGTAGCTTCATGCACTTCTGGTTGCTGAAGTACCGCCCTCTTTCTCTCTGTCTCTCCCTCTCTCTCTCTCTCTCTCTCTCTCTCTCTCTCTCTCTGCATTAGGCTGAAGAATGTAATATTTCATTTTCGAGGAAACAGAGAATTTGCTCGGCTGAGAATTGGTAAGTTTCTGGTACTGTTTAGTTTACCCTCTTTTGTGAAGTAAATAATTTACATCTCTGTGCACGTGGATGTGTGTGTAGGTATTAGCAGGCCCCCTGGGCAGATGGATCCCAAAGCATTCTTGCTACAAAAACTCAATCAGACGGCGAGGGAGCGGGTAAGCACGTAATTTCTTACTAGTCATAGTCATATCCTTGGCATCCTAATCCATTTTAAAGAAGATTAGGCACAGGACAAAAGAAAACTTGATCCAGCTATAAAATGTGTTAGATAAACAAAAGCATATTATCCAATGATATTATCTGATAATCAATGCTTCTCTTACTATGAAGTTTTGACAGGTTTTGATGATGCTTCCATTTGTTCCTTTTCTTATACAAATCTATTTTTGAGTGGCGTGTATAATCCTACCTTGTTTCCATAATAGTCCATGATGATGCCCCTAGTTTTAAAACTATGTCAAACAAATAATAGCAGATTAATCTTTCTTTAGGTTTTGTCTCCATATCTTCAACCAGCATGCAACATTACTCAGTGATATTAATGATATGATCTCCTATGGTTTTGACAAACTAGATTGACGTCGCTTTGCAAGAGGGAGTTGATGCTCTGAAGCTTGTCTTGTCCAAAGGCTTGACAGAGAGTACGAGATGCTTCAACAAGGAACAAAAGTACAAGCATATAAGATTGCAAACCCTGCCTACATAAAAATAAAAAAATAAAAATAAAAGAGGTATCTACTTAGAGGAAATTTCTTCTTCAAACTTCTCTCTTGGTATGGCTTCCATGCTTTTTCTTCAACAGTGTGTAAGTGGCTCTCGTTTGCTTTTGGCTGCTATCATAGAGCTCATTTTCCGAAGAAGAATGTGAAAATGCTATATTGCCATTAATTCCATAATGTTTGATTTCGACACAAGACATGCTTAGCTTACTAGCAGCTTAAAGATGAAGATGCTTGAGTATACATGGATGACTATCCTTCGTAAGAAGTGTTTTACTGATTAAGCCTAGTGAGTCTTGTGAGCTTTGGTGCTTAATAGAGAAAACTATGGGAGCCTTCGGATTGAATAATTTTATTTTCCTTGTCTACTCTACTTGTCATCATCCGAAGCAAGAGAAATTGGTAATTTGCGGTAGATTTAGCTGAGGGATATTTAGGAAAGGCAATGTAGAGACTATGATGCGATATGCTGATGCTATTTCCATATTGTGCAAAAGTTGGGTGTCTTTAGTTTGCTTTTCCGGATTGAATAACAAAAAATGGGATAAAGAGGAATCTATTGAACTGCATATATCTTGTCTCTTGTTTGGAAGATCCCTACCAATAGAACGGATATTCTCAATCTATAACTTTGAGAAAAGAGCGTTCCTACACATTCGACTAAAACAACTGGATTAATCTAAATGTGCGAATGGATGGCGTGGTTATAAACTTATAATTCCATTGAAGATCTGGACCAACACTGACACTTACAATTTCGCCTCGAAGTCTTCGAAATGTCAATCAGTCATCTCCTTGTAGTTAGTTACTTGGTCTTATTTCTTCATGGAATAGATTATGAAGCATTGTAGAGAGATTTCTGACGTTTGCCCATGATTCCAAATCAAGATAAAAGTGACCCAAACTAGTCCTAGGTTGTTCTAGTCTTCTTTTACCCTATTCGATTGATGTATCTTGATTGATTGATTGATCAAGGGATGATTGGTATCTTCCATGCATCCTCAAGTGGCCAATGATTCAAAACTCAGTGCTCGCCCCACAACCAAAGTGGAATTGGAACCTGATCTCATGGTCCACTCATCGTTCACTGACGAAAGCAAATCGTCTCTTGGTCACGATGCATGCTTGTGGAGTGTACTGTTCAAAGGAAGTGTGACCAGGGATAATTCTTTACAGTATTATACACCTTGAATCGATATCTTTCGGCAGACTATTGCAAGACACGAGCGAATAAATTAGCTATTTTAACAGTCTTTACGCATTTGGTTAGGTTGATGTCGAAAGAACTTTCCCATTTAACAATAGATGTAAGTTAAAATTTTCATGAACTTTTTGTATGGATATATAAGTATTTTGGGCATGACGATCGATCCCTAAGGCTGCCAGTGTTCTCGACTAATTAAAACCACGGGCTTTAGCCCCTTGTCTAGTGCCAAGATAGATATGCATTTCATAATTGTAGGGAAAATTACCCCCAAAAAAGTCATAAATCTGTTATATGGGTTTCAATGTAATTTTAAATTTTTCAATTTGACCAATTTAGTTGTAAACCTTTTGACAAATTTTCGATATTATCTGTTAGGTCACTTTAGGTCCAAAATTGCTGATATGACGGTCTAGTCAATGTCATCCGTTTAAGGGTGCAGTTTAGGTGGTTCTTGTCTCCTTCACCATCCAAGAATCCTCGGGAGGAGCCACCTGGCTAAATTGCCTTTGCGACAACTATGCTCCTTCTTCAAACCATGTCCTCACGGCCACATCGGTTGTCGCGGGGATCGTACTTGAACTGCACACCAATTAGGGTCTACATTCCCACTTTAGCTCTCTTCTCTCGGAAGAGCTTCCTCCCTCTCCACCTGGGCAGAGCTCAATCCCTATCCCTGTAATGGGTGATAGAATCAACAAACCTCAAGAACCCCCTTGAATCTCCCTTTAACCTACTTTCCCGATGGAGAGAAACATCACCCTCATCAAAAAAGGGAAACCTTTTTCTCCCCAAAAATTGTGAAACCCCAAAACCACAAACCCTAATGCACCAATACTCATTGCTTTCTTCTCTGGTTTGCACCAACACCCCCTGCGCAAACGGCTTCGAAGCATCACGACCTCGGCTGGAAGGAAGGCTCCAAAACCCAACTACTCTAGAAAGCAGACTACGACGCCACAAGACCTCGGCTGGAAGATGGCACTGTTCCATTGAGCGACTGTGCAAACCCATACAGGAAATCCTCTCGAGCGCTGGCTGCAGCATCTCGATGACACTCTCCCCCAAGAGCTCCCTTCAAAGCAAGCTGTACACAAGAATCTTAACAGTAAGTTTCCTCCCCTTGTCGCCCACAAGAAAGAAATATGGAGAAGGAAAATGAAACTGAACTACGTCTAGTAGCGCTATGTAGAAGTTTGGGCCATTTGTGGGCGGAGGATGATATCGTGAATGTGAAATGTGAAATCCCAGTCGAAAAAAGAAGAGAATATATGCTGACCCTATATGGCAAACTCTTTTCCAAGCCAAATGTGAATTTTCAGGCCTTCCAAAATACCATGAAGAAGTCTTGGAAGATCGATACAGTAACCTGTAGCCAAAAAGAACCAAGATTTTACTCCTTTTTGTTTGAAACAGAAGCTGAAAAAGAAAAAGTTCTAAGCCAGGGGCCGTGGTCCTTTGCAAGTAATTTACTGGTGCTGAAACAGTGTGTGGCTGACATACCAGAGCATTGCTATGATTTCACCAAGTGTGCATTTTGGGTCCAAATAGCAGGGATACCCCCAGGATGGATCCTAAGAGAGGTTTACTCTGATTTGGCTGCGAAAATAGGGAAGGTCCTGGAAATTCAACTCCAAACAAAGGGAGTCACTTACAAAACAGGACGAGTGAAGGTGGAAGTGGATTTAATGGCCCCCCTGAAATTTGGAACCATCGTGAAATTAGGAGGAAAAATGCTGTGGGTGGAATTTAAGTATGAACGACTACCCCACTACTGTTACTCATGTGAGAGAATTGGCCATTATGCATCGGATTGTGAAGAAATCCCATATGAGCAAACAAAATGGGCTGAGAATAAAGCAGGAAAATACGGACCTTGGCTGAAGGCGAAAGTAAGAGAGAAAAGTCCACATTGGGAGGCTTTCTATGGAGAGCTTAATCTACAGCAAGAAGAAGATGAATTAGTCCCTAAAACGCAAATCCAATCAGCCGGCATGGAAATTGTAGTAAGAGGGGAAGGAGCTCACATGTCAGATCTAATCAGAAGCAAAAAACGTCCTGACAGCCTTATATTAGCGGAGGATGAGGAATGTGCAGCTTCAAATGCAGAAGAACAAGTAACCAAAGGTAAGCAGATAGCCATGTTTGAACCATCCGCTGCTGAAGTTAACAAGACCAAGGTGCCAAGTGTCAAGAAAAACCAGATTTTTAAAAGAACAAAGAAACAAAAGAGGATTCAAGAATTTGTCATAGCATTGATAGATGAGGAGGAGCTGTTAGATACCCCTGTTCAGGTGGTAAGAGAAGGAAAGGAATGGGCTCTGGTGGCTAGCCCGAATAAGCCACCGACAACGACATGAGGGTCTTGAGCTGGAACTGTCAAGGGCTGGGCAATCCCTTGACAGTTCAAGAGCTAAGAGCCTTAGTGGCTCAAGAACGGCCCAACCTAGTTTTTCTAATGGAAACAAAAAACAAAGAGTTGCTGGTGGAAAGGGTAAGAAGACGGCTTAAATTCCCTCACTCCCATCTTGTGCAGCCGGTAAGAATCGCAGGAGGCTTTGTTATTATGTGGCTAGAAGAGGTAGAAATCCAAGTGAATTTCAGCTCGAAAGAACTCATTGATCTAGAGTGTAAAGAACCGGAAAGTGGGAAACATATGAGAATCACATTCCTCCATGCATCCACGAACTTTCAAGAGAGGCTAGCACTTTGGCAACAAATAAAAAGTTTTCATGCTGCAAATCAACTCCCGTGGATTTGCATGGGGGATTTCAACGAAATTATGTATAACTGGGAGAAAGAAGGAATGAGAGAGGCTGATCATCATAGAATTATGGCTTTCCGGGAGTTCGCAAATGGCTATTCTTTCATGGACATGGAGAGCAAAGGATGTGCCTACACATGGACAAACAAGAGAGAAGGCGATGCACTAGTGAGGAAAAGGTTGGATAGAGTGTTATGTACCATGGAGTGGAGGGTGGCATTTCCGAATGCAGAAGTGGTGGCACTACCTGCTGTGGGATCTGATCACAGCTCGCTTTTGTTAAGCTTATACCCGCTACAAAACAAAAGAAAAAAGGCTTTCAAGTTTGAAGCCTACTGGCTGGAAGAACAGGAATGCGGGGAAATAATAAGAAACACATGGCAAGAAGAACAGTTTCAGCAGCTAAACTTCCCAGGGAAACTCCAAGAAGTATCAAAAAAGCTAGCATTATGGAGTCAGGGGAAGTTCTCCAACGCATCATACCAGATAAAAGGGCTGAAAAGGAAACTGACAGAGATAAGCAACAAACCAAGGACAACAACCAACAAAGAAGAAAGCCGGAAGATAGTGGATCAAATCGAAAAGCTATGGAAACAAGAGGAAATGTACTGGGGGTTGAGATCACGCATTGAGTGGCTGCAGTGGGGTGACAAAAACACCAAATATTTTCACGCAACAACAATCCAAAGGAGGCAGCGAAACAGGATAACAACGCTGAAGACTGATGAAGGGAGCTAGTGTAGAGAACCAAATTCTCTTAAAAGTCACATAAGGGAATTCTATTGAAACTTATATGAATCGGTAGGACCCCAGAACTTCCAACCTATCCTTGATCAATGCTTGAGCCCAATCGGAGAAGAGGTAAATGAAAACTTGATGGCCATCATCACAATGGAGGAAGTCAAAGAAGCCGTATTCCAACTAGGAGCAACAAAAGCCCCAGGGCCAGATGGAATGAATGGGCAATTTTATAGAACCTATTGGGAAGAAATCAAGGAAGATATACTTCACCTAGTCCAGAGTTTCTTTAACACAGGTACCATGGACCCAAACTTGAATTTGACTCATATTTCTCTAATTCCTAAGGTTAAAAATCCTGAGGAAATCAGCTAGTTTAGACCTATAAGCCTATGCAACTTCAGCTACAAGATTATATCAAAAGTGATGGCAAATAGGCTAAAACCATGGCTCCAAGACTTAATAGCAACAGAACAAAGTGCTTTTGTGCAAGGCCGGCAGATTCAAGATAACATCTTCATTGTCCAGGAAGTACTACACCAAATGAAGATTAAAAAGAGAAGAAAGAAGTTCCAAGCCATTCTTAAACTAGACATGCAGAAGGCGTACGACAGGATTGAATGGGACTTCCTAAGAGCTTGTATGCTGAAAATGGGCTTTTGTGAACGATGGTTCGATCTAATCATGAAGTGTGTCACAACGATGTCGTTTTGCGTGAAAGTTAATGGAGAACCCACGCAGGTTTTTTCCCCCACACGTGGCATTAGGCAAGGAGATCCACTATCACCTTACCTATTTATATTAGTGGCAAATGTATTATCATGGCTGATGCACAAAGCACAAGCGGATGGAAGCCTAAAAGGAATCACTCTAAATAGGCACTGCCCAACATTATCCCACTTGTTATTCGCTGATGATGCTATCTTCTTTCTGGACGGAACGGTTAGAGAATGTCAAAGCCTGGCAGCAATTCTAAACCAATACTACTATGCAACGGGTCAAGATGTCAACTTAAATAAATCTGGTATTGCTTTCAGTAGTGGCTGTCCACAGAGCTTGAAGGGGAATATGGCACAGGAACTACGCGCTCCGATTATAAAGAAGACCGGGAAGTATCTTGGAATACCATCCGACTGGGGTCGGTCCAAGAAAGACATGTTCAGTTGGATTTTGGCTAGAATCAATATGAAGATGGAAGGATGGAAAGAAAAATTTCTCTCAAAAGCAGGGAAAGAAACATTGATAAAAAGTGTAGTGCAAGCCATCCCCCAGTATGCCATGTCGATTTTCAAGATACCAAACTCCATTTGTAATGCTATAGAGAGAAGAGTGGCATCCTTTTGGTGGAAACAAAGCGACGTTAGAAAAGGTATGCACTGGAAAAAATGGGAAGTGATGAAACTCAGAAAAGATGAAGGAGGACTAGGCTTTAGAGATTTGCAAACTTTGAATAAAGCCATGTTGGGTAAACAAGCCTAGAGACTGCATCAGAACCCTTCAGCCCTATGGAGTCAGATTTTCAGAGGTTTATATTTCCCGGATGGGGATTTTTGGAAAGCCAAAAGAGGACTTCGACCCTCATGGGGATGGCAGAGTATAGTAACTGGGAGAGAAGTTATCAAACCCGAACTTAGATGGGTAGTGGGGGACGGTAATACTATAAAGATCCGTGAGGACAAGTGGCTACCCACTGGCATTATTGGCGGGCCGGCTAATAGGGATGAGCCGCACAAAGTGGTTGAACTGATAAATACCGACACCAGAACGTGGAAAGAGCAAACTTTGCAGAACCTCTATGCAGAAAAGGTTGTAGAGGAGATATTAGCAACCCCCATTAGTCCCTCCCCCAAGGCCGACACCCTACACTGGACAGCAAACAAAACTGGAAGCTATACAGTCAAGAGCGGCTATAACAATGAGCGAGCTAAATCCTTCAAGGCAGCCACAAACACAGCCTCAACATCATTCCAACCACCAAGGAAACTATGGACGAGATTATGGAATATCCGAACACACCCCAAAATTCGCACCTTCCTATGGAGCATGTGTCAAGACGCCCTAGCAACGCGTTGGAAACTCTACAAGAAAAAAGTCTTATCGGACCCAATATGCTCGCTCTGCTCCAAGTATCCTGAGACGATCAAACACCTGCTCTTCTCATGTGGCTGGACAGGAGGAATATGGGCTGACCCAACTCTACAGCACCTTAACAGCTCACAAAACGTCCCCAGAGCAGACAAGTGGATGCTAGATTTGTTCGAGGACGGCAGCTGAACTTCTGTGGTAGCAACCGGAATCATGCCCGAAGCAGAGGAAGTCGTCACAATCCTCTAGTTTATGTGGAAAGCGAGAAACAACGCCGTCTTCCGAGGACTTCAACCGAACCCCACGGCTATCTTGGAGGAGGCGAGAGCCCACGCCACCACCTACATAAAATGGAACCCACACAGCAGCAGATGAAGACCCAGATCTAGAAAGGAAGACGCGCAATGGGTGCCCCCGACAAATCCAAACCTGAAGCTAAACATGGATGCATCCTGGGCGGGGAGCGAATTCCCGAGTTCGGTTGTTGGTATCCTCAGAAACTCGAGTGGCATGGTGGAGGGAGGCTTCGCGTGTGAGATCCGAGCGGCAACTCCTCTTCAAGCTGAAACCCTAGCTGCAATTAAGGGTCTGAAGTTTCTGAAGCAAATCCAAGAGACTCACGTGTGGGGAAGTCAAAAGGAAACAGTACATTACGTATGTGAGAGCGACAACTTGATTGTAGTGAAGAGCTTAATGGGCCGGGAAGATGAGTCATGGGACGTGAGGAATATAGTCCATGAAAGAAAAAGAATTCTAGCCCAATTCAGCCAAGCCGAGACAACCCACTGCCCCCGGGAAGGAAATCGAGCCATTGACTGGATAGCAAAAGCGCATAGAACCAAGAAACTTCCTCTCAATTGGATGTCTTACCATCCCCAGCCTCTCAGAGATATTTTAAGTTCCGAAGTTTATTTACCTGTGTCTTGCAACTTTAGTATGCATGAATGAAAGAAATCACCCGTTTTCGACCAAAAAAAAAAAATTGTCATCCGTTTTATGTGACAAGGCTAATGGGGAACATTAAAGAAATAAATTGAAACATCTTTTTGCATTTTTTTAAAAATTTTCTGAAATTTATTTTTTTCTAATTTTCTTTTATTTCTTTTGTCCACATCAGTGTTCATTTCTCTTCATCTCCTTCCACCACTACTCATCTTCTTTTTGTGCCGTTCCACCATTGGTGATGGTGAGGCGAATGGTGGGGCGGCATAAAAAGGAAAAAAAAATCAGGACAGTAAAAAGTTTGGAAAAGAACAAATAAGGAGACCATTTACGAGAAAGAACAAAAAATTTATAAAATTTCTCAAAGCGACATCGTATTGATTGAAATCATATACATCAATCATGCCAAAACAGACAGTCAATATTGATTGGATCACTACATCAGCAATTTCTTGCTTAAAATGGTTGTATGCATTACATGAAAAAATTGTCAAAAAATTTAGAATTAAATTCATCAACTCAAAAAGTTTAAGACTGAATAACATACATATAATAAATTTATGACTTTTTAGATAAGTTTCCTAATTGAGTATTGTCAAAAAGCCGTAAAATTTTCTTCTCTACAATCGTCGTTCCTTTTGTTCTAGTGTAATCATCCACTCAATATGTGGCAAAAGAGGGATTCCCACATGAGTGGGACCGATTAGACGGTTGCTTCTAAACAAAAACATGGGTCCTTAAATTTGCTAGTCCCGCCAAACCTTTGGATAGTGAAAATTGTCGAGATCAAGCTAAGAGAGCGAGGTACTAAACTCCTAGCAACGTAGCTAGCAAGAGAAAAAGACCACCTCAACTTGATGAGACTACGGGTGTCAAAAACTGAATCGAAAATCGAACCAAACCGAAAATCAAATCAAACGAAACCGAAAAATTCAGTTTTTTCGGTTCAGTTTTCATTCGATTTGGTTCTCATTAAAAACCAATTTTTTTTATTGGTTTGGTTTTTATCGGTTAACCGAACCAAACCGAACCAACAAACCGATATGAGTTCGTTTCTTGGAAACAAAAAATATATACAAAAAAAAAAAGAAAAAAACGAAAAAAAAAAAAATGCAAAAATCAAAAACTAAAAGCTGAAAACCAAAAACCGAACCGAATCAAATCAAAATTTTGGTTTGGTTCGAGTCTCAATTGGTTCGGTTCTGAAGTTTTTCCTAACGGTTCGGTTCAATTTGATTTTTCAATAAAATCGAACTGAACTGAATCGTTTACACCTCTAGATGAGACTGAGTCCAATACTCTATGGGCGTGTTTGATAACGTTTCAAAAATTGTTCCAGGGAATAGAAATAGAAAAAACTATTTCTGTTCCTAACAATTTTTGACTGAAAAGATGCGTTTGGTAAACTTGTTCCGGGAATAAAAAATGAATAGAAACACGTTTGGTAAATTTATATTCTTTTTTTGTTTCTTTTAATTTTTTAATATTTTTATTTTATTTTTCCTTTTTTCCTTTCTTTTTTATTTTTTCTTCTTTCGGCCGATCGCCGGCCTCCCGGCGGCCGATGGGGCCGGCAGCCTCGCCCGGCCACGGCAAGGCTTGCCGGCCCCTAGCGAGGCTCGGCCTCGCCGAGGGCCGGCGACGCTCCGGCGAGGTCGCCGACCCTCGACGGCGTCTCCGCCCGGCGAGGCTCGGCCTCGTCGGATCCGGGCGAGCTCGAGCTCGCCTAGCCAAGGTGAGGCCGAGCCTCGCCGGGGCCGGCAACGCTCGGCCTCGCCGGGGGCCGGTGATGCTCCGGCGAGGTCGCCGACCCTCGACACCGTCGCCGGCCCTCGATGGCCGGTCGCCGCCATGGTCGAGGCGCGGCGACCGGCCAAAGAAAAAAAGAAGAAGAAAAGAGAAGAGAAGTGTTTCTTCAAAAGTGTTTCTAACAAAAACAATTTTTTTTTTTGTTTCTCATTTTTTTTTTTTGTGTTCTAACAAAAATCGATTTTTGAACAAAAACGCAAACAAACGCGTTTACATTGCTTTTTTTTTGTTCCCTAACAAAAAACAAAATTTCTGTTCTTAAACAGAAAAAGAAACGAAAACATGCAGCCCCTATAAGTCCGTTCCGGCAGATGAACCTCATCGACGATTGGCACGATTGCCCGCAACGTACTCTTGAAATCATGCTACATTTCCTTCACCGTAAATGAACTCCTCCATTGCTTTTGAACTCGTCTTCTACCTACCCAAAAGGGTAAACGTCAGATCATTGTCTTGGAGCGCTCTCGAATCGTCCCATCCGAACGTCTTTTCGACCCTTCAGTACAGTCAAAATCTCCGAACACGACATGTTCTTGGAGCACTAGGGCACGAGCGCGTCCAAGCTGAAGAAGAAGAAATAGGAAATGACGTGCGAGCGATGACTGAGGGCCGCGGATTATACCAATGGAGGAGGATTCTAGAGGCTCCTCCGGATTGATTTGAACCGACACAAGAAGAGAGTTTGGCAGAATTGTCTTGAATCAAGATGTTGCATATTTCAGACCTTTTAACAAATGCTGGATTGGCAGATCGGTTTGGACTACATTCCGCTATATGCCTCCATTCTTGACCATGTCATTTCATACAATGAAATGTCTAGATTGGATCGTCTCAGTAAACTTCCCAAATCCTATGTGTCACAATGTGTAGTCGATTCTTGTTGCTAGAAATTTATGAAAATGTACTGTAGATTGATTTTTTTTTTTTAAAATTAAAGTGAAGAAGAGACATTGACGATAGTGTAAGTAAATTTATTGACAAAAATTCACGTGTAATGTGAGATTAGTTGAGCACTTACGTATTTCTAGTAGATGGTTTTGTTATCGATGTGTGAAATTTCTTTCGGCAAAATGAATGGAAAACAAGAAGCAAAGTGAATTGATATGTTAAGTATTCGTTGACAAAAAAAAAAAATGATCAATTTTTGATCATTATCTATAGGTGACAGATTTAGTTGACGAGCGCAGAATTTAGCGAAAATAGAAGTCAATAAATAGAATAACAAAAAATTCGGAGAATATTGACAACTCACAAGTAAAATGATAAGACATCACAGTCATGAATGAGAGCCTTCGCCGTTGATAAGGTCATCGATACCATTGTGTAATTGCCAAGTGGTGAATCTGTAATTGCTTGTGGATAATCATTGTTAGATAGATGATGAGATTGTAGATAGAGCCGAATATCTTGTAACCACAAATGAAATTAAAAAAATATTTGTTCATTCAAATCCAATAGCTGCTCATAAGTAACCACCGATCACGGGTTATAAATACCACGCTGTATCATTTTAAGATCTCTAATCAAGTACAGGATCCAACGACAAATGACCCTCTCCACAACCCCTGTCATTTCGTACTAATCCATCCACGTCCTGGAAAGCATTTCGTTCTAAGTTGCGACGCTTAAAATTCTAGAAAATGCATGAGTGGTGTGGCTTTATTGGCCATCCGCACGCACACATATTTTATGTCATCGCAAGGACCAATCATGCGTAAAGGCCAAGGCCTCTTTTTACACGCGCCCTCGAAAAAGATTCCACTTCGAAAAAGCGCTTGCGTCACCTGATCTTCTTGGTCAACTTTATGATATATTAGGTTGTAGAAAGGAAAATTAATACATCATTGCTACATCCGACGGCACACGCGTGAAATGTTACTTTCCTTAATCGACTTTTGGATTTTCGGCAAAAAGGAAAAAGGAATTAATATCACGAAAAATTTTAAATTTATTTTAAATTAATTTTTTGAATAATTTTTATAAAAATGTCATCCTCTATTAATTTTTGTTAAATTTTAACCTCCAAATTGATTAGTTAGATGACATGTGACAGTTGATGGACGTATCAATTTGTGATTTTTTGTGATATTAATCAAATTTAACGAAAATTAATATAGAAGTATTGATTTGAGATTTTTGATGGTTAAAATTAATTTGAGGTAAATTCATCACGGATGTATCTATTTGTTTTTTTATAGTTAAAAATTAATTCGAGGTAAATTTTCATGTGCGTATCAATTTGGGTATTTTATGGCATTAATCAAGAGAGGGAAAAAAAAGGGTTAATACCCTAAAAAATCCCGAATTAGTACATATGTGACAAATTTACCCAAAACTATTTTTTGACCATAAAAAACCCAAAACCGGTACACTTATGACAAATGTACTCCGACTGACCATAAAAAACCCTAAACTAATACATTTAAAAAATCTCAAACTGATAAATTTGTGACAACTATACCCTCCGCTAAATTGGATTAATACCACAAAAAATCACAAAAATTGTAAACTATGACAAATGGAGCGTAAAATCTCAAATTGATACATCATTCAACTATCAAGTGTCATTTAATTTAATAATTTGACGGTAAAATTTAACGAAAACTAACGGGGGATAAATTTGTCACAAGTATACCAGTTTGGGATAAATTTATCACAGCTATACCAGTTTGGGATTTTTGATAGTTAAAAAGATAGTTTAAGGTAAATTTGTCATAGATGTACTATTTTAGAGTTTTTAAAGTATTAACCCAATAAAAATAAAAAGAAACCAACTTTCGGACACATGCACGTGCGTATTCGGCGCGTAATTTCCCCTTTCTGGAAGTCATTTTTAAACGTGATCAAATTAAGGTAAATTTAACGTTGTTTTTCCGCGGACGTCAATGACTCGGTCGCTGTTCGCTTTTATATTCCCTTTCCCTCTCTCCCTCCCTCCGTTGCATGCACACCACAAGATCGACCGCCACACCCCATCGTTCCTCCCTCCTCCCGAGCTGTCGAAAGCCTTCGCTCGATTCGACCCTCTCGCGATCTCGATCTCTCTCTCGGACTCTCGCTCTCGCCGGAGCTTGCGGCGGTGGCCAGCCGGGCGGTCGAAGTGGGGGGGCTCCGTCGATTCCGCCGGCGAGAATTCTTGGGGTCGAGCGCTTGCTGGAAGGTTCTGTTGCCTTCGACTCCGCGTTCTTTGTTCTCGCGCGCGGTTCTTGTTGCTTCCGCGTGTGGTGTTCGTTGCGTCTGAACGAGGGTCGAGTGCGGAATTGGCCCGCCTCGTGATCTTTTCGGTGCCGGATTGGATTTCGATTTAGTTTGTGTGGTCGGAGTATGTGGTCGGCTGCTGTTTGTGGGTAGGATTGGAGATAGTTGGGCATCGTCATTGGGTTAATTTAGTTCTGGGTCGTCGCCGTGTGGTTCGATTTCTTTCTGTTTGCTGGGACTTGCTGAAATCGGGGAGTTCTGATTTCGGATTGCGTGGTTTCGTTGGAAAATGGTGTAATCGATGCGGGGATCAGTTTTGTTTTCTGGGTTTTACTGGGTTTCTGATATAGCTGCTTCGGCAGATCGCTCGTGCAGATTTCCAGTTTTTTTGGGACGGTGAATTGGAGGAAGGCGCTGGATTTGTACCGGACGGAGTGGAAAGAGCATGCCAAAATGGTGACGAGGAAGGTGGGGAAGTATCAGGTTGGTCGGACAATAGGAGAAGGGACTTTTGCAAAGGTCAAATTTGCGCAGAACACGGAGAATGGAGAGTGCGTGGCCATGAAAATCTTGGCTAAAAGCACCATTCTTAAGCACAGAATGGTTGATCAGGTGCTCAGCTCTTAAACCAGTCATGAAAATCCTACTATTTGAAACAAAATGGTAATGATTGGTCTAGTAATAGCTATGTATTTTTCAGACATTAAGATATTTTAGAAATTGTTTTGTCATATATCATGGGGTTCATTCCTCAAAGATCAAGATTTTGATTGGCCCAGGTTAACTCTTTTGTTGTGCTTAAATCATTATCCAAGGGCCATGATTCATTTTGGCTTTGGCTCCGCTTAGATCTCTAAGTGACCTTCACTTTTTCCTCCCTTGACTTTGGTTCCAGATCAAAAGAGAGATATCCATAATGAAGATCGTCAGACATCCGTATATAGTCAGATTGCATGAGGTATGACATATCATCTCTGTTTCCTTGAAGTTCAAAAATTGAAATCGATGATGACCTTTGTTTAGCCACAGTATAAGTTCAGTGTGGCCACTGCCTGTCACTAATTTCATTTTCCCCTCATGTCTTTTCTGGATTCCAGGTTTTGGCAAGCCCGACAAAAATATACATTATTCTTGAGTTTGTTTCTGGAGGAGAATTATATGATAAAATTGTAAGTATTTCCGACATCTATGCATTGTAGAAAACGCCAGAAATTGTTTGTCCTCACTTTGCTTGGCCTGTTTTGAAAAAACTAGTTTTATTTATTTAATAGGTTCTATCAAGTGCTGGTGCAGTGAAATGATCTTTTGGCTAGGAAGATTAAGGTGGGAGTGAGTAAATCCCCATACATCATTAGACAAATTCTAGGTTTCTAATGAATAGTCTTTCACCCTTAGCCTTGCCTAATCTATCAACCACTGGGAGGATTTGCTGGATCACTTACGGTTATATTCTATTGAGAAGTTCCTTTCTACTAATTTGGTTTTAATTTTCAGGTTAACCAGGGAAGGCTTTCTGAAAATGAATCTAGACGGTTTTTTCAGCAGTTAATAGATGCAGTTGCCCACTGTCATAGTAAGGGTGTCTACCACAGGGACCTGAAGGTGCTTAGCTTTGCGACTGTACAGCAATATTGCTGCTTTCTGAACTAAATCTCTTCCTGATTTTTTTTCTTCCTCCTCTTTCTTGACACAGCCTGAAAATCTTCTTCTTGATAGTCATGGAAACTTAAAAGTCTCTGACTTTGGATTGAGTGCATTGCCCCGTCAGGTAAGCATGATGATATGTGCACTTTTACTTGCAAAAGTTACTTGACCTGTGAGATTAATTTTCTTTGGTTTTTGTAGGAGCAGGGAGATGGACTTCTTCATACAACTTGTGGAACCCCAAATTATCTTGCTCCTGAGGTACAGTTGACAACTGACATTGCTTTTGATGTTTCTCATGCTTTTCTGTTGTCTTGAACATTCCACATCTAGATGATTACAGTCCATCATGAATAGAAACCGTTATATGCGCTAGAAAAGGGAGAAACTCAATTACTTTTTATGGATCTACCTGTATGTCTTGGATATGTATGACAGTTGGGTTGAATAGAGGGATCTCGAGTTTCTCTCCATTTCAATCTGTTCACTGCCAAGGTAAAAGATGAAATTTCATGTGTGCTTCTCATTTGGCAACCATGATGGTGCAAAATTCTGAACTTCTTCCTTCACATCAAGAATAGAACTCCTACAATTTTTTCGGGTCATTTGATTAAGCATCTGTCAGAAGCCACAAACTTGTTCATTTCCCTTTAGATATCAAATATTTGCATCTTAGCACACTAAAATATCTGTTTCAGGTTCTCGGTCAGCGGGGTTATGATGGTGCCGCAGCTGATATATGGTCATGTGGTGTCATTCTTTATGTTTTAATGGCTGGATATCTTCCATTTGATGAGACAGATCTTCCAACACTGTACAAAAAGGTTTGCTTTCCCCTTTTTGTTGCAAGCTTGTTCTTCTACTTCCACATGGCTTTTGAAACTCATTTCCTTTTCTCCTTAGTTTATCAGTGAATGACGGAAATTAATGGATGATTTCTTGAAGCAATGCAGCGAAATTCTTGATGGGTCTGCTGCCAAATTACCCTCATTTAGCCCATAATGTTCGAAAGTAGTTACCTGTTCAGTGTTTAATCTCTGGGTCAGATGTTGGTGCACACTATTGAGCTAATTTAAATGCAAGATTTGGGTCGGAATGGTGCACCAACTTGTTGTGGATGGTTCTTTAGGTTTCTCAGAATCCTTCATGATTTTTCTAGTTTTTCTTGTTTGTATATGTATTTTTCATGAACTCTTTACCCAATGGAGTGTTGCCTGAGGAGTTGCAAGTGACCCTTGTCTTTTCCCACACATATTGTCAAGGCTCATTTTTCACATCCGCATGTGTGTTTGATCGTATCCTTTGTATTAGTTTATGCAGTTCTCTGTCTTCTTCATCTTGCATACTAGGAGAAGATGTGTTTTCACAGCTGTCTTTCTTTTCTAACCTTTTTGTTGATGTTGGTTCAAGCATTTAGAACAGGAAATATACTTGGAAGTTTCTGATCCCCTGCTTATGTGTAGATAACTGCTGCAGATTATGTATGTCCGATTTGGTTTTCTCTGGGGGCAACGTCATTGATCAAAAGATTACTTGATCCCAATCCTAGAAATGTAAGTAGCTACTTTATCACATCAAAGTCGGCATCCTGCTTTAAATAAACCAACTGAACTTTTACCAGAAGTATACAGGTTATGACCTGGCAATTGACTGCAAAAATTGCTAGACAAAAAAATAAGCTAAGAGGATCTCAATTTGCTGAGCTCGTCTTGGCTGTCTGAATAATGATGTTTTCAAGCCTGACATATTACTAATTTTCCTGGCAGCGCATTGGTATTGAAATAATTAGAAAGCATTCATGGTTCCGAAAAAATTATATGCCAGCAAGATGTAAGGAAGATGAAGAAGTTAATTTGGATGATGTCCGCGCTGTCTTTGATGACATTAAGGTTTGTGCAACATTCCTGAATAACCCAGATATCCAGCATTTGTAGGTTCACTTGTTGTTTTATGCATTGTTGTAAACATGGTGACTTTTTGGAGGAATCGCTGTCCATTGGCTTTTCCAGTACCCTTGATATTTTTGTTTTTGGTTTGTTGGTTATTGCTGTAATTTGCAGGAGCAATATGTAGCTGAGCAGTCAGAATCCAAAGATGGTGGCCCTTTGATAATGAATGCATTTGAGATGATCACATTATCTCAGGGATTAAATCTATCATCACTATTTGACCGGCAGCAGGTTGAATTTTGTTTTCCCAGCGGTTATTTTCTATCCTGATAATTATGTCTAGAGTGCAGTAGTTTGGCACTTTCACCAGTTATATTCCGTGAGTTCTAGCCTCTAGGCCCTTATAAAAAAATTTGATATTATAGTATCTTGATTTTCTGCTGGTATGAAAATCACTTGAATACTGTTTGTAGGTGACTCTGTTCTTTGCCCCACCTGTGATTATATATCATCTGGATCTGCATAGTCCTTAAATTCAAGGTTAAATTTAGCACATAAATCAAAATTTTCTCCTCATTGTGTGGATTATTTTTCTGTGTGCTTCATTAATGCAGAATCAGTAGTTAGAAGGAGATTAAAGAAAACCAATGTGGAACCAGAAATCTAGATTGATCAAAAATTGTGTACTGAATAAGAACCTTGACTGTAATTGTTCAGTGCTAAACCTGTGAATTTTTTAGCATTGATCAAAAATCTCAGTCAAAACACAGAAATTGCAGTATAATGATCAGGAAGGCAGATGAGATGAAGTGGATTGATTGTCAGAACTTCTCTCTTAAGTTAAATATCTATCGCATTTTAGTTGTCTGGTTGGTTAATCTTGAATTGAAATCCCCGTTTAACTGACTTCTACTTGTCCTGAGCCATGAGGTTCACTCATAGTCAGCGATAAATCTGGATAGCCTGCACAAAAGAAGTTTCTCTCTCTCTCTCTCTCTCTCTCTCTCTCTCTCATCGCTGTTCATTTTTGTAGGATTTCATAAAGAGACAAACTCGTTTTGTCTCCCGGAAACCTGCAAAAGTGATCATCTCATCTATAGAAGCAGTGGCACGCTCAATGGGTCTCAAGGTCCATACACGTAATTTTAAGGTATGTGTAATTTGTTTTGATTCATCCAAAATGGTTTACTGTCCATCGGTGCTTGAAGAATGGTTTTAAATTTGACCTCACATTGGATTGGGAAATATTGAATATCTATGAAGCTTTCTAAAATTAGTTAATGCTTTTTGGGTAAAAGCGTTTTCCAGAACATCCCTTTTCATATACTATATTGGACAATTGTAAACTAGACGGTTTGGACAGGCTTGACTTCTTTTTATGAAGGATATGAGTTGTTTGTTTAGGAAATTTGACTTAAGTCTTGTCTTGAGTGAAGCATGTGCTGTGAAAATTTGTATTCAGAGTTATCCAGTCTCATTCGAGTGATATGTTTTCTTCACAGACAAGACTTGAAGGATTGTCTGCAAATAAAGCCGGCCAGTTTGCAGCTGTCATTGAGGTAAATTTTGAGATCGTCGTATGCATTTCTTCATTTGAAATATCTAAGGTATGGAGGCCTCATGCGTTTGAGATCCTTTTTCATTTGTAGGTTTATGAAGTGGCACCGTCCCTGTTCCTGGTAGATGTTAGGAAGGCCGCTGGAGATACTCTTGAATATCATAAGGTGAACTTCAGAAAATATAAAAACTTCGTTATCCAAAATCTATCCTGGTTAACCTTCCTTAATAGCTTAAAAGACCTCCTAAAAATTTCTCAAGTGGTCTTGAAAGGCATTTTAGTAGCTTTTCTTTGAGCATCGCACATGAACTAAATTATTTTGTCTCGATTTGCAGTTTTACAGGAGTTTCTGTACAAAACTTGATCATATTATATGGAAGCCAACAGAGAGTAATGCCAAGCCTGGTCTGCTTAGAACGATGAGTTGCAACTCCTAGTTTGTATTGATGTAATGCAAATCAATTAAGCAGACTGCATCGAGGTGCAACCAACTTGCAAATCGAGGCAACAGCGTGCTGGAGCGGTCTTGTGCTGTATATAAACTTAATTTTTGACGATCTATATAGTGACAAAATCATTACATGTGATGTTTGTTTCTTGACCTGAGAATCATCATCTACAGTCTTATGGTCGTAGGCCTTGGAATTCAGATTTCAGATGAAGCTATGTAAACGAGCAATTCAAGACTATCTCAAGTCGCAAGATACATAGAAGCCCTTTTTTTCTACTCAATGGTGTGAGCGTCTCTCTTTTTGTACAGATTCGATTTTCCTGGCATAGCGTAGAATTAGCTCACGAGTTCGAATTACTTGCAGGTGTGTCATCATAGCATCGAGTCTAGAACGTTTTGGCTAAAGAGACCTTGAATGCTGATGGCGTTCTGTTCTCTTCGGCGACAGAACTTTGAATGGTTCGCTTAGCTAATTTTGCAGACATTGCCGTGTTATGTCATTCGAAATGAGCCTTCAAATTGTACAGGAAAAACACTTCAGAATACAGTCATTCCACTTGCAGTTTAGAAAAGTTTAACACTTGCAGTTTAGAAAAGTTTACTTGCTCTAAATCTCAGAAGCGTTTTAATCTTCCCAGCATTTGCCTGTGTCCACTGTCCAGCTGTATCCTCCATTTAGAGACTCTCCATCGCAATCAAGGCTCGCTGAAGCTAAATGGCGAGTCACTCCTCTATTCTAACCCTTTTCCTCGAAACCACTAATGAAATCTGTCTCGATAAGATGCATCTAGTAAGTCAAGTTTATTCAAAATGATCCACCATGTCGGATTTAAACATGTTCTGGGGACGAATGCTTCCATCCGATGTAGGAGCTCGTGTAAGGGGAGCAAGTCCTGAATTGGTTTGAGACACATTTCAAGATGAAGATCAAGCGCTGTTCGGTTCGGTTTGGTGGCAGGACGAGGGGGACGAGGGATCAGATTGCGGTTTGAATAACGGGTGTCTCAAATTTGAAAACCCCCTGGAGTTAGAACTTTTGAAAACCCCTTTAGTTAGAACTAATGTAAGTGCGTTGCAGCATTGGGGTTCTGTTTGTGGGGCTAGATATTACGATATCAAGAACCGGTGAATTGCAATGGTTTTGGAGAGATTCGAAAGCCAAACTCAACTTGAATTATGCCAGCAGAAAGATGACTTCGTCTTTGCTTGGACATAGTTTTCTCCAAGTGCAGATAAGGATGACAGCATCGACACAAGCTCATCCCAGATTATCTAAAGCGTCTCAGTCACCGTACAAAGCAGAGAACCATGAGATTAATCCCGTTTTTCTCAGCGGTGAATGACGGAGTAATGTTAGCAAGTTAAAGCCAGCGAACCCAACAGGCACTGCGCGCTAAGGCAGGGAAGAACAGAGAATGCAAAAATGAGAACAAGGTGACCGCTCTTTCATCAAGATCAAGCTCAAAAAGAAAAATATGTAAAACAAATGAATACACAAAATGCCCGACACAGCTAAAACATTGGATTAAGAGCAACCAGCAGTACATGAACAGACCTTAGATTGTCGACCACAATATATCCACAAACAGGAGACATAACATCAGGGACTCGATGACTGACTTCTTCAGGAACAATGGCCACTAAAGAGGCGATGGCCTTCCGCAATTGGAAGGAAAACAGTCGCAACAAGCATTTCAGACACGAAAGCTTGCAAAAAAGAGGGTATAGTTGGTGTACTAGTTTGCCAAAACTTCCCTAGAAAACAACCAAGCCACTGAACGCCCATCCCAACCAGACTAATTGGCCTAAAAAACCTACTCTACAACTTGCTGCTGCCCATCACTATCTTTAAAGCTATTTCCTTATTCTCTCTTACATCACTACCAGGCCAAACTTCTTCATGTTCAAAGACCTTCGTATCCACTTCCTAATCCGGTCGATGACCAGATTCACTTTACTAGGAGAGGATATCACATCTCCACAAGCTCTCTGCTAGCTGTTCAACCATGCTACTGCTGATGGAACGGCAGTGTTGCACATTCAAGCCAATTAAACTGCCCGCCAACTTCTTCAAGAAAGGCACACTCTTATTTGAGACCATTGAACAACCAGCCAAAGAAAGTACTTGTAGATTGAGGTGCCCGGCTAAGGAGAGGACTGAGACACCAGAATCAGTAATGCTGCATTTCGACATGTCAAGGTCATTAAGTAACAAGCAATTGTCTGCAATTGCGACCAAGCTTGCATCTGAGACTTTTCTGCAACCATCAAGATTAAGCAGCTCAAGGGTCCCTCCATGTAGCCGGACCAAGGTGGAAACTGCTTCATCGGTGATGTTTAAACAGTTACTGAGGTTAACTTTCACAAGTCCTGCTTCTGAATTTTCCAGAAGAGGGAAAGCCCAGCATCTGTTAACCCACAAAGGCCGGTTAAGTCGATGTGCTCCAGATGAGGGCACAACTTTCCCACCATGGCCAAACTAGCACTGCCAAATCCAGGGCAATTTCGGATCGATAATGATCGAAGAGATGTGCAAGACGAGAGCATCAGAGACCCTTCTAGAAGGTCCTTAATTCCCATACACTTGGCAATAGATAGAGACTTCAGCTTCATTTCACAGTTTGAAATCACACCGATAACTCCTCTCAAGGAAATCCTGTCCAATTCCTCGACTTGTAAATATTCAAGAGAACTAGCTGCCCTCGAAAAAGCTATCAACCCAGCATCAGATACAAAGAGACACTTACGGAGGCACATCTGCTTCAAGTTTGTGCAACCCTTTCCAATGGCCCCTAGACTCAAGTCCGTAATTCCGTGACAGGAGGCAATTGTCAAGGACGACACTTTTTTGAGACCCTGGGCATTGCCCATGACCCAGAAGCCCTTCTCACTGGCATTTCTGAGACTGCCAAGGAAAAGACTAGTGACAGCCAGGCCAAAGTGCCCAATCGCCGCAAGAGAGAAGTCTGTTATATTCAATCCCTGAAGCTTTATCTTGCTCAGGACAGAAGAAGCAGACGATATCAAACTTGCAACTCCATGATCTCCGACTAGAGGGCAGTCTTTAATGGAGATTGATTGCAGCCGAGGGCAACACCTTCCTATAGCTTCCAGGCCCTCATTCCCAATCTTTGGACAAGATTCGATGTTCAAAGAAATCAAATCTCGACAATTTTCTGCAATAGCAATCAGACCCTTGTTGGAAACGAAAGGACAATGGCTAAGATCAAGCTTCTTCAGCAGACAACATTCTTTGGCTATTTCGACTAGACCATCATCCCCAATTGAAGATAGATTCCACAAAGAAAGAGCCCGAAGAGAAGGGCAGCCACGGGCAATTGCGGATATCCCAATGTTTGTGACTCCACGAGTAGAATTGGTTCCCCGGATCGAAAGCTTGCCGAGACCGCCTCGACCATTAGTTCCCACTGCTACAGCAGCAAGTCTGACATCCGTTGCCTTCTTCCCCTCCAGGCACCTTGTGAGGTAACCATCCTCCTCAAGTCCTCCACTTACATCGCATGAAACCATTTCAATATCACCAGATGATGAAGTCTTCATCTCCTCGTCCTCCTTTGCAGAGTTTTCAGCTCCACCTGCTATTTCATTTCTGCGCATGCTACTCAAAAGGAAAAGCCAGTGCTTGGAAACACAGGCACAGGCGCTCCTTTCTCTACCGCTGGGGAGCCGTCTGAAGATCTCAAAGAGGCATTCATCCGGGAGTTCCCCGATGGACGATGGAAGGTCCCCCTCATGCTCGTAAGAGCTGACGGCGTATGGGTCACATATGCGAGCCCGCTTGTGGGGAGGGTAGTATATGTCCATACTGGAACCCATCGAATACAAACGATCCAAGTCGATAGAACTTGTACATAAAGATCCACCGCCGAAGAATTGATCTTCGCCTGCAAAACCAATTATAAACAAGTCTGGTGAGTTAATCCGGCCAAGTGCTCAAACATAAACGCAGTAACACAACCTAACACAGCAGTAGCAAAACCTTTCTACCTCCTATCAACCACTCAAGAAATCCAGTTTCGTCTTAATACATGGAGCCACTTCTTAATCGTTAGCTTTAGCAGAAGATCAAATCACAAAATCGATCTTTACATCTACCAACAAAAACGGAAAGAGGGTATCGATATCTTAAGCTATAAGTCATAAAGTTCTGATCTTCAACTTCTACGATACCCACCAACCAAAAACCGCGAGAACTCCCACCATTTCTTCAATCAAAACCCAGAAAACATTTCCCTTCATTCGAAGAGCTTACAAAAGGGAGGAGCTTTTACCTCCATAATTGACGAGAGTCGGCATGGCTGATCCCCAAAGCAAGAAGAAGAAGCTTCACCGAGCGCAAGGAGGACTAGACCCAACGCCAAGAACGAAACAACAATGCAGACGAAACCCGGTAGGCCTTCAGCGCATGAATGCATTTACAAGACCGAGCGAGTTCTTGAAGAGCATGGAACAGCCAAGAAACCCTAGCGAGCAGGGCAAAAAGAGAAGTAGAGAGGAGGAGGAGGAGGAGGAGGAGGAGAAGGAGAAGGGAGAAGGTGGGAGTGCCGCGTTCGGACCTGGGCTGGGAATGTGTCACGCGAGGGAGTTATATTGGTGTCATCTGTCACTGCACAGAGAGAGAGAGAGAGAGAGATTACATGCAAGTGCAATGTATCCATCCTCAAAACCGGGCATTCATTCCTAGTCCAACCAACCACCTCAGCCCCCCAAAAAGAAAAAAAAAATACAAAGAGAGAGAAAAATAAAACGTAGGAGCAACTGGAAATTTTCTGTTCTTTTTCATAAAAAAAAATCCCCCTTTTTATCTTCCTGCTCTTTTCCCTTGGGATTTCTTTTTTTTTATTATTATTTAGAAGACGGGACGATCACGGCAATATCTAAACCTATTATGGAATGTCGAATTTGAGTCATAATTACTGTGTATGAATTAGACCCGTCACTAATGTTGATCGTGGATGAGACAGCTTGTGATGGCATTTCGTTCAAGACGATAGTTATTGCAATTGGACGCGGTATTCAAGATCGCTTAAGAAAGGAAGGCATTTGGTTTGCTAGGATCATTGTCTGATTGCTTACTAAGTTTTGAGCAAATACTACTAAATATTTCAAACCGATACATGAGTGCGAATTTACACACAATTAATTTTGGTGTCACAACAAATCCAAAGTCACTAATATTGAGGATTAGAAACACCTGCTAATTTTTTCCCTAAGAGCTTATTGACGTTTTGAAAATCTGCTAAAATCCTTAATTTTACCCCAATTTGCCATAAGATTTTGGTGATTTGGGAGAAAGAGAAGGAGTGAATTCAATTCTATTTTTTAGTTCTCAATCTCAAGTTTATCTACTTCATCTAGCTTTCCCTAAACAATGTAATTTAAGAGACCTATGTATGCTTAATTTTCACGTTGAATCAACCTCACACACTAATCATCTGAGTTGTTTGTAATGTGCTTCCACATCAACAAATTAGAGGGATATTGGTCGAAAGCTGGTGGTATATTTATTAGGCTTTTTGTGTACATGAAGATTAGTTTATGGGTAAATATGACACAAGTACACCAATTTGGGCTTTGTAATGGTTATCCTTTTTTTTCCTTTGCTTTTTGTCTTTTCCAGGAAATATTTCCAATTTAGTTTGAGTGTGTTCATTGATGCCAATGTAAAAAAATGTCTTCATTTCCAATGCATTGATTATATACATAATACAAGGAAAATAACGATTTAGGAAGGATATAATCTTTCTTTATTCGAAGGTGCAATACATGTCCCCCAAGCGTTTGTGAACAAATTTTCTTTCTTCTCTTGATTTAACTAGAATCTATGCCAATTGTGAAGAAGGGTGGTCTTTATCAAGTGTCAAAACTCGAATTTACATTTAAGTGGTGCGAAACAAGGGCCTCATTACATTGCTTTATGACTATGCCCTATAGAAAAAGATTTCATCATTCAATAAACCACGCTTTAGTCTCACCTTTAGCTTAACCAAGCATCAATTTAGGTGAAGGTGGGGCTGAGAGCTATTCAATTAATGAATCAATCAATTAATTTTTTCCAAATGAGATTAATAAAATAATATGAAATTGCATCTTCATCGATGGCCTTGACAAGTTGATGAGAAAAATCTCATGGGAGATGAATTGGCAATTGGCCTGCCAGATAGATGGGGACGGAGTAGCACTTGGGATTTGGGGAATACAACTGTCTAAGCAGTGGAGATTCATCTTCATCCTCCCTCTCTTTTGTGTATCTCAACTTTTTCAAATTCAACTCACCCCTACAACTTGAGCTGCGTCTGCAGCAAGTGGGACTTCCCGGAAAGCAGACGGCCAAGGAATTAAAATATATGTATTCCAAATTGGGGGTTAGGAGGGATTGGATTAGGGGAATCGATGGATTATTATTCTTTAAATCCCTTGTTGGTTTTATTGGTTAAGGGGGAATCGATGGGCTTGATTAGGGACAGTGAACACAAGAGGGGTTGCTTGTTTTAGGTGATTCTGGTCCCAAGACCGGCCTAGATTGCTAGTGCTTTGGTGGTTGTGCTAATGAAATCAACTAACCAATTTTAATATAGCTCCCAATGACCGAGAAACCCGGTTTAAGTGAATAATCCCGCAATTTATGAAATCTTGTTCTAAATTTGTGGATTGCACAAGCAATGAGCCAAAACTCAAGTTAAGAATCTCGAAATTGAAGTCGGCCGGGCTTCTTTGTTCACAAGGGTCGCTAGTTGTGAATAGAAGGAAAATGAGTCGAAGATCATCTCTCATTGATCTGATGTATTAGGTTGTATTGTCCTATTATTGTTCTTCCGAGGCTTGGAAGTTGCAGTCATTTCTTATGCCGTATGGCTTGATTATACACGGCATATATATTGAGGGACATTTGTGGAAATTTTCTTGAAATTTTATTATTTTTCTTAGCGCAACACAAATGTATAGTGAAGAAGATTTATTAGAGGAAAATCACAAAGCAAAGGGAGAAAAATATTCCTAAAGATCTAAATATCTTGGGGAAACTTAACATAATTAGAGGCACAATAAAAATAAATAAAAACATGCTACAAAACAAAGAGAGTAACAATGCTAGGCATGAATGGAAAAGTTGTAAACAAAATGAGTGAGCATTTACAGGAGCAGATCATGTTCAATGTTTAAATGGAATCTTCCATCACATAAAATATCACATCTGTAGATCTTTCTTACCATACTTAACATTATTAAGTGAAAAAAAAAAAAAGCCCAAAGTTGAGATTTTTCTGAGGCAATGGTTGAGTAACCAAATAGAGTGATCGAGCTTTGAAAGTTAAATTTAATGCAAATCGGATTTTGTTAACAAGTACTTAATATTTTCTCAAATTCACAAAACCTCATATCGGCAAATTTTGAACACTGAAAATGAAAAAAAAAATAAACGAAGTTGCAATTTTTTCCGAGGCAATTGTTGAGTAGCCTTGCATTGTTTGCAATTTTCAGGTTAAAGCTATTCTAAATTGGATTTCGTTAACAAGCGCTTAATATTTTCTATAATACATATCGAAAATCAACATATTCCAAAGACCCTTAACAAGTACTTTCAAATGCAAAATAATTCAATACTTTCCTTTCTAAAATTATGAACACGCTCATCAAGGCGGTGGTTAATAAAGATGATTATGCCGATGATTATGGGGTGGTTTTAACTTCAATGACAATTCATGAAACTTCCAGCTGGAGTTACAGAGCTGTTGAGCTTCGGAAGTTGAAGTCGACCCAAAAGCAGTTTTTGTCGTTTCGCAGGCAAAGCGGGAGGAAGCGTACGGTGCAGATGAGCAGGTCAGCCCGGTCGACTTTTCGTGCGGACACGATGGAGCGGTCAATTCCCTGTCGTTTCCCAAACGCGGACAGGAGCTCTTTCCCATGGATGTTCAATGAACTGGGTACAACTTGAGCGTCGTCCGGGAAAAAAATCGACCGGAAATCGATTTGATTTGATGGGAGTTTCCTTTAGTTAGTGCGATGTGACTTATTTCTTTATATAACGTTGGTTTAAATTCGGAAGAAATTCGGAACCACGTGATTCTGTGCAATGTTGAATGAGTCCTTTCATCGACTTTTCATCGGCCAAGAGTGTTTAGTAAGGAACGTTTATTTGATGCTAGCCGAAATCCCGATGAATAGTAGTTGTTGCCCTTAGATTATCAATGAAAATTCACAACAGCGAGAGGATGATGCACCGAACGTACATAACATCGCCTATCGTACATTATGGCTAAGCCTGTCTAATTAAAGAGAATGTGTATTAGTTTTATGGTCTCTACACAAGTTCTTTGCATCGTTTTCATTGGTTCATTTAAATATTTAATTTATGGTTACCTATGGTTTACACTTTCCAAATGAAACGGAAAATCCATGAGTTTTACGCTTATAAATATGGGTAGTAAAATAACTTTAACATTAATAGATAAAAAATATGTATATCTATTTTTTTGTACCAAAATATGTATATCTATTTCGTGGAGAGAAAATACCTTTAAAATTAGAAAATGACTTGATTTAAGGACAGCTATATACATACATACATACATATACGGAGCTTTTAGCCCTCTCCTTGTAAAGTGTCCGTTTTACCCCCATCCAATAAAGACAACACGAGCCTCCTAGTCCTCGGTTCGAAGATTCGCCTTTCCTTCTATTGTCCTTTTCTGTCTTTTGGTCAATCTGAACGGGCGGAAAAGTCAGTTCCGCCCCTCCTTACCTACTCTGGATCTGGCTTCCTTTTCATGGTCAGTTCAATTTGAGAGCCCTTGGCCTTTTTCTTCTAATAAAAATAATAAAAATAATGGGACGGAAACGTGACGCTGGTGGCGCGAGATGATGTTTCGAGAGAGCGCATCGGAGACGTCGACGTCGACAGATGAACGGCCAGTGATGGGCCCACGTGGCGTTGCGTCCCCCACCTTAAACGTGCGGTAGCCGCTTTTCCGTTCCTATCGATGGGAACGCCACGATTTTTATTTAATTTTTTAATTTTTTTCCGGCGGTCGTAACGCCGCTGGTTGACGGGGCGGGGGCGGGACTTGGACGATGAATTTGGGAATCAGGGGCGGGACCCACCCGCACCCCGGACCACGCTTGCGTGCTGCCCAGTTCCCATGCAAGGTCCATTGCACATCGGCATCGAGCCGTCCGTAATGGGACGCTCCCATTAGGTCGTCGCCTCTGGTATTAAAAAAAGAACTGGGTTAGGATCAATGGATCCTCTCCTCAACCTGCTTCTCCTCCTTTTCTTCACTTGAATGAGACATTCTCAATCACATTCATGAATACCGTCCCCCTTTTGCTCCTTACGTTCAGGGGCCGGATTGGAGACGACGCGTGAAATTATCAATCTCCTTATTTTCTTTTTTCGAATGAGACATTCTCGATCAAATTCATGCATATCGGTTCCCGTTTTTCCTTGATATTGAAGCTTGCACGTATCAAAGAAATTGGAACGAATGCGACTGTGATATTATGTTGGGAAGTCTATTTTTCAAGTGGTGGGGGAGGCTCCGGGCAAGTTGGAGGCTCCCTTCCCTTAGATGGGGGCTTTGTCAACACACGGACCTCGGTGATTCGACCCTTCTGTTGACTGGCAAGTCGTCCTGCTTCGGGTTCCCGTCGACAAACGATGATTATTGCCTCGCCTTTAATTGGCGAACCGATCGATTGACCAAGACGGGAGACTCACTGATTGATTGTGCAAAGATCTCCAAGCCCCTTGTGGTCTAGCAGCAGATGGGCGAGATGGGCATAAATCCAGACCGGACTTTTCTTTCTTTGTTTGAGCAGCTCCCACGCGTGATATACATAAACCCTAGAAATGATCGATATTGGATACTCTAACGATTGGAATGAAATTGGGTTTTGTCATGGTGTTGGTTTGAGACACGTCCGGTCCCCATCTATCGGCATCTTTCGTCCTCACTTTTTATCGCATGCATGCATTCGAATCCCACATGGTTGATTCTACACTTGAGAGGAAAAAAAAAATAGTTGGTTCTACTTTCATAAAAATAACTCTCAGGGTTAATGTATGTTGAATATTTATACTTATCATATCTCTTTACAAAATTTCATGAAAGGCCTCCATATATCATCAATTTTCTTACTAGATACGAAATTGTACTTCAAAAGTAAATGAAATCTCTAACTCATCAAATATTCTTAAATTCATTTTCTTAAATAGACCAAATAACTTAGTATCTTCCAAAAATGACGATCTATTATCTCTTTCTGAATAGAAAGCGTGTTCTCTATCGATAGTACACAATAAATGGTGGCCATTTTTGCCGCACTTACTGATAATGAAAAAGATTTCATAATCGTTGCTACTAGCAATATATCAACATTCAATTTGTATTTAGATAGATAACATATAAAATTTTTGCATATCATATACGCATTCCATTGAACACAATCGTATATGTTCATCTCCATGTCAAAGAACAATTTGAACTGATCCAAAACAATAATACCCCATAATTTAGCTTGACCTCCCCATCCAAGTTCTGAGGATTCAACAAAAGGAATCACATCGAGCCCTTCCCCATGACTATACACAAAACATTCATAATGATGTTTGGTGGTGTTGGTGGCGTTTAGTCATATTCTATTATTCTTTCATATTCTTGAAGGATACGGCCAGGGAATTAAAATATGGTCATTAATAATAATTTATATGTATTCCAAATTGGGGCCTAGAGGGGATTGGATTAGGGGAATCGATGATTTTATTCTTTAATTTCGTGTTATTTTTATTGGTTAAGGCGGACCATGGGCTAGATTAGGGAAAGTGAACGCAAGAGGGGTTGCTTATTTAAAATGACTTTGTTCCGAAGGCTAGTCTAGATTGCTAGTGTTTTGGTGGTAGTGCTCATGAAATCAAGACCAGCATTAACCACTTTTAGTATAGCTCCCAATGACCGAGAAACCCGATTTAAGCGAATAATCCTGCAATTTATGAAATCTCGTTCTAATTCCTTGTTCTAAATCTGTGGATTGGGCAAGCAACGAGTCAAAACTCGAGTCAAGAATCTCGAAATAGATTGAACAATACCACGGGACTTTAAAGTGAATTGAAGGAGAAGAAGAGTCGAAGATCGTCTCTTATTGATGCGATGAAATAGGTTGTATTGTCCTATTGTTCTTTCGAGGCTTGGAAGTTGCAATCATATTTCTTATGCAGTTTGACTTGATTATATATATCACTCAGCATATATATCGAGGGACATTTGTGGAAATTTTCTCAAAATTTTAATATCTTTCTTAGTGCAACACGAGTGTATGGTGAAGAAGATTTATTAGAGGAAAATCACAAAGCAAAGGGAGTAAAATATTCCTAAAGATCTTAAATGTGTGGGGGAAACTTAACAGAATTGGAGGGAAAATAAAAAATGAAAAAAACATGCTACAAAACAAAGAGAGTAACAATTCTATGCATGAATGGAAAAGTTCTAAAAAAACGAGCGAGCATTTATGGGAGCAGATCATGTTCAATATTCAAATCGAGTCTCATATCACATAAAATATCAAATTTGTAGATCATTTTTACCATTCTTAACATTATTAAGTGAAAAAAAAAAAAAAACCGCAAAGTTGCCATTTTTCTGAACCAATGGTTGATTAACCAAATACAAAGATTGGACTTTGAAAATTGAAATTATTCCATATTGGCTTTTGTTAGCAAGTACTTAATATTTTCTAAAATTCACAAAATCACTTATCGACAAATTTGCAACATCGAAAATGAATATATTTCTAAAAACGACGTGCTTTTAAGTGAAAAATGCAAATAATTCAATAATTTCCTTCTACAACTAAACACCCTTATCAAGGCGGTGGTTAATGAAGATGATTATTGGGGGGGGGGGGGGGAGGGGGTGTTTAACTATAATGACAAGATTCATCAAACTTCCAGCTGGAGTTATGGAGACGTTGAGCTTCGGTAGTTGAAGTCGACTTAAAAGCAGTTTTTGTCGTTTTGCAGGCAGCGGGTGAAGCGTACGTGGGCTGGTCAGCTCGGACGACTTTTCGTGTGGCCACGATGGAGGAGCGGCCATTTCCTGTCGTCTCTCGGACGCGGACAGGAGCTCTTTCCCATGAACGTTCAATGCACTAGATACAACTTGAGCATAGACTTGGAAAAAAATTGACCCAAAATCAATTGATTAGATGGAAGTTTCCTTTTTGCGATGCGATTTATTTACTTATAATATAGATTTAAATTCATAAAATTTAAAGAAAATGTTAATTCTGTGCGATGCCCGATGAGTCTTTCGTCAACTCGAGCGTATTTAACTAAGAGCATTTATTCGACATGCTAAATTTTGATGAATTGATCATGTTTTTCTCTTCTTTTTCATTTGATTAACAATACTCATTGCCCTAAATTATCAAAAATAAATAAATAAATTCACAATAGTGAGAGGATGATACATTAATCATATGAAACATCGGCTGTCATACATTAAGGCTAAACTGAAAATGTCTACATAACATCTAATTCGAGAGATGTGTATTAGTTTCACGGTCCGTACAAAAACTCTTTGCATCGTTTTCATTAGTTCGTTTAAATATTTAAAACCGTGTTTACCTATAGATTTTAAGTTTCACCGCGAGACTCTATCATATTTCCATCCTATAAGGGAGAGAAGTAACGTAGAAATGATCTTTAATAATTCAAAAAAATTAAAATAAAATTACAACGACTTTGTAACGCTTCGTGTTAGCATTTGTTATGAGTAGTAAAATAATTTTCTTGTTTATCAATGGTAAATAACACTACTAGATAATATATATTTCGTTGTGAGAAAAGCACATTTTAAAATTAGAAAATGACTTGATTTAGGGATAACTAATAGATTATATATATATATATATATATATATATATATATATATATATATTTCGGTAGTTTGGAAATGTAAAAGGTCCGTCTTACCCCCTTGAGACAAAGACACAATGATCCCCTTCCCCTTTCATTGTCCTTTTTCTGTCTTTAGTTCAATATGAAAGACGGCAAAAGTCAGTTCTGCCGTCCTTAACTACTATGGATTTGGCATTTTTCATAGCTTGTTCAGCTTGAGAGCTCTTCGCCTTTTTTTTTTTTTTTTTTTCAAATAACAATAATAATTTCGACCAAAATAATAATACTAATAAGGGATAATTTCAAATAACAGCTTGAAATACCCTCAATTTTTCAAATAAGAACTTCATATGAATATTATCTTAAATAGAGATTCAAAATACTCTTATTTTCTCAAATAAGAGCTAAGTAGGCATTATTTCAAATAAATGATTGAAATAGTCATATCAGTCTTAAAGAATGACTTAACCTCACTGGCAGCCAACAAAATTTTCGTCCTTTCCTTTTTTTAATTTTTTCCCTTTTATTTTTTCCATAAAAAAGACAAACTAAAAAAAAGAGTAAAAAAATAAAACTAAAAATAGAAAAAGGAAACACAAATTAAATAAAAAGAAAACCAGGCAGGCGAGCGGGGGTAAGCCCTACCACTTGTGTTTTTTAAAAGAAAAAGGAAAAATAAGAAAGAAAATAAGAAACGGTAAAGGAGGAGGGTGCTATAGATTAAGGGCCCGTTTGGTTCGGCTTTGGGGAAATGCCTTTGGGAGAATGCAAATACCTTTGAGGTAAAGGGGTTTTCCGAAATGTTAGACTGCTTGGTAAACATATATTTAAAAAGTCCTTTGGTGTGACCAAATTAAGTTTTTTATTTTTAGTATTTTTAAATTGCAAAAAAGAAACAATGACTATATAACCTTTTATATTTTCATGTTGAGAGTAATGTAAAAGATATATATTAGTAAATTTATTTAAAAATTATATTAAAAGAATTTGATTATAGATTAGATGCAAAGCTCAACTTTTGGCTTAGGGTTCTTTTAGGTTTGTTTGAATAATTTTTTTTAATTATTGTAGTATTGATCATCTTCATTAATTAATGATTATTCTAGTGTATTGATAAAAAGTTGGGCTATTGATTGTCAAAAGATAAAAATGATATAAAAAAAAGTGAACTTATTCGGTGGATATGAAGTGACCGACATGTGGATGCTAATTTTTTTGAGTAAGCACCGCATATAAAAAGGGAGGTCCTCATTAAGAAAAATAAAACCAAGTTCTTCTCATACAAATTTGACTAGAAAGAGTCATTTCATGATATTAAACATGGTCATATATGTCTAGAAAAATAAATTCATTAATAAGAGGACTAGCATTCCCGCAAATCTTTGAATGCTCAAAGCGATCTCCACGTCTTTGGGCTTTCGGCATTTCAAAGATCGCATTTGGCCAAGGACACCTCCAAATCTAAACCAAACACCAAATTTTTTTTCCTAAGGGGCTTTCGAGGTTGAAAGTCCCTAATCTTGAACCAAACGAGGTCTAAGTCGCTCATTCTTTGAGATTACTATGATTATTTTAAGTCTTTATTTGAAATAATATTTACTTTAAATTTTTATTTAAAAAATAAGGGAAAATGTCACAAATGGTCCCTATACTATTACTTAATGTGCAATTTGGTCCTTGAACTTTCAATCGGCTCGATTTGGTCCCTGAACTATTGATAAATGTCCGATTTGGTCCCTAAACTTTCGATCGGCTCAATTTGGTCCCTGAACTATTGATAAATGTCCGATTTAGTCCTTCTTTACTTTTTTTTTTTTTTTTTAATTTTTAAAAAAATTTAATTTTTGGCTTCCCTCGGGGCCGGGGGGGGAAGCCGGCATCCTAAGTGAGGGAGGCCCTCGCCGGCGTCGGGCGAGGGAGGCCTGGCGGCGTCGGGCGAGGGTCTCCCTCGCAGATCCGGCGAGGGAGCTCGTGGGGCTCCCTCGCCGGATCCGCGAGGGATACCCTCGCCCAACGCCGCGAGGGGCTCCTCGCCCCGGATCTGTGAGGGCGAGGGGCTCCCTCGCCGGATCTGCGAGGGAGACCCTCGCCCGACGCCGGCGAGGGTCGCCCGAGCGGACGCGCGAGGGCTACCCTCGCCGGCGTCGGCGAGGAGCTCTCTCGCCGGTGCGAGGGTCTCTCACCCGACGCCGGCGAGGACGGCCCTCGCCCGACGCCGGAGAGGGCGACCCTCGCCGACGCCGGCTTCCCTCTCCGCCGGAGCCGGCGGAGGGAAGCCAAAAATTAAAAAAAAAAATTAAAAAATTAAAAAATTAAAAAAAAAAAGGTAACGAATGACTAAATCGGACATTTATCAATAGTTCGGGGGACCAAATCGAGCCGATCGAAATTTCAGGACCAAATCGGATATTTATCAATAGTTCGGGGGCACCAAATCGTTCGTAATCGAAAGCTCACACCAAATCGACATTCAATAGAGACAGGGACCATTTGTGACATTTTCCCAAAAAATAACTATATTTTAGGCTTTTATTCAAAATAAGGTTTATTTCAAACTTTTATTTGGGAAACAGACAGCACTTTGAGTTCATATTTGATATTTTGTCTAATAATAATAGTAAAATAATGAGATGGAAACGTGGCGCACGTGGCGATATGATCTTTCGAGAAGGCATCGTAGACGTCGGCGGATGAACGGCAGGGGGCGGGTCCACGTGGCGCGCGCGGGCCCCACCTAAATGTGCGGCAGCCCCATTTCGGTCCCACCGCGAGTGGAGGGGGCCGGGGGGATTTTGTACAATGAATTTGGGAATTAGGGTGGCGCCCACCCCGTCGCCCGTTTTGCATTGCCACGTTCCCATGCATTACATTAATTTAGTCGTTCACCGGAGCCGGAAAGCTAGAAGGACACTTAGGTCGTCTCAGATGGGAAAAAACATGAAAAACAGGGGTTAGGATCAATGAATTGAGACCTTGTCGATCATTATCCATGAACATCATCGGTTCCTTTTTATCCTTTGACGTTCGGCCGCGCTAGAGACGGCATGAGATTTGACGAATGGAAGACGCATTACATTAATTTAGTCGTTCACCATAGTCGAAAAGCTAGAAGGACACTTAGGTTGAAAAATGTAAAACAGGGGTTAGGATCAATGAATTGAGACCTTCTCGATCACATCCATGAACATCATCGGTTCCTTTTTCTCCTTTGACGTTCGAGCCCGCACCAGAGACGGCATATGAGATTTGATGAATGGAAAACCACACATGAAAAAGAAAGTGGAGCGGAATCATTCTGATACCGTGTTAGATATTCCACATTGAAGTGATGGGAGTTGGGCAAATTTAGGGTGCCTTTCCGTCGGTACGGGCTTTGTCGACGTATGGCCTATGTTGGCTGGCTAGCTAGTCAGTCTTGCTTCCCTTGTTGGTTGATGAACAATGGTTATTGGCTTTTAATCATCGGACCGATCGATTGAACAAGGTGGGATACTCACTGATCCATCGAGCGAAGATCTCCAAGCCACCTGTGCTCCCGAACCCGCCAACAGGTGGGCAAGACGAGTCTGAATTCAAACCGGACTCTTTCTTCCTTCGTCGGAGCAGCTCCCACCGGTGCGATATGCACAAACCCGCAAATAAATGACCGGTGGATACCCTAACAAATAGTATGGAGTTGGGGTTTGTGATGGTGTTATTGGGTTGAGATATGTTCGATCCCCATCGATTTGGTTATCTTTCGTCCTTACCTTTCATCCATGCATGCATTTGAGTCCAACGGAATTGATTCTACACCAAGAAGGGGGAAATAGTTGATTCATATCTCTTTGTAAATGTCGTAAAAGGCCCTTATATATCATCCAATTTTCTTTCCAGAGACAAAATCGTACTTCAAAAGTAAATGAAATCTCTAACTCATCAAATATTCTTAACATCATTTTCCTAAGTAGACCAAATAACTTAGTGTCTTCCAAAAATAAATTTTGATAGCGCACGATATATGGTGACCATTTTTGTCACATTTATTAACGATGAAAAAGACATCACAGTACTTACCACTGGCAACATATCCACATTGAGTTTGTATTTAGATAGATAATACATTACATTTTTGCATACAATCGTGTGTTAATCTCCAAGAGGGCACATGTCAAAGAACAAAATGCACTTATCCAAAACACTAATACCCCATAATTTAGTTTGACCTCCCCCATTCAAGTTGTGAGTATTCAACAAAAGGAATGCCATCAATTTCAGAGGCAAGTTGTGAAACCGAATATGAGAAGAAGGGGAAAAAGATCGGCAAATTGGTACCTCTTCCCAAATTATCACAGCCAAGTTGCGGTGAAATTAAAGTACTACCGACAATGTGGCTAATTAGGAAAAAAGAAGAAGAAAGAAAGATCAAAAACATATTTTTCTTGATTTTTATTTGTCTCCGTACACATCTAAATTTATTAAATTGATCCCTATGGGACCATCGAGCCCCCATGAATGTACACAAAACATTTAAGATGGTGTTTGGTGGGGGTGGTGGTGTGTAGTCATATTCTTCGGATTCAGACGGAACGGCAACTAACGCGCCAAACGAGAGCGGGACAATCTTTGCAGTTCAACTACTCCCACCTGCTCCGATTCTCTTGTAAAGGATGCGAATGGTTCCGCCTTGAAGGGAATGTCCCTGGAAAAGTACGAAGGCTTTTAAGCTAATGAATATAAGTAGTATTTCGCAAAGCGTACCTTAAAAACATATTGGAAAGCAATATTGATCTAAAAGCCATTTAGTGAAAATTGTAATTTGTAAAGTAGTTGATTTACAAAAGAAATAATTTAAGAAGTGCTTTGAATTATTGTCATTTTGCTGATTGGGTGGCACGACATAAGATGGGATCCATATTCAGCCACGTCAAGATAAATTTGTAGGACCAACATGCCAAGATTTTTTCGATGTCTCGACCATTTCAAGAAGTCAAATTAAGTTAACCAAATCTTGGTGGATTCTCAAGCTTTTAAGGATGCGCACGACAACGCTTCTTTATTGGGGAAGAGTTTTTTTTTTTTTTTTTCAAAAATAGTTCTTTTCTATTTCTATTCCTAACAATTTTTTAGTGAAAGAACGCGTTTGGTAACTATACAAAATTTCTACTCTTGGAATAGAAAAAGAATAGAAATGCGTTTGGTAACGCAATAGTTTTTTCTTTTTGTATTTATTCGATTTTTATTCTTGCTCACGGCGGCGGACGGGCGGCAGCGGCGGAGACCGGCGGGCGGCTGCGGCGACCGGTGACGGCGGCCGGCGGTCGACGGTGGCTCCGAGAGGTTGGAGGTGGCCGCGGCAAGAGAGAGGAATAAAAGAAAAATAAAAAAGAAAATTAGCTTATTTCTAGAAATTGTTTCCGGAACGAAATAATTTTTTTTTTTTCTCGTTTCTCGCTCCAAATCTATTCCCGGCTAACTTTCTATTCCTGAATAGAAAAATAACTCTGCGTTACCAAACAGGTTTATGTTCTTTTGTTGTTTCGCAGATGATCATTTTCACCATTAGTACATCTAATAAAATTGTAGCCCTTAACCACCGCCTGCGGTGGTCCAGTTGGATAAGGCTCCCATGATCCTTTGCGAAGAAGAGAGGAGTTCGAATCCCGCTGGCCGCATGGGATCTTAAGTGTGACGTCGGGGTGGTGGGTCCTCCGCTAGCGTCGCCCCCTGTGGTTTACCCCCTGTTACCCCGGGCCTGTCGGGCTGTCCGTGTTGGTACAGTGCGCGGGTTCCCTGGGTCATAAAAAAAAAAATTGTAGCCCTTAATTTAATTTTTTCTTACCGTCCTTGGAATGTCAGTGCTCGTGCAGCACTGAAAATCAACATATTCCAAAGACCCTTAACAAGTACTTTTAAATGCAAAATAATTCAATATTTTCCTTTCTAAAATTATGAACACGCTCATCGAGGCGGTGGTTAATGAAGATGATTATGGGGTGGTTTTAACTTCAATGACAATTCATCAAACTTCCAGCTGGAGTTACAGAGCTGTTGAGCTTCGGAAGTTGAAGTCGACCCAAAAGCAGTTTTTGTCGTTTCGTAGGCAAAGCGGGAGGAAGCGTACGGTGCAGATGAGCAGGTCAGCCCGGTCGACTTTTCGTGCGGACACGATGAGGCGGTCAATTCCCTGTCGTTTCCCAAACGCGGACAGGAGCTCTTTCCCATGGATGTTCAATGAACTGGGTACAACTTGAGCGTCGTCCTGGAAAAAAATCGACCAGAAATCGATTTGATTTGATGGAAGTTTCCTTTAGTTAGTGCGATGTGACTTATTTCTTTATATAATGTTGGTTTAAATTCGGAAGAAAATCGGAACCACGTGATTCTGTGCAATGTTGAATGAGTTTTTCGTCAACTCGAGCGTATTTAACTAAGAGGGTTTTTTCGACACTTGCTAAGTTTTGATGAATTGATCATGTTTTTCTCTTCTTTTTCATTTGATTAACAATACTCATCGCCCCAAATTAAAAAAAAAAAAAAAAAATCACAATAGCGAGAGGATGATACATTAATCATATGGAACATTGGCTGTCATACATTAAGGCTAAACTGAAAATATCTACGTAACATCTAATTCGAGAGGATGTGTATCGGTTTCACAGTCGATACAAAAACTCTTTGCATTGTTTTCATTAGTTCGTTTAAATATTTAAAACTGTGTTTACCTATAGATTTTAAGTTTCAGCACAAGACCCTATCCTATTTCTATCCTATAAAAGAGAGAAGTGACGTAGAAATTATCTTTAATAATTCATAAATTTTTCAAATAAAATTATAACGACTTTGTAACGCTTCGTGTTAGCATTTATTATGAGTAGTAAAATAATTTTCTTGTTTATCAATGGTAGATAACACTACTAGATAATATATATTTCATTGTGAGAAAAGCACATTTTAAAATTAAATATGACTTGATTTAGGGATAACTAATAGATTTTATATATATTTCGGTAGTTTGGAAATGTAAAAGGTCCATCTTACCCCCTTGAGACAAAGACACAATGATCCCCTTTCATTGTCCTTTTTCTATCATATTATGTAAGACGGCAAAGTCAGTTCGCCCGTCCTTAACTACTATGGATTTGGCATTTTTCCTAGCTTGTTCAGTTTGAGAGCCCTTAGCCTTTTTTTTTTTTTTTTTTTTTTTGAAATAACAATATTAATTTCGACCAAAATAATAATACTAATAAGGGATAATTTCAAATAAGGGCTTGAAATACCCTCAATTTTTCAAATAAGAACTTCGCATGAATATTATCTTAAATAGAGATTCGGAATACTCTTATTTTCTCGAATAAAAGCTTAAAGTAAAAATTATTTCAAATAAAGGATTGAAATAGTCATATCAATCTTAAAGAATAACTTAACCTCGCTGGCTAGCCAAGAAAATTTTTGTCCTTTCCTTTTTTTTTTAAATTTTTTATCTTTTCTTTTTTTCCATAAAAAAGACAAACTAAAAAAAGAAAAAAAAGTAAAAATAAAAAAAGGAAACACAAATTAAATAAAAAAGAAAACCAAGCCGGCGGACGGGGTCAGCCCCTTCACTTGTGTTTTATTAAAAGAAAAAGAAAAAATGAAAGAAAATAAAAAACAGTAAAGGAGGAGGGTGCTAATCTATAAGTCACCTCCTTCTTTGAGATTAACATGATTATTTTAAGTCTTTACTTAAAATAATAACCATTTTAAATTTTTATTTAAAAAATAATGATAATTTTGGCTTTTATTCAAAATAAGGTTTATTTCAAACTTTTATTCGGAAAACAGACAACACTTTGAGTTCATATTTGATATTTTTTAATAATAATAATAAAATAATGGGATGGGAACGTGGCGCACGTGGCGAGATGATCTTTGGAGAGGGCATCGGAGACGTCGGCGGATGAAAGGCAGGTGGTTGGCCCACGTGGCGCGTGGGGGCCCCACCTAAATGTGCGGCAGCCCCATTTCGGTCCCACCGCGAGTGGAGGGGGCCGGGGGGATTTTGTACAATGAATTTGGGAAATAGGGTGGCGCCCACCCCGTCGCCCGTTTTGCATTGCCACGTTCCCATGCATTACATTAATTTAGTCGTTCACCATAGCCGGAAAGCTGGAAGGACACTTAGGTCGTCTCAGATAGGGAAAAAAAAATGTAAAACAGGGGTTAGGATGAATGAATGGAGACCTTCTCGATCACTATCCATGAACATCATCGGTTCCTTTTTCTCCTTTGACGTTCGAGCCCGCACTAGAGACGGCATATGAGATTTGATGAATGGAAAACCACACATGAAAAAGAAAGTGGAGCGGAATTATTCTGATACCGTATTGGATAGTCCATATTGAAGTGATGGGAGTTGGGCAAATTTAGGGTGCCTTTCCATCGGTACGGGGCTTTGTCGACGTATGGCCTATGTTGGCTGGCTAGCTAGTCAGTCTTGCTTCCCTTGTGGGTTGATGAACAGTGGTTATTGGCTTTTAATCATCGGACCGATCGATTGAACAATGTGGGATACTCACTGATCCATCGTGCGAAGATCTCCAAGCCACCTGTGCTCCCGAACCCGGCAACAAATGGGCAAGACGAGTCTGAATTCAAACCGGACTCTTTCTTCCGTCGTCGGAGCTGCTCCCACCGGCGCGATATGCACAAACCCACAAATAAATGACTGGTGGATACCCTAACAATTAGTATGGAGTTGGGGTTTGTGATGGTGTTATTGGGTTGAGATATGTTCGATCCCCATCGATTGGTTATCTTTCGTCCTTACCTTTCATCGCATGCATGCATTTGAGTTCTATGTAGTTGATTCTCCACCAAGAAGGGGAAAAAAACAATAGTTGATTCTACTTTAGTAAAAATAACTCTTAGAATTAGTGTGAATTTGATATTTATACATATCATATCTCTTTATAAATTTCAGGAAAGGCCCTTATAAATCATCCAATTTTCTTTCTAGAGACAAAATCATACTTCAAAAATAAATGAAATCTCTAACTCATCAAATATTCTTAAGTTCATTTTCCTAAATAAACCAAATAACCTAGCATCTTCCAAAAATAACTTTTGATAGTGCACAATCTATGGTGACCATTTTTGTCACATTTACTGATGAAGAAGAAGAATTCATAGTACTTACTACTGGCAACATATCCACATTATGTTTTTATTTAGATAGACAATACATTACATTTTTGTTACAATCGTGTGTTAATCTCCAAGAGGGCACATGTCAAAAGAACAAAATAAACTTATCCAAAACACTAATACCCCATAATTTAGTTTGACCTCCCCCATTCAAGTTGTGAGTATACAACAAAAGGAATCCCATCAATTTCAGAGGCAAGTTGTGAAACCGAAAATGGGAAGAAGGGGAAAAAGATCGGCAAATTGGTACCTTTTTCACAAATTATCAGAGCCAAGTCGCGGGGAAATTAAGTGCTACCGACAATGTGGCTAATTAGGAAAAAAAGGAAAGAAAGATCAAAAACATATTTTTCTTGATTTTTATTTGTCTCCTAACACATCTAAATTTCTTAAATTGAACCCTATGGGACCATCGAGCCCCCATGAATGTACACAAAACATTTAAGATGGTGTTAAAAACCATCGAGCCCCCATGAATCGTGAATTATTGTCATTTTGCTGCTTATGTGGCACTACATAAGATGGGATCCATATTCAGCCACGTCAAGATAAATTTGTAGGACCAACATGCCAAGATTTTTTCAATGTCTCGACCATTTCAAGAAGTCAAATTAAGTTAACCAAATCTTGGTGGATTCTCAAGCCTTTAAATGTCAAAGATGGACGGTTGAGAGAGCTGACATTTTGGGGGAAGAAAAGGTCGTGAATTGAAGTTCATGCATTTGCAATTCTTTGACACATCACGAAAAGCAAAATGCATGATATGCATTGAACCGTGGACAAAGTCATTAATCATACAATGCAGATGATCATTTTCACCGTCAGTACATCTAATGAAATTGTAGCCCTTAACTTAAATTTTTCTTACCGTCCTTGGAATGTCAATGCTCGTGCAGCGCCTGATCTGAAAGCATGTGATCGGTGATCACGCTTGATCAAAGGGGCTAATTTCTTCCAAACCCCCTCTCCATAAAAAACATACAATGCGTCAGCATCGTGATGATGCACTTGGCACCACAAATCATGGGTTACGTTCAGTCCCCCCCAATTGTCAGATGACGCAGCAAATGTTGTCTATTTTATTACAAAAGTAAAGCCACTCCATTCCACTCCAATTTATCCTTAGGGCACGCAATTCTAGATGTTTTGAAGCCTCAACATGGCGACTATGGGATAATAATGTACAATCGTGTAGTTTGTATAAAAAAGATATAGGGCCGTGTGGTTACCATTTGTGGGTTTTTCACCTACTGGTGTAAGAAGATTCTCCTGCAAAAATATTGTCAAGTTGTTGGACTGATTGAAAATCATAATAATTTATGCTTGTCGTCTCGAAACGAGGGGTCAATGATACTACTTTCCATGAACGGCATAGCACTTCGTTTGATTCGATTTAAAAGCTGTGACCGAACATTTATGAGTCTTGTAATCAAAGTAGTCTTGGCCCGCATTTAGTACATAGCTAATCGGCTTCTAAGTTCGATATTTATACATACACATTTTAAACCTACTACATCGAAGAACACAATGAGAAAACTATTTCCAAAAATTCCTACGCCTATGCGAAGTTGTCAAATACTTTCTACAATTGTAATATCCCATTTTCACAGAGCCGCAATTATTGCTGTAATGTTTTGACAAACAAGTTCTTAATCTGCGATGTTAAGTGTCTTTCACTTGTGGGTGATTGAGGAACATGTCATTCGCCAAAACTTTTTGGCTTCATGTCAAGATTAAGGTTTGATAAAAAAAATTGAAATTTTAGAAAGAAAATTGTTCAAAAAGTCCATTAGGCCAATTATGTTGGGAAATCACAGACGTGGTGTCCAGTCAGCAATGATCATCCTCATGGCACGATCAGCAATCTGCCTTATACTACTTCACTAGAAAATAATCTTATTTTGAGATTTTTTTTTTAATTATGTTCTTTTCTTTTCTTTCTTTTTTCTTCTTTTCATTTATTTCCTCATCGTCATCTTTCTAGAAAGGGCCAGCGAGGCCGTCAGGACCTCCGTGATGGCCAGCAATAGGTGAGAGTCTCCAAGCCCCGACAAGCAAATGGGTGGGGGTCTGGAAGCCCTTGCTAGCAAATGAGCAAGGGACTGCAAGGGCTTCCAAATCTTCGCCTAAATTGTGAGGTCCAAGCTGTGCTACGTGAAGGTGCTGAGGAGGCTGAAGGAGAGCCAGTCATAGTTTGGTGACCTCTTCCCCGGCAACTACCCTTTCCTTTGGGGGAATCCAATGCCTGTGAAGAACTTGATTTAGAAAGATGCGGAGTTAAGAGTATTAATGGGAATTTTCCAAGAGTTAAGAAGACTTGTGACTCAATCTCAAGCTCTTTGTATCTAAAACGATCCCGAATTAAATTCATCAAAGGATGAATAAAAAGGTGAGGCTAACCTAAGGGGACTAATCATAATTATAAATGAGTGGACATTCACATCTCTAGAACCATGATGTTTTAGGCTATTAAGGAGTTTTTTTGGACATTTAGAAAAGTAAATGTTCAAGCGTGTAGTTAGGGAATAGGTTCTGTACATTATTCAGTCAGTCAATTACAACTTTTGATCACGGAAGAGTCGTGAGATCTATAAAATCAATTCAGAAAGCCTTTTCAGAAACTCTATATTATGACCCCCAAGACCTTCAAGGTCATTTTTGGCCTCGAAATCTATCAATTTCATGCATTTTAGGACCATTTTCTATGTCTGGGCTATTTGAGGAAAATGTTATTGGCTCATTCGCTTTTGATCTAATTAAATTTTGAATATTAATTTCTATTCAAGGTTAATTACGAGCCGGTCAAATGAAAGGAAGCAATCCATCCATCAACTTGGATTATTTTATAGACCAAAGTCATCAAAGTCTAGATGGATATACGAACACGTTAATCAGAAGTTTATAGCCACTAAATTGGGTATGATAATGGCTAGTGGCTCATCAACGACCACTTAAACAGCTCTGAAATTTTCCACACCCGCTTTTGCCTCGTTGACTAATTGCATATACACGGTTCAATGCATAATCCTCGATCGAGAGTCCCTAGTCAACCCGAACCAATATAAAAAGAGAGCTTATGGATTTGTCACCATCTCCAATTTTTTTTTTGAGGAAAATGATAAGATGTTGTAACAAAATCGATACACGACAGTTTCAGCCCGATAAAAAAAGATATTAACAAAATAATAACAGTGGTATGGTAGATTCCGCAAATGGGTTTGTTAAAACACAGTACTTTACGAAAGCCATGTTCAATGTTGTTCCTCTTTTGAACTTTAGTATTTGGAGGACCCTTTATTAAATCAAATTTGGACAATTAGATAAGATAGATGTTGGATGAATCTGGGGGTACACCTGCACGAACAAATGCAGCCTGCCCATAATCTTATGGACATTTAAATACCAAGTTGAGGGATTTCTCTGTTCATTCCCATGTAATGTTCATTGCTTCAACGTTTATTTTATGGATTCCATGTATTCATCTTGAGATACAACCAATGATGGTGTGAGTTGACAGGAAGGCTTGTCTTTATTTTGGTTAGAGACGGTCAAATAACAACCTGACCATAAAAGCTTTACTCAAACGCACTTCACAATCTATTTAAAGAAGTGAAAATTGATTTTACGTCCAAAGATATTTCAATTAATGCAACGGTATAAATATATTATATATAAATACATTCATTCCTAAGGTTAACTAATACATTGGGGTCATTAGCGCTGGGCACCCTTGTCCGTTTGAAAGAATTATTTAAAAAATCCTACACCTATTGTATGGCGGCTAATTTAGTCATGAATTTTCCAATTATGCCAATTTATTTTTAAATCTTTTGATGCTTTTCTAATATATAATGAACGATTGTTCTATTTTTTTTAAAAAAAATTCTGAATTTTTTCCATTATTTTCCTTTTCTTTTCTTTCTTTTTGCCTTCTTTCTTTTTCCTATCATGTTGCTCATTTTCTTCCTTCATTAGTAGTTGGCCATAAGCGAGGATCGTCCTCACCGACCACGCCTCATCCAGATTTGACAAGGGTGACCTTTGTCGCCCTCGTCTAGATCTAGGAAAGCGCAGCCCCTACTAACTTGCCTGCCGGCGCTGTGGCTGGGCAGTTGCCATCATTTTCTTATGGCGTATAACTTGACAATATGCAGCATATTTATTGAGGGAAGTTTGAGAAAATTTTCTCAAAAGTTCATTATTGTCTTAGCGCAACACGAATGTACGGTGGAGCAGATTTGTAGGAGGAAAATTATAAAGCAAACTAGAGCTCCTAAGATCTAAATGTTTGGGGGAAAACTTAACAAAGTTAAGAAAAAAAATGCATTTCGACAAATAGTTTCCTTTTTTTTATTTCACAAAGATCTTCTTGACGAAGTATTAGTCGCTGGAATAAGATCAACAAACTCTCAAAATGGAAATGAAAAAGAAAAACCGCACTGCAAACAATAAAAAGGATAATGCTAGGCACGAATTGAAATTTACAAACACTACGCCTATGTTATGTTATATCTCAAGTAATGAGTGAGCATCACGCGAGCAGGGCATCTTTGATACTTAAGTTGAATATTACATATCACATAAATTATCAGATTTGTAAACTATTCTTAGTCTATGATACGTCATTAAGTTAAAGAAATGAAGTGGCAACTTTTTCCGGGCCAATTATCAAGTAACGAAAGAAATGGTACATTTCTAATAAATTGATGTGTCTTGTATTATATATGATCAATGCTTTGAAAGTTGAGCTATTCTAAGTTGAATTATTTTTTACGAGTGCCCTAAGGACATCACTTAAAACTTATACAATTCATTAAAAAAAACCGCATATCAAAAATTTTTAACATGAAAAATGAATATATTTTTAAAATGAGCATTTCAAATGAAAAAGTGTTCGTATTTCTAAAGCACAATTGATGAACCTTGTCTCATTTTTATCGAGCGAACTCATAAGACAGTCGTTAACATGACATTTCTTTTAAGCATATGATCTTTGGCTTTAATTTTTTTTGGTCTTTGGCATTAGTTAATGAAGATCAATGAGGTTTTAACTTTAATGACAGATTCATAAGTCTACAGCTAGAGTCAGATGTTGAGCTTTGGAAGTTGAAGTCGAACCCAAAGCAGTTTTTGTCGTTTTGGTGCAGCAAGAGAAGCGTACGGTACAGATGAGCATGTCGCAACTTCGACGAACTTTTGGGTTAATGTGATGCGTGGTCAAATCCTGTCGTCTCCCAAGCACAGAAAATGCTCGTTCCGACGAACGTTCAATGCACTAATACAACTTGAGCATTATATTGGGCGAAGAGAGGGAATCCACAAAAAGAAAAAATGAAATAGACGTGAAAAATTGACCAAAATTAATTGATTAGATTAAGTTTTATTAGTTACTCAGGTGTGATTCGTATATCCAAATATGGATTTAAATTCAAGAGAGAACCGGAAAAATGATAATTTCATGCCATGCCTAATGAGTCTTGTAGTGATTGAGAGTATTTGATTAAGGGTTTTTTTTTGGTACGCAGTCTTTCGTTGGTATCGTCATTGTTGATTAAGTTAAGAACTCTATGATATAATCGAAATCTTCACAAAGATTATTATTTGGGACTTTAATATTATATCCACTAACTTAATGAATTGATTGTGTTTTTCTTCTTTTTCATTTAATGGAATTTGTTGCCCTAAATTATTAAAGAAAAATTTTCCACAGTGATAGAATGTCTATTCACCATCTAATTCAAGATGACATGTATTGGTCTCATGATCTTCATGTAAGTATTTTGCATCGTTTTCATTAGCTCATTTAAATATTTAAATCACATTTGCTTGCGATTGGACATTTTCCAAGTAAGACAGATGGTCAATGAGTTTTACATTACATTGAAATAAGAGGACGTACATTCCGATCTCTCCATCCTTTTAACGCCATATTAACTATTATACGATCGGACTTTGAGCTTTAACATTGGGACACCTATCTTATTTCCATCCTACAAGGGAGAGATGCGTTTGTAGAAATTATTTCTATTAACTGAAAATTTTCAAATATATTGACGGTGATCTTGTAATTGCTCCGTGCTAGCGATTGTTATTAGTAGTAAAATAATTTTTATTTATTTATCAATGGTAAATAACATTATAAGAAAAAAATATCAATTTTTCAGTGAGAAAAGCACCTTTAAAATTAGGAAGTGACTTGATTTAAGGATAAATATATACATACAGTGAGAGAGAGAGAGAGAGAGATTTGTTATTTAGGCAAATATCACAAAAAACATAAAACTTCCTTAAACTTTTTTCATGTCACAAAAAACTCTAAACTTATCCACTATGACAAAAACACCCTTAACTTTTTTTGTGTCATGAAGTAAGTGAAGCTTATACATTTGTTATATTTTGGTTCCATTTTGGGTATCTCTATTACATTAATATTAGTTGGGGGCTTTTTGTCACACAAAAAAAGGCTTGGGATATCCGTGTTACCATGTGTATAATTTGAGATTTCTTGTGATATTAACCATTATTATTTTGGTTAATTGGAAAGGTGAAATGTCTGTTTTACTCTCATGACATAAATAAAGACACCAAAACCCTTCTCCATTTGAAGATTAACCTCTCCCTTTTCTTTTGTCCTCGGGTTAATAAATACCATTAAAAATCTTAAATTGATATATCAATGATAAATTTATCTCATATTAATTTTTGGACTGTAAAAACCCTAAACTGATATACTTATTTGACCATTAAAATACTCCAAATTCCCAAATTCATGCATTTATAACAAATTTACCTATTATTAATTTCCGTTAAATTGGATTAATATTATAAAAAATATAAATAGGTACACCCGTGAGTATATAAAATTTAATGAAAATTAATAAAGAGGATAAATTTGAGATAAATATATTAGTTAGTGAGCGTGCCGGTCATTTTCTGTCTTTTAATCTTGAAGCGGGAAAAGTCAGCTCTGTCCCCCATTAACTGATCCCGATTTGTCCGACCAAAAAAAAGTAAAGAAAAAAAAGAAAACGCAAACGTAAAGCAGGCGGGGGTAGATCATATTTCGAGAAGCATCGCGGACGTCGATGAATGAACGGTGGGGCCCCCTCGCGCGTAGGCACTTTTCGGTCAGTGGTGGGCCCCACCCCCCTCCCCCCTTGCATGCCCGTTTCCCATGCAAGGTCCATTGCACATTCATATAGTCGTTCGTATTATAGCCTGGAAAGGCGCGAACTAGACTGCTTATTGGGTCGTCTCACAAAAAGATGAGGAGAAGAAAAACAGGGTTAGGATCAATGGATCCTTCTTTTTCTGAATAACCCGTCCATAAATCTCGGTTGTTTTTTTTTCTTTAATCCTCTTTTTTTTCTCTCTCTTTGGTGTGCGAGCCGGATCGAAAACGACACTTGAAACTTGATGGATGGAGGAGCTGCACATACGAAGGAAATCAAAATGAAACTCGAATTTCGAAATCATGTAAGGAATCAGAGGTTCCCTTCTATTGGATTGAGCTTTTGTCGACGTACAACCTTTGGTGGCATAATGCCTCTCTGTTGGCTAGCTAACTAGCTAGTCATCTTGCTTTACTTGTTGAGAAATGATGGTTATTGCGTTAATCGACAGACCAATTAATTGATTGAGATGCGATGCTCACTAATTGATCGTGCAAAGATCTCTGACCCCCTTGTTCCCAAACCCAATATCAAATGGGGGAGACGTGCCTGAATTCAGACCCGACACTTCTTTCTTTATTTGAGCTGCTCCCACACTCTAATGAGTAGTATGAAATTGAAGTCATGACTAGAAATTGCTGCTCCCATCAAACTTTTCAGTATCGGATTATTGTTCTTTTTTAGCTTGGGTAGCACGACAGAAGATGAGATCCATACTTAGCAACGTCAAGGTAAATTTATGAGACCAAGATGCCGAGATTTTTCCAATGTCTTGATCAATTTAAGAAGTCAAATGAAGTTAACCAATTTTTTGTGGATTCACGATTCTTTAAATGTCAAAGAGGGAGGGTCAAAAGAGCCGACATTGTAATTGTAAGGGGAGACGAAAAGGGTAATTGAAGTTCATGCATTTGCCATTCTTGATACATCACCACAAGTAAAATGCATATCGCATGATATGCATTGAATAATAGGCATTGTCACGAATCATTCAATACATATGATTTTTTAAACCATCAGTATATCCAATAAAATTATAGTCTTTAATTTAAATTGTTTTACCAACTTCGGAATGTCAGTATCCGTGTAACGTTTAGTCTAAAAGCATGTGATCGGTGATCACGCTTGATCAGAGGGCCCATTTTCTTCCAATCCCCATCTCCATGAAAAATACGATGAGTCAGCATCGTAATGGTCAACTTGGCACCTCAAATCGTGGGTTACATTCAGTCCCCTCTAATTGTCAGAAAACACAGCAAATGCTGTCTTTCTTATTACAAAAGCAAAACCAGTCCACTCCACTTTGTCCTTAGAACATGCAATTCTAGCTGTTTTATAATCTCAATATGGCAACTATGCGATAATAATAGAGGACCGTGTAGTTTATAAAAAGACATAGGACCGTGTGGTTATCGTTTGTGCGTTTTTTGCCCACTGATATAAGAAGATTCTCTCGCTAAAGATTTGTCAAGTTGTTGGACAAATTGAAGTTCATAATAATTTATGCTTGTCTTGAACCAATGGATCGATCAATCTAATTTTCGTGAACAGCATAGTACTTCGCTTGATTCAATTTAAAATTGTAATCAAACATTTATGAATTCCAAAATCAAACTAGTCTTTTCCCGTAATTAAAGCACTTTGCTAATCGTCTTCTAAGTTCTATGTTATATCTGCATGTAATCTTGGCAAGAGGTTGTTATTCAAGCGCTATCTTCTTTGAATTGGAAGTACAGGGGTTTAAATCGTGGATTTCATGATGGAGCATGAAAAGAAATTTTTTTAGGAGGTATTGGGTCCTTATTATACTGATGAAATCCTTCTCATCCATTCTCATCCTTATTCTAAGGCCTTCTTGTTTCCTCATGACATCTTGGATGCAGTGTTCCTTAAGCATAGCCAAGACTGTATGTAACTGTGTCATGAGGTTTCATGATTTGCACATTGATAATACATGTTTTAAACCTACTACATGTAAAACACAATGAGATAACTAATCATAAAGATTCCTGTAACCATGAGAAGTTGTCAAATAACTTTTTGAATTGTAATATCCTATTTTCTCAGAGCTGCAATTATTACTACAATGTTTTGACAAACAAGCTCTTAGAATGCATTATTGAGTGTCTTCACTTGTGGGTGGTTGAGGACCACATAATTTGCCAAAACTTTTCAACCTCATGTCAAAATTAAGGTTTGACCAAAAAAAAAAAAATTATCCAAAAAGATCTTAACCTATTGTGTCGCCGTTAATTTAGTTATAAACTTTTCAATTTGGATAATGCATTCCTAAACTTGTTGACAATTTTCCAATGAAGTCCATATGGTGATTTGACTTGTGCAACTTCACTAGAAAACATCGTTTTGAGAAATTATATATTTTAAAAATTCTTTCTTTTCTTTTCTTTTTTCATTTATTTCTTCATTATCATCTTCCTAGAAAGGGTCGGCAAGGTTGTCGGGGCCTCGATCATGGCCAACATTAGGTGAGGGTCTGTAAGCCCTAGCCACCAAATGGGTGGGGGTCTCGAAGCCCTTGTTGGCAACTTAGTAAGGGACTGCAAGGGCTTCCAAATCTTCGCCTTGATTGTGAGGTCCGAGTTGTGCTACACGAAGGCGCTGAGGACGTTGAAGGAGAGCCAGTCACACTTGGTGACCTCTTCATCGGTAACTGCCCATTCCTTTGGGTGAATCCAATGTCGATGAAGCACTTGATGCGAAACTAAAAGTATTAATTGGAAATTTACCAAAAACAAAAAGGCTTGTGATTGAATCTCGAGCTCTTTATATCTAAACTGATCCAAAATCAAATTCATCAAAGGATGAATAAAAGTAAGGCTAACCAACCTAAAGGGATGCTCATGCTGATAAACAAGTGGACTTCACGTCTTTGGAAACATGATGTTTCAAATTATTATTGAATTTTTTGAACATTATGTTCAAGTGTCTAGTTGTAGAATATTATCAGTACATTGTTCAATCAGTCAATTACAACTTTCGATTAGAGAAGAGTCATGAGATCCATAAGATCAATTCAGAAAGTCTTTTCAGAAGTTCTATATTATGACCTCACTGGACCTTCGAGGTCATTTTTGGCTTTGAGTTCTATCAATTTCAGTATTTCAGGACCATATTCTATGTTCAGGCTACTTCAGGAAAATGCCTTCGGCTCTTTTGCTTTTAATCGAGTTAACTTTGGATATTAATTTCGGTTCAGGGTTAATTTCAAGCCTGTCAAATGACAGGAAACAATCCATCTATGCATCCCGTATCTATATTATATGGATCCGTTAGGAGGCAGCTAACCCCGAAATAACATACCAACTTGGATTATTTTTATAGACCAAAGTAATCAAAGTCAAGATGGATATGAACACGTTAATCATAAGTTTATGGCCACTAAATTGCGTATGATTATGACTATTGGCCCATCAATGACCACTTAAACAGCTCTGAAATTTTTCACACCCGCCTTTGCCTGGTTGATGAATTGCATAGACGCGGTTCAATGCATAATCCTAGATTAACTGTCCCCAGTTAACTCGATCCAATTTAAAAAGAGAGCCAAAGGGATTGTCGCCCACCAAATTTTTTTGAAGAAAATAATAAGATATTTTAACAAAATTGATGCACGATAGTTTCGGCTCACCTATTAGATTTTGTGAGACCACTGCCGACTGTTTTAAAAGTTTAAACTGTTGTTAAATAAATGCGTGGTCTATTATTTAAATATTCTAACTCCCCCACATGTTTGGTTTGGTCTTTTGTTGTTTAGTACTGAGTATGAAAAGTTAACTTGGGAGACAAATGAAGCCTAGAAAGATTCAAACTCAGAACCTTAAGTTCTAATACCATATGAGATTTTGTGAGATTACTGTTAACTGTTTTAAATGATTAAATTGTTAGATGAATGCATGATTTATTATTTAAATATTCTAACACCACAGTAAAAATTAATAATAATAATAATAACAATGAGATGGTAGATCAGTCAAGTGGATTTATTTAAACATGGCACTTCACGAAGGTCAGGTTCAATGTTATTCATCATTTTTCGAACTTTAGTATTTGGAGGACCCTTCATTAAATCAAATTTGGACAAATAGATAAGATAGATGTTGGATTCCTTGAATCTGATGGTACGCCTGCATAAACAAATGCAGCCTGCTCATAATCTTATGGACTTTTAAATACTAAGTTGAAGGATTTCTTTGTTCATTCCCATGGAATATTCATTGCTTCCACGTTTATTTTATGGATTACATGTATCCATGTCGAGATACAACGAATGATGGTGTAAGTTGGTAGTAAGGCTTGTCGTTATTTCAGTTAGAGACGGTCAAATAACAACCCGACCATAAAAGCTTATTAAAATTGCACTTCACAAATCTGTTCAAAGAAGTGAAAATTGATATTACATCCAAAGATATTTCAGTCAATACATTATATATAAATACATTCATTCCTAAGGTCGACTAATAGATTTGGGTCATTAGTGCCGGTCACCCCTGGCTGCTTGGGAGGGTTGTCCAAAAAATCCTACACCTATTGTGTGGCGGCCAATTCAGCCATGAATTTTTCCAGTTTTGCTAATTTATCCCTAAATCTTTTGATGATTTTCTAATATAGTTCATTAAGCTAATTTAAACTTGAAATTGCTGATACTATGGTCTAATCAGTATTGGCCATTTTAAGTGGCATGACTAATGTGAACACCTTTTGCAATTTTTTCCTTGATTTTCCTTTCCTTTTCTTTGTTCTTTTCTTTTTTCCTTTTTTTTAGCCAGTATGTTGTTCATCTTCTTCCTTCGCTGCTCATTGGCCACAAGCCAGGATTGCCCTCGTTGCCCACCCCTCTTCGAGATCTAGTGAGGGTGACCTTTGTCACCCTTGTCTAGTTTGGGAAAGTGCAGCCCTTGCTAACTCACCTGCCATTGCTGAGGTTAGGCAGTTGCGATCATTTTCTTATGGCGTATACTTGATAATATGTAGCGTATTTATTGAGTGAAGTTTGAGGAAAATTTCTCAACATTTTATTATTATCTTAGTGCAACACGAATGTATGGGGAAGCAGATTTGTTAGAGGAAAATTATAAAGCAAACTATAACTTCTAAGATCTAAATGTTTGGGCGGAAACTTAACAAAGAAAACAATACATTTCGACAGATAGTTTCCTTTTTAATTTCAAAAAGATCTTCTTGACGAAGTATTAGTCGCTGGAATAAGATCAACAAACTCTAAAAAATGCAAACGAAAATGAAAAACCACACTGCAAATTAAAAAGGATAATGCTAGGCATGAATTGAAATCTACAGACACTATTCCTACTTTATGTTATATCTCAAGTAATGAGTGAGCATTTATCCGAGCAGAGCATCTTTGATATTTAAGTTGAATATTACGTATCACATAAATTATCAAATTTATGAACTATTCTTAGTCTTTGAACATTATTGAGTAAAAGAAATGAAGTGGCAACTTTTGCCGGGCCAATTATCAAGTAATAAAAGACATCGTACACTTCTAATAAAGTGACTGGTCTTGTATCGTATATGATCAATGCTCTAAAAGTCTAATTATTCCAAGTTGGATCTTGTTAAAGCGAACTAAGGACACATCCCTTTAAACTTCTAAAATTCATAAAAAAAATCTATATCAACAAATTTTAAATATGAAAAATGAATATATTTAAAAAAATCACGTGCTCCAAATGAGAAATGTTCATATTTCTAAAGCACAATTAATAACCATTAACAAATGTTTCAGTTTTATTAAGCCTTCTTAAGACAGTTGTTGATACGAATTTTTCTTTTAAGCATATTATCTCAGGCATTGATTTTTTTTTTTGTCTTAGGCATTAGTTAAGGAAGATGATTATGAGGTTTAGCTTTAATGACAGATTAATCAAACTACGGCGGGAGTTAGATTTAAGATTCTTTGAAATCGACCCCAAAGCAGTTTTTGTCGTTTTGGTGCAGCCAGAGAAGCATACGGTGCAGATGAGCGGGTCAACTCGGACGACTTTTTTAGTGAATGCGATGGAGTGGTCAAATCCTGTCGTTGCCCAAACACAGACAAAAAGCTCTTTCCTACGAACGTTCGATGCACTGAATAAAACTTGAGCATTATATTGGGCGAAGAGAGGGAATCCACCAAAAGAAAAAAATAAATCGACGTGAAAAATTGACCAAAATTAATTGATCAGGTGAAGTTTTATCAGCTACTCCGGTGTGATTTGTATATCTAAATATGGATTTAAATTCAGGAGAAAATTAGAAAAATGATGATTCCATTTTACTTTCCCTGGTTCTAGAGGGGCTACTTCAATGCTTAATTAGTGTTGTAGTGGTTGATAGTATTTGACTAAGGGCTTTTATTTGGTATACAATCTTTTGGCGACCTCTATTAATAGGGATGGTAACTTTGTGATGACCGAAATCATCACGAAGACTATTGTTTTGGTAACTTTGACATCAAATCTACTGTATTAATGAATTGATCATGTTTTCTCTACTTTTTCATTTGGTTAACGATACTTGTTGCCCTATATTATTAAAGAAAAATTTAATAGTCTCACAGTCTTTAAGTAAGTTTTTTGCATCATTTTCATTAGCTCATTTAAATATTTGAATCGTGTTTACCACCGTTTAGACTTTTTTCAAATAAGATGGATGGTTATGAATTTTACATTCTATCAAAATAGGTCTTACATTTTGATCTCTTTGTCCCTATATTCACTATATTAATTATCATATGATTGGACTTTAAGATTCAACAAATTTCAAATATTTGTGTTGTAGTGATATGGTTTAGTTTTTTTTTTTTTTTTGTAACCGAGGACTCCACCGCAGGCCTCCCGTGCCTGGACGGCACTAAAAGGCCGGGCCCCTATACCTTAGGGGAGACTAGTCCAGCATCCTACCGCCATTGCCAAAGCCCCTCACTTAAATCGCTAGCAATTGCGGGTTTCGAATTCTCAAACTCGGCGATGAAGGAGAGACTCTCAACCAATGCAGCTGCCTACGGATGGGTGATATGATTTAGATTTTTTTGTGGTATTAATCCGTATTATTTTGGTTGATTGGAAAGATGAAATGTCCGTTTGGCTGCCATAATATAAAGACACTAAAGACCCTTCTCCGTTTGAAGATTAACCTTTCCCGGTCCTCTTCTTTTGTCCTTTTCTGTCTTTTTGGTCAATCTGAAGGGGAAAAAGTCAGCCCTGCCCCAATTAACGGGTCTGGATTCGTCCGACCTAAAAAAGAAAGAAAGAAAAGAAAGTTAAAAAGAAACGTAAAGGCAAAGCCGGTGGGGGAAATGACATTTCGAGAAGCATCGGGGACGTCGATGATGGACGAACGGTGGGGCTTCCACGGGCGGAAGCACCTTTTCGGTTCCCTTATCGTGGACGCCGCGAGGTCGAGAGAAGGGGATTCATACAATGAATTTGGGAATTAGGGATGGGGCCTACCCCGCTTTCCCTTTGCATGCCCTGTTCCCATGCAGGGTCCATTGCACATTCATTCAAAGTCGTTCGTCTAATAGTTTGAAAAAGCTAGAACGGGGCTCATTAGGTCGTCTCTCAAAAAGAAAGAAAAGCAGGGTTAGGATCAATGAATTTTTCTTTGACGTGCAAGCCGGATCGAAAACGATGCCCGAAACTTGATGGATGGAGTGGCTTGCACACGCGAAAGGAACCTGAATGAGACCCCAATTCTGATACCATGTTAGGTTGGATTGGGCTCTTGTCAATGAACAGCCTTCGGCGGCTTCGCTTCTGGTCGTTTTGTTTCGCTTCTCGTCGGTGGAGGATGATTATCGCCTTAATTGGCGAATTGATTGATTGATCGAGATACAATGCTCACTAATTGGTTGCACAAAGATCTTCGAGGCCTTTGTGCATGAACCTAGTAGCAGATGGGGGAGACATATGCCTGAATTCAAACCAAAATCTTCTTTTTTTGTTTGAGCGGCTCCCACACTCGCGATATCCATAAACCCTTAAAATAAGAGATGTTGGATACTCTGACGAATAGTATGAAATTGAGATTTTTGATGGTGTTGGATTGAGATATGTTCAATCCCCGTCAATTGGTATTTTTTCTGAATACTTTCATCGCATGCATTCATTTGAATCCAATGTAATTGATTCTACACCCTGAAAAAATAGTTGATTCTACTTTCATGAAAATAATTGTTAGAGTTAGTGTGAATCAAATATTTATATATATACATATATATAATATCTCTTTATAAAAATTCTTGAAAGGCCCCTTTACATCATTCAATTTTCTCACTAGAGACTAAATCATACTTCAAAAGTAAATGAAATCTATAACTCGTTAAATCATAATTATTTATTGATCTCAAACACTTTCTTTATTTTTTGCAAAAAATTAAGCTCATTTTCCTGAATAGACCAAATACTAAAAAACTTAGTGTCTTCCAAAATTAATGAAGTATTATCTCTTTCCAAATGGAAAGCGCATCTACTTTTGATCGTGCGCAATATAGGGTGACCATTTTTATCACATTTATTGATAATAAAAAAGAATTCATAATACTTATCACTGGCAGTATATCCACTTTCAATTTGTATTTAGATAGATAACATATAATATTTCTGCATATAATCGTTTGTTCATCTCCAAGGGGCACATGTCGAAGAACAAAATGAACTTATCCAAAACAATAATACCCCATAATTTAGTTTGACGTTCCCATTCAAGTTATGAGTAATCAACAAAAGGAATCACACCAATTTGACAATATATATATATAACTGAAAAAGGGAAAAGGAGCAAAATAACCTGCAAATTGGTATCTCTTGCCAAATGATCAGAGCCTATTTGTGAGGAAATTAAAGTACTTCCGACAATATGTGGCTAATAGAAAAAGAAAAGAAAAAAGAAAAGAAAGATCAACAACGTATTTTTCTTGATTTTTATCTGTCTCCGTACACATCTAAATTTCCTCAAATTGACCCCCATGGGACCCTCGGGCCCATCCCCATGAATGTACACAAACATTTAATATGATGTTTGGCGGCGGCGGTGGTGTCTGGTCATATTCTATTACTCTTTAGGTTCAGATGGAACTGCAAATAACACGCCACAATTCTAACTGCTCAACTTGCTCGGATACTCCTATAAGGGGTGTGTTTGGTTTGGTGTCGGGGGGAAAGCCTCCGAAAAAATGCAAAGGCTCTTGGGTCAAAGGAATTTTTCAAATGCAAGTAGTATTCGTTAAAGTGTATTTTAAACTAGAGTTGTTAAACGGATGGGTTGGGTCGGGTTTGGGTCGGGTTATTAATGGATCGACCCAAATTGACCCATTAACCCATTTATGGCCCATTTATATCTAATGTAAATTTTTCGACCCATACCGACCCGACCCGTATTAATAAAATATTTTCATATTTAATCAAATTTAGGAAAACTTATTGTTATGTTTTTTTAAAGATTATATTACTAAAAAACTTCCAAGCAATACAAATCCAATCAATAAATTTTCAATTTTTTATAATTTTTCAAAAAAAATATTTCTTATATATATATATATATATAATTTTTAAACTAAAGTATTTTTATACAACAAAAATTTAATGGACAATTTTTATAATTTTTAAAATAATTATTTTAAAAATCGAATTTTAATTATTTTATTTTTTAAAAAATCGAATTTTAATTATTTTTATTTTTTAAAAATTAAAATTTTAATTATTTTATTTTTAAAATATAATTTTTAATTTTTAATTTTCTTTTTCTTTTTAATTTTTTGCTCTTCTTCTTCTTCTTTGGCCGGCCGGCGGCCACGACGACGGTCGGCGGCGGCCGGGGCCTCGCTAGATCCGGCGAGCTAAAGGCTCGCCCGATGTTGGCGAGCTCCCGATGCCGGCGAGCTCGAGGCTCACCTGGCCGGTTGCCGGCCATCGCCGTGCCGGCGACCGGAGGAAGAAGAAAGGAAAAAAAAAAAAGGAAAGAAAAAAAAAAAGAAAACTAAAATAAAAAAATAATTATAATTTCGGTTTTTATAAAAAAATTTTGTAAAGTTAAAAAGAGAGAAGAGAGATGGTGAGGTTTTGAGTGAAAATAAATGGGTTCATTTTTAATGGGTTGATAAGTGGGTCTTAAATGGGTCGCTCTCGACCCATTTAAAACCCATATATCTTAGTCTTGACCCATTAAAAACTATTATGGGTGCTTTAGGAAATAAAGCTTGACTCATTAATGACCCATTTAACCATAAATGGGTTGTGCAACCCATTTAACACCTCTATTTTAAACACACATTGGAATTAACTTTGCACTAAATGTTGCTCGGTGGAAGCTATACTTTATAAAGTACCTGATTTGCCAAAGAAATAATTTAAGAAATGCTTAGAATCATTGACATTTTGCTGCTTGGATAGCGTGACAGAAGATTGGATCATACTTAGCCACGTCAAGATACAAGAAGTTGTATTAAGTTTATTAAATCTTGGTGGATTCACAAGCCTTCAAATGTCAAAGATGGAAGGTCAAAAGAGCTGACGTTCGTTGTTTTTTTGTTGTTTTTTTTTTTGGGGGGGGGGGGGGAGAAGGGTTGGATTGAAGTTCATGCATTTGCGATTCTTTTGACGCATCACGAAAAACAAAATGCATGATATGCATTGAATGATAGGCAAAGTCATGAATTATTAATGTAGATGATCTATTTCACCGACAATATATCCAATAAAATTGTAGCTCTTAATTTAAATTTTTCTTATCATCTTTGAAATGTCAGTGCACGTGCAATGCCTGGTTTGAAAGGATGTGATCGGTGATCACGCTTGATCAAAGGGGCTAATTTCTTCCAATCCCCATCTCCATAAAAAAAAAAAAAGTACAATGAGTCAGCATCGTGATTATCAACTTGCACCTCAAATCGTGGGTTACATTCAGTCCGTTCTAATTGTCAAACAACACGGCAAATGCTGTCCATTTTATTACAAAAGTAGAACCAGTCCACTCCAATTTGTCCTTAGAACACGCAATTCTAGATGCTTTATAGCCCCAACGTGGCAACTACTTTTGTTCCGGTTCAGCGCATCCGGCCAAAATTGGCCGGCCAGCATGGCGTGGCGGCCGGCCGGCGCGGCGAAGCTTTTTTAATAATATTTTATTTTTAAAATTTATTTTTATTAATTTTTTCCCTCCTCCCTCTTCCTCCCACCTCCCTCCTCCTTCCTTTGGCTCCGGCGACCGGCCAGCTGCCGGTCGCCGCACGAGGCGATCCGGCGGGGCTTGCCTCGCCGTCGGCGGGCGCGAGCTCTCCTCGCGATCGCCGAGCGAGGCGAGTCCCCTCGCCCGCGATGGCGGGGCGAGCCCCCGCCGGATCGCCTTGCCGGGTTCGGTGAGGGGGCCTTGCCGAAACCCCGCCGGATCGGGCGAGGGCCATCCGGCGGGGGTGCCCCGCGGATCGGCGAGGGCTCGCCTCGCGGTCGCCGGCGAGGCGAGCCCTCGCCGAGCCCCCACCGGATTGCCTCGGTCCGGCGACCGGCCAGGCCCGGCCGGTCGCGAGCCAAAGGAAGGAGGAGGGAGGAAGAGGGAGGAGGGAAAAAAAAAAAAAAAAAAAAATTAATAATTAAAAAAAAAAATATTATTAAAAAAGCTTGCTCTGGCGTCGGCCGTCTCACGTTAGCGCCACCGCCAATTTTGGCCGGATGGACTGAACTCGGAACAAAAGTAAAAGGTTTATGACTAAATTGGCAAAAAAAAAAAAAAAAAAAAGGTTTAGGACTAAATTGGCACAATTGCAATAGGTTTAGGACTTTTTTGGTAATTTTCCCCGATAATAATGTAGGACGGTGTAGGTTATACAAAGATATAGGACCGTGTGGTTATCATCTGTGGCATGTATGCCACTGATATGAGAAGGTTCTTTTGCTAAAGTTATGTCAAGTTGTTGGACATATTGAAGTTCATAATAATTTATGCTCCTTTCAAACCGATAAATCAGCCGATCTAATTTTCACGAACAACATAGTACTTCATTCGATTCGATTTAAAGTTGTAATCAAACAATTATGAATTCTGAAATCAAACTAGTCTTGCCCCGTAATTAAAGCACGTCGCTAATGGACTTCTAAGCTCTAGGTTATATCTGCATGTAATCTTGGCAAGAGGTTGTTGTTCAAGTGCCATCTTCTTTGAATTGGAAGAACATGGATTTGAATTGTGGATTTCATGATGAAGCGTGAAAAGAAATTCTTTTAGGAGTTATTAGGTCATTGTTATACTGATGAAACTGTTCGCATCCATTCTCATCCTTATTCCAAGGCCTTCTTGTCTCTAGATGTTATCTCGGATTCAATGTTCCTTAAGTATAGTCAAGATTGTACGTAATTGTGTCATGAAGTTTCATGATTTGCATATTGATAATACATGTTTTAAACCTACTACTCTTAAAACACAATGGGATAACTATTCCTCCTGTAACTATGATAAGTTCTCAAATACCTTATAGAATTGTAATATCCTGTTTTCTCAAAGCTGCAATTATTGCTATAATGTTTTGACAAACAAGCTCTTATTCTGCATTATTGTCTTCACCTGTTGGTGATTGAGGACCACATAACTTGCCATAACTTTTCGGCTTCGTGTCAAAATTAAGATTTGACAAAAAAAATTGAAAATTTGGAAAAAATTGTCGAAAGGCCTAAAACTATTTTACAGGTGCCGATTTGGTTATTAAACTTTCCAATTTGGATAATATAGTCCATTAGACCAATGTTGTATAGAAGTCGCTAATATGGCATCTAGTCAGCGCCGATCATCCTTATAGTATGCTGACGATCTAACTTATACAACTTCACTAGATAACAATGTTATTTTGAAATATATATATATATATATATTAATTATATATATGGGCGGGGGTCTTGAAGCTCTTCCTAGCAACTAAGCAACGGACTACAAGGGCTTCTACATCCTCATGCAGGTCATGAGGTTCCAGCTGTGCTACGCGAAGGTGCTGAGGAGGCTGAAAGAGAGCCGGTCACACTTTGATGACCTCTTCACCGGCAACTATCCGTTCCTTTGGGTGAATCCAATGTCAGTGAAGAACTTGATTTAGAAAGATGTGAAACTAAGAGTATTGATTGGAAATTTACCAAAAATAAGAAGACTTGTGACTGAATCTAAAGCTCTGTGTATTTAAAACGATTTAGAATCAAATTTGTCAAAGGATGAATAAAAGTTAAACTAACCCAAAGGGATGGTCATGTTGATATATGAATGGAGTTTCACGTCTTTGGATTCAATTTATTGCTGAGTTTTTTGAACATTTAGAAAAATAAATGTTCAAACATCTAGATAGAGAAAAGGATTTGTACACTATTCAATCAGTCAATTACAACTTCCAATCGGAGAAACCTCGAAGTCTATCAATCTCATGTATTTCAGGACCATTCTCTATGTCTGGGCTATTTTAGTAAAATGCTTTCGGTTCATTTGCTTTTGATCAAGTTAACTTTGAATATTAATTTCTATTAAAGGTCAATTACGAGCCCCTCAAATGAAAGGAAGCAATCCATCCAGGCATCCGCTATCTATATCATATGGATCCGTTAGGAGGCAGCTAACCCCTAAATGACAGACCGACTAGGATCATTTTATAGACCAAAGTCATCAAAGTCAAGATGGATATGAACCCGTTAATCAGAAGTTTGTGGCCCCTAAATTGCGTATGGTTATGACTAATGGCTCATCAATGACCACTTATATAGCTCTGAAATTTTCCATACCCGCTTTTGCCTGGCTGGCGAATTGCATACACTCGGTTCAATGCATAATCCTCGATTGAGAGTCCCCAATCAACTCGATCCAATTTAAAAAGAGAGCTAATGGATTTGTCAACCTCCAATTTTTTTTGAAGAAAATAATAAGATGTTTTAACAAAATTGGTGCACGACAGTTTCAGCCCACCAAAAATAATAATAATAATAATAACAATGAGATGGTAGATTAGTCAAATGGGTTTGTTTAAACATGGTACTTTACGAAAGCCACGTTATGTTGTTCCTCTTTTTTCAAACTTTAGTATTTGGAGGACCACTTATTAAATCAAATTTGGACTAATAGATAAGATAGATGTTGGATTCCTTGAACCTAGGGAACGCCTGCAAGAACAAATGCAGCCTGCCCACAATCTTATAGACATTTAAATACTAAGTTGAATGATGTCTAGATGTTCATTCCGATGGAATATTCGTTGCATCGACATTTGTTTTTTGGGTTGCATGCGTTCATGTCGAGATACAACAAACGATGGTGTGAGTCAGTAGGAAGGCTTGTCGTTATTTCAGTTAGAGATGGTCGAATATCAACCAGAACCACATAGGCTTTACTCAAAACGGCCTTCACAATTTGTTTAAAGAAGTGAAAATTGAAATTACATCTAAAGATATTTTAGTTAATGCAATGGTATAAATATATCATATTTAAATACATTCATTAATAAGGTCAACTAATAGATTGGGTCATTAGCATTGGTCATCCTTGCCCGCTCGGGAATTTTCTAAAAAGTTCTAGACTTATTATATGACGGTCAACTAAAATTTTTCAATTTTCTCAATTTATTCGTAAATCTTTTGATGATTTTAAAATATAGTCTATTTAGCCAATTTAGGCCTAAAATTGTTAATGTTGCGGTCTAATCAGCACTGGCTATATGATTAGTGTGAATGATTTTTTGCAATTTTTTTTATATTTTCTAAATTTTTTCCTTTGTTTTTTCTTTTCTTTTCTTTTTTTTTCTATTCTATTGTTCATCTTCTTCCTTCGCTAGTTGTTGGCCACAAGTGAGAGGATCGTCCTTGCTAGCCACGCCTTAGCCATCTCGCCAGCCACCCTCATCCATGTTTGGCGAGGGTGACCTTTGTTGCCCTTGTCTAGATTTGGGAAAGCGCTGCCCTCCCTAACTCGCTTGTCGATGCTATGGCTAGGCAGCTACGATCATTTTCTTCTAGCATGTAACTTGATAATACACAGCTATTTATTGAGGGAAGTTTTAGGAAATTTTCTCAAAATTTTATTATTTTCTTAGCGGAGCATGAATATATGGTGAAGCAGACTTGTTAGAGGAAAATTATCAAGCAAACTATAACTCTTAAGATCAAAATGTTGGGGCGGAAACTTAACAAAGTTAGAAAAAAATACATTTTGACAATAGTTCCCTTTTTAATTCATAAATATTTTCTTTAAGTTGAATATTCCATATCACATAAATGATCAGATTTGTAAACTATTCTTAGTCTATAAAAAATTATTAAGCGAAGGAAATGAAGTGGCAACTTTTTCCGGGCTAACTATCAAGTAACCAAAGAAATCGTGCTCTTCTAATAAAGTGACTAGTCTGGTACTGTAAATGATCAATGCTTTGAAAGTTGAATTATTCTAAGTTGGATTCTTTTTATCAAGTGCCCTAAAGATACCTCACTTGAAACTTCTAAAATTCATTAAAAAAACCGTCCATCAACAAAATTTTAAACACGCATGTCAAATGAAAAAGTGTTCATATTATTTGAAGCACAATTAATAATCCTTATCTCATTTTTATCAAGCGTATTCAAAAGAAAGTTGTTAATACAAAATTTTCTTTTAAGCTTATGAGCTTTGGCATTAGTTAATGAAAATCATTACGAGGTTTAACTTTAATGACAGATTCATCAAACTACAGCTGGAGTTAGATTTAAGAATCGGAAGTTGAAGTCGACCCCGAAGCAGTTTTCGCCGTTTTGGTGCAGCCAGAGAAGCGTACGGTGCAGATGAGCTGATCAACTTGGACGACTTTCTGAGTGAATGCGATGGAGTGGTCCAATCCCGTCCTCTTCCAAACACAGACAAAAGAGCTGTATACTGCGAACGTTCGATGCACTGAATACGACTTGAGCATTATATTGGGCAAAGAGAGGAAATCCACAAAAAGAAAAAAAATGAAATAGACGTGAAAAATTGACCAAAATTAATTGATTAGATGAAGTTTTATTAGCTACTCCGGTATGATTTGTATATCTAAATATGGATTTAAATTCAGGAGAAAATCAGAAAAAATGGCGATTTCATTTTACTTTGCCTGGTTCTAGGGGGATTACTTTGACGCGTAATGAATCTTGTAGTAATCGAGAGTATTTGATTAAGGGCTTTTATTTGGTAAGGAATCATTTGGGGATCTTGTCCCTGTTGATAGGGATGGTAACTTTGTGATATGACCGAAATCTTCACAAAGACTATTATTTTAGTGACTTTGGCATCAAATCGTGAATTAATCATGTTTTCTCTTCTTTTTCATTTGATTAACGATACTTGTTACCCTAGACTATCAAAGAAAAATTTACAATAGTGAGCATATAATTCAAGAGGATATGTATCAGTCTCATGGTTTTTATGTAAGGTTTTTGCATCATTTTCATTAGCTCATTTAATAATTTAAATTGTGTTTACCTACGAATTTTTTCAAATAAGACAGATGGTTTATGAGTTTTACATTATATCAAAATAGGTCTTACATTTCAATCTCTTTGTCCTTATATTCGCTATATTAATTATTATATGACTAAAATTTAAGCTTCAACATAAGACCCTATCCCATTTCCATCCCATAAGGGAGAGATGTGTCGTAGAAATTATCTCAAATAATTGAAATTTTTTAAATATATTGACAATGATACTGTAATGCTTCATGCTAACAATTGTTATTAGTAGTAAAACAACATTTTTGTTTATCAATGATAGATAACATTAATAGATAAAAAAATGCACCTTTAAAAATAGAAAATGACTTTGATTTAAGGAGAACTATAATAGAGAGAGAGAGAGAGAGAGAGAGAGAGAGAGAGAGAGAGCTCTTTGTTATTAGGATAAATATCACAAAAACTTCAAACTATATCTACTATAGTATAAATATCCAAAAAAAAAAAATTATATTAACAAAAACTTTAAACTTATCCATCGTAATAAAAATACCCTCACTTTTTTTTACATTGCGAAAAAACTCAAGCTTATATATGTATGACATGTACACCCTATATTTTAATTACATCCACAATATATTTATCACATGTGTCATAGTGGGCAAATTTAGGATTTTTAGTGACACATAAAAAAATCGGGATATTTGTATTGTGGTGATTTTCTGTTATTTTGGTTAATCGGAAATGTGAAATGTCCGCTATCCTCCCGCGAGCTAAAGGACACTAAAGACCCTCCTCCGTTTGAAGATTAGCCTCTCTCCCTTTTCATTTTTCTTTTGTCCTTTTCTATCTATTGGTCGATCTGAAAGGCCAAAAGTCAGCTCTGCGCCCCATTAACACTAACCAATCCGGAATGGTCCGACCAAAAAAGGAAGAAAGGAAGAACTAAAAAAAGAAGCAGACATAAAGCGGGTGGCAGGGAAATGTCCGGATTGATATTTCGAGAAGCATCGGAGACGTCGATGCACGAACAGCGGGGACCCCACGCGTGCGTAAGGACCTTTTCGGTTCTCTTGCTGTGGACGCCACGCCAGGTCGAGATGATGGGAGGGATTCATACGATGAATTTGGGAATCAAGGGTCGGGCCCACCCACCCTTTGCCCCTTTCCTGCCCCGTTCCCATGTAAGGTCCATTGCACATTCATTCAAAGGCGTTCATATTATAGCCTGCAAAAGGCGGAACGAGACTACTCATTGGGTCGTCTCAGAAAAAGACAGAAAAAGAAAACAGGGTTAGGATCAATGAATTCTTTCTTTGACGTGCAAGTGGGGATTGAAAACGAAGCCTGGAACTTGACGAACGGAGGAGGGGCTTGCACGCGCGAAGGAAAACTGGGACGGAACCGGATTCCAACACCGTGTTAGGAATTAGAGGCTCCTTTCCATCGGATCGGGCTTTTGTCAGTGACGAATGAAGGGACTTGCGTAGGCGAAAGGAACTGAAACAGAACCGGATTCCGATACCCTGTTAGGAATTAGAGGCTTTCCTTACTTTGGATTGGGATTTTGTCGACACGGCCTCTGACAGCTTTAACGCCTCCCTGTTGGCTGGCTAGCTAGTAGCCTTGAATGATGATCATTGTCTTAATCGATGGAGCGATTGATTGATTGATCGAGATGCAATGCTCATTGATCAACCGTGCAAAGATCTCCGAGCCATTTGTTCCCGAACCCAATAGCAGACAAAAGGGAGACGTTCCTGAATTCAGACCGTACTTTTCTTTTTTTGTTTGAGCTGCTCCATTATGCGCGATATACATAAACCCTTCAAACAAGATATCTGGATACTCGGATTAGTATGAAATTGGGGTTTTTGATGGTGTTGGGTTGAGATATTTTCTCTTTATTTTCATCGCATGCATTCACTTGAATCCAACATAGTTGTTTCTACACCCGGAAAGGAAAAAAATAGTCGATTCTACTTTTGTGAAAATAAATCCAAGGGTTAGTGTAAATCAGATATTTATATATATCACATCTCTTTATAAAAAATTCATGACAGGCCCCTATACATCATCCAATTTTCTTACCAAAGACAAAATTTTACTTCAACAGTAAATGAAATCTTTAACTCGTTAAATCACAATTATTTTTTAATCTTTGAACACTTGCTTTATTTTTTGCCAAATATTAAGCTCATTTTCCTAAACATACCAAATACTCAAAAACTTATAGTGCGTTTCGTCCCACTTGAGAAATGGCCTTTAAGTGCAATGAAAGTGTTAAAAATTGAAATTCTTTATAAAATGCAAATTGCGTTTAATAAAACCCCTTTGTAAAGCAACTTTGAGTGTACTAATGTTTGGTAAAATTTTTTGCCAAGGGCTTGGTAGTAATTTTTTTTAATTTTATAAAAAAGAAATCAAGCCCTTCTTTGGCAAAGAGTTTGTTGCTGCCACCGAGCCAAATCTAGCGTTGGCGGTCAACAACTGAGGTTGCATGACTTTGAGCAACTCCCAACAAAGGTCGCAAGACCTTAGGCGGCCATTGCCTGGGCTGCAAGACCCTAGGTGATGGTCGCTTGGGTTGCATGACCTAGACATCCCTCACTAGGGTCTCTCAATATTGCCGGCCCTTCGTTGGTTAGGTTTGACCTCATCAACCCTTGATAGTCGCCCTCACAAAGACGATGAACTACGAGGGGCAAAATCGAAAAACTGAAGAATTAACGATGGTAGTTTTGAAAAAAAAAATTATTCAACCATAGTTTTGATATTCAGCAAATATTATTTCAAAAGGCTAGTCTTTACTTGTCTTAGGTTTTTAGTATTCCCAAGGCTAGCATTTGACCAAAAGTTACTTCGAAAGGCTTGTCAAACAACCCATCATTTCTCAAAGGTTTTTGAAGGCGGAAAGCTCATTGAGAAAATTGAACGAAGCGGACCATTAGTGTCTTCCGAAGTTAATGAATTATTATCTCCTTCCGAATGAAAAACATGTCCACTTTTAATCGTGCACAATATATGGTGACCATTTTAATCACATTTACTGATAATGAAAAAGAATTCATAATACTACTGGTGACATATTCACACTCGATTTGTATTTAGATAGATAATATATAAGATATTTGCAAATCAGATAGGCATTCGTGGGACGCAGTCGTAGGTTCATCTCCAAGAGGACTCATGTCAAAGAACAAAATGAGCTAATCGAAAACGATAATACCCCATAATTTAGTTTGACCTCCCAATTCATGTTGTGAGGATTCAACAAAAGGAATCACCTCAATTTCACACACAAATACGCACATATATACATATATTCCAACCTTTTTTGTTTTTTTGGTCGGAACATATATTCCAACCCAAAAAGGGAAAAAAGAGGAAAAAGACATGCAAATCAGTACCTTTTCCCAAATTATCAGAAACAATTGTAAGGAAATTAAAGTACTACCGATAATGTGGCTAATAGAAAAGATAGAAAAGAAAGATCAACCACATATTTTCTTGATTTGTAATTGTCTCCATACACATCTAAATTTTCTCAAAGTGACCCCTATGGGACCCTCGAGCCCATTCCACGAATATACTTAAAACATTTAAAATGATGTTTTTGTGGGGGTGTGGAAGTCATAATCTATTTTTCTTCAGGCAGCAACTAAACACACCACAGCAACATGAGCGGGACTACCTTTTGCAGTTCAACTACTCAACTTACTCCGATTCTCCTTCAAAAGGTGCGTTTGGTTTGGCACCAGGAGAGCGTTTCTAGAAAAGTACAAAGGCTTTAGGGATTTTTCAAAATATACATAACGTTCAGTAAAATGTATTTTAAAAATAAATTAGGAGGCAACTTTGACTCAAAAACCGTATGGTGAAAACTACACCTTGTAAAGTAGCTAATTTTAAAAGAAATAATTTAAGAATTTTGCCTTGAATTATTGTCATTTTGCTGCTTGGGCAGCCCGATGGAAGATGGGATCCATACCTCGTCACACCAAGATAAATTTGTTAAACCAAGATGCCAAAATTTTTCCAATGCCTTGATCTTAAGAAAATCAAACTTTAACCCATCTTGATGCGTTCACGAGTATTTAAATATCAAAGATGGAGTGTCAAAAGAGCCACTATCGAAGGGGTTAGAGAAAGGTCATGAATTGAAGTTCATGCATTTGCAATTCTTGATACATCACGAAAGAAAAATGTATGATTATGCGTCATGACATGTTGATGATCTTTTACATCATCACTACGTCCAATTAAATTGTAGCCCTTCATATAAATTTTTGCTTGCCAACTTGGGAACGTGAGTGCATGTGCACCGCCTGGTCTAAAAGCTTGTGATCGGTGGTCATTCTCAATCAAAGTGGCTAAGTTTTTCCAATCCTCTAAAAAAACAAATGCGTAAGCATCATGATGATCAACTCGGCACCTCAAATCACGGGTTACATTCAGTCCCCCCTAATCCTCATACACCAAAGGAAAAAGCTGTCCATCTATTTCAAAAGTAAAATCCACTCAACTTTGTCCTTACAGCACGCAATTCTAGATGTTCCATGGCCTCAACATGGCAACTATGGGATAATGATACAGGACCGCGTAGTTTATATAAAAGATATAGGACCGTATGGTTATCATTTGTGGGTTTTTGGCCCACTGGTATAGGAAGATTCTCTTGCTATAGTATTATCAAGTTGTTGGACAAATTGAAGATCATAATAATTTATGCTCGTCTCCAAACAATGGATGAATTGATCTAATTTCCATGAACAATGTACTACTTCGTTGGATTTGATTTAAAGTTAGCCCCACATTTAAAGCACGTCGCTAATTGGCTTGTAAGTTCTATGTTACATATATACACACACACACACATCATTCTAAGTAAAGATTTTTTAACTTATTCCATCGTCTGCATGTAATCTTGGCAAGAGGTTGTATCCAAGTGCTGTCTTCTTCGAAATGGGGAGAGCAAGGATTTAAATTGTGGATATAAGATGAAACGTGAGGAGAAATTCTTTTAGGAGCTATTAGGTCATCGTTATACGTGACCAAACTTTCGCATGCAATTCTCATCCTTAGTCTAAGGCCTTCTTGTCTCTAGATTTTATTCCGGATTCAGTGCTCTTTAAGTATAGCCAAGACCGTACGTAACTGTATCATGAAGCGTAATGATTTGCATATCTGATAATACATGTTTTAAACCTACTATATCTAAAAACACGATCAGATAACTATTCCTCTTGCAACTATGAGAGGTTGTCAAAACCTTTTAGAATTGTAATGTCCTATTTTTTCAGAGCTATAATTATTGCTAAAATGTTTTGACAAACAAGCTCTTGGTCTGCATTATTGAGTGTCTTCACTTGTGATCGAGGACCATATAATTTGCCAAAACTTTTCGGTTTCATGTCAAAATTAAGGTGTGACAAAATCAAAATTGAAAATTTGGAAAAAAATTGTCCGAATAGTCTTAAATCTATTATATGATCACTAATTCAATTTTGAACTTTCCAATTTGGTCAATGTAGTCCTATTTTTTTTTCCCAATGTAGTCCATTAGACTAATTTTGATTGGAAATCGTTGAAATGACGTCTAGTCAATGCCGATCATCCTCATGGAACAACCGATGATCTGACGCGTACAAATTCATCACAAAACATCGTCATTTTGAGAATTTTTATAACTTTTTTTATTTCCTCATTACCATATTCCTAGAGAGTGTCGGTGAGGTCGTTTGGGCTTTGCAATGGCCAACGACAGGTGAGGACCTTTAAGCCCTTGTTGTCAAAGAGCAAGGGCTTTCAAATCCTTGCCTAGATGGTGAGGTCCAAGTTGTGATAGGCGAAGGTGCTGAGGTGGTTGAAGGAGAGCCAGTCACACTTTGGCAACCTCGTCGGCAGCAACTGCTTGTTCCTTTGGGTGAATCATCCGCTGGTGGAGAACTTGATTTAGAAAGATGCAAAACTAAGAGTATTAATTTGAATTTTACCAGAAATAAGACGACTTGTGATTGAATCTCTAGCTCTTTGTATCTAAAGTGATCTGTAATCTCTAGCTCTTTGGACTTTCATGTCTCTTGAAACATGATGATTCAAGTTATTGATGAGTTTTTTCGAACATTTACAAAAATAAATGTTCGAGTGTCTAGTTGGAGAATAGGATTTGTACACTCTTCGACCAATCAATTACAACTTTCAATCAGAGAAAAGTCATGAGATCTATAATATCAAATCGGAAAGGCTTTTCAAAGTTCCATACTATGTCTTCTGAGGACCTTCGAGGTCGTTTTTGGCCTCGAAATGAATCAATTTCATGCATTAGGACCATTTTCTATGTTCGTGCTATTCTAGGAAAATGCTTTTGGCTCATTCGCTATTTATTGAGTTGACTTTGAATTTTAGTTTCTAATTCAGGTTGATTAGGAGCATTTCTATGAAAGGAAGCAATCCATCCGTGCACCCATTATCTATATTATATGGATCCACTATGAGGCAACTAACCCCTGAAAGAAATTCCAACTTAGAATATTTTATAGACCAAAGTCATCAAAGTCTAGATGGATATGAACACGTTAATCAGAAGTTTATCACCACTAAATTGCATGAGATTTTGAATGACGGCTCGTCAATGACCACTTAAACAGCTCTGAAATTTCCACACCCGCTTTTTGCCTTGCCGGCTCAAAAGGAACCCGTCTCTGGACAAATGCATAACGCGCGGTTCAATGCATAATCCTCGATTAACAGTATGGTCTGTCACCATCACCATTTTGAAGAATATAATAAGATGTTGTAACAAAATTGGTACACGACCGTTTCAGCCCACCAAAAAGAAAAATTTCAAAAAAAATAATGGGATGGTAGGTTGGTCAAAGGGGTTTGTAAAACGTGGTACTTAGCGAAATCCAGGTTCAATGTTGCTCCTTTTATTAATTTTATTATTATTTGGTTGAACCTTTATTAAATCAAATTTGGACAATAAGATAATATATAGGTTCGGTTCCTTGAATTTAGGTGGTTAGCCTGCAACACAAATGTTTAGTGAAGCAAATTTGTTAGAGGAAAATTATCAAGCAAACTATAACTTCTAAGATCTAAATGTTTGGGAGGAAACTCAACAAAATTAGACAAAAGTATTTTTCGACAAATAACTACCCATTTAATTTAACAAAGATCTTTTTGACAAAGCATTTGTCGCTGGAATATGATTAACGAACTCTTTAAAAAGGAAAAAGAAAAACGAAACTCCAAAATAAAAAAGGATGATGCTTGGCATGAATTGAAATTTATAAACGATATTCCTATATTATGTTATATCACAAGTAATGAGTGAGCATTTACACGAGTAGATCAACTTTGATATTTAAATTGAGTCTTATATGTCACATAAATTATCAAACTTGTAAACTATTATTAGCATACGCAGCATTATTAAATAAAAGAAATGAAGTTACAACTTTTCTGGGGCAATCATTGAGTAGCCAAATAAAGCAATTGTACAATTCCGATAAGGTGGCTGATCTTGTATTATATAAGATCAACACTTTGATGGTTGAATTATTCTAAACTAGATCTTATTAACAAGTACCCCAGCGACATTAGGTAAAGTATTTAAAATTAACAAAAACCCATATCAACCAATTCTGAAAATTGAAGAGGTATCTATTTTAAAAAAGGCGACACTCTTTTGATAGAAATGTTTATCTTTTCAAAGCACAATTGATGATCCTTAACAAATGTCTCCCTTTTTTTTTGGTTGGAAATGTCCCCCGTTTGCCAAGCGTTCTCAAGATGGTGGTTAATACGATTTTTCTTTTAAGCATTGCGATTTTGATTTATTTTATTTTTCTTATTTTCTTAGGCATTAGTCAATGAAGATGTTAATGGAGGTTTTAACTTTAAAGACAAGATTCGTCAAACCACGGCTGGAGTCAGAATTGAGCTTCGGAGGTTGAAGTCGACACAAAAGAAGTTTTTGTCGTTTCGTGCAGCAAGAGAAGCGTGCGGTGCAGATGAGCAGGTCAACTTGGACGATTTTTCGAGTGGATACGATGGAGTGGTCAAATTTTGTTCTCCCCAGACACGGACAAGAGCTGTTTCCTGTGAATGTTCAATGCACTAGATACATCTTGAGCACAGACGTGAAAAATTGACCAAAATCAATTTGATGAGACGGAAGTTTCCTCAGTTATTCCGACGTGATTTATTCATTTATTTAAATATTAATTTTAATTCGGGAGAAATTTGGAATGACGGTAATTCCATGCAATGTTGAAGGAGTCTTTTTATCAACCCACAAGAGTTTAATCAAGGACTTTTATTTGGTACGCAATCTTTTGATTGGATGCTAGCCATGAGATGGGCTTGCATAAAATGAAGCAGTTACCACAAGAATATGCAATACGATAAAAAAGACAACCATCCCATAACTTAACTTTGTATTATTCACACTGTCCTTTTGAATGGATAAACTGAAAATGCTCGAATTTGAGAGGATCACTATTAGTTTTATGGTCTTTGCTTAGGTTTTTGCATTTTTTTCATTAGCTAATTTAAATACTTTAATTGCCCAACCGTTTAGACTTTTTTGATAAAATGAAAGGTCTGTGATTTTTTAGGATATATCAAAAGAGGAAGTCCAACATTTAGATCTCCCCGTTCCTTTTTATTTGCTTCATTAATTATAAGACGATCGGACATTAAACTTCAATACAAGACCATATCCCATTGCCAAACCATATGCGAGAGACGCATTCGAGAATTCACATTATTTTTTATAATTTGATAGCAATCCTCTAATGCTCCAAGCTAGCAACTGTTATTAGTAAAACAATCTTTCTCTTTTTGAATCAACGATAGATAACTTTAGCAGATAAAAGGGAAAATGACACAAATACATTAAATTTTTGCACATGAAAATCTCACCCTAGCACTACTACTCTTCCCATACCTGTCCACAAATTCGAACTTTATATGGCTAATTATTTCATGATGAAAATATAAATGCCTATACTATCACAGCTGGTGTGTCAATAATATTGTCCACACTTCTAGTTGATCAAAGAAAAACTCGAGATATTATGGACTTCCGGATAGTTAAGTCTTTCATTTGTGCCCTAAATTATGAAAATATGTCATTAGGCTGCAAAAAAGTGAAGATAAATTCGTCCTCTTTGGCACCCAGATTGCAATTCAAAATTTATTAAGTGAAGGATTAAATTCATTGGATTTCTTAGCTACAATGCCCACTTTATCATGTATATCTAACATCACGCCCAAATACATTTCTCAGGGCAACATGTTCCATGTTTAATGAACAAAACTTAGAAAAAGTAAAAAGAATGATATAAACGTGATTAGTGAGGACTTATTGATCAAATGATTCGTATATTCTAGTTGTCCACTAGATTTATGCAGCATATAAATAATAAAAATTATCCAAAACAACAATACTCCATTCAGGTTGTGAGGATTCAATGAGAGGAATCACATCAATTTGACGAAAAAGAACAGGAAATTTCCAATCGAAAAGGGCAAAAGACCAAAGAGACCTGCAAATGGGTAGCTTTTTTTTCAAATAATCAAATGCCAAGTTGTGAGGAAATTAAAGCACTACCGACAATGTGGCCAATAGAAAAAAAAAAAAAAGAGAAAAGAAAAGATCAACAACATATTTTTCTTGATTTTTATTTGCCCCCCATAGGCATCTAAATTTTCTCAAATTATCCCCTACGGGACCCTCAGGCCCATCCCATGAATATTCACAAACATCAAGAATGATGTTTGGTGGTGGCAGTGTGTGGTCATGTTCTTCAGATTCAGACAGAACAGCAACTAGCACGCCCCAACAAGGAGACAATCTTTTGTAGTTCCCTTACTCTACTTTCTCCTGTTCTTCTAGAACGCGGCTGATCTCCAAAAGAACTATAACAGCACAAGATAGCACGACAGAAGATGGGTTCCATACTAAGCCACCTCAAGATAAATTTTTTGGGACCAAGATCCAAGATTTTCCAGTGTTTTGGTTAGTTCAGGAAGTAGAATTCAGTCGACCGATCTCGTTGGATTTACATGTCTTAGATGTGGGCATTAAGGTCACGCAGAAATGTTAAGGAAAGGAAGAGGCGACATTAGGGTTTTGGGGTTTGTCAAAGATGGAGGGTTCAAAAGAGCTGACATTGTCGGGACTCAGGGGAGGGGGAACAGAAAAAGGGTCACGGATGTAAAGTGCATGCATCTGCAATTCTTGATACATCACGAAAAGAAAATGCATTATGTGCATTCAATGATAGGGCATTTGTCATGAAATGCAGGTGATTTTTGAAGATGTCCATGAGTAGGGGCTATTTGCCCAAGGAGCCCCCTTGTTTTTTTTTTTTTTGGGGGGGAGGGAGCATAATTCCCAGTTGAGCCTTCGTTCTAACAGAGAAATCCGCATCATTGAAATAATCAACGGTTAATAATATGATTTATTTATCAAGATAAAAAATTGAGTACATATCAATGCCTAAATTTCACTCGGTTAATAATTTTTCTTCAATGTCGTGAATATATCCAATGAAAGTCCAGAATACTTTCCTCTAGCCTTTAATTGATTGATCAACACCAGCTGTAAAACAATTTTTTTACTACTAGACAAAATTGTAGACCTTAATTGCCAAGCAACGCGTGATGGGCGATCACTCTCGATCAAAGTGGTTATTTTCTTCCAGTCAGCATCTCCACAAAAATACAATGCGTCAGCATCATGATGATCGACTTGGCACCTCGATTCTCGAATCATGGGTTACATTCAGTCCCCTCTACTCCTCAGACAATAAAGCAAATGCTGTCGACTTATTACAACCAGTCCACTCGACTTTGTCCTTGGAACACGCAAATCTAGACGTTTTATAGCCTCAACATGGCAACTAAGCGATAAAGATGTAGGATCAAGTAGGTTATTTTTTTTTTGACGAGGATCAAGTAGGTTATCATTGTGGATTTTTGCCCACAGAAGATTCTACACCTAAACTATACTCAAGTTGATGGACTATTGAAGATCATAACAATTCATGCTAGTCTCAAAAAGGTCGATCGATTGATCTTATTTTCATGAGCAGAATTGAGCTTTGTTCAAGTCGGTTTAAAGATCTAATTGAGCATTTATGAGTTTTGAAATCAAAGTAATCTTGCCCCACATTTAAAGCATATCACTCACTGATCTCTAAGTTCTATATTATATATTCACCATTCTAAGTAAAAATTTAAGGAAGAGTCTAATTTATCACTAACGTCTACATGTAATTTTGGCCAAGAGGTTGTTGCTTGGTATTTTCTTTAAATGGTAGGTGATCAAGGAATTGAATAGTGGATTTCAAGATGGTGCGTGAGAAGGAATTCTTTTAGGAGCCATTAGGTCATTGTTATATGTATCAAAATCTTTGTACACATCTTCATTCTCATCCTAAGGTCTTTTTGTGTCTCTAGATGTTATCTCGGATTCAATGTTCTTTAGGTAAAACTATGACTGTGTTTAACTATATCATGAAGTGTTATGATTTGCATATTTTATAACACATGGTTTAATACACATATTTATTTGAACAATCCAAGGTGTAGAAGAGCAATTAGCGTGGCTATCTTTGTTCAGTGATATCAAGATGGTTTTATGCCCATTTTAGAATATGTTTGGATTTAATACCGACTTGGTTTGGAAAGATGCAAAACTTAGAATATTAATTAAAATTTTACCAAATATAAGAAGAGGTTGTGAATAAATCTCAAGTACTTTGTATTTACAATGATCAAGTACCAACTTTGTCGAAAGTTGAAGAAAAGTAAAATCGACTTAAAGGAAAGTGGAATTTGCATGCCTCTAAAGCGTGATGTTACGGGTTGTTAATTAGTTTTTCGAGGTTTTAGAAAGATAGATGTCATTGAGTCTGCAAATGCAATTTGCGAATTGTTCAACTAGGGAATATGACTTTTGATTGGAGAAGACTTAGGAGATCCATATTGTCAATCTACAAAACTCCTTCAGACTTCTATATTATGCCCTTGAGGGGATCTTTTGAGGTCATTCTCGGCCATAAAATCAATCAATTTCATGTTATTTCACGACTAGTTGTTCATTTTCGGGCTATTTTTAGGCAAAGGTTTTTGCTGTGTATTCAATCAATTTCGAATTTTAATTTCTATATAATTACTAGACTGTCGATGAAATGAAGCGATCCATCCATGCAACCACTTTGTAAATTATACCGTATCTGTCATCAGGCAACTAAAGCAATACCGACTTGGATTATCTTTTAAACCAAAGTCATAAAAGTTTAAATGGATATGACTGCGTTAATCAGAAGTTTATGGCCACTAAAATGCGAAGATTAATGACGAATCCATGACTCATCATCATCGTCATCATCATCATCTCTTCCTCCTCAAAGTCCACTGAAAAATGCTGTCAAATTTCCACTCCCGCTTTTGCCCGGTTGACAAATTGCTACGCATGGTTCAATGCATAATCCTCGATTGAGAGTCCTGAATGAACCTATCCAATTTAAAAAGGGAGCTAATGGCTTTGTCACCATCTCCAATTTTTTGAAGAATATAATAAGATGTTGTGACAAAATCGGCACACGACAGTTTCCGTCTACCAAAAAAGAAAATTTTAAAAAATAATGGGACGGTAGATTAATCAAAGGTTTTGTTTAAATATGGTAATTTATGGAATCCAGGTTCAATGTCGTTCCTTTTTCTTTAAACTTTAGTATTTGGACGACCCTTTATTGATTCGAATTTGGACAACTAGATAATATATGTATGTTCGATTCCTTGAATCTAGGGTTTAGCATGCATAAACAAATGCAGATTGCCCATGACCCTGTGGACATTTAACCATCAGCTTGAAGGATTTCTCTTCCATTCCCATGGAATGTTCATTGCACCGGCATCTGTTTTTATGGTTTGCGTTGTGTTCATGTGGAGATAGGAACGAATGTTGGTGGGAGTTGGTAGGTTGACAATTGGACTTCTCTTTTGGAGGGCTTGTCGCCGACGGTCGAATAGCAACTCGATTATATTCCATTTTCACATATAAATTGATATTAAATATAAAGATATTTTACTAATTGAGACATCATAAATATATATTATATTTACGTACATACGATCTTGTAGTTGATCATTATGGATGCATTTGAACAAATAGACTTTCATATTGAAAAAACAAAGTCGGAAATAAGATAAAATTTTCTGCGTCACATATGATTTTTGATAAATAGAAACAACAATGCATATAGATGTAGACTACCTCGCATCCGTGAGATCAAATTAAGCAGATAAACAAGCTGACATGATTCAAAGAAAGAAAGATCTCGTGAGACCGACACTATTCATTGAACTATGGTCAAGCAACACATGAACTGCCCGGCATCTGTGCGATTGTCCCAAGGTGGTTGCTTGAGGACATGAGAAGGCGATCATGGTGTTCTGAATTGAGAATCGGCCGCATGCACACCAAGAAACATTAACCTATTTATATTACTTTTACTTCTTACTTTTCACAATATCCAAATCCTAAAACTCACATACTTTCGACTTTTTTTCAGAGAAAAAAACCCAAACCGCTAAAACTTTCATGGCAGTCAAATTGCAACATGTAGATTCACTAATGAGTTTATTCATAATTTTCTGAAATTTAAAAAATATTTTTAAGTTTCGGCGCAAAAGTGTGGTGTTCCAAATCTCCCCACCTGTTGAGGTAAAGGATCGGCCCATTTTTTTTTCTGAGAGGATGTAGCTCCTCTTTGTATTAGTATTTCTAAATGGGTTTACAATTGCTGGTATAACGTGGTGGAATTCCCCCTTTTCTCACGGACTGAACTCAATGCGAAAAACAAGAAGAGTTAAATGAGAAGTCCGTGAGCAATGATCGCATCATGGGATGCGGCGCACAAGGCCCATTACGGCCCACGGTAACGGCACAGCCCGTTCCGTCGGCTATTCTAAAACTCAGAATATGCAATAACTGGCCAATTCCCATATCTGACACAAATTCGTTTCACAAAAAAATATTTTCCGGAAAAAAATTTTTAAATGATTCTTCTTTAAAAATTGGATATCATTTTTCAATTTATATAAACTTTTGGACTAGAAACTTTGCGTTTGGACGTAGGAACTCACTCCTAGTCCCTTGGTAGCGGGACCGGGTCTATTGAGAGCAAGCCTGGGTCCACTGAGGTAGGGCCTAGCACCTTGACGCTTGGGCCCTAGTCCATTGAGGTTGCACTTTGAACTCCCATGATTGTGCCCATGACCCGGAAGCCCCTATCCCAAGTCCATCTAAGTCGAGCTAAGTACATCAAGGCTAGGCTAGGACCCCCATTCTTGGACTCAGTCCTCAACGCCGGCTCCCTAGTCTGTTGAAGCCTAGACACTTAGGATCGGGTTCTTAATGCTTGTGCCCAGCTCCCTAAGGCTTGGGCCCTAGTCCATTGAGGTCAAGCTTGGCTTCTTGGTGCCCACTTTTGAGGTCCATTGAGGTTGGGCTTGGGACCCCAGTTGCCTATGCCGAGGTTCCTAGCATCCTAGCACCCTAGCTTGAGTCCATCAAAGTTGGGCTCGAGACCTTGGTGCCCGTGCTCGGGTCCATCGAAGCCGAGCCTAGGACCCTAGCACACGTGTTCGAGCTCCCAATGCTAGGCCCAATACTTCTAAGGCCCCTACTTGGATCCCCAGTCCATGAGCTTGGGACCATCAATGTTAGGCTCGGGTCCATGAAGGTTAAGTCTAGGACCCTAGTGCCCATGCATGGATCCTCAGCACTACTATTGGGGTCTTACCCTTGCCTCAATGGACTCATGTCCTATGCGCCAGGGATCTCCTTGGCATCAAGGCTCGAGGACCAGACCAGCTTCAATGGACCTAAGCATGGGCTTCGGGTCGAGCTTCAATGGACCTGGGGATGGGCGTTAGGTACCCGGCCTAGGCCTTTGTGAACCAGGACTGATGCCCATGCTCTTGCTTAAGAGTTGGGGATCCAGGCTTAAGACCCTATTTTTGTGCTCGATTTTCAAACTAGCCACAAACTAGCCATGGCGCAAGTCATCAACACCCGAATAGTTTATTTTTATTTAGGAAAATAGATTATTCTCATTAAATGACAGAAACCATTTTCATATCAATTTTCGGATTTCAGCTAAATACTGATTTTTTATTTTTTCTTTTGTTCTTTTCTTGGAAAATGACTTTATAAAAAATATTTTTCTAGAAATGTCATATTTTGCACAAAAGAATCGGAGCCAAAGAAAGAATAGTAATGCAAATTGTTGAGGAACCAACTTCTTAATAGTTCGCTCATGATACATCGTAGCGAGTCTCGTCACGAAACTTCCGCTGGCACGAGAGCAGTTCAAGGACAACTTAAGGTTTCAGCCGCATCAGATCGATAATCCTGATGCTACCGGACACCAGTATTCCTGAGTAAAAATTTTGCAGCGATGTCTCGTGAAATGACTTAACGTCCGTAGTCGAAAGAAACAGCACACACCAAAGTGAGATTTCCAAAAGCAGGGAACTTCTTTCTGGGAAGAAATCTCCACGAAAACGAAACGAGATCGCTTGTGGAAAGTTCAACATTGGAAATGTCCAATGCAATTGCTGCCAGTGGTCCATCTCCCTCTGCAAAACCCTTTTCTGTGAAATGTTCCCTTCCCAATTCTATGATGGTAAAACAACCTGTTTGCGACACATTCTGCACAGTTCTCAGGTTGTAAGGTAGCTATGAGCTAAACCACCATTGAAAACCGTATTCAAAAGCCCTATTTGTTACTAGGAGAGGGTTAGGCAATATATTGAACAGTTAATTCTATCTACATTGCATCTCCCCAGTTTGAAGAGTATTACAGTGAGATCCCTGGCATTACATGGGGCACAAGGAAAGATTACACCAGCAATACAAGTTATGAAGCAAATGTGCCAATCACCGATAACAAATAAACGTGATATCTCTCAAGGCATAAACAGAGCATGCCTACAACAGCTATATGTTCATAAACCCCAAGCAAAAGGTATCTGAAACAAAATGCCCTACTTGAATAGGAGGGATGCCAGGCTTGACCGCCATCCAAACAACATAGAGGGCTCAGGCTTCTTGGGCAGAAGAGCCATAATGCTGGTCTGCGCATTGGAGGTAGGTGAAATTAGCTGCTTCAAGCCTGTCTCTGATGACCTGTAATTAGAAAAGATAAATGCTTTTACAAGTAAGTACGAAAAATGCAAATGAAATATTATCAAAACACGCAGAGGTATGTTCAATCAAATTTCATTCAAGTGCCCAATGTAGCTTTACTCATGTAAGCTCCAAGAAAAGGAAAAAGGAAAACCTGAGGCACTCCAGATCAACAGAACCAGTTGCTCTTCAATCTAGTGCACATAAATAAAATGGCACAGTTTGCCTAAAACAGGTGCTTTCATCATCATGCATTCAATTGGAATCAAGTAACAGGAAGAAGGTCATGTCCATTACTTAATATGTGCATACTCCATCCAATAGCAACTTCAAGGCACACACTAAGACACCCGGTGGCTACTGTGATTGGTCTCCTCCGAATGGAGGGACTACTTAGGGATCCTATTATGATTTTACCAGTTGCCATCAAATTGATTGTAATTAGCAATGTTCTGGATTACTTCAACTGACAAAATCACACACTCTTCAGAAAATACAAATAAACTATACTAAGAACTCAAACGTAACCTTGCATTGCAAATGAAAATTGAAAATTATTTTGCCAAGCAACTCTGGTGTAGATTTAAGAAAATGGGCCCATGCTATGCACTATAACAGTGGAGCAATCGATGGAAACCTCATTGGACGCTTTAATGAGAATTGTAAAGGCGCAGTGGATTTCCGAGAGAAGGAAGCTGGGATTGGGTGATTGAGAGACAGCAAAGCTGATCCCAGTCGATGGAGAAAGCAAGGCAATGGAATGTAAGGCAGTACAAGCCATTGAGGATCAGCTAAAAGAAGAACCAGTAAAGGGGAGTGGTCGAAGTAGCCAATTCGAACTTCTGGTATAAAGCAGCCGAAGGCAACTGTGTAAATGGGAAGATCAAAATCACCATGGTAGGGACATCTGGAATGCAAGAAGGCTATTCCAATTTCCAAGTAATCGAGTTAAGGCTGAGTCAAAGAGAAGCCCATGAACGAGAGAACGAATCAGCTAAACACAACACCAGCTACTCGACAAGAAGAGAATCCCATGAACGTGCACAGCGCGAGGAAGATGCCCAAACAAGCCACAATCCTCTCTCGAGGCCAAAACACAGCACCGACCAATCCTCTCTCCTTCCCTTGCGTTCCATCGCATGTAGTCATGCAGCTCCCGTAACATTTGCAGACCGAATTTAAAGCACGAATCACGCACAAGATCGAAAATTTTCAACAGGGTTCGAGGAAAATCCGTACGCGGGAGGGAGCTGGCCGTCGCCGGCGAACGTCACCATCCCCTGCCGCTGCTTGTGCTTGGGATTGGCCGAGCAGACGACGTACACGCGCCCGCGGCGCTTCACCGTCTTGCAGAACTCGCACATCTTCTTCACCGAGGAACGGATCTTCATGGTCGCTGCTGCCGAGCGGGGAAGCGAATCGACACTAGCGGAGCAATCGACAGTGATGGAGGAAGCTGAGGCGAAACCCTATCCGAAGGAAGACGAAGACTCCCTCATGTGTTTTGGGCCCTTTGGGCTCTTGCTCGTTTTGAGGTTGTAAGGGCATTTGCAAGCTTGAAGCCTAGGCTGGGCCTTAGTATTAAAACACTCACGAGATAAATGCCACGGAAAGTTTTAAAATTTGTCATGAAAATATAATTGAATCTTAAAATTTTAAAAATATAAAATATAATTTTTAAATTTGTAAAAAAGTGCAATTAAAGTCTAAAATATTTAAAAAAATGCAAAAGTTCAAAACTTAAATTGTAAAACTTGTTGATGCAATCAAATACTAAAACTTGTTAACATTTTTCATTCTTCAAGTTGGATGGAGTAGATAGAAAGGATTTGATTGCACAAATTTGACATATTTTAAAATTTTAAACTCGATTGCATTTTCATGATAAGTTTTACAACTTTCGGTGTATACATTCCGAAACCTATTAGTTTGTCAATGGTTAATTTGTTATTTAGCCATTAATTATATCTAATTTATTGAAAAATTACGAAAATATATATATATATATATATATATATGGTATGAATGGCTAAAATTATTGAAGTTTATTTTCAATAAAATAACGAGATGCTTATATTCTTAAGGGATCTCTTCCCTTCCTTTTCCCAAAAATGCTATTGACAACTTATTTTCGAATGCATTGAAATGAGAACAAATGTATGGATGAATTGTTAGATGGTTCTTCACAAATCTACTTAACTCACGAGTCTCATACCTTCCATTTTCTTTGCATTTTCTCACTTTTGATTTTTCTTTTTCTTTCTCTTTTTAAAACTTTTTACGATATGTGATAATCTCACTTATTAATCATGCACATTATTATATAAGTAATGTGATAATGCTAATACTTGTGACTTTTGACTATACTTCATTTATGGCAAAATGGACTTTTAGGTACCATACCTTTAGAAATCGGAAGGCTCACTTCCCTTGTTGAACCTGACCTAGAATTCAACAATCTTACTAGCTCAATTGCTCATTCCCTTGGAAACTTGACAAGTTTATCTATTCTTAACCTCTTCCTAAATAATTTCATTGGTCCAATCCCTACATCTCTTGCCAAATTGGGCAACTTAACCATATTAATCATTTCAAGGAAACTCCTTTCTGGTTCCGTGCCCCAAGATTGTGACTTGAGGAGCTTGAAGCTTTTAACTTATGGAGAAATAGATTGTTAGGATCCATTCCTTCAGAATTAGGAAAGCTCACTTCTCTTACCAATATTTATTTGGGAAACAACAATTTCATTGGCTCAATTCCATTTTCTATAGGAAACTTGACAAGTTTATCTTTCCTTTACCTCGGTGGAAATGCAATCTCATCCTCGATCCCTCAAGAGATGGGGAGATTGGTACATCTTGAAGGATTGGATTTGTTTGAGAATGATTTGGTCAGTCCAATGCCATTGTCTCTGCATAACTTAAGCAATCTAAATATTTTAAGCTTTTACTCAAATCATTTGTCATGCTCAATTCCACAAGGATTGGGAAAATTGATATCTCTTCAAGTATTAGATATAGGCGATGTCACGCCCGAACCTCGAGCACGCGCACATCCTACTGCGGTCGATAGAAAAATGCGACTTCCTGGACACGTCGCCGACCCATTCTTTTTATTACGCATGCGGAAGCGGAACAAATCCCCTGACAACATTTAACTTGGGATAGAAAAGCAGGCAATCAATCACAACCAAACAGGCTTTCTTATAAACACATAGGTTTATATACAACACTATATTATCTACAAAATAGACCGGCTCAACAAAAAGGGAACTGTCCTATGACCAACTAGTCAGACATGTTCGCCGATTCTTCGGTCTCCACCTCCACAAATGTCCATGGCTTCGAGTCCTCCACGACTGCCATCTAAGGACCTGAAAATGTTGAGCCCACGACGGGGTGAGACAATGTCTCAGCGAGTTCTACCCTCTAAGACCCGATTAGAAAGACAATATGCCCCGTGGTGCTCTAGCCACACAAAGAGGATAGAGGACTTACCTCGCCTCGCCCTTCCCCGCATATCAAGACAATTCAATTCTCAATCGAACAATTGATCCAACGATTCAATTCAATCATACTATCTATCTTCAATACTATCTATCATTCGATACCGTCTATCAAATCATTCGTCAATAAAACATATGCTCTCCAAAGTTGTAGTATATAGACGGTAGCTCACCAAAGCTGTAGCTGATAGATAATATAATAGCTCGCAAAAGCTGTAGCTGATATAATAGCTCTCAAAAGCTGTAGCTGATATTATAGCTCTCAAAAGCTATAACTGATATAATAGCTCTCAAAAGCTGTAGCTGATATTATATAATAGCTCGCACAAGCCGACATGATGTAAACCAACCCATTCCTCAATCCAATCAATCAATCGATTCAAACTCGGTCATACAAACCAATTATGGTGCCAAAAGCCGACACCGGGTATTTTCAAGTTAAATACCAAAACTTCTCCAATTTCACTCAATTTCTCAATTTAACATATAATTAGCACAAACCGACCGCATTACTACGATCAATGCGAAATTCTAATGACCTACCATCCCGGCAAAAATTTTCGAAATTATTAAATAATTAAATTTAATTCCGAAAATTAAATAATTACATATTATATTATATTAATATAATTTAAATAAAATAATATTTATAAAATTCGAAATAAATAAATAATTAAAAATAATTAATTAGGGTTAAACTAGATTACACTAATTTAAACATACAATTAGCTCTAATTAATCAACCATTAAACTAATCATACAACTAATCTAATTAATATTTAAATAATCTAATCTAACCACCTAAACTTACTTAGACTAATCTAAACACCCCTTAAGCATAATTAACTCGCTAAGCAAGAGGGTAAACTCACCGGTTTTGCGCGCCGGTGAGTTCACGGCGACCACGACGCCAAGGCGGTCGATAAACCCCGAAGCGGCGACACCAAGCGAGACCGGGAAGGGCTTGAAAACGGGCCACGAAGACTGAAGAGCCTTGCTGGTTTTTTGCTTCTCGTTCTTTAACCGCAGAGGCCGAACCTGGTGGCTGAAACAACAGGAAAACGGGCCGATCGGAGCTCCGGCGAGCAGGTGGTTGGCAACCGGTGGCTCCCAGGGGTCTTGGGGATCTTGTGGGTGGATGGAATGAGCAAAGGAAGGGCTGAAATGGGGCAAAACAGCAAGAAAATGCAAAACAGGTGGAACCGGGCGAGTTCGGGCGGTCCGCGGCCGTTCCTTCATGTTGGTTTCGGGAAGCTATAGGGCTCCTTTCGGGGAACCGTTAAGTCCTTTTGTACGGTTTGGATATCCCGAAGACGATGGTGGGTGAAGCGTTGGCTGATTCGACCGAGAAGATCACTTTCAACTCATGTTTTCACCGAAGGGTCAGCTGGAGCAGAAACCGGCGGAAGGGAAAACAGAGGGGGAAATGAGGTCGACGGCAAGGGGGAAGGGGCTGGCTCGGTTTCTTGGCTCTCCTCTGGTTTTGCTGAGCTTCCTCAAGGCCTCTACAATGGAGAAAGCCACAAAACAAGGAGGAAGAAGGGCTGTTGAAGAGGGGTCCCTTTGGTGAGCCTTCAAGCCTTCAACACTTGTCAAACACTCCTCTCTCTTGCCCCCACCATGACATCACATGACCTCAGCCACTCTCTCTCCTCAATCTTCCTCCACAAGCTTGTTAATAGGTCCAAAATGTGGTGTACCCCCTGGCATACGAATTTTGGACATTTGTACATCAAATTCAATCAATTTCATTCAATTCCTAAACCAATCAATCCAAATTGAAGCTCATAAATTCATCCAATGTAACCACACTTTAATCCACATTTTTCCTTGACTATAGAACCATCTTGGATCCCAAAAGTGCGACCAAAAGCGGACCTACCAATTCTCCCAAAACGGCCAATTTCTCGGTTAATTTCAATCTGGCGCGACTTTAGCGCGTCCTAATCTACCGGGTAGCTTTTAGGAATTTTCTGTGCAATTGTCCTGTGGTTAATTATTTTCAAGCCACAAAGTGTATCTTCGACACATTGGCGACTCTCGGTTGTCGTGGAAATCTCGAGATTTCAAATACGGACAGGGTACCAAAACGACAGAGAAATCGGTCTAGTGCAGATCGACAAGAATTTTGCAATTAGGTGGAATCACCCACACTTAATCACATGGTTCTATTGAATCGACTTATCTCCGATCTCTAGTCGATCTGTGCCGTAATGACCCTTGCAGATTAGCACAGTCGAGCAGTCGTTTCTTGGTCAAATTCTCAAGTCTATTGCGTTTAGATTCCTTAACGGCTTCACCTGATAGGCTAGTTATCTCGTGAGTGGCCAACTCAGAGAAGAAAGCTATAGACGCGAAGATGAAATTTCCGACTTATTTAATTGAAATCAGAATTGTAAAATCGGGATGTCACAACTCTTCCCCTCTTATAAAAATTTCGTCCTCGAAATTTAAACCATTAAAATTCTTCTTCAAAATGGCGGGGTATTGTCGTCTCATCAATTCTGCTCCTTCATTCTACTTCGTACTGCTATCCAACACTTTCGGTGCTGACGAATCACTTCCAATTTGTCCAAACCAATTCTTGATTCCAAAAGGCTAGCACTTGTCCAATCTTACAAAAATGAAAATTGCAAAAGTTTGGTTCTTTTTCTTTTCTTTTTATTTTTCTTTCCACTAAGCGGCTAACTGCCGTTTCGGGGATTCGAACCCCCGATTTCGGACCTGCGACTTCTTCCCCTGGTACCACTCGGCTAGAGGTGCCGACGGTGCTCCAAACTGCTTCCTTTTTCCATTTAAAGCCAAATTTCTTATTTGATCTCAAACTCGAAATATTCCACCGTTTAAACAGTCCCGACTCTCCTTTCTTAACAATTCGATATGTCCCTTTCCTAGGCGACATCTAAGGATGAACAAGATTCTCAAGCTGAAATTCAAAGGCTTTCAATGCTTAATTGCGTGAATTTCCCGGTGGCTCGAGCGGTCCTTAATCTGTCACTGATATTTGCAACTGCTTCCACCGACCGCCGAACCGACACTGGGCTGTGACCTTTCATTCTCTAATCTCAACTCAACAACTGAAGTTCTGAACACTCTGCTCTGCACTGACTAAAAAGGAACTATCTGACTGATCTGCTGAAACTGGGAACCTCTCGGTCAAGATATGATATAACTCAGTCACTGTTACTCTAAGCAGATGAATTATTTGATGCACATACACTTCTGCATGCTCAATCAAATCAAGATCCTCCCGCACAGCCAGAAGGTGGGCTGATTTCATCCGTTTGTCAATCGATCACTACCCAAAATGAAATTACTACACTGACCCCTTAGAAGACCTGTCACAACTTCCATTGTGACGTGTTCCCACTTCCACACAGGGATCTCTAGAGATTACAAAGGTCCTCTTGACTTGCAATACCTTGCTTTCACTTGATAGCACATTTGACACTTATGACCTGTCAGTGATATCTGTCTTCATACCGATCTACCAATCCTGTTGGTGTAAATTCTGACCCATCTTCGTACTGTCTGGATAACGCTGAAGCTGCTACGACGAGCTTCCAATAAGATCTCTTCTTTAATCTCTATATCTTCAGGTACACACAATCGTCCTAAAAAATCTAAAAATCAGTTCTCCTTTTCTCGGTATCCTCTTGCAGAATCTTTTGAATCTCTGAGTCTGTCCACTGAAGCGTTTGATTCTAACTTGAATATCCGGTTCAATTCTGAGGGTGGCCATAAAATTTGAAGGTGGCCTACCTCAGATTTGAAAACCGAATTTTGAACTTTCTCAAGTAAGATCCATACTTTAACTAGCATATGCACAAATGAAGACTCTCGACTCAACACATCAGTGACTTCTTTCATCCTTCCAGGGTGATACCAGATACCACCATCCTAGTCCTTCAAAAGATCTGGAGTCTTTCTCCGCACAAATAATGATTCCCAATCTTCAGAGCGAAAATACTTGCTGTAAGTTCTACGTCATGTGTCGAGTAATTCAGCTCATGAGGTCTCCACCAACGGGATGTGTATGCAACAACCCTACCATGCTGCATTAGCATGCAACCTAGTCCTCTAAACGACGCATCACTTATAGATCTCATAACCTCCAGACTAGATGGAATGGTCTCGCACAGTGCCGGTAGTCGCCTTCGCTAAGCTCTTGGAAACTATGCTCGCACTTGTCTGTCCACACAAACTTCTCTTCCTTCTTCAGTAATCTTGTCAGTGGTGACGCTAAAGCTGAAAACCCTTCCACAAACCGTCTGTAATACCCTGCTAAACCCAGAAAACTTCTGTTCTCTGCCACTGCAGTCAATCTTGACCAACTGTTCACTACTTCAATCTTGGCAAGGTTCACGAAGATTTCTTCACCTAAAATCACGTGACCTAGGAACACAACATGAGTCATCCAAAACTCACACCCACTAAACTTAACGCACAACCGATGAATCCTCGGGACTTGAAGTACTCTTCTCAAATGTCTCTCATGCTCCTCGGACTCTTCGAACACACCAGATAACGTCAATAAACACGATCACAATTGATCCAAGTACCCAATGAACACTCGATCATTAGATCCATAAAGACAGCTGGAGTGTTCGTCAAACCACACGGCATTACAGTGAACTCACAATTGCCGTATCAAGTGCGAAATGCTAACTTTGGTATGTCTTCCTTCCTGATCCTCAACTAATGATACCCTATCCTCAAGTCGATCTTGAAGAATATCGATGCACAAACACAACGAACCATCTTTCTCTTCACGAACAGAATTGGTGCTCCCCAAGGTGATGCACTGGAGCGTACGAATCCCTTATCTAACAATTCCCGTATCAACACTTTCAGTTCTTTTAGCTCGGGTAACACCATCCGGTAAGGAGCCTTAGAGACCGGCTCGTTCAGGTGCTAATTCAATCACGAACTCTATTTCTCTTTCTGATAGCAGACTTGGCAAATCCTTTAGAAATACGCCTGGAAACTCTTGCACTACTACAATGTCCTCGATCTTCTGTTCTTCCACTGTCATATCCATGACAGTCGCCAAGTAACCTTGGCCATCCCTCGTCCAACAAACGGGTTGCCTTCCCTCGACGCCGGTTCGCCCGGTTTGGCTTCCACATCTCTTCCCGACCCTTTGCCGCCCTCAACCATCTCATTTGCCCTCTGTTTCGCAGCCTCCTTAGCAACCCACCGAGTGGGTTTCCAGCAAGTTTGTGGGTGGTTTTGCGCCGTTTTCGGGCCCTGAACCCGAGACTGGCTTTGGAGTTTATCGATCCTCGCGTCGTCCCTGTCGGATTGATCCGACTTGCGTTTAATTCCGGTGAGTAATCTCACTAATCCTTGCTTAATGGACTAATTATACTTAAATGTTGATTAGTGTTAATTAAGTAAGTTTAGGTGGTTAGATTAGAATGGATTAGTGATTATTAGTTAATTGCATTGCATATTAGTTAGGTGGTTAGTGTACTTAGGTAGAGAATTGCCTATAGTATTTATTGAATGTATCTCGGGATTTTTCCCAACCCTTATCGGGCTTCCATTAGACATTTTGGGCCTAAGTGGAATTTTTAGTAGTTAAATATTAATTTTCGAAATTAATTAATTAATTAATTAATTTCTGAAAATTCAACCGGGATGGTCGGTGACCGGGATTTTATGCTGATGATCGTGGTGAAGTCCGTTTATTTAATTGAGCTCTATTTTGAGCTAAATTGGAATTATTGTATTTATTTATTAATTTTCGAAATTAATTAATTAATTAATTATTTTTCAAAAATTAAGGCTGGGATAGCCGACGACCGAAATTTTGTGCTGATTGTCGTGGTACAGTTTGTTTATTTATTTGAACTCCACATTGTGCTGAATTGAATTGATTGTGCAATTTGAGGAATTGTTCCTTAATTGATTGAAATTGAGTAGAATTGAATGCTCGATTGGTAGATGGCCGAGTATGAGTATATAACGCCAGTTATACGTTGATGGGCTATACAGAGGGAGAATGGTGAGAACTAACTGAGAATACTATTGGCTGAGACCAATCAAGGTACGATATTGTTGGACATACGTGGTTCGGTGATTGGAAGTATCACTGGCGAAAACGGCGCCTTAAAGAACGCACATGAATGACTTATAGACAAAAAGTGGTTCGGTGATTAAGGAAATGTCACTGGTGAAAACGACACCTTAAAGAACTTACGATGTTGTCTATTGCCGATATCACCTTGGTGAAAACGGCGCCCTAGAAAGGATACTTGGTTCGGTGATTGAGGATATCACTGGTGAAAACGGCGCCTTAAAGAATGCACGGTGTCAATGATCGGTATGTCATTGGCGAAAACGACGCCGAGAAACACATGTGATCTGGGAATAAGCATATCACTTGAGCATTAGGGTATGATTGGGAATAACCTAGAGATGGTCCGATTGACATGTAATCGACTAGTTCGATTGATCAATGATTTGATCCGTTTGTTTGATTGTTTAAGCCATATATATGAAGTATCTATATATAACCCTGATTTGCAGGTTGGGACTGATGCTAAGGTAAGTCTTCTGATTTGTGCTGTGCTTAGGCAACCATGTGGTGTATTAGTTTCCTAATCGTGTCTTAGTAGGGTAGAACTTGCTGAGACGTAGTCTCATCCCGGTTGTGGGACAATATTTCAGGCCCCTAGATGGCAGCCCCTCCACCTCCTCCTCCTGCTATGCATTTTGGTATTCCTCAGGAGATGACTGAGTTAGAGATTCACTTCCATATCCACCCTTATCCTGAAGGTTTAGAGTACATTTTGGTTAAGTCAATTGTATGGGTTGATGTGGGAGAGGCGGACCTGAGACCCCATAGATATCGGTCGTGATACCGTGAAATTTTTAATGGGCCAAGAGTAGGACCCATTCTAGAAAGTGAAGTACCGATACATTATGGAAGAGGCCTTTGGGAGGGCACGGCACCATGCGGACGGGTCGGGCCAGAATGTTCGGATCCGACACTTGAAGTTGAAGCCCACACTCCCGTGTACTCAATTGGCGATGACAACTGGAACAACGAGGGTGGTGAAATTGAAGAGCAGGAGGTGGAAGGAACAGAGGAGGATGAAGAGTGGGGAGTAGCTGAAGAGGCACCTGAAGCCGAGGATGAGCCTGAAGAAGAATGAAGAGTTGGAAGAGAATGAGCTCAAGGGAGAGGAGACGAGGAGGATCCGGATGATCTTGAGTACGACCCGGATGAGGATTGAGATCCCATCCCTTTTCTGGACCTTACCTTAGTATAGATAAGTGTGAGTCTAGAAGTTTGTGAATAGTTTTGTGAAGTACCTTAAGTCATGCTCTGTATAAAAGTGTGTTTGTGAATTTCAATATGAAAAATATAGCCTGCTTTTCTATCCCATTGTTTTTATTGTCTGGGGATTTATAACTGCTTCCGCATGTGCAATATAAATGAAAGGGTCGGCGATACATAGTCCTGGGATATCGCATTCTAAAATCGACCAAGTAGAAGGATGGGTGCGTCCCCGAGGATCGGGACGTGACATCCCCTTTTTGTGGTATCAGAGCGAAGTTCAAGTTGGAGTGATAAGGAGCGTTGACCATGGGATAGTTGGTAGGAAAGACCTTCAAATTTATAACTGGTGCATGTCTGTGTTAGCTGAGTGCTAAAATTTCTTGTTGTTTGGATCGCTCTGTTTCTAATTCGGTGTTGAATTGGAAGCAAGTGTCGATGAGATTAAAGCGACACCATGAGCGATCGGGAGCCAAGAACTCCCGCTAAGAGGGCCGCAGGGCCGTGACTCGGGTGGAGCGCCGATAAGAATCGGTACCCAAGGCGAGGTAGGGCACGGGCTTAGGCCGGTGCCGCAGAGAAGCACCAACGGTTGTCGGTGCTGGGGTTGCAGCCCCGAGTGATCAGGAAAACGTAGGGATCACCCAAGCTTTAGATGCTATGCGGGAGATGATGGGGCAGCAGGCTCGAGATCAAGCTGCCACCTTTGCTACCGCCGTCGAAGCCGCCGCCGCCATTGCTGCTAATGCTTTGCGTTGCCGCCGCAATCGCCGCCATACTCGCCGCCGCACTGTCGCCGCACATCCCACCGCACCCGTTGAAGGTCCACCGGGATTGTGGTCGCCGCAAGACCAATCCATAAGTTGGTGGAGCAATTTCTGAAATTACACCCACCAGTGTTCACCGGGGCAAGAGATCCCGAAGCTACTGCTTTACGGGTACAGAAGTTGGAAAAGGTGTTCGCACTGTTGATGTGCAACGAGACTGAGAAGGTAGTCCTTGCAACTTATCAACTGGAGGGAGTTGCAAGCACTTGGTGGAAGACCACCCAGGGAACAGTATTCCTAGAAGGTGTGGTCCCAGAATGGAACGCCTTCCTTGAGGCTTTTAATGGTAAATACTTTTCAGAAACTGCCAGAGAGATGAAAATGGCAGAGTTCCAGCGTCTACGCCAAGGTTCCCTAACTATCGATCAATATGAGGCGAAGTTCGCTGAACTGTCGCAATATGCTCCTGAATTAATTGCAAATCCAACAAACCGAGTAAGAAGGTTCAGAGAAGGATTCAGGTCGGACTTAAGGAGTACATTGATTTCTCTGAACCTGAGAACTTATAATGACCTTTATGAGAGAGCCCAAATGATCGAGAGAGATCAGAATGAGAGAGCCGCCTTGTCTGGGTCAAGGTTTAATTCCAACAGAGATGCAATCCGACATGGGAAGAGGCCCATGGTTGGTGGAAGATTTCAGATCCCGCCCAACAGAAGGGGTGGAATCAGCAAGTTCGGGCCTAACCGGAATGTATTATGTCGCTTGTGTGGAAGGCGACACGGAACAGCTCCATGCCCAGCTAGGACGGCTGCGTGTTTTGAATGTGGCCAACAAGGCCACGTAGCCAGAAATTGTCCAAGAAAACAAGGAGGACGACCGCAGTTACCACCGCCACCACCGAGAGGACAGATAAGAGGGTATGCCCCTCGAACATGCCGCAAGGAGGACAGCTTGAGACCTCCGCGGGGCACGTGTATGCAATTACACAAGGTCAGGCAGAAGCTGCGCCTGATGTGATCACAGGTATGGTTTCACTCAACAACCAACCTGCTTATGCTTTGTTTGATCTGGGAGCGACCCACTCATTTATTGCCGAACAGTATGTTAAGTTGATAGGAGTCAGTCCTATATTATTGGAGTCGGCAATTTGCATATCTACACCCCTAAAAGATAAGGTCATTACTGCTTTGGGTTGTTTGGGGTGCAAGTTAGTGATTTGTGAGCGAGTGGGGGAAATAGATATTTTAGTCCTAGCCATGTATGACTTTGATTTGATAATTGGCATGGACTGGCTCACCAAACAAAGAGCTAAAATGGACTGCTATCGCAAAGCGATTCAGTTTGACCCGTTAGAGGGTGAGAGCTTCAAGTTTGTAGGAAATCGAGGAGGACCCTCGATTGTCCTGATCTCATCACAAGAGGCATCTCGTTTGTTAGACGAGGGTTGTCAAGGGTAGTTGGCAACTATCGTGGATACGACTTGATTGAGGAACCGAAAATGGAAGACATGTCGGTTGTGCAAGAATTTCCAGATGTCTTTCCAAAAGAATTGCCGGATTACCGCCGAAAGAGAGATTGAGTTTGTAATTGAGTTGGCACTAGGGATAGAACCAATCTCACAGGCACCTTACAGATGGCGTTACCCTCTAACGGGTCAAACTGAATCGCTTTGCGATAGCAGTGGAGAGGAGACTGAGGAGGATCCGGATGATCCTGAGTACGACTCGGATGAGGATTGAGATCCCATCCCTTTTCTGGACCTTACCTTAGTATAGATAAGTGTGAGTCTAGAAATTTGTGAATAGTTTTGTGAAGTATCTTGAGTCATGCTCTGCATAAAAGTGTGGTTGTGAATTTCAATATGAAAAATATGGCCTGCTTTTCTATCCCATTGTTTTTATTGTCTGGGGATTTATAACTGCTTCCGCATGTGCAATATAAATGAAAGGGTCGACGATACATAGTCCTGGGATATCGCATTCTAAAATCGACCAAGTAGAAGGATGGGTGCGTCCCCGAGGATCGGGACGTGACAGTACAGCCGACCCTCCAGGTGGTGTAGTGGTGGATTCAAGTTCCCAGGAGAACTTGGGGTGTTCAGCTGAGGGTTCGTGTGCCTAGAGGGCTTGTAAACTTTTCTACTTGTGTAGACTTGTGTATATAGACTAGTATTGTAAATAAACTAGTCACCCGTGTATAAAGGTGTGTTGTTTGGTTGTGCAATCGTGGTCCTGCTTTTCTATCCCATCTTTGTGTTGTCTAGGGATTTATTAATTCGCTTCCGCATGCGCATTAAAATGAATGGGTAGGCGACGCGTCCTGGGACATCGCAATTTAATCAACCACCGAGGGATGGGCACGAGCTCAAGGATTGGGGCGTGACACAACTCTTTGAGGTTCTTGACTTGAGTCATCATATGTTGACTGAAGACATACCAAAAGAGCTTGGAAAATTAGAATGCTACAAGTTCTAAATATCTCCCACAATAGCCTCTCGGTTCAATTGCACAATCTTTTGGTGATATGTTGGCCTTGATTTTCATTGATGAATCCTACAATGACTTGCAAGGTTGTTTCCCAAATGTCAAGGCTTTCATTGAGGCTCCATTTGAGGCAATTCAGCATGGCAAAGGGCTTTGTGAAAATATTGTTGGTTTACCGAAATGCAATTCTACCATGAGCAAGAAATGCATTAGGTGCATTGAAACTAGAGTATAACTGTCCTCATTCTCTTGTTCTTGGGGTTTCTCCTTCTCTCTTGCACCTTGACCATTCTTGTAATCATCAATCACTGTCGAAGAAGGATTATCAAGAGAAAGAACAATGAACTGGCAAATGATCAAAAGCTCAAATGTTTGCTGTCAAGCAAACCTCATCATCTTTGGAAGATAGTGAGATTGTCGATTTGATACCATTTGCAAGGGAGGTTCAAGCCTTAAGAAATATCCGTCATTGCAACATCGTGAAATTTTATAGGTTCTACTCTCATGTCCAACGCTGTTTTTTGGTACAAGTACATGGAAAGAGAGAGCTTGAGAACAACTTTGAACGATGATGAAAGAGCAATAGAATTCCGATGGGAAAAGAGAGTAAATGTGGTTTGAGGAGTTGCGAATGCATTGCCCTATATGCATCTTGAATGTTCATCTCTGTTGATTCATCGAGACTTGACCAGTAACAACATTCTAACATTCTATTGGATTGCAATTATGAGGCTCATGTTTCCAATTTTGGCACTGCAATACTATTGAGGCCAGATTCATCAAATTGGACTACTATTGCTAACATCATATATTGCTCCAGGTACATTGTAATTTTTGCAATTTTAATGACATTGGGTGTCAGGCATCCCTTTTATTATTGAAATTTTACTAGTTTGGTGCGGTTCTTTAGTTATTTAATCTTCTTATGAAAATTTGTTTATTCCATCAAAGTTTTCAAGTTTAATGTACATAGAAAGCTTTTCGATTTCCCCGATAAGGAAGAATTGGCAAATGAGGAAAAACATCATTATTGATCTACTTCAAGGATATTAAGTTTGTGTTGCCTAAATATGCTCTTGCTTTGTCGAAACATAAATTCCCATGATCAAATTAGTGTTGTAAGCGTAGATTAAGTAGAAATTTGTACTTGTAATCATCACGTCATAGGAAGTAATGTTGTTAAATTGAATACTGCTTATGATCGAGGTTCTTAAAAACTGTGAATTCTCCACTTGCAGAGCTAGTTTATTCTACAATTCCTACTGAAAAATGCGATGTGTATAATTTTAGAGTCATTGCATTAGAGACAATCATGGGAAAGCATCCAAGATATAATGTCTCCCAAGAATATTCATCGTTTGTCCGATTTGAGTCGTCGATGATGTTGAAGGATATGTGAGATCAACGTCTCTCACCTTCTAGACTTTGTTTTCGAGATGCGTAAAATGTGGTGTCGATTGCCAAGCTAGCATTTGCATGCTTGTGAGCTGATCCGTGATTTCGACTGACTACGGGACAAGTCTCGCGCGAGCTTCGCATTCAAGTACCTATGGAAATGCCATTCTCTACAGTTAGTTTAGAGCAACCTCATGATCTCAGTGTTAGAAAATTTGGTGCATTCACAGGAGATGGTAAGTTTCAAAGGTACTTTTTCAGGTGGTATCGTGTGTGGTTTTTAATCATGATTATGATCGCCTTTTGAATATCTTCATAGTTTTCCCTAATTCAACCATGTGATTTATGATTTTCACTACAGAGCTACCTTCTCTGTGAACGTCATAGGACTAATGCGATGTATATAGTTTTGAGTTGCGGCACCAGAAATAATTACGGGAAGGCTTTTGGGAAGATCTCATTTCACAACTATTTCCAGCTTTTTACATAGCGAAAAGGAATTGAATTTGCAAAATGTATTGGATTGACATATATTCCCTACTTAGAAGCGAGATGCAAACAACATGCAGTTTTATTGCCAGAAGACATAATGACATTAGTTGCCTGTTAACTTTTACTGATATGTAGTGTCATACTTGCATTTTTAATTGGTTCAATCAAGTTACTTTTTTACTAATGTATGATGTCGTTTTGGAACTTTAAATTAGCCGACTTAGATCTCTAATATACGTTAATATGTTTATTGTCATTCTTTCATTGATTAATTTAAATGAAGTATGACATGGACACCAACAGCACAATTCACGTTCCTTAATATGTGCAATATGCACTCAAACAACTTTTCCTTTTCTAACACACATTGTCATCCATTTGGCTCTCTTCAATAACGACTTTTGATTTCTTGTCCCTAGAAGGATAGGGATAATGACTTTGAAATCTTTGCAGCTAGAGTGTAGACAAAACTAAATTGTTTTCTTTCGATGTACTATGAAAAATTCCTCTTCCTCTACATTTGAAATGATTTCGATTGAAAGCTTGAAGAAGAATAAGACCACATTGATCATATTGAGCATTCTTGTCTTAATTCGGAAGCTTTTTTTTTTTTTTTTTTACCAGTGGTAGAATTTCTTAAATATATTAATTTGAATTTTAGTGTTGATTTTGGCCCTCTCACGCAGAACTAATAATTTACAGAACTATCCTTTTCATCTAATTCTTTTTTATATTTTATCGTCTTGATTTTTTCGCTGATTAATTTCTATGGAACCCTTCTTGATGCTATAATACGATAATGTGTAGTTTGACATTGGATTATGTATCTTTTTTTGTATATCAATAGGGATACATGCAAATTGATAAATGGAGTAGGCACACAAAATCAAGACGGAGGTGAATTGGTTATCTAAGGAGTCTTGGGACATCTTCGCAAATAAGCATTGGACAGTGTGTATAACATACACTGGTGTTATAGAAACAATTGTGCGTATACAAAAACAGTAATCTTCTTCAAACAAAATATGAAGGAGTTTAAGGGATAAAAGAAAAGGACAATGACACAAATAGGGCATGAACTTAGATCCAATATGCAATATGGTCTCCGAACTTTTTATTTGTTCAATGCAGTCCCTTAACTTTAGCTCAATGTGTAGTGTGGACTCTAGATTTTTATTTTGTTTAATGTGTTTCTTGAATTTTTGGTACATGTCCAATGTAATCCATAAACTGTATGAAAATGTTCAATATTGTCCATAATCTTTTATGTGCAATGTAGTCCCGAAATTTTTAATTTGTTCAATATAATCTCGAACTATAGGTATATATTCATTGTAGTCCATAAATTATATTAAAATGTTCAATCTAGTTCTTCCATTAATTCAAAATCATGAAGACTAAAAAGGTAAGTCAAGAACTTACTAGTTAAAAAGGGAAAAAGGACATGACAGCTTAAAAAATGTCGTTACTTTAATAAATGAGTTTAATCAGATTATGAAATTGAATAGCTTTGCACTAACAGTAGCATAATTAGACCGTTTGAAGGGTTGGAAGTACCAAAAAAGGCGAAAAAGTTAAGGTCTACATGGTCAAGGTCCTCCACATGATTAAGACAAATTGATTGGACAAAGAAAAGAGAGGGAAGGACACAGAGAAATTTTCGAGAAAATGGGGGCAAAAGAAAGATAAAGTTGAAGTTGATTTTGTTGTTTATGAGGATTTCATGTGCCGAATAGGGTCAGACATTCATGAGTGTTTTAAGGGGTGAAGACTTGGTGAGCAAAAAAAGAGGCAGACCCGCACTTGTGAAGTGAATCCAAGATTCACGTCTGCTATAAATAATTGTGCTAGAACGGGGTTTTTAATTGGAGCCTAGATGAGTTGCACGCCTTTTTTTTTTTTGATCGTAATAGAAACTGAAATATTAAACTTTAGAACTTTCATCATGCATATAGTTAGCATACAAAAGATCTCGCATAAACGAAGGTGGGTAAAAACCCGCTTGGTAGATAGCGGAGTTAGCTCCATGGGCTTTCGCGGCCCGGTCCGCGACAGCGTTTGCCTCCCTTTTGCAATAGGAAACCCTAAGATTAGGGCATCGAAGGAGCAGGGTTGCGTTTTTGTCGAAGAAGGATCGGAGCTCCCATGGCGTCTGAGTCGGATCACGGATGGCGTTCACCAGTGTTAAGCAGTTCGATTCCAGGTCGATTCGATTCATTTCCATTCCTTTCTGTATCACGAATTTTAGTGTGAGATTCAATGCTATCACCTTTGCTTGCAGGGCCGAAGATGTAGAGACAGATCTTGCAAATCCATCGACTAAGATGCCTGAGGAATTTCTGCACACACAAGCCACGGAAGCGTCGCTGCCAAGAGGTCGGTAAGCCGCGTCGATATTGATCTTGATTACTCCTTGATCCGGTGGAATCCATCGTAGATCTGTTGCTGATTGTTGCGAACCCCTCTTCTTCATAGTATCATTGAGAGATCAGTTGGATCTGGCAGATGCGAGGGCCGCTAGCACCACATGTTCGGCATTTGGTAGCTGCTGGTGAAAGATGAAGGTATTCCTAGCTTTCCAGAGGTGCCAAAGGAGAGAGGTGATTGATTCCAGATCTAGTAAGGCATCCTTTCTCTCCATTATAGCGATTAACCAACGTTCTATCTGCTGCACTCCCGTTAATGAATATGTGATGTTGATTTCTGAGTGGTCCCACACCCCTTTTGTCCATGGACAGAACAAGAACAAATGTTCTGTCGTCTTTTGAATCTGTTGATTGCATAAACAGCATAGCAGATCTGTCAATATATGCCTCTGAAAAAGATTAGCTCTAGTTGCCATTGCATTGTTGCAAACTGACTAGAGAAAGGATTGTAACTTAGGCATTGTATTCATATGCCATATTGCATTCCATAAAGTGCGAGGCACCTGAAAGGATGTAGATGCATGGTTCTTGTTGTAGCTGGTTTGTTGTGCTCTGAGAGTGTTGTAGCAGCTCTTCACTGTGAAACTCCCGTTCTGTTTTCCTTGCCATATCACCCTGTCTTTCGTAAATTGAGTTCTTAAAGGAATAGAAACTATTTCTTCCACCGTTTGATTGTCAAAACTCTGGCAAAGTAGGGAACCATTCCAAGCATTCTATTATGGAAGTATAAAATCAGCAACTAGTTCAGGCTCATCTTGAGGGGCAGGCCCTCCAATAACTCCCTTTTGTAGCCATCTGTCCTTGCGTATTTTAATACTAGTACCATCACCTACAGACCATAATATGTTATCACCAATAAAATTCTGACCCAATAGCATACTCTGCCAACCCCAAGAGGGCCGTGCACCTTTAGTTGCATGCCATAAATCATGAGAATGGAAGTATAAGCCTTTTAAAACTCTGCTATAAAGAGAAGATGGTTGCTGAAACATTCGCCAAGCTTGTTTTCCAAGTAAAGCCCTATTAAATGCCATAAGATCTCTAAAGCCCATTCCCCCAACATCCTTCCTTCTCTTAAGATCTTCCCATTTCTGCCAATGTATGCCAGATCTACTATTAGTAGTTTGCCACCAGAACCTCGCTATCCTTTGCTCTATTTTTTTACAAATAGCAACCGGGAGTTTAAAAATAGACATAACATATTGAGGAATTGCTTGCACAACGGTTTTAATCAGAATTTCCTTTCCCCCTTTAGAAATAAGCTTCTCTTTCCAACCCTCCAGCTTTGAATGAGCACGCCCCAAGATCCACGCAAACATTTCCCGCTTAGATTTACCCCAGTCAGAAGGAATTCCAAGATACTTGCCAATTTTCTGTAATACCGGTACTTGAAGTTCCCGGGCTAGGTGCTCTTGTAAGCTTACAGGATAGTCTCGACTGAAATATAAGCCTGATTTATTTCTATTCACAGCTTGTCCCGTAGCTAAGCAATATTCATTCAGAACCATAGATAAATTCTGACATTCAGTAAGCGTTGCATCTAAGGAAAAATATGGCGTCATCTGCGAAGAATAAATGGGAAAGGGTGGGACACCATTGATTTAATTGGATACCTGTTAGATGGCCCATGTGCACTGCATTATTGATAAGACATGTTAAAGCATTGGCCATTAGGATGAACAGGTATGGGGATAGAGGATCGCCTTGCCTCAGTCCTCTGGTTGGCTGAAATAGGGTAATGTTTCTCCATTAAACTTAATACTGAAAGATGCTGTAGTCACACACTGCATAATCCATTGAACCCATTGAGTATGAAACCCTACCTTGAGGAGATAGTCCCTTAGGAAATCCCATTCCACCCTATCATAGGCCTTTTGCATAGCTAGTTTGAGCACAGCTTGAAAATGCTTCTTTCTTTTTCGAGTTCTAATTTGGTGAAGAACTTCTTGTACGACAATGATATTGTCTTGAATTTGCCTGCCACCGACAAAAGCGCTTTATTCCGGCGCGATCAGTTCTGGGAGCCATGGCTTGAGACGGTTAGCCAGTATCTTAGATATAATTTTATAGATGAAGTTGCAAAGATTAATAGGGCGGAATTGATCTAATCTTTCAGGGTGTGAGATTTTTGGGATCAAAGAGATATAGGTCAGATTATATTCAGGTAACAATACCCCTGTTTGAAAGAATTGATGAACATCATTGTAGATGTCATCATGTAAAATATCCCAGTAGGTTTGATAAAACTGACCATTCAACCCGTCAGGGCCGGGTGCTTTTGTTGCCCCTAACTGGAAAACTGCTATTTTGATTTCCTCAGGACTGACTTCTGTGATTAAACTTGCATTCATCTCTGCTGTCACAATATGATGGCATAGGCTAAGAGTTGGCCTGTGACATCCTGAAATTCGAGCCCTCTGAAGGACGAGTGAAAGTGAATTTCGTCAATGTATTGTTGGTTGATCTCACTTGGAATTGATCACTCCCGAGATACCGACCTTGAGGGGAAAGGCTAATGAGGACATAAACCGTACGACTAAAGAACTCGACCCGGGAAAATGACTTGACCGTGAGACTTGCGTGAGGATGATCCTGTAGATAGGCAGGCCGATTCTAAGGACGACTAGAAGTCGATTCGTAGGCAGAACATAATGGAACGATGGGTGATTCCGTTTACCGTTATTGAACCCTCGAACGACCCTATGTCGATCTTCAGTGATCGTGTACTTTTAAATAAGAATCTATCCTCTGTAATTTCATGCAGTCAAGGACGTCCATGCGTCGAGATGTCTTGAACGTGGTTTGGCACGAGTCGGTTACACGTGAATCCTCGGAGCCGCCCGCCAGTTTGAGTTGTAACCAAAATGGCATTAGGGCGAAATTGACATGGCAAGAGAACTTAGTATTGGACTTCGAATTGTCGGGAATGTCCGGGACGGATTTGGATGAAGCTACATCAAACAGTCGACAGAGTCAATTAAGCCAAGCAATTGGAAAAGGGGTTTTCGGACCGAGGAAGCAAGCCCGTGAGGATGTGGGCCGGGCCAGCCAGTGTGGGCCTTAGGCCCAAGTTGGGACAGCCACCAAGTGGGCCTAAGTCAAGCAAATGAGCCCATTTGGGCCAGACCAACTATTCATCTTCTAAGCCCATGGGCCAATTCTTAGCATTTTCAAGCCCACTCCTATTCATGGCCAAGCCCATTTACTAGGCCCATCCACCAATTTCAGCCCAAGGACAGAATGGTAATTGTGCAAGGTGAAATGACCAAAATACCCCTAGTTGTAGGGAGAAAAATGCTAGAGAAGAGAGAGAATGTGATGTCATCTTGCATGGGGAATTGAAGTGTCCATTTAATGGCTTTAATGAGGAGTGCAACAGCTCTCCCATCACCCTCTCTCTCCCTCATTCGGTCCCCATCTCGAACGGAGCTTTCTCTCTCCTCGTTCTCCCTCTCTTCCGCCGCTCCAGCCGACCTCTCTCCAAAGATCGGAGTTGAAAGTGGTCCTCCCGATTGAATCAGAGAACTCTCCACCCATCAACGTGACGAGGAGATCCAGCTCGTTCCAACGAGCCTAACCACTCCCCAAACGGAGCCGTAGAATGTCCCGAAATCGGACGACAAGCCACCCGTCGCCGGACCGCCTGGTTCCACCCTGCTTCGCCTGTTTCGACTTTGCAGCCCGTTTTCTTCTATTCCAGCCGTTCCTTTGCCCATCCCAACCACCCACAAGATTCCCAAGACCCCGGGAGCCTCCGGTTGTCGACCAACCCCCTCGCCGAAGCTCCGGCCAAGCCGTTCAACTCGCTCCTCCCGCATGGCTGTTTTTCGGTGTTTTCAGTGGGAGTCCGAGCTGTGGTTGCTGTGTTGAGCTTGGGACCACCTTGGATCATTGTTGTAGAGGTCCCGGTGCGTAGCCACCGTCGTCGCCGCCGCGTCGGTGTCTCCGGCCCGCTTAACGGGTGAGTTTAGCTCCTAATCCTTCGTTTAGTGCCTAAACTTGCTTAGGGTTGGTTTAGTTATTGTTAATTCTAGTTTAGGTGATTTAATTAAGTTATGTTAGTCCTAAGATAGGTGGTTAGATTAATGGCTAAGATTAGTTTAGCTTAATCTTACTTTATTAGCTTAATGATGCTTATGTGGTTAATTAAGCATGTTTATCTTAATTGATTGATTTCCTTAATTTAATTGTTGTTTTAATGATTTCTGAATATAATTTATTATTTATTCAATTCTGAAAATTTACTGTTCACTCGACACTATTCACGATTTACTGTTCATGAGTTAGTGTTCACGAGCACTGTTCACAAAACACTGTTCACCCGAGAATGAAAAGTGTTTAATTTCATGTGTGTTTAATTCTATGAAGTGATTGGATGTGTTATTGCATAAACATCCGCATGAATTGAGTGACAATTTGCGCAATTATGTGATGATTGTGAAGTTTTGGTATTTAACTTGAAAATACCCGGTGTTGGCTTTTGGCACCGTAATTGGTTTGTAGGACCAGTTTGAATCATTGGATTTCATTGGATTGTTTATCCGGTTCTATGGTTTATTATTGAATGAACAGCTTTGGCGAGCATTGGTTTATATATATGTATTAGCTTGGGCGAGCAAATATTATATACATATATATACAGCTTTGGCGAGCTATCTATCTATCAGCTTTGGCGAGCTACTATCTATCTATCAGCTTTGGCGAGCTACTATCTATCTATACAGCTTTGGCGAGCTACCGTCTAATTATAGTGCAGCTTTGGAGAGCATATGTCATATTGACGAATGAATTGATAGACGGTAATGAATGATAGATAGTACTGAATGATAGATAGTATGAAAGGATAGATAGTATGAATTGATAGATGGTGTCAATCGTATGGTATCAATTGGATTGATTGAATTGATGGACTCGTGTGATCGATTGATACGTGATGAGTGGCGCACTATTGTGCAAGAACGCATGAGAATCATTGCATTGTTGATTCCGGTCATGCATGAGTTAAGCATATTGTTTATGGCACGCACGCACGGATCGATAACGTGCGAGTGTGGCAATGGCCGCGTGAGATCGCTTGTGACGCGACTCGTATGTGATTGATGAACTGCATCATCTAATGGCCATGTGCATTGCGTGTATTGTGCTGAGTTATAACGTGCAGGGTATGGCATACCGGGTAAGGTTGTATGTGAATCGACTGTTGGTTGTTGCTTGTGATGGGGTAGTTCTGGATAGATACCCTGAGTTGAGTTGGTGTACTAACCGGGGCTTAGGGGTGGAACTCGCTGAGATTTATATCTCACTGGTTATTGAATAACCATTTTCAAGTCCCTAGTGTGAAGAGCCAAGAGCTTGAAGCGGAAGGGTCAGGAGCATAGGTGGCTCAGTAGTTCTTTATGAGACAGACCTTTTGTATAAGCTTGAAGTGTTTATGAATGTATATTTTGATTTGGAAATTGTTGTCCTGCTTTTCTATCCCATGTATATTGTTGTCAGGGGATTAGTTAATTTGCTTCCGCATGTGCAATAAAATGAAAAGGGTCGGCGACGAGTCCTGGGAAAGTTGCAAAAATTCTATCGACCACCGACGGTTGTGCGCGCGCTCGAGGTTCGGGGCGTGACATGGCCTATAGTCTCTATTTCCTGCAGATGTATATAAACTCCTGAAAAAAGTAGAAGTCATCTCTTTTAGTCGATTAGGGTCATGTACCCAATTCTGATCAGCATCATACAGCATACTAATCCTGTTGTGTCGTCGTCGTTGAATGGTAGTTGCATGGAAAAACTTTGTGTTCCTATCCCCCCATCGAAGCCAATTGATTCTAGATCGCATTGCTCAGAAACTTTCCTCCTGTTGCCATAACCGATGAATTTTCTCTTTCAAGTCATTCAGTTCGGCCTTATCAGAGTGGCTTGTAGGCTGATTCGTCAAGATTTGAAGCTGATTCTTTAGAGTCTTAATCTGAAGTCTGGCGTTGGTGAATTTAGAGCGATTCCATTGACAGAGAGCGTCGGAGACAGCATGTAGCTTTTGGGGAAAAGTCATTGCTCCAAGCTGATGAGCATTCCAAGAAGTTGCAATAGTGGATCGACACTCTACATCTTGTAACCAGTAGGCTTCGAAATAGAAAGATTGGTGCCTTTTAGGTTGATGTGCTGCTACGGTGTTCAAAAGGAGTGGACTATGATTAGAGCCAAGAGCTAGAAGAGCGAACACTTCAGAAAGGGGATAGGTAACTCTCCATTCCTTTGTATAGAGCATGCGATCTATCCTTTCCTTCACAATATCTTCCCCATTTCTATTGTTCGTCCAGGTGAAAGCACAGCCTTTGTTACCAAGATCCATAAGGGAGCAATCATTAAGGACTTCGCGGAAAGAAGTGATGCGATTAGCTCAGCTGGTCGCTTCCCAACTTTCTCCCATGGGCACAAGACTTCATTGAAGTCCCCTGCACATAGCCAAGGTAAGTTTTGCAGTGTACTGGTCTGTCTTAATTCAGCCCAAAAAAGTTGCCGAAGGTGATAACTAGCTGGAGCATGTATGCAGGTGAGACGCATTGTGATTCCTACTTCCAGATCGGTGCATTTCAAGTCAAGCATTGCTGAAGAGTGATGAGCTACATTCAAGGTCACTCGGTCAGTCCAAAATAGTGCTAAACCTCCTGCCAATCCAACTGGATTTTCTATAAAAATAGCTGAGAATCTGAGTTTCCGTTGTAAGTTAAGTAGCATTGTTTCCTGATTCTTTGTTTCCATTAAAAACAAAATGTCGGGCTTTTCCTGGGTCACTAAGACCCTTAGCGCTTGAACTGTTAGGGGATTGCCCAAACCCTGACAGTTCCAACATATTAACTTCATTGTTCACCTGGTGGCTTTTTAGGGCCAGCTACCAGGGCCCAACATGCAGAAGCATCAACTTCATGTACCGGGGTCTCTTGTAACATAGATTCATCAAGTCCTTGTTGAAGCTAAGAACGAACATTAGAGTTAATAATTCTTTTGGCTTTCTTAATTGGGCCTGATCTCATATTCAGGCACGGGCTTTTAACTTTCTTTGACTGAATTGGAGCAGTTGCACTTTCAGGAGATGTGAAGTGCTGTTGATAGGTAGGGAGCTTGTGCTGTGGGGAATTGGTTGTCGAAGATTCCTCAACTAGTGACTGGCACTTGAGTGGTTTGGCAACTATGATAGGTGGGTTAGTCAAAGGAGTCTCCAGAGTCTGTTTGCCTTTATCTTTTTGTTCTTGAGTTGTAGGTATAGAAGCAGCAGGTTCGTGGATAGTGATCATAGCAGATGAGGATTGCGGGGTCTCCGGAATGGTTTCAGCAGCATCATCCTGAGGGTGATCCAATGCATAAAAGGTACGCCAGAAGGGGATTGGTTCCTTAACCTTTGCTCGTAGCCAAGCACCATATAATAGATTGTCTTTCCCATCCATTTTGCTCTCGTCATATGGAAAATCTATACAGTACATAGCGTAGTGCCCAAGTTTTCCACATGAATAACAATAATGAGATAGTCTTTCATATCTGAAATCCAACCAAATGTTCTTCCCCTTCACCTTGATTAGGAGCCCTGTTTTGAGGGGCTGTTGTAGGTTAAATTCCACACGAGCCCGACCTGATCGAAGAGTAGATCCATCTTTATGCTCTACTTTAACCTCTAGCACCCTGCCTATATGTGATACTGCTTTTGTAATCATAGTCTCTGTACAACGTTCTAGAGGTAATCCGAAAACTTGGACCCAAAACGCGCAGGTATGAAACTCATAGCAGTGCAGTGGTGTATTCGGGATCCAAGATTTCAAGATAACCAAATGATTGGCAAATAACCAAGGTCCATTCTCAAGAACCCTCTGCTTAATTTCCTCTGTTTTAAACTTGGCTATATATAAACTAGCTTCTCCTTGGGAGATGTCTACTAAATCAGTTCGCCATGCACGTCTCATACTATTTTGAAATGCCTGGAAATTAACCGAAGGATTGTTGAGTATCTTACCAACCAAGGTTAAGCGACATTCCTCTAATGTTTCAGGTGGCGCAGCATCGTCCCAGACTTCCACTTGCTGTTCCGACCATAGACGGCCCAGGCGAGTACATAGGGCACCCAAACGAGCCTCCTCTTCTCTGGCTGGGCAATCCATTGAAGCTCAAGCACAACTCGACAGACGAATCCGAGGACTGAGGATAATTCAGGTTCGCAAACCTAAAGGGACCTTCAACAAGGCTCAGAGCAGCATCTTTTAGTGACCTAGAGGAACTAATTCGAAAGGGAAGAGCTAGGGCATCCTTCGCAACATGCAATTTTGACATGCAGAAACAGGAAAAAGAAAATGGCCGAGAATCGGAGCATCAGACGATGGGAAAACCACGATTGGATGAACGAGTGAGGATTGGAGAGGGGAATTTGTAGAATCCGATACTGAAACTTAAGATTGTATTCAGGAAGACCTGTAGTAGAAAAACATTGGCTGGGATGTCTGGGTGAGAGGCGAGAAAATAGGAAATGGGTGGTGCGATTTTATGAAGATTATGGGTATGCGATAGAGAAATCTACACTGGTCACGACTGGAATTGGGCTTCCCAGTGAGAGATCTTCAAGAGATACGCGGTTTGGTTGGGGATGGGTGGAGAGGAAGCTGCCATGGAGGTAGAAAGACTCTACATATCGAGAGAAAAGGGGCTGGCTGGAATTTCAGCTCTTCTCTATAGACCTAGATTTGGGAGTTTTTAGAGGCATTTCTGAGTTGCACGCCTTTTGAAATGTGAATTTTGAAAAAAGAAATTACTTGGAGAAGGAGAGAGAGATCCATTGAGGCTTGCGAGAAGCATCTGCTCGAGCTTTGAAGAACAGTAGAAAAGTGTCATTAACCATATATTATGAAAATTATGAAAAGATTGTATGTGAATTCACGTACTGCGTGAAAATTCATAAAATTTCATATTAAGAAGAGGTGAAAGTATGTCTGACCCAAAATTTAGATGAAGTAAATAGTAAAACGTAAAATATCTATCATTTAGGTGGTTTCAATTAAACTAAATGATCCTCGTATGGACAATATAATTGTACCGAGATTTAAATCCAATGCGTTGGGTTAAGTGATTGCGTCATGTGAGTACAAACATTAGCTACTTATTTAATTTTTCCATAAAGATAATCAACAGAGTTGTTGGAAATAGTAGAGAAGAAGCTGATGTCAAAGATCCATTTTTTCTTAATCGTGGCTTTTCTGCGCCATAAGGCAAAATTAGGAAGGCCCCACGCTTTCTTAATTTCCGCTCGAAATGGTCGGAACTGAATTTCCATCTATAAATATGTCATCAATCCGGTTGACCATATGTAGACCTAAACCATCTCACCTCCTTAAACCAACCATTCCCCGAATCATGGCTTCTTCCGTATTGCTGTCCAATCACTCTCCTTTTGGTACCTTCTTGTTCTTCTCCCTATTCTTAGTCTACACCACTTCATTTCATGGTGCCGGTGGTTTTGCGTCCTCACTTCTTCTTTCACGGTCAATGCGACTGAGAATAAGGATGAAGCAGAAGCTCTCTTGAATTGGAAATCTTCTCTTGACACTTGTAGCCAATCTCTCCTCTCCTCATGGCACGGCAACAATCCTTGTGGCTTTGTTGGTGTCTTGTGACGACTACAGAGCCTTCACCCATCTAAATCTTTCCAATCTCGGTTTGAGAGGAACTCTAGACGGTCTTGACTTCTTGCGCTTAATCAATGTGGTTAGCTTGGAACTTGGCAACAACTCGATTTATGGCTCCATCCCCTTAAGTGTTGGTAACCTTTCTAAACTCAACTCTCTTCATCTTTATGGCTATGAACTATCCGGGGATGTTCCTCCAAGTATAGGTATGCTAGAGAGTCTTCGATCTTTGTTCCTATGTGCAAACAACCTAAGTGGTCACATCCCTCGGGAGATTGGACAGTTGGATTCTCTTTTGAAACTTCATTTTTCTAGAAACGTTCTCACCAATTCTAGCTTCACTAGGGAAATTGAGCAGCCTCAATTATCTTTGTCTAAGGAAAAATCAACTTTCAGGGCCCATTCCTACTTCTCTCGAAAAATTAGGCAATTTAATTGAATTCAACTTTTCACGGAATAACTTTTTTGGTTCAATTTTTAGAGAGATAAGTAACATGAGGAATTTGACAAATTTATCTATTATTGATCTCTTCCAAAATTATTTGTGTAATGCCCCGGGTCTCCACTGTACATATATTGTCCGTTTTGGACATAAGTCCTCACGGTTTTGTTTCCTATGGGTCACCTGCACTGGCGCGGACGCACCGCCATCCCAGCAATGGTCTTTTCCCTCAAAATGCGTATGTACAGTTAAAGGGACCCAAGCCTTATAAGCTAGCCCAAGACTCCCTCCCTAAGCGATGTGGGACAGGAGACATGTCCTTAGCCTCGCTTGTGTACCGCTGAGGCGATCTTATTCCATCCCTCCGTACTGCCCCGAGTTTGGGTCGTCACATTCTCCCCCCTTAAGGCACACATGTCCTTAGCCTCGCCCGCATACTGCCGAGGCGATCTTATTCCATCCCTCCGTACTGCCCCAAATCTGGGTTGTCACATTCTCCCCCCTTAAGGCACAACGCCCTCGCTGTGGCCCCACACGCTACAGGAGTCAGCTCTGATACCACTTGTAACTCCCCGGGTCTCCACTGTACATATATTGTCCGCTTTGGACATAAGTCCTCACGGTTTTGTTTCCTATGGGTCACCCGCACTGGCGCAGATGCACCGCCATCCCAGCAATGGTCTTTTCCCTCAAAATGCGTATGTACAATTAGAGGGACCCCAGCCTTACAAGCTAACCCAAGACTCCCTCCCTAAGCAATGTGGGATAGGAGACATGTCCTTAGCCTCGCCTGCGTACTGCCGAGGCGATCTTATTCCATCCCTCCATACTGCCCCGAGTCTGGGTCGTCACAATTTGACTGGTACAATCCCTACATCTCTTGCAAATTGGGCAACTTAACCAATTTAGTCATTTCAATGAATATACTTTTTGGTTGAGTGCAACAAGAAAAATGTGACTTGAGGGGCTTGAAGGTTCTTAGCTTATGGGGAAATAAATTGTCAAGATCCATTCTTTTAGAAATAGGAGGCTCACTTCTCTTACTAAACTTTACCTAGGACACAACATTGTAATTGGCTCAATTCCTTTTTCTATAGGAAACCCGACAAGTTTATCTTTTCTTTACTTGAATAGAAATGCACTCTCGTCTTCCATCCCTCAAGAAATTGGGAGATTGGTACATCTCGAACAATTGGATCTGTCAGAGAATGATTTAGTGGGTCCAATACCATCGTCTATGCCGAACTTGAGCAACCTAAAGATTGCATACCTTTACTTAAATCATCTTTCAGGCTTGATTTCACAAGAGTTGGGGAATTTGGTATCTCTTCAAGCATTAGATGTAGCCGCTAACAATTTCACCGGTCCAATGCTTGCATCAATTGGAAGCTTGGCGAATTTAACTACATTATGACTTCATGACAATAAATTCATTGGTTTCTTGGCTTTTGAATTTAATAAATTAACATGTTTGGTTAGGTTGGATCTATCTAATAACGCATTAGAAGGGGAATTGCCATAGGATGTATGTCTTAGGGGGATCATTGCAATATTTCAATGTCTTGAATAATCATTTCAAAAGTTCTATCCCAACAAGCTTAGAAAACTGTAGCATATTAATCAAATTGAGGCTAGAAGGAAACCAACTTGCTAGAAATATTGCAGGAGCTTTTGGAGTATATCCACATCTATTTTATGTGGACTTGAGCCACGATCATTTGATTGGTGAACTTTTGTGGAAATGGGAGCGCTGTCATAATGTGACAAGTTTAAGGATATCAAACAACAACATTTCTAGTGAGATACCCGCAATATTTGGAAGAATGGCTCAATTATAGATATTGGACCTTTCATTAAATAATTTAAATGGGGATACTCCACGGAATTGGGGAGCCTATCATTGTTGTTAGAACGTGATCTCAGCAACAACGCGATCACGGGAAATGTCTCGATTGAGATTGGACTGTTATCTCATTTGACACATCTGAACTTGGCATCGGACAATTTGAGTGGATCAATACTGATGTAGGTGGGCTCATGCCAATGCTTGTTGAGCTTGATGTTGAGCGGAAACAAATTTCAGAGAAGCATCCCTCTTGGGTTAGGCAACACCCAATTCCCTGAGGTTCATGACTTGAGTCATAATATGTTGACTAAAAACATACCAGGAGAGTTTGAAAGCTTAGAATGCTCTTAGTTCTAAATATCTCCCACAACAACCTCAAAATGGTTCCATTGCACATGTTTCTGTTGATACGTTGGCCTTGACTTCCATTGATGTATCCTACAATGAGCTGGACGGTCCTCTCCCCAAATGTCAAGGTTTTCATTGAGGCTCCATTGAGGCAATTCAGCATAACAAAGGGCTCTGCATAAATGTTATTTGTTTACTAAAATGCAATTCTATTGTGAGTAAGAAAAGCATTGAATGCATTAATACTAAAATCATAGTTGTCCTCATTCTTTTGTTTTTTCTCTCTTGCACGTTGACCACTCTCGTCATCATCAATTGCTGTCGAAGAAGGTTATTAAGAGAGAACAATGAATGGGCAAATGATTTGGATTTTATGCATATTTTGAGTTATGATGGCAAGGTTTTCTATGAACGAATCATCGAGGCCATGAGAGGATTTGACTCCAAGTACTATCTGGGTGAAGGAGCATATGGAATTGTTTATAAGGCCAATATATTAGAAGATCAAATGGTTGCTATGCAAATCTCATCATCTCGGGAAGATAATGAGATCGTCAATTTGATACCATTTGGAAGGGAAATTCAAGTCTTAAGAAGTATATGCTATTGCCACATTGTGAAATTTTTTGGGTTTTGCTCTCATGCCCAATGTTGTTTTTAGGTGTATAAGTACATGGAAAGAGAAAGCTTGAGCACAACTTTGAATAATGATGAAAGAGCAATAGAATTTCAATGCGAAAAGAGAGTAAATGTTGTTCGTGGAGTTGCGGATGCATTGTCCTATATGCCTCACGAATGTTCGCCTTTGTTGATTCATCGATACTTGGCTAGTAATAGCATTCTATTGGATCGTGATTATGAGGCTCGTGTTTCTAAATTTTGGCACTGCAAGACTGTTGAGGCCAGGTTCATCAAACTAGATTGCTATCATTGGCACCATTGGGTATATTGCTCATGTACTTCGTAATTTTTGGGATTTTTAATGACATTGGTGTCAGACATCCCTTCTATAGTTCAAATTTTGCTAGTTTGGTGCGGTTCTTTAGTTATTTAACCTTCTTATGGAAATTTGTTTACTCCATCAAAGTTTTCAAGTTCAGTATAGACTGAAAGCTTTTTGATTTCCCCGGTAAGGAAGAGTTGATAAATGAGGAAAAAAATACCATAATCGATCCATTTCAAGGATATTAAGTTCATGTGACCTAAAGATGCTTTTACTTTAAGTGTCGAACAAAAGTCTTCGAACTTTGTCAAAGCATAAACTCCCATGATCAAATTAGTGTTGTGAGTGTAGGTTAAGTTGAAATTTGTACTTGTAATCATCACATCATGGAAAGCAATGTTGTTAACTTGAATACAACTTGTGATCGAGGTTATAAAAAAACTGTGAATTCTATACTTATAGAGATGGCTTATTCTACAATTCCTATCGACAAATGCAATGTGTATAGCTTGGGAGTTGTTGCATTAGAGACAATAATGGGAAAGCATCCAAAATATCATGTCTCCTGGAAATATTCGTCATTCGCCTAATTGGAGTCGCCAATGAGAATGCTAGTACTACCACCTAGAGGGGGGGGGGGTAAATATGTGTTAAAAAAATAACAAATAAATGCATAATAAATTATGTTGCAAGCAAAGTTTGAAGAAGAGTCAAAGTTTGACTAAAAGTGCCACTAGACTTTTGAAGAAAATTCAAACTCAAATAAAGATGGTTTAGAATTTTGAGAAGTTTTAAAAATAGATTGCAACGAATAAACCTGAAAAGAGTTAAGAGAAGAGAAAATTGCACACGAGATTTATAGTGGTATGGTTTAGATCAAACCTATGTCCACTCTCCCATGCTAACAGCCTTCTGGCTGAAATTCACTAAAGTATCAACAGAGAAGTACAATCATTCGAGTGCAAACACTCAGTGAAGATTTTTTTTCCCTCACTAAGTCACTCTTATTGTGTTTTTCTCTCTTGAATACAATTTGTAAGCACTGATGTTGAAGAACAAGTGGTTGAAAGGCTTCAAACTTTAAAATTTCAATTTTCACGCACTATCTCAAATGGACTAAATGACCTCCTTAAATACTCCTCTATACCTTTCTAGCCATTGGCATTCTCTAGAGGAATTTCTTCCAATCAATCCGTTGGACAAAATCGATTAAGGAAATCTTATAGCCGTTTGATGATTGAGATGAAAATCCGATGATTCTGGTCGCCCATACAATCAGAATCTAGGTTTCCATAAGTAGATACTTCCCAAAAAATAACTTGTCTTCAAGATTGATTTCATCAATTCGTGATTGATTCGATCAATGTATTTATAAAAGGTAAGTGAGATTCTTTGCCAGAAAGCCAAATATTAAAGATAAATCTCTATAACGTTCATACTGAATCCTTCTTGTAAGATCGATAATCCTGAGTATGATTATATCTTCATTCTGGACTTGGTTTCAGTCTGGATCACGTTAGAGTGGGAAAGACTTCTGGAATAAATAGATTTTGACAAAAGTCTGCGATATAGCTCAGAAGTCTAGTATTCTTCAGAATAAGGACAAGAATGAAAGTTTTGTCAACTTCAAAACCCGATAGGAGTTTTCTCAACAGCCGATAATGTTGAAGGATATGCTGGATCAACGTCTCTCACCTTCTAGACTTTGTCTTTAAGATCCGCAAAATGTGATCTCGATTGCCAAGTAAGCATTCGCATGCTTACAAGCTGATCCATTGTTTGGACTATGGGTCTCGCGGGAGGTTTACGTTTGTACCCATGGAAAGGTCATTCTCTGCCATAAGCTTAGAGCAACTTCGTGATCTCAGTGTCAGGAAATTTGGAGCATTCACGAGGGATGGTAAGTTTCAAAGTTACTTTTTCATGTGGTATTGTGTTTGGTTTTTAACAATGATGATGATCGCCTTTAAATATCTTCATAGTTTTCACTAATCCCAACCATGTGATTTATCATTTTCACTACAGAGCTAGCTTTTCTATGAACGCCATAGGAATAGTGCAATATTTATAATTCGGAGTCGTGGCACCATAATTAATTATGGGAAGACTTTTGGGAAGATCTCGTTTCACAACTATTTCCAGCTTTTTGCGTAGCGAAGAGGAATTGAATTTGCAAAAAGTATTAAATTGACATCTCTTCCCTTCTTTGAAGCGAGATGTAAACAACATGTAGTTTCTATTACCGTAAGGCACAATGATCCTACTTGTTTGTGAACTTTTATCGATGTGTAGTGTCATACTTGCATTTTTAATTGGTTCAATCAAGTCAGTTTTTGACAAATTTACGACGTTGTCTTGGAACTTTTAGTTGGTCCACTTAAATCCCTAATATACTTTAATATGTTTATAGTCATTCTTTCATTAATTAATTTAAATGAAGTATGGCATGGACACCAAAACCACAATTCACGTTCCTTAATATGTGCAGTTTTCAGTCATAACAACTTTTTCTTTTCTAGCACAGAGTGTCATCCAGTTGACTCTCTTCAATAATGACCTTTGGTTTCTTGTCCCTAAAGGGATAAGGATAATGACTTTGAAATCTCTGCATTTAGTATGTGGAGAAAACTAAATTGTTTTCTTTTGATGCACTGTGAAAAATCCCTCCTCTTCTACGTACGAAATGATTTCGATTGTAAGCTTGAAGAAGAATAAGACCACATTGATCATATTGAGTATTCTTGTCTTAATTTGGAAGCTTTTCTTTACCAGTAGTAGAATTTCTTAAAAATATTAATTTGAATCCTAGTGTTGATTTTGGTCCTCTCACGTAGAACTAATAATTTACGGAACTATCCTTTTCATCTAATTATTTTTTTATATTTTATCGTCTTGGCTTTTTCGTTGATTAGTTTCTACGGAACCTTCTCAATACTACAAACGCGATAATTTGTAGTTTGACATTGGATTATGCATCTTTTTTCGTACATCATTAGGATATATGCAAATTGATAAATGGAGTAGGCACAAAAAAATTAAGGAGGTGAATTGGTTGTCTGAGAAGTCTTGGGACTTCTTCGCAAATAAGCATTGGGCAGTGTATAGAACATACGTTAGTGTTATAGAAGCAATTGTGTGTATACAAAAACAGTAGTCTTCTTTCAACAAAATATAAAGTATTTTAAGGGATAATGACTCATGAACTGGAGCTCAATGTGCAATGTGGTCTCTGAATTTTTAATTTGCTCAATGTGATCTCTGAACTTCAGCCTAATATGCAATGTGGTCTTTGAATAGTTATTTTGTTTAATGTGTTCTCTGAACTTTTGGTACATGTTCAATTTAGTCCATGGATTATATGAAAATGTTCGATATTCTCCCCGATCTTTTACGTGTAATATGGTTCTTGAATTTTTAATTTTTTTAATGTAATCTATGGATTTTTGGTACATGTTCATTGTAGTCCCTAAATTATATTAAAATTTTCAATTCAATCCTTCCATTAATTTAAAATCACAAAGACTGAAAAGGTAAGTCAAGAACTTACCAGTTAAAAGGGGAAAAAGGACACGATAGCTTAAAAAATGTCATTACTTTAATAATTGAGTTCAGTCAGATTATGAAATTGAATAGCTTTACACTAACAGTAACAGAATTAGACCATTTGAAGGGTTGAAAGTATATAAAAGGTGAAAAAGTTAAGGTCTGCATGGTCAAGGTCCTCCACATGATTTAAGACAAACTGATTGGAGAAAGAAAAGAGAGGGAAGCACACAGAAATTTTTGAGAAAATTGGGGCAAAAGAAAGATAAAGTTGATGTTGATTTTCTTGTTTACGAGGATTTCATGTGTTCATACATTAATTTAATGTGTTCATACTTCATGAGTGTTTTAGGGGGTGAAGACTTGGAGAGCAAAAAAGAGGCTTTCATGTGTTCATACATTAATTTAATGTGTTCATACTTCATGAGTGTTTTAGGGGGTGAAGACTTGGAAAGCAAAAAAAGAGGCTTTCATGTGTTCATACGTTCATGAGTGTTTTAGGGGGTGAAGACTTGGAGAGCAAAAAAAGAGGCAGACCCGCACTTGTGAACTAAATCCAAGATTCACGTCTGCCATAAATAATTGTGGTTTTAATTGGAGCTTATATAAGTCGCACTTCTTTTGAAATGTGAATTTTGAGAAGAAATTACTTGGGGGAGAGGGAGAGGGAGCGAGAGCTCCATTGCGGCTTGCGGGAAGCATCTGCTTCAGCTTGAAAGAACCGGTAGAAGAGTGTCATTAACCATGTATTATGAAAATTTTGAAAAGATTGTATACGAATTCACATATTGTGTGAAAATTCATAACGTTTTAGATTAAGAAAAGGTTAAAGTGCGTCCGACCCAAAATTTAGATGAAGTAAATAGTCAAACATTCAAATGGTTTCAATTAAACTACATGATTCTTGTATGGACATTACAATTATACCGAGATTTAAATTTAGTGCGTTGGTTAAGTTATTGCATTATGTGAGTACAAACATTATCTACTTATACCCACCCCGCTGTGGGCGCGTTGGTTTGGGCCTTTCCCCCTCTAATTGCGGAAGGGGGGGAGGTTCAAGTCACCGTGTGCGCATATAGCGCGACTTAAGCGGAGAACCGTGGGAGGTGGGTCCCCGCCCAAGTGCTCCTTGGGGGTTTATGCCGAGCGCTCGCTGTGAGGCGGTTCCTCCAGTTCCAAAAAAAAAACATTATCTACTTATTTATTCTGTCCATGAAGATAATCAAAAGATTTGTTGGAAATAGTAGAGAGGAAGCTGACGTCAAAGGTCCATTTCATGTTAATCGTGGCTTTTCTGCGCCATAAGGCAAAATGAGAAAGTCCTACACTATCTTAATTTCTGCCCGAAATGGTCGGAACTGAATTTCCAAATTTCCCAGTTAAACTGATTGAAAAGAAAAGAAAAGATTTTCTCTTGCAATTTATCATCAATGAGAAGGCCCCATTTGCTTGAAAAACGTTGTCCAGCTGTCATAAGCATTGGCTCCGACTCAGGCTTCAGGAGTGTATTCCATCTATAAATATGTCATCAATCTAATTGACCATATGTAGACCTGAACCATCTCACCTCCCATTAACCAACCATTCCCCAAATCATGATTTCTTCCGTATTGCGGTCCAACCACTCTCCTTTTGGTACCTTCTTGTTCTTCTCGCTTTTCTTGATCTACAGCACTTCATTTCACAGTGCAGGGGCTTTTGCGTCCCCCACTTCCTCTTTCACTGTTAACACGACTGAGAATAAGGATGAAGCAGCAGCTCTCTTGAAATGGAAGTCTACTCTTGATAATCATAGCCAATCTCTCCTCTCCTTATGGCATGGCAATAATCCTTGCGGCTTTGTTGGTGTCTCTTGCGACGAGTACGGAGCCGTCACCCATCTAAATCTTTCCTATCTTGGTTTGATAGGAACTCTAGATGGTCTTGACTTCTCCCGCTTAACCAATGTGGCTAGCTTGGAACTTGGCAATAACTTGATCTATGGCTCCATCCCCTCAAGTGTCGGTAATCTTTCTAAACTCAACTCACTTCATCTTTGTGGCAATGAACTCTCCGGGGATATTCCTCCAAGTATAGGTATGCTTGAGAGTCTTCATTCTTTGCTCCTATGTGCAAACAACCTGAGTGGTCACATCCCTCTGGAGATTGGACGGTTGGATTCTCTTTTGAAACTTGATTTTTCGAGAAACGCTCTCACCGGTTCTATCCCTGCTTCACTAGGGAACTTGAGCAGCCTCAATTATCTTTATCTATGGAAAAATCAACTTTCAGGGCCCCTTCCTACTTCTGTTGGAAAATTAGACAATTTAATTGAATTCAGCATTTCATGGAATAACTTTTCCGGTTCAATTCCGAGAGAGATAAGTGACTTGAGGAATTTGACTACACTTTATTTATGGCAAAATGGACTCTCAGGATCCATACCTTCAAAAATCGGAAGGCTCACTTCCCTTATTGAACTTGACCTAGCATTCAACAATCTTACTGGCTCAATTCCACAAGAAATATGCGACTTGAGGACCTTGAAGGTTCTTAGGTTATGGGGAAATAGATTGTCAAGATCCATTCCTTCAGACATAGGGAAGCTCACTTCTCTTACCAAACTTTGCCTAGGACACAACAATGTCATTGGCTCGATTCCTTTTTCTATAGGAAACCTAACAAGTTTATCTTTTCTTAGCCTCTTCCAAAATTATTTGACTGGTCCAATCCCTACTTCTCTAGCAAAATTGGGCAACTTAACCTATATAGACATTTCAAGGAATATACTATTTGGTTCTGTGCCACAAGAAATATGTGACTTGAGGAGCCTGAAGGTTCTTAGCTTATGGGGAAATAGATTGTCAGGATCCATTCCTTCAGATATAGGGAAGCTCACTTCTCTTACTGATCTTTATTTGGGACGCAATAGATTCATTGGCTCAATTCCTTTTTCTATAGGAAACCTAACAAGTTTATATTTTCTTTGCCTGAATCGAGATGCACTCTCATCCTCGATCCCTCAAGAAATTGGGAAATTGGTAAACCTTGAAGGATTGGATTTGTCAGAGAACAATTGGTCGGTCCAATACCATCGTCTGTGCAGTACTTGAGCAATCTTAAGAGATTATCCATTTACTTAAATCATCTTTCAGGCTCAATTCCACAAGAGTTGGGAAAATTAATATCTCTTCAAGAATTAGATGTAGCCACTAATAATTTGACCGGTCCAATCCCTACATCAATTGCAAGCTTGGCGAATCTAACTACATTAAGCCTCCATGAAAATAAATTTATTGGTTCCTTGGCTTTTAGATTTAATAAGTTAACACGTTTGGTTAAGTTGGATTTACATAATAATGAATTAGAGGGGGAATTGCCAGAAGATATATGCCTTGGGGGATCATTGCAATATTTCATTGCCTTCAATAATCATTTCAAGGGTTCCATCCCAACAAGCTTAGAGAATTGTAGCACATTAATCAGATTGAGGCTAGACGGAAACCAACTTACTGGAAACATCATGGAAGCTTTTGGAGTATATCCACATCTATATTATGTGGATTGAGTCACAATCAATTAAAGGGCGAACTTTCGTGGAAATGGGAGCGTTGTAATAATTTGACGAGCTTAAGGATATCAAACAACTGGTGAGATACCCACAATATTTGGAAAGATGACTCAATTACGTAGACTGGACCTTTCATTAAATAATTTAAGCGGCGAGATTCCAAGGGAATTAGGAAGCCTATCGTTGTTGTTAGAACTTGATCTAAGCAACAACGTGATCACGGGATTTGTCCCTACTGAGATTGGACTTTTATCCCATCTGGCACATCTAAACTTGGCATCAAACAATTTGCACGGATTGATACCAATGCAGCTAGGCTCATGCCAAAGCTTGTTGTGCTTGAACTTGAGCAGAAATAAATTTCGGAAAAACATCCCTTTTGAGTTGGGCAACGCACAATTCCTTGAGGTTATTGACTTAAGTCATAATATGTTGACTGAAAACATACCGAGGGAGCTTGGAAAGTTGAGAATGCTGCAAGTTCTAAATATCTCCCACAACAACCTCTCTGGTTCTATTGCACATATTTTTGGTGATATGTCGGCCTTGACTTCCATTGATGTATCTTACAATGACCTGGAAGGTCCTCTACCAAATGTGAAGGCTTTCATTGAGGCCCCATTTGAGGCAATTCAACATAACAAAGGGCTATGTGGCAATGTTGTTGGTTTACCAAAATGCAATTCTACTGCAAGCAAGAAACGCATTGGATGCACTAGAACTAGAATCACAATTGTCCTCATCTCCTTCTTAGGGTTTCTCCTTCTCTCTTGCACCTTGATTGTTCTTGTAATCATCAATCATCATCGAAGAAGGATTATCAAGAGAGAGAACAATGAACGGGCAAATGATTTGGATTTTATGCGTATTTTGAGTTATGATGGCAAGGTTTTCTATGATCGAGTCATCGAGGCCACAGAAGGATTTGACTCCAAGTACTATGTGGGTGAAGGAGCATATGGAATTGTTTATAAAGCCGAGATATCAGAAGGTCAAACATTTGCTGTCAAGCAAACCTCATCATCTCAAGAAGATAGTGAGATTGTAGATTTGATACCATTTGCAAGGGAAGTTCAAGCCTTAAGAAATATACGCCATCGCAATATCGTGAAATTTTATGGGTTCTGCTCTCATGCCCAACATTGTTTTTTGGTGTATGAGTATATGGAAAGAGGGTGCTTGATAACAACTCTAAACGATGATGAAAGAGCAATAGAATTCCAATGGGAAAAGAGAGTAAATGTGGTCCGAGGGGTTGCGGATGCATTGTCCTATATGCATCACGAATGTTCACCTCCGTTGATTCATCGGGACTTGGCCAGTAACAACATTCTATTGGATCGTGATTATGAGGCTCATGTTTCTGATTTTGGCACTGCAAGACTATTGAGGCCAGATTTATCAAATTGGACTGTTATCGCTGGCACCATCGGATATATTGCTCCAGGTACTTCGTAATTTTTGCGATATTTAATGACATTGGTGTCAGACGTCCCTTCCACAACTGAAATTCTGCTAGTTTGGTGCAGTTCTTTAGTTATTTTAATTTTCTTAAGGAAATTTGTTTACTCCATCAAAGATTTCAAGTCCAGTGTAGACAGAAAGCTTTCTGATTTCCCCAGTAAGGAAGAATTGGTAAATGAAGAAAAATATCATAATCGATCCATTTCAAGGATTTTAAGTTCGTATTACCTAAAGATGGTCTTACTTTAAGTGTCGAACAAACTTCTTCGAACTTTGTTGAAGCATAAACTCCCATAATCAAATTAGTGTTGTAAGTGTAGATTAAGTAGAAATTTGTAATTGTAATTATCATGTCATGGGAAGCAATGTTGTTAACTTAAATACAGCTTATGATCAAGGTTATAAAAAACTGTGAATTCTCTACTTGCAGAGTTGGCTTATTCTATAGTTCCTACCGAAAAATGCGATGTGTATAGCTTTGGAGTCGTTGCATTAGAGATAATCATGGGAAAGCATCCAGGGTATCATGTCTCCTGAGAATGTTCATCGTCCGCTCGATCTGAGTCGTCAATAATGTTAAAGGATATGTTGGATCAACGTCTATCTCCTTCTAGACTTTGTCTTCGAGATGTGCAAAACATGGTTTTGATCGCCAAGCTAGCGTTTGCATGCTTGCAAGCCAATCCGCGGCTTCGACCGACTATGAGACAAGTCTCACGTGAGCTTTGTGTTCAAGCACCGATGGAAATGCCATTCTGTGCAATCAGCTTACAGCAACTTCGCGATTTTAGTGTCAGGAAATTTGGAACATTCATGAGAGAAGGTAAGTTTTGAAGTTACTTTTTCATGTGGTATTGTGTTCGGTTTTTAATAATGATTATGATCGCCTGTTTTCACTAATCCCAACCATGTGATTTATCATTTTTACTACAGAGCTAGCTCCTCTATGAACGTCATAGGAATAATGCGATGTTTATAGGTTGGAGTTGTGGCACCAGAGTTAATTACAGGAAGGCATTTGGGAAGATCTCATTTCATAACTATTTCCAGCTTTTTGCGTAGCGAAGAGGAATTGAATTTGCAAAATGTATTAAATCAACATCTCTGCCCTTCTTTGAAGTGACATGTAAACAACATGCAGTTTCTATTGCCAGAAGGCACAATGATACTAGTCATCTGTGTACTTTTATCGATGTACAGTGTCATACTTACATTTTTAATTGGTTCAATCAAGTTATTTTTTTACAAATGTACGATGTCATCTTGGAACTTTTAGTTGGTCCACTTAAATCCTTAATATACTTTAATATGTTCATTGTCATTCTCTGATTAATGAAGAATGGCATGGACACCAAAACCACATTTCACGTTCCTTAATATGTGCAATATTCACTCAAACAACTTTTTTTTCCTAACACACATTGTCATCCAGTTGGCTCTCTTCAATAACGACTAATGGTTTCTTGTCCCTAGTTAGGATAAGGATAATGATTTTGAAATCTCTGCAGCTAGAATGTAGAGAAAACTAAATTGTTTTCTTTCGATGCACTGTGAAAAATCCCTCCTCTTCTACATTTGAAATGATTTCGATTGAAAGATTGAAGAATAATAAGACCACCTTGATCATATTTAGTATTCTTGTCCTAAGTTGGAAGCTTTTCTTTACCAGTAGTAGAATTTTATTAATATTAATTTGAATCCTAGTGTTGATTTTGGTCCTTTCTCGTAGAACAAATAATTTACAGAACTATCCTTTTCATCTAATTCTTTTTTATATTTTATCGTCTTGATTTTTTCGATGGTTAATTTCTACGGAACCCTTCTCGATACTATAACACGATAATGTATAGTTTGATAATGGATTATATATCTTTTTTCGTATAGGATATACGCTCATTGATAAATGGAGCAGGCACAAAAAATCAAGATGTGGGTGAATTTGTTATCTAAGGAGTCTTGGGACTTCTTCGCAAATAAGCGTTGGAAAGTGTGTAGATCATGCGCTAGTGCTATAGAAACAATTGTGCATATACTAAGGGATAAAAGAAAAGGATAATGACACAAATTACCCATGAACTTGTATATAATGTGCAATGTAATCTCTGAATTTTTAATTTGTTCAATATAGTCCCTGTATATTAGGCCATTGCGTAATGTAGTTCTTGAATTTTTATTTTTTTTCAATGTATTCCCTGAATTTTTTGTACATGTTCATTTTAGTCAAGAGACTATATGAAAATATTCAATGTTGTTCCTGATCTTGAATGTGCAATGTAGTTCTTGAATTTTTAATTTGTTTGATGTAATCTCTAGACTTTTGGTATATATGCAATGTAGTTATTGAATTATATTAAAAATTACAATTTAGTTCTTCCATTAATTCAAAATTAAGAATAATATTGAGCATTTTCATATAACTAGGGACTAGATTGAACATGTACAAAAATTCATGAATCACAACGAACAAATAAAAGTTTGGGAACCACATTGCATTTTAGGTTAAACTTTAGTGATCACATTGAACAAATTAAAAATTCATGAACCACATTGCAAAGTTTATGAACCATTTGTATCACTTTTCCTAAAAGAAATGCAAAGCATTTTTATGGTTTGGTCTATCCACTTGGCTTACTATGCTCTCCCAACTCTAACGGTCTTAAATCATGGCTATAATGCACCATTTAATCTTTGAGATGTGACAGCCTCTAAAGATGCTTCATTCTACAATATATTAGTTGGTGCTATGAATACAATCCTGGACCTGAGCGGAAGAAACAGGCGGGAGATTTGCCCTGGGGTGGGAGACCCCGCGCTGTCCTCCGTATTCCTTCTCTGTTGGGAAGACAAAGATAGACAGGGAATTTGGGGGCCTCACATGGTGAAGGTAGACACCACGTCGTATCTCGGTCCCCGACTACCACCGGGTAGGCAGGTATAGTAGCCTCTCGTGCTTGGGGTGGGTGAAATGCCCACAACTGAGTCAGCACGCCTTACGGCACGGTTCCCAACCACCGGCTGGCTCAGGTCCTCTCGTTGGGAACCGTGCCGTAACAGGAATAGTTGAGTATGGAGGAAACGAACAAAAACTAATTTATGCTCTGAGTGTTCGTCTGGGAAGAGAGGATTAGCCGGTGCTGTGTTTAGGCCTCACAACTAATTTTTGCTCTGAGCGTTCGATCACATGTAGTTATGCAGCTCCCATAACATTTATAGAATGATTTCAAAGCACGAATCACACAAAAATCGCAAATTTTCAATAGGGTTCGAGGAAAGCCGTACGCGGGAGGGAGCTGTCCTTCGCCGGTGAACGTCACCATCCCCTGTAGCTGCTTGTGCTTGGGATTGGCCAAGAAAACGATGTACACACGCGCCGCTTCACCGTCTTACACAACTCGCACATCTTCTTCACAGAGGAGCGAATCTTCATGGTCGTTGCTGCCGAACGGGGAAGCGAATCGACGGTAATGGAGAAAACTGATGCAAAACGCTAGCCGAAGGAAGACGAAGACTCGCTCATGTGTTTTTGGGCCCTTGGGCCCTTGTTCGTTTTAAGGCTGTAAAACCATTGGAAAGCGTTTTTATCGGAAAAGGCCTAGCCCTTAGTGTTCAAAAACCTACGGGACAAGTACAATGAAAGTACCAAAATTTATCATGAAAATATAATTAAACTTCAAAATTTTAAAAAGTGTAATTAAGTCTTAAAACTTGTTAAGTTGGTGTAATCAAATCTTATAACTTATTAACATCTTCTATTTGTCAAGTTAGATGGGGCAAATGGAAGGACTTGATTGCACAAAGGACTTGACGACATTTTTTTTAAAGTTTTAGGATTTGATTGTATATTCGTGATAAGCTTTACAACTTTCAGTACACTTTTCTAAAACTTATTAGTATTGTCGATAGTTAATTTGTTACTTAGCCCTTAATTATATCTAATTTATTGGAAAATTATTATTATATCTAAATATTTACGGTATGAATGGCTAAAATTATTGAAATTCACTTTCAATTAAATAATGAGATGCTTATATTCTTAAGGGATCTCTTCTCTTCCTTTTCCCTAAAATGCTATCGACAACTTATTTTCGAATGCACTGATATGAAAACAAATGTATAAATGAATCGTTAGATTCACACATCTACTTAACTTTTTTTTTTTGGGGGGAGGGGGGAACGCACACATCTACTTAACTCACGAGTCTCATATCTTCCACTTTCTTTGCATTTTCTCAATCTTGATTTTTCTTTTTCTTTTTTAACCTTTTTATGATACGTGATAATCTCACTCTCTTTTAATCAAACACATTACAAGGAAAAGTTGATCCATGTGTTGGGGGCCGGCAGTTCCTTGGCAACAGAATAGCTCGTGTGGTGCCTAATGAGCGAATAACACCATACCAACCTTCCTTCTATAGTTATTCTATAGAATAATACGACGAGTAGCTTCCTCATATTAGACTGTACCATGCCCAGCTTAACTCGGCCGTTTAGTCCATCGAGTGAGGCAGCATATCAATTTAGGCTCAACAACTGATTTTGACTTGTCATAGTTTTATCAAAAGAGTGGCATCAACTCCTAATTAGTTTGCGCATGGGAGGTTAACCCCACTTTTAAAACTCCGTAAAATATATTTGTTCTATTTTAGAACTCCTATCATCAACTATCTCAACAAGTACTCCCATGGACCAATTGTTTTCATCCTCTCGCATTACTCATTCTTCATATTATAACCCCAAGCTCTACTCACAAGGGTTTACAAGTACGGAAGAATTGTGGACTATGACATATTGGTCTACTGGGATCAAGAAAAGCTTAATAGGCAATATATGATGCTACTAAAATGTGACATCCTAATTTTTCAGGTTCTGATTTCGATTAGATAAGTTGGGCCTTTCGTCGACGGGCCTATAGTGCTTTTTTCTGAGATGGCCACTCATGAGATAACTAGACTATCTAGGGAAGTCATTAAGAGATTTTAATGCAATAGACTTGAGAATTCGACCAGGAATCGGCTACTCGACCGTGCTCATCTATAGAGGTCATCTCGGCACAGTAACATCGATTAGAAATCAGAGATAGGTCGGTTCGACTAAGATGTGTCATTAAACATGGGTGATTCCACTAAATTGCAAAATTCTTGTCGATCGGCACTAGACTTATTTTTCTGTCATTTTGGTACCCTGTGTCTGTACTTGAAACCTTGAGATTTTCACGATCACCGAAAGTCGTCAATGTGTCGAAGGGGTTCATTGTGGTTCGAAGAAAATTGACCACGGGTCATTTGCACTAAAAATTTCTAAAAGCTACCCGGTGTTGGAGAAAACTTCCTTGTTTTGATGTCGACAAAACATTTTCAGTCTAGTCGAAGACTTGCAGACTCACTCGACAAAGTCCGAAGACTTGCGGACTTACTCGACAAAGTCCGAAGACTCGCGAGACTCTTCCGTCAAAGTCCGAAGATCGCTGACCGCCGCACTCAAGATGTAAAGTCTGCCTCATTGACAGCTTCTAGACCGACGAAGAAGATTTATCCAGATTCAAGTATTTCTTTAAGGATTTGATTCGAGCGGTTAAAGAAGATCTCACGGCTGGAGATAGCACCTCAAGATCGATTATTCGGTTTGATTCAAATTTGAATAAATTGGATTCGTTGATTGGCGAAGTATACTTGGAAGGTTCTACTTATGGAAACCTAGATCCTGATTGTATGGGCGAGCAGATTGGTGGGCTATCTTCACATTCCTTAAGTAACTCGAGATCTCCCTAATTGATTCTGTCCAACGGGTAGATTGGAAGAACTCCTTTGGAAGGTGCCAACGGTTATGAAGGCATGGAGGAGTATATAAGGAAGACGCTCTAGTTATTTGAGTGTGTGCGAGATAGATAAATTCCAAAGTCTGAAGCTTCTTGTTCTTTGTCAATTCAATTGTTGAGCGTAAACTTGTACTCAAAAGAGAGTTTATACTTTTGTGAAGCCTTGAGGAAGTGTAGTAGAGTCTCTACACTTTGGGAATCAAGGAAGTGATACTTTCAGTAACGACTCTTTTGATTCATAGTGGAATCCAGCCGGTGGGCTGTCGGTGCGGGAGAGTGGACGTAGGCTTGGATTAAGCCGAACCACTATAAACCTTGTGTTCTTATTCTCTTCCTTAAACTCTTTTTACCTTGATCGTAACTCTATTTAATTGTTAGAGTCTAATTTCCATTTTAAAGTCTATTGCTAAACAGATTTGAGTTAAAATTATAATTTCTGGTTTACTTAGCAAAAATTTGTTTTCGCACCTATTCACCCCCTCTAGGTGCTCGTACTAGCGTTTACACCCGGTAGCCTAGGTCACGCTAAAATCTCACCGGATTGAAATTAACCGCGAATTGGAATCCGATTTCAGAAATTTAAAGTTTAGTCATGTGACAAGTCATTTTAGGAACATCGACTTAGTCTCCGAAGATTTTTCTGCAAACCAAGACTTTTTAGGAAAAAGTTGAGGTTGGGTCGTTTTTGTTTAGAAAAGTCCGAGGATCGTTTCTTTATCGTGAAATTGGGATGCAAGTGGGATCCATTGACGAGGGAAAATATCAATTTCACTGTTGACTCGATAATGGAATTTTTTAGGGCCAATTGGTGTTGATTCAAGGGGGAATTGAAGTCCAATTGAACCAACCTCCACCAAAATTCGTAGCACCCCCTTAGGCCCAACAATTGGACCACTTGAAGCTTCTAGAAGAGGGCATTTTTGGCTGAAAAATGGGTTGTGGATGACAGCATGCAAGGTGGACTAGTCAAGGGAACCAAGAAGATGAGATTGAAGGAGAGTTGATGGAATTGGAGGGGAATGTGTACAAATTCGTAGCCAAGGGTGGGGTGCAACATTTGGGGACTCAACTAAGGCTTGTTGGGGAAGTTTTGTGAGGGAAAAGAGGCTGAGGATAGGGCTGACATGGTGGGGGCAAGCATTGAATGATTGAGGCTAAGGTTGAAGACTTTTGTGGCCAAATGGTGGGTCCTCTTCAGCTAGCTGCTTCTTCTCCCTCAACCAGCTAGCTTTCTCCATTATTGAGGTGTAGAGAAAGCTTAGAAAGCCAGAGGAAGCAACCAGCAAGCCAGCCAAGCAGCCCTGTAGCCCATCCGACCTCCCTTCGCCGTCGCTTACCCACGCGTGCACCTCCGCCTCCACCACGTCCCGAGCCTTGTTCGTCGCTGTCCCTAGTCGTCCAGCATCCCTCAGCCCACGTGAGGCTCGGTCGAGCTGTTTAGCTGCCTTCGACTGCCGTGGAGCTCCACCTCAGCCCATTTGAACCGCTGCAGCCCTCCCTCGTCGTTTCCAGCTCAACCGGCCACCGGTTCCACCTGTTTCGGCCCCCAAACAGAACCGAACAGTAGCGGGTATTTCCAGCTGCTGTTGGCCCACTTTCAAGGCCTTCCAGACCTTGAAGGGCTGTCCCACTTTGGTGTTTGTCAAGCTCCTCCGCGCCCCCCTCAGTTTGAATTGAGCGGTTCGTCGAACAAGTGAGTTTGCTCACTAAACCTTACTTAGTAGGTTAATTATGCTTAAGGGTTATTTAGATTAGCTTAAGTATGGATTAGTGATAATATAGTATGGTTATATTAGCCTTAGAATGGATTACTGTTAGTCTAATTATTGAGATTAATACCATTGATGATGGATTAGTCGAATCCAATGAAATTCCGGCAGTTCGGATTTCTGGACCCTTGCCGTTTGCCAATTTTGTGGGTCGAAATAGGTTATGAATTTGAGGCTGATGTCTTTCTTGAGAAATGTTTTAGACATCCTCAGCTATAACATATATTTTTCTCAAGATTTTTAGGGACTTAAAAGAAAGAGATATCAGCTCTGTCATTTTCAAACAGATCCTCAATTTTTGCTGGAATCGGTGACCTTTTAAGATTCTATGGGTTTTTATCAACTCTTAGAGTTTGAATTTCAAAATGGTTTCTTCAAAAAAGTTATTTTCATATCTTCTAGTTTAACATACTCAAATTTCAGATCAAACGGACATGTTTTGGACCTCGAACCAAACTGATTTTGGAAAACAGATTTTCTGGAAAACCGACACGGTTTTTGTACTGGATTGAACGATTTACTGGGCCAAATATAGAAGGATCTGAGCTAAGGTATCTCATGAAAAATGTTCGTTTATGTGTCTATTACAACGTATTCAAATTTGGGAATTTTCCGAACTCGTTTAATTAGATTTCTGGATTTAAACTTGGAGGCGTGCGAGTGGGCCTATTCTGCCGGTTAAGGCCGGTTATGATTTTGTGATGGTTCTTAAGGTTGTGATTGCTGGAATGTGCATAATTTGTGAATTATGGTTGGTTTGTGATATGCCTTTAGTTTATGCTTGATGATTGTGTGATAGTTGAGAGAATCCGTCCTCAGCGTGTGTTGGTGAACGTTAATAATTAAGAGAACCGTCCACAGCGTGCGTTGGTGAACGTTAATAATTATTATCTAACCCCGGCGTGTGTCAGTAATTATTATCTAACCCCGGCGTGTGTCGATAATTATAATCTTTCCCCGGCGTGTGTCGGTAGTTATTAGTCTTTTCCGGCGTGTGTCGGTAGTTATTTCTTCCCCGGCGTGTGTCGGATAAAACTACTCGTAAGGGTAGTAATAGTTAATTAATTAGAATGCATGTTGAGTTGAATTGATGGACCGGCGTGTGTCAGTAATTCTTGCTTTGATTTGTATTGGAAGTTTTTGCTCGTGTGAGTAGTGATTAAATTGTGATTCTTGCTCGTGTGAGTAATGATTAAATTGTGATTCTTGCTTGTGTGAGTAATGATTAGTTTGTGTTAGAGAAGACTCCTTATTGTTTTGAAGCTGACAAAGCCTTTCCAAAAAGTCTAGTCTGAAAGGGTGCAGACTCAAGTATTGTAGTCTGAAGATCTCAAGACTCTTCTATCAAAGTCTGAAGACTGAAGTTCAAAGTCTGACCTCACTGACAGATTCCAGACCGAAGAAAAGATTTACCAAGATGCAAGTTTATCTTTAAGGATTCGTTTCGTACGGTTTGTGGATGATCTTACGGCTGGAGAAAGCACCTATGATCAATTATCCTTATTGAAATCGATTTGGATAAACAAATCTTTTGAAAGGTGAAGTTTACTTGAAAGGTTCTACTTATGGAAACCAAGATCCTGATTATATGGGCGAACAGAATTGATGGGCTATCAACACATTCCTTAAATGACTCGAGATCTCCTTTGATTGATTTTGTCCAACGGTTAGTTTGAAGGAACTCCTTTGGAAAGTGCCAACGGTTGTAAAGGCATGGAGGAGTATATAAGGATGACTCTCAAGTTGTTTGAGTGTGTGCGCGAAAGAAAAATTCCAAAGTTTGAAGCTCTTAGGGCCCATTTGGTTCGGCTTTGAGGAAATGTCCTTGGGAGAATGCAAATACCTTTGAGGTAAATGGGTTTTTCGAAATGCTAGACTGTTTGGTAAACTATAACTGAAAAGTGTTTTAGGGAAATGCAAGACTGTTTGGTAAACATATATTTGAAAAGCCCTTTGGTGTGACCAAATTAAGTTTTTTTAGTTTTAGTATTTTTAAAATTGTAAAAAAAAAAGAAACAATGACTATATAACCTTTTACATTTTCATGTTGAGAGTAATGTAAAAGATATATATTAGTAAATTTATTTAAAAATTATATTAAAAGAATTTGATTATAGATTAGATGCAAAGCTCAACTTTTGGCCTAGGATTCTTTTAGGTTTGTTTTCAACTTTGAATAATTTTTTTAATTATTGTAGTATTAATCATCTTCGTTAATGAATGATTATTCTATTGTATTGATAAAAAGTTAGGCTATTGATTGTCAAAAGATAAAAATGATAAAAAAAAAAGGTGAACTTATTCGGTGGATGGTGAAGTGACCGATTGTGGATGCTAATTTTTTTAAGTAAGCACCGCATATAAAAAGGGAGAGGTCCTCATTAAGAAAAATAAAACCAAGTTCCTCTCATACAAATTTGACTAGAAAGAGTCATTTTATGATATTAAACATGGTCATATATGTCCAAAAAAAGAAATTCATTAATAAGAGGACTAGCATTCCGCAAATGCTGAATGCCTAAAGAAGGTCTCCACCTGCTTTGGGCTTTCAGCATTTCAAAGGTCAGCATTTGGCCAAGAACACCTTCAAATGCTGAACCAAACACCAAAAATTTTTCCCAATGGGCTTTTCGGGCTAAAAGCCCCTTGGGAATGCTGAACCAAACGGGGCCTTAGTTCTTTGCTATTTCAATCGTTGAGCCAATCTTGTACTCAAAAGAGAGAACAAACACTCGAGAGACTTTGAAAAAGTGTAGTAGAATTTCTACACTGTGAAGTCGTGGACGTGAGGCTGTAAAATCTCTTTTGATTCTTAGTGAAATCTAGCCAGTGGGCTGTCAGTGCGGAAGAGTGGATGTAGGCTTAATGCAAGCCGAACCACCATGAACCTTGTGTCTCAATTCTCTTTCCTTGATCTCTTTACTTTAATACGTAACTTTATATAATTGCTTGTTGTCATTTACATCTTTAGTGACTTTTTAAAGTCTTGCGAAAATTTCTTTTAACACCTATTCACCCCCTAGGTGCTCTTACTACTCCTTATAGTTTGGACGTTCCAAATTGGTGTGTAAAATTGCTATATAAACATGGTTGTGATATGAACTGTGCTAACCTGCAGGAAGGAACTGAGGCCAAGGTAAGCCTATGTGATTGTATGATTGCGTGATTAAGACGTCTTAGGTGTATTACCCTTTTAATTGGGGTTTAGAGCGTGAACTCGCTGAGATTTATATCTCACCCTGTTGTGGGCTTCATTTTTCAGGACCGTAGGGGGGAAGACCTGGAGCCGAGTTGAGGGGATCTGAAGTGTAGGTCAGATAGGACAGTGTGTATTTAAAAGCATGTTTGTTTGAAAATATGTTGTCCTGCTTTTCTATCCCGAGATGGTTACTGTCAGGGCATTTGTTATTTGCTTCCGCATGTGCAATAAAAAGAAAGGGTCGGTGACTCGTCTTGGGAAGTCGCAAAATTTTTATTGACCAAAGAGGGATGTGCACACACTCGAGAATCGGGGTGTGACAAAAAGGTGCCGTTGGCGAAAAATACCACACTTATCAGGAAAAGCACAAGTGATCAAAGTGTCTGAACAATTGTGATCAACAGAAGCTGCCAGTAGAGTGGCCTGTTTTGTTACGTCGAACGAGCTCACATCATACGTTAACAAATGAAGCAGATAGGGCTTAAGTAGAGTGTTATGCCTAGGATGTTTCCGATACGACCTGATTGAGATTGTTGGGTGCTATGGGCAATGTTAAATATTAGCAACGTGAAACAGTGACGGAAGTTTTTAGAAGTAAGTTTAGAGGAAGGCGGAGATGAAAAGGAAAGAACTCACATGATACACATTAATGATGGAAAGGCATATTACACATTGCCAAAACATAGCGTCGGGCAAATTGGACAATTGAGTCAACAAAAATTTGATTTCTGCCCTAGCATCATAGTTATCGCAAATACAAGCACAACCAAGTGACAGCAAATCATAAAGTCGGGCCCACTTGGCCGGAATACTTTCACCATAGTCAAAAGGAGATAATTCACTTGAAGGATTAGACGGTGAACGTATTGGGCCAACATTGTCTTCAGCAGCAAAGATCAAGTCAATTGAGTTGTCATCTACAGAAATCCTAGCTCGGCTAAGTGGAGATGATTCAGGCATCTCCCTTTTCCTCCTCGATGTTGATGGCTCACCTACATTAGGAAACGTGAAATGAGGATACTAGGGTAGAGCTAGCGAAGATAACATATAAGCAAAGAATGTATGTACCTTCGATGGACGATTTCTCAAAAGAGATTATTTCAAGGCTTTGTGTAGCGTAAAGAGGTCGCCTAAACGAATGAGCCAATACAGGGGCAAAATGGGAAACTTTGGAAATGACCATCTCAATGTCTGAAGGAAACGGGAGGGTTTGATACCCATTCCACCAATCGATAAAATTATAAGTCTCTCCAAAATTGTTATAGAAGCCTATAAAATTGAACCGCTTTGAGATGCTGCCAGTAATCTCGAGACTCTTGGTGAGAGTAGCTTTTCCACGAAGCTCGGAGTAAGGCAAGAAGGGGTACTCCGGGGAATAGACAATGGGTGCAAGGACACTTTGAGTAAGCCCGAATTGGCGAGTGCAAAAGTCAGGATTGTAGATGAGATAAAACTTACCATTGTCTGAAAGTCCAAGATCAAGTCCACTAAGTACACTCTTCCAATACATTTTGACGTCGAGTTTGTTAAAGTACTAATGGTAATCCACGTTGTCGAGATCAACAACATCGAATTTGAACTTTGAAAGAAGCAATACGCGCCTCAGGAAGCATTCAAAAGGGGAAAAGCCGGCACGAACAGGTTTGAGAGGATGACAAAATATCCAAATTCTTGAAATTATTCCAACTGGTTGATGATTAATTTCGGCCCAATGAGTAAGAGGCATGCTACTACCGAAGAACTCAGAAAAGTATAGTCCTATCCAACCAAGGAGAAGCCATAATGGGCCGCAAAAGGGGTCGGGATGTGCACTATTGAGGGAAGTTTGAGTGTCAGACAAAGACCCATAGAGAGCATTTAAGACCATGCGCCCTAGGCCGATGTTGAAACTGATAGGGCTAGTAAGAGCACTTAGAGGGGGGTGAATAGGTGATCAAAGAAGTTTTCGCAAAACTTAACAAATTTATTTGTCGTTTAAGAATAATAGACTGAAGATGTAAAAGACTGTAAACAGTTATATAGAATTACGAATTGAAGTAAATTGATTAGGGAAAGAGAATCAAAACACAAGGTTTATAGTGGTTCGGCTTAGACCAAGCCTACGTCCACTCTCTCGCACTGACAGCCCAGTGGCTGGATTCCACTAAGAACCAAAAGAGATTTTATAGTCTCACGTCCTTGATTCCACAGTGTAGAGACTCTGCTACACTTCCTCAAGGTCTCACAAGTATTCAATCCCTCTTTTGAGTACAACTTAAGCTCAACAATTGAAATAACGAAAAACTGGGAGCTTCAGACTTAGGAATTTTTGTCTCACACACACTCTCAAATAACTTGAACGTCTTCCTTATATACTCCTCTATGCCTTCATAACCGTTGGCACCTTCCAAAGGAGTTCTTCCAATCTACCCATTGGACAGAATCAATTAGGAAGATCTCGAGTTATCTAAGGAATGTGATGATAGCCCACAAATCCTGCTCGCCCATACAATCACGATCTAGGTTTTCATAAGTGGAACATTCCAAGTATACTTCGCTAATCAAAAGATCAAATTATCCGAATTGATAGGAATAATTGATCACGAGATGATAACTCCAGCCGTGAGATCTTCTTCAACCGTACAAATCGAATCCTTAAATATATACCCGCATCTGGATAAGACTTCCTCAATGGATAAAACTTTTCTTCGTCGGTCTGGAACTATCAGTGAGGGCAGACTTTAAATCTTGAGTTTGGAGGTGTTCAAACTTTGACGATAGAGTTTGCAAGTCTTCAGACTAGACTGATGGAAACGTTTTGTCAACTTCAAAACAAATAAGGAAGTTTTCTCCAACAGAAACCACAGGAAAGAGCGTAGGTCATGTCAATAAATTCGTGAGACCTAATCAGAGAGGGATGAGAAAAGACATTAGGCGAGAGCCAACAGAAAGGAAAGCACTTTGTTCTTCCAAAGTAATATGCCCTTCTGATTTGGCAAATTTGTCGATGAAAGCCTCATAAGGAAAATCCAAACAAGATGAGTCCGTAAGTATGGACAGGTGTGTAAATCAGATTCACCAATTTCTGTTAATGGGGCCCATTATACTCCATATGTCCAACAAGGTTATGGTCACTGGTCCTATTGGAAAGTAGAAACAACGTGACGATTGGGGCCAGAAACAACAAAGACTGCAAATGAACCTAAATTCAATTGGGTCAAAAGCTATGCAATAGAGCCTCAAAAGCCATCCAATCTTGGCCTGGTAACAGGTTGGTCCCGTCTCATCTTGTAACCTTAGATAGCACTGAAAGAAGTGCTCATCGAAAGATGGGAAGCTTTTAAATCGACAGTTGAGGGCAGACTAGGCATAAACATAGATACAATCCCAATTGATTGGAAGCACCTCCATATAATGGCGAGGAAAGCAGTCTGTGAATGCAGTCGGAGGGGGAACATATTTGAGGTAACAACCCAAAATTATATGGTCTCGAGCAGATCGTAGTCCATGAAGGACAGAGACATATGTCCATTGTCTTCATAACAATGGCAATTGTCGAAGTGCTTCAACTACACTACATACTAAGCATTTGAAGAAAAACGAGGGTCATGCACCATTTTGTTGTAAAAAATTGAAGACAAGGTCATAGAATACATCCTACGGGTGAATGATCGGGTATAAATATGTCCCTTCGGGTAACCAACTCGAGCACACTACCCAAAGATTTGAAAGGATTGGAGCTTAGTGGGAATGTTGATAGTTATTGGAAGTTAAACCATATGAAAATTGAATTAAATCTAGTTCCCGCCATTGAGCTTGATAACATTGAAAGGTCGATCTCCAATGCGCCAAGGATTGTTGGAGATATGCGAGGATCGAGCCTAAGATTGTAATCGGACCGAGAAGATTGTGATTGATATCAATCCAAGATTGCAAGTGACTATAATCAACAGGTTATATCAATCCAAGATTGGATTTGATTTAATGTATCTTCATTTATTTTTTTCTACAATTAGACATTTGTTGCACTACAAATAGGAGCTTATACAGTGTAAAACATATGACCGAATACAACAAGAAAAACGTTCCCCATCTTCTTCTTGGCCTATTCCCCAAACTCTGACATGGTATCAGAGCCATATTTTTCAACCTAGCTTCCGCAAACCACTCAAATTGCCTCCATTTTTTTCTGATATGTTATTTCAAACAAAGCTGTGCAAAACAAATCAGCATTTCGCTGGAATTTGTTTCTCACATCATGGCCAAGAATACGAACACAGTCGGAGGAAACTCTTCAATGGAGGAACATCCGAACTCACCACAGAACCAAGACTCGGATCAAATTGATCCCACCGAAGACCAGCACCTTGCAACTCAACATTCTGCCGAACCACCTCTTGCTCGGTACATTTTCTGGCCCGACCCAGTGGGCTCCTTTACAGTGGTTTCCCGTTCAAGGTCCATAGAGCGTTGGATCAAACTAGACATGGGCTCCATATGGCGCATCTGAAGAAGAAAGAAACGCCAGCACCGGGATGGAGTGGACGGGTCCAGGCCCTAGACCCGAACCCATTTCGTAGGAATCTGGAGTGAATCATCACCCAACTGCAACACCCAATTTTGTGCTGTATCTTGTTCCGGCCAACGATAGCCGACCAGAGCTCGGCGACCCACTTTATACGTCTCCAGGGGACGGACCCGAACTGAGACTCATCACCTTACAACTCAGTGGACCCGAAAACTACAGTACCTGGGCTCGAGATCTCCGATGGGCGTTGGTCACAAAAGATAAAGATGGGTTCCTTGATGGAATCGTGCCTTTTCCGGCGGATGAACGCTTACGGCGACATTGGCGAAGATGTAACCAGCTCGTGCGGACATGGATCGGTAATTGCTTGGCTCCTAAGGTAGCCGCCGGGCTTCCACCAATAGAAGACTCAAAGACAATTTGGGATAACATCCGCGAGATGGATGGAAAGCTCGACCGGGCCAAAATCTTCTCCCTCACCCAAGCCGTCTCGGAGCTGAAACAAGGAAATCAGTCAGTGACAACGTGCTTCAATCGACTCTCGGTCTTGTGAAATGAACTCGAGGCCGCCGAAGAGCAACTCAAGGGGTTGGAGGAAACGCTTCGACAATATCGAGCGATTCGAGAAAGGGAGAAAGCAACCCGTTTTTCGCTGATATTAAATGAAAGCTACTCACATTTCAGGTCTCAAATCCTCGCGATGGAGCCGGTGCTGCCGCTGGGGCGGATCTACCAGTTGGCGGTCCAAGAAGAGAGCCAAAGGGTTGCCGCAACCGAGCACGCACGATTTGGAGAAGGGATCGCTCTTGCTGCTCTCGGGTCTGGACCGTCTTCGACCGGCCTCTTCTCGCCGGGGCTTGGCGGTTTCGGATCTGGACAACTGTTGACTGGCGGCCTTCCTCCTGTCCTGGGTTCGGCCAAGAAGCACTTTGGTCTCCATGGAGAATGGGACGGTCGTTCAGCTGCTGCAACTAAAGGAGGTTTTGTTGCTGCAACTAAAACTGGAGAAGGAAACCCTAATTTTTTTTGGGGTGGACGGTTATGATGTATTCCAAAGATCCAATGGCTATTATTTAGCCATGGCTTCGGTGGAATCAAATGGCCCTCAACAAGCCATGATGGCACCCAATTTGAAAGCATCGCACGGCTCTCGCAACGCCACATCATCCTTAAAAGGAAATACTAAAGGAAAAGGGAAATTATACTGCGATTATTGCAAGCGGCCACACCATACGGTGGAAACCTGTTGGAAATTACATGGCAAACCTGGGGGAGAAAGGAAAGAAAGAATCATAAGCTAATCAAGTCACTGGGCACGATCAGTCGATTACTCAAAATCAATATCAACAAATCATGAGAGCACTAAGACAGTTGGAAATTTATGATAAAGGGGCAAGTTTTTCAGGTACTTCATATTGCCTCAACTCTATTTCTCATGATGCATGGATTATTGATTGAGATGCTAGTGACCACATTATCTGTGATGAAAGTTTTTTTTCTCATACCCACAAAAATCATTTCCCTATAACTATGAAGCTTCCAAATGGAAATACCATATGTGTCACAAAGATAGGGACAATAAATCTTAATCCTTCGATTACCCTTCGAAATGTCTTTATGTTCCTCAGTTTCAATTCAATCTTATCTCAGTATCAAAGGCCTGTGAGGACAATTCTTGCCGTATTCTCTTTAATTCTAACACTTGTCTCTTTCAAGCCCTTTTGACTAGCAAACTGGTGGGCTTGGGTAGTCTTTCACAAGGATTGTATTTTTGGACCAATTTTCCCAAAATTTTTTATTTATCGCGATTTTCCATAAATAAAGAGTCATTGTGTAATGTTACCGCCAATGATAAAATCATCCTTTCCCATCAACGTTTGGGTCATAGTGCTTCTTTTCTGCATCCCCAATGCAAAATTTGTCCCCTTGCTAAACAATCACGTGCTCCTTTTCCTATAAGCATATCTCGAGCTATGTCTATTTTTTCTTTAATTCATGTAGATATAGGGGTCCCTATCACACCCCTCATCGTGATGGGTCTCGATTCTTTCTTACCATTGTAGATGATCATTCTCGGGCTACATGGATTTTCCTTATGCAGTCAAAGAGTCAAGCTCTTTCCCACCTAAAGAATTTTTTAGCCATGTCAAAAAATCAATTTGGGAAATCTGTTCAACGTATTCGAACAGATAATGGGAAAGAATTTTCTAGTCATGACTGTCAATTATTCTTTTCTTCTCATGGAATTCTACATGAAAATACGTGCACTTACGCGCCTCAACAAAATGGGATTGTTGAGCGTAAACACCGTCATCTTTTAGAAGTTGCACGTGCCCTTAAATTCCAAGCATCTATTCTTGAGATTTTTTGGGGAGATTGTGTGGTCACGGCAGCTTACCTGATCAATTGCATGCCAACTTGGATTCTCGACGGAAATACTCCTTTTGAGATGCTATATGGCAAGAAGCCTGAAGTTAATCACTTGAAGGTTTTTGGATGCCTATGTTATGTTATTGCCCTGGGTTCTCGTGACAAAATGAGTCCCCAGGCCAAACGATGTATCTTCATGGGATATCTAACTCTTCAAAAGGGATATCGTGTCTTCGAACCATCAACAGGGAACTTCTTTATAAGCAGGGATGTCGTTTTCCATGAAGACATTTTTCCTTTTCAGGAAGAAACATCTTCAATTGAGCCTTCTAGCTCGAATCATAAGAACGTAAATTTTCTATTTGAGGAAGGTTCATCTTCTATTTCCCACTATATACATGCCCAGTCTCTAGACACTCTGACTTCTTCTCTAGTGATCGAGACCACTACGGATTTCCCATCTACTCCAGATTACTCAATTGCAGAATCTGCAGTGCACATTGAAGCAAGTTCTAATTCAGACCAATTATCTTCACAGTCCACTTTAAAGTCATCATCTCCTACATCTGATCACATTCCCCCACGACGGTCAGGGCGGATAACTCGCCCCCCTACGTGGATGAAGGATTATGTCTGTGCATCCCTCAATTCCACAGTACCTCATATCCTATATCCTCTTATGTTTCATTTGAGCATCTGTCTACGAAACATATGTGCTGCATTAGTCGTATTTCCGAGGAGATAGAACCATCATCCTACAACGAAGCAGTTCGTGATCCACGATGGCAAAAGGCCATGGCAGCAGAGCTACATGCCTTAATAGAAAATCACACGTGGGATATAGTTCCATTACCTGCTCATCAGAAACCCATTGGTTGCAAATGGGTATATAAGATCAAGTACAAGCTGATGGATCTGTTGAACAATATAAGGCCCGCTTGGTGGCCAAAGGCTTTACGCAACGTGAGGGTTTCGATTACCACAAGACGTTCTCTCCAGTCGCAAAAGACGTTACTGTTCGCTCTTTTCTTTCTGTTGCCGCTTTTTGAGATTGGGACTTACATCAAATGGATGTTCATAATACTTTCCTTCATGGCGATCTTGATGAAGAAATATATATGGATCTTCCACCGGGATTACGGCGACAGGGGGAGCTTGGAGTATGTCGTCTCCGTAAGTCCCTTTATGGGCTCGAGCAAGCTTTTCGACAGTGGTATGCAAAGTTTACTACAGCTCTTACAGCCATTGGTTTCAAGCAATCCAAGCACGACTATGCCCTCTTCACTTGGACAAAAGGTACGTCATCAATCTATCTGATGATATATGTTGATGATCTACTTATAACGGGAAATGATGGATTGGTCATCAAGAGTCTCAAAGAATACCTGCATTCTACTTTTCGCATTAAGGACTTGGGACCTCCCAAGTATTTCCTTGGTATTGAGATTGCTCGCTCAAACTTGGGAATCTCTCTAAGCCAATGGAAAATTGTATTAGAAATTATCTCTGAAGCAGGCTTATCAAGATGTAAACCGGCTGTTATTCCTATTGATCAAAACATCAAGTTAACTCCTGTTGATTATGATGCCGGATCATCCTCTGAGACTGATGACCCACTACTCAAAGATCCATCTCGCTATCAAAGGCTTGTTGGGAAACTCATATATCTCACCATGACCAGGCTAGATATATGTTATACAGTGCAGACGCTTAGCCAATTTATGCATAATCCGAAGGAATCTCACATGAATGCAGCTTTGAAGGTTGTAAAATATTTAAAGAAATGTCCAGGACTTGGAATACTCCTCTCTCGAGATTGCAATTTGGAAATGAATGCTTATTGTGATACAAACTATGCCACATGTCCCATGAGTCGAAGATCAATCACTAGTTTTTGCATTAAATTGGGAAAGTCATTACTTTCATGGAAGACAAAGAAGCAGTTGACTGTATCATTATCATCCGCTGAAGCTGAATATCGAGCCATGGCCAAAACCGTTTGTGAAATAATTTGGATACGAGGCTTGCTTTCAGATCTTGGGGTAAGAGTCAAAGGACCAACGAACTTATTCTGTGAAAATGATGCAGCACTCAAACTCGCGGCAAATCCCATATTTCATGAAAGAACGAAACATATTGAAGTAGACTGTCACTACACTCGAGATAAGATCCAAGGAGTAATCAAGACAAATGGAATTGAAACCATAGAATAGCCTGCAGACATCTTTACCAAGCCATTATGTCAAAGACAGCACGCATATCTATTAAACAAGCTTGGCGTCTTGGATATATATCACCCACCAGCTTGAGGGGGAGTGTTGGAGATATGCGAGGATCAAGCCTGAGATTGTAATCGGACCGAGACGATTGTGATTGATATCAATCCAAGATTGCGAGTGATTATAATCAACATGTTATATCAATCCGAGATTGGATTTGATTTAACGTATCTTCATTTAGTTTTTCCACAGTTAGACATTTGTTGTACTACAAATAGGAGCTTATACAATGTAAAACATACGACTGAATACAACAAGAAAAACGTTCCCCATCTTCTTCTTGGCCTATTCCCCAAACTCTGACAGGGATCATTAAGGTGTTAGTCGATGAGAATTTCGACATACATATTCAGAATGAAGGAATAAAAAGGGAATTTCATTAATGAGAAATGATATTTGGATATACAATATTTTTTACCTTCTTTTGGAAAGCCAACACGTGAAAGCTTAACTTGCCATTTTCTGTGGTCTACCGATTCTCGAGGCCACGTCTTTTGGCATTCCTTGCTGTCAAATGGTCATATTCATTCTTCTTTAGTTCTCTGAGGGAAGTAGTGTGCTGCTCCAAGACCTCTTCCACTTGAGCCCTCTAAGCATGCTTAAGTTTCTGTTAGTGACTTGTGGCAGCTAGCTCCGTTTCAATTTGAGCAAGTTGTTTTTCAAGTAGTGTCTCTTCCTTATCGAGACAAGCTATTTCATCAATTATAGTGCGCAAAGTATCACACTCTAGCTGGTTTCTTCAATGGACTGATTGAGGTCTGGGTGATTTTCTTTTAGGATAGTCAAAGAGATTATCGACTCATGGCTGTGTTGGTAAGTTTCCATTCTAGTGGTAAACCCATTCGAGAAGTCTCGATATTTTTCTCTGAGCCCAGGAGGCAAGGCAATGTTGATATTCTCTTCACACAATTGGAAAGCCGCCACTTGAGAGATCAAGGAACTCCAACAATTTACCTCATATCCTTTTAGTAGTAGCTTCGCCAGGAGTTAGGATCCTGAAGATTAAATCGTTGGAGTTGATAGCTAAAACTTGGGAAGCCTTTTCCAATTTATGTATGACTTTGGCAAGAGAACTCAGAGAACGTTCATCACCAATTTGATGCAATTGCTGCATTGAAGAAGAAGATGGCAATAAAACATCGGAGAAGCTTTTAGTGGGAGTAGAAGTTGATGGAAGATCATGAGTGGTTTCAACAACAGAGTCAGTCCCTTTGTTCAGCTCACCAGAAGAGGATCCCAAGTTGACAACTGAATTTGGAGCAGTCAATGGAGTCACTAGTGGGTCCTTCATGGTACATGATGAGGTTAGGAATGAACTCATTCAGCTGAACACATCAAACAAGATTAGAAAAATACAGAGTTATATACTTTGCTCTGGTGATGGAAGAAGTAAAAGAGTAGGCTCAGCCGATAAAGGTCGTTAAGATGTATTAACGAATACATTTGATAAATCATGACCACCTATAAATGCACTAAAAAATTAGCTTCAGGCCGTGTCAATGCCTGAGCCATAGTGACATTGCATCAAACGAGGAATCGTTAGTGTGCCGAGAAAGACTTACCATACATTGCTAAAGAAATTGGAGATGGGACTGGTAGGGTGTTCACAGAGGTAGGAGGAGAATTGTTACACCAGCATCGCCAGAGGAAGAGGCGGCTGGAATGACCTAACTGCTTAAAGTGGGTAAGGCGCGCACAAACTCGGTGGCATGAGATGGTATTGTAAGACAAGGTGGATCAAGACCTCCATCGTTATGTGGACTTCTAGGTAAAGTTGAGGAGTTCCTCCTCATTTTCTTTATTAAAAGTGCGTTTGCATCTGTTGGAAGAAAAGCCAGCGGAAGAAACGACTGACTTTTTCGATGCGCACTACACAAATTACTCGGGAACATACGTTGAATCACGAACGAATGATGGATGATATGACCTCACAGTGGTCCGAATACAATCACGAGGAAATTATTCATGTTCCATAGCGTTAATGTCGATTGATTTCTCAAAACAGTAATGGAATTGCCTTTTGTTCTTTGATGGAGAGAGAAGAGGAAGAGAGGACAATTTATCATAACGTTCTTTTTGCCAACCGTTAGAATGATAATTTCCTGAACTTACTTATATAACTTCCCTCACACCATTTCAAAAGATATTTCTCCATTATGTCACATCAAGACGAACCAATGTGTCTTAATTGTATCCCATCATGGATGTACCAACAAAATATAAAATCTCCTACCCGAATATGACAGGCTTGATAGTGCTCTATCAATAATATAAGGCATTCAACATTCATCTACTTTAGAAACAATTCATACTGGCAAGAAAGCCATGCGACCGGTAAATATACCTGCATTTGGGAGCTCAAATTATGTATCTGTTAGGAGGAACATAATAGCTACAACCCTAAAAGAAATAAATAATTGATGTCTCACAGTACCTCAAACATATTTTGGTACATTAGTTTAAGTATACCTATCATTAAAGACTATACTTGACTATTCTCATAATACCATGTATTTACAAATATATCCAAAACCACAAAAGGCGATATAATTGGTCGACTGATAGATACATATGATAGACGTAAAACAACAATAGTCTTATTTCACACTCATGTCTCTCTCCATTTCAAAATAATTGATTTTCTAGATACGTTCCATAAAGCCATATCTATTCATAATTGCTGGTAACATGCTAAAGTAGCAATATTAATCTTTCACTTCAAGAATATAGTTAGAAGTAACATATGGCACAAAATTGGGTAAATTATAAATTATCTTAATGGCTCACATGATGAGTAAATAAGGATAATTTCACTCATATTTTATTGTCGGTCGTACAATACACATGTAGTACAAATTATATACTATAGTGGATTGCTCTTTTTATAAAATGTATGTTATTTATTAAACACATCCACTATATGAATCTTAGCCTAAATATAGTCACGTGCTTCACACGTACTTATGTTTAGCTCGGGTGCTATATCGGCTCGCTTTCGACAGTGTTCAATTAAGTGCTCGCATCTAGCATCATGCAGGCATATATGATTGTGAGACTATCATGTTCGGTCTTATCATATACAAATAACATACCTCAACTTGACTCCAATCAAGGCAACATAAAATATAATATGTACTAAACTTGTTCTTCCAGCATTTATAGTACTTATTGTCTCATCTTAACGTGCTAACCATAGCATTTGAGATGATTGCTCGTGTAAGTGAGCCAATCATTGCTTGCTGACATACTTTTCAACAATATATGTATATTTGTACTAGTCTCATAATAGATTTGTACTTACTGATGAAACATCAAGTCACTAAAAATAAACAAGTATAGTATATATGTAAACCAATGATCCTTAATAATATTACATATCATATTTTATGTAATTCGAGAGATATCTTGTGGATCAAGAACAAGTCTCTAGGAATAGCATTTGTAAGCGGATCAACAACCATTCTATTGGTTGTAATGTATGGTAGAATCACTTCTTTTCGCGTTGTTATATCTCTAATGAAGTTATTTTTTATGTCAATGTGCTTTATCCTATCATGATATTTGGGATTTTTTACATGGGCAATGACTGCTTAACTATCACAATAAACTGTTTTTGATTTTGGAACCTTAGTGACTATGGCTAAATTTTCCAAAAAATGTTTTAACTATAGCGTTTCTTGTACTACAGCAAAGCATACAATAAATTCTATCTCTATTGTAGATAAGGCCGTGCATGTTTTGTTCTTGATATTCCAAGAAATTGCACCTTCATTAAGTGAGAACTCGTATCTGTTGAGAAAACTCCTATCAGGTTTTGAAGTTGACAAAACTTTCATTCTCTTATTCTTACTCTTACTATGAAGAATACTAGACTTCTGTGTTATATCGTGGAATGCTGTTAAAGTTTATTTTACTTCAGAAGTCTTTCCCATTTTGACGAAGATCCAAACTGAACCCAAGTCAAGAGCGGAGATATAATCAGACTCAGGATTATTGATCTTTTAACAACGATTCAGTACGTGCAAGATTTATTCTAAATATCTAGCTTTCTGGTGGAGAATCTCACTTACCATTTCTAAATATATTGATGAAATCAGTCACGGATTGATAAAATCAACTTCGAAGGCAAGTTCCTTTTTAGGAAATATCTACTTATGGAAACCTAGATTCTGATTGTATGGGCGACCGGAATCATCGGATTTTCACCTCAATCTTCAAACGGCTACAAGATTTCCTTAGTCGATTATGTCCAACGGGTTGATTGGAAGAAATTCTTCTGGAAAGTGCCGACGGTTAGAAAGGCATAGAAGAGTATTTAAGGAGATCATTCGGACCATTTGAGACAATGCGTGAGAATTAAAACTCCAAAGTTTGAGACATTTCCAATCGCTTGTTCTTCATCAATAGTGCTTACAAGTTGTAATCAAGAGAGAAAAAGAAACTCTTCACTAAGTGATCGTACTCAAATCGTTGTAATTCTCTATTGATTCCTTAGTGTAATTCAGCCAGAAGGCTGTCAGCGTGGGAGAGTGGACGTAGGCTTGATTTAAGCCGAACCACTATAAATCTTGTGTCCAATTTTCTCTTTCCTTAACTCTTTTGATTAGTTTGTTGCAATATTTTTCTGAGGTCTACTAATTTCTAAAACATCTTAATTGAGTTTGAATCAGAAGTCTAGTATCAATCAGACTTTGTTTGAAGAAAATAATTTTTACTGCTTTTATTAGATTAATTTGTTTTTACATCTATTCACCCCCTCTAGGTGATAATACTAACACTTTCAGTATCTAGAAGTCGATTTACGGTCATCTAAGTCTCCTCCCTAATTAGCATCTAAGTAGCCTAATAAGCGTAAATTATTTTTCTTGATAACAAAATCGATAGTCCACAGTGCCCTTCAATTATCTCAGAATCTTCTTCACTACTTTACAGGATGCTTGATTAGGAAATGATTGATATCGGCTCACCAACCCCACGGCATATGTCGAGTCGAGTACACATTATATCATATATTAAACTTCTGACTGCACTAGCGCAATGAACAGTTTCCATTTCTTGTTTTCTATCAGAGTCTTAGAACACATCTTAGTACTCAAGCATTTGCCTTGCATGATAGGGGTATCAATAGAATTACAATACTATATATTAAAATGCTCAAGAATCTTTATTATATAAGGCTCTTGTGATAAAATAAGAAGTTTTCTTGATCAATCTCTTTTGATCTTAACTCTTAATATATAAACAACTTATCTCATATCCTTCATTTCAAAATTAGAGGAGAATCATTCTTTTATGGTGATAACCAAACCCTTATCATTCCCAGCCAATAGTATATCATCTACAAAAAGTGATAAAATCATAAATTTACTTTTGGACCATTTAACATAAGCACAGTGATCTTCTTCGATCATCATGAACCTGAAAGACGTTATGGCTTGATGAAAATGAAAATATCACTATCTCAATGATTACTTGAGGTTATATATTGAGCGAATAAGCATGCAAACTTTACGCTTCTGACCTTCAGTTATGAAACCTACTGGTTGTTTCATATAGATTTTATCATCTAGTTCTCTATTAAGAAATGCCATCTTTACATTCATTTGATGTCATTCTAGGTCTAAATATGTGACAATGGCTAGGACAAGACATATAGAGGCAAACCTTACAACTAGTGAAAACATTTTCTCATAATCTATACCATCTTGTTGAGTATAGTCTTTCGCCATAAGACGAACCTTATACTTTTCGATAAATCCATCCACCTTTTACTTAATTTTAAAAATCCATTTATTTCCAATAGCTTTGCAATTAGGTTGTAGATCAACCAAATCCCAGAATGGTTTGCCCTCATTGACTTCATTTCATCTTCCAAAGCCTTTTTTTCATTCTTTCTTGTAAGAGGATGAGAGACCCTCTTGTAAAATCTTAGACTCGGTATCATCTTGTGGAGTAATCATAAATGCTTCCCATTCAATCTCAAAATAACGGTGAGGAATACTTTTACAATTTACTTTTACATGACTGAACTTCTTCTAAATTCAGTTTGCTAGGCGATGCGACACTTCCACCAGGTCTTGTATCTTAAGATAAATCTTCATTTTCCTCGACAAAATTAATGGATGTGTTATCAGCATCTTCCATTTCATATAATTGGAAATCATTGTTAATTTCACATCTACTAGGAAAATTGTTCTTCAAGAACATGACATCTTGTGACTTAATCTTAGTTACACTTCCATCAGCTTATTCACTTACGAACACGTACCCTTTAGATTATTCATAATATCTTATAAAAATACATTTCTTCCCTCTATGGCCTAATTTGCCATATTTATGGGAAGAATTACGAACATAAGCTGCACAACCTAAAGTTGTAGATTACTTAAATCTAGTTTCCTACCAGTCCATAATTCATAAGGAGTGGAAGTGATTGACTTAGAGGTATATGGTTAAGTATACAGGTAGTAATGAATAATGCATCTCCCTAATACGAGATAAGTAGATTTGCTTGTATCATCATAGACCTCATCATTTTCAATAAGATTCTATTCCTTCTCTCAACAACCCCATTTTGTTGCGGAGTACCAAGAATAGTCAAATGTCTTACAATTCATTTTTTATCATAAAGAGCCCCGAATTACTCAGATAAATACTCACATCTGCGATACGTTCTCAATACCTTTATTAGTTTGTTCAACTGATTCTCTATCAATGTTATATATTGTCTAAAGTAGTGTAATACTTCTGACTTATGGGAGATCAAAAGACATAACCAAAATATGTGAAGTCATCTATAAAAGTGATGAAATATGAGGCTTTATGCCTCGCCCTCATATTCAATGGATCGCAAATGTCAGAATATATGAGTTGTAATGGAAGTTTAGCCCCGGTTCCTTTACCAAATGGTTTTTTAATTGTTTTTCTCGTTAGAAAATGTTCACATACAAGTAATTTAACATTAGTGAGTGACCCTAAAAGGTTTTTTCTAGCTAACATTTGCATTCTTTATAACTCAATGTGATCTAGTCGCATGCCAAGTACTTGCATCAATCTTAACATTGCGAGAAAACGCAGTCAAAGAAAAATAACCATCAACATTAACATTGTACATATCATAGTCAATGTATAACACCATAAAACCATCCAATATATAACTAGAACTATAATAAATTATTTCAAACAAAATGACAATACAATCACCATGGAAATTCAATATATAATCTAAACTTAGAAGAACAACTATGGTGACCAAGTTCCGTCGAATATCTAGAGTATAGACGACATCATATAAGGATATGATTCGGCCACTATGTAAGATTAATTTACATGCGTCGATACCCTTCACTTCAACTTTTTAGTTATTTCCAACATATATCTATCTTTTTTCTAGGTTGTATCTGACGATACTCTACAAATACTCATCGGTCTCTAGTTACTGGTCTATTGCTCTCGAGTTTACAGTCCACATGGGATAAGATTTATAAAGTATTACAGTGCTAGAATCAAAAGCATTACTTAAAGTAATGGAGTATTATGGTACCTTTTTCGACTCAGTGCCTTCACGAGCAAAGTGACCCAGCTTACGGCAATTGCAACACCTCATCTTGGCCTTATCATTCTTTCCACTACGTTTCTTGTGTCGGAGGGTCTTAGCTCTCATGGGTGCCCAATTAATCTCATTCTCTTTGTTGTTGAATTTATGATTCCCCTTGCACTTGAAACCCGAAATTTTGAGCGAACTCGATTCAGTAACATAAGCATAGGTAGATTCGCGGCCTCTAGGCGCTCGGCCTTTAATTCCAAATGGCACGCTATATCGTCAAAAGTAACGATATTCTCATTGTGTGTCATGTTGATTTTCATATACTTCCAATTGTCAGGTAGAAACCTCATAACAGCCTAAACTTGCTATTTATCAATAAGGGTGTGACTATGTTTGACATCTCTCGAAGATGTTGCCTTATCGTTAAATTCAAGCACTTTCGGTATGTGTCAAACTTGATGGTGAGACTTCTTAATTTAGTGATAGACGTACTCCTAAACGTATCTTTCAAGGCAGTCCAGATTACTTGAGCTTTACCATAGCCTTCAAACTCACACATGAGATCATCTTGCATACAACTTAACAACGTGATACAACTAATTCTATTTTTTTCCAAGCTTGATAAGCTTTGTAAACTCTTTTAGTTCCATGCTCAGGCCCATCTATGGTATGGTTGAATGTTTCCAAATTCTCTTACCCTTCAAGGATGTACTAAACTTTCCAATGCCAAATATTATAATTGTTACCGTTCAGCTTTTTACCCTTATTAAGGTCAACCATAATGGTCTTGGATGCCAAAACCATAATCAATTACTACAACCACATTGACATAATAAATGCAGAATCAATACTAGCAAATTTTCCAAAGTAACATACATATTTGATTTGTAGCAAAGATAAACTAACTTAATGATAATTCAACAAAAAGCACGGAAATGAAAGTTCACTATATTCCTAATTAGCTTCCGTGTACGATTGTTTTACAATCATTAACTATTTTAATTTGCGCAACTTTCAAGTTCTAGGTAAGAACTTATTTGAATTCTACCAACCTACAAACTCCCACTAGAAAAAAATAATTACATGACCTCATGTAATTTCCACATTTTTCATTAATATCAAAAGGCATAGCACGATGTGAACTAACGTACAAAATAATCATGCAGCAATTATAATTGAAAAAGAAATTCAAGACATAATGAAAAGATCAAGGATCTACAGCCATTGTTCAAGTTTGCTTAGAGTTAGGAAATTGCAAGCATGTCAAACCATATGCATGCTATCATCGAACCAAGCTTTATAAATACATTTATGGTCATTTCATGTAGACTAACTTATGTATTTCTAAGACCATAAGAAAATACATGTTAGAAAGAATAAATAATGCACTTATACCCCAAAAATCCAAATACTTAGGATTATGTATTCATTTTTATACCTTTAAAAGCCTAAAACATGTAAAATAACTATATCACAATATAGAGCATAATCATATGAACCAAACGCCACCAACCATGCATCGATTAGACCCTCCACATGAGCCGCCTGTGGCGCACATGCCAGCGAACTAATATGGCGCCTGGCCGGTCTAATCGGTTCGATTGGTAACCAGTCCAATCGATTCGATTGATTGAACAGTCAATCGGGTCGAGTTGTTGGGTCGGGTTGGTAGCTAGGTTGGGTCAACGAACGGCTTGGGTTGCCCGTGGGGTTGGGTTGCTGGTTGGCAAATGACTAGTGGGTGACATCATCAATGATGTCAACGGGTCAGTTATCGACCATTTGCTAACATCATTACTGGCTTCAGCACGCGTCAGTTTACCGATGCATGAGTAGTGCTCATGTGTTAGGCAGTCCCAGTGCGTGGGGAGCATGGCGCTCACGCACCACGGTTTCTGGTTCGCACGTGTGGGCACATCTAGCGTCGTCCAGTGGCGTGCCACCCATCGTTTTGATCGTCTCGATGAGTACTTTCATCTCGTATATTCAAAAACTATCTTTGGCCGAAATAATTATTCCGAAAATGGCCAAAACAAAATAGTCTTCCGCAACCTCCAAACTCATTCTTCGCTTTGGTTTGTTTTCGATGATTCATGTTGCAATTTCCAAGTAATGAACATCTAGGCGATGTGAAGTTCAACCTCTTGATCCCCATATCAAATAAAAAATGAAAACTTTTGACGGAAAAACAAAGCAGAGATCATAAACCTAGCCCTAATACTAATGTTCGAAGAAAAGTCGACAGGAGAAATGACTAACCTTTTCGATGCATAATACACAAATTACCTAGGAACGTACATTGAATCACAAGAGAATAATGGACAATATGATCTCAAGATAGTGCAAATATAATCATGAGGAAAGTATTCACATTCCATAACGCTACTGTCGATTGTCTTCTGAAAGTAATAATGAAATTGCCTTTTGTTCTTTGATGGAGAGAAGAGAAGAAGAAAGAATAATTTATCAGAATGTCCTTTCTGCTAACCGTTATGACAGTTATCTCCATAAGTTATTCATATAACTTCACTCACACCTTTTTAAGAGGTGTCTATCTATTATGTCACATCAATACGAACTAGTGTCTTAATTGCACCCTATGGTGGACGTACCAACAAAATATAACAGCATCCACTTCTTCCTCCTCTTAAAAAGCATGGATTCAGTAAATGGGGACATTCCAATGACTGGAGGAACATGTCTGACCGGTTGAGAGGCACCTATTTAGAGGAAGAGATGATTTAGGAAAATATAGAAACAAAGGCAAGGAGTGTAAGGCAAGACAATTGCCTTTGTTGGATTTTCCTTTGGTATTCTTTTTCAAAAACTTCGGAGAAGACTGAGTCATAGTGTCCTCTGAAAACATCCTTTCGATTTCTTCGTCTATTGATGAATCTTTTTTCGATGCTTGTTGATTGGACGGTTTAATAGGATTTAGGGTCTTCTTCCCTCTTTTGTTGGCAGCCTTGGGTTTAACATGTGTATGACTATGAAGTGATTTTAATTGGGCGGGGGCGGATTTAGTGGCTTCTTTGTAAGAAGAATCAAAGACTACAGAAACCCATCATGTAGTCCATTCCATTGTACAACCAAGAGCAGGTTGGAATTCATCGACGTCGGATAAGTGCCAACTATGAATAATTTGGGTGATCATAGAGCAGTTGAAAAGGCCCTTCTTCAAGAGCTTATATTTATGTTTGTCAATATAAGGAAATTCAAAAGAGTATGAGGCTTGCATCGGCACAGCTTGCTTACTCTTTGAACTTACGGTAAAACTTTCTTTTATCGACAACCTTAAAGGAAGGTCTGATGGGAGAACGGTAACAATTCGAACAATATTGAATCAACACAACGGAATAAAATAATCTCCCCTCTTGTGTAAACCTAATAGGAATCGATATAGTACAGTAAAATAAATACCAAGCACGCGGACACGACGATTTTTTACGTGGAAAACCTCCTCGATGTGAGGAGATCAAAAACCACAGGACCGGAGTCCATCCAAAAATCTTCACTATCAATAAAATTGGGTGAACAATGTTCTTCTCTAGCAAATACTAGAGGTACATAGCAGCAAAGACCTCAGGAACATAATTCTTGGCAATACACAGGAATTTCACAAGAGATCAAGGATAAATCTGACCAAAAACGCAGGTTTTGATCAATCCATGAAAAACCTGATGGAGGCAGCTTCAAACGAAAATCAAACCGTTCATATTCGAGAAGATTGCGCCACGAACATGCTGACAAAATTTCAGCTCAATCGGACCACGAATCGACCTCCGATGCCAGCTTGATGTAAATCAGATATTGCCTCAACCCCCAGATTTTCTGCTTTCTATCTTTCTCTTGTTACTATTTCCTTTTGCGGCTACCACTCTAAAGATAGTGAGAAACCCTATTTCTCCATATAACTTATTATATGGGCTCAAACCCTTTTTGGGCTTGCAACTCATTGGGCTTCCTCCACGTAAGAGTGAACCTAGCTAACAAATCTCCCCCTCACGACAATGTGGAGGGATTCACCATCCCTGCTATTGATTGGCAATGTTCAAGCTTCTCTCTTGGTAGAGTCTTCGTCATCATATCAGAGCCATTATGATCCGTATGAATTTTCTCAAGTTCCAATAACTTTTCATCTAGAACATCCCTTATCCAATGATATCTAACATCAATATGTTTCGATCTTGAATGAAAAGATGAATTCTTACCAAGATGAATTGCGCTTTGATTATCACAAAATAGCACATACCTCTTTTTGCTTGAACCCAAGTTCTTCTAAGAACTTCTTCATCCATAGCATCTCATTACTAGCTTCAGTCGTTGCAATAAATTCAGCTTCGGTTGTAGAAAGTGCAACACACTTCTGCAATCTTGACTTCCATGACATAGCTCCACCCGCAAAAGAAATCAAATAACTAGAAGTAGATTTACGAGTATCAATATCTCCTGCCAAGTCGGAATCTGTGTATCCAACTAATTCAAGTTTCCCGATCCCGAAACTAAGTTTCAAATTTGAAGTTCCCCGAAGATACCTCATAATCCACTTCACTGCATTCTAGTGCTCTCTGCTTGGATTTGACAAATAGCGACTAACAACGCCAACTGCGTGCGCCAAGTCTGGGCGTATACATACCATCGCATACATTAAGCTTCCTACAGCTGAGGCATATGGAACACTTTCCATATCTTTCTTCTCTTTATCAGTCGTAGGACTTTGCTTCATAGTTAACTTAAAGTGGACAGCAAGATGAGTACTAACCACTTTACCCTTGTCCATGTAAAATTTCTGAAGGATCTTCTCGATATATTTCTCTTGCGACAAAAACAACTTCTTAGCATCTCTGTCTCGGGTAATTCTAATGCCAAGAATCTACTTCGCCGAGCCCAAGTCTTTCATAGCAAAAGACTTGCTCAACTGTTTCTTCAATAACTCAATTCTTGAAGCATTCCTGCCAACAATCAGCATATCATCAACATAAAGCAAGAGAATAATAAAGTCATCATCAGAAAATTTTTGGACAAACACACAGTTATCCGAGGAAGTCTTCTTATAGCCATGTTCTGTCATAACTAACGCAAATTTTTTATACCACTGCCTCGGTGCTTGTTTTAGGCCATAGAGACTTTTCTTCAATTTGCACACATAATCCTCTTTCCATTTCACTTTAAAACCCTCAAGTTGTTCCATGTATATCTCTTCCTCCAAGTCAACATGTAGGAAGGCTGTTTTAACATCCATTTGCTCAATTTCCAAATCTAGGGTAGCTGCCAAGCCTAGTACCACACGGATAGAAGACATTTTCACTACTGGAGAAAATATATCATCAAAATCAATACCCTTTCTCTGAACGAATCCCTTAACAACCAATCTAGCTTTGTACCATGGTTGTGAAGTATGTTCATCTTGCTTCAACCTATATACCCACTTGCTCTTCAAAGCTCTTTTACCTTTAGGTAACTTCACCAACTCAAAAGTATGATTATCATAAAGTGACTGCATCTCATCTCGCATAGCATCAAACCAATTGCTTTTGTTCTCATCTTCTATTGCTTCTGCATAGCACTCCGGTTCACCTGCATCAGTCAATAATAAATACTCATCTTCATAATACCTGGTGGAAGGTCGTCGGTCTCTAGTGGATCTCCGGACTGGAACATCCAATGGAACATCTAATTGAGCCTTTGGTTCAGGAATAGTATTATCTGTTTCAACATGTTCAGGAACATGTACGTTATTTAGAACATTGACTTCCTACTGCTCTTCATCAACCTATGGAGGAATATTTGTAAGAGGAACTGGTTCCAAATCAATCAAATTATTACTAACCTGTGGTGCTGAAATCATCTCTGCTTTCTCAATATCCTCTATTGTTTGATCTTCCATAAACACGTCTCTGCTTCTTACAATTTTCTTTTCAACCGGATCATAAAATTTGTAGCCAAGCATATCCTGTCCATAACCAATAAATATGCACTGTTGTGTTTTCACATCAAGTTTAGACCTCTCATCTTTGGGAATATGCACAAATGCTTTGCTCCCAAAGACACGCAAATAATCATAAGAAACATCTTTGCCTGTCCAAACTCTATTAGGAGCATCAAACTCTAAAGGAACGTATGGAGTAAGATTTAATACGTGCACAACTGTACTTAAAGCCTCACCTCAAAAGGATCTAGGTAGCTTTGACTGTGAAAGTAAGCATCTTACCCTTTCAACCAATGTTCTGTTCATTCTCTCAGCTAAGCCATTTAACTGAGGCGTCTTGGGAGGTGTCTTTTGATGTCGAATATCTTGTTGTCTGCAATATTCATCAAAAGATCCAATAAACTCTCCCCCGTTATCAGTTCTTATACACTTCAATTTCTTTCCAGTTTGTCTCTCAACTGAAGCCTGAAATTGCTTAAAAGCATATAATACTTGATCTTTAGTTTTCAAGGTATGAATCCAAATTTTTCTTGAAAAATCATCTATGAAGGTAACAAAATAAAGAGAGCCACCAAGTGATTTTGTTTTCATAGGACCGCAAACATCAGAATGCACTAAATCCAGTATACCTGACTTTCTTGAAGGAGAGGAGCTTTTAAATGCAACTCTATTCCGTTTTCCTGCTAAACAGTGAGCACACTTCTTTAGCGCTGAACTTTTTAATCCTGAAAGGAGCTTCTTCTTAGCCAATATTGACAAACCCTTCTCACTGATGTGACTGAGCCTCTTATGCCATAACTCAGCTGCATCTTCGCTGTCTACTGCATTAATTTTGTCTGTGGACAACTTTGCCTGCATAATGTACAACGAAGAATATTTTTCACCTCTAGCCACAACAAGAGAACCTTTGGTGAGCTTCCATTGACCATTACTGAAGGTGCTGCAATACCCCTCATCATCTAACTTGCTCGTAGAAATCAAATTCAAGCGAATATCGGTATATGTTTAACATTTGTCAATACTAACCTTGTGCCATTGCTGGTTTCTAGGCACACATCACCGATGCCTATAGCTTGAGCTAGCCCATTGTTTCCCATCTTCACAGATCCGAAGTCACCTGACCTGTATGATGTAAAGAAATCTCTACAAGACGTAGCATGAACAGATGCACCACCATCAATTACCCAACTGGTCTCATGAGATACAAAATTCACCACATCACCATCAAACATAATGAGAAAGTCTTCTTTAAGTGCAACAACACGATTGTCATCACCGTCATTATCACTTTTCTTCTCTTTACCTTTCTCCTTTTGTTTCTCCCTTTAATCGGCGACAAAACCTTTGAATATGTCCCTTCGGTAACAATAATGGCACTCAACATTAGCAAATTTATTATACTTACCTCTACTTTTATCTCGACTTTTATCTCTATTTCTCGGACTTCGAGACTCACTTCTTCCCCTTTTCTCAACAACCAAGGCATCAGAATGTGAAGAGGATGATCCCTGTGTCTTCCTTCTCATCTCTTCATTCAAAATACTACTCTTGGCCAAATCCATGGTAATCGTACCATCCGAGGCAAAATTAGACAAAGATGTTCGGAATGTCTCCCATGAGTCCGACAAAGTACCAAGCAACCATAGTGCTCGTATCTCATCATCAAACTTGATTCCCATCACAGCCAACTGATTTATAATTCCTTGAAAAGAATTTAAATGATCAGTCAAACAAGTACCATCTTGATATCTCAGAGCCATCATCTGTTTTATCAAAAATAACTTATTATTACCAGTCTTTCGAGCATATAACTGTTCAAGCTTATCCCATGAACGGCGTGCATGTGTTTCCTCAATAATATGGTTCAAAACATTATCATCTACCCATTGCCTGATATAACCACACACTTGACGATGAAATATAGACCATTCAAGATCGCTTTATTCTCTCGGTTTCTCCTCGGCAAATACGGGCAAATAAAAATCTTTCACATATAAAAGTTCTTCCATCTTCCCTTTCCAAATATGATAATTCGAACCATTCAAAGTGTAACCATTCTACTCATATTCGTTTCCATTATTTAACACAAGGCAGAAAAATCAAGCAATAACCAGATACTCTGATACCACTCTGATGGGAGAACGGTAACAATTCAAACAATATCAAATCAACGCAGCTGAATAAAATAATCTCCCCTCTTGTGTAAACCTAATAGGAATCGATATAGTATAGTAAAATAAATACCAAGCACGCGAACACAAGACGATTTTTTACGTCGAAAACCTCCTCGATGTGAGGAGATCAAAAACCACGGGACCAGAGTCCACCCAAAAATCTTCACTATCAATAAAATGGGGTGAACAATGTTCTTCTCTAGCAAATACTAGTGGTACATAGCAGCAAAGACCTCAAGAACATAATTCTTGGCAACACATGAATTTCACAAGAGATCAAGGATAAATCTGATAAAAAACACAGGTTTTGATCAATCCACGAAAAACCTAATGAAGGCAGCTTCAAACGAAAATCAAACCGTTCAAATTCGAGAAGATTGTGCCACGAACACGCTAACAAAATTTCAGCTCAATCGGACCACAAATCGACCTCCGATGCCAGCTTGATGTAAATCAGATATTGCCTCAACCCCCGCATTTTTGCTTTGTTTTTTCTCTTGTTACTATTTCCTTTTGCGGCTACCACTCTAAAGATAGTGAGAAACCCTATTTCTCCATATAACTTATTATATGGGCTCAAACCCTTTTTAGGCTTGCAACTCATTGGGCTTCCTCCACATAGGAGTGAACCTAGCTAACAGAAGGTCGACTAGAGCAAGCTCATTAAGCCAAAAATTGAAAGATCATTTTCGAAGGAAAAAGTCATAAAGAATAGGAAACATGTGGACAACACATGAGACGAGTATGGATAGTCATGTGCATGGCTGAGTACTAAAACAAACATGCCAACTTATCGACAAGTATATGGATCAATGTATGTTGACCGACGATGGTATTCATCGTCACCATGTGTCCAATTGTCGAAATACGGCGATAGACAACAAGTATTACCTAATATGAATATTATCAATATATATTAAAAGAATATTAATTAGCTGCTCTGAAATTTGTGATCATTGAGTCCAATGACATACGATTTTGCAGGAATAATTACTGTGTAAAGACCAAGTCGTCTCACAAATCAGTTGAGATCAAAGACACAAATTGTTTACGGGAATAGTTACTGCTTGAAAGCAAAATCGGGGAACATACATTGATTACAAGAAACAAGGCATGGAGCAGTTTTTGCACTTAAGATTTAGAAACATAGAGGAAACTGATACAAGTTACTTGGAAAATTATAACTGCTGAGAATCATCAAAAAGTAGTGACCATAAGCCATTAAAAATACCGCTGGTCACCCATTAAAGAACCCTCCGAAATCAAGTCAAATGTCATCTTTCAATTATCTTTCCTGCATTGTACTTTAAATTTCCTAAACTGTAGTTCTCAAATTTGCGTTATCAATTAAATTCCAGCATGTATCTTTATCCTATCACTGTGTCATCGATTGAATTCCAATGCAGTATCTTTATGTTCTTAGGCTATGTCATTGATTAAATTCCGAATGCTATTGCATTATTGAGTTTGTAATTTCAAGCCTCGTTATTGATTGAATTCCGACTTGGTTTGGGATTGTACAAAGTTATATGAATTGGAGAAGTCAATTCCTTTTTTGTATGAGATATCATTTGTCCGAAGTTAGCGCAGGACCTTAGTCTTTCTAAAGAAAAGTCAAATAACTACTTTTGGAAAAAGGTATTTTATTATGAAGACAATTCCGGCGAAACAAAGGGCTTTGTAAATTTTCGAGCAAGACATGACTTTATTTGGACCCATCATGTGTAACACGGTGAGAGACCATGACTTACAAGGAACTATGCCCATGAATACAGAAAAGTAACATAATTATAAAATTAAATGGCTTTGCACTAACGGTAATGTAATTAGACCATTTGAAGGGATGGAAGTTTAAAAAAAAAGTCGAAGTAGTTAAGGTCTTCAAGGGTCAAGGTCCTGCACATGATTAAGACAAATTGACTGGAGAAAGAAAAGAGAGAGAAGCACACAAAAAGAAATTTTCGAGAAAACTGAGGCAAAAAAAAAGATAAAGCCGATGTTTCTTTTTTTTGCCGAAAGATAAAGCTGACATTGATTTTATTGTTTATGAGTATTTCTTGTGTTCATACGTTCATGAGTGTTTTGGGGGTGAAGACATGGTGAGCAAAAAAAGACGAAGACCGGCACATGCAAAGTGAATCCAAGATTCACGTTTGCTGTAAATAATTGTGCAAGAATGGGGTTTTTTATTGGAGCCTAGATGAGCTGCACTTCTTTTGAAATGTGATCTTCTTTAAAAAATTATTTCAAGCTAGGAATTTCACAAAAAGAAAAAAAGAAGAAATTACTTGGGAAGAGACAGAGAGAGATCTATTGGGGCCGATGTTCCTTTTTTTTTTTTTTGCCGAAAGATAAAGCTGACATTGATTTTATTGTTTATGAGTATTTCTTGTGTTCATACGTTCATGAGTGTTTTGAGGGTGAAGACATGGTGAGCAAAAAAAGACGAAGACCGGCACATGCAAAGTGAATCCAAGATTCACGTTTGCTATAAATAATTGTGCAAGAATGGGGTTTTTTATTGGAGCCTAGATGAGCTGCACTTCTTTTGAAATGTGATCTTCTTTAAAAAATTATTTCAAGCTAGGAATTTCACAAAAAAGAAAAAAGAAGAAATTACTTGGGAAGAGACAGAGAGAGATCTATTGGGGCCGATGTTCCTTTTTTTTTTTTGCCGAAAGATAAAGCTGACATTGATTTTATTGTTTATGAGTATTTCTTGTGTTCATACGTTCATGAGTGTTTTGGGGGTGAAGACATGGTGAGCAAAAAAAAAGACGAAGACCGGCACATGAAAAGTGAATCCAAGATTCACGTTTGCTATAAATAATTGTGCAAGAATGGGGTTTTTTATTGGAGCCTAGATGAGCTGCACTTCTTTTGAAATGTGATCTTCTTTTAAAAATTATTTCAAGCTAGGAATTTCACAAAAAGAAAAAAGAAGAAATTACTTGGGAAGAGACAGAGAGAGATCTATTGGGGCCGATGTTCCTTTTTTTTGCCGAAAGATAAAGCTGACATTGATTTTATTGTTTATGAGTATTTCTTGTGTTCATACGTTCATGAGTGTTTTGGGGGGTGAAGACATGGTGAGCAAAAAAAGACGAAGACCGGCACATGCAAAGTGAATCCAAGATTCACGTTTGCTGTAAATAATTGTGCAAGAATGGGGTTTTTTATTGGAGCCTAGATGAGCTGCACTTCTTTTGAAATGTGATCTTCTTTAAAAAATTATTTCAAGCTAGGAATTTCACAAAAAGAAAAAAGAAAAAATTACTTGGGAAGAGACAGAGAGAGATCTATTGGGGCCGATGTTCCTTTTTTTTTGCCAAAAGATAAATCTGACATTGATTTTATTGTTTATGAGTATTTCTTGTGTTCATACGTTCATGAGTGTTTTGGCGGGTGAAGACATGGTGAGCAAAAAAACACGAAGACCGGTACATGCAAAGTGAATCCAAGATTCACGTTTGCTATAAATAATTGTGCAAGAATGGGGTTTTTTATTGGAGCCTAGATGAGCTGCACTTCTTTTGAAATGTGATCTTCTTTAAAAAATTATTTCAAGCTAGGAATTTCACAAAAAGAAAAAAAGAAGAAATTACTTGGGAAGAGACAGAGAGAGATCTATTGGGGCCGATGTTTCTTCTTTTTTTTTTGCCAAAAGATAAAGCTGACATTGATTTTATTGTTTATGAGTATTTCTTGTGTTCATACGTTCATGAGTGTTTTGGGGGGTGAAGACATGGTGAGCAAAAAAAGACGAAGACCGGTACATGCAAAGTGAATCCAAGATTCACGTTTGCTATAAATAATTGTGCAAGAATGGGGTTTTTTATTGGAGCCTGGATGAGCTGCACTTCTTTTGAAATGTGATCTTCTTTAAAAAATTATTTCAAGCTAGGAATTTCACAAAAAGAAAAAAGAAGAAATTACTTGGGAAGAGACAGAGAGAGATCTATTGGGGCTTGGGAGGAGCATGTGCTTGAGCTTCAAAGAATTAGTAGAAGAGTGCCATTAACCATATATAATGAAAATTATGAAAAGATTGTATGTGAATTCATGTATCAATATTTATATAGTACGAAAATTCATAACATTTCAAATTAACAAAGGTGAAAGTACGTCCGACCCAAAATTTAAATGAATTAAATAGTAAAACGTAGATATTTATTCAAGTGATTTTAATTAAATACATGATCCTTGTATGGGCATTACAATTATACCGAGACTTAAACCCAATGCGTTGGTTAAGTGATTGCCTTATGTGAGTACAAACATTATCTACTTATTTATTTAGTACACGAAGATAATCAACAGAGTTGTTGGAAATCGTAGAGAGGAAGCTGATGTCAAAGATCCAGCTTTTTCGCGCCGGCTTTTTCGCGCCACAAGGCAAAAAAAAAAAAGGCCCCATGCTTTCCGCCCGAAAATGTCGGAACTGAATTTCAAAATTTCCCAGTTAAACTAATCATAAAAATAAAAAGGATAAAATTTTCTCCTGCAATTTATCGTCAATAAGAAGGCCCCATTTGCTTGGAAAACGTTCTACCGCTGTAATAGGCATTGGCTCCGACTGAGGCTTCAAGAGTGATATTCCACCTATAAATATGTCATCAATTTGGTTAACCATATGTAAACCTGAACCATCACGCCTCCCAAAAACCAACCAGTCTCCAAATCATGATTTCTTCCGTATTGCCGTCCAACTACTTTCCTTTGGGTACCTTCTTGTTCTTCTCGCTCTTCTTGGTGGACATCGCTTCATTTCATGGTGCAGGCGCTTTTGCGTCCTCCGCTTCTTCTTTCACCATCAACGCTACTGATAATAAGGATGAAGCAGAAGCTCTCTTGAATTGGAAGTCTGCTCTTGACAACCATAGCCAATCTCTCCTCTCTTCATGGCACGGCAACAATCCTTGTGGCTATACTGGTGTCACTTGCGATGACCATGGCACCGTCACCCATCTAAATCTTTCCAATCTTGGTTTGAGAGGAACTCTAGACGGCCTTGACTTCTCGTGCTTAACCAATGTGGTTAGCTTGGAACTTGGCAACAACTCGATCTATGGCTCAATCCCTTTGGGTGTCGGTAACCTTTCTAAACTCAACTCTCTTCATCTTTGTGGCAATGAATTGTCCGAGGATATTCCTCCAAGTATAGGTATGCTAGAGAGTCTTCATTCTTTGTCCCTATGTGCAAACAACCTAATTGGTAACATCCCTCCAGAGATTGGACGGTTAAATTCTCTTTTAGAACTCGATGTTTCAAGAAACGCTCTCACCGGTTCTATCCCTGCTTCACTAGGGAACTTGAGCAACCTCAATTATCTTTATCTATGGAAAAATCAACTTTCAGGGCCCATTCCTACTTCTCTTGGAAAATTACACAATTTAATCGAATTCAGCATTTCACGGAATAACCTTTCCAGTTCAATTCCGAGAGAGATAAGTGACTTGAGGAATTTGACTATACTTTATTTATGGCAAAATGGACTTTCAGGATCCATTCCTTCAGAAATCGGAAGGCTCGCTTCCCTTATTGAACTTGATCTAGCACTCAACAATCTTACTGGCTCAATTCCTCATTCCCTTGGAAACTTGACAAATTTATCTTCACTTAGCCTCTTCCAAAATTATTTGACTGGTCCAATCCCTACTTCTCTTGTGAAATTGGGCAATTTAACCTATTTAGAGATTTCAAGCAACAACCTTTTTGGTTCCATGTCACAAGAAATATGCAGCTTGAAGAGCTTGAAGGTTCTTAGCTTATGGGGAAATAGATTGTCAAATTCCATTCCTTCAGAAATAGGGAAGCTCACTTCCCTTAACGAACTTTACCTAGGACACAACAATATCAATGGCTCGATTCCTTTTTCTATAGGAAACTTGACAAGTTTATCTTTTCTTTACCTAAATGGAAATGCACTTTCATCCTCGATCCCTCAAGAAATTGGGAGATTGGTACATCTTGAAGGATTGGATTTGTCAGAGAATGATTTGGTCGGTCCAATACCATCGTCTATGCAGAACTTGAGCAATCTAAAGATTTTATACCTTTCCTTAAATCATCTTTCAGGCTCAATTCCACAAGAATTTGGGAAATTGATATCTCTTCAAACATTAGATGTAGCCACCAACAATTTGACCGGTCCAATCCCTGCATCAATTGGAAGCTTGACGAATCTAACTTTATTAAGGCTTCATGACAATAAATTCATTGGTTCTTTGCCTTTTGAATTTAATAAGTTAACTCGATTGGTTAAGTTGGAATTATCTAATAATGAATTAGAGGGAGAATTGCCAGAGGATGTATGTCTTGGTGGATCGTTGCAACATTTCACTGTCTTCAATAATCACTTCAAGGGTCCCGTCCCAAGAAGCTTAGAGAATTGTAGCAAATTAATTAGATTGAGGCTAGAAGGAAATCAACTTACTGGAAATATTACAGAAGCTTTTGGAGTATATCCACATCTATATTATGTGGACTTGAGTCACAATCATTTGTACGGTGAACTTTCGTGGAAATGGGAGCATTATCATAATTTGACAAGCTTAAGGATATCAAACAATAGCATTTCTGGTAAGATACCCACAATATTTGGAAGGATGGCTAAATTACAGAGATTGGACCTTTCATTAAATAATTTAGATGGGGAGATTCCAAGGGAATTGGGAAGCCTATCGTTGTTGTTAGAACTCGATCTAAGCAACAATGCAATCACGGGAAATGTCCCGACTGAGATTGGATTGTTATCTCATCTGGCACATCTAAACTTGGCATCTAACAATTTGACCGGAGTGATACCGGTGCAGCTAAGCTCATGCCAAGGCTTGTTGAGCTTGAACTTGAGCAGAAACAAATTTTGGAGAGGCATCCCTTTTGAGTTAGGCAACACACAATTCCTTGAGGTTCTTGACTTGAGTCATAATATGTTGACTAAAAACATACTAGGAGAGCTTGGAAAGTTGAGAATGCTACAAGTTCTAAATATCTCCCACAACAGCCTCAACGGTTCCATTGCACATGTTTTTGGTGATATGTCAGCATTGACTTCCATTGATATATCCTATAATGACCTAGAAGGTCCTCTCCCAAATGTCAAGGCTTTCATTCAGGCTCCGTTTGAAGCAATTCAGCATAACAAAGGGCTCTGTGGAAATGTTTTTGGTTTACCAAAATGCAATTCTACCATGAGCAAGAAATGCATTGGATGCATTAATACTAGAATCATAGTTGTCCTTATTCTCTCGTTTTTGGGGTTTCTCCTTCTCTGTTGCACCTTGACCGTTCTTGTAATCATCAATCATCGTCGAAGAAGGATTATCAAGAGAAAGAACAATGAACAAGCAAATGATTTGGATTTTATGCATATTTTGAGATATGATGGCAAGGTTTTCTATGATCGAATCGTTGAGGCCACGGGAGGATTTGACTCCAAGTACTATGTGGGTGAAGGAGCATATGGAATTGTTTATAAAGCGGAGATATCAGAAGGTCAAACAGTTGCGGTCAAGCAAATTTTATCATCTCGGGAAGATAGTGATATTGTCGATTTGATATCATTTGGAAGGGAAATTCAAGCCTTAAGAAATATACGGCACCGCAACATCGTGAAATTTTATGGGTTCTGTTCTCATGCACAACATTGTTTTTTGGTGTATGAGTACATGGAAAGAGGGAGCTTGAGAACAACTTTGAGTGATGATGAAAGAGCAATAGAATTTCAATGGAACAAAAGAGTAAATGTGGTCCGAGGAGTTGCGGATGCATTGTCCTATATGCATCACGAATGTTTGCCTCCATTGATTCATCGAGACTTGACTAGTAACAATATTCTATTGGATCACGATTATGAGGCTCATGTTTCCGATTTTGGCACTGCAAGACTATTGAGACTAGATTCATCAAACTGGACTGCTATCACTGGCACCATTGGGTATATTGCTCCAGGTACTTCATAATTTTTTGCAATTTTAACGAGATTCGGTGTTGGACATTGCTTCTATTATTGAAGTTTTGCTAGTTTGATGCAGTTTTTTAGTTATTTAATCTTCTTACGGAAATTTTTCAAGTTCAGTAAAGATAGAAAGCTTTTCGATTTCCCCAATAAAGAAGAATTGGCAAATGAGAAAAAACATCACAATCGATCCACTTCAAGGATATTAAGTTCGTGTTACCTAAAGATGATCTAACTTTAAGCGTCGAACAAAATTTTTTGAACTTCATCGAAGCATAAACTCTCATGATCAAATCAGTGTTATAAGTGTAGAATAAGTAGAAAATTGTACTTGTAATCATTACATCATGGGAATCAAAGTTGTTAACTTGAATACAGCTTATAACTGAGGTTATATAAAATCTTCAATTCTCTACTTGCAGAGCTAGCTTATTCTACGGTTCCTACTGAAAAATGTGATGTCTATAGCTTTGGAGTCGTGGCATTAGAGACAATCATGGGAAAGCATCCAGGAAATTACATCTCTCAGGAATGTTCATCGTCCGCCCAATTTGAGTTGCCAATGATGTTGAAGGATGTGCTGGATCAACGTCTCTCCCCTCTTAGAATTCGTCTTCAAGATGCACAAAATGTGGTCTTGATCGCCAAGCTAGCATTCGCATGCTTGCAAGCCGATCCACGGCTACGACCGACTATGGGACAAGTCTCGCGTGAGCTTCAGGTTCAGGTACCCGTGGAAACGCCATTCTCTACAGTCAGGTTAGAGCAACTTCGTGATTCTAGTGTCAAGAAATTTGGAGCATTCACAGGAGATGGTAAGTTTTGAAGTTACTTTTTCATGTGGTATTGTGTTTGCTTTTTAATCATGAAGATGATCACCTTTTGAATTTCTCACTAATCCCAACCATGCAATTTATGATTTTCACTACAGAGCCAGCTTCTCTACGATCGTTATAGGAATAGTGCGATGTCTATATTTTAGAGTCGTGGCGCCAGAAATAATAATGGGAAGGCTTTTGGGAAGATCTCATTTCACAACTATTTCCATCTTTTAGCGTAGCGAAGAGGAATTGAATTTGCAAAATGTATTGGATGGACATCTCTTCCTTTCTTTGAAGTGAGATGTAAACAACATGCAGTTTCTATTGCTGGAAGACACAAAGATACTAGTTGTTTGTGAACTTTTATTGATGTGTAGTATCATACTTGCACTTTTAATTTGGGAGAAGTGCCAAAAAAGTCCTAAACCTTTTGTGTTTGTGCCAGTTTAGTCCTAAACCTTTTTTTGGTGCCAATTTAGTCCTAAACCTTTTTATTTAGTGCCGATTCAGTCCTTTTGGCCGGATTTTGCTGGCTGGGCCGGCCGGCTGACGTGGATAATTTTTAATAATTTTTAATAATTTTTTAATACTTTTTAATAATTTTTAATATTTTTCTTTTTTCTTTTTTTCTCTTTATTCTTTATTCTTTATTCTCTTTTTCTTTTTTTTTTTCTTTTTCTTTTTTTTTCTTCTCTCCTCCTCCCTCCGGCCGCCGGCCGACCACGGCGCGCCGGCCGGGCGACGGCCGGCGAGGCTCGCCCGGCCGCCTAGCCGGTGGCCGCGAGGGCGGCCTCCCGCCGGGCGGCGAGGCTCGTCCTCGCCGGATCTGCGAAGGTCAAGCCTCGCCCATGGCGGCGAGGCTCGACCTCGCCAGGATCCGGCGAGGGCGAGCCTCGCCGGCGCCGCGAGCCTCGATTCGGCGAGGTCGAGCCTCGCCGGCCATGGGCGAGGCTCGAGCCTTGCCGATCCGGCGCAAGGCGGCCTCCCGCCGGGCTGGCGATGGCCGGCGAGGCTCGACCTCGCCGGAATCGCGGCCTCGCGCCGGGCGGGCGAGGGTCGAGCCGCGGCGCCGCCCAGGCCGCGATTCGGCGAGGTCGAGCCTCGCCCATGGCGAGGCTCGACCTCGCCGAATCGCGGCTGGGCGACGCCGGCGAGGCTCGCCCTCGCCGGATCTGGCGAGGTCGAGCCTCGCCGGGCTCGACCTCGCCGTCGCCCGGCGCGAGGCCGCCCTCGCGGCCACGGCGAGGTGGCCGGCGAGCCTCGCCGGCCGTCGCCTCGGCCGGTCGCCGTGGTCGGCCACCGGCCGGAGGGAGGAGGAGAGAAGAAAAAGAAAAAGAAAAAGAAAAAAGAATAAAGAATAAAGAGAAAAAGAAAAAAAGAAAATATAAAAAATATTAAAATATTAAAAAAAAAAAAATATTAAAAAATATTAAAAAAATATTAAAAATTGTCCACGTCGACCGGCGGCGTCCAGTCAGCAAAATCCGGCCAAAAAGGACTGAATCGGCACTAAATAAAAAGGTTTAGGACTAAATTGGCACCAAAAAAGGTTTAGGACTAAACTCCAACACAAACACAAAAGGTTTAGGACTTTTTGGCACTTCTCCCCTTTTAATTTGTTCAATCAAGTCACTTTTTGACTAATGTACAATATTGTTCTGGAACTTTTAGTTGGTCTAATTATATATCTTATATACTTTAATATGCTTATTGTCATTCTTTCATTAATCAATTTAAATGAAGTATGGCATGGACACCAAAACCATAATCCACGTTCTTTAAAATGCCCAATATTCACTCGGAACAACTTTTCTTTTCTAACACACATCATCATCCAGTTGACTCTCTTCAATAACGATTTTTGGTTTCTTGTCCCCAGAAGGATAAGGATAAACTTTCAAATCTTTGTAGTTAGAATGTAGCGAAAACTTAATGGTTTTCTTGCGATGCATTGTGAAAAATCCAACCTCTTCTACATTCGACATGATTTTGATTGAAAGCTTGAAGAAGAATAAGACCACAATGATCATATTAATCTAAATGAAGTTTGGCATGGACTCCAAAACCATAATTCACGTTGTTTAAAGTGTGCATATTCACTCGAACAACCTTTTCCTTTCCGACACACATTATCGTCCAGTTGACTCCTTTCAATTACGATTTTTGGTTTCTTGTCGCTGGAATGATAAAAATGAACTTTGAAATCTCTGCAGCTGAATGTAGAGAAAACTTAATTGTTTTCTTTTGATGCATTGTGAAAAATCCCTCCTGTTCTACATTTGACATGATTTCAATTGAAAGGTTGAAGAAGAGAAAGACCACATTGATAATATTAAGTGAGTATTCTTGTCCTAGTTTGGAAGTTTTTCTCAAACAATAGTAGAATTTCCTCCACGGGTCCTAACTTTTTGTTTTTATGAAAAATTACTTACATATATTATTTTAAATCATAGTGTTGATTTTGGTCCTCTCACGTAGAACTAATAAGTTATGGAATTAATATTTTCATCTAACTATATATTTATATTTTACCCTCTTGATTTTTCTCTTTGATTAATTTCACATAACCCTTCTCAATACTATAGCACGATAATGTGTAGTTTGACATTAGATTATGGATCTTTTTTCCCATATCAATAGGATATATGCAAATTGATAAATGGAATAGGCATAAGAAAAAAAAATTGAAGGAGGTGAATTGGTATGTAAAGATGTTGCGCAAAAATGCCAAAAGATGCACCAATCGAAGCACAGCTAGCAAAGTATGAAAGAAAATCGAGATCACACGAACACAAAATTAATGTGGAAACCCAAAACGGGAAAAACCACGGGGAGAGAAAGGGGTTTCACTATTTTCAATAAACAGTACGATAGTACAATCCAAAAGCTCTAAAAATCACTTGGTGGGCCACAAGATCTAAAGATCTAATAAGAAAATAAGAAAAACAAAAAAGAAAATAATATAGAGGCTAGGGTTGAAGAAGTGTTATAAAGCACATTTCTTTTATAGTCTTCCTTTGAAAAACCCTAAAATAAAAGTACATGGTCTAAAGCACCCTTATCTCTAATTCGAAAGTCAAAACTCAACAAATCTCCAAAAGAGCATTATGCCAAACACCACAAGACTTCTCTTCCTCATCAGCAAAAGTGACCACACAAGGCCACTCCCAAAAGGGCAAAATCGACAACGCACACCCCTAAGGTCATGTAAGCATACTTGGTGTGGGAAACAAGGGATGAAACACCAACAACTCCGGCTAGGCAACTCAAATGGCGAAAACACCATAAACCCAGTCAAAGGAATTGGTTTTGTCAATATATCTACCGGATTATCCGTCGTAGATACTTTCTTTATTGTAACTGTACCCTTAGCAACCTCATCACGTGCAAAGTGATATTAGATGTCGATACATTTTGTTCTCTCATGATATATCGCATTCTTGGTTAACTAGATCGCACTTTGGTTATCGCAAAAGATAACAAAGGCTCCCTCCTACTTCACTTCAAGTTACGTAACCAAAGGCTCAAACCAAAGAGCTTCTTTTACCGCCTCTGCTGCCACCATGTACTTTACTTCAACAGTAGAGAAAGCAACTATGTCCTACAAAATTGCTCTCCAACTAACCGTGGAACCACAAGCATAAAAGCATAACCTATCGAAGATCTCTTTTTGTTGAAATCGTCTACATAGTTAGAATCAAGGAAGCCAAAAACTAAATATCCTATATTACAACCTCTATCAAAGACCAAATCGATATATGAGGTACCTTGGATGTATCAAAGAATCCATTTCACGGCTTGCCAACGAGCTTTACTCGAATGTGCCATATACTTGCTAGCAACACTAACATCTTGGGAAATATCCAAACGGGTGCAAACCATAGTATAGATGAGATTACCCACAACACTAAAATATGGAACTCGAGATATCTTATCTTCCTCCTTTAGTTTTAGACGACAAAGAAGCAGAAAGCCTAAAATCGGATTGTCATGTCCCCAGCACATCACGGCTAATGTAGTTGCTAAAATCTTTCCACTTTTTAAGTATGCAGAAGTATAAATGGCTAAAACAACTGAGGACAGGTGAAGGAATGCATGCAAACTTATACGAACGGGGCAACCTCATTTCATTTCTTATTTATATATGTTAGTCAACGGGGTTGAGTACACTGGGGAAAAAACCAAAAAGGTCAATAATCCTACCGACATTCAACAATACATCTATCATCCTATCCCAACCTGACTGTATACATATTCACCTAATCCTTGCCCCAGCTCCATCAAAAAATCATCCACATCCCCAAAAACTCCTTTGTCCACCTGCTTCCATCACTCTTTAGTGCTATTGTTGTCCCTTGACCAGTCATCATCGTCGTAAAGTGGGAGGGGGTCCATAAGACACTCATTCACCTGAGCATAAAGCGCGATGAAGCTAAGGAGCACTGGTCTCATTGGTCCTTTGCTATTGACCGTTAGGGTAGATACAAATCTGAAAAAGACAATGTTTGGGAAGGCAAGGTTGACAATCTCGATCTGTTGCCATGTAAAATCCATTAGGGCACCATATTGGATCATAGGGGAGGCAGATGTGAGTGATATGTCTATTGATTTAAAGACAATAATCCACTAAAAGTGAGCATAACACTCAGGAAACAAATTACTAACCAGTCTATATCACATAAGTCAATAGTAGCACATGTAAAGAAAACAAAAGATCATTATAAGATCAACTTGTTGTCACGCCCGATCCTCGAGCGCGTGCCCATCCCTCACAGTCGATATAATAGCGACGTCCCAGGATGAGTCGCACCCTTCCATTTTAAAACGCAAGCAGAAGCATATAATAAAATCCCTAGACAATAAAACAATGGGATAGAAAAGTAGGGCTATATTTTTCACAGCATGAAAAGCCACAACCACACTTTTATACACAGCAAACCACATAGTATGTATTACAATACTATTCACAGAAGTCTGATCTATTATGCATCAGTCCACAACTTAAGGTTTGCAAAACAAGATGGGGTCTCAATCCTCATCCGGGTCGTACTCTAGATCATCCTCTGGATCCTCTTCCAGTTCCTCTTCCGGTTCTTCATCTTCAGGTTCCTCCTCTGGCTCTTCCCACTCCTGATCCTCCTCCGGTCCATCCTCTTGCTCAACTATCTCCGCTTCCCCTTCACTCCAGTTAGCACCCTCGGCTGAGTATACTGGTGACTTAGGATCGCCCTCGAGCTTGGGATCCTTGGCATCCACTATCGACCCATCCTTAGGGTCTGCCGTCCCAACCCGAATGCTGCCTCCAGAACGTACAGAGGCACATCACCTTTCGGGATGGGACCTTCTTTTCGCCCATCGTGGTAGTGACGATACCATGATCGATACTCATGGGGTACTAGGTCGTCTTTATTCACATCAACCCAGACCTTAGACTCTATCAACACATACTCTAGCCCTTCTGGGAGGTGTTATATCAGGAAGTGGTATCCTACCTCGATGATCTCTTCAGGAATACCAAAATGCATAGGAGGGCGAGGAGGTGGAGATGCTGCCATCTAGGGACCTGAAATGTTATCTCACAACGGGGTGAGACTATGTCTCAGCGAGTTCTACTCTCCGAGGACCCGATTGGAAAACCAATACACTATGGGCTGCCTAAGCGTACACGGGTCAGAGGACTTACCTTGGCCTCAGATTCCACTTGCAAATCAACACAGTTCGAATAGGCACCCAATCATACTACCATAGATCGATACATCGATCAATCGACCTAGTCGATTATATGTCAAACAGACCATTCCCCGGTCATTTCAATCCATACTAGGCAATCTCCAAGATAGTATATATATATAGTCATTGAGCCACGTGCGTTCTCTAAGGCGACATACTTAGTCACCGAGCCACGTGCATTCTCTAGAATGACATACCTAGTCACCGAGCCACATGCATTTTCTAAGGCGATGTACTTAGTCACCGAGCCACGTGCATTCTCTAAGGCAACATGTCTAATCACCGAGCCCCGTGCATTCTCTAAGGCGACGTACTAATCACCGAGCCACGTGCATTCTCTAAGGCAATGTACTAATCACCGAGCCATGTGCCTTTTTCAGGTGATGTATATGATCAACAAGTCACATGCATTCTCTAAGGTGATGTACCTAATCACCGAGCCACATCATACATCATTCTCTCACATCTTTTATCATACCCAATAAAATATCATATGTGGGTACACGGTCGGTCTTAGCCAAAATATAGTGATTTCGCTTTTATTTCCCCCACATCTTTCAGCAATCCAAAAGTAGATTTTTGGTGCTGTAGACCGACGCCCGGTAATTTTCCACTCAATTATCAAATTTAATTAATTTCTGAAATAAATACCCACAACCACTAATTGCACTCAATTTGCATAATCAAGTACTCAATTAAATAAACAGAGAGCACCACTGTGATCAGCGCAAAATTCTGGTCACCGGCCATCCCGGTTGAATTTTCGAAAAATAAATAAATAATTAAATAATTACAAAAATTAATTATTAAATAGCAATAAATCCAATTTAGGCTTGTATTGCCTAAATGGGAAGCCGAAACGGACCCGGAAAATTTCCGAGGTTTGTTCAATAATTACTCGAGTCTATCTACTTGCTAATCACACTAACCATTTGCCTAACATGCATGGGTAAATTCCTAATTTAATTATTCTAATCTAATCTATCCACCTAATTGCACTTAATTAAATCTAATCAATCCCTAAGCATCATTTGTCTACTAAGCAAGGTTTAGTGAGTAAAACTCACTTGTTTTGCGAAGACCAATTCACCGTGACGACTGCACGACGGCGGCCGAAACCCGAATTTCGGCAGCGTCGACGGACACTGGACCGGGCCCAACAGGCCTTGCAAGCCCACAGCAAAATGCTGGGCTTGGTCTGGGCTTGAGGCTACGCTTGGGCCTGCTTCGCGGGCTTCAATTGGCTGGACCAAGGGCTGAACTGGGCTGGTTTCTGGACTTCAATGGACTGAACTAAGCGGGCTAAGACTTGAGTGGGCTTGCTGCATGCGTTGAAGACACTGCTGGTCTGAAGACGGGCTTCAAGTGGGCTGGGCCGAGTGGACTGAGCTGCTGCAAGCATGGGACTTGGGCTATGGTTGGGCTCGGTGGAGATGGGTCGACTGGACTGCTGGCTTCGCTGGCTGAACGGACGAAGGAGACGCGCAGCTTCACTGGCTTTGAGGCGTGCGGTCAACGATGGAGCTTCAACGGAGAGGGAAGCTGACCACACAAATGAAGACACGGGCGCGCGGTTGTGGCCGACCAAGGAGACTTCCAAGGAGCTGCTGGCGTTGAGTTTTGATGGACGCTAGCCACGGCAGAAGCTTGGGAAATTGCTTTGGTCAACTAAGGGGAAGAAGACTCCGCTAGTTGACCGAGGAAGCAAAACCTGTTGGAGCAGCTAGCGTTCGGTGGAGGGGAAACAAAATGGAGGAAGCGGACGTTGACTGGTGGCTTGCGGATGTGTGACAAGGGAGCAGCGAAGATGGAGGGAAAGAAAAATGATGGGCGGAAGGTGGTGACTGCAGAACTCGAAGGAAGCAAATGAAATGGAGAGAAGGTAGAGCAGAATGGGGATTGGGGAAAGGAGACGCTCGACCAAGAGAAGAGGGGGAGGAAAGAGGCAGAGAGGAAAGGCTAATTAGTCAAACAAAATATCAAAACCATGATGAAAAAGCCATAAAAATCTTCAATCTTTATCACCATGGTCTCCTAATACTTTCTAGCCAATAAATCCACAAATAATCCAAATTTTGAAGTCCAAAATTGCACCCCTTTTCTTAGCTCCGAATTTCATAATTTTTGGTCTTCAATCTCGTCAATAAATTCCCAAAATTGAAGTCCAATTTTGATGTAGAAAAATCCCATTCCATTTTCTGCAAGTCCCCGAGACTCAAAGGCTCGGCTTGGAAGTCAAATTTCCTTCAATTGAGCCCCATCCGAATTTCCGCTATTTTTCCGCAACGTCCGAATCGATTTTCCGTAAAAATCCCAAACTCGACGGAATTTCTCGAATGACAAGACGACGTCCTATAAATGAACCGTGACATGCTCGAACATCTGAATTCCAAAAACCGAATTCAATTTCATGGTTAAAATCGATCAAACGCAATTTTAGTCTGATCCAACCTACCGGGTAGCTTTTAGGGATTTTACCGCGGTTATATCCCTTAACGGCTTCACCCAATAGATTGGTTAACTCATGAGTGATCGAGTCGAGAGAAAAGGACCATAGACGCGCCGATGAGATGTCCATTTCATATATTCGGGACGGGTCGAAAATTCAGGATGTCACAACTCTTCCCCTCTTATAAAAATTTCGTCCTCGAAATTTAAACCATTACAATTCTTCTTCAAAATGGTGGGGTATTGTCATCTCATCAAGTCTTTACTTTCCGTGTAGCTCATTCTGACCTGTGGTGTTGCCAGACCACTTTGATCAAAGAGGTTGTCTTGGTGCGTAGAACCTTCTCTTTTAGATCCACAAGCTGAATCGGGCTTTCCTCGTACGACACTCTATCGTCCATGTCTAATTCTTCAAGATTTAGCACATGGGTCTGGTCAAGCTCATATGTCCTCAACAACAACACGTGAAAGACGCCATGCACTTGCGCCAACCCCGGCGACAATGTAAGACGATACGTTAGGATCCCGATTTTTAAAGAATCTCAAAAGGACCTACATACCTCAGTTTCAGTTTTCCCTCCTTGCTGAAGTGCAAGGTATTCCTCTTTGGTGACACCTTTAGAAAGATGCAATTACCAATTTGGAACTCTAAGGGCCTTCAATGCTCAACGATTCAACTTTTCTAGCGATTCTGAGCTGTCTTTACTCTGGCACTGATCACGGCAATTGCAATCACTGATTATTGAACTGACTCCGGGCCCGTGATCATTCTTCATCTAACTTCCTTCCGACAAATTGAAGTTCTGCACACTCTGCTAAGCAATGCTTCAAAAGGAACCATCTGAAAGCTCTGCTGAATCTGGGAACCTCTGATCTAGGTTTGATATAGTTCCATCACTAGCACTCCATGCAAACGAACTATCTGACTCACATGCAACCTTGCATGTCTTTCTAAGCCCAGATCCTTTTGTACTACCAGGAAGTGAGCCGACTTCATCAGTCTATCGACCACTATCCAAATGGAATCATTGCCTCTCTGATTCCTTGACAAGCTCGTTACAAGGTTCATCGTGATATACTTCCATTCCCACTCGGAACTCCCGAGTGATTGTAAAAGTCCTCCCGGCTTGTATTACTAAACTTCCACTTATTTAGCACATCTGATACTTGCAACTTATCTGGCGATATCTACCTTTATATCAGTCTACCAATTGAGCTGATGCCGATTCTGACCTTCTTTGTACTGTCTGGTCAAAAACTGTAATTACTACAGTGAATTTCTGACAAGGTCTCCTACCTGAGTGCTACATCATTAGGTACACCCCATTACTCTTGGAACTTTAGTGTTCCATCCTCAGAAATCTGAAAATTAGTATCCTTCTTATCAGTATCCTCTTACAGGATCTTCTAAACATCCCGGTCTGTCAACTAAAGCATCTGATTCTAACCTAAATATCTGGTCCAATTCTGAGGGGGGCTAAAAAATTTTGGAAGATGGCCTACCTCGAATTTGAAAACCGAATCTTGAAGTTTCTCAAGTAAGGTCCATACTTTAACCAGCATATGCACAATTGAAGATTCTCAACTCAACACATCAGTGACTTCTTTCGTTCTTCCAGGGTGATACTAGATATCACCATCCTAGTCCTTCTGAGGTTCTGACTCATGACACCGTCTCATATTCAACTCCCTCTGAGAGAATAAACACTTATGACTTTAATAGTCGATGAAAATCTGGAATTTTTCTCCATACCAATGATGTCCCTAAATCTTTAGAGCTAAAATTAATGATTCGAGTCCCAAGTCATGCATCGGTAATTCAACTCATGAGGTCTTAACTGGCGGGACGTGTATGCAACAATCTTATCATGTTGCATCAGCACGCACCCAGTCCTCTGAACGACACATCATTATAGATCTCGTATCTTCCAGGACCAGATGAAATGGTCAGTACAGGTGCGGTATTTAGCTTCTATTTAAGCTCTTGGAACCTACACTTGCACTTGTCTGTCCACACGAACTTTTCTTCTTTCTACAAGAGTTGAGTCAACAGCAACAATGATGTAGAAAATCCTTCCACGAACTTTCTGTAGAAATCTATCCAATCCATACGGCTTCGATCTCGATATTTTTGTCGATCTTGGTCCACTAATAACTTGTTTCGATCGTGGTTGGGTCCATAGAGATTCCTTCGCTTGAAACTTTGTGACCATTCTCAAATGACTCTCGTGCTCCTCAGCACTCATCGAATACACATCAAAATAACATTGATGAACGTGATCTAGGTATTTCTAAAATACTCGGTTCATCAAATCCATAACAGCAGCTGGAGTGTTTACCAGAGACCACCTCGAGTACTAAATACTGAATTTAATACGTCATTCTTTCTGATCCTCAACTGATGATGCCTTGTTTTCAAGTCGACCTTTGAAAATGTCGACACTATTGTAACTGGTCACACAATTCGTTGATCTTCAACCATGACACTTGTTCTTGATCGTCACCTGATTGAGTTGACGATAATCGATGCCTAATTGCAACGAACCATCTTTCTTCACAAACGAAACCAGTGCTCTCCAAGGCGATGCGTTGGTATGAATAAATTCCTTATCTTGTAATTCTCACATATGCACCATCAGTCGTTTTAACTCAGGCAACGACAATTGGTAAGAAGCCTTAGTGAGTGGCTCTGTCCTGGTTGCTAACTCAATCGCAAATTCTATCTCTTTCACTGACAACGGGCCTAACAATTCCTGTGGCAACATATCTATAAACTCTTGGACTATTGAGATGTCCTCAATTTTCAGTTCTGTAATCTGTCTTGTCTATGACAATCGCTAAGCCATCTTGGCAATCCCCGTCTAACAAATGGGTTGCCTTCAAGCGACGAGATTAATGCAATTGAAGGTCCTTCTCGCCTTCCAAAGAACTCGGCACTTCTACATGCTAATGGACTAAGCTGAGTTATTCGATGATAACAATTTATCCTCACAATATGCTCCAAGAGCCAATTCTTTCCACACTTGACGACAAAGTTGTACACAACTAGCTAAACAAGTACAACTCTAGTTAATGGTCCTTCTCCTACAACTTTAACGCACGAAATGAAATTCCACAGACTTAACCCCCAAAACTTTATAGCGCTACTCTGATACAATCACTTCAAAACATTCTTTCTCTGGTCAGTGCATGGTCGGTTCGACTCCTATCCCTTTCACCATCCCAAAGGCGTCCTATCTGTAGTAGCATTGTTGGTGTTCTTCCTGAACTCCAACTAACAGTCCCTCACCTGATGGCCGTGTTGACTACCACCAAAGCACGTTCCAATTATACTAGGACACTGGACTGATCCAAGCTTCCTTTTACAAACTCGGCATCCATCTGGTGAGTTCTCTATCTCTTGTCAGGTGGCAGTATGCACCCTTACTTGCACCAGGGGCCTGTTCCAAAAACTCTGTGGTATTGTATGGCGCACTCCCGCTGAACTATTCTATCAACGGCAATGGTACTTGTGATCCCACTAGTGGTAACGGCAACTGTTGCAGTGGCCCCTTCGACCTTACGGAATAGTTTCTTGCCAAGTGACCTTGTCAGTCACAGTCAGGGCAACCACCGGTCCTAAAATGGCATGGGGCCGATTCATATTGTTTTCCACGACACACGACATCTGATTCGATGCTGACTTGTCTATTCCACTTTTCCTGATGCTCGGAATATAATATCTTTTTCCGGTCATAAGCTCCTTTCCAAACCGATTTCCATCTTTGTCTTACTAAACTTGCCCAGATGTAGTAGCTTGCTACTCGATCGCAATTCCAGGTTGGACCTCGGCGAGTGTGGCAACAACAGTGGCTTGATCTTAAGCTTGCTGACTTAACAAGCTCCTAAGGAACACTAGCGCCTGAACGATCCCATCGAACCTAGGATCGCTCGGTGCTGCTAAACTCTCAGTACCGACCTACGGTGGTACTCTTACACTCGCGCTGGCCTGAGTCGGTGCTTTGCCACAACTACCTCGGGCACCGATCCGTGTCGGCGTTCTACCCCGAGTCACAGAGGCACTGTCCTCTTACTAAGAGTCCTCAGCTCCTGATCACTCATGCTATAGGATCCTTATAGAAACCTGTTTTCTAATTGCAATACCATATTAGAATTTGAGTGACCCACACAAACAAGCTACCAATTAGCTACCATCGACATGCACCAACATGAATTTCAATGTCGTTCCTACTACTATCCCAAGAACAATCGCACCTTATCACTCCAATCCCTAACCATTGCTCTGATACCACCTAAATGGGATGTCACGCCCCGATCCTCGAGCGCGTGCCCATCCCTCACCTGGTCGATATAATAGCGACATCCCAGGACGATTCGCAAACCCTTTCATTTTAAAAGCAAGCAGAAGCATATAATAAAATCCCCAGATAATAAAACAATGGGATAGAAAAGTAGGGCTATATTTTTCACAACATGAAAAGCCACAACCACACTTTTATACACAGCCAACCACATAATATATATTACAATACTATTCACAGAAGTCTGATCTATTATGCATCAGTCCACAACTTAAGGCTTGTAAAACAAGATGGGGTCTCAATCCTCATCCGGGTCGTACTCAGGATCATCCTCTGGATCCTCTTCCGGTTCCTCTTCCAGTTCTTCATCTTCAGGTTCCTCCTCTACAGGCTCCTCCTCTGGCTCTTCCCACTCATGATCCTCCTCCGGTCCATCCTCTTGCTCAACTATCTCCGCTTCCCCTTCACTCCAGTTAGCACCCTTGGCTGAGTATACTGGTGACTTAGGATCACCCTCAAGGTTAAGATCCTTGGCTTTCACTACCGACCCATCCTTAGGGTCTGCCGTCCCCAACCCGAATGCTGCCTCTAGAACGTAAAGAGGTACATCACCTTTCGGGATGGGACCTTCTCTTCGCCCATCGTGGTAGTGACGATACCATGAACGATACTCATGGGGTACCAGGTCGTCTCTATTCACATCAACCCAGACCTTGGACTCTATCAACACATACTCTAGCCCTTTTGGGTGGTAGTATATCGGGAAGTGGTATCCTACCTCGGTGATCGCTTCAGGAATACCAAAATGCATAGGAGGGCGAGGAGGTGGAAGTGCTGTCATTTAGGGACTTGAAATGTTATCCCACAACGGGGTGAGACTACGTCTCAGCGAGTTCTACCCTCCTAAGACTCGATTAGGAAACCAATACACTATGGGCTGCCTAAGCGCACATGGGTCAGAGGACTTACCTTGGCCTCAGATTCAACCTGCAAATCAACACAGTTCGAATAGGCACCCAATCATACTACCACAAATCGATACATCGATCAATCGACCTAGTCAATTACATGTCAAACAGACCATTCCCCGGTCATTTCAATCCATACTACGCAATCTCCAAGATAGTATATATATATATATATATATATATATATATATATATAGTCATCGAGCCACGTGCATTCTCTAAGGCGACATGTCTAATCACCGAGCCCCGTGCATTCTCTAAGGCGACATACTAATCACCGAGCCACGTGCCTTTTCTAGGTGATGTATATGATCAACAAATCACGTGCATTCTCTAAGGTGATCTATCTAATTTTCGAGCCACGTCATACAGCATTCTCTCACATCTTTTATCATACTCGATAAAATATCGTGTGTGGGTACACGGTTGGCCTTAGCCAAAATATAGTGATTTCGTTTTTATTTCTCCCACTTCTTTCAGCAGTCCAAAAATAGATTTTTGACGCTGTAGACCGACACTCGGTAATTTTACACTCAATTATCAAATTTATTCAATTTCTGAAATAAATACCCACAACCACTAATTGCACTCAATTTGCACAATCAGGTACTCAATTAAATAAACAGAGAGCATCACTGCGATCAGCACGAAATTCCGGACATCGGCCATCCCGGTTGAATTTTCGGAAAATAAGTAAATAATTAAATAATTACAAAAATTAATTATTAAAAAGCAATAAATCCAATTTAGGACTGTATTGCTTAATTGGAAGCCGAAACGGACCCGGAAAATTTCCAAGGTTCGTTCAATAATTACTCGAGCCTATCTACTTGCTAATCACACTAGCCATTTGCCTAACATGCATAGATAAATCCCTAATTTAATTATTCTAATCTAATCTATCCACCTAATTAAACTTAATTAAATCTAATCAACCCCTAAGCATCATTAATCTACTAAGCGAGGATTCGTGAGTAAAACTCACTTGTTTAGCAAGCGAGTCGATCAAATCGTCGGGAACGCGACGAGGGCCAGCTTTTCAAGGCGGGCCTAACCTTAGAGGCACGGAACCACCTCAAATTGGGCTTGGAACAGTCTTGGGAAACCTCTTGTTTTCCCCTCGATTTAAGCTGCAAACAAGAGAAAACAAAGTTGATTTGGCGGAGGACCCGTGGAGCGGCTCGGGTGTTCGGTGACCAACGGCGGGGACCCCGGCAGCCTTGGGCGACTCCGGCGGTGGCTGGCACGGCTGGACAGCCTCCATGCGCACGGACGGCTTGCTGGAACGGCGTTAGGCGAGGCAAGGGCGGTCGGCACGCGAGCGGCGCTCATGCGGGTGGACAGCACTCCGGCGGAGGGCAGCGGCGTGCAGCGTGGACGGCGGCTTCTCCTGCTGGGTTTCTGTCTTCAAACAGCCGCAATGGAGATGGGGAAGGGTTGTCGCACGGTTGAGGGAGAGGGAGAGGATAAGAAAGAGGAGATGAGGAAGAGAGGAAAAGATCTAAGGGACAAGGGCTCCACCAAGCCAAATTTTTCCACACCTTTGTCTCCCTTGACCATTCTTGGCCATGCATATCATCCTTGGCTCTCAAAGACGGAATGGTCCAAAATGGCTAGGGGGAAGGGGGCGCACGAATTTCATAAGTTTCCTCTCCACTTGGGCATGGTTTCTTGTTCAATTCATTCTCATATGGCCTCAATAAATTCAATTGGCACCTCAATGCTCCAATTGATATTTTTCCTCACCCATATATTCATCATGCTTCCCAAAATTGCGATAAAAAACGATCTTCGGCTTTTTCCTGGACAAAAACGGCCCTAGGACGACTTTTTCCCAAAAAGTCTTGGGTTTCAAAAAAATCTTCTGAGACTGAGTCGACATTCCTAGAATTTATTGTGATATGACAGAATCTTCAATTTCTGAAATCGGACTTGAATTTACAGTTAATTTCCATTTGGCGCGTTTTTAGCGTGACCTAGGCTACCGGGTAACTTTCAGAAATTTTTAGTACAAATGACCCGTGGTTGATCTTCTTCGAGCCACAATGAACCCACTCGACTCATTGGCGACTCTCGGTTGTCATGAAAATCTCGATGATCCAAATACGGACACAGGGTACCAAAATAATAAGAAAATCAGTCTAGTGTCAGTCGACGAGAATTTTCCAATTTAGTGGTGTCACCCACGATTAGCCACGCATCTCAGTCGAACCAACCTATCTCGATTTCAAATCGATTTTCAACGTGCCGTAATGGCCTCTAAATATGAGCACGGTCGAGAAGCCGATTCCTAATCGAATTCTCAAGTCTATTGCCTTAAAATTCCTTAATGGCTTTCCCAGATAGTCTAGTTATCTCGAGAGTGATCAGTTCTGAGAACAGCCTTATAGGCGCGTCAATGAAATGCCCAATTTATTCAGTAGAAAGCATGATTGAAAATGTGGGATGTCACAACTCTTCTCCTCTTATAAAAAATTTCATCCTCGAAATTTAAACCATTACAATACTTAAGCAAAAAGGTGGGGGTACAATTCTCTCGTCGACTCTTCAGTCTTCCATGTCGTTCCTTCAGTACCATGGTGTTACCAGACCACTTTGACCAACGAAATGGTTTTTGTACGCAGCACTTGTTCCTTTCTATCCACGATCTGAACCGGGCTTTCAACGTATGACATACGGTCATCCACATCCAATTCTTCAAAATTGAGCGCGTGGGTCGGGTCAGGCTCGTACTTCCTTAACATCGACACATGAAAGACGTTGTGCACTTGCGCCAATCTTGGTGGCAACGCAAGACGATACGCTAGGTTCCCAATTCTCTCAAGAATTTTGAACGGACCTACGTACCTCGGACTCGGTTGCCACCTTGCAAATCACGAAGTTTTCCTCATTGGCGACACTTTCAGAAAAACGTGATCACCAACTTAGAATTCCAATAATCTCCGGCGCTTATCTGCGTAACTTTTATGTCTGCTCTGTGCGGTCTTTAATCTGCCTCTAATTACTGCCACAGCATCCACTGACTGTTGGACCAACTCTGGGCCTGTTATCCTCCTTTCCCCAACTTCATCCTAACACACTGGTGTCCTACATGCTCTGCCATAAAATGCTTCAAATGGAGCCATCTGGATACTTTGCTGATAACTGTTGTTGTAGGCAAGTTCCACCAGGTGAAGCTAATCTTCCCAACTTCCTTTGAAGTCTAGTACACAAGCTCTCAGCATGTCTTCGAGGGTCTGAATCGTCCTCTCAGATTGGCCATCCGTCTGAGGATGATATGCCGTACTGTACTGAAGCTTTGTACCTAGAGCACTTTGCAAGCTCTTCCAAAAAGCAGCGGTAAATCTTGGGTCTCGATATGACGTTATCGTAACCGACACTCCATGCATTCAAACCACTTGACGCACATACAGGTCTGCGTGCCTATCCAGACTAAGGTCCTTCCGAACTGCAATGAAGTGAGCCGACTTTGTCAATCTGTCGACTACCACCCAAATCAAATCATTTCCTCTTTGACTCCTCGGTAGTCCGGTCACGAAATCCATCGTGATATGCTCCCATTTCCATTTTGGGATCGCGAGAGGTTGCAGAAGTCTTCCTGGCTTGCAATGCTAAGCTTTAACCTGCTGACACGTCAAACACTTGGCGACATGCTTGGCGATGTCCGCCTTCATACCTGACCACCAATACTGTTGACGCAGATTCTAATACATCTTGGTACTTCTAGGATGAATGCTGTAACTGCTACGATGTGCTTCATATAAAATATCTTCTCTAAGCTCTACATTGTCAGGTACAACCAAACGTCCTTGGAACCTTAGTGTTTCATCATCAGAGATCTGAAAGTCAGCTTTCCTTTTCTCAGTGTCCTCCTGAAAAATCTTTTGTACATCTAGATCTGTCGGTTAAAGTAGTTTGATTTTGATCTGAACATCCGGTTCAATTTTGAGGGTAGCATAAGACTTGAAATGTGGCCTACCTCAAACTTGAATACCGAATCTCGAGCTCTCTCGATTAGGTTCCTCTCCTTAATCAGTATGTGAGCTACTGAAGACTTTCGACTTAAAGCATCGGCGACCTTGTTCACCTTTCTGGGTGATATAAAATATCACAGTCGTAGTAATTCCATCCATCTGCGTTATCTCATGTTCAACTCCTTCTGAGAGAATAGGTACTTAAGGCTTTGATGGTCTGTGAAGATCTGGAATTTTTCCCCACACAAATAATGTCTCCAAATCTTCAGAGCAAAAATAATTGCTGCGAGTTCTAAGTCATGCGTCGGGTAATTCTGTTCATGAGACCTCAACTGTCGGGATGCGTATGTAACAACCCTACCATGTTGCATCAGCACACAACCCAACCCTCTGAATGATGCATCACTGTAGATCTCAAAACCTCCAGGACCAGATGGAATAGTCAGCACAGGTGCGGTAGTCAGCTTTTTCTTCAGCTCTTGGAAACTACTTTCGCACTTGTCTGTCCATACGAACTTCTCGTCTTTCTTCAGGAGTTTTGTCAACGGCGATGCTAACGATGAAAACCCTTCCACAAACCGTCTGTAATAACCTACCAAACCCAGAAAACTTCTGATCTCGGTCACTGTAGTCGGTCTTGGCCAATTGATCACGGCTTCTATCTTGCTCGGGTCCACTGAAATTCCTTCGCCTGATATCACATGACCTAAGAAAGCAACACGAGTCAACCAAAACTCGCACTTGCTAAACTTAGCATACAACTGATGGACTCTCAACTTCTGCAGCACTAATCTCAAGTGACTCTCGCGCTCTTCGTCACTTCTCAAATATACTAGAATATCATCGATGAACACGATCACAAACTAATCCATATATTCATTGAATACTCTGTTCATCAAATCCATGAAGGCAGCTGGAGCATTCGTTAACCCGAATGGCATCACTGTGAACTCATAGTGACCATACCGAGTAGGAAATGCTGACTTAAGAATGTCCTCCTTCCTAATTCTCAGCTGATGATATCCCGTTCTTAAGTCAATCTTCGAGAATATTGACGCTCCTTGTAACTGGTCAAACAGGTCATCGATCCTCGGGAGTGGATACTTATTCTTTATCATTACCTAATTAATTTGTCGATAGTCGATGCATAGGCGCAACGAACCATCTTTCTTCTTTACAAACAGAACTGGTGCTCCCCAAGGTGATGCACTAGGACAAATAAATCCTTTATCCAATAATTCTTGCATCTACACTTTTAGTTCCTTCAACTTAGATAACGCCATCTAGCAAGGAGCCTTAGAGATTGGCTCTGTTCCAGATGCTAGCTCAATTACGAACTCAATCTCTCTCTCTCTCTAGTGGCAATCCTGGAAAATTCCTTTGGAAAGACATCCGGAAATTCTTGCACGACTGAAATGTCTTCCATTTTCAGTTCCTCAACTCTCATATTCACGACAGTTGCCAAGTACCTTTGACAACCCTCGTCTAACAGACGAGTTGCATCTGGCGAGAGATTAGGACAATCGAGGGTCCTCCTCAACTTCCTACAAACTCGAAGCTCTCACCCCCTAACGGGTCAAACTGAATCGCCTTGCGATAACAGTCCATTTTAGCTCGTTGCTTGGTGAGCCAATCCATGCCAATAATTAAATCGAAATCATACATGGCTAAGACTAATAGATCTATTTTCCCCACTCGCTCACCAATCACCAAATTGCACCCCGAACAACCCAAAGCATCAATAACTTTATCCTTCAAGGGTGTAGATATGCAAATTGCCAACTCCAATAATGTAGGACTGACTCCTATCAACTTAGCATATTGCTCGGCAATGAAAGAGTGGGTTGCTCCCGGATCAAACAAAGCATAAGCAGGATGGTCATTTAGGGAAACCATTGTTATCATGTCAGGCGCAGCTTCTGCTTGACCCTGTGTAATAGCATACACGGTGCCCTGACCTGGAGGTCTCAGCTGTCCTCCTTGTGGCACGTTCTGAGGAGCGTACCCTTTTATTTGTCCCATCTGCGGCTGTGGCGGCAGTTGTGGTTGTCCTCTTAGCTTTCTAGGACAATTTCTAGCTAGGTGGCCCTGTTGGCCACATTCAAAACACACACCCGACCTAGATGGGCACAGAGCTGACCCATGTCGTCTTCCACAAAAGCGACATGCTTCACTCCTACTGGGCATTGGCCTATTAAATCAGCTCCTCTTGTTGGGTGGAACATGAGATTTACCTCCAGGCATAGGCCTCTTTCCCTGGCGGATTGCTTCTCTGTGGAAGTTAAACCTCAGCCCAGACAAGGCGGCTCTTTTGTTCTGATCTTTCTCGATCTTCTAGGCTCTCCCATAAATGTCATTGTAAGTTCTCAGATCTAGAGAGACCAGTATGCTTCTCAAGTCCGACCTAAATCCGTCCCTAAACCTTCTCACTCGATTCGCCGGATTCTCAATCAGTACTGGAGCATACTGCAAAAGTTCAGCAAACTTCGCCTCATATTGATCAATAGTCAAGGAACCTTGGCGAAGACGTTGAAACTCTGCCATCTTCACCTCTCTGGCAGTCTCTGAGAAGTATTTGTCATTAAAGGCCTCTAAAAAGGCATTCCACTTCAAAACGACACCTTCTGGAAATATTGTCCCTTGGGTAGTCCTCCACCAAGTATTTACAACTCCCTCCAGTTGCTAAGTTGCAAGGACTACTTTCTCAATTTCGTTGCACATCAATAATGCAAAAGCTTTCTCCAACTTCTGAATCCACGAAGCAGCAACTTCGAGGTCTCCTGTCCCGGTGAACTGAGGTGGACTCAGCCTCAAGAATTGTTCCGCCAGCTTATAAATTGGTCTTTCAGCTACCACAATTCCTAGCGGACCTTCGACGGGTGCGGCGGCAGATGCAGCAGCAGGTACGTCAACAGGGGCAACTTCAGCAGCAGCGGCTACAGCATTAGTAGCAGCGGCTTGAGCGGCGGCTTCGACAGCAGCGACTTGATTCTGAGCCTGCTGATCCATACGATTCCCCATAACTTCTAATACCCGCATGATCCCTTCTATCCTGGGATCACCAGGGGTTTCTACCCCAACACCTACAAGAATTGGTGCTTCTCCACCGCACCGCCCGAGCTTTTGGCACTCGACCTCGGCCTCCTCATGTACCAACCACAGTCGGCCCTCTACCCCAAGTCACGGCCCTACTGGCCCTCTTGGCAGGAGTTCTTGGCTCCTGATCGCTCATGGTTCAGCTTTATACTAACGCTTGTCTTCCAAATCCACACTAGATTAGAAGATGAGCGATTCACACACGACAAGAAATTTTACCAACCAACTACCATCGACATGCACCAGACATGACTTTAAAGGCCATCCTACTACTATCCCATAGGTCATCGCACTTTATCACTCTAATTCCTTAACTTCGCTCTGATACCACTTAAACGGGATGTCACGCCCCGATCCTCGAACGCGTGCCCATCCTTACCTGGTCGATATAATAACGACGCCCCAGGACGCATCGCCGACCCATTCATTTTTAATATGCATGCGGAAGCATATAAATAAATCCCCAGACAATAAAACAATGGGATAGAAAAGTAGAGCTATATTTTTCACAGCTGAAAAACCACAACCACACTTTTATATAAAGCAAACCACATAGTATATAATTCAATACTATTCACAAGTCTGATCTACTATACATCCGATCAAAACTCAGAGTTTGCAAAATAGGATGGGGTCTCAGTTCTCATCAGGATCATACTCGGGATCCTCTTCGAGATCATCCTCTTCTTCTCCTTCTTCTTCTTCAGGCTCCTCATCTTCTGGCTCCTCCTCAGGCACATCCTCGGGCTCGTCCTCAGGCTCCTCATCTATAGGTTCATCCTCTTGTCCCTCCTCTTGCTCTACAATCTCCCCTTCTTCTTCACTCCAGTTGGCGTCATCGACTGAGTACACGGGAGTACGAGCATCGTCCTCAAGTTTAGGATCCTTAGCATCCACTATCGACCCTTCCTTAGGATCAGCCGTTCCTTCTTCGAACGCCTCTTCCAGTATGAACATAGGTACATCACCCTTAGGTATGGGACCCTCTCTTCGCCTATCGTAGTAGTGACGATACCACGATTGATACTCATGGGGCCTCAGGGCGTCTTGACCAACGTTAACCCAGACAGTGGACTTAACTAGCACATACTCTAGTCCTTCCGAGTGAGGGTGGCTATGGAAGTGGTATGCTATCTCTGTAATTTCTTCGGGGATGCCAAAAATGCATGGGAGGATGAGGAGGTGGAGGTGCTGCCATATAAGGGCCTGAAATGTTGTCCCACAACGGGTTGAGACTACGTCTCAACGAGTTCTATCCTCTTAAGACCCGATTAGGAAACCAATACACTATGGGCTGCTTAAGCACACACGGGTCAGAGGACTTACCTTGGCCTCAGATCCCACCTGCAAATTAGTACAGTTCAAGTAGGCACCCAATCATACTACCACAGATCGATACATCGATCAATCGACTTCGTCGATTACATGTCAAATAGACCATTCCTCGGTCATTTCAATCCATACTATGCAATCTCCAAGATAGTATATATATAGTCATCGAGCCACGTGCATTCTCAAAGGCGACGTACTTGGTCACCGAGCCACGTGCATTCTCCGAGATGACATACCTAGTTATCGAGCCACGTTCATTCTATAAGGCGACGTGCTTAGTCACCGAGCCACGTGCATTCTCTAATGCGACATGTCTAATCACCGAGCCCCGTGCATTCTCTAAGGCGACGTACTAATCACCGAGCCACGTGCCTTTTCCAGGTGATGTATATGATCAACAAGTCACGTGCATTCTCTAAGGTGATGTATCTAATCACCGAACCACGTCATACAACATTCTCTCTCATCTTTTATCATACTCGATAAAATATCGTGTGTGGGTACACGGTCGGCCTTAGCCAAAATATAATGATTTCTCTTTTATTTCTCCCACTTCTTTCAGTAGTCCAAAAATAGATTTTTGACGCTGTAGACCGACGTCCGGTAATTTTCCACTCAATTACCAAATTTATAAAATTTCTGAAATAAATACCCACAACCACTAATTGCACTCAAATTGCACAATTAGGTACTCAATTAAATAAACAGAGAGCATCATTGCGATCAACACGAAATTCCGGTCACCGGCCATCCCGGTTGAATTTTCGGAAAATAAATAAATAATTAAATAATTACAAAAATTAATTATTAAAAAGCAATAAATCCAATTTAGGCCCGTATTGCTTAATTGGAAGCCGAAATGAACCCGGAAAATTTTCGAGGTTCGTTCAATAATTACTCGAGCCTATCTACTTGCTAATCACACTAACCATTTGCCAAACATGCATGGGTAAATCCCTAATTTAATTATTCTAATCTAATCTATCCACCTAATTGCACTTAATTAAATCTAATCAACCCCTAAGCATCATTATTCTACTAAGCGAGGATTAGTGAGTAAAACTCACTTGTTTAGCAAGCGAGTCGGATCAAATCGTCGGGAACGTGACGGGGGCCAACTTTTCCAAAGGCGGGCCTAACCTTCGAGGCCTGGAACCACCTCAAATCGGGCTTGGAACAGTGCTGGAAACCCACTATTTTCCCCCATGATTTGAGCTGTAAACAAGAGAAAACAAAGTTGATTTGGCGGAGTAAGACCGGTGGAGGCGGCTCGAGTGTTTGATGACCAATGGCGGGGACCCGGTGGCCTTGGCTAACTCCGGTGGTGGCTGGCATGGCTGGGCAGCCTTCTGTATGCATGAACAGCTTGCTGGAACGACGTGAGACGCGGCAAGGGAGGTCGGCACGCGGGCGGCGCTCGTGCGGGTGGACGGCGCTCCGGCGGAGAGCGACGGCGAGCAGCATGGACGGCGGCTTCTCCTGCTGGGTTTCTGGTCTTCAAACAGCGGCAATGGAGATGGGGAAGGGTTGTCGCACGGTTGAGGGAGAGGGAGAGGATAAGAGAGAGGAGATGAGGAAGAGAGGAAAAGATCTAAGGGACAAAGGCTCCACCAAGCCAAATTTTTCCACACCTTTGTCTCCCTTGACCATTCTTGGCCATGCATATCATCCTTGGTTCTCAATGAGCCACCCATGCTTTCTTTGTAACATTGGAATGGTCCAAAATGGCTAGGGTGAAGGGAGCACACGAATTTCATAAGTTTCCTCTCCAATTGGGCTTGGTTTCTTGCTCAATTCATTCTCATATGGCCTCAATAAATTCAATTGGCACCTCAATGCTCCAATTGATATTTTTCCTCACCCATATATTCATCATGCTTCCAAAAATTGCGATAAAAAATGATCCTCAACTTTTTCCTGGACAAAAACGGCCCTAGGACGACTTTTTCCCAAAAAGTCATGGGTTTCAGAAAAATCTTCTGAGACTGAGTCGACGTTCCTAGAATTTATTATGACATGACAGAATCTTCAATTTCTGAAATCGGACTTGAATTCACAGTTAATTTCCATTTGATGCGTTTTTAGCATGACCTAGGCTACCAGGTAACTTTCAGAAATTTTTAGTGTAAATGACCCGTGGTCGATTTTCTTCGAGCCACAATGAACCCACTTGACTCATTGGCGACTCTCGGTTATCGTGAAAATCTCGATGATCCAAATACGAACACAGGGTACCAAAATAATAAGAAAATCAGTCTAGTGTTGGTCGACGAGAATTTTCCAATTTAGTGGTGTCACCCACGATTAGCCACACATCTCAGTTGAACCAACCTATCTCTGATTTCAAATCGATTTTTAACTGTGCTGTAATGGCCTCTAAAGATGAGCACAGTCGAGAAGCCGATTCCTGGTCGAATTCTTAAGTTTATTGCCTTAAAATTCCTTAATGACTTTCCCAGATAGTCTAGTTATCTCGAGAGTGATCAGCTCTGAGAACAGCCCTATTGGCGCGTCAATGAAATGCCCTATTTATTCAGTAGAAAGCAGGACTAAAAATCTAGGATGTCACATGCATAGTCCTATATATATCACGAATGTTTGCCTCCATTAATTTATCGAGACTTGACAAGTAACAACATTCTATTGGATTGCAATTATGAGGCTTGTATTTCCGATTTTGGCAATGCAAGACTATTGAGGCCAAATTCATCAAATTGGATTGCTATCGCTGGCACCATCGAGTATATTGCTCCAGGTACTTTGTAATTTTTGCAATTTTAATGACATTTTGGTGTTAGACATCCCTTCTATAAATGAAATTTTGTTTGTTTGGGGCAGTTCTTTAGCTATTTCATCTTCTTATGGAACTTTGTTTATTCATCAAAGTTTTCTACTTCACGGTAGATAGAAAGCTTTTCGACTTCTCCGATAAGGAAGAAACGGCAAATCAAGAAAAACATCATAACCGATCCATTTCAAGATATTAAGTTCGTGTTAGCTAAACATGCTCTTACTTTAAGCGTTGAACAAAATCCCTTGAACTTCGTCAAAGCATAAACTCCCATGATCAAATCAGTGTTCCAAGTGTAGGTAGAAATTTGTACTTGTGATCAACGCCTCATGGGAAGCAAAGTTGTTAACTACTATACAACTTACAATCGAGGTTATAAAAAACTGCGAACTCTCTACTTGTAGAACTGGCTTATTCTACAGTTCCTATCAAAAAAATGTGATGTCTATAGTTTTGGAGTCGCCACATTAAAGACAATCATGGGAAAGCATCTAGGAAATTATGTCTCTCGAGAATGTCCATCATTTGCCCAATCTGAGTTGCCAATGATACTGAAGGATGTGTTGGATCAACATCTTTCGCCTTCTAGACTTTGTCTTCAAGATGGGCACAACGTGGTCTCAATCGCCAAGCTAGCATTTGCATGCTTGCAAGCCAATCCCCGTGTGGCATCCGAGAATTTCGACAACCCCTGAATATACGACGGGTGTGGCTGATCGACGGGGGTATCGTCGGACTATGTCATCGGTGCAATTTACGGACATCATATTACTTTTATCGTTGAACCGATACGTTATGTTTAGTAATGGTCCGATCGTTGAAAGAATTATAATCTTGTCGAGATCCCTTTACTTGAAGTCATTGGTGAGACCGACCTTACTCGTAATTGCACTATATCAAACTAGCTTCCCCATACCGACACTTGACGTCTTCATATACGTGTTCGATGTGACCAAATATGAAGAAAAAGGAAACAATAATTTTGGACCACCCCTCTCCTTAAATACTACGTGAACAATTCCATAATGACCGTGCATGGGGACCATGCACGATCAAGCCTACTTCGTAATCGAGCAGCAAAGGAATGAAGCCCTGTCCATAAGCCACACGTCCTCCTCTTAATTTGGCCGGTCAACAACGAAGGAGATTATTGACCGAATTAGTGCCAGCAACAGCCACGTTGCTCTTCATCCGGTGGCTAGCGTAGGAGGAGAGATCGAGCAAAGGAAAGCCACGCCTCCACCAGCTGTCTTCGGTTCCTGCTGCCACCGAATAACCTGCATGCAAAGAATTTGTTAATCAATTAAGTGAGGAACAAAATGCGGATTAATCGAGAGGTAGAGAGAGAATGAACCGAGCAGAATCGTGAACAGAGAGAGAGAGAGTTTGAGCAAGAGAAGCGGACGCGCGAGTGTGAGCTGCGAGGAAGGAAAAGAAGGACCGCCTTCCGTCTGTGCTCGAGCTGCCGCCGTCGACGCCACCCGTCTTCGCCGCCGTGGAGTCAAGCGCGAGGTCCCGAGCTTCCTATTTCGTTTGCCGATCGAGCTTAGGAGTGAGGCAAGTAGAAGTATATTAATCTATGTTATGCATGCTGTGATTATCTGGTGAAGTACAAGTAGACCTGAGGAAATGCTGAAATGAAAGCTGCATGTTGGGTTTTTGGATGATTGAGATGAACTAGAACCATGAGATTGAGGAAGAGCAGAATTATTTCTTTGTGGTTTCGGTTTTTAGCTGAAGTAGGGATTTAAAGGTCTACTCATGGTGAACTTTTGAAGTGAAATAGCTGCGGTATAGGCGCGGGATCCTACTGGATCCGTGGTGTTCGAATTTGATCAAGTGAAACTTGGCAGTTTTGTAGATTTTTTAGGGATAATCCTAGTGCGATTTTGGTCCCGACTTCTTTATGAATGTCGTAAAGGATTGTTTCAACTATAACATATGATTTTGCTCAGATTTTTTGAAATCCATATAGTGGCATAAGTTTCTGTTAATGAACGGTGTTTTCTGCTAGAGTGTAAATTCGGTGATATAGGAAATCTGAAACCGAGTTGTGTGATTTATTATTCTTTATACACAACGAATCTGGCTCAGTGTCCTTCATGAAATTTCTTCCTTTAGAACTCATTTATAACATACCAAAATTTTAGAATTTTCTGACTTCATTTAGGGGTTATTTTGAAATTTTTATTAAAACTGTGCATTCTGATTTCTGAGCTGTTTTACTCCGAATTTGCCCTACTTGTTCCAAAAGGTGAATGCATCTTGAGTTGTTATTGGACGTTATGGTTTTTGGCATTTGACATATCATTCAACACCGAAGATTTCAATGAAACTCATGTGAATACCAATGTCATAGCATTGAGCATGTTTTTGGAAAATTAAAATGTTAATTGCTGCCGTTGGACCCTCGGGTCAACGATGCCCCGAGAGTCGGGAGGCCCGAAGGCTCGAGTGAGTCGATGTCCTTTGGATGCCTGGGGTCCGTAGTGCCCCCGAGAGGTTTTCCCGGAGCTTCGGGATGCCCGGTAGTATGCTAGTCGGTACGTAAATCCGGAGGGTAGGGGAAACCATTTTCATGGCGAGCCCCGGAGATTCCTCGTGATGCCGGGTGGGGTGCGAGATGCCCGGAGGTGTGACGTAACACGCTCCGGATGCTCGGTGATTGAAAACCGAGAGGCTTTCGCGACGCCAAGATTGGGTGCAAAATCCCGAAGGATGCAAACGTTGGTCCTCTCGGGAGGATGAAACCTTTTGAATATTAAAACTGATGGTTCTACTAAGTGTGTGGGTGGTCAGTTATGGGAATAAATTGTATGGCATGGAATAGGACGTGTCATAACAGTTTGGCCCCATGATCGGGACTTGTGTGACTGGTCGTGATGCATCTTGATCCTTTGAAATTGCATTGACTATTGCATTAAAGAATTTCATGATTTTGATGCATACTTATTCCTTGATTTCTTGTTTTTGTCTATCTTGCATGAATCTAGATATTGATGGTACTGCACGATATAGCTTAATGAATCTTTTACTACTAAGTGGTTATATTCACCCCATTTGGGGACTAACATTTCAGACTAGAAGACATGCCTCTGCTACCGTCACCCTGGCACATTTTACGGTATCCCGATCGACCTTGAGTGTGAGTGTTCGGAGCATCACCACCCCGAGATACGAGGGTTAGTCTTTATTCGAGTGCGGATACTGGTCATGTACGACATTAGTTCTTCCGCCGGTCCAGTGATTCAGGAGTTTCTGACTGTGTTCGTCCGCCGTGATGGGAATATGCTGGGGCCTTTGCCACCGCCGCCGGCTGATGGACCGGACTGGGTGTGACCGAGAGTGATGGTCAGCAGATGAAGCATTTTTTGACCGCCAACACTGACTAATGGGCCTATGTACATGGTTGTTAGAGAGTCGTGTACCTTTATAAAATAGCCGAGTTTAGAAAAATCTTGGCATTTTGATGTACCGACTAAAGATGTCCATCAAGTTTATGTAAATAAAAGTGTTCGGCTTTAACTTATAAAATGTCTAGTAGGTCTGCATCGTTTTAAATTCAGTAAGGGGAATAGTTGAATATGCTTCCGCTATACTTGTGTACAAGGACCAATGCAAGAATTATAAACCCCCAGGATTCATGGACTTCCTGAAAACATCATGGTATCAAAGTAATAGACCTTCAGATTGAGGGAAAACAAATGATCTATGGCGACCCCAACGGATCGGGGGCCATTCAGGGGGTGCCACACCCCGGCTTCGACCGACTATGGGACAAGTCTCGCGTGAGCTTCGCGTTCATGTACCCATGGAAATGCCATTCTCTACAGTTAGCTTAGAGCAACTTCACGATCTCAATGTTAGGAAATTTGGAGCATTCACGAGAGATGGTAAGATTTGAAGTTACTTCTTCATGTGATATTTGTTTGGTTTTTATTCACAATGATGATCGCTGTGACGTCCCGAAATTTGGCCCCCGTTTCGAATATATGAAATTGTTATTTCATCGACGCGCTTATGGTTATTTTACTCGGAACTGATCACTCACGAGTTAACTAATCTATTAGGTGAGGCCATAAAGGGTTATAAATGCGACAGACTAGAGAATTCGATCAGAAATTGACCGCTCGACCATAATAATCGACAAGAGTCAATACTACACTGTTATAAATTGATTAGTGAACGGATATAAGTCGATTCGATGGAAGTACGTAGTCGAATTGTAGGTGATTCTGCGTGATTACGATATTCGCGTTGAACGGCAATAAACCGATTTTCTATTGATATTATATTCAGGATACGTAATTGAACCCTCACGATTACATGACCACCGAGGGTCGTCTACGATTCGGAGATGCACAAACTTGGGTTGAAAATTATCGACCATGGTTCAAACGCGCTAAAACCCCTAAAAGCTACCCGATTGATTAGGTCTTACTAAAGTCGCGTTCGGTCGATTTTTAACCACGAAATTTAATTCGGTTTCGGGAATCGAACTTTCGAGCGTGTCACGATTTAATTATTGGATGTCGTCTCATCTTTCGCCAAATTTTCGACGAGTCCGAAATTTTTCGGAAAAAGGAATTTTCGGACAAGAAGAAAAGGGAAATGAAATTCGGATGAAGAAGCAAATTGGAAATTTGCTGCCCGAAAAGCTTTAATTTTGGGAAATTAGAGTTAAAAAGTTAATTGGGAGACTAAGGATGAGCATAGAAGACTTCTGTGGCATATGGATAAAGTGTGATGATGAAATTTAGGATATTTTCCCTTAGGAGTCTTTGATTGGCTTATTTTCTTTCTCTCTCTAGTGAAAGCCCCCTGCAGTCGATCCTTCCTTTCTCCCCACGTTCTTCCTTCCCTCACGTTCTTCTTTCCCCTCCATTCTCCTTTCATTTCTCTGCCGCCAGCCCCCATTTTCTCTTCACCTGGTGCTAGTTCTCCTTTTCTTTTCATTTGCCGCATCCACCACATCACGCCAGCTTCATCATCTCCACGACCAGCACCCACCATCACGCCGAGCACCCACCACCGACTCCCTCACCATCACCCGCAGCTCCATCTCCACGCCCAGCCACCACCGCCGGCGCCATCACCGCCTCACCACCACCACACCACCGCCAGCACCTCCAATGTCCAGCCACTGTCCGCCGAGCTCCCGCGGCCACCACCGAGCCAAGCCACCCTAGGTGGCCAAGGACTTGAAGGACCGCCACCGCTACCGTCGAGCCCCCGTTCGAGCCACATGTGGCACATCCTCAACGCCGTCACGTCGCCATCACCGCGAGCCTGCCGCCGTCGAAAACTTGTGAGTTAATTTTCTAATCATGGATTAGGACATTAATTGCATTTAGGGGTGGTTAGTTAGTGCTAATAGTGATTAGTCTTAGTTAATCCTAGTTTATTCTTAATTATGATTAAGGATAGATTAGATTAAATTTAATTAAGATTAGTGTAAATAATTTTGATTAGTCTAATTAAGAATGATTAGATTAGTTAATTGAGTTTAACCTTATTAATTGTGGATTATTTACATTAATCGCAATTAGCGTAATTAGTGACGGATTAGTCGTTAGGTAGAATTTTATGCTCGTTTTCTCGGATGAGATTATGCGTGATCTTGATTGTTGCACGTACGATATTATGTGATTGATTGCTCTATGGTAAATATGTATGGTTATTACAAAAGATGGTTTTATGGGCAATTAAATAGAAAAAAAAAAATTGAGGTGTTGGGTTTGGACACCAATTTTTATGTGCTCAATAAAACAATGAGGTTTTAAAATAGAAGTGTGCAAAGTTTGACGGGTTGATTTTGAATACGTGACCACATACGAATTTTTTTTCCAAGAGTTTCAAAGTAAAAAAAAAGGTTGCCCAAGTTTGTTATTTGAAGGCGAAATATGGTGTTCTTGGCTAAATAACGGCAATAAAAGTTGGTTTGATTGATAGTGTGCTTGAGTGGTCACTTAATCGAACCCGTCACCCAACGGGAGTTTGGGGGCGATGCCTGATTTTATCGGATGCCCGACGGGGGTCCGGATGCCGAGTTGCGGTTGAGGCCTGACCGAAGCTCCTATGTGGAATGCCATTTAGGCAGGGGTCCTAGACGATGCCATGCCCGATGGGGCGGAATGATGCCCAGTCATGCCGGAAGACCGCCGACACTTGTATTAGCCATGGCCCGAGGGGTCGTAATAATTGGAACACGTGTGTTGACAATGCGCGTGAAATTCTCGTATGTGTTCTGATTGTTATTTACGCGCGTTACACTATTATTATGGTACGAGACGTGCTAATATGCAGGGCGTGCCGAGGTGAGGTGAGTTTATGTGTGGTGCATGCTTAGGCCGCCTTCGAGGTGAATTCGCGTCCTAATCAAAACTTAGGGATTTAACTCGCTAAGATTTATCTCACCCCGTTGTTGTCAAACATTTTTAGGTCCGTAGTATGGAGAGTCGCCCTGTGCATTTCGGGGTCCCCTAGGATATGGAGGTAGAGACTACTCTATATCCTATCCCCGGGACCGACCATTTTCGCGAGTTGGTGGTTACGACGTTGTGGGTAGATGAGGGCTTTGTACATGTGGTGTCCCATAATTTCAAGGCGTGGTTCATTAGGGAGGCGGATGGCGATAGGATTGGTCCCCTACATGGTTTTGATGGACCGCCTGTCGAAAATGTGGATGGGCAAGATAGTGATCCCATGGATATCGACATCCCTGATGGTGTCGTGGTGAATTTAGATTCCGAGCCGAAGGGGCCTGGGGAGCCATGCCCACCTGACGTCGTGCACGACTTTGCACTTGGGTACTAGGACGGATGTTTGGAGTTATGTAGCTGGAAGTTAACCCTGACCTTTGACCATTTTTGTTGTAGATCACATAGGAGTTCCTTTTGTGGTAGGCCTGTATATATTAAACTCCTTGGATTAACCTGTTGGTAAATAAATCATAGTTTGTGAAAAATCGTTGTTGTGTTTTACTATCCCTTTTATTGTTGATTGATTGGGTGTTTATTTAATTCGCTTCCGCATGCGTTTAATCGAAAGATAAAAAAAAAAATGGGTCGGCGACACATCCCGGGATGTCGCATTTTTAATCGACCGCCGTGGGATGTTCGCGCGTTCGGGGTTTGGGGCGTGACAACCGCCTTTTAAATATCTTCTTAGTTCTCACTAATCCTAACCATGTGATTTATAATTTTCACTGCAGAGCCAGCTTCTTTGTGAATGTTATCGGAATAGCGCGATGTTTAAATTTTAGAGTCGTGGCACCAAAAATAATCATGGGAAGGCTTTTGGGAAGGTCTCATTTCACAACTATCTCCAGCTTTTTGCATAGCGAAGAGGAATTGAATTTGCAAAATGTATTGGATCGACATCTCTTCCCTTCTTTGAGTGAGATGTAAACAACATGCAGTTTCTATTGGTGGAAGACAGTGATACTAGTTGTCTGTGAACTTTATAGTGTCATGCATGCACTTTTAATTGGTTCAATCAATTGACTTTTTGACTAATATACGATGTTCCGGAACATTTAATTGGTCCAATTAGATCTCTAATATACTTTAATATATTTATTATCATTCTTTCATTAATTAATTCAAATCAAGTGTGGCATGGACACCAAAACCATAATTCACGTTCCTTAATTTTGCAATATTCACTCAAACAACTTTTTCTTTTATAATACACAGTATCATCCTGCTGACTGTCTTCAATAACGATTTTTGGTTTCTTGTTTCTAGAAAAATAAGAATAATGACTTTGAAATCTCTGCAGTTAGAATGCAGAGAAAACTTAATTATTTTCATTCGATGCATTGTGAAAAATCCCTCATCTTCTACATTTGACATGATTTCGATTGAAAGCTTGAAGAAGAGTAAGACCACATTGACCATATTGAGTGAGTATTCTTGGCCTAGTTTAAAAGCTTTTCTTTAACAGTAGTAGAATTTCCTTCACGGGTTCTAATTTTTGTTTTAATGAAAAATTACTTAAAAATATTAATTTGAATTTTAGCGTTAATTTTGGTCCTCTCAGTAGAACTAATAATATACGGAGCTATCATTTTCATCTAACTCTTTTTAATATTTTACCTTCTTGATTTTTTCTTTGATTAATTTCTACGGAACCTTTCTCAATACTATAACATGATAATGTGTAGTTCGACATTGGATTATGTATCTTTTTTCGTATATCAATAGGATATATGCAAATTTATAAATGGAGAAGGCATAAAAAATCAAGAAGGAAGTGAATCGGTTATATAAATTGTCTTAGCACTTCTTCGCATATAAGTGTTGGACAGTGTGTAGAATATGCACTAATTCTATAGAAACAACCGCGCGAATACAAAAACAGTAATCTTCTTCCAACAAAATATAAACGAGTTTAAGGGACACAAGAAATGTGAAACATTTCTATGGTTTTCTATGGTTTGGACTATCCACTTGGCTAACTATGCTCTTCAAACTAAATCAAGGCTATAATCCATTATGTAATTCTTGAGATGTGACAATGCTTAAGGATGCTTCATTCTACTTGTACCTCTGTCTTCTACAAATACAAGCAATATTCAGTAAAATTAATAGTCTGTTCTTTATAATGGACTTTCAAACTTCTAAAGAGAACATAATCATATACAGCCTCCACACACTAGAACAACAAGAAGACGAACACTAAGAGCATAAGTGAAGATGTACAAAAAAGAGTTTGAGGATTATAGGGTCATTCAACTGACTTTTTTTTTGGGGAATTGCATGAGTTTAACTCCGATGAAAGCTCCACTTGCCAATTAAACTTTCAAACCATAAGAATATTTTTGGTAGTCAATGATAAAATTCATTTTATCTTGTGTTTGGTTCTACCAAACTAGATAAAGTCGAATATAAGAGAAATATAGCCTAATAAAATTATCCCAAGGGGAAGTAAAAAAAAATGTGGATAAAACTTCTAATAATCATAATATATAGGGCTAATACCACGAAAAACCCAAAACTGGTATACGTGCGATAAATTTACATCAAACTAATTTTTTAACCATCAAAAACTACAAACTGGTATACCCGTGATACATTTATCCTTTGTCTACTTCTGTCAAATTTTACCATTAAATTATTGATGTGGATGACACATGGTAACATATTATGGTGACGTGACAAGTCTCCGTGAAAATCCATAAGGTTAATATTACAAAAAATCCCAAAATTTGTCACGGGTGTATTGATAAAATTTGTCATAAGTATCCCAAATTTGTCACAAATGTATTGATAAAATTTGTTATAAGTGTATTGGTTTAGAGTTTTGCGTGTTATGTGCAACATGGATTTTCACGTAGACTTGCCACGTCACCATGCTATGTCACCATGTGTCTTTTAGGTTAGCAAATTTAATGATTAAATTTGACGGAAGCTAACGGAGGGTAAAGTTATCACAAGTATACCGATTTTAGATTTTTGGTGATCAAAAAATTAGTTTGATATAAATTTGTTATGGGTGTACCAGTTTGGGGTTTTTGGTACTAAAAAATTAGGTTAGGATAAATTTGTCACGGGTATACTACTTCCATTTTTTATAATAAAAAATTAGTTTGAAATAAATTTATTATAGATGTACCGATTTGAGTTTTTATGGTATTAACCCTAATATAAAAGTCTTTTTTTTCAAATACCGTATTTCTTATTAATAAAGTTAAAATAATATTTGAATATGAATCATTCAAATTAACGAAAAATAACAACAATTTCGTTTTTATTTATTTCTATTTATATATTTGAATTTCTTTCTATCTTATTATATAAATTCAATATTTTATAAATATATGTTTAGTATTTATATTTATTACATATTTTGGGTATATTGGTATAATTTAAAATTTAAGTTAATTTTTATTGGAGAATGATGGAAGGGGAAAAAAGAAAAGAGAGGGAAAAATAATTAAAAAAATAAGCAAACAAAAAATGAACTAAGGAAGTTGTGAGAGATCCTTACCATACTAAGCTTCAAGGTTTTGCCTTTTGGTGTATAGGTGGGCACACTCCCAAGAAGGTGCCTACCTATTTTGAGAGTGCTTCCACTTGAGTACGCTTAATTTTGGAGTTCTAAAACTAAGCTTGCCGTTACGTTAAGACATTATTCTACTCTGGAAGCCTATGGGAGCATATCTAGACCCTCTGGCCCCGACAACTACTCCCCACCCTTGTCGGACTGAATCATTACAAATGGGTCATCATACTAAATATTGGACATGATATGATGTAAAAATATCATATTTTATTAATGTGATTCACCAAACGGTTGATAAAATATAACAAAATTATGAGTTTCATATCATATCCTATTAAGTTTTATTATGACTAGAAATCTAGACTATCAACTTCTTTTCCTTTAAACTATCTGCTAGAATAAGAATTGGGCAAAAAGAAGATTCTGAATTACATGAGTTGAACTCTATTTATATATTTGAATTTCTTTCTATCTAATTATATAAATTTTATATTTATAAATATACATTTTTGTATTTATATTTATTACATATTTTAGGTATATTAGTATAGTTTAAAATTTACATTGAATTTTATTGGAGAATGATGGAAGGGGAAAAAAAGAAATAAAAAAAAAAGAGAGGGAAAAATAACTTGAAAAAATAAGCAAACAAAAGTGAACTAGGCAAGTTGTGAGAGGTTCTTACCATACCGAGCCTCAAGGTTTTGCCTTTTGGCGTATAGGTGGGTGCACTCCTAAGAAAGTGTCCACCTATTTTGAGAGTGCCCTCACTCGAGCACTTTAACTTAAGAGTTCCAAAACTAAGTCTGTTGTTACATCAAAATGTTATTCTACGCTAGAAGCCTACAGAAGCACGTCCAACCCCTCTAGCCTCGGCGACTGCTCCCCACACCCATCAGACCGAATCATTACAAATGAGTCATTCATATCAAACATCGAACATGATAGGATGTGAAAATATTCGGTTTTATTTGTGACATCCTGGATTTTTCGCTTCTGCTTTCAATTAAATTAATCGGGCATTTCATTGACGCGCCTATAGGGTTGTTCTCAGAGCTGATCACTCTCGAGATAACTAGACTATCTGGAAAAGCCATTAAGGAATTTTTATATGATAGACTTGAGAATTCGACCAGAAGTCGGCTACTCGACTGTGCTCATCTTTAGAGATCATTACGACACAGTTAAAAATCGAATCGAGATCAAAGATAGGTCAGTTCAACTGCAATGTGTGGCTAAACGTGGGTGACTCCACTAAATTGGAAAATTCTAGTCGGCCGACACTAGACTGATTTTTCTATCGTTTTGGTACCTTGTGTCCATATTTGAATCATCGAGGGTTTCACAACAACCGAGAGTCGTCAATGTGTCGAGTTGGTTCATTGTGGCTCGAAGAAAATCGACCACGGGTCATTTGCACTAAAAATTTCTGAAAGCTACCAGGTAGCCTAGGTCACGCTAAAATCGCGCCGAATTGAAATTAACCGTGAATTTGAAGCCGATTTCAGAAATTGAAAGTTCTGTCATATCACAAGTCATTTTAGGAACGTCAACTCAGTCTCAGAAAATTTTTCTGCAAACCGAGACTTTTTAGGAAAAAGTCGAGGTAAGGCCGTTTTTGTCCAGAAAATGTCCGGGACCATTTTTTATCGCGCAATTGGGAAGCAAGTGGGATTAATTGGTGAGGAAAAATACTAATTGGATCGGTGAGGTGTTGGTTAAATTTTTAGAGACCAATTAAATTGATTTGAGAAGCTTTTGATGTCCAATTAGAGGGAAAACTTGTGAAATTCGTAACCCCCCACCACCTATGGCTTTTGGACCAATTCAAGTGTGCTAGATGGAGCCTTGGTGGCTGAATTTGAGCCATGGAACCCAACTGTGGATGAGGAAGGGTCAAGGGGACCAATTTGATGAGGATGGAAGCTTGGTAAGTCCCTTGTCCCCTTATCTCCTCCCTCTCTCCCTCAAGGCTGCCGACCAGCCCCTTCTCCTCCATTTGTGCTGATCGATGCCCCCAGCAAGTAAGGAGACCAGCCGAAGCCAGCCGGATCGCACGCCGTCGCCATTCACCGTTCTGCCCGTACGCGTGTCGCCGTTGCCCCGCGCTCGCCTCGCAATCTCGGCGTCCTTCCGCCTGTTCCGCCGCTCCGGCAAGTTACCTCAGCCTTGCCAGAGCTGTCCAGCTCGCCTCCGCCGGCGTAGATTACCGCTGGAGCCGCCGTGGAGCCCCGCTTGAATCCAGTTTGGTTCCCTCAGCTCAACTCAGCTCGTTGTCGCCTCAAACCGAGCTTGTTTCCCTCTTTTTCAACCCAAAATAGAACCCAAACCAGTGGGTTTCCAGCAGCACCTTTGGCCCGTTTTGGAGGTGTTATCGGCCCCGAAAGCCAGGCCCGCCTTTGGAGAGAATTGAGCCCCGTCGTGTCCACGTCGAATTGAACCGATCGGATAGCCAAACAAGTGAGTTTAACTCACTAATCCTCGCTTAGTAAGTTAATGATGCTTAAGGGTTGATTAGTTTATGTTAAGTATGGATTAGGTGGATAGTTAGATTAGATTAGTGAATTTAATTATTCACTGATGCATGTTAGGTGGATAGTTAGTGCAATTAGGGCCTAGACAAGCTCTAGTATTTATCTAGAGTGATTCGTAAATTTTTCGGGTCCGTCTCAGCATCCAATTAGGCTTTTCCGGGCCTAAGTCGCATTTTTGGTATTTAATAATTAATTTCCGTAATTATTTATTTATTTATTTATTTTCCGGAAATTAGACTGGGATAGTCAATGACCAAAATTTTATGCTGATTGTTGTGGTGTGGTCCGTTTATTTAATTGAGCTTTAATTTGTGCTAATTGTGCATGAATTGTATTTTAGGATTTTATTCCTAAATTAATTAATTGAAAAATTACCGGGCATCAGTCTACAGCGCTAAAAATCTATTTTTGGACTGTTGAAAGAAGTGGGAGGATTAAAAGTGAAATTATTGTATTTTTGCTAAGGCCGACCGTGTACCCACACACGAGTATTTTTATCGGGTATGATAAAAATGATGAATTGGCTATATGGTTGGGGTGGTATACTATATTGGCCAGAGGGCCCTAATTTATCAACTTTGGGTGAGCAATATTTATCAGCTTAAGTTGAGTATATATAGTATACTATATTGGCCTAGGAGCCCTAATTTATCAGCTTTGAGTGAGCATATATATATAGTATACTATATTATCAGCTTTGGGCGAGCTATACTATCTATTTTCAGCTTTGGGTGAGCAGTCCTTATTTGATAAGACCTTATAGATAGTATTGAATATACCGACCAGGGGAAGGTCGTGGTGACATGTAATCGACTGAGTCGATTGATCGATGATTCGATCTGAGTGAATAACCATTTGAATTATATTATCTGACAGGAAGGAACTGAGGCCAAGGTAAGTCCTCTGACCCGTGTTGTGCTTAAGCAGCCTTAGGGCGTATTTACTTCCTAGTCGGGTCTTAAAGGGTGAAACTCGCTGAGACGTCGTCTCACCCCGTTGTGGGATAATATTTCAGGTCCATAGATGGCAGCACCTCCAGCTCCTCCCAAGCATTTTGGTCAGCCGAAGAAGTTCACATAAATGGGTTATCACATTCCGATGACCGGGCACCCTGAAGGGTTAGATTATGTAATGGTGAAATCCATCGTTTGGATTGATGCGGGCTTACCCAAAAAGGTGCCCCATGAATACCGGGTGGTACACAATTACAATGATGGACAGAGAGAGGGTCCGGTATCATAATCTAATATACCTCTGTATGTGATGGAGGGTGCATTTGGAAAGGGGACAACAGATCCTAAGGGTGGATCAGTGGTAGATGCGAAGGATCCCAAGCTTGAGGGCGATTCGACTCTCTAGTGTACTCAGCCGTGGGCTCCAGCTGGAGCGAGGAAGAAAGAGAGATCGTCAAGGAGGATGACCCAGAGTAGATTGAAAACCCCCACCCCTGTTTGCAAACCCTGTGTACTGAACTGGCTTGAGTAGAACCTGACTTGTTAGTTTGTGCTGTACGTATATATATATAACTCAATTGTTGTATATGTATATAGGTGTGGTTGTTTCAGGTTCAAAGTTTATAGTCCTACATTCATATCCCATTGTTTTATTGTCTGGAGATTTTATATTTGCTTCCGCATGCGTATTAAAATGAATGGGTCGACGATGCGTCCTGGAACGTCGCTATTTAATCGACTAGGTGACGGATGGGTGCGTGCTCGAGAATCGGGGCGTGACATTATTAATGTGATTCACCAACAGTTGATAAGATATATCAAAATTATTAATTTCATATCATATCCTACTTTAGTTCTATCCTCCCTAGAAATCCATACTATCAAATTATTTTTTCTTTAAACTATTTGCTAGAATAAGAATTGGGCAACAAGAAAATCACAACCAGGGAGGGTGTGCATCCTTTTCTTTTATTATAATTTCATGTCTCTCATCCACTTATTATCCTTGTCCCTGCTTTTGCATGCAGTTTTATGAAATGAGAGATAGTTAGTAGATAAGTAATTTTTTAAAAATTTATACGTTGTGGTGTTTCATATAAGCATTACAATAAAACGCGTATAATTACAAGTGACAACTTTGTTCAATGTATTATATAAGTAGAGACTATCCGGACTCCAATTGAAGGTCAAGCCTAAATTTTTTCCTAAGTCCCTACATCATAGAAGTATGCGTTTTGAAAATTTTCGAGTGGGACAGGACTTTATTGGAGCCCGTCATGTGTAACATAGTGAGAGACCACTCACGACGAACTAAGCCCATGAGACTGAAAAGGTAAGTCATGAAATTATCGGTTAAAAAAAAGGAAAAAAAGGAAACAATAGCTAAAAAATGGAGGACAGAATAATTGATTCCAAGATTGTCATTCACGTGAATAATTGATTTCAATAGGATTATGAAAATGAATCCCTTTGCACTAAAACTAATATAATTAGACCATTTGAAGGGTGGAATTGAAAAGAATGTGAAAAAATTAAGGACTTCTTGCTTAAGGTCCTCCACATGATTAAAGCATTGATTGGAAAAAGAAAAAAGAGAGAAGCACACAAAAAGAACTCTCCGAGAAAACCGGGGCAAAATAAAGACATTGCTGATGTTGAAATTGTTGGTAATGGGAATTTCGTGTGTTCATACACTCATGAGCGTCTAGGGAGGTGAGCACTGGGTGAACTAAAAAAGAGGAAGACCCACAGCAGTGAACTGAATCCAAAAGTTGTGCGAGAACGCGGGATCCTTTAGTGGAGCCTAGACGAGTCGCTTCTTTCGTAATGTGATCTTCTGCAAAAACGATTTATAAGCCAGAAATTTTAGCCCCAGAAAATTGCTTGGGGGGAGAGAGGGACACCACTAATCAAATTTTCCAAAAATTATTAAGTAAATCAAATTGATACGATTAAGTTCAGGCATGCCTTTCATTTTTCCCATCATCGTCTCCAACAAGTACAAGATTGCTGGAGTGTCCGATTGCGAGACATTGATTCGGTTGGGAACGCCAGTTTGAGCTATTGCAGTCGTTGGGGACTCGGACTCCAGCGAATCAATGAGAACCGTTCCGAAACAGGGGAGGGGACTTTTCAAGTGGTTTTGGACGTGGCAAACGCAATCGAGGATCATGAGAGTTAGATTAGGTGGATAATCTCCGGTGTGGTGCTGGTAGATTGCAAAACTACAACGCCCATTGAGAATAGAGAGGTAGAGGACTGGAACGTCGAGCAGAGTAGGGGAGAATATTAGGGCAAAGTAGCCTCTAGTGAGGCCAAGGGGGACGCGGAGAGAAGAGGCCAAAGACTCGACTCAACGGATGAGCTCCGAGAATGCGACGCGGCGGGAAGCGGCGGCGGTGTCGATGAGAGCATGGCAGTCGGCGGAGGAGAGTGGGAGGCAAGGCGAGAGAAGACATACAGTCATTGATGGGAGAGTGACACGAACAGCCAAGAAAGCGGAGCGAGAGGCCTCGAGACACTTCTTTAGGACAAAAATGCCCCTGTCCGTGGTGCAACTAATGGCACGTGATACGCACATGGCTCATAGTCCAGCGAAGATTTGTATTGCCGGTGAGACCGGGGAGTCAATTGAGAGGAAGTCAGCAACCTCATGGATTCCTTTGAGATGAACATTATTTTGGGGCGAGATAAACACTATTTTGGTTTTCCTTTGAGATCAACACTATTCAGCTAATTTCTGTTCAGTTTTTCATCTTATGTTCAGTGTCAGTTTGAATGGGGAGACTTTGCCCATCCTTAGTTTGCTGCCGTTATATCTGCGCTCTTCCATTGGTGAATCCCAATGCACTTGGTTTTCCTTTCCTCGTGAGGAGGCTTTGGCTAATGATGAATGTGCTTTTGTAGTAATCGCCACACTACTCACTAAAATCTATTTGAAACTTATACTTACGGCTGATGAATGCATCTTTTGTGATCCAAAGGAGAAAAGTATCTATGCATCAGTTTCTATTATTTGTTTATTAATTTATTTGCATTCTATTTTACTGAAGTTTGAAGAAAATGATTTGTGTTAAATCAACAATTGCATGCCATTTGCAGGATTTAGGACATGTCATCTTTTATCAAGTTGAAAAAACATCATGTTAATGGGACAATTACTCCTGTAAATATATGACAGTAGGCCATAACAATGATGAGCCCGTTGGTTTACTAACTTGACCTTGTGACCAGGCGTAAAAAACAAACCAAAAACAAAAAACTCGACCCGAACTAATTTGAATCGTGTTTATTGTTTGGGTTGCGATTTGATTCGGATTATACACTCACCCTAATGGTTTGGTTTGGATCACTCACCCCTAGCCAGTACTGTGCATGAATGAGATGTTCACCGCCTTTAAGTGAGTACTAAGTAAGCCTAGGTGATTGACCGAGTGGATCGAAGTGGAGGATCATTCGTCTTCCCCTTTTTTAGATGGTTGGAAACTTGAACCAGCTTACGACTAGACCAATTAATGGCATATCTAGGCGTAGGTCTTAGATGGTCGAGTCAACATTAGCACCTAGGAGCTCTTGATGCACTGGTTTAAGAAGAAAATTGGCTAACTTCCCAACAAATTATGCTTTTGGCATGGGCAGGCCCAACAAGTAGCTCGGTCAATGATCTGGAGTTTACTTGGGACAGTGGTACCCATGAACGCATGCCGTCGAGCGGATTTTTGTCCTGCCAGAATCTTGGAGGAGTCGCGAGGTTACTCATCTCAAGTTTTAGGCTCTTGATGGCCTCTCTTGGGATCTATACCTCGCACGCAATAGTTATGACACAAAATCATATATTTTCGTACCGAGCATGCAATCCTTATGCTAACTTTAAGGAAGGGCTGTCTACAGTGGTCGATCCTACACGCTCTTGCAGAGCTCGCACATCTTCTTTACCGCGGAACGAATCTTCATGGTGACTGCTGCCGAACGGGGAAGCGATCGACGGTAATGGAAAAAACTGATGCGAAACCCTTGCCGAAGGAAGGGGAAGACTGCCTCACTTGTTTTGGGCCCTTTGGGCTCTTGTTCGTTTGAAGATTTTAAAAGGGCCGGGCCTAGTAGTACTTCGCGCATCTACTAAATTCAGGAGTCTCACATCATCGACTTTTCTTTTCATTTTCTAACTCTGGATTTTTTTTTTTTTTTGGAACTTCTTTTTTGATCTGTGATAATCTCATTCTCTAGTAATTAAGTTGAAGATGCTAATACCTGCAACTTTTGAGCTTGCAAATTCTATTCTATGGGGGAAAATAATTTTTATGTAAAATACTTATACATCATCATTGGATGTTAACTTAAGGAAATCTTATGTGGTGATTTTATATGCACGAGTGAGGGTGATTGGTTCCAAAGGCGGAACATATAATTGACCTTGTAGTTCTGAAGAATCGGAAGCGAAAATTGAGCTAGTTACATTTGGAACTAGCTAGCAGCAACCGATGTTTCCTGCTTCAATCGAAGAACCGCGTTTGTTTTGTGGAAACAAGGGTGATTGCTTCGCCGAAAGTGTCAACAAAGCAACTTTGAAATATAGATCGATGTAGAAATTGTCAATGGATGTGAAGGGTCATTTGTTAATTCTTAGATAAGAAACACCTATTGATGAAAAAATTAAATGTATAAAAACTGGAGGTAATTGTGGTAAGCCATGTAAAAGGGCACCAGAACGTGAAGATAATAGGAAAACAAAATTGAACAATTGGTATTTATAGATTGATTAACGGTCACTTGCTTGAATTAGAATCCTAATATTTAAAGCTACTAGCGATAATTAAAAATAGTTATAAAGAAACAAATAACGTCTAACGTGACTCCTATAATTCTAACATGTATTAACAAACACTTACAAAAAATCTACTATCGACGACCATGGTTTCATTTCTCGCCCCACTTTGACGGTTTCTTCTGTAGCTTGCAACCCCTCTTTCTAAGTTATAACTGTTGGACACAAATCGCACAATCCCATGATATCCATAACTAGAACAAGAGCATAGATGAATGGATAGAAAGATTAACGCACATGTTTTGAAATCCATCGTTCTTGAAGCGGAAGCGAAAAGCGATGATCCACGTGCAAGTCATTCTCCTCTAGTGCCCTTCGTATCACTGGCTCAATGAGACGGCCCTCTCACCCTTTAGCGCTAGGTAAACGCTCCTTATGAGAGGATACTTGTGAGAATTTTATTAGGGTTAGAGAAGAGACTTGAGCACTATTTATAGAGTTTCCAACCAGACCCGCTCATTACGGACCAGACTCAACTCGGCCCACACTAGCCAGTCCCATATTAGACTAATTAAGAAACCTTCTATCTCACCTTAGATAACCCCGTAAAAATGGTAAATTACAATATCAATTAATGTAGCCCACATCAGGAAAACTCTTACATTCTCCCGCTTGGGCTATATTAATTGAAATTGTATTGTATGTGCGCACATTAGTCCAGAGATAATTCTTAATAGTCAATCATATCCCATAAAGTCTTAAATACCGAATCATTGCGGTAACTGCATGTATACACACAGAGCCTTCCACGGTCACGAGTGCTTTTAACTTTATTGATATGGATTCAACACGGTAGTGTGGCAAATGGATAACATCTCTTATAGAGAGATCCCATTTGTCAATCACCATTCTCTTACCTTAAGTATCACAAAAAATTTGTACTACTAGAAAATGTCTTTATGGTTCCAATGAACCCACATATGTCTTGTCTTTACGGTTAACATTTCTTTATGTATAACAACACATATGCACAAGATTAATAACCGGATGCCCCCAACCTTCACTCAAGGCTTATACAATACCTTGAGACTTTTATCAATATGTATTCAACATAATAACAATACATTCAAAAATATTTTATTGAATGCAAAAGTTGATACATATCAAACCGTTACTAAGTGTAACAAACACAGATGTAAACTTTATTAGAGTAAAGCCAAAATAGCTCCCACTAAACAACAACATCCCATGATGCTCTTAAGTCCATATTAATGACATGTCATTCAAGAACAGAAGAGCGAAGTCCTTTAATTAGTGGATCTACAACCATATCATCTGTGGAAATATACTATATTATAATATCACCTTTCTATACCGTTTCTTTATAGTCAAAAAATTTGACTGCTATATATTTAGACTCCTAGAGACCTCTGTTATTAATAATACTACAAATTTATTTTCTCAATACAACCGTATGAGTCTATCCATAAAGTTAAAAACGGTCAACTTCTTAATGAGGTTCCGGAGCCTAATAGCCCAAGTAACAGTCTAAAAGAATGTTACAAACTCAGCTTACATAGTAGAAGACGACATAGAGCTTTATTTACTGCACTTCCTACTAACATAAATATGTATTCTATTATTGATCTCATGTCATCATAACAGTCAGCAAAATTTACATCTAAATACCATATTAACTGCAAGAATTGAACATGTTTATAAATCATCATATAATCTATTGTCCTATTTAAGTACCTTAAAACTTTCTTGGCAGCAATCAAGTGATCGCGTCCTTGATTTAACTGATATCTGTCAAGAAGTCCTATCACAAAGACGATATTTAGTCTAGTGTAAATTTGAGCATACATTATATTTTTAAGTGCACTAACACAAGGTGCACCTTTTAACTAGATTTTTTCAATATCTGAATAAGGACAATGTAATAGATTCGATCCATTACCTTTAATGACATGAGCAATTCCTGGCTAGCAATGACGTATTTTGAATATTTCCAAAATACGATCAACAAATATCCTTTGAGATAAATCTAATAAAATCCAATATATATGGAGAGAACAATCCTTGGACCTCGGTATAAAGGACAAAAGATACCTCAAGGTTACTACTTGTAAGCAAAATATCATGTACATAGTGTGACATCCTAAATTTTCGATCCTGTTTTCTACTGGATAAATCGGGCATTTCAACGCGCCAATAGAGCTGTTCTCAGAGCTGATCACTCTTGAGATAACTAGACTATCTGGGGAAGCCATTAAGAATTTTAAGGCAAATAGACTTGAGAATTCGACCATCAATCGGCTTCTCAACCGTGTCCAAATTTACAGGTCATTACGGCACAGATATAAATCGATTTGAGATCAGAAATAGGTTGGTTCGACTAAGATGTATGGCTAATCGTGGATGACACCATTAAATTGGAAAATTCTCGTTGACCGGCACTAGATTGATTTCTCTATCGTTTTGGTACCCTATGTTCGTATTTGAATTATCGAGATTTTTACGACAACCGAGAGTCGCCACTAAGTCAAGTGGGTTCATTGTGGCTCAAAAAAAATCGACCACGGGTCATTTGCCCTAAAAATTTTTGAAAGTTACCCGGTAGCCTAGGTCACGCTAAAAACGCGTCGAATGGAAATTAACCGTGAATTCGAGTCTAATTTCAAAAAATTGAAAGTTCTGTAGTGTCACGATCAATTCTAGAAACGTCGACTCAGTCTTAGAAGATTTTTCAGAGATTCCAAGATTTTTACGGAAAATCGATTCGGACGTCAAGGAAAATAGCGGAAATTTGGATCAGCCAAATTAATTGGACTTTTGGCCTCTTTACCGAGCCTTTGGGTGTCGGGGACTCGCAGAAAATTTATTGGGATTTTTCTACAGCGAAATCGGACCTCGATTTGGGTAATCGGAGAGGAAATTGAAGTTTATGTGATGAAATTCGGAGCCTTGGTTGGGGGGGTGCATTATTTGCATCAAAATTTGGTTTATTTGTGAAAATAATGCAAGAAAATGTTAAGAGACATTAGGATAAGCTTGAGGGATGTTTGGGGGACCAAACATTTAAGTGTTTGGCTAAGATTTTGGACTTTTTGGCCTCTCTCTCTCTCTCTCTCCTCCAGCTTGTTGGACAAGCTCTGCCTGATTTCACCCTCTTCGTGCGCCTCATCTTCACACCGACTCCATCAAATTTCTACTTCACTTTCATTCTCCTTTATTTCTTTGAACGAACCTGCAGCTCTTCCTTTCTTTCTTTCAAATTCTTTTCCTTCGTTGCTGCTCCTCACCGATCGATGCCGCGAAGCCCCCTCAAACCGATCAAGCCCAACAAAGAAAACTCCAGCTGTTGACTTCTTGATCCCGCAAATCCACCGATCTCTGCTTCTCCTCTGAATTGAAGCCAACATCTCTGTCACCTCTGCCCACGAAGACCGAAGCCCACGCGGCTTCAATCCACCGAATCTCCATCGCCGGCACGTGAGTCCACAAACCGGCCTCCCCGAGTCAACGAAAGCTGCCCCAAACGTGGACTCCTCCAACTGCCAGCGAAGCGTTTCTTCAGCAACTTCGGTCTTCACGTCCGCAGCTCACGCGTTCTCCTTCGCCTAGCAGCATCGACGCCCGCATGTCTCTCTCCATGGTTCGTGCCTTTCCCTAGCAGCGTCGAGGCCGCTTCTTTTTTGCTGCCACGAATCTAGGGAAGACAAGCAAAGCCTGCAGCCATTCCAGTCGGCCCATCTCCACGAAATCAAGCCCAGCGAATTTCTTTCAAGCCCAGCGAAATTTGTTGGTCCAAAGAGCCCAAGATAAACAACGGCCCGCCCACCTTCAGTTGGATTTGAAGTCCATCAAAAGCCCAGGTTTCTGCCTAGTCTAGCGAAGCCCAACGAATTCTGAAGCCCGCGATTTTAAGGCCCAAGCCCAGTGTTTGCAGCAAGCCCGGTTCGACGCAATAACAAATCTCAGTTTGGGCTGAGATTTGTTGGGTCAATTCTAGGCCCGGTCCAAGCCCGTGGGTGTCGTCGCAAGCCCAAGTTCGGCCACCGTCATGCCGCGTCGCCGTCGCGGTATTCCGGTCTTCGCTTTGCACAAATGAGTTTGCTCACTAATCCCTTATTAATATGCTAATGATGCTTAGGGGTTGATTAGATTTAATTAAATGCAATTAGGTGGTTAGATTATATTAGAATAATTAAATTAGGGATTTACCTATGCATGTTAGGCAAATGGTTAGTGTACTTAGCAAGTAGACATGCTATATTATTTATTGAACGAGTATCGAAATTTTTCCGAGTTCATCTCGGCTTCCAATTAGGCATTACGGACCTAAATTGGGTTTATTGCTATACATTTATTAATTTTCATAATTATTTATTTATTTATTTATTTTTCGAAAATTAGGCTGGGACAGCCGACGACCAGAAAATTACGCTAATTATCGTGGTGCAATCTGTTTAAATTGTTGAGTACCGAATTGTGAAAATTGAGTGAAATTGGTGATTATGGGGATTTATTCCAAAATTTGGAAATGTCGGTATTTGAAGGGAAAATAACCGTGTGAGGTTATGAGTTGGATGTGAAATTGCCGAGTGGGGCCGTGATGCCACTAAGTCTAGAAATTTGCCAAGTGGGGCCGTGATTCCACTTAAATCTAGAAATCGCCAAGTGGGGCCGTGATGCCATTAAACATTGAAAATTGCCAGGTGGGGCCGTGATAACCACCAAATATAGAAAAGTTGCCAAGTGGGGCCATGATGCCACCAAACCTAGAAAATTGCCAGGTGGGGCCGTGATAACCACCAAATATAAAAAACTTGTCAGTGGAGCCGTGATGACCACTTAATCTAGGTTGTGCCTGTAGGGCCGTGATTCAGAGTCGAGAATGAATAGTCGGGATGACCGTGTGATGGCCTCGATGAGATGTAATCGACTGAATCGATTGATCGCTGAGTCGATCCTATTGGTTGAATTGAGGGGTTGATGTAATTGTCAGTATTCATTATTAAACTGACTTGCAGGAAGAAACTGAGGCCAAGGTAAGTCCTCTGACTCGTGTTGTGCTTTGGCAACCTAAGGTGTATTGGCTTCCTAATCGGGTCTTAGGGGATAGAACTTGCTGAGGCGTAGTCTCATCCCGATTGTGGGACAACATTTCAGGACCCTGATGAGAAACCTGAGGAGAAAGAACCCAAAAAGAAGTACCTGGAGGAGAACCCCGAGGATGATCTAGAGTAGGATCCTGATGAGGATTGAGACTCCACTCCTATCTGATGACTTTTTGTTGTGGAACCTATTTGAGTAGAAACCGACCTTTTAGTATGGCTTGTATATGTATATATATGACTGAGTTGTTATATATGCACATAAGGGTGTTGGTTTTCAGGTTCAAGTTTTTAGTCCTATTTGTCTATCCCATTGTTTTATTATCTGGGGATTCTTATTATATGCTTCCGCATGCACATATTAAATGCAAGGGTCGGCGATGCATCCTAGGACGTCGCTACTAATCGACCAGGTGAGGGATGAGCACGCATTCAAGGATCGAGGCGTGACACATAGGGTATGAGAAAAATAAATTTCCTCCCACTAACTTTGCAGTATTTATATACGAATTACTTTATTCCCAACTAAACGAAACGACAACACTATGAAACTTTAATAATATTGTTAGGAAACTTGCTTAAAACTATGAATAAGACTTTTCAGTCTACACACAAGTTTACTTAAATTATTTGCTACAAAATCCTCCAATTGCACCACCGCCCGCGGTGGTGCAACTGGCTTCGGGCTCTCTCCCCCTCACGAAGGGGAGGAGTTCGAATCCCAGAGGCGTCGCGTTGGCGTGACTCAAACGCAGCTGGGTTTGTGGTGGTGGCTCAGTCCGCCTCGGGTTTACGTCTAGGCTGCCGGCCGATGACAGTTCTCGGGTCATCAAAAAAAAAATTCTCTAGTTGCATTATATAGATTTTGTATCTATTTGGCGTAACTCCATATCAAAAATAAACTATTAACGCCACGTTCACTCTGAAAGAATCTTTAAAAATGTTAGAAAGAAATAATTATTTCTTCACTATTAACTATCTACCCCTCTTTCAGAGTGAAAACTTTATCGTCTTTTATGATATCTAATCACATACTTGATTGAGGACAAGAAACAACATCTATATAAGTCGCTAAATCAACCATGTAGTGGATATTGCAGTCATGCTCTCACAGATAGACTATATAGTCTGATGGTATAACTGATCGTCTTTCCCTAACAAATCTCCTGAGTAAAGCTACAACCACTTCATTCTATACTTAAGAGGTTTGAGAAATTTCATCATAAACTATATGAAAAATAGTACCTTGAACCTCGACAAGTTTAGTCTATGGTACAGGAGATTCCACAATTATCTATAGAGGCAAAAACAAAGACACAGTAACCTCCATCGTACTATTATCCTTCATAGTCTCATAGCAACTATCCTCTACAACTACATCGAACTCTAAAAACTTTACTGTATGTGATTCCATAATTCTTGTACCTTCATTAATGCCATAAAATCGATACCCCTCTGAACAACCTGGGTAAGATACAAAATAATTCCAAGTGGATCTGAACTCTAACGTGGATTATATGACCTCACTTCTGCATGACACCTTTAAATTTTAATATGATTCAAGTTAAAATTACGTTCAGTCCATAACTCAAAAGAAGTTTAGGGAACAATTTTGGTAAGAAACACGTTTTTGTATGTGAAAAGAGTTGCTTTCAAAATATCAGCCCATAGAAGACCGGATAAATTAGTCTTATTAGTCATACTCATCACCATGTTCATTATGGTGTAATTATGTTTTTTGGCCAAATCTTTTGTTAGGATTTTCAGGAATAGTAATTAAGTTACCACCCCAGAATTTACCAAATATTTGATAAATGACCCTTTAAGCTTTTCCGCATTGTCATACTTGCCTAAATACTCGCTGCCACTATTAAGCTTGACAACCTTTAAGACTAATTCTAACTATTTTATTCTTTACCTCGGTCATTTTACCTCCACAATAATCTATAGAAGTCTTTAAATAACCATTAAGAGTAGACAGAATATCAACATTGTCAACTTTTCTACGTTTTCTTTAAACATGTGTGAGATTATTCCTTGGACAGAAAACTTTTGGAAACAATCTTTTCAACCGTATACGAGACGTATTATGTTAAAAAGTCCTTGCAAATGTGTCTTAATTATGGTATTAGACAAGACATAATTTCAAGCCACTAAGGCTTCCATCCTTTGCCTAGCTGTGCAATCCGCAAGCAAACCACTTTTCAAGTGTTCCTAAATGGAGCGCTTCATGGACAATAAGCAAATTCTAATGCTCTTTTCCAAATAGGAAATCCTATTTCCACTACTTAAAATTTGAACTAGTAAAAACCTCAATAATAGCAGAGTTATTAATTACATAATAGGTGACTGAAAAACAAGCAATATCATGTGAGCACTGTGTAACTTGACATACAAGTACACATCTAGAAAGTTACATGCAAAATCATATAATCACCTTTGGGCAGAAAACATGACATGCAGTTGTACACTCCCCACATGATAGCAGTTATGATAATATATTCTAACCTTCGTGAATTCATCACCTTTGGGCATATGAACCACTAGGATCAGTCACTCATCTACCACACCATCATGTATCCTTCTATGAACTAATACACAATCACCTCCTTTGGGAGTATGACCACGTATTAGACCAGGAGACATCCCAATCATTATACGAGACCGATATTTCTTAAACCCAATCAAGTGTGCCACTTTGGCGGTCACAATTCAATTGAATCCTTGAAACTCTCTCATACTAGAGATATAAACTTTACTTCTCACATACACCATATACATGTGATTTTAACTTTAGTAATAGGGGCAACATATCACTAAAATCACATATCATGCTAATTACACTGCTTTATTCATTAATAAAAATTAAAATTTATATATATTATTAATGAATAACGCTTTTATAATGTTTATGTGATAACATACCTGCAAACCAACACTTGTATTTCCAAAATAACATAAAAATACAAGAAAAATACGCAAAAATATACTAAAATACACGTATTTAGGGTTTCGTATGTATTTTCAAATCCATAAAATTATCAAACATGTAAAATAAATATACAACAACATAGAGGATGAACATACGAATCCAAAGCCATCAGCCACGCACCCATCGAAGCTCCCACGCGCCTCCACGCGCCACCCGAGTGCGTGGCGCGTGGAGCTCACACCCAGGCGAACAGACCGGTCAAAAACCGGTCTAACGGTAGCGGTCCAATCGGTTCCCGGCTCGACCGTCGGGTCCAACCGCCCGGTCCGACCGGTTGACCGATTCGGTCAACATTTGACCAGGTCGGGTCGGTCAACGGGTTGGGTCGGTTCCTCATATTGGGTCGGGTCGGGTTGGGCCCGAGTCACTGACGTCATTGTGACATCAACACCCGCGTGCGTCGCACGCGCGAGCCGCGCCCTGCACATGGGAGCGCGTGAGGCGCGTGAGGCGCGTCTCCGACGCCCGGCGGCGCATGGCCGCGCGTGGGGGCGCATGCAGCCTCCTCCGGCGATACGCTGCCCACAGATTTGTTCGTCTCGACGAGCCCAGGTCGGAATTTGCAATTTAATTTGATTTTAATTGAACAAAAAAATCACGAAAATCACGAAAATAGAGCGAAAATTATATGCATTTGAGTTCTAGGGTTATGGTTGCTACGATACCACATGTTGGACGCAAATCATGCAATCCCATGATCTCCATAACTAGAACAAGAGCATAAATGAATGGATAGAAAGATTAATGCACCTGTTTTGGAATTCATCGTTCTTGAAGCGGAAGCGAAAAGCGATGATCTACGCGCAAGTCCTTCCCCTCTATTGCCCTCTATATCACTTACTCAATGAGATGGCCCCCTCACCTTTTAGCGCTAGGTAAACATTCCTTATGTGAGGATACTTGTGAGAATTTTATTAGGGTTAGAGGAGAGACTTGAGTACTATTTATAGAGTTTCCAACCAGGCCCTCTCATTACGGGCCAGGCTCAATTCGGCCCACACTAGCCAGTCCCATATTAGACTAATTAAGAAACTTTCTATTTTAGCTTAGATCAACCCCGTAAAAAGGGTAAATTATAACATCAATTAATGTAACCCACATTAGGAAAACTCTTACAATAATAGCCCACGTTTCTCAACCTCTATATTTAGTGGCTTCCGAAGTTTATGGCTCCACTACCTTCGCATCATGTCAGCCTAACAAGCACATCGACTCACTCAAGTGAATTGTATCCGATATCGTCATTCGTTATTTGGTGCTCTGCTCGTTGCCGATAAAATGTATTCATGATCTATCGGCTGACTAAACTGAACTTCACTTACGACACTCATGTCTCGGGACTTAGTAATTTTTCTTCGTGCCTGCTGTTGGCAATTGCCAATCACCTTGTCCACTCTCCATGTTTGCCAACCAACAACTCCCAACACTTAGCGGATTTTAGCTTCACCATGTCTTGCTCAGCCTTTTCTAGTAACTTGGGCCATATTTTTTATCTGTAACTCATGACAGAACTCTTGTTAGCTAAGTGATCTTGTGCATAAATCTCATAGTCGAGGACAGGGGTCCAGTCCTCTCGGCTGCAACTCCAATTCACCAAACACTCAGAACATTATTTATGTAGTCTTTTATACTAATAAAATAAAAAAAAAATCAATTTATATTCTTCCATAGTGAATCTTGCTTGTTCTTGTCTCTTATAGTAAGTTGTATCAAAGTAAAAATTAGTTACACATTACAAGGGCATCAAGGCAAATTAATTTCAAAGTATGTGGCTTAATGTATGATTGAGTAATTATTTATGAAAGAACTTTCTTTATGTTGTTTTTTCATTTGACTAATAAATTAAAAAATCAAACTACATTTCAACAATGAGTTTAGCTTGTTCTTGTCTCTTATATATCAAGTTGTATTTCATTAAAACATTACATATACTAATGTTAGAAGTGTTCAAGGTAAAATAGTTATAGAATAGCTGGCATAACAATAAAGCGCATATGATTATGAGCTACTACTTTTTGCAATGGATTATAGAAGTAGAGGCGATCCGCACTCAAATCAGGGGTTTAGCCTAAATTTCTACCTATGCCCCTCCATCATAAAAGTATAGGTTTTGCAAATTTTCGAGTGGGACATGACTTTATTTAGGCCCATCACATGAAACACGGCAAGAGGCCATGACTCACAAGGAACTAAACCCATGAAGACTGAAATGGTAAGTCAAGAACTTACTAGTTAAAAAAACAAAAAAGGACACGATAGCTTAAAAAATTTCATTACTTTAACAATTGAGTTCAATCAAATTATGAAAATTGAATAGCTTTGCACAAACGGTGGCATAATTAGACCATTTGAAGGGATGGAAGTCAAAAGAAGTTGAAGTAGTTAAGGTCTTCATGGGTTAAGGTCCTCCACGTGATTAAGACAAATTGATTGGAGAAAGAAAAGAGAAAGAAGCCCACAAAAAGAAATTTTCGAGAAAACTGAAGCAAAAGAAAGATAAAGCATTTTTTTTTTTTATTTGTCAAAAGATAAAGCTGATGTTGATTTTGTTGCTTATGAGAATTTCCTGTGTTCATACATTCATGAGTGTTTTAGGGGGTGATGACTTGGCGAGCAAAAAAAAAAAAGAGTAAGACCCACACATGTGAAGTGAACCCGAGATTCACATTTGCTATAAATAATTGTGCTAAAACGGGGGTTTTTATTGGAGCCTAGATGAGTCGCACTTCTTTTGAAATGTGATCTTTAAAAAATTATTTTAAAGAAGAAGAAATTACTTGGGAAGAGAGAGAGAGAGAGAGAGAGAGATCTATTGCGGCTTGGGAGGAGCATGTGCTTGAGGTTCAAAGAACAAGTAGAAGAGTGCCACTTGAGGTTCAAAGAACAAGTAGAAGAGTGCCATAAACCATATATAATGAAAATTATGAAAAGATCGTATATGAATTCACATATCAATATTTATGTAGTGCAAAAATTCATAGCTTTTCAGATTAACAAAAGGTGAAAGTACATCTGACCCAAAATTTAGATGAAGTAAATAGTAAAACATAAAAATATCTATTATTCAAGTGGTTTTAGTTAAACTACAATGATCCTTATATGGTCATCACAATTATAGCAAGATTTCAATCCAATGCGTTGGTTAAGTGATTGCATTATATGAGAACAAACATTATCTACTTATCTATTCTATCTATGAAGATAATCAATAGAGTTGTTGGAAAAAGTAGACAAGAAGCTGATGTCAAAGATCTTTTTTTCTTCTTTTTTTCCCTTAATCATGGCTTTTCTTCACCAAAAGGCAATCGGGAAGTCCCACGCTTTCGTAATTTCTGCCTGAAATGGTGGGAACTGATTTTCCAAATTTCCCAGTTAAACTGAATTTCCAAAGTCCCACGCTTGGAAAACGTTGTACCCCTATAAAAGGCATTGGCTCCGATTGAGGCTTCAGGAGTGATATTCCATCTATAAATATGTCATCAATGTGGCTAACTAAATGTAGACCTGAAACCATCTTACCTCCCATAAATCAGCCATCCCCAAATCATGATTTCTTCCTTATTGCTGTCCAACCACTCTCCTTTAGGTACCTTCTTGTTCTTCTCACTCTTCTTGATCTACGCCACTTCATTTCATGGTGTAGACGCTTTTGCATCCTCCACTTCTTCTTTCAATGTCAATGCGACTGACAATAAGGATGAAGCAGAAGCTCTCTTGAATTGGAAATATGCTCTTGACAACCATAGCCAATCTCTCCTCTCTTCATGGCATGGCAACAATCCTTGCGGCTTTACTGGTGTCGCTTGTGATGACTATGGAGCCGTCACCCATCTAAATCTTTCCTATCTTGGTTTGAGAGGAACTCTAAATGGCCTTGACTTCTCGCGCATAACCAATGTGGTTAGCTTGGAGCTTGGAGACAACTCAATCTATGGCTCCATCCCCTCAAGTGTTGGTAACCTTTCCAAACTCAACTCTCTTCATCTTTGTGGCAATGAACTCTCCGGAGACATTCCTCCAAGTATTGGTATGCTAGAGAGTCTTCATTCTTTGTCCATATGTGCAAACAACCTAAGTGGACGCATCCCTCAGGAGATTGGACGGCTGAATTCTCTATTGACACTTGACTTTTCGAGAAACCATTTCATCGGTCCTATCCCTGTTTCACTAGGAAACTTGAGTAGCCTGATTTGTCTTTCCCTATGGAAAAATCAACTTTCAGGCCCCATTCCTAGTAGTCTTGGAAGATTGGGCAATTTAATTGAATTTAGCATTTCACGTAATAACTTTTTTGGTTCAATTCCGATAGAGATAGGCGACTTGAGGAATTTGAAGATTCTTTATTTATGGCAAAATGGATTGTCAGGAGCCATACCTTCAGAAGGCTCCCTTCCCTTATTGAGACTCGTTTCTCTCATTGAAACTTGACCTTTATCATTCTTAACAATCTTCCAAAATAATTTGACCGGTCCAATCCCTACTTCTCTTACAAAATTGGGTAACTTAACCAAATTATTCATTTCAAGAAATACCCTCTCTGGTTCCATTCCACACCAAATATGCGACTTGAGGAGCTTGAAGTTTCTTAGCTTATGGGGAAATAGATTGTCAGGATCCATTCCTTCAGAAATTGGGAGATTGGTACGTCTCGAGGAATTGCTTTTGTTCGACAATGATTTGACCGGTCCAATCCCATTGTCTCTCCAAAACTTGAGTAGTCTAAATTTTTAAACCTTACATCAAATCATCTTTCAGGCTCCATTCCTTTGAGTATGGGTAACCTTTCCAAACTCAACTCTCTTCATCTTTGTGACAATGAATTGTCTGGGGACATTCCTCCAAGTATTGGTATGCTAGAGAGTCTTCATTCTTTGTCCATATGTGCAAACAACCTAAGTGGACGCATCCCTCAGGAGATTGGACGGCTGAATTCTCTATTGATACTTGACTTTTCGAGAAACCATTTCACCGGTCCTATCCCTATTTCGCTAGGGAACTTGAGTAGCTTGATTTATCTTTACCTATGGAAAAATCAACTTTCAGGCCCCATTCCTTGTACTCTTCGAAGATTAGACAATTTAATCAAATTTGGCATTTCGCGTAATAACTTTTGTGGTTCCATTCCAAGAGATAGGCGACTTGAGGAATTTGAAGATTCTTTATTTATGGCAAAATGGATTGTCAGGAGCCATACCTTCAGAATTCGGGAGACTCGTTTCTCTCATTGAGCTTGACCTAGCATTCAACAATCTCACTGGCTCAATTCCTACTTCTCTTGGAAAATTGGGTAACTTGACCAAATTAGTTATTTCAAGAAATATCCTATTTGGTTCCATTCCCAAGAAATATGCGAGTTGAGGAGCTTGAAGGTTCTTAACTTATGGGGAAATAGATTGTCAGGATCCATTCCTTTAGAAATTGGGAGATTAGTATCTTTCTTTACCTCAATGGAAATGCACTCTCATCCTCAATCCCTCAAGAAATTAGGAGATTGGTACATCTCGAAGTATTGGATTTGTCAGAAAATGATTTGGTCGGTCCAATGCCATTGTCTCTACAGAACTTGAGCAATCTAAATATTTTAAATCTTTACTCAAATCATCTTTCAGGCTCAATTCCACAAGAGTTAGGGAAATTGAAATCTCTTCAAGCATTGGAACTATCCGTTAATAATTTGACTGGTTCAATCCCTACATGGATTGGAGGCTTGGCAAATCTAACTTCTTTAAGGCTTGGTGACAATAAATTCATTGGTTCCTTGCCTTTTGAATTTAATAAGCTGACATGTTTGATTAAGTTGGATCTATATGATAATGAATTAGATGGGGAATTGCCAAAAGATGTATGCCTTGGGAGATCATTGCAATATTTCTCCATCTTCAATAATCATTTCAAGGGTCCCATCCCAACAAGCTTAGAGAATTGTAGCACATTACTCAGATTGAGGCTAGAAGGAAACCAACTTACTGGAAACATTACAGAAGCTTTTGGAGTATATCCACATCTATATTATGTGGACTTGAGCCACAATCATTTGACCGGTGAACTTTCATGGAAATGGGAGCGTTGTCATAATTTGACGAGTTTAAGGATATCAAACAATAGCATTTCTGGTGAGATACCCGCAATATTTGGAAGGATGGCTAAATTACAGAGACTAGACCTTTCATTAAATAATTTAGGCGGGGAGATTCCAAGGGAATTGGGAAGCCTATCATTGTTGTTAGAACTCGATCTAAGTAACAACGCGCTCATGGGAAATCTACCCGGTTGAGATTGGACTTTTCTCCCATCTGGCACATCTAAACTTGGCATCAAACAATTTGAGTGGATCGATAATGGTGCAGCTAGGCTCATGCCAAAACTTGTTGCGCTTGAACTTGAGCAGAAACAAATTTCAAAAAGCATCCCTTTTGAGTTAGGCAATGCACAATTCCTTGAGGTTCTTGACTTGAGTCATAATATGTTGACTGAAAACATACCAAGAGAGCTTGGAAAGCTAAGAATGTTGCAAGTTCTAAATATCTCCCGCAACAACCTCTATGGTTCCATTGCACATGTTTTTGGTGATATGTTGGCCTTGACTTCCATTGATGTATCCTATAATGACCTGGAAGGTCCTCTCCCAAACGTCAAGGCTTTCATTGAGGCTCCATTTGTGGCAATTCAGCATAACAAAGGGCTTTGTGGAAATGTTGTTGGTTTACCAAAATGCAATTCTACCGTGAGCGAGAAAAGCATTAGACACATTAATACTAGAATCATAATTGTCCTGATTTTCTCATTATTGGGGTTTCTCCTTCTCTCTTGCACCTTGACTGTTCTTGTCATCATCAATCACCGTCGAAGAAGGATAATTAAGAGAGAGAACAATGGACAGGCAAATGATTTAGATTTTATGCGTATTTTGAGTTATGATGGAAAGGTTTTCTATGATCGAATTGTTGAGGCCACGAGAGGATTTGACTCCGAGTACTATGTGGGTGAAGGAGCATATGGAATTGTTTACAAAGCCAAGATATCAGAAGATCAAATGGTTGCTGTCAAGCAAATCTCATCATCTCGAGAAGATAGCGAGATTGTCGATTTGATACCATTTGAAAGGGAAATTCAAGCCTTAAGAAATATACGCCATCGCAATATTGTGAAATTTTATGGGTTTTGCTCTCATGCCCAACGTTGTTTTTTGGTGTACGATTACATGGAAAGAGGGAGTTTGAGAACAATTTTGAACGATGATGAAAGAGCAATAGAATTTCAATGGGACAAGAGAGTAAATGTGGTTCGAGGAGTTGCGGATGCATTGTCGTATATGCATCATGAATGTTTGCCTCCGTTGATTCATCGAGACTTGACCAGTAACAACATTCTATTGAATTCTGATTATGAGGCTCATGTTTCTGATTTTGGCACTGCAAGACTATTGAGGCCGGATTCATCAAACTGGACTACTATTGCTGGAACCATTGGGTATATTGCTCCAGGTACTTCATAATTTTTGCAATTTTAATTACATTTGGTGTTAGACATCCTTTCTATAATTGAAATTTTGCTAGTTTGGTGTAGTTCTTTAGTTATTTAATCTTCTTATGAAATTTGTTTACTCCATCAAAGTTTTCAAGTTCAATGTAGACAGAAAGCTTTTTGATTTCCCAGTAAGAAAGAATTGGCAAATGAGGAAAAATATCATAATAGTTCGTGTCACCTAAAGATGCTCTTACTTTGAGTGTCAAAACAAAATTGTTTGAACTTTGTCGAAGCATAAACTCCCATGATCAAATCAGTGTTGTAAGTGTAGATTAAGTAGAAATTTGTACTTGTAATCATCACGTCATGGGAAGCAATGTTGTTAACTTGAATATAGCTTATGATCGAGGTTTTGAAAAACTATGAATTCTTTGCAGAGCTGGCTTATTCTATAGTTCCGACTGAAAAATGCGATGTGTATAGCTTTGGAGTCATCGCATTAGAGACAATCATGGGAAAGCATCCAGGATATCACATCTCTTCGGGAATGTTCATCATCCACCCAATCTGAGTCGCCGATAATGTTAAAGGATGTGCTAGATCACCGTCTCTCACCTTCTAGACTTTGTCTTCGAGATGCACAAAACGTGGTCTTGATCGCCCAGCTAGCGTTTGCATGCTTGCAAGCCGATCCACGGCTGCGACCAACTATGGGACAAGTCTCGCGTGAGCTTTGCGTTCAAGTACCCATGGAAATGCCATTCTCTGCAGTCAGCTTAGAGCAACTTCGCGATCTCAGTGTTAAGAAATTTGGAGCATTCATGGGAGATGGTAAGTTTCTAAGTTACTTTTTCATGTGGTATTATGTTTGGTTTTCAGTAATGATGATGATCACCTTTTGAATATCTTCATAGTTTTCACTAATCCCAACAATGTGATTTATGATTTTCAATACAGAGCTAGCTTCTCTGCAAACGTCATAGGAATAGTGCAATGATTATAGTTTGGAGCTGTGGCACCAGAATTAATTACGAGAAGGCTCTTGGGAAGATCTCATTTCACAACTATTTCCAGCTTTTTTGCGTAGTGAAGAGGAATTGAATTTGCAAAATGTATTAAATCAACATCTCTTCCCTTCTTTTGAAGCGAGATGTAAATAACATGCAGTTTCTATTGCCGGAAGGCACAATGATACTAGTTGTCTGTGAACTTTTATTGATGTGTAGTGCCATTCTTGCATTTTTAAATTGGTTCAATCAAGTTACTTTTTGACATATATACGATGTTATCTTGAACTTTTAGTTGGTCCACATAAATCCCTAATGTACTTCAAAATGTTTATTGTCATTCTTTCATTAATTAATTTGAATGAAGTATGGCATGGACACCAAAACCACAATTCACATTCCTTAATATGGGCAATATTCACTCAAACAACTTTTCAAACATACATTGTCATCTAGTTGAGTCTCTTCAAAAACGATTTTTGGTTTCCTGTCCCTAGGAGGATAGGGATAATGACTTTGAAATCTTTGTAGTTAGAATGTAGAGAGTTAGAATGTAGAGAAAATAAATTGTTTTCTTTCGATGCACTGTGAGAAATCCCTCCTCTTTTACATTTGAAATGATTTCAGATTGAAGAAGAATAAGACCACATTGATCAAATTGAGTATTCTTGTCCTAATTTGGAAGCTTTTCTTTACCAGTAGTAGAATTTCTTAAAAATATTAATTTGAATCCTAGTGTTGATTTTGGTCCTCTCACGTAGAACTAATAATTTACGGAACTATCCTTTTCATCTAATTCTTTTTATATTTTATCGTCTTGATTTTTTCATTGGTTAATTTCTGCAGAACCCTTCTCAATACTATAGCACAATAATGTGTAGTTTGACATTGGATTATGTATCTTTTTTCGTATATCAATAGAATAAATGCAAATTGATAAATGGAGTAGGCACAAAGAATCAAGAAGGAGGTGAATTGGTTATCTAAGGAGTCGTGGGACATCTTCGCAAATAAGTGTTGGACAATGTAAAGAACATGCGCTGGTGTTATAGAAACAATCATGCATATACAAAAACAGTAAACTTCTTTCAACAAAATATAAAGGAGTTTAAGGAATAAAAGATAAAAATAATGACACAAATAACCTCTGAACTTAGCCCCAATGTGCAATGTAATCTCTAAACTTTTAAATTGTTCAATGTGGTCCTTAAATTTTTATTTTGTTCAATGTGTTCCATAAACTTTTTGCATATGTTGAATTTAAGTCCATGGACTCTATGAAAATGTTTAACAATGTCCTTAATCTTGAATGTGTAATCTAATTAATGAATTTTTAGTTTGTCCAATGTAATCTCTAGACTTTTTGTATATATTCAATATAGTCCATGAATTATATTAAAGTGTTTAATTTAGCCCTTCCAATAATTCAAAATCAGGGATAACATTTAATAATTTCATATAGTCCATGGACTAAATTGAACATATACCAAAATTTTAAGAATTACAATGAACAAAATAAAAATTTAGGGAGTACATTACACATTAAGATAAATTTTAAAGATCATATTAAATACATTAAAAGTTTATGGATGACCTTGCAAAATTCATGAACTGTTTGTATGACTTTCCCAAAAGAAATGCAAAACATTTTTGTGTTCAGCCTATCCACCTGGCTTACTATGCTCTCCCAACTCTAACAGCCTAAATCAAGGCTATAATGCACTATTTAATCTTTGAGATGTGACAGCCTCTAAAGATGCTTCATTCTACAATTTATTAGTCTGTGCTATAAATTCAATCCAACGGAAGTAGTTGAGTTGGGGGAAAACGAACAAAAACTAATTTTGTTCTCTGAGTGTTTGTCCGGGAAGAGAGGATTAGCCGGTGCTGTGTTTAGGCCTCAAAACTAATTTATGCCGTGAGTGTTCGATCACATGTAGTTATGCAGCTCCCATAACATTTGCAGACTGGCTTCAAAGCACAAATCACACAAAAGTCGCAAATTTTCAACAAGGTTCGAGAAAAGCCGTACGTGGGAGGGAGCTGTCCTTCGCCGGCGAACGTCATCATCCCCTGTCGCTGCTTGTGCTTGAGATTGGCCGAGCAAACGGCATACAGGCGCCCACGGGCGCTTCACCGGCTTGCAGAACTCGCACATCTTCTTCACCGAGGAACGAATCTTCATGGTCGCTGCTGCCGAACGGAGAAGCTATCGACAGACTACCTCGCGTGTTTTGGGTCCTTTGGGCTCTCGTTCGTTTGAAGATTTTCTAAAAGGCTGGGCCTACGGTACTTCACGCATCTACTTAATTCACGGGCCCCCCATCTTCCACTTTTCTTTGCATTTTCTCACTCTTGATTATTTTATTTTTTGGAACGTCTTTTATGATCTGTGATAGTCTCATTCGCCGTTGATCAAACACATTATTTATATACATGCAACTTTCCAGCTTGCAAATTCTATTTTATGGAAAAAAAATTTACTTAAAATATCTACACCTCACCGTCGGATATCAACTTAAGACGATCTTATGTGGTGATTTTATATGCATGAGTGAGGGTGATCGGCTCCAAAGGCGGAAGATGGAATCGACCTTGGAGTTCCAAAGAATCGGAACCGAAAATTTGAACTAGTTACATTTGAAACCAGCCCGCACCAACTGACGTCTCCTAATTCAACCCAAGAACTGAGTTTGTTTTGTGGAAATCAGTTTATGGTGATTGCTTTGCTGAAAGTGTCAATGAAGCACCTTTCAAAATATGGATCGATATGGAAATTGTCAAAGGATATGAAGGGACATTTGTTAATTCTTGAACTGGAAACGCTTATTGATGAAAAAGTTAAAGGTATGAAAATTGGAAACAATCATAGTCAACCATGTAAAAGGGTACTATAATATAAAGATAATGGGAAGATAAAATTTAAACAACTAGTGTCCATTGATTGATTAATGGTCATTTGCTTGAATTACAATCCTAATATTTAAATGGGTTAATACCTTGAAAAATCCGAAATTGATACATCTATAACAAATTTACCGCAAACTAATTTTTTAACCACCAAAAATCCCAAATTGATACACCTTTAATAAATTTACTCCAAATTAGTACACTTGTGACAAATTTACTCTATGTTAGTTTCCGATTAAATTTTATTATCAAATTACTATATTGAATGACACATGACAGGTTGGTGATGTAATAATTTGCGATTTTACTCTTTGTTTGTCACAACAATTATACAATTTTTGTGATTTTTTGTGGTATTAATCCAATTTAACAGAGGGTATATTTGTCACAAATGTACCAGTTTAGGATTTTTTGGTGGTTGAATAACTTAGTTTAGGGTAAATTTGTCATAAGTTTACCAATTTGGGGTTTTTTATGATCAAAAAATTAGTTTATGGTAAATTTGTCACACGTGCACCAGTTTAGGTTTTTTTTAGGATATTAATCCTATTTAAAACCACTAGCGATGATTAATAATAATTATAAAGAAAGCAAATAACATCTTACGTGACTTGTAGAATTCACCAACATGTATTTACAAACGGTTACCAAAGATCCACTATCGACGACCACGTATTCATTACTCGCCCCACGTTGACGGTTTCTTCTGCAACTTGCAACCCCTCTTTCTAAGTTATAACAGCCCATGTTTCTCAGCCTCCACGGTTAGTGGCTTACAAGATTTATGGCTCCACTACTTTTGGATCATGTGAGCCTAGCAACCACATTGACTCACTCATGTGAATTGTATTCGAGATCATCACCCATAACCTCGGTGGTTATTTACTATTTAGTGCTCAGCTCGTCGCCGATAATGTGTTCGTGGTCTGTTTGCTGACTAAATTGAACTTCACTTACCGACACTCATGTCTTAGGACTTAATAATTTTTCTTTATGCACACTGTTGGCAATTGCTAATCACCTCGTCGACTATCCATGTTTGCCGACTAAGAACTCCCGACACTTAGCAGATTTAGATCCACCATGTCCTGCTCAGTCTTTTCTAATTAGAGTTGACAATCAAAGACATGGGCTATAACTTTTTTCTGTAACTCATGATGGAACTCTTGTTAGCCAAGTGATATAGTGCGTAAATCTCATAGTCGAGGACGGAGAGTCCAGTCCTCTTGGTCGCAACTCGAATTCGCCAAACACTCAAAACATTATTTGTAATGTTTTTTTTTTTTTTTTTTGGGTGCCTCCAGTGCTCGGCGTGGTCCCCTTCCGCAATTAGAGGGGGAAAGGCCCTAACCAACTGTTATTGATGAAAAAGTTAAAGGCCCAAACATTATTTGTAATGTCTTTTGTACTTATAAAATTAAAAAAATCAATTCAATTTTTTCAATAAAGAATTTAGCCTGTTCTTATCTCCTAAATCAAGTTGTGTTAAAGTAAAAAAAAAAAAAAAAATGCATATTAGATGTGTCGGGGCAAATTAATTTCAGAGGGGAGAAGTGCCAAAAAAGTAACGTGTTTGTCACCTAAACGGTGCCAATTTAGTCCTAAACCTTTTTATTTAGTGCCGATTCAGTCCTTTTGGCATTTTGAGGGGGAAAGGCCTAACCTCTTTTCTCTTTATTCTTTATTCTTTTTTTCTCTTTTTCTTTTTCTTTTTCTTATTGATGAAAAGTTAAAGGCCCAAACATTATTTGTAATGTCTTTTGTACTTATAAAATTAAAAAAAAATCAATTCAATTTTTTCAATAAAGAATTTAGCCTGTTCTTGTCTCCTAAATCAAGTTTTGTTAAAGTAAAAAAAAAAATACATATTAGATGTGTACGGGGCAAATTAATTTCAGAGTATGTGGCGTAACGTATAATTAAGTACTTATTTATGAAAGAACTTTCTTTATGTTGTTTTTTCATATGACAAATGAATTAAAAAATCAAATTACATTTTTCAACAATGAATTTAGCTTGTTCTTGTCTCTTATATCAAGTTTTATTTCATTAATAAATTGCATATACTAATGTTACAAGTGTTCAAGGTAATATAGAGTAGGCGGCATAACATGGAGTGTATGGTATGGTATTAGAAGTGTTGAATGTGAATTAAGTATAGAGTAAGGGGCACCGCTTATAATTGAGTAATTATTTATGAGCTCTTCTCCTATTACATGCATCGATTAAATCTCTTCATATGAAAAGTGGGAATTCCCAAGATTTCAAGACGTATTGAACTATAGAAGGCTACACTATGGATCTTTCTCATTATGTAATATATATATATATATGGACCTTGGGTTATATTACCGATTTAAGGAATTCTCATTACAAATCTCACTATGAATTATGAAACATCTCTTTTTTATTAGTCGATGTGGTAATTTAGTAATTTATTTTCCTGCGACATAGCATGAGTTTCTTTGTAATTATTCCAGTACGAGGATAAATCCCTTTCTCCAAAAAGAGCATGCTAGGTCTTATACATAGAGTTTCTAATGTTGTGGAGTACCTAATGTTTTTTTTTTTTCTTTGCACTAACAGAGGATGTCTTCTTATTGGCAATCTTGTCTCAATCCTCTTTCTTTATTTTTGAAAACTATGCAATCTCCAATAAACTCATTACCAGTGGGAGAGTAATCCTTAATGCCGAAAGTGACCGCCCATTTTTGCCAACCAATTAGTTAAATAAAAGAAATTGCTTGCTATATGTGATCAACTTTTGCAGCATATGAAGGTCAGTTATTACCACAAATACTTCTGTCCTGGATCTTCCCAACATCTCGAGAAGATGCCCCAACCTCCGTCACACCCACTTAAATTAACAACTCAATGTATGATTAATTATTGATAATCCTTATCTTGAAATCACCTTTCTCGAACTTCTTAACGTGTGATGGACTGGAACTTACCATTCATGGGACATACAATGCCTTTCATCACCATCTTTTTCCCACCTAAACTGCCATATGAATGTCATTGTCGCTTCTTTTGTTAGGTATATAAAGAGCACAAACAATTACTTGATATAAAAAATAGTAAGTACCATTGATTAGGGGTTACTTCCTCTCTTCCCCTTCTATTTTTAAGTATAGTTCGAAATTGAATTCGACTTCAATTGACGCACAGTTTTTCACTTCATAACACATGGTGTGAAGAAAACAATTTTGGCGGGCATGTCCCGGTCATGTTTTATGCTAGCGAGTATCTTCATTCTACTCATAAGTAAAGTTTGCAAGCGATTTTTTTTTAGTATGATCCATAAAACAAACATATGTGTGTAATAATGAGATGGAGAATGGCAACATTGTTAGGTGAATTCTATTCATGAACATGTATCGCTTGAGAGACTAGAATCGAGCAAAAGCATTGGCTCTTTTATTAATTAGTAATTAAAGAAAAATAAACCACTAAGTGGAGGCCTTGGACCACCTGCATCAGCAAGAAAACCTTATTTTTTATCCCCCTTTTCCACAGAGAGTCAAATTTTCTTTTGCTTTAAAAATCGGAATAAAGTGGCTGAGGTAATAGAGAAAGTGGATCTAGGAAAGCATATATGAGATTTAGAGATGTCACCTAACTTTTTTCGATGTGTAGATTCTTGACTGGAAAATTGTGCACGCATGTGTCATGTTCCACTCAGCAAACATCATGGCATTTTTCTTTTGGCAAATCCTGCTCTGGCACTTTTTTAAAAGGGGAAAGTTATTATAAGTTTGCATTAAGTTGAGTGACCGATGATTTATTTGTTTTGATTGCCAGGAATAGGATCATGTCGTCCACCACAATCGCGAGATTAATAGAGAGGTATACAAGAGATAGAAAGACAACGCATCGGGATATACGTCGCTTGGCCCTATGTCCACAGAGAGGGCGGAGGTAATCCACTATAGACGAAAGATTACATGCTCCAATCAATGTTTCTCTTTGCTCCAAACCTCAATTACACTTAATTAATCCTCACCTACTATTTCACATAAGCTCTCGAAGTGTTTCATATCAAAACTCAAAAAGAGAAAGCCTAGAACATTCTCAATAGATTCTAACATGTAACGCCGCAAAGTACCTTCATATAGGCTTTTATAGATGTAAGTTAGGCCAAGCTTGTGGCACTTGCCGGGTCTTTCCGGGTGCTCAATTCATGCCCATTATGCCTGGACAAAACGCAAGCACCTGGCCAGGCGGCCACTCGTCCGCCTTCTCATCTGGTCAATTCGTGTTTGGGTGCTCGGCGTGTGCCCAGTGGCCCCAGGCCATTCCAAGCCTGTGGCCGGCAGCTCGGGACTATCTGATCGGATGCCCAGCCCTTCCCCTAGGTTGTGGCCTTACAGCTCTCGATCTTTCATACCCAATGGTCGAATCCTCTTGGGCGCCTCGTCAAAGAAACTGTAAAAGAAAAAAAAAAAAACCCTTCTTGTCCTTAACCTCAACTCCGGGCTTCAATCATCGGTCGGATATTTGGTCATACCTCAAAACATCCACAACATCAATTTTATGGTATGGTCGAATTGCTTACGAGGCAAATAGAAGGCCACAACTTTTCTTTATAGAGTGAGTGGGTGAACCCCACATAGTATTGAGCGGTCCAAATACATTTGGAGGTACCCTTTCCGACTATGTAATGACATTTCCATAGGAGGAAGCAAGCTAAGCAAGTCATCTTCTTATGCGTAAAGCCATCTCCTCTTTTGCTATTGGTTGTAGTGGTCTGGTCAAAAACCCTCAAAACGCCAAAACAATTCGCCGAGCGACCGAACTTTTTGGCATCTTTTTCAGGACGTATTCGGCCGTGTTCAGACACTGACGAAACCAACAAGACAGGAGACTAAACAAAGACCTCAAAAAGCCCCACAAGCAACCACGTCCTGGTGATGACCCATGATGCTAGAACGTGACAAAGAGAAACCAAAAGGGACAGCAATTATAGATGCGTGTGGATTCCGTTGTTAGAATCGGTGCAGTGATTCCCCCAGCAGTTTCTCTCAGCTGCCCATGCCGCTCGATTGAGGTTTTTGCTTCTTTCACTTGTCACCAACACATGCGCGACAGGTGGCCCGCAGGAAGTTTCATTGGCTCCTGTCGTTCTCTCGTAGAGAAACGGGAAATTATTGCGCCTCCTTGATTGGTTTACACGATTCAACCGATGGTTTGTTAGGGAGTAGAGCTTGAACGATCACCGAATCAAATTACAATTTCAAGTCGATAGTTGTTGACCTTGAGTATTCAATTAAGAAATGAGATTGGAAAACCTGGGTTTTCTAGTGTTGTCATTCTTATGAGCTCTCGAAGTTAGTTTTAAACGTGAAGAGATACTCGCAAATAGTTAATCTAAACATTACCACGCATGAATGAGATGTTCACTGTCTCCGAGTGACTATTTAGTAAAGCCTAAAGCTCACTCCCGAGGTGATTGACCTATTGGATCAAGGGAGAGGATCCATTCTTCTTTCCCTTCTTTAAGTGATCGCTAACTCGAAATTGCTTACGACTAGTCCTTATTAATGGCAGATCTAGGCGTGGGTATTGGATGGTCGAGTCAACATGACCGCCTAAGAGTCCTTGTCCAAATCCTTTTACCAATTCAAAGTACTAATTTTTCTTTACAAAATGAATGATTCCGGGCAAGCTCAAGCAGCCCTCGGTTGCATGCACTGCTTAAGAAGGAAATTGGTTAACCAAATCCCGCCAAATTATGTTTTGGCATAGGCGGGCCCGACAAGTCTGTAGGTCGATGATCAGGAGTTTGCTAGGGACAGTGGTACTCAATGATCGCATGTTGTTGAGCAGATTTTTATTCTGGCAGAATCCTGGTGGAGTTGTGGGCTTACTCGTCTAAAGTTTTAGGCTATGGCCTCTCCTGGGATCGATTCCGATCGACACTCAAATCATACGTTTTTGTCACAAGCACACAAGTCGTATGCCAATTTTAAGTAAGGGCCATCTACATTGGTCAATCCTACACGCTCTAGGTCTCTATTATCCTAGTGAAAATTATCAGCGCATATATGTAACTATATAGTGGTAAATACGCTACCGTGCTAAATAATAGTCGCTCTTTCTTTTCTTCTTTTTTCTCAAAAGTAAGTACTACTTATAGGAAAAGCTACCTATCACGCTTCAATTATTGAGACCTTCAATTCAAATCGAATTTAATATTGTACCATAGGCGTGCGGCACGCGTTCTAAGTCAATGGGCCAAGTCTTGATTTCATTGGATCGATTTGTTTTTGTTGTATGCAAGCTAGGAAGGTTCGAGGAAGATGCCTGTGTTCACACGCCAACCACGAAGAAAAAGAGAGACCGGTTCTCGTCCTTTGTTGTCGCAAGGAGTCCTTGTCCCGCAAGTTCTCCTAGCGACCAAATTTGGGATCGGGCAAGACGTGTCGATGCCCTCTACTTCTCCACCCGTGATCCCGATGAAGTATTGTAATTCTTTGCCGAAGATATCGAATCGAAAATAATCCGCGATCATACGAAGGTACTCGAAATAGCAGGACAAAGCACAAGACTATTTCTTTTTCTATTGAGACATTATAAAATATTCAAGTTAATTATTGTTTAGAAAATCAAGTCTCGAAATGCCATAAGCAAAAAGTTTAAAAGAAAAGGAAAGAAAGAGTGATCACGATTCGAAGACATCCTAAAGTTTTTTATGTTTAAGTGGGTCCAATGGTGTCAAATTCTCAAATGGGTTAATGGTTATGTAGTTATTTTGAGATGACATGGCATGGAATTTGCTGAAAATATGGTGTAATTGCTCCATGCTTGGATTGTGGTTGAAGCCAGATGAACGGTAATTTATGCAAGGATAGTGACACTTCAGTTCCATATCGGACGAAATAGATCTTCTTAGACGTTTCATAGGCAAAACTTGTCACTACGTGGTCATTGCTTGCAACTTGTGCGATTAGCAAGTACTCCTTTTGCAGGCTTGAATCATGTGGAACGAATCAAATTGTTACAAATTGTAGCATGGGAAATGAATCAGTGGATATACAATTCGATGGCAAACTCTAACCTATCCAACGCGGGCAGGTGTGATCATCGGAGCAAGAAAGTTTAAACAAGGCGAGACTTCCAGCAACCTTTGACAATGACGTAGTTAAAGTGAGAGACTATAGCTATTGTTTAGTGTAGGCCGACGCCATCGAGGGCACTGACGCTTTAGGCAAGAGAGTTTGCGGCACTCCAGATCTCATAGAAAATGGGAATCGGGTCAGGTTGGATAGGGTCGACATAGAAACGACGCCGCCTTCCGCACAAATCACCATGATAGACAAAGACCGACAGAACGGCATCTAAAACGACCATAGGAGCTACCGGATGCCGCACCTCCATGATTGTCAAAATGTGTGATTGGCCAGGGTAATGTCGAGCAAACGAGGGGGTGAAAAACCCCTGTAGTTATCACCTCCAATAATTGACGACGAATCTTTGCTTCACGCAAACTAAACCGATACGATCAGAGAGAAGCGAAAGCAAGGATCAGCCAATCTCACCAGATGTCGCCATCCCGGGATGGCGACATCATCTCACGCAGCACAGCGGCAGGCACGCATTCGCTCTGCCCGATCAGCAAAAAAGAAAAAGAAAAAGAAAAATTCTTCAAATGGCAAGAACAAAGCCTGAAAATTTCTAAGCAGCAAGACAGATTCACAGATTCGGCCATTGAAATTACCCCATCCTAAGAGGCTTCCGGGCCCATCAAGTTCCTAAAATTCCATCACCTTCCGGGCCTAAACCGGAACTGCTGAACATCTTCCTCAGTCTAATGAAGCAGGAATTTCCGACAGGGCGAAAAAGGAACTAAAGAACAGGGGCAGAGAGAGGGGAATCTTTACAAGAATATACTGCAAAATTAGCGAGAATAGATTAACATATCGACAGCAGCAACTTGGGGGGAGAAATGGAAGGGCAAATGGGGAAGCCCTCCCGTCAGCAGGAATAGGCCAATCTCTGAACGACACGGTCTTTGAGAATTCCGTTGTACAGAGCCATCCTATTGGCAGGCATTCCTCTGGCTTTGCCGCTCGCATTCTTCTTGAACTTGGTCGGATTCGGGGAGGGGGAGGAGGAGGGAGGAGCGGGACCGGTCGCGATCCGGTGCTGCCTCCTGAACTCCTCGCTGTACCCGCACGGATCCACCACGTCCGCCGCGAAGTGGACTCTCTTCTTCTTGTTCTTCGCTCTCCGCTTCTCATCTTCGGGACGGAAAAAAACAGGGAAACACCCACAATCGTGATCAGGGCAAGAAGAAAAGAGAAAAAGAAAGGATTTTGCGACATGGGTAACTCGGGAATTCGGCCGGAGAGGGAAAAAGAAAAAAACAGAGAGAGAGAGAAGAGAGGTTCTTCTTTCGGTGTTCGTACCGGACAGCATGCAGGAGCGGAGGGCCCGCTGCGGGGGCTGCGAGACGTGATCGTCGACCGGCTTCTGGAGGCGGAGGGCGAGGAGGATTACGGTGCCGGAGACCGCCATGGCGGTGGCCAAGGCCATTCCTTGAGGGGTCAAGATGGAAGACATGTTGAATTTGATGAAGAAGGACGAGAGAGAGAGAGAGAGAGAGAGAGAGAGAAGGGTGCTATTTGTTGGCTGCTGTGAGCAGAGGAAGATGATGGTGGCCTTCTTGAGGTTTACTTGGTCTGGTCTGGTCTGCTTTGCTCTGCTCTTTAGAGAGAGAGAGAGAGAACGGTATGATGGTTGCAACGGAAGCTAAACAATGTGGCATTAAATAATGATGTGCCATATGATACGGTGTCCTATAAAAGAAAGGGCCGCAAATTGGCATTTTATTTATTCGAATGACAGCAGTAGTAGGAGCCTAATGTTAAAAGGAAGAGTGGGATTGGTGGGTTTTTCTATCTCTTGTGAAAAAATATTTTTTTTTTATAGTATTGGATGATAGGAACGTCACAAGAAAGTTTCGATTTCCGTGGGATGACGTTGTGGAAAGAAAATCATTATTCCATAATCTGGGTGAAATTTAGCGTATGCTCAAGGGTGCGAGGAATTTGGATTTGGGCAAACTCTTCGGTTTAGCTCAAGATTTATTCCATCTAGAAGGTTTTTTCCAAAAAATCTTTATTTGGCACCTAAACCTTGTGTCTCCATTAATTTTATTTCCAATAAATATCTCGAGGCTTAGGATTTTTATGAATCCAAAATGAGCAGGGCATTTAATTCAACCAAACGACATGAACATTTAGGAGAGATACTTAAGGAAATGTTCATAATTATCCTGGAGAGGTATATTAGCACATAATCTGACCCTGATGACAGACTGGGAAAGTTTAGTGGCCTCGGACATGCTTTGCATGTCAGGCTAGAATAGGCTAAAAATCAGATACAGAATAAGTAGATAGAGCCTCTAAATAAATATGGGAGTAGGCGTTTTTGTGTTTTTATACAGTACCAAAATGGCTGCTCACTATTAATAAATTTTGAAAATGAAAATAAGAAAAAAATCTATTTCAAAAATAAATAAGTGTACGTGTAACAAGAATTCCCGGTAATGTTATTTTACGGTAATAATAACGTTTTACCTTCACTTTTTATTTGAAGAATTTATATCTACGGATTTATGTAATTTACGAATGGACAAATTCTAGTCTCAAGAATTAACTGACATTTTCATTTTATCAGATCCAAAAGTCTTAACATTTCATAGAAAATTGTTTAAGCTTTTATAATTCTCTCAAAGAACCATATAGAAATATGGAAAAATGATCAGAATTTGCTACAAATGTTTTTCTTCCCATAGGTACGTGCATATCATTACATCGTTGTCTTTTCACTTACTTTCGGGCAGGAATTGAAACCTTCCACCTGTACTTATACAGACAGCCACTCCTGTACAGACAAATACGTCGCAGACGAAGAAAAGCGTTGCAAGCAACCAAAAAAAAAAATTACATTATAATTATTATTTTAGAAAAATAGAGACAACAACATGGAGCCAACAAAAGCAAGAATCACGAAATCGATTAACCTATTCCAGTCTAAAGTTTTAAAAAAAAAAAGTTAAAGTAATATCAGTAAAGAAAAAGCTCCCGGCGTCTACTTTTTGCACGAGTGACACATATTATTCCTAAGGCCAATCAAGATAAATTAAAGTTAATCGTTGATCCTGAGAACATTAAAATGCTTCTTAGGCACCCCGGGACCGCATAAGATGAATTTGGTTTACATGATCTACGGACCGTACAATTCTTTTTTCTTTTTCTTTTTTTAATTTTGGGACCATATTGCCTAAAAAGTTTGGAGAAAGTCCACGCATGATATTTGTAATTTTTTAAAATTTTAATTAATAAGGTGCTACGAAAGGAATTCCACACATGGAACTAGATTTATTGCTCCGCTGCACCAATTTATGTCGAGATTGTGAAATTCGAGAAAAAACTTATCTTGTAATATAAAACAGAATAAGAAAATAATACCAAAATGACTCAAAAGTAACAAGTGAATCGAAGATCCAGCATTCCTTAACATACATAGATGGGGAGGGGAAGATGGATTCATTGCAGCATACTCGAGAAACATAATGCTTCGAAGACAACACAATGACCTTGACCAAAAATCAAGATTTCTTTAATGGAAAAGATAATTAGATCTTAATCTCCTTTAAACCCAGTAAAGAAATGCAAATTTTGCACGTATGGATATGATTACTATGAACTTAATACACTCCTTTTTACATGCATGTGGGCAATTGAACCTGCCTCGAAACCGAATGGTCTTTGTCTAGGTTTTTCCCAAGTGCCTTGCTAGGATCCAAGGGACCATCATGTGTACTCTTCAGCTTTCAATTTTTCTTTTCTTTTCTCCTTCTTGTCTACAAATAAAAGCGAGACAGTGGGAGCAACATGTGCAGAAACAATTTCAAAACTATAGCTTTAGAAAAATCAATAATTGGTTCACGTTGTAGCGTCCCCATGCACGTCACGCAACCATCTCCTTGGAGAGCTTAAAGAATGACCATTGACCGAGAACGTGGATAAAGTCCAGAATAATTTAAATGTGGAAGATAAATAGAAAAATGGGGTACTTTGGATCTCGAGTTGCGATAATGAACAAGTTCGATAAAAATCAATTTCTAATATGTACGAACAAAGCGACGCCACAAATTTCCATGGGGAGGGGAAGGTCGACTGCTTTGGGTTTGATACGGCCTTTCATTTTCTCAGCTTTCTCTCTCTAGTAAAGTCCAGAACTTTTAACCAGATCAGAGCCTCATCCGCTTGGACAAATCAGAAGTCATTTTCTCCTAATTTTGGAAAAGTAGGATATCCATTTCAATTCTTGGCTGAGAAGCAGTACTTCAAAACCGCATTGATTTTTCTCATATGCATTTTGTTCCGAGTGAATTTGACATTAGCCCTTTTTTATTTAGGCTTATAAAGCCAATCGCAAATGTTTAAAATTCCACGTGACCTTAGAGATAGAGATGTATATTATTGCCTTTTATTCACATAATATTTTGTATTAAAATTAAAATATGCCCCGAAAGACGGGAAGAAAAAGGGGTTTGAGGAAGCCGAACGTGCGACCACTTGAGTCATCTTTTAGAACACTGACAGATGTGTGCCTAATAATTCGCTTTGGACGAATGAGCGCCTCATCCTTAAAACAGGAAATGGGACAACAATGTTGGCAGATTCCTGTCGGACAAGGAACATTGCCTAGAAAAAGCCTACCCAAAATCCAGCCAAGACAGCATCTGCCAGTCAAGTGCTAACGAACATTATGGAGTCATGGGTTTTCCTATTGACAATTTTGTAGTAATGGAATTTTTGCCTCCTCGAAAATGGCATCTGTTCACAAAAGGAAAGTACTTTGAAACATTAATGATGCCCGTATCAACGCATTTCACAGTAAATATGTAGAGAAGTCGACGGATCAGATCGCCTCAAACCAATATCAAAATCCACTTCATCCTTGCAAATCGTTTTGTGATACACAGAGAGAGAGAGAGAGAGAGAGAGAGAGAGAGAGAGATTCTGTACAGAGATTGGCAAATGTTTGTTGATAGAGTCATTACAAGGACAAGCGATAGGAAGATGTGTCGGGAGTCAAATCCATCGCGACCTGGAGCAGGTGTTCAATGTTGATATCCGGGTAGTGCTGTAGAAGCTTCAAGTTCGCTATGAAGTCACCACTCATCAGTCTGCTCTTTATGCATAACAACATGGCACAACAAACTCGCAGCAGCATATCCTGTGCCACCAGACGTATTTCATTCTCATTTTCTCAAGTTGCCAACAAGTTGATCGATTGAAGAGAGGGGAATTCGCAAAAGAATTGTGTCCACCACAAGCATAATATTAGAGTGTATGTTCAATTACCAGCAGGAGGCAAAGTGAAATCTAAATGCTCTAGCTCTATGCACAGGAGAGGAAAGACTGTTTCCACCCCAAAAAGCATCACTCACCAATCAGACGGAAGTGACCTAAACAGTATTGGGAAAATGACGAGCAGACTTGCACTCCTCCATAGAAATCAAGACATGAAGGTGAACGAAAATGACAAGAACAAAGCAAGCCTTATCCTAATAGATTGATTTAGCCCAGGATCAATACGCTTTCAAATGTTTCAGATTTCAGTCGCATTCAAATACTTATCAAATGCCTTTTTATGTCTTTCTCCATCCTTTTCAATCGGCATTCACATCGTCAAGAAGACTCCACATGTAAAAGATTCACGATTCCCTTTTTTGTCACATGCTGATCTTGTCCTTGATTGGTGTCACAACAACTTTTCCTCGAAAGGGACATTTTCAATCTCCTCTTCTTGATTTCCCATCGAAAGTATCCTTAGGTATGGTACACATATCCGGTGTATCCATTACGTTGAATAAACTATTGTTGGCCATAAAATCACACAGAATTTAACCTTATATTTAAGTAGCATTCTTGTGTTCCATATATCATAACATGCATGCTTCTCTGTTTAACCTATTATCTGCATATATTATGAGGGAAATATTGATTGATTTAGACCAATTTCCCATTTCTTTTGCACAAAGAATCCAAGATTATGATCACCCTGCTCACTGTTACTTTATGATCTCTGATTCTTCCCACTGCTTCATTTGAATTTCTACCTATACCGACTTAAAATGAAATGTATAAATTCAAAAATTCCTCCCAAAATCGAGCTTCTCATATTATCCTCCTACATCTACAAACGCTGGCATGCATCAGAAATATCATCCTAAATTGGCAAGTGGTTTTTCCTCTACTTATCAGGCATTACATTTCTACATCATGAAATTATTCCAATAAAAGAAAGGGCCATTTTCCAAATAAAACAGGTCTCTACATCCGATTATTTCCATTATCTTTCTCAGAAGATGTACTCAGTGAGTCCTGGTAGACCAAGTAACCCAGTCAGACCAAACCACTTCAAAGTAACCCATATTGGTGCTTACTTGTTTTCATGGATTCCAATAACATGGATAGCATGCACAACTGTAGAAATGGAGAGTGCAGAGAGAGCAAGAATACCTGAACACCAAAAGGGTTGCCCAAAAGAGAATCCCATATTCTCAAGATGGATTGGAAGCTAAATTCTTGGGTAAGAAGCAGTGTGATCCATCTAAATGCATAGAATTGTGGTTCAACCTGCTCATAACAACCATGACATTAGCTGACCAACAAATCCCAAAATTGCGATGTCAGAAAGCAGAGCTGAAGAAGATGTGCAACCACAAAAGGTTGAACTTATGGAATTATAGCTTGCAGCCATTTGAGATTACCCTGGTTGTAAATTCAAGATGCCGCCATAATTCCTCATCGTTGGTCTTTAAAAACTCAGATAAGCGGGAAAGGGTAGAGAGTATTCCCACTGAACTATTATCTAACTGTTGACAGAAGTGGTCCACTGAGTCACCCAGGAGCCTGACAAAACATGAAAAACTATCTGCTTCTGCATTTGCCTGCACAGATATAAGACAACATCTCCGCATTAGATGCGAAAACATAACAAGTTCATTGATGGCAAAAAAAGTACAAGCTGGGCAACGTGGAGTGAACACATCAATACTTTGAAAGAGGGTGAAGTTGCAATCACATTTGGTAGATTGACATGATTTTGAGACTTGAGAGACTATGATACAGATGTTAAAGCAAACAAATGACCATAGAGGGTACCAGATGCACAACATGGAGCAAATGCATTAATTCACAAAAAGAGGCTGAAATTAGATATACATTCGGCACTATATTTCACGATTTTTTTAGACTTGAGAGACTTATCACACAGATATCAAGCAAACATATGTCCTGAGAGAGTATGACACGAGCAAGTAAAAACATTGGTCAGAGAGAGAATATTTATAGAATGAAATTATAGCTTTACAGTGGGGAAAAAACTGGAATTGTACCTACCTTTGGATTTTCCTTTACATCACCATGTTAACTAAAGAGAATCCAGTTCAATTAATTAGCGCAAGTTTGATAGACACTAATGTGAAAACATGCATAGTACAACGCCTCAAAGACCTCTACACATTTCATTGCATATTAGAGCACAATAAGAGATCAAGATTCCGCAAAAACTCAGCTGATGTAAGATTGAAAAGTGACCTGAACATATATAAAGCGTAAGCTTTAAAAAAACATGACACCTGGGAAATTCCAAGCCATGTAAGTATAAACTTGAACAATTTGCAAGCATGGAACTACCGTCATCCAAGGGCAAATGACAAACTTCTCAAGACAAGAAGATTCAGTAACTCTTACAGCATTTTGCTCGTTAGGATCAGTACTGAAGACATAATATATGGGTGCCAAGACCTCGTTCATTCCTTGCACATAGCGGATAGCAGGATTTAATTTTGCAAACAGGAGGAGAATATTTCTCATTGCTTCCTGTAGACATACATAAAAATACATCAGCTCCTCTTCACAAGACAAGAGTAGCAACAATCTCATATAGAACAACATAAAAGATACCATACCCTGTGTCGTCTACTGATCGCTGTTTCTCCAGAAAAGAATTTCATATCTGGGTGGGTGCGTTGTAAATCACGGTCTATCTGCTCTGCAACTTCTGTATTCTAGAAACACACGTCTCTATTGTGGTAAACATCAGCTCAAGAATAGGGCAAGGAAGGACAAAGCGAACCCCAAATAGTGGAAAATATATGCACCTCAAAGTACTGATTCCAAACGCTAGCTTTACCAAGACTCAGAGGGTGATCCTCCTGAGAGATTTGGTGCCGGCGAAGTGGCCCATCAACATCACTCCCTGCTTCCGTTTCACAAGGACTGAAATCTAAATTTTTCCTTCTAGCAAACTCTGACTGCCTAGAGTCAAGATTTTCATACATCACGAACTTCAGAGTCATATGATTCTGGCGATACAAGTTGATAAAAAGAAAGGAAGAAAGCAGCTTACAGGACTTATAAGAAGGTCTTCTTTCAGCTTGGCATACTTAAGTCGGTTCTCTGATAACTCCTTTTCCCACAAGTTGCGAGAAGGGGGAAGATAGCCAAGGAGCAGCTGCTTAAAATAGAGCAGATTAAACAAAGATTTCACAAAATGAACATATTCAAAGTGCCTATCCTTGTTTATCCTTCCAAAGGCACTCGCTCAATTACAGATCAAGTTCACACATTATAACCTCATGTACAAGTAAATAGGAATTCTGTTAAAGGTTCAGGAACTCCCAGTCTTGCATATGCTTTTATCCACCTCATCGTTTTTGGTACATGGCAAACTAGATTGGATATGTTATCCACAATGTGCCGGAATCAGATGAGCTGCTTATGAAAAGTGGGTATGTTAGGGTAGGCTTACTTGGTTCTTTAATTGGGTTATGATACAGTTCAAAGCATGTCAAACATATGCACCATAAGAATGGAACAGTCCTTGCTGAGAGTCTTTGTTTCAAGGTCACAAACAAAGTGCAATATTGATCACCTTTCAATCATGGAAGGTAAAAGGATTGTGGCTCCAAGCTCTCTAATTTCAAAAGCCTAAATCAGGCAATGAATTTGCCCTATATTGTTTTAGAATAAGATAATAAGATTAGACTGATGGCAGTATGTGTCCATCAAATTGCCCTTTTGGTGAACTCGTATGCAAGAGCATGCACACTTGGAATAATGTACCCAGAAAGCAGTTAGGAATGGGGAATCCAGTATGACAATTTCAGTGACAAACCATTTATACAAAAATAACACTTCCTCCAGACTTCGGCAATTTAAGTACATGCAAGAAGCTGAAAAATGAATTATCCTTCTCCCATCACAAGATGCGATTCAAGTTTTTGTAAGGTGTTATCTTGCTCCACACACATATCATTACTACGAACTAGCAAAGTGCTTGAGGAATGAAGATAATTAAGTTCTAACCTTCCAAGTCGTGGCACGCAAACCCCCCTCATCAGGAAGCCCTTTACTCGCAATTCTCTGCAACTTCTCCAAATTTATTTCTTCCTGCGATATCTGCAGAAAGAATCCAAGAATTGAACCGACAAATCGAGAACTTCCAATCGACTACACACACAATGCTGCATCAGTTCACGCAAAGTAACAACGTGAGCCTCAAGCATTCAACCATCCGAAGACAAAAGTCATCAATTCACATCAATCCATCATACCTCGTACTCAACATCAGACCTCTTCTCATCAGCTGCAATCACCTCCAACACCGAAACCGGAGCCGACCCTTCTCTCGCGGGCCTCTGCCGGGCCCGAAACTCCTGCTCGCCGCCGCCGCCGCCGCCGCCGGCTCCTCCGCCGGTCAGGCCCTCATCCTGCACGCGCCCCTCTTCCACTCCATCATCCGGCTCCTCGAACTCCCGATCCGACCCGAACCCGTTGGGCTGAATCGTCTCGAGCTCTTCCCCGAACTCGAGGGCCGCATCGGACCCCGCATTCTCGCCGTCCCGGTAGTCGAAACCGGCGACCAAGCTCCCCAGCCGGTCCGGGAACGGCTTGCGGGTCTTGTCGGGGATCTTGAGCTTGTTCTTGAGCATGGCTTGAACAGGACGGTTTCTCCGAGTTTCAAGACAATCCGTGGGGCGCTTCTCTATACTTGCATTGGAGGTTTTTGAGTGTGATGAAGGGTTTCTTTCCCTTTTTTGAGGTGGGGGAATGCGAGAGGTTGACGCGGGGATGAACTCAGAGAGAGCAAGCCGGCGTTTCTTTTCATAGTGTTGGCAGAGGGAAGGGGGCAGGAGACTGGTTGTTAACGGTTGACTGGTAGTCCGTTGGCCCACGCTCCACGAGAACACCTGCGGATCTCATGGTGGTTTCCCCCCTGTGCCAGAGCAAAAAGCCCAAAACATCTGTCTAGATTTAAGGTTACACAACTTTTTCCAATATTTTGTGCAATTTTTTTTTGAAATTATTGCATTTTAATTTATAAAACTTTATACAAGCAAATTATGTCTTGTCCTACTATATAGCCACAGCTTTTATTTTGTCCACTCTAGTCTAATTTTTCATATGCCTCTTCGTTAACCATGATCCAAGTTTCATGGTTAGAGATCGATGGTGCAGCAATTTAAGCTTCCTTTAATTAGTTGGGTTGCTTGAATTGAGCCTTTTCCCAAGAATTGAATGCTCGCTCCCTAACCCACTTAGATTGTAAAGAAAGGAAGTGTTTGAAGATAGAAACTTTGAGAGAGAATGTATTTCTAATGCTCAAGCATCGGGAGGAGAAAGGAATCCCTACTTATATATGTGGAGACCTACTCTTCTCAATTACACTCTTCCTTATTAAATATTAGACAACCATTTACCTTATTAAATATCATAAATACAAATATACATTTTCAAGAAGCCATCGACTTTTAGTAGATTAAGGCTTATTCCTTTCCCAAGGATCGAGCCTTCAAAACCTCAGGATCATGACATTCTTCCTCACCTAATCGAGCGACGTCCTCGACGCTCTCAACTCGTTGTCTTTTGCTTGAATTGTCGATTTCTTCATAAGTTGGCGATTCTTCCATCTTTGATGCCGCTTAGTTTTTCCTCTTGATTTGTCAGTTACATGGCTCTTGAATCCCACTCATTTCTCAAGCCACTCCTTTGATACAACCATTTTCATGTTGCTTCGCAATCTCTCCACTCTCAGAAAAAAGCAGATGATCGGTATATTTGAGTTAGCATAGGTTGCCCCAAGTCCTCCTTCGACATCTCCAAAGGTTATGGTTTTACTCTCAACTCAGCAGTGAGTTCCTCAACTCTCATTCTTTCATCCACAAGTCAAATCATGCAGATGCTTTTGGGCTCCATCAACCCAATGATCACTATTAGCGTCAATCAAATGGGTATTATGGGTTGATGATAATAATTGACTTTATTCTCGTTTGATCATGGCATTCATGCTATCAAATAATTCCAAACTCAAAATAAGATCATCTTCATGAAGCCCAAAAACCTCAAAAGAGAATTTTCCCTTCTAGTCATTGTCGTGTAATTTCACATTACAAGCAATACCAATGGCCGATACATCATCTGAATTGAATGACTTGAACCGATGTCTGATTGGTTCCACTCGAAATCCCAAACTCTTCACTACTTCGCTCAACAAGAACATGTTCGACCCAATCATGTCCACCAAGGCATAGAGCTTTGTGTTACTTACCTTGACTTCTAGAAAGGCAAACTTATACTTGGAGGCTTCTTAGGAGAATTTGAATCTTTGTGGAGTTGAGAATCTTTACGGTTTCAAACCCTAGTTCTCTTTTCTCTTGTCCACCAAGGCATAGAGTTTTGTGTTACTAACCTTGACTTCCGGAAAGGTAAACTTATACTTGGAGGCTTCTTAGGAGAACTTGAATCTTTGTGGATTTGAGAATCTTTACGGTTTCAAGCCCTAATTCTCTTTTCTCTTGCTTGTGTTCCTCCTCTTCTATGGTGAGTAATGCCGTGAGCTCGTTCCTCTTTGGGCAGTCTCGGTCAAGTGGGGACAGTTGCAAATTGGCATCCTTTTTTTAATAAGTGATTTTGATAATAGTCATTGTGACACCTAACCGTCATTCGATTTCGTACAATTTGCATGGAGCTGCTTGTATGTTAGTCGTATGGGTTAAGTTACTCTACATTCTCTCTCTCTCGCATGCGTGAGAATTTACCACCCATTATTGTTATCAAGTATCTTGAATCACACACACACACACACACAAACACATATATATATATTAATTTTCGATATGCCATCTCCCTCAAGTGAAGTGTAATCAATGCATAAGAGTAAAAAGTTTCCTTATTAAATATATTTAACAATTGTCTCTAGTACTCATTAACAAAATTTCATTTATAATAATATATAAAATTGTATAGTTGATGTATAGTTATTAAATAAACACTGCAAGATTGCCTCGACGTTTAGGATTTTCAACATGTTGGCTGTACCACGATTTGTAACTTTGGTACTATGTGATGCAGTGATGTGTGGTATAGCATCATGAAAATGTTTATTTGGATAGAAATTATCAAATTCAAAAGCTCTCTTTAACTATTAAAAAGCTACCCCAGCAGAGCTGCTGAACACCAAAAGATTGTTTCTTGGCAAATAATTTGTAATCGCCGCTTGATTATGCTTCTTTTCAAGTAATGATAGCGCTACTCAATGCCGTTCGCACGAAGTAATCCGTAATGATGGTACTACTAGAAAAGCATTTCGGTTCTTTTGAAGTAATGATACAGCTTTCAAGTAATGAAAAGTATATTACGTCCTAATATTTTAACATAACAGCAACCGCACCAATCCTTATTTAAACTAAAACCTGTATGGGCGGTTCGGGCTGGGCCTCAAGCCTTCTGCCTAGGCTTGGCCTGAACATCGATCAGGCCTAAAAGAAGCGTAAGCTTGTCCAAGAGATCTTAAATTTATGACCAAGTCTAACCATTTTCTAGGCGGGCTGTCGAATCGGCCACTAATTATAAGTATTTATAGTGAATTCCCGATTTGCAATGTATAGTCAAGAGAATTTTTATCTTGTTGTACGGATCAAAAAGAAGTTACAATTGACACGATGGACACGTGAGGATGCATCTTAGGAATGCTAGCTAAATATATTTTGTTTATAAAGTTGGTATATGGAGACAAGTGATGAGCTTTTAGTGTGTATTTTAAAGAGTTAAACATGTTTAACACCTAATAACCGGCTGTGGCATCATTTGAAAAAGTATAGTAGATGAAGTATAGGTATCTATAAAAATTATGGGAATAAAGGGCACGTTTTGTTGAGTAGCTTTCTTCGTCGTCGACTCATTTTATTGCGGCATGAATGAGCAACTCTAATTCTAGCATTGATATAGGACAAGTCCTATTATCATTAGAGATGCCCTGTACCCGCCCGATTTGACCACCCTAGGTATACTTATGTAACTCATAACAACCCCGGCTGCCCCATTCTACGATAATATGAAGCTTAAAAGTCTCCAGTTAAATTATTCAGCAAACACAACTTAAAAATATATATATAAGAATAATTATGGTCCACATGACGTTATTAATTAATAATTTAATAAATATTTAAATGCTAAATAGTATTGGTTATAAAAAGTTGTAACTCATATGAAAAGGATAGAAAATATAAAATTCTATTAAGAAGTTACCATTCTTCCAAAGATATACGACTCTTACAAAATAAAAAAGCGCTTTGATGGAAGACGCCTATTCATAGCCAATATTAAAAGAATCTGATCATCTCTTCATCCACGACAAACAATGAATGAACGTTGTTTTCCATCCTCCATCAAATAAAATACATTAAGGAAAAGTGTGGGTTAATAGAGAGAAATCAAATTTCTTCGTTTCCTCGATTTTCACAATAAATATTTTCGAGGTTCTGTTATGGATAAAAGTATATGCCCATCATTCTTATTTTGAAAAATCATGAAGATGAAAGATCTCTATTTTGAATTTCCACGTCAAAGAATTACATTATCTCTAATAAAAAATTGCAAGTCGAATGAGTCATTTATGGGCAAAAAAAATACGAGTTTGGAATTCCTAGATCTATCAGCATAAAGTTTGGTTTAGAAAATTTTCATGACTAATTGATGAGAGAGTGAAAATTTTGATGTGTAACGTAAAGTATGGACGTTATGTGGATTAAATGACTTTTAAGCGTATTTTGTCATATACTCTGCAGTCCGTACCTATTACGGCGATCGAGCCAAACCTATAGGCTATATCATGGAAGAGTTTATGGATATGTATGAATATATTTCAGAAACTATTGGGCTATTGATCACTTAGGGCGCGTTTCGTAACGTTTCTGTTAAAAAATTGTTCCAGGGAACAGAAATAAAAAAAAAGTGTTTCTGTTCCGGGGAACAGTTTTTGAACAAAAGAGCGCGTTTGGTAAGTGTAAAAAAAAACTGTTCTTGAAATAAAAAAGAACAGAAACACGTTTGGATAATCGGGCAGTCAATTTCTGTTCCTAGAATAGAAAAAGAACAGAAACACGTTTGGTAAACTGTACAAAATTTCTGTTTTAAATGTTTCAAAAAAAATGCTTTTTTTAATAAAGTTTAAACTTGATATTGAATTCTCATTCTCATGAAATGCTCATTAATTTTATTTTGTTCATGGTGAGTGAAGACAAACATTTTGAACATGATCATCTAGCATACTTGGTAGAAAATTTTGTAAGTAAAGTTTGTATCAAATTTTTTCCAAGTACTTTTTATATTTTTTATTTTTATAACATATAAACTTGATATTGAATTCTCATTCTCATGAAATGCTCATCAATTTAATTTTGATAATGGTGAGTGAAGAAAAATATTTTCAACATGGTCATATGTGCAAACTTAAAAGAAAATTTTATAAGTAAAGTTCGTACAATAAGAACTAGCAAAAAGAAGAGTATCTTATACATCTCAACATGAACCCTTCCATACATGACATCACAATAATGAAGCAATATAGTTCATTGTTCAACTTCATCATAGTGAATACTTAAAAACAATATTACAAAAGTCAACAAATCTCATGCATATTGTGATCCCTTGCCATTTTATTTGCAATACTTATCCTAAGCATGTTTATCCCAGATTCCTCGCTCATCCGATGTATCTCGCAACCTCCACTTCGTAGGTCCAAATGGATACTCCGGATCTCCATATATGGAAAAATTTCTGTCCATCCTATCTTGATCACGAATGTAATTATGAAGAGCACAACATGCAATTACAACAAGTGCTTGCTTCCGAATTGTAAATGGAGGCATATGTCTCAAAATGGTGAAGCGATTCTTTAATGCCCCAAATGACCTCTCAATTACATTTCTTAGTGAAGAGTGCTTATAGTTGAATAACTCTTTTGTTGTTCTTGGCCGTCTCCCACTCCCTCTATATTCGCTGAGATGATTCCGTTCCTTTCTAAATGGAGTTAAAAATCCCGGAAGTGCTGCATAACCGGAATCTACCACGTAGTATTTCCCTACAACGTGATATATATAAATTTGTTGTGATATTCAACCATAATATAATCACAAATGTCTATATAAACAAAGTAAATACCAGGTGGTGGTCGGGGAAATTGCAATTGAGGAGTTCGAGTCTTTGCCGAAAGCACTCGACAATCATTGGCGATCCTTCCCATCCAGCATACACGAAAGTAAATTTCATATCAAATGAGCAAACACACAACACGTTCGGGTGGTAGTCCCTCTCCGCCTCTAAATCGAACCCGCCGAGACACCGGGGTAGTAGCATTTATATGGGTGCCATCCATAGCACCTACGCGATCTGTCAATTTATTACCAATCTAAGATTATATAAGATTATGAACTACATGTATTTGACGGTATAAAGTCGATATAGAAATCATACCTTGAAGTAGCGCTTATGACTAGGATCCATAAGAATTTCTTGTGGGATGACATCAAAGGACGGTGGTTTGATTATCTCTTTTGAAAGTTTGATAATTGCTTTCAACACTTTGTTGAAATACTTGCTGATCGTTTCTCCAGAATGTTGAAATCTCTTACATAAATCTCTATTTGAGCTACCGTGACAAACCAAAAATAAGAATATCCCAATTTGTTCATCTATTCGAATATATCGACTATCTTTTAACCAACCTCTTACTCTCATCAAATCACATAAATTCAGAAAAACATGCCTCTCCATCCCGAAGGCTTCATATATCCTATCTCGAATGTCCGAAACAATCTCCTTTATCCATTCGGATCCTAATAATATGCTGTCCCTAATGGGTTCTCTTGTATGCACGGACGCGTCAATCGCAACCGTCCACAACCACGCTAGGAATATGCGAAGATCATCATCATCCAAGAATTGTTGAACTTGTTCTACCTGTTCACTACATATACTATCTGATCCCTCTTCCATAGTACCTATACCATCACAAAAATATACAAACATCAATATAGATTTTGAAAATATATCCAATAACAATCAATAACATAAGTCATAGTCTCAATAGAAGATGCCATTACATATAAGTACCAAGAGTCTCAACACTAATATCTTTAAAAACTAAATATTAATAGATAACATAAGTTATACAATCTAATGAAACCCCATTCAATCCATAATATATTTTCGAACATCTACTAAAGATGATAAAGAAGTCAATTTCTCCTTTCAGGTGTGGATTTAATGAAAGCCACCCTCCATGAGGCACTATCGCATGCTCGATCCACTGCTTTGTTGTAAATATCTTGGTCTATCTCGGGCATACTAATTAGAATATCCATCACAGCAGCTACGAAGAAAAGGTCCACGGGTGATGGGGAGAAAGGGTCCACGGTGATGGTATAACCCCGGGGTCGCAGAGCCACTACCGATTGACTTGACTTAACTTTCAAAAAGTCTTGTATGGCTTTGCAAGTGTCATCAATACTGTTTTGGGTACTCTTCCTTCTCCTCTTAGTATTTGGAGTCCTATTCAATTTGTGCTTTCCACGAGTTGAAGTTGCAGCATCGTCTGATGTAAAGACTCTCTCATCAGTGTGGTGATCACCGAAGTCATTTGTATGGACACCACCAGCATCACCATAGGCATTGCCACCACCGTTGTCACCATATGCATTGCAACCACTTTGTTGGCACCACCTCCATTGCCATCACCGTTGTCATCTTCCTCCGACACCGTCACATCTTGAGCATTTCCAATGGCATATTCCCCGGTAGCATATGTACCACCAAATACAATACATAGCTCGGGATACTGGGAAATCCATCCTTCCCGAATTTGCCCACTCTACATTCTCCTACAATTTTCACAATAAGGACATTTCAGCAATATAATCATACATTTTAAAATTTACATATATAATGACATCAACATATTACAAAAAGTTAAAAAAGATACCTTGATGTGAGATTCCCAGATGCTTGGATCGTCGACAACAACTCTTTTATTGACATTATCCCAACCAAATCCAGACTGAGACATAAGTTTCTCAAAACTGCTATACTGTTTTCTCAGTTTGTTTACTTTGTTCCTCAGCTGGACCATGCTATATTGGCATCATGTTTGTCTAACGAATTCAGTCTGTATATTCCTCCACCCTGCTTTGTTGAAAGTAGAAGAGGTCCGATTTCCCTTTTTGACCTCATCCACCAACAAACCAATAAATAGGTTGGTTATAGACTCGGTCCACTTTGCACTGAATGTCTGTCTCTCATATGCCATTTAATCTTTGATCGGTTGAGCAGCATATGAGTTATGAGTTAAATCAATAACATAATACTATATATGCCATACACAAAATCATTCTCAAGAGATGCAAGCCAAGAAGACTATAATGACAAAATTGACAATTCTTGAACTAACTTGTATAAAACAGATCATAAGTTGCATTTTGAGCTACAAGAACTACAGAGTACTATGACTAGCAATGATCAATCAAACAGAATGCTCAAAATAAAATAAAGAGCATTGTGAGAAACCTAAACAACTACTCTCTCCAACTTGTTTTTGAGCTACCATGTCAAAATATAAGTCATATTTCAAACACTACCATTAAATAATTGTGAAAACTTCAATCTTGCTCCAAATGAACCTAAACAACTACTCTCTCCAACCTGTTTTTGAGCTGTGAAATCCAAATGATCGCCTGAGCATTTCATTGTAATGCTAGATATAATATGCAACCATGAAATTCAGCCAACACAAGGCAAAGATTACCCTTGGTTCTTACCTTCAAACGAGAAAAAGTTCTTGAGAGTGGCTCCTGTCCTTCGATCTTTCCTTTATAAGTTTCTCAACTAGAGTTCCTCTCTGCAAAAAATATAGTTCTCATGGTGATTTTGGATGAGGTCATAGTTACTCAAAGATATTACAAAAGAAATTTACCGCCGGGTCGCTCGAGCGAGCGAGTGTTCTTTGCTCGCTCGCGATGCTCACTCGAGCGATCAAAGAGCGACGCTCGCTCAAGCGAGCGAGCGGCTCCGGCAAGTGTCGGCGAGCTCGGCGAAACGGCTCTGCGGCGAGCGGGGCGGCTCGAGCTCGCGGGCGGCTCGCCCAGCGAGCGCGGACCGGGGGCGCTCGCTCGAGCGTTGCTTCTGCGCTGCTTTGCCGAGCAAGTAGAGCAGCGACGCTCGCTCGAGTGTCGCTCCGCCGCTTGCTCTGCCGAGCGAGTTGGTAGAGCGGCTCGAACGGCGTCGTTGCTGCTGCCTCGAGCGAGCGGAGCGGGGACGCTCGCTCAAGCGTCGCTGCGCTGCTCTGTCGAGCGAGTAGAGCAGGGACGCTTGCTCGAGCGTCGCTCCGCTGCTCTGCCGAGCGAGCGAAGCGGGGGCGCTTCGCTCGAGCGTCGCTGCGCCTGCTCGGTCGCTCGGCGAGCGGCCACGCTTCGCTCGAGCCGCGGAGCGGCTCGAACGAGCGTCGTTGCTCGCCGCTCGAGCGAAGCCGGGCAGAGCTGCTCACCGAGCGGCGACGCTCGCGACAGCTAGCGGGCGGCTCGAGCGAGCGTCGTTGCTCGCCGCTCGAGCGGCGTCGCTCTCTACCGAGCGAGTAGAGCGGCTCCGGCAACGGCCGTCGCCCGGATCTTCGGCGATCCGGGCGACCAACGCCGCTAAGGGCTCGTTTTGCTCACTCGAGCCGGGCAGAGACACTACTTTGCCGCTCGAGCGAGCCGGGCGGAGCCGCTCCGCCGAGCGACCACAGCAGCTCGAGCTCGGCAGAGCAGCTCCAGCGAGCAGCCGTCGCCCAGATCTGCCGCAGATCTGGGCGAGCAACGCTCGCTTGGGGCTCGAGCGAGCTGTCGCGCTCGAGCCCCGAGTAGCCGTCGCCCGTTTGCGAGAGGTGGCTCTCGCCGAAGCCCTCGTCGAACGGAGAAGGAGGAGCGGTAGAAACTTACCTCGATTCGAAGCTTCAGGTAGGTGAAGGAGCACCGGTGTCGGCGCCGGAGAGTTATCCGAGTGGGGAGGCGCCGGAGAGTCAGCGGAGTGGGGAGTCGCCGGAGAGTCAGCCGAGTGGGAGGCGCCGGAGAGTCAGCCGGTGGTGAACTTGTGAGAGACGCCGGAAAAGGGAGAGCATTCGGGTAGGGCACAAACGAAAGAGAAGGGCACGAAGAGAACGGAGAAGTGTTTCGTTTTTGTTCTTTTCATTTTTGTTCTTTTTAGCCCTTCAAGAAGTGTTTCTGGAACGGAGAAGTAAGTTTTTTTTTTCTTTTTCTTGTTCCAATTTTGTTCCTCGGAACAAAAAAACAGTTTTGAACGTAAACGCAAACAAACACGTTTACTTTTTTTTTTGTTCCCTGGAACAAAAAAACAAAAAATCTGTTCTTAAATAGAAAAAAAGAAACAAAAACATGCACGCCCTTAGAGTAGACTTGTTCGTGGATTGGACAGCTCCGCGGCCCATCAATTTTGCACTTCTTGTACAGAAAATTATGCAAAAAAAATTTGAAACCTATTACATATTTGTTAATTTTAGCTTAATTTTTTGACAATTCACTAATTGACTCCATCCAGTTAATTTTAACCATAAATTATTGACGTGGATTTCGACTGTCCTATATGGCACACCCATGCTAACCTAGACAATTTTTATAAAAAATTTATGATTTTTTTTATTATCCTTTATTTTATTTTTTCTATTTTGCCTTTCTTTTCCTTTTATTTTATTCCAAGCTTGGCAAGGGTCAACCAACCCTTGCCTTTAAGGGTGATTGATTCTTGGGTGGGCAATTCCCACCTTGGAATCGGAGTTGCACATCAATGACTGATTTCAAAAAGTTGGAAGCAGGAATCAAAGACAAAAGGAATCAAAGACAAAGGCTTTGTTTTCGAATGAATCCATGGGATCAATCAAAATGTTTCAATTTCAAAATAGGAATGAGACTTGAGAGCAAGCAATGATGTCAGAGGTGACCAAGAGTGTGACAAAGGGAGAGACAAGGTCAGAGGCAATTAACAGCAAGAGTGAGAAAGGGAGGTGAGGCCGCGAGATGAGTAAAGTAAGAAACGAAGAGAAACCACTAGAGTTTACTCCAATGGCCATTCCTTTCACATGGGAAGAGTAAGGTGAAAGGTTCAAATCCTTACCTCTTCAAAGAGGTTGGGTGGGGATGATTTAGTTTCAGGTGTGAGTTTTGACTAATAAATGTCAAATGTTTAAGAGTGATAGTTAGAGTAGAAATTGAGTAAAATTAAAAAAAAAAAAAAAAAAAAAAAAAGACAGAGAGATAAAGAGAAAACAAGGGTTTTGATTTGAATAGTAAAAACTTAAAATTTAAACTATATATTTATATATGTACCATTCAGTTTAGGTGGGTGGGTGGGTGGGTGGGTGGGTGGGTAGTTCTCTACTTAGAATGGAGGATCAAACTAGTACCCTTTGGTTTAAGTGAATGGAATTGAGAACTGAATCGGTCTCATGGGAATCGCCAATTTTGTGTCGGTTCGGTTTGGTTTCAAGCAAATTTCGATTCTTTTGCATATTTCTACTCACCTTTGTCGATGAGGGTCAATTGGCAACCCTTGTCGAACTTGGTAGAAAAAAAAAGAAAGAGAAAAAGAAAAATTAAAAAATATATATAAAAAATAGTTCATGTCAATACCAATCATCCTACGTAATATTATGGATGTTCACATTAGTGATTTCATGTTAAAATTGATCGAATGAACTCAATTAAAATATTTTCAAAGATTTAAAATCAATTAACAAAATTAAAAAATATATATAATTGAATTAAAAATCGTAAAATCACGAGGGACTCAAAACGGGAAAACACGCAAGTGTGGCGGTCAAAAGTGTAAAATCCCGCCCCCTCTTTAATTGGACGCGCTGAACTCGGGTGACGAAAGCACCACAGAAGAATCTAGAACCCTAAACGAAGCTCCCCACTATATAATCTCCCTCCTCAGTCCCCCCTCCGCACTCTCGAAATCCCAAAAACCCTAGTGCCCCTCCACTCCATTCCTCCCTCCCGCTCCTCCTTCCCGATCTGCGAATCCCCTTGGCTCCTCGCGTCCCGTCGGCGGCGAAGGATCCCGGTGAGAGAGGTTGCGGCGGCGGCGAGATGGCGGAGACCGAGACGTTCGCTTTCCAGGCCGAGATCAACCAGCTCCTCAGCCTGATCATCAACACCTTCTACAGCAACAAGGAGATCTTCCTCCGCGAGCTCATCAGCAACGCTTCGGATGTGAGTTTTTTTTTTTTTTTTTCATTTCCTTTGCTCGGATCGCGTCCCGTTGCCTGTTTTTTGAGTCCTGCGAGAGATCGCGTCGTTTGTTTGTGTTCTGGATGGAGGTTGCTTTCGTTTTCTGGATTTAGCCTATAGGCAGCGTGTGCGGGCGAGGCGAGGGTTTGGTCGCTGCCGTCTTGATTGTTGTTGCGTGCGATTACGTTTTAGGCAGCTGAAGTGTTGCGCGAGATCTTCGGCGGGGATATGGTTTTTTGTGATGTTGGTGGTGAATGTGAGCATGTGCCGTTGACTGTGTGGGAAGGTACGATACGTTTCGCAGTAAATTTCCTTCGGTGATGTCATTAGGGTTTAGGAATTGTAGCATGTAAAATTTTCACACGCTACGGCACAGAGTGATGTTGACCATGGCGGGAATTCCCCCCCTAAACACTTTTGGAAGGCGGATGAATCTATTGAACATGTTGCTGCTCATTATTGCGGTACCTCTTAGGTCGTTGTTTTGGTAAGCTTGTAGTCCGAACATAATTCAAAAGTGTTGATGTGAGAAGAAGAGTAAGTACTGAGAATTTGTAGTCCGAACATTGTTTAAAAGTGTTAATATGAGAAGAAGAGTAACTGATGAGAATTCCTCGTACTTGTTCGATCGACGCTCTTGCTAACATGACCGTAGCGATTCATTGAACTGAACGTTGTCTTGACCTGCATCACATGTAAAGATGACCAATCGTCCAAACCTGTTGATTTATTATATTCAATTTATGTTATATCTCAAAAGTCTCTAGTGGGGCCAGCCGAATGCGGTCTAAGTGGAATGCTGGCTCATCTATTTCTTTGTCTATTTCTTGGAACTGAATACGAACTCAAATTTCTTCAGGCTCTTGACAAAATTCGCTTTGAGAGCTTGACCGACAAGACCAAGCTCTATGGTCAACTGGAGCTCTTTATCCACATTATCCCTGACAAAGCGAGCAACTCACTGACCATCATTGATAGTGGGATTGGGATGACCAAAGCAGGTCTGTAAATTGGTGCTTGGCTTTGGGCATATAGTCCTGATTTCACCCTTATCTAATGTATAATTGTTTGCTAACCGTTGAATTTGTTTCTTCAGATTTGGTGAACAATCTTGGTACCATCGCCAGATCAGGAACCAAGGAATTCATGGAAGCACTAGCTGCAGGTGCTGATGTCAGCATGATTGGGCAGTTTGGTGTTGGTTTCTACTCTGCTTACCTTGTTGCTGAAAAGGTGATTGTCACTACTAAGCACAATGACGACGAGCAGTATGTTTGGGAATCCCAAGCCGGTGGATCTTTTACTGTCACCAGGGACACTTCTGGTGAGAATCTTGGCAGGGGAACCAAGATCACTCTTTACCTTAAAGAAGACCAGCTCGAGTACCTTGAGGAGCGGCGTCTGAAGGATCTAATCAAGAAGCACTCTGAGTTCATTAGCTACCCTATTTCCCTCTGGGTTGAGAAGACCACTGAGAAGGAAATTTCTGATGATGAAGATGATGAGGAAGACAAAAAGGATGAGGAAGGAAAGGTTGAGGATGTTGATGAAGATAAAGAGAAGGAAGAGAAGAAAAAGAAGAAGATCAAGGAAGTTTCTCATGAGTGGTCCCAGGTGAACAAGCAGAAGCCCATCTGGATGAGGAAGCCTGAGGAGATCACGAAGGAAGAGTATAGTGCCTTCTACAAGAGCCTGACCAATGACTGGGAGGAGCATTTGGCAGTGAAGCACTTTTCAGTTGAAGGTCAGCTTGAATTCAAGGCAATCCTCTTTGTTCCGAAGAGGGCTCCTTTTGATCTCTTCGACACCCGCAAGAAACCCAACAACATCAAGCTCTATGTTCGCCGCGTCTTTATCATGGACAACTGTGAGGAGATCATTCCTGAGTATCTTAGCTTTGTGAAGGGTATCGTGGACTCTGAGGACCTCCCTCTCAACATTTCCAGAGAAATGCTCCAACAGAATAAGATCCTGAAGGTTATCAGGAAGAATCTTGTCAAGAAGTGTGTTGAGCTCTTCTTTGAGATCACTGAGAACAAGGAGGACTACAGCAAGTTCTATGAGTCATTCTCGAAGAACCTCAAGCTCGGTATTCACGAGGATTCTCAGAACAAGGGAAAGCTAGCTGAGTTGCTTCGTTATCACTCCACCAAGAGTGGTGATGAGATGACCAGTCTCAAGGACTATGTGACTAGAATGAAGGAGGGCCAGAGTGACATCTACTACATCACTGGTGAGAGCAAGAAGGCTGTTGAGAACTCCCCATTCTTGGAGAAGCTGAAGAAGAAGGGCTATGAGGTGCTGTACATGGTTGATGCCATTGATGAGTATGCTGTTGGCCAGCTCAAGGAATTTGAGGGTAAGAAGCTCGTTTCAGCGACCAAGGAAGGTTTGAAGCTCGATGAGAGTGAGGATGAGAAGAAGAAGGCGGAAGAGCTGAAGGCCAAGTTTGAGGACCTGTGCAAGGTTATCAAGGATGTTTTGGGTGACAGGGTTGAGAAAGTTGTGGTCTCTGATCGTGTGGTCGACTCACCATGCTGCCTGGTTACTGGCGAGTATGGGTGGACTGCCAATATGGAGAGGATCATGAAGGCACAAGCATTGAGAGATAACAGCATGGCTGGTTACATGTCGAGCAAGAAGACCATGGAAATCAACCCCGAGAACCCCATCATGGATGAGCTCAGGAAGAGGGCAGATGCCGACAAGAACGACAAGTCAGTGAAGGACCTCGTTCTGTTGCTCTTTGAGACTGCACTCCTGACCTCCGGCTTCAGCCTCGATGACCCCAACACATTCGGCAGCAGAATCCACAGGATGTTGAAGCTGGGTCTGAGCATCGATGAGGATGCAGGTGAAGGTGATGCGGACATGCCTCCATTGGAGGATGCCGAGGCTGAGGCTGAGGCCGAGGGGAGCAAGATGGAGGAAGTTGACTAAATTCCGTAACGCAAGATGTTCTGAACTCTTTTATCATCTCAGGGCTTTTTAGTATTTTGTCATGGCTTCATCATAACGCTTAGGTCGATTGACGAAGCTTTAGATTTTGGGTATGTCTTATGCGCTCTTTGACTTGTCTCAACCGTTTCTTCTATCAATAGTAGCAACTGCGGCTCTTTTCGTGCACACAGAGTTCTCTGTAAATCGACCTCGTTTTGCTTTGGGTTTGTGTTTTTACGTGTCGGTTGGATCATGAGGAGGTTTGGCTTAAATGATTATATTCTCTTACTGTGATGAGAAGTGCGGGTTCGACGGGATATGGGGAAATGCCCCTCGGCGAATTGTTAGTCGACTTCGCTTCTCGAATTGACAGGCTTTGCTGCAGACATTGAGGGATCACCATCGGGTCCATCGCATTCTTCGGGATCGGGGAGGAGCACGGATGACGCGAAACGAAGGATTCTTTCCTTTCCGTACCAATCTCGACGTCGTGGTCTTTTGCGTTTGCCTCTTCAAAAATAAAGATCGATCCAGAGCGGAGGAACCTCCATGTTGGTCATTCTCTTTGCGACCTGGCACTTTGTCAAACCTTTTCCCGTTAATGTCCTTACTGAACCGAGAAGGAACTTTTAAGTTCCGGGATCAAATCGGGAATCGTGGCAATTTTGGGGGTTAAAGTGGCAATTATAGATTTCCTTGTTAGTGTCTTCACTCTACTACTGTCGCCAATGCACATGCCGATCGTATATTCATCATCGCTCTTGCACACAACCTAAATTTAAAGATTTTTCTTCTTTTTTTCACCGGCTTTGAGAATGTTTTAAGTCAAGTAAGGGCAAGTTTGGTAGAATTCCGTTCCGTTAAAACATTCGATCGAAAATGATTATTTTTTATTCTGTTCCTGCAGGAATGCAGTTCTAAGATTCTAAGCCGTTTGGTAGCGTCGTCTAAAATTTCCGATTCTGAATAGAATTATGTTTGATCTGCGCTCTTCATTGATTACATTCCAAATCAATTTCTTTCAATTTTTAAATAATTTTTTTTTCCTTTCTCTCCTATTCTTCTTCTTCTTCAAGTGGTCGGTCGCCGGTAGCCGACGACCTCACCAAAGCGTCGCCGACCCTTAGCGAGGCCCGCCTGGCCATCGATGAGGCTCGTCTAGCCCTGCCGAGGCTCAGCCTCGCCGGATTGGTTGCCGGCGACCGGCGACAATGGGCGGCCGGTTGGAGAAACGGCGGCAGACAGCGGCAGATGGCAACTGCAGCGGCGGTGGCGGCGGTAGATGAAAAAGATGAAGAGAGAATGGAAGAAGAAGAAGAAGAAGAAGAAGAGAGAACGTATGAGAGAGAAGGAGTTTCACTTTTTTTTGATTCTTTTTTTTGTTCCAAGAACAAGAATCAAGTTTTTTTTTTTTTATTCTACTTCAAATCTGTTCACGAGAACAAAATTTTTACCGAATGTGATTTTGTTCCCAAACTGTTCCCGGAAACAAAAAATAAAAATCAGTTACTATTAGGATGATTACCAAACATGGCCTTATTGAGCCACATCGCGATCTAATGTTGGTCGCATGTGAAGAATTGCAACTAGTATTGTTGGTAACTTGAGGATTTCCTTGAAGATAATTAGCATCATCATTTCTTACACAGGATGGAAATTTTAATAGTAATAGTTAGATAGCTCGACACTAGCTATGTTACGATGTTGCTTCAACATAATTACATGTAAGAACTTTGCGATCTAGAGATGACACAAAGAAGGGTGCTGAACCAGAAGCACATGAAATTAAAATTTCATGGGCCAAATAATAATCTCCAGACATCAAAGTTGAGACCATCTAACGTGGCCCTCGCCATTGACACTTTTTTCTCGTCCCCCATTTAAAATGTTTTTTAAATTAATTATTTTTCATGAAATAAACGAAAGTTTAGTTTAAATTCTTTTCTTTTCTAAGGAACATTGTACTAGAAGGCTTCTAATATAATTTTGTTGTATTTCTTTGAATAGTTTGAAGCCTATCTCGACTCGCCGCCATAATGATTGGTACAAATTAGACCTTTTGTCATTACTTTTGGTGGGAAGAGGGAGGATGGTAGCTACTATAAGAGCGCAATAAAGGCGGGAAAATTACTAAAAAAAGTTCTCAATCTATTATAATTGTGTTGATTCAATTTTAAACTTATTTTTTGATCAATTGAGTTATAAACTTTTTCTAATTGTATAAATTTAGGCTATCTAATCAAATTTAGCTAGTCGACGCTAATGTAAACATCAGGTGGCACCAGCAAATAAATTTTTATTTTTTCAAATTTTTCATTAATTTTTTTAAATAATTTCTTCTTCTTTTTTTCCTTTTTTTTTTTTTTTTGCCTCCCCCCTACTTCCTCCTTCTTTCGGCCATCGGCTAGAGGGGAGGACTGGTTGTTGGATTTGGCCTTGAGTGACTGGCAAGGCTCGCCCTCATCGAATTTGGCGAGGGCTCGCCTCACCGATGGCTAGGTTTACCGTCACATCTTGCGCATCGACGATTGACGGGGCTTCTTTGCCAATGGGGTCTTGTTTTCCGAGTTGAACAAGGTCTTAACTAGGGAGTTTGCCTAGTGACACCCTCACTCAAATGACATCCAACCACCGACGAGGCAAGCCCCCGCTAATGGCTGGATGAGCTTGTCTTCACCCGCATTCGACGAGGTCAAGCTCGTCGATCCACTAGTGAGGCTTGCTTTCATCGGATCCGGTGAGGGCAAGCCTTGCCGATGGCTAGGCGAGCTTGCCCTCACCCAATGAAGGCGATGCAAGCTCACCATTGGCCAATTGTCTCAATTCGGTGACCGACCCTCCCCTCTGGCCGATCGCTGGAAGGGGGAGGAAGGGAAAAAAAAAAAAGAGAAAAGAAGAAGAAAAAGATATAAAAAAATTTATTTAAAAATTATTCGTTGGTGTCCATGTTAGTGCCGGGCCAAATTTGATCGGATGGACTGAATTGATACAATTGCAAAATGTTTTTTTTTTTTGTTAAGATACAATTGCAAAATGTTTATAACTCAATTGACAAAAAAAAAATGTTTAAGATTGAATCGACACAATTATAATATGTTTAAGATTTTTTTTGGTAAATTTCCCCAATGAACGACAATTGCTATGGTGGAGTTTGAAGAAGTTATTCTAGTAAATGGAGAAGTGAGTTGTGACTTAATTAGGGTTAAGTTGGACACACAGCACTTGCATCCATTGAAAGATGTACTCGATCGGTGTAGGACAATGAGATTGCATCATGAGTAGAGAATGTGTGACATCCTTAAAATTCGACCTTATTTAGGATACGATGAGGGGTTTACTTCTATCAATGTGTAATTAGTAGAATTAGACTTTGAATTGGTTCGTGAACCATTCAAGAGTGTTAAACCTACTGGGAAATGCAATTTAGGATTTCGATATGCATGACCAGAGAACTCAACCATGGATTGACAATTTGACTATAAGGATCGATGAGGGATAATCTTAAGCCGTTTCAGACCAATCTAGGAACGGTTATAAATCAATTCGATAATAGTATATAATCAGATTGCGAGTTATTCCACACGATTATTATATTAATTATAAATGACCCTAAGCTAATTCCAAATGATCGTGTACTTCGGAGTGACCAATTGACCTTTCACGATTACATGACAACCGATGATCATCCGTGAATTGAAAATACTCAAACGTGGATTGATATCGAATCAATCACGGATCGAACTCGTGAAACCCCTAAAAGATGCTAAGTCGCATTTGATAGATTTCAACCACAAATTCTAATCTGATTAAGGATATCGGATTTAAGAGGATTAAGTGACCACTATTGGACATCGCTTGATCGAATTCCTCAATTATCGGTAAACCTTGAATTTTGGATAAGTGAAATTGGGCTAGAAATTGAAAGTCTAATGGGCTACATACCTGAGTTAGGCCCAAATTGGATGACTCAAGCCCAAACCCAAGCTCTATGTGCGTGAATAGTGTGCGTACTACTGGACCTTCACTATTTTCCAATTTTGTAGAGCTTTTTGTGGTTTGAATCTCACAAAACTTCACTCATGAAAGTTGTTCAAAACATCTTAATCTACAATATAATTTAATTTCAGATTTTTCTAAGGTGAAATGGTTGGTACGAAAACCTATTCTTTTACCGTGGGAAAACTGCTCGGTGTAGTAAAAACGGTGACCTGTTGGTCTTCTCAATTTTTTATAATTTTTTGGAATCTAAACACCCTTCCTTCAAAAAATTTGTAGAGGACATTTATATCTATAACATACTAATATTTCAAATTTTTTTATGAAGATTTGGATATTAAAATGTATTTGCTTTCTGAGGTCATTGAAACTATTCAATAGATGAGATTTTGGGTTGCCTTTGGTGATTTTCTGCTCTTAACATAAAAAGAATTAGGCTTGGATTCCCCATGAAAATTTTTATTTAAAGTATTCTCTACAATATGTTAAACTTTTATAATTTTTTGAATCCGTTTGATAAGGCAATGACATTTATTTCCAAAATTGCTTGAGACTATTCTTCACATTGGAATGAGAGGGCCACACACCCAAGCTTGAAGGACAAGCTTAAGCAATTGCATGATTGAGATCAACTCGCCTCCCAAGTTTAGAGCCATCATTGCAAGATTTTGGCATTTGATGCATACAAGAATGTGAATAGTGCAAGATCTTGGTAAAGTGACCGAAATACCCTCCCTTTTGACTAAGGACAAAAGGGCAAGGATGAAAAATGGACGTGGAAGGGGCGGCACTCGCTTTGGGTGGCAAAGAGGAGAAGTTTGAAGACTAATCTAGCTTACCTAGCTAGCCAATCCACTCAAGTGCCTAAATCATTTCATTAATGTAAGGATTTTTCTTCTTCCACAAGCCACCCTCACATCAAAAGAACTCTAGACTTAGTAGGTTGAGGGATATAGAATGAGATGTGCATCTGTGAAGATGAGATGTTCCTCTCTCTTCTATCTCTCTCCCCTCACCTTCACTGTCAGCCACCCTTCTCCCCCTCACTCTGACTTTCTCTCATTTGCAACTCTAAAACTCACACATTCTCTCTCTCCTCACCACAAGCCAAACACCACCCCATTGTTGGCACTTTGGCAAGTTCGTTCTTCCAATTTTTCCTCTTGTTTTACCTCATTGGCGACCACACTTCGAACCTCGACATTGGACTGCCCTTCGCATTACCAAACTACCGCCTAGAGCCGATCGACCAACCTCCTCAAGGGATGTTCAGCACTGTGCAGCCCTCACTCATCCACCCTCTCGCTCGTTTCTTCCTTGATCTAGTCCCTCGCAAAGCCCGGTGGATGTGCCAACCTTGAACCACCGCTGGACCTCCACCAAGCCACCACCGAAGCCGCGACCAACCACCGCCTAGTTTGCTTGCACCATGTACACGCACGACGAGCAGCCCTCGGCTGCTGTCCAGCCTTGTCGCACCACCCCCGACGCCTTACGAAGCTTGAATTAGTTTGTGAGTGGCTTTCTAACCCTTGATTAGGGTTGTTATTGCATTTTGAAAGTAGTTTATGGTGAAATTAAGGTTAAATGATGATTTATTGATGTGATAAACGGATGTTGCGTGATAAGTGATTATTGGGCTTAGATAGGTTATTGAATGTTTACCGATAGGTTATCGAGTTTCAAAGCGATAGGTTATCGGATCGTGGATGATAAGCTATCGAACTTAGGATGATAAGTTATTATGTTGGGATAATATGCTATTATAATATATGAATAATAATATGCAATATAAATGGATAAGCTATATTGTAATGGTATGTTGTTTCAATGTACCTTAGTAGGATGGCATACTATTATGTGAGATACGCATTTTATGGAGTACGGATTATACGTTAAACATGTTATTTGGATGATGTGTTATGTTGTTTAGTGGTTATCTATGTTATTTAGGTTATGTGCCATATGATTTAGGGGTTAAACATGTTATATGGATGATGTGCAATGTGGTTTAGTGATTATCTATGATATTTAGATTATGTGCCATGTGGTTTAGGGGTTAAACATGTTATTTGGATGATGTGCCATGTGGTTTAGTGGTTATCTATGTTATTTGGGTTCATGTGATTTAGGGGTTAAACATGATATTTGGATGATATGCCATGTGGTTTAGTGGTTGAACATGATATTTGGATGATGTACCATGTGGATTAATGGTTAAAAATGATAATTGGAATATGTGCCATGTGAATTAGTGGTTAAATATGATATTTGGATTATGTGCCATGAGTTAGGAAGTGAATGGTGCATATGTGTGTGATATAAGTAATGCACGTGTATAGAATGATGTCAATGTATTAGATGTGTTCATTGGAAGTAGTCATTATACATAAGATATGTTAATAGTCCATGGTCGACGCGTGGGAACACCCAGAGCCTCCGAGACGAGATGTGCGATGGTTTTTGGACGTGCAAGGAAGCATGTTGGGTCAAGTCATTCTCTTGGAATCAGCGATATTGAGATGTATCGTTTCCGAACCAAGTCCAATACTAGATCGGTGATCATGTCACAATGGGTCGGTCATTTTTCCGAGTTAAGTCTGGTACTAGGTCGGTGATCATGTCATAGCGGAGCAGTCCTTTCTTGGTCTCGATGCAATATTGGAGCATATCATTTCCGATCCAGATTGGACTTAGGCCGGTGCTCAAAGTGACGGGCCAAGTCATGGATTTTTGTTTCGTGCTTGACATATTTTATAAATGTATTTTCGATAGATCATGAGACACACTTTGCTTGGCACGCCATTGAGGCATTCCTACTTGGCTAATGAGAAATAACAATGAGCGTGAGTGATGATGTACTCGTGTGATCATATAAAGACTCTGATGTGTTTTACGCGGGGACGATGCCCGATTAAGTTTGGATGCCCCTAAGTCAACGGAATGCCATTTGCGGATGGATTTCGGAATGAAGCTCCTTACAGAAATGCCCCCAAGTCAACGGAATGCCGTGCTCAATGGGGCGAGATGATGCTTGATTACGCCGGATAACTGTGAACCTTTGGGTTGGCCTTGGGTTTTGAGCGGCCATAATAATTTGAAAGCATGGTTTCGAGGGTTGCATGGTAGTATGGGATGCCATGCGATTCTCGAGACATCACATGTATAAAGTACATGAATGCTGAGTGCATATGATGAAAATGATGCCATAGTCTGCACATGTGTAGCATGGATATATATAAGTTACATGAGAAACATGCATAAATTAACTATCATTTCAGTGACTTAAGTGGCACATGCATGCTTTGATCGATTCAGTTTATGAATTGAGAGGCATGAAAATATCCTGCAAGTTGATGTTTGAGTCAGAAAGACACGGGTAAGTTTGTGAATTTGTATGCCTTTGATTAGGACTCGAGAGATTTGAGTGATGCACTCACGTAATGATTGTTTATACTATAATAGGACAAGTGATAGATTGTCGCATGTTGAGTGGTCTAACTCCTATTAATAGATAATACAAAGCGAATGCTTTTCTATTGAACTGTTATCGATAGATAACCTGCATGTTTAGGGCGTTTCCAAGGTGAATGGCTTTCCTACACAGGTCTAGGAAGTTCACTTGATGAGTTTTATCTTGCTGTTGTTGTTTTAAATGTTTTACAGGCCCTAAGCATGTCTGAGCCGTACCACTATGTTCGTTTTAGTGTGCTTATGAATCAGGATACCGAGGTGACCTTTTATCCGGTTCCAAGTGTGAACACTAGATATGAGAAGCATGTGACCATGATTTAGGTGGATGAAGGGTTGCTTAACCTAGTGCCCCATAAATTCGAAGCCTGGTATGTTTAGTTTAGAGAGGAACATTGGGGGCCCTCTCCGAGGATTTGATGGACCGTCAGGTGGGGGATCCAGGGTGCTAGTCGAGGCCACATGGTTAGGGATACCCCTGACGGCGATGTCATTAACACTGAAGTAGACCCAGATCCGAAGTCGGACACTAAGCCCAAGCTGGGGCTTTATAACCTAGACGTGAAGGGGATACCACACCCTTGAAGTTGCCTTGTAGCATAGCAGTGCTATGCTAATCTCGAATCCTCTTTGGAAGTGCGTGTATGGTTAAACTGCTGGGTGTAATTAGAGTTAACTTGTATTGGCTAATTGATGTGTTTATGAAAGTGTATGTTGAAGCGTTCTTGGCTATCCTTGTTCGTTGGTTGGATGAATTGTTTCTGCTTCCGCTTGCATATATAATCAATAATACGAATGGGTCGGCGACACGCCTTGAGATGTTGCAAACGAATGACCTAAGTGAAAAGTGATGGCGTGGGTTGTTGCGAGCCCGGAGCGGGTCGAGGCGTGACATAATGAGTCCGATAAAATTACCAATTTAGTTCTAGACCTATTATATATATGCCAATTTAATTTTAAACCTTCTAATTTTATCAATTCTGTCAATAATCTTTTGTTCATTTATTAATGTACTCTTTTCATCCAATTTTAACTTGAAATTGTTGACATAAATGTCGGTCATTCTACATGACATGATCAGCACGACGCGACCCCTCACCAGACTTGGTAGGGAAAAAAAGGAAAAAAATTAGAAACTTTTAAAAAAGATTTACAAAAATTTCCTCCAATATATTACTGTCATCATTCTTGCACAGGATGTAAATTACGACAGTAATTGTTAGATAACTCTATATCAGTTATGTTACTACATTGTTTTAACATAATTACGCGTGAGAACTTGTGATCCATATATGATATAAAGGAGGGTATTGAATTAAAAGCACATATAACTAGAGTTTCATGAGCTAAATCATAAATCTCTAGATATCAAAGTTAGGACCATCGAATGTCGACGGCGCCACTTCGACTTGTCTCTCCTCCCCACCATTTGGATTACCGCTAGCCAATTGCCATGGCCATCTCCAGCTACTTCTCTCTCTCTCTCCCCACGCCATGTTAACCAAATCCTTAAATCTCACAACTTTTGCAAAACAAATAAAAATAAATAATTTTAAAATATTTTATAAAATATAATAGCTTATATCATTTAAAATAATTAGTCAACAGAAAATATTTTCATTATCGAATAACAGTTTATATATAAATATTTCCGGAACAATAAAAATACTTATTTATTTATTTTTATAAGTGATGCAAGCAATCTATTTAATTTTTTTATAATCCTTCATTTTCTATGAGATAAATGGAGGCTTAATTTACATTCGTTTGTTGGCCTGAACGTTAGGTGAAATGTGTAATCAAGTTGTGAATGTCTGAAAAAAAAAAAAAAAAAAAACAATTAAATTCAAAACTACTTTCGGTGCAATCAATTCCTTCTAGCGCCCCTAAATTGATTTTGTTGACGTGGTTTGAGAAACCGGTGTGGCCGTTTTAAATGAGTTGACTTTGGTCTGATGTGTGCCCGCGTAAAAAAGTCAAAAAAACTCAACAAAAAAAAGTTGGAGAAAGAAATCCAAAATTTATATTTATGAAAAATTAAAGAGGAGAACCGCGGGTTGGTTCCCCCAGCCAATGCCACACCGACTCTCGCCGGACTTGGCAGAAAAAGGGCAAAAAAAAAAAAAAAAAGGAAAAAAATCAGAAAACTTATCTAAACAAGTTAGAAAATGTTGAAAAAAGACTTACAAAAATTGTCCAAAACCACCACCCGTCTGGGTGGCATTGCTGGCGGCGAGCTTCTCCCCCTAACGCAAGGGGAGGAGTTCGATTCCCGGGCGTCGCGTTGGGCGCCTTACCCGGGAGCACGTGGTGGTGGTTTCCACGTGTCCTTCTCAGGGTTTGTCCCGCCGCGCTGTCGACGTACGGGATTTCTCTGGGTCACCAAAAAAAAAAATTGTCCAAAAACCTCGTAACAAACTTGTGTATTGTGAAGGAGGGGTAGGGGCTATATTAGGTTGAGCCCGACTCAAGAAAAATCACATCTGACTTTTTCAAGTCCATCCATTTAACTTTTAGTTTTGGAAGGATGGTTGGATCTGAGTTATGCGAATGATGTATGGTGCGAAGCATTTCACGTCATGTCGAATTCCTTTTTTCTTTTATGGGAATTTAATGACAAATGACCAAATCTTCTCTATATCTCTATCTTTTCACTGGCTAAACTACTTCATATAATTGACCACCCCACGACACCGTGGAAAGATCAACCCTCGGCAATAATTTTGAGGTTGCGTCGACTGTATAACTTGTCATCTCAATGCAATGGTGAAATCTTTGAGTCCTTGCCTTCCCAAGAAGGATCCAAAACCCTCCAAAGATTTTTCTAGCGGGGAACGGGATGGTGGGGGCCCTGCCAAGGGGTGGTACAAAAAGATAATAAATTTCCGATGCACGTAGAAGCCTTCAACGCAGGCCCATGTGGTTTGATGCGAACCCATGAGGAGTTGTTCCTTTCAAAATCGTAGCGAGTTCAAATGTAAATTTAATGTGACCCCAGACCCCCACCCCGGCCAGCGACGTGGTGGACATCTCCTCCTTGGGTCTCCTTCGCCCTCCGCCGTCGCATGCGGGTGGATGCATTGCACTGTCGTCTAGCGAATCGGGAGACCGACACGTCTTCGTTTCGGGATTATGCCACGACTAGGTTTCTCCGGACTGCTCATTAAGCGACTAGTCCAAAGAAAATCTCAATGGTTCTCGACGCTTGGGAAGCGTACGATAGTCGTGCGGCGTGCTTAATCAATGCCTAAGAGCATCCGTCGAAATAAATTATTTAATTGTCGCGCCGAGCGAGTTGAAGTCGTGCGCTCGTCCTAGAAGAGTTACCAACGGTCGGTGGAAATCATTGCCTTCTACGGGATACTTGCAGAGCGGTTAATTAAGGAAATTATCACCGCTCTCAGACGCATTAATTGCTCTCGTGGAGCGTACAATCGACGCCTCGAGGGGCGAAAATGTTCTAGACCCTTTTTTTGTTTTTATTTTAATTGGGGCACCGAGCGAGATTGAGAAGGGAGGGACGAAATCAATCAGGCACGTGAATTGGAGTCATCAAAAGCCAATGGGAAGTCATTCACTTTTTAAGTGGCCCCTTTGGGGTACTTGGGCATGGATAAGGTTGTGGTAAACTAGAGTTGGTCGTGCAATTGGTGAAACGATTTTGCCAAAACACGCCGGTTCGATTGACGCGTAACATCAAATTGCACTTTCGAAAGTTTATTCGACATACAAGGGGGCCAAATTTCTATCCTCCCAATTTAAAGAGTCTCCCGAGCCTTGAAAATCATCGATCAAGACTAGACAATAGGCGTTGTCACGGTCCTGTCAGACTAGCCACGCGATTTGATTAGTCCGCACACACCTGACCAATGCCTTCTAGCAACCACTGAAACTTCACCCATCAATGCCCACTTGTCGAGCTAGCATTGAATAGCTCGAGAAACATGCATCGTCATCACACAAGTATTTCCAGTCCAAGACACTTGTTGAGCGACTAATTAAGGAAATTATTACAATTCTCGATGCGCATCAAAAAGCCAAGCTCTTGCCATATAGTATGCCTTATCAATGTTGGGAAAAGTACCAAAAAAAGTTATAAACATATCATTGACGTACCAATCTAGTAGTAAATATTTTAATTAGAACAATTTAATTTTAAATATTTTCACATCGATATCAATTCAGTTCATTCATCTAGTTTAGGTCGGAAATTATTGACGTTGATGTCAGTCGTCTTACATGGCATCATCAACTTACCGAATAGACCGAATTGATACCGATGTGAAAATGTTTAAAATTAAATTTGTATAGTTGAAATGTTTATGAAAAAATTAGTACTTACTCAACAGGTTTATGATTTTTTTAGTACTTTCCTTCGTCAATGCCTTCGGAAGGCTTGTTAATAAGATCCTTTTACTTTGGCGGGTGCGCAGGGCGAATTCCAAAATGGGAGTGATGTCATGCCCACGTCAGGGAAGGGGTTACGAAAAGTCAATGGAAAGAAGGTATTGACTTTTTTAGGGGACCTCTTGTGTTAATCGCTGGGCGTGAATAACGCGGCCTCAAGTGCACTAAAATTCACCGTGCAATTAGTGAAACAATAATGCACAGACGCAACAGAGCGGCCTGCAACTAATGAAATTCGATTAACCAATCCGAAAGTGTTGTCCACGTGATTCACACGTAAGTTCGTACTATGTGCTTTCAAGAATTGTAGTCGACATATTTGGAATGAATTTTTGTGCAAATATTAAGAATTAACTTGGCATAATTGAAAAGTATAAAATTAAATTTATATCCATAAATTTAGGAACCTCTCAACACCGTCCAATTAAATTGGACAATCAATGCGCACTTTGTCAACCCCGCGCTTAGCAACTCAGGAAATTGGTGTGATTGCAAAAACGTCATTGTGTCCAAAGTCCACAGAAAATGACTCGTGCTTTGTTTCTCAAGTGAATTTCCAAGAGACACGTCAGGTTTGTACGACCAAACTAATTTATTTTGAGCCGCACAATTCAAAGGAGGATTACTACCGATGAACTGGTATGACAACGCAGGGCAGCCTCCTAATCTCTTCAGTTTTCTCTTGGCTTCGTGAATTAATGTAGCAATTAGATCAGTAATTGATCGTTTCATCAAAAACTCTGCCCCCGGTATGAGATTAGAGCTGGAGAGACTTCACTGAACAAATGAAGGTACGCATCGCTGAAACGAGAGGCCAAGGCTGGTTCTCGCATTTGAATTGGCCTTGGTTTTATCACATACGGCAACTCGAGTCGTCCCGTCCTCATATGGGGAAGCACGGTTGCATGCTCTTTCAGAGGTTTCAAGTGACGCTTTATGGTGATTTTTTTTCAACTTTTTGAGGTTCGAGGTCTTTCCCATTGTGACATTGACCACCTAAACTGATTGGCTGTTGTTACTGTTTCGTAGGTTGCTGGACTCTACGGGGCATTGAGGATGGTGGAGGTGATCCACGGGATCATGAGTTCGATTCGAGTCATGAGCAAATCACCCTACAACTCGTGTTGAGTAGTTCTAATACATTTCTTATGAAGAGACACTTTAACTGTTAGCATCTCAAGGGGACATGGAAACGTCTAGAGATGGTCACTAACACTAAATGCCTCTTCCCACCTTTTTAACTCACAAGGAAATGATTTTTAAGTCATGTAATGTTTGCATAATTCATTTTATATAACTTGACGTGATCTTCACATTGACTGAAAACTATAATGTCACATACAAAATAGCTTATTACTAAAGTAGAACTCAATTCTTCCGTTCAAACAAACATGCCCCCATCTCTTTTATTGTCCTCTTTTTTCACCAGGAAAAATTACCAAAGAAGTCATAAATTTATTGTAATTGTGTCAATTCATTCTCAAACTTTTTTTTTTTGCCAATTGAGTCATAACAAATTGTATTTATACAAATTCAGTTCACTCAGCAAATTTTAGCTAATTAACCTGACGTTGATAACTTTTAATAAAATTTTAATATTTTTCAAGTTTTTTAAATTTTTGAATTTTTTTTATTTTTCCTTTTTATTTTTATTTTTTTTCCTCTTCCTTCTTCCTCTGGCTGATGAGGTCAACCTCACCTGCCCGTGACGAGGATCTCCCTCATTGAATCTGGTGGGGGCTCGCCTTGCTAGTGGAGCAACAGTGAGGTCAAGCCTTGCTGGTTTTCACCTCTGGCCATTTGCCCCAGTCTGACGACCAATTAGAGGAACAAGGAAGAGCAAAAAATAAAGAGCAAAGAGAAAAGAATAAAAAGGAAAAACAAAAAAATAATTTAAAAATTGATAAAAAAAAAAAAAATTAAAAATTATCAACATAAGCATTAATCGTACAACGTGAAGCCTTTTTTTTGTTTCTTCTTTTTTTCTGCACAGGACAAACGATCCGCAGTGTAGTTACTAAGTGAGGGAAGATCATGTACAATCGAAGGGGTACGATGAGCTTACAACGTAGTCAAAACGAAGTAAATGTGTGTACAGGGGGGGCACTCAAGACGGTCTCCTTCGACCTTGTACGAGGAGAAATTATACGCCTCAAAAGTCACCCCGGAGTTAATGGGCCCAAATTGAATCTCTCTTTCTCTCTCTCTCTCTCTTATGAGTTGTAAACTTGTAATGGCGACGGTGGTCCTGCTTCAGGGGTTCGAGGCTTGAGAGAGTTCGTCTTCCTCGGATGGGATCGTACCTCATCCTTGGAGAAATTAATTTGGATGAATACGTTGAGGTGTGGTCCGTACTTCCATCTAGAGGAAGACATAGGAATCCTGTTTTCAGGTGAGCGGGCAGGTTCGGCCTGCCCGAGAGTCACAAGAGCAACACCCTAAGCTTTAGTAATTTGGATTCAGGCTCATGACTAAGTACTGTGTATATAATATCTTTCGCTTGTAATTAAGAGATATAACAGAGGGGTGTAAAGTGTTGATTCTAGTGGAATCTTCTGCCTGAGATGTATCCTCATTTTAAGGGTGAACAAGATAAAAAACTTATGTCTCGATCTTTCATTCTGTCTTTTACTCTATGTTTTCTTGTAATTGTGTATCTAATCTTAACAGAATCGTGGGCACTCTCTCCTTCAATGATGCTGGATTTTACTTCAAGACTACGGGTCATTTCGGACTGACAAATTACCCTCCCTAGAATTATGAGTTAGGCACGATGCATATCGCGTGTAGTTTGGTTTCGGTAACAGCGGTGTCGGTCACGGTCGCCAATCGGTTCCGATGAGTGGAATCCAAAATGGCTGGCCTGAAATGGGGAAGTTGTGGGCGCGCTGTTTAGTGAAACGGATACGGAAGGAGTTACAAGACTGGTGAAATCGACATGGAGAGCTCTTTCATGATGTTGCATAGTCTATAACTCGTTCGAGACATTTTTCAGCCTAAAGATCCGTCTTTTCTAATGAGTTCCTGAGGGTCCTCTATTGTTTTTTTTAAACTATTTATTCGAGCACTTTTTCACAATTTTTTTTTTTTTATATGTCTTTGCTTATTTAAGAGTTTTCTGACGTAAACTAGAGCCTATTGAGATTATGATAATTCCGAGGCTCTTGTCTTTCTTGTATATAAGGGTTAAGACTAGGGGTGTGCAAAAGAACCGGGACCCGCCCGGACTGCCCGGAACCGGACTGGAATCGCCCAGAACCGGTGGTTCTTGAGGGAACCGGTCCGGTTCCCGGTTCCAATTTATGGGAACCGGTGGATACCGGTCCTGGTTCCTGTTCCATGGACGGATCCGCCCAATCGACCGACCATTATATTAAAATAATATATTAATTTTTAATATTAAAAAATTAAAATTACTAATTATTAAACCCAAATCAAATAACTAAAAAAATTAAGTCAAGATCGCGAATAAGCGGGGCTAGGTAATCTCCGCTTAAACCAAATGGAGAGGTCCATAAGCTAAAAAGTCCAAAGCGCACCTTGAGTCCTTGACAAAACGCCGAGCAGTGAGTGGGCAAAAAGCAAGCACACGAAGAAGCAAGGCTGCAAGAGGAGGAGAAGAAGAATAGGTCGGGCGAAGAACTAGTAATTTCGGTCGAAAACCAAAGTTGTTTTGTGTTAAGATCGGTTCCATGGATCCACCCGGAATCGGACCGGACCGGCGGTCCGGTTCCCGGGTGGATCCATGCAACTAACAGGCGAATCCCGGTTTCAATTTTTTGGAACCGGTCCTTAGGAGCGGTTCTCGATTTTAGGTCGGGAACCGCCCGCCCGGACCATGCACACCCCTAGTTAAGACATGTGTTGCAGGTATTGTTGCACTTAGATGGTCGGAGAGTGGTTATCTAAAATATGTGAGTGTGACTGTAGAGCAAGGTACCTTTAGAAGCATGCAAGTAGTGTCCATTTAGACAGGTTTACCTAGGAAAATGAAAAGGTCAGTCTCCTAGCCTTCCGCCTTAAATAGAGTTTATGCCCTTGATCTTCAAAACCATCAACATAAGCACAGAAAATTGCAGTTCATAACTCACTCGAAATGTTGAAATGTTTTTCATGGAGAATCAGGCGTTTCCATAGGATATAAATTGGCAAAATTGATAGAATTGAACTACTAAAAAATTCATGTCGACATAGTCAATATTTTGGTGGGTCAACCTTCGTAACCATACACAATAAATAATGCATGACAAATATCGTCCAACACTTCAGTCTTTACTATCTTTCGTTTCTTTTCCAACCCTTAATAAGGAGGGGTCCCATTCACATTTACAATGTTTACGCGTCGTTTTGGTGGATTAGAACACGTCAGAAAAGTACAAAAAGGGGTTAGAATCTTTTGCATACGCCACCTTAAAAGCGTTGCTTAGATTTTCTCACCAGGTAAGAGGAAAAAGCAAAATATTGATACCTTTAAACTAGGAAACCGCTAAAGGAGAGCTCAGAACTTCTCTAAAAAATTTACACCAATGAATTAGGAGCTAACTAGGATATCAATTCTCCAATGTGATTTTCTCTAACACAACCCACATATGCATCTTAGCAATTACCCGCAAGTATGAGTTCAGTGTTAAGTTTGCTTCGCTAATTTAGGTATCAAGAAATCTTTCTCTAGACCGAACTATTAAATCTGCCACCAAGATTAGATGTTACACCATAATATCTTTTGTTTGGTGAGATCGCTAAGAGGGGCCTCTAGTATGGCTTGTTAATATATTCAAATTAAAACCACTTTCACTCAAAAAATTAATCTTATGAATTACGGGCCAATTAAGATATATTGATTGTTTTATACCACATCAATTCTCCAATGTGAAATTTTTCTAGCAGAAGTCACATGTGCATCACAACATCTTGATTGATGGATTACAAGATAAGTATCGCCCATAAAATGATTCCTCCAATCGAAGATGTAGAGTTGAGCAATAAAAAATGAATTGTATGGATAGTCATTATCATTGAGTTGGTTGTCGAGAGAGTTTTTTTTTTTTTCTAGTTTTGCATCGATTACATAGCTAATGTGAATAAACAAATCAACCGCGCTAAAGATGACGATTAGGGCACGTGTAGGCATACACTTTTGGCATGCTTATAAGGGTTTGGCACTAGCTACAAAATATTTGGATTGAGTCACCGATTACTCAATTGATCCGTAGGTATCCGAATGAACCCATCTCACCAACACCACGAGAGGATTATAGCTCCAAAAACCCGTCCAGCGACACAAGAATCCCGTATTACCATCGCAGATGAGTTTGAACTCGCGACCTCACGAAAGAATAGCATCTACCCGGTACCATTAAAGCCACTTACTGTTACCGACATCTACGTTGAAGCTTGGAGAAAAATTACGCGGCATTGTCGTCCTTCTGTCCCAAGTCATTCAATCCAATCTATATACATCATCTACAGTGGTTTAGAAATAATAAGGGGAGGAGGCACAAAGTCCCGTCCCATTTAATGGGTAGGTTTAACAATGTTGTTGTGGAGCCTCGGGGAGAGGTAGGGGAGCTGACCCTTATTGCAGGTTTTGTATTGCAAAAGCTGTGTACTTTGTCTCTCCTTTTAGTTCGCCGACAGATTACTCCTGTTCGGGAGAACACAGAGACCCACAACAACAGCATTTTCCGAACTTCCCCCTCTGAGTTCGCTCTCACCTCCCCTCCCTTTATATTCTGTAGTAAGATCCTGCGCTCCATCCTCGTCACCAGTTGGACCGCGAGTTAGATTTCTCTCTCTCTCTCTCTCTCTCCGTCCCCGTCTGGACAAAGAAAGAAAGAAAGAAACAAGACGGAACGAGATGAAGACGGTTCAGTCGAAGAAGTTCAGGGGCGTGAGACAGCGTCACTGGGGCTCCTGGGTTTCCGAAATTCGCCATCCTCTGTTGTATGTCGTCTCCTCCTCCTCCACTACCCCATTCTTGTTCTTGTTCTTGTTCTTCTTCTTCGTCTGCGATGTTGCTTCGTTGCCAAATTTCTGGGTGGGCCTTATCCGCAGACAAGATATTGATGACCTAATATTCAAGCCCCCATAAGTTTCTTGTGATGTTCTGGTTTATAAAATAATTCGCGTCCGACGGTTGCGGACTTGACTTTTATTGCGCATAACGAGTCAATGACAGTCTAAAACCCTAAAAAAGGGGAATTTGTCAATTGGATCGTGAATGTTTATCATACATCAGTTTCACTTCCCACCATGTGATCTATTCATCATGCAAGTAATCTCAAATTTATAGGAAGAGAAGGGTGTGGCTGGGCACGTTCGAGACGGCTGAGGAGGCGGCACGAGCCTACGACCAGGCCGCCATCTTGATGAGTGGCCGCAATGCAAAGACCAACTTTCCGACATCTCAAACCACGGACGGCGACCCCGCCGCTGCCAATTCCTTGTCTTCCTCGAAGCACTTGTCGGAGATCCTCCATGCGAAGCTCAAGAAATGCAGCAAGACGCCGTCGCCATCCCTCACCTGCCTAAGGCTCGACACTGAGAACTCCCACATCGGAGTCTGGCAGAAGGGCGCCGGCCAGCGCTCGGACTCCAACTGGGTCATGACCGTACAGCTCGGCAACAAAAATACCGATTCCATTGGAGAGTCTGGAGACCATCTTCCTCTTCCTCATCCTCCTTCCACTTCTTCTTCTTGTTGTTGCTCATCTTCTTCATCGGTGCCGTCACCATTGTTGCTGCCGCCGCCGCCGCTGCCGCTGCCTTCAGAGTTGATGGCGACCGGCGCCATGGAAGAAGAAGAGAGGATTTCCTTGCAAATGATTGAAGAGCTCCTGAACAGGAGTTCGGCTACCCCTTCTTTTGGAAACCCGGAGGAGGAGGATAGTTTTTTTCTCTAGTCCTCCAAAAATGGTAAATTTAATGTGTTTTTACGATATAAGTAACAAATGTATTGGGTATAAAGTATTGCGAGAAGTCGTTATACTTTTGAAAATAACAATTGTGATGCATCGGTGAACATAGTGCTCGAGATAAATAATGTTTACAGGGACCGAACATGGGGGTAGAGGAACAAATTTAGGGGAGTGCGGGGATGTATTACTAAATATGTAAAATTGTGGGTCCAAAATGTGTGGCTTGTGTGCAGTGTGCACGGAAGAAAAAGATTGGATCGTTAACACTTGACAGCATTTCTTATAATTTTGTTTCTTTCTCTATTCTTTGTAAGAATGGATAATTTGAGATCCTCCTATTTCCGATGTTGCAGGATGTCATAGGGTACATCTGGTTTATAGGAGGTTATATTAAGATTTCCTTAAGTCCAGCGGTTTTTTCTGATTCTCTATCTCACATCGCTTACCAACAGTTTTTATATGTTTTTTACATACATACGATCTTCCTTTATTTATCGGTTTTAGGTTAAACTTCCTAACATGATATAAGAATCTGTAATACCAGCAGCACCAACAGTGTTTCCAATTGGTCGTGGTTATGCCGTGGTCAATGTTCACGTGCCGCTATTAATTCAACTTACAGCATGTGCGAGAAGTGTTGAAATATTATCTCACATCACCGATAATTTATTTTATTTGACTAGCTCTTTTTATGAGTGACATCATTAAGATTTATTGTATAATTTGACGCAACTATTTGACAGAAAATTTGATCCAGTCCAGCCGCTACAGCCTCTCTTCCAATTCGTTGCTCTACTTTCTTGATCCAGATCCAGCTTTGAGAATTTTGCTCTCTTGATCTAATTCTAAATCTAGGAATTTTAATGAATAAGTACTCCGCCTCAAATTAAATAGTGTTCATAGCAACTCTAGTGTAAGATCTGCACTCGTTTAACATGTTTGTATTAGAAACTTTGGCATCCGGCACTTACTAAAATTTAATAGTATTCACAATAGCTTTGGTATCAAAATTGTGCTCGTTTAAGAAGTTTTGGCATCTCACCCTTACTAAAGGGCTTACTTTCATAGGTGCCAATTTGAACTTGTAATATATATTTTTGTTGTCTCTCTATAGAGATGGTGTTGAAGAGACTTAATCTAGGTGCACATCATCAAAAACCAAAGTCATATCTATAGATGGAGATCCCCGCATGTGCTCATTATTGATGATGACATGTGATTCGATAATCGACCACTGATCTTTTTGCTCGGATGTAATTATAGAAATGTTCTTGAAAGACGATGGTGTGCGGAACTCTATCGATCATGCTCTAATGATATACCTTGATGGATTTGGGTTTGTTTTGTAGCTCTATGGGATTGTGATTTCCAGGATTTCCTATACCTTCTTTCATGTATTTTTTTTTATAATGAATGGAAATTTCTTTTGACAAAAAAAAAATAGCGCATTGACATTGCCATGAAAATATCCTAATGGAGTTAATAATTAAAGACTAATTAGATTATTTGGTTTGCAAAAAAAACAAAAAAAAAAACAAAGTTAGAACGAAAAAAAAAATTGCAAAATGCCATAAACTACAGGATTAAATCTTGAATTAATTTGCTTTCATCGCCTCAGGGGAGGTATGCAAAAGTGACGTTTGTGCGACTTGTGTCTATCGATATTCGAGCGGTAATTTCGATCATATCAGATGAATTTAACAGTGGAATTTTGAGGGTGCATGCGGAGCCAAGTTCATGTGATGAAGGAGGGAGAAGAGCGTAAACAACTATATTATTGTAGATAATTGTTTTAACAAACATAGTAGGATGCAAATCACTGGGTCCTTGTGAAAATCACCAGCTCGAACATTGCTTTTGTAGGACGAAGATCCTATATCACGCACGCTGTCTCCATCGATCGACAAAACTCTCAACTGTCAGTGCATTGGGTCATAAATCTTACAGCTACCATTTTTTTACATCAATCGATAATTTGAACAATGCAATTACTAAATAGCGGAGGATCTCATCCTGTTTCTGCATCATGATGAGCTCGATCGGTCGATCTGTATAACAAGTGCATCCAATTATCTTCTTCAATTCTTGATTTGGACCTCTCGGTGAATATATTCCAAAAGGGTTTCTCGTTGTTGTTGCGTACATGTAAAGTGCGTAGGCAAACGTCCGAGGCCCCCGTCCCGCTACTGATGTAGAAATTGAAATACGAGGTATTGTGGGGTATACGGTATTTGATATTGACAGACGGACGAAAAGTCTCCCAGCAGCCACCAGCAATCGTGCTCTCGTCACTTCACACTGCTGTCGCGTCTTTTTCGTGTGCCTGCGCGCGTGGCCAAATTTAGTACCCAACTTTACGGTTCACGCATGTTTCCTTTCTCGTGCCTTCTCCGGTCAGGAAAGGGGAGCTCCTTGGTTCATCAACTTCTCATCTCATGACTACAAAAAAGAAGAGGAAAAGGGTTGTTGCGATTTGACTCGTTCTCCAGCACGAGTGGACAAAATCATGCATAAAAATAGACATGGGCGGATGATAAGGGTTGCAAGAGATTCGAGATTTATACTTACAGGAAGCGCAAAGTAGGAAGACACGGAGAACTGACACAAAAATGGAAGATCTTAATGTAAATTGATTCAATTTTTCTTATATTCAAAATATACATATGCATACAACATTCACAACTATATTCCCTAAATCTACTTCTATTGATATGGTAAGTATAATTGAAAGATTGAATAAAACAACTCATAGGATAAGGAAGCCATGATGGTATATGATCATGCTAAGTGCGACTGTCCTGAACAGTATGCTGCTGTTCCTCTTGTTTAGTAAGGCATATGCTTTATTGACAGTAGGGAGCTGATCTACAAGGAAGATTGACTCTGTGTCGTGGCATAAGATACATTAAGACTTTGGAGAAAATCTAATAATGAATCTATTTTAAGAAATTGTAGCAAGGTCGACTTTGCTCCACAAATGTAAGTTGGCAAGGCTCGGTACAACCATAGTTATCTCGATAGGATTTAATCATGATGTAATAGACAGATGTCGAAGCAAAACCTTATTGATGTGTAGAGAAAGCCCTATGGATCTCAAAAATTTGAGAAGCGTTACAAGTGGAGAAGTGCTCCTAAAGATCATTCTAGATATCATTTGCCAACTCATGCCAAAGAATACTATTTGAGATTGTTGGTACAGTAGAAGGGATCAATCAGGATCTCACCATGCTATTGCAATGTATCCATAAGGGATAATCCGAAGAGGTTGAACTAGGGTGCAACAAGGATCCATCAACAAAACACAATTTTTTGCCTCAAGGGCCATGAGCATGGCAGATTGCCATATTAGATAATTGTTTCCATCTAAAGGAGGAGAGACTAGAGGGGCATTCAGATGGTTACTCGAGTGAAGAAAAAATAGAGCAGTTTCATCGATCTTGGAAGTCATCGTGGAAGTATTTTGATCAGCCACGAAGAAGAAACTACATTGGGATCGTTGTTTGCTCGATACCAAGAGAAAGGACACAAAATGGAAGATCCCAATATGAATTGATTCAATTTTTCTTGTATTCTAAATGTACATATTTATCCATCATTTACAACTATATTTCCTGGATCTATCCTTATAGATATGGTAAATGCAACTGAAAGATTAAATAAAACAATTTGTGGGATAAGGATGATATGGAAGCATATGATCATGCTAAGATTTCATATGATTCGATAAGATTTCGTTTGATCACGCTAAGTGACACGTTCAAGTTATGCCAAAACTCTCCTGAATTCTCGTCCATATTTACTTCACGTTCATCACAATGCCTTTTGATTTCACTTTTGGCTTTCGAGTCAAGTTAATGATCCGATTATGTGCTTTGTGATTATCATTGCAACTGTTCAGGAAATATCTCCATTTATTTTATTTTATTTTATTTTTGTCGAAAATACAATTGCTATTCATTTACTTAAACAAGTTTGGAGCAATCACATCAAAAGCATCGGCACATAATAAATCGAACAGGGCTGTCGGGAGGTTGGTTACCCTTAGTTTCCAACATTTGCGTACAAAATTTCCAAGCGTTTTACTTTTCTTTGTCGAATGAGGTTGATTTCCATCTAATGCATTCACACATTGATCTTAAGATGTGGAGGGAGAGTTTCCGATATCATCCCGACACCCTTATCAATTTACATCCTCCGTATTAAAATGTGCTGTGGACTCTTCTCGAAAATTTTGTGCACGTGAAAGGAAAAAGAGAGCGACTGGTAATTGCCCTATCAATGAGGGTAAACAAGCTTTTCTTTTTGGGATAAATACACTAAAAATCCTAAAACTTCTCACAAAAGTGTAATTAAGTCTGAAAATTTTCAAATAATATAATCAAATCGTATAACTTGTCATAAAAGATTAATCAAGTCCTAAAACTTATCACGAAAGTACAATTGAGTTTAAAACTTTCACAAAATACAATCAACGGAAGAATTTAATTGGATTAATTTGATAAGTTTTAAAACTTGATTATATTTTTTAAAATTTTAGAACTCAATTGCACTTTCATGACAAATTTTAAGATTTCATTGCACTATTAAAAAGTTTTAGGTTTCAAATATAAATGACTCCATGTTTGGGTCATCTACTCAGAGGCCTAGGGTTAGAAAAGAAAAGGAAAGAGGGAAAATAATTAATTACAAAAATATATTAAAAAATTATTAAAAATTATTCACGTGACAATCGGCTGTGCCATATAGAACAGCTGACATCTACGTCGTTATTTCCGGTCAAAATTTGTCGGGTGATTTCAATTGATAAATTATGAAAATGTTTAGGACTTAATTTGCAAAATTAAAAATTTTAAAAATTGAATTGGTAAAATCGTGATAGGTTTAAAATTTTTTGGATAAATTTCTCAGAAAAAGAGAGCAACTAATGATTGCCCTTTGAATGGTTTCTTTTGTTACAACAAGAACTCCATTTAAGGTTCGAAAATACCAGACCCATAGAATACGCTACTAATCTTATTATGGACTCGGAAAATGAAGTGCAAAACCCGAGGAGATGGCCCGAACATGGACTTGTCTACCTTTGGAGTTGTTGGACTTCGAGCTTGTGCCGTACACCTAATCCAAATAAAACGCGACTTTAGGGAAGATTATGTCTTGAAGCCGATTATCAGCATCATTCATTAATAACGCAGCCGCCGTCATCTGAAATGGACTCTCGTAATTAGCGATCCGAATTTTTCTATTGATCGAGCTTTGCATTTTCCACAATGCAGCTTCGAATTTGCGACTCTTCTGCTTTCTCCTTTCTCGCGCGATAGGCTAAGCTGTGGCGTTTTGCAACTGATGGGAACCTCATGATCCCGACCAGCACCTAATTATTTGCTGCGAAGCATCGATCACGTAATTATATCAAAATGTCAAGTGGGCAGTTGTGGCATCACCTCAATGCTCAAACTCATTGAAGATTTCTGCAAGTGAGATGTCACGTTAACTCGTGTTTCGCTTTCCCGCTCCTTATTATCATTCGTTACATGCTCGTTTTCCATTTATTTTGGGTTACATCGAGTCCCCATGCCTGGACCAGATATGAGACGGGGAAATAAGTGCTCCCCGAAGACCTTGGGAAGGTCAGGGTCCAGGTGATAATGGCGAATAGACATTAGATGTACACATGATATGAATATAGTAAGGGCATAAAAGGATGATTCAAGAAACGAACCCAAAGTCATCAAACTATACGTAGTAAATTTACTTCTTTTGTCTTATTAGCACGTAGAAACATAAGTTCTAACATTTGAAAGCATGACCACAACCGCTATTTCATTTTTCCTGTTTCTCATGTCGTCCGTCCGTATTCATATAATTTATTTTGAGTTATATTGAGTACCCACACCTAGCCCCATATCTTCTACCGCAATCGCTATTTCATTTTTCCTGTTTCTTATGCCTTCCGTTCGTATTCGTTTAATTTATTTTGGGTAACATCAGTCCCCATACCAGGCCCCAAGTCTTGTACCATGGTACGATGAAAATAGACGCCTTGAGGTCCTTGGGGAGGTCGGGTCCAGGTGATAATGGCGAATAGACATTTCATATACACACAATTCGAATATAATTATGGAATGAAAAATAATTCAAGAAACGGGAGCAAAATTATCAAACTGAGAAGTATTGTATATATGTAATACTCCCACTTTGAATTTTTTTTTTTTCTTCTTTCTTCCTTTCTTTTCTTCTTCTTTTTTCCTTTCTTTTCTTTTTCTTTTTTCCCCATTTTTCCTCTGTCGGCCTCAAGCAACAGCTGCCCTTTTGCTAGATCAGACAAGGCCCGGCGATGGCCAAAGCAACACAAGATAAGGATATGAAAGATTTTACGGTGTGTATGGATGGTCTAATAAATCGATTTTTTCTTTCGCCCTGATTTTTTGGGGGATAAAATAGCTTGGAATCAAATACTATTTTTGCCCTGATACATTATGCGCATGAGTCATGACCATCAAATGAAATCAACTTGAAACACTCTTCTACAGATTGGGCCTCTCTTGGAGTAGGAACCAAATACTTGCTTATCATAATTTCTAAGCACTTTGCTTCAACCAGTCCATCCTCCATTGCTTGTAACTGCAATCGATCTTGAGCTTCCATGGCCAAAAAATTCAATCTCGAGCTCCATCTTTTGATGGCGGCAATCTTCCATTATATTTGCAGAGTTCAACTTCAACACAGGGTCACATGACGTTGCAAACATGTCGAAGGGTGACAACGACAACTACAACACCGCTTCTCCGTTCATTACCCTAACCAACGAACAGGCCGCCTTTCCTTTTGATTACACCTGCAGGTATTACTTCATCTACATCTCTGGGACCACCTAGAAGTGATGCTTCTTCTCTCGGTGTTACATTGCTAGTCCTGTTCATGTCCGTTGCCATGAGCTTGAGAATCATTATTTCTACTAGATACAGGTGGACTATTGACAGGTTGTGAGATGTTGCTACTTGTCATAAAGTGAAGAAACTCGTTAAAAGGCTTCTTCTCGCCATTCCAGCATGATCCATACAAATAACCTTGCTCAAACTTGTGATAGTTCATAAGTTCCTCTGAAATACATATATGGCTCTCCGAAATTCTGTATTTTGGCTCGCTCCTATTCGCAGTTCCTATGCCCTGCGGATCAAGATCATTAAAAAAACAAGAAAGCAGCGGAAGACCAAAACTTGCATAGTTGAATCGGAGCATCATTGGCGTAGCGAAAAATCCCAGCGCTGGAATGACTAATGACAATAAGAGTAACTCACGTGGCAATAGGATAAACATTGTGAATCTCGTTAGGATCAAACTTTCAACACATAAATAGTTCAACGAGAATGTAAAATGACGATGAAACTATGAACTCGCTCTTGTGGACTTGCAGCATATCAAGCAAGTGCAGAATGTTCTCAAGGCGATAACATGCTGGGGAGGTAGATCTAGAAAACCTGAAGTTGCAAAAATCTTACAGAGCCAAGATGATATGTAACAAGCATGCTATGTCGTTGAGAGGGACAATCATCCTCCGACCGTGCCAAGTTTTTTTATTGTACGAGCGTGGTGGTGAGCTGCCTTGACACATCATTGACTAAATATTCACCCGTGGGTTCAAATGTCGGTCTAAGTACTTCAAGAATGCAAGGATCGAGCTTGAAGGTGTTACGGGTAGTGGGCATAAGTAGGGGTGATCGGTTTCAAGGTGGGTGGTTCCCATCTTGAAATCGGGACTCACCTTGAAATCGGGAACTGTCCATTGATTTCATGGACTCATTAGAGGGTCCTTATCTAGAATATTCCATCATCATATACCCAATCAATTGCTATCCAATTTGTATGGAGACACATTTGGTAAGAGGTTTACGTGATGTTGACCGCATATATTGTTCCTCTTTCTTTTGTGAGGCACAAATCCGCAATGCAACTATTCGTAAGGCAATGTGAATCCAGCGCATGTTTTAATTCAAGAACCATGAGATCAAGACTTAATTAGGTTTGAGTGCAACGGTACCCATTTAGGATCACGTTGGGTGGGAGTAAATTCTCCTCAATCCCTTCTTGGCTCTAGTAATTCGTTGCATGAAATGACTGAAAAAAAGGGACAACAAATATGTGGCGTTCTTCTTCCATGTCGGGGTTTTGATCCAAAACATAAAAAATTAAAAAATATATATACTTATATATATACCGATCCAATCCGGCTAGGTGGATAGTCCATTCCACACTTAGAATCAAAAACTAAATCAATACTCACCAGTTTCAGTAAATTAGAACTGGGAACCGAACTGATCTCCATGGGAATTGCTAGTTCTAGGGCCAATCTACTTTGGTTCTAGGTGATTCCTAATTTGTTTGCACACCCCTAGGCATGAGAGGCGAAAACAAAGAAATTGGGGCAACTTGATGACCATCAGTAGCAGTCCTAGCAATGGTAGCATGATTTAGCCAAATTGCCATTGCCTTCTCTAGTAGTCGGCCGGAGGGCTCGTGCTTGTTGGCGAGACATTGGTCATGTCCAAATCGAAGTCAGAGGATTGACGCAAGAGAGAGGAATCTGGGTCGGGTTTCCTTCTTTTTATTTTTAGGTCTGTCATACGTAGTCGAACCCCACTCTTATGATACTAACGTCTGCACCCCTCAAAATCCCTTACCACCGAGTGCCCAATGGGTGCATTTGGGTCAAGTTCGTTGACGAGACGATGGACCGGAGGCCGAATAAAGAGGAGGAGGGGCAGTAGGTGGTGTGCTTGGACATGTTGTCCATTGAGGTCTTGAAGCCCAAGAGGCCCGTTTTCGTTGCGTGGTCTTGGATGATGGTGGGTCCAAGAGCGACACGGGCGGGTCGAGAAGTGGCGAAAAGCCGGGGCTAGCCATCGTGCGAGAGACCAGTCACGACTGGCGCTCCGATGCAACTGTCCGGGCCGTGACCAATGCAGCCACGGGATGAAGACAGAAACCCGGCGTATGTTTTCGAAGGTGAGTTCTTGGAGAAGGTCGTCGATTTCGTATCATGGCCTCATCGTGAATGGGATTGTTATACGTTTGATCTGAACACGAACGTGAGCATCATGACCGCGTTCCACGTCGAGAGAAACGGTGCTTTGATATATATAATTTTTCGCTAGAAATAGCTTCTCAAACGCCCTAATTTCCTTGAAAAGCATCAATTGCATGTTGGGTTATAATTCTAATCCCGGTTTTTTTTTTTTTTTTTGTATAAAAAGATGTGACCTTTTAGCTCATATTTCAAGTTTAGCCCATTCTTTTTCGATAATGCAATAAGACACGGATTTTGAGTTACTATCCAAATCTGATCATAGTCGAGTTTCCGTCGTATATTACTCAAATTTTTGCTTTCTTACATAGTACTGAACGGTCTTACTGGATGGAAACTTGAGGATGGCCAAATCTGGGGGTGTCTTTTATGAGATGAAAAAGAAAAAATTTGAGTGAGAATTGAGACCCCAAATTGAAGTTGACGTTTTCTACAAAGCATAAAAAAGGAAAATGGGCCAGAATGAACTCCAGTTAAAATGGGTTTTGTTTTAGGAGACAAGAGGAAGTTTAGATCGGGATTGAGGCCCAAACTAAATTAGGCGCTTCTAAGGAAATTAGGCCCTTGTAAAGTATTTTAATTTTCTGTCCCAATCCTTAAAATCTGATAGGCCCTTGTAAAGTATTTTAATTTTCTGTCCTAATCCTTAAAATCTGAAGGAAAACATAAGATAACTTAAATAATAATTTATGAGAACATAAGATACCGAATTTTATCATCTATATGACAAGGGAGGGTTCATCATACACATCCTTGTCTTGAGATATACGTAAGAATATTCTCTTATTCCAATTAAATAGGAACAAGTTGACTTATACGAATATTATCGGGAACAAGCTGACCCAAAAAAAAATCATTTTATTATGATATTATTAATATCGAACTTGAAAAAACATGGGAGGCCAAAACTGAACAAAATAAAAAATATTTCGTTATGGTTTTTAGTTATTATCTCAAATGTTTTCAATTGCACAGGGTGAGCTCGAGTCGCGGCGGCAACGACGCTTTGTTATATCAGTTTTTCACTGCATAGCTAGACAATCTTGTTATTATCGTTTTATAAGACTATCACTCGAATCAAACGGGGAAAAAAAATACCCGAAACTAAAATAAGCGTTGGATTGAAGTAGTTGTCCATAATAGATGGATTGTATCTATCTAAATTGAATAAAACAAAATGATTTCATTATGGTTTTTAGATTATTTGATATCTTGTAACCTTTTAAATCAGACGGCCATTTCCGGTTGCACAAACAACTCGTAAGCCCGTGTCACGGCTGTGATTGTGTTTCGTCATATTGGTTTCTACGTTGCACGGCTAGACAATTGTGTTGGCTCTAATTGCTTAGCAAATAATCTGGTGACAAAATCATTCGACGATCTTGTCGTGGGACATTGTCAATTAGAGCATTGGAATCTTCCCATTCCTCGGAGATTTTTCCTCCTTCGTATAAGTAAACCAAAAGAAGTTTTCTAACTCGAGTTTAGTCCTACGATATATTAAAAAAAAAAAAAACAACCAACTTTTATAAAATAACTCGACTCCTCATCATTTTTTATACAGGAAATACACTAAAAATCTTAAGACTTGTTATGAAGGTGCAATGGAGTCATAAAATTTTTAAAAAAATGCAAGTCCTAAAATTTATTTTAAAATTGCAACTGAGTCATTAAAAAATATAATTAAGTCATAAAACTTGTCATAAAATTGCAACTGAGTCATAAAACTTGTCATAAAATTGCAATTAAGTCATAAAACTTTCAAAAAATGTAATAAAGTCCTAAAACTTGTTATATAAGTGCAATTGAGTTTTAAAACTTTAAAAAATTATTATTAGCGGAAGGACTTGACTTAACCAATCTGACAAGTTTTATGATTTAATTGTATTTTTTGAAAGTTTTAAGATTTCATCGTACTATTATAATAAGGTTTAAGATTTAATTGCAATTTTTAAAAATTTGAAGACTAAATTACATCTTCATAATAAGTTTTTGAACTTCCAATGCACTTATCCTTATTTTATTCATTCGTGTGATTTAATGGCCCAGTGAATTGGGTCAATCTAGGGCGACCAAAGTACTCGACGAGACCCCGTGTGAGGGGGAGGCTCAAAATCAGGTGGGCCCCACGACGGCACGGCGGCGCACCTCATAGGCCGGGCGGCCGCGCCCGCTTGGCAAGCACGACGACAAATTCCGGTGCATGGCTACGGTGAGGAGCTAGCCGAGCCGAGCCCGGCCCGAGTAGATAAACCTGGGTCAGCCAATCAGCCCATCCCACTAAGGTCTCGTGAGCATGCCGACACGCGACTTTTCCATAATGCGGAGAATCTGCGAATCTACCGAAGCATCAGACTACTGTTGTCGTTGGAACAAAGATTTTCGTCCCACGCCCTAAGTCATTAACTAATCTTTTCACTTTGAAAAAGAACCATAAATATAGAAAAAACCGCCGAAAAGAGCACACGACTGAATTGACTCTCCGGAGACCGCTCAGAGGTGGCTAGCCGCCCGCCTCCGAGCCGGCCACCCACCCGCCACCGGTCGCCACGGAGGAGGAGGCGGCGGTGGAGCGGCGGCGGTTCCCCGGAGGAGGCGGAAAAAGGGCGTGGCGGGATGTAGCGTTCCGGAAAATGGGAAAAGTGGGGGAGAAAAGAATAATGATAAATAATAATGAAAAAGAAAAGGTGGGACTTGGAAAACCGAGGATGGGCGGAAGGGTCGGAGAATATCCGAGGGGCATATCCGGATATTCCGAGGATGATGCTCCTCGGCACGTAGAACGTTCCGAAAACTCACCGTGTTTCGAGGCGCGGGCCCCGCGCGGCGTCTTTTTCCCATTCTCCCGGTTTTGCCCCTCCAGCCTTATTGACTTTTTCTCCTCTCTGTCTGAATTTTCATTAAAGAAAAAACAAAGACTCTTTCTCGCATGCTTAAGTTAAGCCGAGCAGTTGAATGAGAACGATGGGCAAAGACCACCGAAAATTCTAAACCCAGATTTATATCCGTGATACATTTGCTCTTCGTCGAGATTCTGTCAATAAAAGTCATTAAAAATATGTCTATATGAACACTGGAAAGCAAACGATATTGATATAATATTCATATAACTTATGTAAAATAAAAATTACATTTTTTTGGCTGAAAAATTATCGAATAGTTGCTTGATGGAGACTTAGCGGGCATAATTCGAAGTTTCTTTGTGACATTTCCTATAAAAAAAAAAAATTAATACTTTGAAAAATCCTAAACCTGGTGATGCTCGTGTGACATTTATCCCAAACTAATTTTTTGATCATGAAAAATTATAAACTGATACACCTATGATAAATTCACCCCAACTAACCATAAAAAATCTCAAACTGGTATTTACCTCAAATTAATTTATTTGGCCTCCAAAAACCCAAAACTAGTGCATTTTTATAATAAATATACCTTCCATTAAATTTGATTAATTCCACAAAAACCAGAAAAATTTTATAATTATGACAAACGGAGAGTAAAATCTCAAACTGGTACCGGTCAACTGTTACGTGTCATTCAACTTAGTAATTTGACAATAAAATTTAATGAAAATTAGTAGATGATAAAATTTCTCATAAATATACTGATTTTGGATAAATTTGTGATAAATATATCAATTTGAGGTTTTTCAAAGTATTAATCCAAAAAAAAAATCATGATTTTTCTCCAACATCGACCTTTTTTCGTTGATCGAATATTTAAAAATGCGTTAATGTGCATTCGTTAAAATCGCACTTTCCGTCAAAAGAAAAGGGCGACTTCTCGGCGCGGGTCCCTTGTCGTGTATTACGAGGTGGTACACATGTGGCGAGGAGCCGTACCGAGCAAGCTATGGCCTTTTACGTCTTTTCACCTTTATCTTAACCTTTTCTGAAAATTTTTTGTTCTCGGGGATGATGGGACTGCGGAACAGAAGGAAAGATGAGCTGTGCGGCGACGGATATTCCAGATCCTTTCGGGATTATACCATGCTTCATTAACATGCCAATCGGTCCCCCACTCCCGGCTCGGCTCGGCTCGGCTCGAGCCGGCAGCCGCGCCGTTGACGTAACCCGCTTCCCTTAATTTTCACCTCGGTCCTCCGCTTTTCATATTTTTCCGAAACGGGGGAAAAAATAAAAGAAAAATTAGCTATCATCTCTCTCTTTACTACGTGTTTTGAGGAGCTCATTTTTGCGGTTGCCCCGGACATCTAAATCCCCGATGCAAAAATGTCAATCGGCGAAAGGGAAAGCGAAGACCGCGCGATAGGAAAATGCGAAGAACATTCCCTGAAATCGATCGTCATCGTCTTATTGTGACACATCTTAGAAATATTGTGATTCGAATCCCGCCTGAATCGAAAGCTCGGGTCAGCACCACACTCCCTGCGAGCGCGTGCCCGCCAACAGTCGGGCGGCTGCCAATAGTCGGGATCCGTACGGAATGTAACCATCCGATACAGTTATTTCCCTGTTTCTCGATACAGCCTGTCGTGTTTATATAAATAATTTCCCGTTGTCGCACTTTGACCGGGAAACTTCGCGTGAACTCTCGCTTCACTTCCGAAGACATTTCTCAGTGCTTGCACTAGCTACTCGGATCCGAACATAATATCTTTGTCGTCTCGAAACAGTGTCGGTGCTGATCTGTACTAATAACTAAAAAAGAAAAAGAGAACGAAAAACACAACTCACGACCAATCTGATGGGGAGGCGGCGTGAAATGACCTTTATGACCCTCCAGAACCGAGGGGGGCCCAGCCCTTTCAATACCTCCGATTTTGCAAAGAAAAAAAAAAAAAACATACTTCTCCCTCGTATAAACTTCGTCGTACGAAATTAACGCGAGCTTGGGCGACGCCGCGGCTCGCGAAATCCCAATTTTCGCCCCTCCCCGCCACCCTTCTTTTAAACCTCGGGGATCGCGTGATATTCCCGGTCCACGACGTCACCGGAAACCGGCAGAGGGTCACCGGAAACCGGCGGAGGAACCCCGGGAGGGTAAAAAAAGAAAACGCGGGACCAGGGCAGGGGCTTCTCTGCAATTTACTTTAACGCCACTCGGGATTTATAAAATTATCCGGCGAGGTCCCCCCCACCGCCCGTGCCCCTTCTCTCCCGAGGGAAGAAAGATGAGGCTCCTCTCCGTCTCATTCGCCGCCCTCTCGCTGTCCGCCGTAACCAGCCAGTAGCCGAGCGATGTCGAGCCACTGCACTCACGCCACCAACACCCCAAAGAAATAATAAAATAAAATAAAATAAAACAAAAGACAAAAAGAATTCATTCATCAACAGGAGCGGTCCAGAATTTACTCATCATCAGTAACTAACCGAGGAAAGCCGGAAGCGCTCCACGAAATAACCCGCGACGCCACGTGGCACCCGCTAGGCGCCGGGAACCACTTTCGGAAAAGGGGCGTTGGGGGTTGGGGGGTTGGGGATTGGAAAAAGGTTAATTAATTAAATTACTTTTTCGGGAGGAGATGGTGTTTTTACGAAAATGGTAGGATATTCCTTGGCACAAATTGACGAATATTCTCGTCTTCTTTCGCCATTAAAATCGCCCCCTCATCAACTTCCGCCTTTTCTCTCTCATCTCTCGCCTCCTCTTCCTCCCCGGCGGAAAAAAAAAAAACGATTTTTCCTCTCTCTCTCTCTCTTTGCTTTCTGCGTTTTTCTTCCTTCCTTTCCTTTCCTCGGAGAAGGGATTGTTACCGGCGCCGGCGGCGGCCATGAAATTCGGCAAGAGCCTCAGCAACCAGATCGAGGAGACGCTGCCGGAGTGGCGCGAGAAGTTCCTGTCCTACAAGGACCTCAAGAAGCGGCTGAAGCTCATCGAACCCAAGGGCGGCGACCGCCCCGCCAAGCGCCCCCGCCTCGACGCGGCGGAGGCGGCCGCGGCCGGCGGGGGTGCCGAGGCGGCGGGGGTGGCGGCGGCCGGAGGGGCGGCCGAGGGCATGACGAAGGAGGAGATGGAGTTCATCCGGTTGCTGGAGGCCGAGCTGGAGAAGTTCAATTCCTTCTTCGTCGAGAAGGAGGAGGAGTACATCATCAAATTGAAGGTACCCTCGGCCGGCCTTGCTTCCCTGTTTTCCGGTTTTCCTGTCGATTGGATCTGTCTGCTCTTCGCTCGCTTGATCCGCGCTCGATTGCCGCGAATTTTCGGTTTCCCTGTTTCGTTTCGCACGATCTGTCTCGTCGGATGCCATTGATTTGCCCATCGACATGTGAAAACGAGCCGATTCGTGATCCTATAATCGTTTGAATTGTCGGTAGTGATGGAAACGTAATCTTTGGAACAGGATCGTGCAATTCTAGACATGATTAGCGCTTGAATCGTCGTGGAATCGTCTTTACCTCCTCGTAAAGTTAGAGCCTTTACAGCTTTTGGTCGGTCGTTTTGTCCGTTATTGATCTTTTAACTAAGATTCTCAATTAGGAAGTTGAATGTAGGGAATTACCTCGTAGTTTGGAAACAAGCAACTTGTCGAAAGGGTCATGTTACACTTTAGTGGTCATCGTACTTCTTTGAATAAGGTAAGGTTAAAATATATAATGTGGAACTGACCGGGACCACAGATTAGCTGACGAAATGTTGTGGTTGATATGCCCGGTCTCGCCTCTGGTGGGGCCGGATTCGTCACGTAGTGCATTTTCGCACGCCCGCCTTAGTTTGGGCTTGTGCAATTTGGGTTCGGGGTGATACGTGAAATTGCAGAGTGCCCGATTCGTACCCTTTTATAAGCATATTTTGCTAGATTGTCAAGGCATATGCCATATTATGATCCTATATATATATATAATGTGGAGCTGACTGAGACGACAGATTAGCTGACGCAAGATATTTCGCAAGTCTCTGACTGATTTATCTTGCTTTATTCACGGGTAACGGTAATTATTTTTGCCTATCGACCGTTGCCACGTGTTTATTTAGTTCAGATCGTGTATAGTGATACTGTTTATGACACGAGATGTGCATAGTTGCTCTATGTGCCTAGAGAGATTTGGGTACTTAGAAGTTGGGTGGTTTTGGGATCATCCAAGTGAGACACGTCGTTGACGGAATGTGTATTTTACTTAGTGGTCAAAGCACGCGACGTCTGACTGAGACGACAGATTAGACGACACGAGATGCGGCGGCGACCAATCTAATCTCGTTTTATTTATTTATTTATTGATTTATGAAGTTCCTCTGGCTATCTATGTATGTATGTATGTATGTATGTACGTATGTATGATCCGGAATGCGCACCTATAAACTGCTGCCACGTCACTCTTTTCCCCTGTAACACATGTCGATCTTGAATTGCGACAAATTCTTGTTTATTCAATTGATTTTTTAGAAATCATGCATGTAGACAGACCGTGCATCCCGCTCTCATACACGATGCATATTTAAATCTTGGATCTAGAGAACCATGAAATGCCTTGGAAAGTTCAAGCATTTGGCACCTGTTCAGATGTTGAGATGCTCACTGTTGCCACATGAAACGCCATGAATACTTGGATTCTCTAGTCAAAAGTTGGGCAATAGGGAAATGTTGTTGGGTTATCGTGTGATGCTGATTGTAGTGCCACCTCTTTCAGACTAAGAGGAGTTTGATGACTGATGTTGGTATTGTGGGTTATCACAGGAATTACAGGATAGAGTAGGAAAGGCCAAGGATTCTAATGAAGAGACGATGAAGATTAGGAAGGAGATTGTCGATTTCCATGGAGAGATGGTCTTGTTGGAGAATTATAGTGCCCTCAACTATACAGGTACTGCAAATTTCTTTTTCTGAGTTTTGAATCGACAGATTTGTTTATTATTGGGGATTCTGCAACCTGCAGTTTTTTTTTTTTTTTTTTTTCATTTTTGTTTATGCATTTGGTTTGACTATCAGAAGACATCAATAAATTCTCAAAATTGAATGCGAGTGTAATATGGAATGCATTTTGACTTGTACAGACTGCAACCTTAGATACACAGTTGTGTGTTCTTCTGCTAGACTTAGTTGTCTCGTAGCGGGTTTTGGAAGTGTCATAACAATGCTCCCTGTTAACTTTCTCTATTGGACAGAAAACTTGATGTTAAGTAGACTGCTTCAGATTAGTAGTACCATTTGCAGGCCAGTCTTAGACACAGTTGAAAAAGAACAAATAATCTCTCAACGTCTTCCTAGAATTGAATTGCTTATGGCATTTCTCTGTACTGTGTGTGTCTAGCGAGCTATTGGTTCAGCAATCAAGCAAACAGAATTATCATCAGTTCCCATTGGTTGAGATCAAGAAAAGAAACTGTGATCTGATGATAAACTGACAGGGCTTTTGATTTGTGTTTTCTATTAGCCCCTCAAATTGTTTCCTAAGTCTATGTTGTCTCTGGTCACAGGGCTGGTGAAAATCCTGAAGAAGTACGACAAAAGGACCGGAGCTCTGATCCGCTTGCCCTTCATCCAGCGGGTCCTGCAACAGCCCTTCTTCACCACCGACATGATTTACAAGCTGGTGAAGGAGTGTGAGAAGATGATCGACCAACTCTTCCCTGCGAACGATCCTCCCCCACCCTCGGCCGAGGAGCCTAGAACGAACGACGACGGCTTGGACCCCACGACCTCTGCCTCCACCAACACCGACGGTGTGCTCAGAGTGCCCAAGGACCTCGCAGAGATTGAGCACATGAAGGGCCTATATATGAAGAGCACGATATCGGCTCTGCGAGTCCTCAAGGAGATCCGGAGCAAGAGCTCAACGGTCAGCGTCTTCTCATTGCCGCCGCTGCAACTGAGCGGGGTGGAGGAGGCGTGGAAGAAAGTCCCGCTCCTGGAACAAGAAGCTAAATAGCTGTCCTCTCAGTAGTTTTTTCTCCTTTTTTTTTAACCTTTTACTCTTCATAGCTGCATACACTGTAATGTGCTACAAGATTTCCTGGGGAACTAATTCTATGTACAAGACAGCATGACTTGTGTACTAAAAGGGTTCGTGTCCCTAGCAGAATTCTTACTGTACTAAAAGGATCTGCTTAATGTCTTGATGTGAGATTCGAGCTGCATCAATATCGTTCTTGCCTTCATCTCTGCACATCATTTGATACATTATAATAATAACATTCATTACAGGGCGCAACCCTTTACAAAAAGCTAGGTGCATGAAAAAGTTTTGTTAGTGACTAACCTAAAAATCATAAGAAAGTTGTGTAAAATTGAGTTTTGTAATGGAGCAAGGTCATTATGAAACCTTGTTATCTCTCCCATTATCTCTCTTCGCTCCCAAGCATATTTTGATTTGTGCCCTTCTCACATCTTGGAGGGTTGGCTTGTATGACTTGTTGTCATCCCTTCAATCATAATAATAAGATACATTACAGGGTGCAACCTTTTACAAAAAGCAAAGCTTATAAAAAAATTTAGTGATTAACCTAAAAATAATAAGAAAGTTGCGTAAAATTGAGTTCAGCATTGTCATTGCAAAACTTCAGTATCTCTTTCAATCTCTCTCTTCACTCCGAAGCCTATTATGATTCGTGCCCTTCTAGCATCTTGAAATGACAAAACTTCATTGTCTCTCCAATCTCTCTCTAGGCTTCGAAGCCTATTCTGATTCGTGCCCTTCTAGCATCTTGAAGTGACAACTTCATTTTCTCTCCCAATCTCTCTTTTCGCTCTGAAGCCTATTCTGATTCGTGCCCTTCTAGCATCTTGAAGGGTTAGCCTGAACGACTTGTTGCTGTCCCTTCGATCTTGGCGACTATGACCTCGAATTGGTTTCGGTTCAACTTTGATCGCGATGCAACATCTCCCCTTTCCATCTACTTTTGGGCATTGAATCATTATCAATTGAAAGTTGAGTATAATCATTACTTTCCCTTTTGATTAAAACTATTACTTTTGACATTGATTAGATGAAAAAGAAAAACTTTTGACATTGAGTATAATCCACTTATCTATCATTTGACTTTTCCTAAAATAATCAAAATTGGATTTATGCGATCCGTGAAGAGGTCATTAGTGATTATTTGAGTATCTTGCTTAATGCTGCTAATTTTTCGTGGAGCTGTTGCATGCCCTTGCACGGCATTGTCAAAGTCGTAGCAAGGGTTGGAGCAAGGGAGGGAATAACAGAGCCAAATACAATTAATTATGTATGCCGACCAATAAGATTATACAAGCTAATTGAAATATTCTTTTAGGAAATATTAAAATAATCAGCAATTAAAGGCGCCTACTTTTTATTTCGGTCAAAAAAGGCGGCTACTTTAGATTGCATGAGTTCAATAAAAGAAAAAATAAATAAATTTGTTACTCATCTAACAATGATATCCAAGAACGAAAAATATTGGAATGGATTCGACTATAATATATTATGTAAATTTGAATTTTAAAATATTTTATCAAAATTGATTTCAGCAAAAGTCAGTCCAAAACAGTGGAGGCTTTATAATATATTTGTGACATTTTGTAAAATTATTGTGAGCTGTACCCAAAATTTAAGTTGCTAAATGAATGGATGGTTTAACAACTAAATATTCTATTAAAATATTTATTATATTCTTTATGTCAAATTGCCATTAGTGACATCATTAGCGTTTCGTTTACACAAAGCTCTTCGTAATTATCTAATCTACCCCTTCTTGGTTCAGCTGATGAGATACAAGTATTATAGTATGAATTCCAAAATGATTTCTTTCCAATTTCTATGTTGAGGAGATAACTGAGGAAATTCCACTTTAAATTATCTTTCTGTAGCATTCATTATTCAAAATTTTAATTTGATTTTTCTATATATGGTCCTCTCAAGATGCCCACCAACTGTTCAATAAAAGGACTCAAAGCATTTCTCAGCGGTATCGTATTCTTAAAGTTTTATTTTGGCCACTCTTGCCATAATTTAATTTATTATCCACAACCTTCTCTAGAAACATCTCTTCTACTTAATTTTTTTTTTTGTATGGTGATAAAAATTCTGCACTTTGATTACGCAACATTGCGGTTAAAATTAGATTTGCGCTCTGTTGACAAAACTGCAAGTAACAAAAGATGCTTTAAAAATGAGATTAAAGTCTCTTTTTTATATACGGCCATGACTATAAATACAAAGAAAATTTGGTAGAAACAAAAAAATAAAAAACATTGGGTCTTCTAATTGAAGTCTAGCTATTATTCAAAATCTGTAAGTCTATATTACCTTGCCATTTTTAATCTAATCAATTTGCTCCTTGTTTGAATTTCTCACCAAAATGAATATAGCAAATGGGCAAATGTTTTATATCTCAAGTACACGTTCAAACCAAAATAAATAAAATTGTTGATTAAAATCATGATTTACCACCACAAAAAGAAATTAAAATCATACAATGCATGGGCAGAGAACTGCTTTTAATAAAACAAATGATGAATAATTTCTGATTTATCTAATGTATCGGTTATTGATATGCATCGATTGAAATGAAGAAAACTGTGCAAATCATGGACAATATATCTAGTGTTATAGTAATCACGTCTAGCTTATCGCATAAGCATAACATCACACTTCTCACTTGCGGTTCGTTCTTGTGGTAGATGACGTTTTGTTGTTAACTTTCAACAATGATTGGTGTAGGATCCTTTTGGCAATATCTAATGAGGGCCATTATAGTCGGTCACCACTCTCCACCCTTTTCACTCACAAGACAAACTCTATATGGCTCACGTGAAAACCTTGCTTTTTTTTTTTCTACCCCATCCTTATTCATGCAAGACCGCATAATCAAACGAGAGGGGGGTACTTATTGAATCTACCCCTATCTTGATGTTCATCTAATGGCAGCATTTTCCACCGACGAGAAACTCCCCCAACCCTACTAGCTTATAGATTATTGACATCACTTATTAGTAGAGCTATCAAATGAGTAGGTCGGGTTGAAAATGGGTCGACCCAAATACAACTAGGAGCGAAGGAAAACATGGTCAATGTCATCATCATTACCTTCAATCTCGCGATCTCTGAGCTAAGCTTCCGTGTGGGTGGAGGATCCAAGCCCAATTTATTCATTTAACGCTCGTATCGCTCTAGCATTTCCTGAATCGGCCCATCATAGCAAGAGAGGTTTGCCGAACTTAGTCCAGCAATGCACTGCGCTTTTAAAAGCCTCATTAGACTCGAATCCCTGAAGTCCCCTCCTCATCCCCAGGCCGTTCTAACACTACTGTCGAAAAAAAGAAGTGATGATATCACGAAAAATCTCAAATTAGTAGAATCATGATACATTTATGCCGAATGAATTTTCGTGTCAACGAAGATTTTAAATTAATAGACGCATGACAAATTTACCCTTCGTTAGCTTGGGTCAAATTTTACTGTGAGGTCGTTGATGGCATTAGAAATCTATAAGTTTAATATGCGAAAGACCCAAATCCCAAACTGATATATTCGTAATAAATTTACTTCAAATTAATTTTTGTGTCACCAAAAATTCTATTGGCTTCCCTCAAGTTTTACTTAAATTGTACTAATTTGGAGTTTTTGACAACACAGACTAATTCCGGATAAATTCATCACAGGTCTCGGTTAGCAATTTTTCGTTATATTAACTCAAAAAAGAATAAGCGATTGAGTTATAACGTTGTTTGAACGTTAGCAACAGGAACGAGGGGAAAGAAAGAAACGCATTGACGCCGGACGATGCATTTGTGAATTTCTATGCCTTTACTTGGATGAGACGAGTTTCGGTCTTCGGGCTAATTAAGCAATAGCCATATACTCGACTCTCAAGACAGGATTCTCGGGTAGCAAAAGGAAAGCCCAAAGGCCAAAATTACATTAAAAAAAAAAAAAAAACTCCACGAATGCCAAAAACTTCCTACGTCGATCCGCTTACAAAAGGGATACTAGGATCCTTTGGCATGTTCTCCGGCTCAAATCGCAATTACCCAATTCAATCCGCACACTGATTGACCTCCCACTAATCTTCATTCACAACGAGGAAAGATATCTCTCCTCCGTTCTTGTGAAGGAAAATGGCAGAGGCGATTTTGATTTATTTCGCAGAAGATTAGTGAATCGCTTCGCAGTAGCAGACACAGGATATACGTATCAGTATTGCAACGGGGGGCTGAACTTTGAGACCTTTGCAATTGGAGACTATGGACCCATACTTAGAGCTCACCACACGAGTCACCGCAACGACATAGTAATTGACGGATTATTGTTCAATCAAAAGGTCGAGAAAGAGGCGACTTCTAGGCATAATTTTAAGGGTCTGTTTAGATCGATTATCACCGTCCACGAAATTATTTAGACATAAATTGATGTCACTAATGAAAACAGTTTTCATTGACTAATTATTTCAAACGATATAAACAAATATTTTTTATAAAAATATTTTTCGAATAATTTATTGTCTGCAGAACAAATGAAAATTGTTTCAGTTAAGTAACACGGTAGGAGCGGTTCAGAGCTTTGTTTTAAACGTTAGTGATATATTGGAAAAAAGGTATACATGTCTATCACCACATTGTTAATGCTTATTTCAGAATTAGTGAAAAAAAAAAAGGAAATGGGCCGATTCCTGATATGAAGAAGTAGCTGATTCTTAGGATGATATTTTTGGACGCATGCTGATTGAATTCCTTGCCTCTTTTTCATTTTCCATTCCTAACCTTTTTTGAAATAATGACATAAATAATTCATAAATTTTTAATTTATTTAATGAATTTCTTGAACTTTAATCTAATGTGTAATGAGATCCATGAATTTTTAATTTATTCGTTGTGATTCTTAGGATTTGGGTATATATTCAATTTAAGTAGGACATGCGTATAGTAGTACTGTGATGGGTTAAACTTTGTGACCTTTGCATTTAGGGACTATTGACCCATATTTAAAGCGCACCACACAAGTCACCGTTGCAACACTAGTAGTCAATGGTTTTTTTTTTTTTTCAATCGAAATGTCAAGGAGACGCAACTTCTAGGCATAACTTTAAGTTGCCATATTTGTTATGGAGTGATTAGATCGATTTTCATCATTTTATGAAAATATTTAGGTATAAACTGCTATAAAGATGAAAGCATTTTTTGTTGACTAAGTACTTCGAGCTATATAAGCAATCATTTTTTAGATTTTTTTTTTTTAAATAGATCATCTTTCACGAACACAAACAAAGCTGAAAATTGCTTCAGTTAAGCAATATAGTATGAGTAGTTTAGAGGTTTGTTTAAAAAAAGCTAGACCCATCTATCTCTACATTGTTAACGCTTATTTCAGGACCGCTGAAAAGAGAAAACATGACTAAATCCTAATATGAAATAGGCGGTTGTTGGATGATATAGTTGGACCCATGCTGTATTCCTTGTCTCTTTTTCATTTTCCTTTCTTTATCTTTTTTGGGATGATGATACAAATGTTCATTGAACTTGTACTCTTTAAAATTTTAATTTGTTCAATGTGGTCCCCTAAACTCCAGCCTAACGAGCAAATGGCCTTGAGCCTTTAATTTATTCGATGTGATCTCTACAATTTTGATACACATTCAACTTATTATCTAAATTATATAAAAATGTGACAATAGTACAATATTTTCATATAATTTAAAGACTAATTTAATAAGTACTAAAAATAGAAATCACATTAAATAAATCAGAAATTCATGAATCATATAACATATTAAGTTATAATTTAGATAAAATTGAAAGACTTAATCGCATATTGAGTTAAAGTTCAGAAACTATTTATCTCGTTTTCCTTTTTATTTTATTTTTTGTCATTTTCCTTTCTTGGTCTTTTTTCCTTCCACGGAACTGAAGCGTTTGGAAAAGACGAAAACAACACAGTTCCACACGATTTCCTCTCGCGTCGCTCGAAAGTGTTAAAAAAAAACCTCACCCAGAAACCACAAGTTGCAAAACTCGAGTTCTCTTCTCCTCCTTCTTTGCGTTTCCCCCCGACCGCCGTCCGTTCTCATTCACTCCCCCCTCCGGCGACCTCCGCACGCCGCCGCCGCTCCCCCCATTTTTGCGTTCTTGACGTACGCAGGGCGCGTGTCCAGCTTCCATCAGAGCCTTTGCAGATAAGCTCGCATCACCTCGCCGCCCATGCGGCCTGCAAAAAGGCAACAATAGAATATTCCCACAAAACCCGAAGCACATAATTGTCTTGCTATTCTTTTATTTGCCCGAATTGGTGCCATAGAGTATTATCCAGCCTGTTGTCCCTGCCTTGAAGATTACTCTTTGAATCCTCTCGCTTCCAAGTTCAACCCCCTACCCCCAACGTTTTCTCTCTCTCTCTCTCGCTCTCTGTTTCTGTCTGTTGGGTAATTTCCCGCTTGAGGTACCGTGCACTCTTCTTCAATCTCTCTGGCGGCGTCAATGGCTTCTTTAACCACAGTGCCTCACTCCGCCTGCTTCTTGAGCAAGACCCAGTTGTCGGAATCGCGTCCTGCCCGGGTTTCCTTTCACCCTCGTCCGGGGACCGGTTTCTTGCAGAGGGGATCTTTCCGGGCGGCTCGCGGGATCAAGAACATGCCCCGGAAGGCGGTGGTGGTCGCGGCGACGACGGCGGAGAAGCCGAAGAAGAGGTACCCCGGGGAGGCGAAGGGGTTCGTGGAGGAGATGAGGTTCGTGGCCATGAAGCTGCACACGAGGGATCAGGCCAAGGAAGGGGAGAAGGAGGTGAAGGGGCCCGAGGAGAGGGCGGTGACGAAGTGGGAGCCGAGCGTTGATGGGTACCTGAGGTTCCTGGTGGACAGCAAGTTGGTTTATGATACGCTCGAGAGGATCGTGGAGGATTCTGCTTTCCCTTTCTGTAAGTGTGATTGATTTTATTTGTGGTTTCTTTCGGGGGTGTCATTAGTTCTTGGTTTGTCGTTCGGTGTTGTGATCAGGTTTGATTGATTTTATGTGATTGTGATAATTTGTGATTATTGGGATGCTGGGTTTGAGTCGTTGGATGATGCTTTTGATATGGTGAGATGGACCTGTTAGAAATATGTGGCTGTTGAGATGTCAAGCTAATCTCAGATGCGGATGATTGTTGGATAGTTTTTCCTTTTATCCTGAAAAAGGATTGATGGTTTCGCTCCTTTCTGCCTAGCAGAAAACGGTTTCACTCCTTTCTGAGTTTCTTTGTGTGCCTTGCCAATTTCTTGCTTCTGTGTCAGAATGCTGCAACCAGTCATTGTTTAAAAATTATGGTGCGAAAAAAGTTGGAATCTTGGCAGAGGAGGAATGATCGAGCCTCTAACAGTTTAAAACACACAATGGCACACTTCTTTCTGCCTGATGAATTCAGTAAATGCGTGCATCGGACAAACTTGTTCAAAAGCTTGACCTTTTCTTTTCTTGCGTATGATGGTGGATTACTTTCTGCAAGCTCTTGAACATATTAAATGTTCTTCTTGGTTTAATTTTTTTATTTATAGATTTCCAGCCCTTTCAATACCATATTGCCAGCAGCAGATAAAAACCTCTTGTTTTTCATTCAGAAATAGAACTCCTCTGCGTTGCAGTCCACATTTGATGCTGAGATATTTGTAATGTCATTTTGTGTCTATTGCCAGCCAAAGCTGGTCTATTGTGATTGAGGATCTTAAAGGGAATGTAGAATTAGGATGTTGGATTCTCGGTTCTTGAACCATTTTCTTTTCCGTGTGGGAATGCTGCAATTGGCTTATCAATTGTAATTGTTTATTGTCACTCTGTTTAGTTGGGCTTTTCAGATGTACTTGTTTATTATCACTCTGCTGTTTCTCGGGAAGTGTACTCTTAACACGTGATTAGCAAAAGAACTTCTCTAATTTTTATCTACTTAATTCTTGTTTTAAATTGTAGACACCAATGAGAAGTATTATGTAAATTCTTGTTTTAGCTTGTAGACACCAATGAGAAGTATTATGTAATACTGTCCTCATTCTAAGCAGCTAGTTCAGTGGTTTCAGAATATCTGGCTGTTGCATTTTCTTAGTCGAAAATCTCCTTGAAAACTGTTCTTCTGTGCATAATCTCCAGGATCCCTTTGGAATAAATCCTTAGTTTTTCAACTCCTCTCCCCACCCCTTCTCACCCACCCAAAAAAAAAAAAAAAAAAAAAAAAAGCAAAAACACCACCACCTCCCAAAAAAAGAAAAATCCACTTAGTCTTTATTTAATATTCGTGACTTGAGAATAAACTTTACCCATTTTTGGGACACTATGAATTCACTGCAACCTGCTAAATGCTAGAAAATTAGGACTTACTTTTGTTGACATACATTTGCATGGGTTTTTCCTTTGAGTGTGCATTTGTTTTGACCTCAGTCATGACCCTGAGCCAATGGGAATCTTTGAATTGTTTTGAGTGTAGATGCTGAGTTCAGAAATACTGGTTTGGAGAGGTCAGAAAAACTGGCGAAGGATCTGGAGTGGTTCAAAGAGCAAGGTTATAACATTCCCGAACCTTCTTCACCCGGGGTGACATATGCCCATTATCTCAAAGAATTGTCCGAGACAGATCCTCAAGCATTCATCTGTCACTTCTACAATGTTTACTTTGCCCACAGTGCTGGTGGTCGGATGATTGGGAAAAAGGTAAAGTGCTAAGGCTTTGAGATCAGTCGGTTTATTTCTGTCCCACTTCATTTGTGCATAAATCAGTGTATTAGATGGATATTCTTCATGCTTGAAGAGGTCAAATATGCTGTCTTGAGCCTAGTCCAAATGGAAGAAACTGAATCGCATGTCAGCTTAAAGTTTATGAATGGCACCAAATACTCAACCATTCTGCCTCCGCCTCCTGTAAGTGGATATTGAAAGCCATGTTTATTCTTATGCATTGTGGGTCTTTTAAATTTCTCATCTTTTTTTTGGATCCTATGGAGAATTTGTCGTGATATGTTGACTTGGAATTAGGTGGCAATAGGCAATTATCTTTTGCCAAAGCCATATATAGAATTCCAAGCCCTTAAGAACTCAGCCACAAAAAGAGAATCTATAGTCTGTCAAAAAAGCAGTTACCTCCATGAGCATCTTTCAACCGCGCCAAAAGTATAAAGCCAATCTCTTTTATTCATAGAATCTGCCAGGACCCAATTCGACCATTCAAAAGTATAAAAAGTTTATCCATATCTGATCTGCCATGTCAAAGGCAATTTGGATGGAGGTGAGTGACAGATAACCCATCCTTCATTCAGAAAAAGGATTGATATTCCGAAAACTTTATGAGATTCATTGGCATTGTTATCCTACCTTGCTGTTTATTTTCCTGAGCATTCTACTGACTTTGCTGAAGTATCTTTTATACTCTTGATCTGCTTTTGGAAGTGATAATTCATTTATCTCTAAATTTTTATCTTGTTTTAGGTGGCTGAGCAGTTACTTGATAACAAGGAGTTGGAGTTCTATAAGTGGGATGGTGAACTTCCCCAACTATTGCAGAATGTGAGGGACAAACTGAACAAAGTTGCCGAAGTAATTCCTTGGCACTCTTCTGCTACATTGTTTACTCATGTGACTGGATTTGTAAATGGTCTTCACTATTATATATTCATGTGGAAGTGTTAGTTCCATGGTTTGACATGTAAACTGCTTGTTTCGTCGTCTAAAGTGTAAATTTCACATGTGGTGTCGCCAGAACTGGACCAGGGAGGAGAAGGATCATTGCTTGGAAGAGACCGAGAAATCATTCAAGTACTCTGGCGACATTCTTCGTCTGATACTGTCGTGATGCACATATGAAATCCCAAGTGTTGTACCGACCTGGTTTAAGTAACAGGGCAGAAAGCCTTGACAGTTTACACCAGTGTTTGAACCTGCACAATTGATCTGCAACCGCAAGCAAGTCCCCGGATTTGTTGGTTGTTCCTGTCAAATGTGACATATGGATTCTTTTCTTCATGCAGAACAGAACATAGGGTTCTGCTGTACATAACTTCTCATACTGAAACTTGGCTAATCTTTTCTTGATTTATGAAGCGGGAGACATGAATTTCTTTTATCAATGGTTTTCCCCCTTTAACTTTACATTAACGTATGCTAGCGTGTGGAGTACCTGGTTGGGATTTAGGATGCGGCCTCTCGGAACACGACTATGCGAGGTATTACTGTGCCTGTACTTCATTCTGTTAGGGTTGAACCCTAACCTCCTAAACTACTGCCATGTTCCGAATCCTTTTCCGACTAGGCCGAGTCTTTGATGGCTCGCAAAGTACGGTCGAGTCGAGTCTTCATGACGCATGTCCACTACAAAGATGCTTTAAGACAGCCCAGTGCATTTTAGGAAATAACTGCATCCTCTTAAACCATTGTTTTAGAAATGATTGCATCTTCTTAAGCCATTAATTTACCATAGGACTAGATTCAATGAAATAGTTTGATTGAATTCAAACAAGTTGGAGTTCTGGGATAGTTTGAGTCATTTTGGGATGGTGGGTCCGTATGGATTTCAACGCCATTCGCACCAAAGTCGTGAAAATAATCAAAATGACCCGAATAGAATCAAAATTGTATAGTGATTAGTAATATTATTAGCACTATTTGTGAAGTGATGGCCCATTTTTAAATACCACTTTCATTTTCTGTTACTGAAGGGAAAGAATAATCAAGAATCAAAATGGAACAGTTCACTTCGGTTTCATTCAAAACCATGGGGAGTCAGCTTCCGCAAATGGCATTTTATTAGCAATATTTGTGAAGTGGTGGTCTATCCGTGAGTACCACTTTCACTTTCTGGTACTGAAGGGAAAGGATGACCAAGAACTGAAATGGAACGGTACACTCCGGTTTCATTCAAAACCGTGGGGAGGTCAGCTTTCGCAAATGGCATTTTCGAGTACGACCGAATCATCCAGATCCCCTGTCCCCTCTTCCTGTCGCTCTCTGTTGGCGCGTAAGAAAAGCAAGAAAATAGTACAATAAAACAAATGGTGTGAGATCATGTGTCAAAAGCAGCGCCTGTAGCTCAGTGGATAGAGCGTCTGTTTCCTAAGCAGAAAGTCGTAGGTTCGACCCCTACCTGGCGCGAGTTTCGTTCCCTTTTCCTTCTTTTTCTTTTTGTAATCGAATTAGCCATTACTTTCACTTGTGCTGTTCCCCTTCAAGATTTCTCCACTGTGTATTTGTCAATGATTTTGCATCTGCCATGTGACCGCGTCAAGGAAAGGCATGGAGCTTCGGATGGCAAAGCTCAAGAATCATGGCCGACCGACGGACGAGCATTAGCCCAAGAAAGCTTCGCTATGAATCAGTGACAAGGATGCCGTTGCAAGATCAGCGTCTCTCTTCTCGAACCACGACAGGGCGTCAACTCGATGCTGCCAATCACATTGGCTCGAAATTAATATGTTCCAGGAGCGGTTCTGGAGAGAGACATTTGAAGACCGGTATTATTGTGTCGCCTTTGCCGCTATATCAAAACCTCTTCCATATAAGCTTATCAGAGAGAACACTAAAGAACCGAATGTACTCGGTACAGAATGGACATCATCCTTCCCATTGGGACTTCAAAAACAGCACATTGCATACTAGCCTTATGAAGGGCGATCGTACTCAAGGCTCACGCACATTACCGAAAATAATGAAATTTAGCAATGAGGAGAAATTCATTCGTCGAATGTGCTCATGAATCCACCAAGGAAGCCAGCTCCGTTGCAGTCCCCGCACAACATCTCCTTTTTGCCTCTGCAAAACAATTTAAAAGTTAAAACAACATCACGAATTGGAGGTAAAAGGAAAGAAACAGGGACATTGCTAAACCCTGGCCATACGTAAGTGACTAAAATTGTGTGTGTGAGAGAGAGAGAGAGACAGAGAGATTGCTCAAGTACCTGCAAAGCCAACATATCCCGCCGGCTTTAAACTGTCCGTTGAAGTGGTCTACGGAGTTTACTCCAGTCCCTTCACATTGGGAACACTGCACTGCACCTGGTAATTACAGAGGAAATTAAAATCTTTCATTCAAAATACTGCACCGCATCCTACTAGAATACTAGCACTCGGTAATAAAGCAAGCCGGACATTTTGCACAGAAAATGATCATCGAAGTAGACAAGTTTTCAATTTCTATGATCTGATGAACTCAACTAACAGACACACCAGATGCCACTTAGAATTTTTTTTTTCTCCCTGAAAACTCGTCCTCAACCATAATGACGGCCAATCGATGGAAGATGACAGAAACCAAGAAAACAGTTTGCCTTCTCTCTAAATGTAAGTACATCTCTCCCTGACTATGGTACATCTCAAAGGGACTTTTTTTTTTTTTTTTTTTTTTTATGATGAGCAGTGGAACAAGTAGAAAAACACTTGTATGATGGTCCATTTATGATATGAACTTGCCATAAATAAGCATAGAGAAAATCTTAACATGGTGATAAAAATTATAAGCCATACTCCAAGAGGAAAGCTTACTATTCAATGCTTGTGATATCATGTAATACATGCATCAGGAGCAATAAGCTCATAAATGTGCATATCTGCAAAGAATGTTCATGTTGGGTATAAAATATTACATCACAGTATACAGATTGGCAGTGTAGTACATATAGTATTACGACAGTGGATGTGGATTATGGAGAGCACTCATGGTGATTTTCTGCAGAATGTAGCAAGTCTTGAACATTTGGACAAAATTTAGGAGTCAGTAATCAGTATTCAAGAGTCAATACTTGACCATTACCATTTCCATCACAATTAGTACAAACAATGCTTCGGGGTTTGGTGCCTTGACTATCCTTTGCAGCCTGTAAAACCAGGAGACAATGTTCAAGCCAAAGGAAGAAAAAAAAAAAAAACAGAAAAAAAAGAAGAGAAAAACAATCATGGAGAACAAACTCAATATGTATAAATTCAAAAGGTCATTAAAAAGGATTCTGTTAAGAAGTGCCCTCAAGTCACTTGTTAAACACCTCAATGAAGAAAATTTGTCATTTCCAATCTACGATCTTTCTTGTGTTTTGTGTAATCCATGTATTGAAAATAAAGACGTTCCTTATTAAGTATGGTTACAAGTGCTTCAAGGCCACTCGTTAACAAGACTCTTCTAAAAAATACCCATTTAGACATTACTTTGTTGTGAAAGGTTACTTCTCCATATTTTGCCCTCTTGCTCAAGCTAACAAGCATGTGATTAATCCTTCTATGATCTACTAATCATTCAAGTAGCCAGAACATCAATGGCGCAACATTTTTCACCATCACTGTGGCGTAATCCAGCTAGATTTCTCGCATGAAGTTATTACCACCCGATAAACTTCCTAGCAACAAATTGGTCAAAACCAAATGAAATACCAATAAAATCCACCCCAGTTGCCCATGGATTACATTATCGCCCTGCCACAGGTTATTACATAATTTGCATGGGTAGTCCGAGAAAGGCGATTTCCAAAAGCTCACGGCAATCAAACCCTCATTCAATATGGTCCAACTCAGAGTAATCTCATCATCAAACACCCAAGAAGAAAGATCAGCCTAAGAAGCTACCACCCATTTTCTTCAGCATTAAAACCCCTCATCCCCCACATACTAAAGTTCACTGCAATTTAAGAAGCAAAAAGATTAGCCTCTCACTGCAATTTAAGAAGCAAAAAGATTAGCCTCAGAAACCATCACCTTAACTTCCAAAGACCGAAATCTTGCAACTTCAGTCCCAGTACACGCTTCATTCACTCTCAGAACTTTCCCAGCGACCGACCTACCAATCACCGCTCCTGCAATGCCCACCCGCAAAAACAATAGCAAGATTGAACGTCAAGTCAAGATTTCACGAACGAGAAAATCAATAATCAAGGTCACATCAACATGGGAGGGAGGGAGGAAGAGAGGAAGAGAGGAAGAGGAAGTACCCACTCTGGGTGGAGGCTTGACAGAACAAGTCGGAGCGAAGCATATAGAATTCGCCATGCCCAGGAGAACTTCCAGGCTCTTCTCGTTCTTGGGTTGGACTGAGCAGAAACGTAAAACTCAGCCTAAAAGGAGAGGAGATGAATGACAGAGCAGCTAAGGTTTTTGCCTCTGATCCCCCACAGATAAGGTCCTCATGGTTTCATGAATGGGGGGACAACTGTAACTTGAACTTACCAAAACACCCTCCACACCAACTCTGAACAACAGGTGGAGCTGAGGGGTTGAAGGGTAATATCAATCGTCTGTGGCGAAAGCATTTTCTTTTCTTGGGGGCAGTGGTTCCGCTTGGCGCTCGCAGAACCAGAACCCAATTTTTCTTATTATTTGTAAAACAGGAGGGGGAGAGAGAGAGAGAGAGAGAGAGAGAGAGAGAGAATGGCAAGCGCCCTCTTGTCCACCGGTCTCTTCGTCCAGTTAAAAAGTAAGCACATCAAAGCTCGTTCATTTACAATTTTTTAAGGTTCAAAATCTCACCTTTTGAGCTTTTCACTGTGATTTGCTATGCTACTTTCGTTGGAATTGAGAAACAGCTTGGGGTCTCTTACATGTGCCATTTTGAACAGATAGAGGAGAAACTGGTGGGTTCCGCGTGTGGAACTCCAGGAGCTCAATTCATGGCGTATTGCTTTCCAAAGCCAATCTAGTGAAGAGGGAAATTAGCAGCGACGCGAGGGGACGCCTTGTGATTGCCTCCGTGGTTGGTTCGCTCTTCACCTCTGCTTGTCTGTTGTCTTATCTTGAATTCCGTCTTTTGCGTTCAAAACTTGGCTTAGCACGATGATGTGCAAGAAAAGGGCTTTGCTTAGACTATTTTGGTAATTTTTGATACTTGTGAACTTGGAGCTCTTCGGGGAGCTGTGGCCTGATGCAGTTGGTCATTGTAATGTATGGCAGCTTGGGAGGAAGGTCACCAGGAGAGAGACTGTGGTTCCTGACCCTGATTATAGAATACCCATTGTCTTACTTGGTAAGTGCCCTATTACATTGCTTTTCTCACGTTGAAGTTTGCTTCTACTCTCTCTCCACAAACTCAATTGTGATAGGATGATTCAGGTGAACCTTCAGAATTATGTAGCCCTCCTGTCGTAATGTTTGATCTGGGGATTATCCTATTGGCTACTGAACTGATCTTGACCGATCATTTTTCCAAATCGTTAGAATTTGCTTCTTGGATGTTAGTATATACCGTCGTTAAGAAAAAATAGATCAGTTGCTAGATGGTCAAATGGCGATGAAGAAGCTAACAGGAATATTGATTTGAATCAGGCGTGGCTGGTGGATTGGCCTATACAAACAATCTGTTACCTGCTGCCCCTGTCGGTCTACTTGGGCTGCTCTTATTATTTCAGGTGATGTTACAATTAAGGCACGTGGATCCTCTACTAGGACAGTGCTCCCCCTGGTGCCTCGGTAAATCTCAATCAATGATTCATGAAAATGAGACTTTTATGAACGGTTGAAATTTGTTGAGACATCAAGGGGAGCATGACAAGGAGTAGAGGATCCTCACCCATAATTAAGGATCAATTTTTGCAGGTAGGTTGTGAGTGTAGTAGAAAATTTTTGTCTGACATGCCACCTTAAATTTGTTTCCTTTTGGCAATAACTAGTTGAAGATTTTGAGTTTCCTTTGACAATGTCCGCTTATTACTCAATGCAAATTGTGATCTAGTTTGCCTAAATGGTGACTCTGTTTTCTTTCTCTTCCTTTTGATCCAGACTACTAGAGTGAGATTTGTCTTTGATGATGAGGCTCTGGTACGTTAATCGATCTTCATCGCAAGCTTGCAATTCATGCATGAGCTAATTGGCAAGAAAACTAATTTGAGTGTTCTAGTCTCTATGTATATTTTGATGGAAGTAGATTCTCCTCAATGTGATCTACATTTCTTTAGTGTGAATTTTATGCACTCAAGCATCGTTCTGGCCCTTGACTATTTTTACTTTAAAAGTTCAAGGTGGACCTCGATGATTCTAATTCTGGAAGCTGAAGCTTCCGCTTTTGTAATACTCAATTTAAGCTCATCGGCAATTAGGGAGTACTTTGAGCTGATGTGTTAATCTTAACAGAAACTCCACCTACTATGCAACTTAAATTCTTTTCTCTGATAATAATTGGAATCTGAAGATGGTTTAATACGATGTTTTACTAGTTTCTTCATCGTATGTTTTCTTTCATTATTTCTGGAATTCTTCCTTTAGTCATATTATGTCTTAGTAACTGTAGTTTGAGGCTTTGAGCCATGTCATGGTAACTTTAGTTTGAGCCATGACCACCCTAATGGATTTCTCTTCTTTTCAAGATCCCAATCAGATCAGTTAGTTGTTACAGGAGAACGATTCTTCTTGACAAATCATATGCTATGAGATTGACTCGAATTCATTTTAGGCTACCCAGCTCCCTGGTTTCACGGGATTTCGATTTTATAAGAAACATGAAATAACTTACTGGTTGCATATAATTTCACTGCATGGTGCTATAATATTTCATTATCTTAGGAGGTGAAAGTTGGAGAGGAACTTCAACAATCAGGTGAAAATGTCTTCGTGGGAGGGAAAAATCGGTGGAAGTAAGTATTTTAGTTGCTGCAGTAACTTTGGGAAAATTTTGCTTTCTGTGAGAATTACAGAAGCTGCTGCTTTGTGTTCTGCATGTCTACAGATACTCTGCCTTTGTGAATTGGGAGCTCTGGTGGCCAAATTTTCCTGTCCTTGTGTACTTCAAAGAGACACAAACAAAGCCTGAGGGACAAGTGCACTTCTTTCCAGTAATTTTTGTAAGTGAAAGATATAAGTAAATTGCGATTGCTGCAAAATCATGCAGCATCTTGTTCAGCTTCTCACTGTTTTTAGGTTGTGGAGCCAGTGAAGGTTCGAAATCTCATCTATGACTATTTTTCTTGGAATATCAGAATGGGAAGCAACTGTATGATGTCATGGTGGAGAGAGCTGGTCCTTCAAAAACAAGCGGGCCAAAATAATGCTAGAAGAGTTTATGCATCAAGCTACGCCATATTATTTGGGACTTTAAATTGACGAGGTATGGCATTACATACTAAAAATTGTCAAAGTTTGTGAAATCCAAGAACGAGTGATGTCATTCTAGATTCTGTAGCAGCTCTATTTCTGCGTGTTCTTTTGGTTGCTTCTTCATTGTGATTTTTGGAAGTTTGGAGACTGTCTTGGTTGTCTTTTATCATCAATCTCTTAGAAAAGATATTTATTTGGCCTTGTGATTTGACTTTATGCCGCATTAACCCAGATGCTTTATTTTCTAACGGAATTATTTGAGTCATCTTATGCCCTTTGAATGCAACTAGGGATTGTCGCATGAACGTCATCCTTTTCCCTCCTATGACATCTGCGATTCTTTCTTTTGCAGGAAATGCTTCAGAGTGCTCGGTTAATTGAAGATTCACTATGAGAGTTACGTGAAAGACAGTTTTCTCGTGTGCATACGTACCTATGTATGTTTCTTCCGGAATGGTAGTAGCCAGTTCGAGTTCAATGTACCTTTGTACATCACAAACGAGAAAGAGATTTGTATATTTATAACGCTCCTCTGATTGTAACTACATCCAACTTTTTTATGCATGGAGTTGTCGTGAGACTGAATTTTTGGTAGAATGGAGAATCCTCTTGTTCTCTCTCGTTCATGCATAAGCATAAACACAAATTCACAAAACCCTGAAACTATCAAATTTTTATACATACTTCACCAATCAAACCAGACTACCACGAGTTCATTCTAAATGTGGTCAGATTGCTTCATTCTCATGGAGATATAAATTCACAGGAAAAACAAGACTACAAGTGAAAAGGTGTTGAATATGCCTCTGTAAGCTCTGTCAACAACTTATTCTGCATTCACTCACAAATCGCAAGGACATTTGCTACAAATACAAAGCTATGAATTGCAATAAATAAACATAATAACATATTGGGTGTGGCAGATCTAATGGCGACAGATACAACCCTAATTATACTCCAAGAGAAAACCATAAAGCATCTGTGCTTCCTCACTTGCTCAATAACTGGCTCCTTCACTGGACGGTGTGTCTCATTACAATTCCAAATCTAATTCTCCATCTAGGAACTGCGTGGAAGTTCTGTCCAAGGGTAGGCAAAACTCTCACAAAGGAGTCTGCTAAAGAATTGTCCCTTTTCATGCTTGACTCGGTGATCGTACATCAACAAGGCTAAGGTAAATTGATCCACTATTAGCCGTTCTTGGTGCAGTGTGCGTCTGTACCATGCTGGGTGCAATGACGATACCCAACAGAGTGAAGAAATTCTCGAATCTCTTTAGAACTGCTGTTACTTGCCTGCAACAACCGTTCATCCTCCTCATAAATCAAATACGGTGCCTTGCCTGCCTCTCTCGACAGCAACTTCACGGCCCCCTTCAGAACATGATGCTCCCAGCCCTGAACATCTATTTTGATGAGAAGAACTGGTTCTGACTCTGGTATCACTTCATCCAGTGGGATGGACCTTACTTGAAGTTCTATTTCTTCATTGGACTTGAATGCCAACTTGGCACCGGCTGATGAGACAGCACTGTTGTCGAGCCGGCCAACCAACTGAAAACATCAGTCAGCACGGACATGATCAGCACAGCAAAAAGCATAGCCAGATACCAACAATAAAAGAATAATTGTACTCTCAATCTTCTTATAAGAATGACTGCATCAGTATCGGGAACTCAAAACATGATCAGATCACATGACATCTGGGACTGGAAGGAGCTCATGCAGATTGTCCTCCCTATTATTTCAATCTAATTATAGAACTCGAAGCACAAAGCAGCATGAGTCCTAAATCATATAGTGCCACCATCTCTCTTGCACCAAGTTGCACAGCAATTCAGATAATGAGTTTACTGAGAATTATAGAGGCCGCATTCTTATTTCACAACATTATTATTGTTAGTTCACAGCTTCAATGTAAACAGAGAAGTTCGATGTTGGTACCCATTAATGGATACACCATGCCAACTACTGTCATTTCGAAATACAAGAGCTCAAGATGTTCACTTTTGAACTCGCAAATAGCGAATACCGTTTTGAGAGTGTAAAATAGTTCGGAATACACACTATCTTCTAGTTCTAGCCACACCATTAAACAATTTCATTGACACACAGAATGCATCAAAGCACTGAAATTTTCTTTCCAAGGGCATTACAATGAAGGGCATTACAATGATAGAGGGCCAAAGCCTACCACTCACGTTACTTCCCATTCGTTAACCACTCAAATTGCATCCCATTTGTTAGGTCAAACCAAGCCAAATGGAGCCCCATTCTATTAGCATTCCATTGATATTACCACACAAGTTTAAGCAGAAACCCTATTGGATCGGAAAATTATTGCTCCACAGTTCAACCTTTGTCTCACATTCATATTCAGATCAAAGCATGGAGTCCCTAGGTTAGACTCTTTCAAGTGGCATATACACTTGACTGAATGAATGATCATACAAAATTGGAAAATGCAGGAACGTCACTAGCCTCCTAGACACAAGATTCTCCACCAGCAGACACAACTCCTTCCATTTTTTCCAAAAACGGAAAGCAGATAAAAAGCCTCAAACTTTAGAGCGATTCAAACAACTCAACAAGTATAAAGAAAACGCCACCTTGTGAAATGTGATGTTCCCAACCCTGTCTGACGCAGCCGCCGCGAACAAATCCATCAGCTCCCCGACCCGATTCATCCAAATCCCATCGCAGATCCGCTGCAAGTTCTCGAAAACCGGCTCGAAGGCCAAAACCCTGAACCCCATCGCTGCCGCAGCGAAGCTGGCCATCCCGACATTGGCACCCACGTCCACGAAAATCCCATCTCCGCCTTCGTTCCGGAACCTCTCCAGGAGCTCCTGGACGGTCACCGATATGTCGGGCCGCCGGAAGGCCTTGCCCTTGAGCGTCCGGACGATGTTCTTGTGGGGCTTGTCGGGGAGCGACCCGAAATCGGAGAGGGAGTAGAGGAAGGGGTGTTTGACGCCCTCGACGACGTTGGCGATCACAGGGTGGGCCTGAGGCGACGCGAAGCAGTCGAAGGCGGAGATGGCGGGGGAGGAGAAGCGGGATTTGGTGGAGAGGGTGGTGACGGTAGGGGCATCGGGGGAAGGGGTGGAGGAGGGACGGAGGGAGAGGAAGTAGAAGATGAGGAGGAGGAGGGAGGAGGAGAAGAGGAGGAGGAGGAACCTCGAGGACAGGAACTGGGCCTGCTTCTCCCTCCTCCACGCGTTCGCCATTGCAGGGAGCTGAGAGAGAGCGAGAGAGAGTTTCTGGGCAAATCAAGATTGGATCTTGGCACTGGGCCTGACCCTCGAATCTAGAAAAACTTGCCCCTTGCTTTTCTTCCTTTCTAAGCGTTTTTCTCTTTTTGCTCGGCTCCTTACTCTTTACCTGTATTTTCAAAATTTGCATCAAAGGAATTATTTTTTGGCGTATGAATTTTACCCATTATATTTTTGTAATTGTCTTTTGGATTTGAAACACACACAAAAATAAAATAAATTGATTATTGCTTTTTAGAGGTGAAAATATTTGGAGACAGGAGTAGAATCGATCCCTTAAAAAAGAGTAGGAAATTTTTCTAGCCATACCTCTTATTGTGGATGACTAATACGGACGGTCACTTACATTTGATTTTTTTTTTTTTGGGTCAAAACTTACATTCAATTTTGAGTAGTTGCATGTAGATATAATGTTCATAACTTATGACTCCCAACCGAAAGCATAGTTGGAGGGAGGATTGCATGAAATAGCAAGTTAAATCAAGTTTATAGTTACTTAATTTAATTTAGATATATTTGATTATGGAGTTCTATTCGATCAATGTCAATGGTTGACATTGGCAAGGTTTTGAGAGAAAAAAAATGATTACTACTATATCTAATATATTCTAGAGAAAGAAGCTTTGCTCTGAACTTATATTTTACTTGTGAATGAGATTATACAATTAGGATGAGGAGATCCTTATATATACAAGTATAGGACAAACCGTATCCGTAGATCTCTCATTGATCTAATGGTGGAGATCGTATCTTCATAACTACTATCTACCCGCATTTATTACATAAATGTACAATTACCGTATTGCCTGCCCCATGAGTATTCTAGAATACTTGAGAAAACCTAGGACTCGGGATACAAGCCGAGGGTCGCTTGTTCCACAAATGGGTCACGGCTGTCGTTTAGAACTCTCTTGGATCGGGCTTTCCTTTGGGCCATGACATATACATGATAATCAATCAATAGAGTTAAGTATGCTTACTTGGCACGTGTCAAGTATGAGATATGCTTCAATCTCATGATTTATAAGAGATACTTATCAGAGGACACTGATCGGAGGGTTGGCATTTGGCATTAGAACATCTAAATCGAATGACTGGAAGAGACACCGCAAAGTTGCTATTTATATGCCCAAGGGACCGTAGAACAACCCTATAAATTTGTCCATATCAAAATTTTTCATGCCGGTGGATTAGGTCTATCACATCTGACAGGGAGCTTAGTGTGGCCAAAATTCACAATCTATTGACAAAGAAAAGGCATTACCGGTGAAATCTCAGGTCCTACTTCAAATAGAAGAGCAACTATTAAGTTATACATTAACATCCATCTATAATGCCATATTTGAGGCCTCCGGGAAAATGCGGATCATGAAAATTTAAGTGGAAAATTTGAAATTTTTATATTTTTTCGGGAGATGATAAAGGAGCGAAAATGTTAAATTGTGAGTATTCTTTTTCCCATTTTCTTCACTTAGAGGCTCTCAAACAGAATCTAAAATGGTGATTATCTTGTATGGGCACTCATAATACTTATTTTGAGGTTTAATCCCCCATAGTCGGATTCTTATAATGGTATCAACTCTTAACAAGTTTTTAGGAGGACGAATGAAATTGAAATAAACAGCACCACACATCGAATAGGGGAGCACTAGGGAGTATCGTTGGGTACACGGGCCAAGCAGAAGAGGAAGAAATGAATCAAGTCACATCTCCTAGGGTGGTAACCCAACGTCCTATTTTAGATTTTTTTTTTTAAATGCCCCACTGAATGGTATATAAATCAACACCCCAACCTCGAATTCCACCACCTTGTGTGCTTGTATTTCTTTTGGGGGCTGTGTCTAACGTTCAACAAGCCTGATAAAATTTCAATTCTGATCCTTGAACTTATGCCTAACTTTAAATCAAATCCCTTCGACTCCAAATTCACTTAAATAGAGTTAATGTATCCATCGGATTCAACAAGAGTTTGATGTGGTAAAACTTACTGCACCGTAGGCCGTCACCTAATGGCAATGCATGGGATTGAAAACCTCGAAAGCACAAGAGAACTTTGAGTATTGAAATTTCTTAACATGAACGTTGCACTTGAGTTTTCCATGTGAAACTCTTGGTGGATCCAATGGACACATCCACAGCAATTAATCAGATTTAGAGTGAGAGTGACTTCATTGAAAAAGTTATTCATGTTCAAAATTGGATTTGACGGAATAAATTTAGAGACAATGCTGAAATTTTACCTAATTTCAAACTAATCAGTCCACGGGCGAGGTTATTCATCCGCTTCTTACAACCTCATCTTACTTTTTTTCATAGCTCAAGGACACTAGCTCAGAGACCCGACTACTTGGAGATTAATGAAACACCTCGCAAACCTCATGAACTAGCTTAATTTAGGCATTGAATCATAGCAGTTGTATGCAGTTGGAAGGATTAAAATATATTTGAATTGGAAATCTCCTCGAAGCTCGACATAGGTTGTCAGACAACCTCGTCACCTCGGGCAATACAAATTTGTGATCTATTATCGTATCTGAAAAGTTATCAACGAAACTCCGGAATTTACTACCATTTTTTTTCTTTTTTGTAAGAAAACATATCATCAAATGGCCAAACCCGGATGAAGAAATTCGTCATGTCAGCTCACGGATTTCAGGATTTCATGGTTGGGTTCAGTCCCAATCTAGAAAGAAGGGAAAATGTGAAGATCAAAGCGATTTCGTGGGACTTGGCGTGAAGATCATGTGGAAGGTCGTAGCGCAGTCTAAAAAACTTGTCGTTATTGTTTTCCTTCTTCACGAGAGGCCCTCTTCTCGGGACCATCGAATTTGTCTTTTTTTTTTCCTGAGTGTTTCATGCTAATCTTTCTCTCTTCTTTTCGTTTCTTTCACCTTCACATGCATTTGCTTTCTTCAACCGGCAGAATTTGCTCTGAAATCTCTCTCTCTCTGTAAGGAAATCCTGGCCTTCTCTCTAAACTCGATCTTTCCACTGATTTTGCTGAAGAAGGTCCGGTGTTTCTTGTTTCAACCCTGTCATGGATGGTATCTGTTCACCTGTTTCTTCTTCTGTAATGTGTCATATACGTGTATATTGGGCATTGACATAATTCTCTGATAGCGTCTTGAACTTATGATGCTGATTTATTGTAGCATATATGCTCATGCATGCCTCCATGCCGGTTCGATCTGAATTGTTGCTTTACTGGTCTTATGATGCTGATTTATTGTACATACTCTGTTCACGCATACCAGCATGCCGATCTTGAAATGTTACTTTACTGATTAAGCCAAATAAATAAAAAAATTAATGCGTTTCTGTTACTTTACTGATTAAGCCAAAATAATTAAAATGAGTGCGTTTCTGTTAAGGAATGATGGGGAGTTATCGTTCTTCAATACATAGAGCATTCAAGTTGATTTTCTTTTGCTGAGCAAGCAATTAAAGGCATAGGCTGTTACATGAACTAACTGAAAGTTCACGGTAATTGAACATTTTAAAACAGTTAGCTTTTTGAACCGTATGATATACCTCATGCTTGTTCAATGGTGCATGGAGATTCCGTACAAGGAAGAAGCAGGAGCAGCTATGAGAATGGCGACAATGGAACATCGTTCCTTCAGCTAGTGCTCGCACTGAGTTCTGAAAACTTCATGGTGAGAGTCCTAACGATAAGCTTTATGGTCGGGCCCACGACCGTGTTGTTCTGTATTCGCGTTTAAAGTACAATGTAAACTCATTTGTGGATGACTGCTTTGCAACTTTGCAAGGGTACATTAGCTCTTATTGTCGCTTTTGGATCGATTTCTTGTGCCTTTGGCTTTGCGATTGTCTTCGGAGACTCCGGGTTTTTCAGTGTCTGCGATTATGGAGCCGTTGGTGATGGCATTACAGAAGATACAGGAGTAATACTTTTTCCTGTTGATGCTTATCCACTCGATTTCATCTATAACTTTTTCTCACTGTCTTGGATTTGACATTGTCTCCCACTGGTTACAGGCATTTCTTGAAGCTTGGCAGGCTACATGTAGCACGCAATTCGAAAATCCGACCATGATCATTCCAGATAATTACACGTTTCTGGTACATCAGCTTACATTCAGCGGGCCATGCAATGCCAAAAAAATCACATTCCTGGTATAAATAGATTGACTTCACTCTTTTACCTGATTAGAATTGACCGTTCAAGAGTGCAATAGAATCATTAACCAAAAATGTTAACTTGATTAGACTGCTTGCTGCACGAAAGGAATTTCATAGTCTACTCGCAAGGCCAACAATTATTAGAACTGACCGTTCAAGAGTGCAATAGAATCATTAATTTGATTCTCTTTCATTTTTCCTTCATGTCAAGTTCGACTCATCTATCATGCAATTCCATAGGTATTAGGGAATATAAACGCACCTACCTCGCCTAGAGCATGGACTGATCTCGACCCTAGCTCCTGGATGACATTCCATGGCATAGATCAGCTTCGTGTTAGCGGTTTTGGTACAATTGATGGACAGGGATCAGAGTGGTGGAATCAATCCTGCAGATATCATTCGCATTTGGTACATAAAAAAATTTCTAAGTATATTTTTCATTCTACTTGTTTTTTCATGGCTCGGATCATGCAATGGACTGTTATTCTTTCAGGAAGGATGCACTTCTCTGGCACCGACAGTAAGTCTACAACCTATTATCTTGCACTGTAACAAAAACACGCATCTAATTGATATATTGGCAGGACATTGACGAGTTTTAGTAGAACATTTGTGGAGATTTTGTAATTGGTTTGCAGGCTATGAAATTCCTTTCGTGCAATGCGAGCAGTCTAAACAATATAAAACTTGTAAACAGTCCTCAAACCCATGTATTAATTAGGGGATGTCGCTTCTTTGACATCGGCAATTTGTTGATTGAAGCTCTGGGGACGAGCCCCAACACCGATGGCATTCACATTCAATCCTCACAACATGTGTCCATCGCAAATGCAGTCATTGGAACCGGTAATTTCTGCAATTCCTCTTTTGTTTGGTCTTCCTTCCTTATTGCAGTAAGAAGTCGGCAAAGTTCGTGTCTGTGATTTCCGTTTTCCTTAAAGTTGGGCTTGTGATCACTAGGTGATGATTGTATATCCATTGGAGACTATACTTCGAATATTTATGTCTCGTCTGTCACATGTGGACCTGGCCATGGTGTAAGGTGAAGTCCAATTCTTCATGATATCTCTGTCAATGCGATTATATGATGGAATCAATCATGACAAAAGGACATCAGATCATGAACACAAACATCTCTTTGAGCAATCTTAATCTGGAAAATTATCTACATTGTGCTCTCCAAGACACGTGCATAAGATGGCTATAGTTAGTATTCAGGAATTGAGTATTGTAGATGGTGCACCAATCTTAAACCTAAAAGAGGATGAACTTTGTGTTCATCTAATAAAATGCAGATCCTTTTGTTCTTGCGAAGGTCATGCAATTCCTACTCTACTTCACGTTTTTGTCATTACTTTGTTTATGCTTTTCTACAGCATTGGAAGTCTTGGCCGAGGAGGGAATTTCGTTCAAGTTGAGAACATTCATGTGAGCAATGTACAATTTAAGCATACTACAAACGGTGCTCGAATCAAAACATGGCAGGTAATGAACAATGAGTACAAACCGCATTCATCCGAGATAGGAATTTCATTTCATATTTCTATTCTATTTGAATTTCCTAAATATTCCTTTGTGTTGTTGTAGTGAAGGTCGGTAAGGGATATGTACGAAGAATCACTTTCGAGCATCTTAAATTCGACTCAGTTAGGAACCCCATTATCATTGATCAAAACTACTGTTCCATCCGGGGAGCATGCCAAGAAATGGTAAATTTCTTTTGCTAAATTTATGCTTTTCTTTTTCCATGAAAGATGCAAATTGTTGAGGCAATTTCTTTCTCCCTTTGAAATTTTTGGATGAAGCCAACTGGAGTTCACATAAGTAACGTGGCATATATTGGCCTATCGGGGACTTCGAGCACAGATGTTGCTATTAATTTGAATTGCAGTCGGAGTGTCGCGTGCACGGGAATAGTACTTGAATCAATAGAGCTGATGTCTGCAAATATGGATAGGCAAGTTACATCTAGTTGCCTCAATGCACACGGGAACGCCATCGGAGTGGTTCGACCCAATCCCTGTCTCCAAAGCTGACAAAAGCACATTAATCTCTTTCTGTTCTACCAAGAGACCGGCATCTAACTATGTCGATTTCTCAAAGTTTCTTTGGCTGTTGCAGAGAGCTTCCCGTGTATCCTCAGGAGTTGTGCGGTGAAAGTTGTCTGGGTTGTGTCTCTATATGGAGCCATTTCTTGCTGAAAGTGCTTCTCTGCACTGGCACTTTCTTTCTGCACATCCATGTTTCTGCATTATTTTGTGATTATATGTTCTGAATCACGATACCTGAGCTTGGGAATCAATACCATACAAGAGCCCGGACACCAGTTGATAGTGATGGATTTGACTAACGTGTTCTCGGAAAACCTGACGGGAGGATGGTCCCGACGTTAATGGAGAAGGGAGAAATGACATTTGGACAACGGAGTCAGGCGGTTTTATCTCAAGTCGTTCTAATAATCTGTAATGACCTAGTCGAATTTTGCATACGCATAGCGTATGAAAACCGAAATCTCCTTTAGTGTTGGCTCGTTATGCCCAATTGATAAGTCCCCACCCTTATTGGATTGAATATGGGCCTAGCCCATTTATGAATTGCATATCTACTCAAAGAGTCATGCTTTGATACCATTTGTAATGACTAGCCTGGTCTATGTAGGCCAAACCTTCAAAAGAAGTAATTTAAGTAACTACACAAGATATAATGACCATTTTGAGGTGGGTGTCAAATAACTCAACAAGTCTTCTCCTAACTGATGTGAACATGTATTTATTTCCTTACATGCTAACTAGGTAAGTGAGGTTTAGTCCGGGTCAAAACCCGGAATCCCTCAATCTGTTCTCATGCATGCAAATCCATTCCCGGCGAAAGTCTTCGCAGACTCGAAAGCATTGATCGTGCATTATCATCGATAGCATTGATCGTGCATTATCATCGGTAGTTTCGTTGGGAGGAACAACAGATAGAATTGATCAAGTTTGAGCATCATCCACGATTACCTCGTGCCCCCGAAATTTAGCACCACGAATATGCAACGTAGTCTTCAGGAAATGATATCATTCTCATCCAGAACTATGCAGACTACATCAATTTTTAGAACATTCGTACATTGATCCTGTCATCGGTCTTCCATACGCCTTGCCTACGCAATACAGTTTTCGCTTGTGCTGGAATAAGACGCCGCAAGTCAGGACAATCGCGACGCATTCGGCATTAGTATCTGACCTGCTAAAGTGCAGACGAACTGCAGATTCTAGTTCTAGCGGCACAAGTTTGCCATTGTCCGCAAGCATACATCTAAATGTAGAGAGGAGTTATTATTATTATTTTTTTATAATCTATAAATATTTGTCCTTTCTTGAGAACGGGGTAGATAATGTTTTTTAAAACTTAATTTGAACGAGTCATTGGGCATATTGACACATTAACCGAAACGATCTTGACAGCCGCATGAGATGAGCCATATGCAGTTCACGTGGCCGGCAATTGCTCTGAAGGCTTTGTTTTTGTTAGTGGCGGATTGTAACGGGGAATCTTCTCTTGATTCGAGTCCTACATATCTCTTGATCCCACTTCTTGTCTTTGTTGTAGATTATTTCCTCAAATATTCACTCGGAGCAAACATACCTTAACTTTCTCGAAATTTCAACACATAGTTGCTAAAAGAAATTCCTAAACGGGAGAACAAACGATTATTGATTGGTTGAGTCCTTATCTTGTTTTGGCGGATCAAGTTTTCAACATTTAAAATATGTGCAGTCAAGTTTTAATCTCACTGTCGTGAGTTTCCCATGCTAGAAACCCCATTTATCTAAATGCCACGTGGCCACAAACCCATCAGTACTATAGGATTTTTGATGGTGCGTTTATGACTTGATAGCATCTTTTTTTTTTTTTTTTTAATAATGTTTAACAGTTAATTGACTGAAATAAAATGCTAAAATCTCATTCTTTTTTACCCATGCTCCTATTTTTTTTTCCGTGACTTTACTCCTGTACGGGTGGAATACTAATTGATTCTCGAACTTGAATTGTAATTACGCAAACTTCAATGATGTGTTAACACTGCCTCTGTAAGATGATTTCTCAAAAGTTTCAGGTGAATAGGATAAAAATTCTTTTTTTTTTTTTATCTCTTTTGTCTTTCCATATTTTGGCTCATGCAAGCATATCAGCAAGAGGGATATTCCTAGGAGCTGGTACGTGCACATTTCGTTTGGACGAGGACGAAGGAAATAGTCTTAAGAAATCAATCACCAATCAAATCAATCAAAGGCAAACCAATGCTGTGCTCTATAACTACAGGGACATAGATGGTCCACATTATAAAAATATCTACCTATATTCGGATAAGAGTTAGCTTTTGCCGCTTCTTCTTCTGCTTCTTCGCTTGTTTTCTTGAGCTTCTTCCAACACAAGGAGGCAAGGCAACCATGGAAGTGATAAACAAGTACTGGACCATAAAGACCCATATAGAGGACGCACCCAAGGAAGATGACTTCTACCTCAAGACTTCGACTTTGGCTCTGTCGCTCGGGCCTGGCTCGAAGGAGATGATCGTGAAGAACCTGTACGTTTCCATTGACCCGTACCAGTTGAACCGGATGAAGAGTTCCAGCTCGTCGCAGAAGACCGGCGGTTTTGCGGTGGGAATCGCTCCTGGCCAGGTTAGCCAATCTGTTCATAAAGTAGCTAAGTCTGCTTTGACATTGTTGCTGTTCTGTTAATCAGATTAAAGCACTATTATTTTGGTGAATTTGTAATGCTTCCAATGCTTGCAATGATGACTTTTGTTGTTGGCAAAAAATAAAACGATATCATTGCAAAGAACAAGCTAATCATTAACATTCTCAATCAACGCAACTGTAGAAATCTCCCGTTTGTGTTGCAAAGATCGACTTGAATGGCAAAAACATGAGTCGGGCGTTTTGTTTTATGAATAATCTTTAAACAGGAAATTGAAGCTTTTGGCGTGGCAAGAGTTGTGGCCTCAGAGAATCCTGAATATGAGAAGGGCGATTTGGTTGTGGGAGTTGTCACTTGGGCAGAGTATAGCAAGATAGGAAGCAATGGAATGATCAGGAAGCTTGATCCAATGGGGTTTCCTCTGTCTTACCATGTTGGGATATTGGGTACTCTCTTTCACCATCTTACATCTCTGTAGCGAGTTCTGTCACTTGAGAAAGGCCCTTTTTTGATCCTCCTGTATTCTTCCAGCATTTAGTGGGCTCACAGCCTATGTCGGGTTCTTTGAGATATGCAAGCCGAAGCGAGGTGAGAAGGTGTTTGTATCGGCGGCGTTGGGGTCAGTGGGGAACTTGGTTGGACAGTACGCGAAGTTGCACGGGTGCTACGTCGTCGGTTGTGCAGGAAGCAAGCAAAAGGTCACTTTCCCCGTTGTCCTACAATACAAGTATCCCCAATGTTTGTCGCCAAAAGATCGTGAATCATGATGAACTTTTTGTTGTTACAGGTAGAACTGCTCAAGGAAAAACTAGGTTTTGATGAGGCCTTCAACTATAGGGAGGAAAATGATTTGAACTCAACTCTCAAGAGGTCAGATTGCGTCAGATCGTATCAAGAATCTAGATTGTATATTCTTTTCTCAAAAGAAAAATCTTGTCATTTTTCTTGCGTTTGTTTTTGTCAATTGACAGGTATTTTCCTGATGGGATCGATATATACTTTGACAACATAGGCGCCGAGATGCAAGAAGCTGCGGTCACTAACATGAATGCCTTTGGCAGAGTTGCCGTGTGTGGAGTAATATCCGAGTATGCAGATTCCGGGAAAAAAGCGGCGCCCGACATGTTAGATGTCATTTACAAGAGAATAAAGATCCAGGGCTTTCTAGCCAGCGATCACATTGGCCTTTTCCAGGATTTCATCTCAACCACCAGCGACCATCTCCGCAGTGGCAAGTTGTTCGCACTCGAGGACATCTCAGATGGCCTGGACAGCATTCCCTTTGCTTTCGCAGGGCTGTTCCGCGGCGACAACATCGGGAAGAAAATTGTTAAGATTGCAGAAGAATGAGAGTTGGCTAATTGGTGTATTAACTTAGTCAGGTCGGTGTTTCAATATCCGATTCATTTGAGTTTACATATCATAAATTGCCGGAAACTTTCTATAGCTTTTATGATGGGAATCTTGAAATGGAGAATGGTAAAACAATTTGATGCAGATCAGGCCATGAAAACTTCAGAAATTAGAAATACTGATAGTGCTAAGTAAGATATTGAAGTACAGAGTCTAGTTTTTGCATCAAGTTTATGCCACATCTCATTGAGGTTAGGGATAGCTTAGTGATATTTCTCTCTATGCTATTGCAACCTCTTTAGTTGCATCTGTTACACTGTAATGTAATAGAACTTTAATAAGGATCATACTGATTGGTTTAATTCGAACAAATGATCATACTGATTGGTTTCATTAATGACATGTAACCCTAAATCATAATTAAAAGGGGAATATAAATTCACACCTTAAATGATGATTCACGAGCTTAATACTTTGCAGATATCATTAGATAAGTAACATGAGATTATATTAATATGAACACTGTATTATGATTATTACTTTACTAGTCAATCATAAGTGTAATTATCCTGGTATGTTATTGTGATTTTACAAATGTATGAATAATTTTTTTTACCTATTATTAAATAATTAAAATGTGATTATGATTATGCTTCACATTGACCCCACATGGGTTATGAATAATATTGTACTTTATTATAAAAATCCAGGTAATCGTACCTTGTAGAATAAGCAGCAAACATTATGCTAGTTATTGTGGTATATATAATCTTTTGTAAATAACTATGTATTATCAAGATATCATAGATAATCTGTAAAAGATTAATCATATGACATATGAGCATGCCAGAATAAGTACAATTGCGGTGATCAATACCAATATAATAGAAGCGACTTAGTTGTAATTAACATAGACTTTAATGATAATTATTAATCTAATATTGACTGAGTGAGTACAAAAAAGAAAAAAAAAGAGGGCTACTTTGGAGCCGCGATAACTATCACATTCCCCGTGATAGACCTGTATTATAAGCAAACAGTAGCAGCTACTACCGTAGACAGACACTATCAACTTATAATAGGCCAGTGACATAGCGGTCATTAGTGCAACTAAACATGTTGTTAATGTTGCATTTCCACTAATGTTAGTGTCAGGAAATAAAACTTTGTGCGATAGATAGACAGGCTGTCGGAGGACAATCGCGATCCATCAATTACGTGCGCTTAATGACGTCAATTTTAGCAATGAAAATGTAGCTTACCCCGAAGTATGGCAATCACATATGAATTTTGACTCATCTCCCATATGTAGAGGGTAAATTTAGAAGACTAAGCTATTATGTATTTTGATTATTAGGAGATGAGATTATCCCAAATCATGCAAATACATACAAGTTAAAGGTGAAAATCTGAACCTCTTCCGATTTAGGTGTAAAGAGAGGCCAAAGGCAAGTGAAGAAGGCAAGCAAGGAGGATTTCTATTTTATTTTGGTCGAATTAGGGCTGGGTTTCTACTTTTTAATTTACACAAGAGAACCGCATAAGAAAAAAGTGAGGCGAATGCGCTGAGGTTTGAACCAACCCTAAAGTCTTAGAACCGAGGCCAAGCCGCACAGTGCAAGTCCAGAAATCCTAGGACCAAAGACCAATCTAATCTCCTAGGAAACTAAACCAGGATTGGCCGGGTTAGGCCGGTCCACGGTAGGTCTCGGGTTGATTATGGCCCGACGCTCACCTCTAGAAATAGGTAGGAACTCAATAGAAAATTTTGTAAATGAAAAAATAAATAAAAGTTAACAACAAGCAAATCAAATTAGAGTTGCTAATTCAAACCTAATTGGTAACTTAACCAATAAAAAAATTAATCACTAAATTTGCTGTGAAATTAATATGGAAGTTAGTGAATCTTTCAATTTATGTTTAAGGGGAGAAGAAGAAAATTACTGGAGAAATTAACGAGAAATGATAAAAAGTACACCGGATATTTATATATTTTAGTCCAAGTATTGATAATAAGGGTGAGCAATTCCAAGGGGGTAGGGTCCAAATTTGGAAAAACCTTCCCTGTTATGACCAATTCTCAGTTTTTGAAACTTGGAATCAACCTTTTACACCATAAGTCAATCATGTCAATTCAATTCGATTCTAGAGTCTATCTAGGAACTGGTTAGTTCCTTTTTTTTTTTTTGTTTAATTTGCTTCCCGGAAAGAACAAACTTTAGTAAATTATCCCCTAATTTACAAGAGACAAAGGCGACAATAATAGAAATACAAGATACAATGTAAAATTAAAAGGAGAAAATTAGGGTTTCTTGGTCCGATTCTCGAGTTCAGTTTGTACCCAAAAGTGAGAACCAGACAGGTAATAGGCAGCTTCAAAAATTGGGATTCAGGAATTGAAATAGAATCGATCAGGTAGGGTTGTTGTGGTCCCATTATAAGGTCTACCTTGAACTAATGCTCACCCTAATCGATACCTACTAATAAGGAGAGCAATTGCCAACAACCTACTATAAATCTAGAGAGTGTGGAGTTTAAAGTTCAGTCACTTAAATGTTTCCCAACCCTAAATTACACCCAATGCAAAACCCGCAAGTGTGTCTTACAATCTCTTATAGAGAACTCACATGTACAAAACACTAACATTTCTCTTATTTTGTTATTATGTCTAACTATTGAGTAGAATACACTCTTATATAGAGAATATACGTATACAAAATATGAAAGCTACTCTAACTAATAAACTGCTTAAATTAGGAAATCTATGTGAATCGACATTCCTTGATGAGCTCAAACTTGAGACGTAATCTCAATAATTTGCATTTTGGCTTGACATTTGTATCTCAGTAATAGTGCTCATCATCCATTTTGACTCTCTTCCAATACCTTAACGAGCACTCAACCATCATACACATTGGCCGTTGGGTAAATTCATAAATTTTCCTATAAATTAGAGAGTTCTCTCTCATTTTTACCTTCATCATTCTTTCACAAATTCTCAAATAAATTACCGCTTTTCATTTATGATTCTCTCGCTACTTCAATCTTACAAAAAAAAAAAAAAAAAAAAAAAAAATTGGACCCAAGCCACTATTGCCTCAAGGACACGTGAAACTCCTTACGTTGTCTGCTCCACCCAAAGAGCAACAAGAATTGCACGATGACCAAGAAAACAACCGGACGATGATTCAGAAATGCAAGGGTGGTAGAGGGGGCTGCCCACTCCCGGCAAAAGCGCTAGCCCCACGATTGCACGAACCCAAAACGGTGCCACATTAATTTTTGTGAGGATGAACGTTTGTTGTTTAAAAGACATTTGAAATTTAGGTCCTCCCGTAGAAGGTCGTGTGCACAATATGTGGGGAGCACTAATCTGTTGAATTTAAAAGTGGGCTCAGGCCATTTGAATAGGTACCAAGAGGAACATAACGTCGAAATAGTTTGGCTTGGGAGAAGTTCTACTAAATTATTTGATTATCTAACTCTTATCAAATGGAAATCAACATTTGCTCTTTGCTTTTTTTCCTGTGGTCAACAATAATGTAGGGAGACTTAATTTTTTTCATTTACGACATACGATCTACTTTCCAAAATTTTCATTTATTTGAGAGTTTCTCATTTGATTACTACTGATAATATTGGATGTTCGTAAAGCCCAAGAAATATAAATCAAAAGAGATGCTCAGGCTCACAAAGCCACTAGTGGGCCTATCAACACTCCCTAAACCTGGGAAAGACCATGAATCTTATACCAAGAATCCTATAGTAAGGGGCCATCCAATCTCGTGCCCAATCCAAGGGCGCTAGCAATAGTGGAGACTGCCCGTTCGCATGACACAAGATAAAACATGATACAACAGAGAGATTTCAAATGTGACATGATATGCCTGACTTTATACGTCAACATAAATAATTACGAATTAACATGTTGTCATTGTAGTTTAATTAAGAGTCAAAATTAAGATATTCCGAGCTGATACAAATTGCATTAAATTACGACACAAGAGCACGAATTGTTAGTTCTCCAAGACACTTGGAAGTTTTATGGAGGGAGAAAAGGCATGAGCATACGATGGGCTATTAACCCTTTAATTGTTAATTGGTGATCTTTCGTATGGACTTGAAGGTTTACATTGGTTGTCCTTTATTTTTTTATTTTTATCCAATTAAATCTTAAAGGCTACGTTTAGTCATTTGGATTTATAACAAGTTAAGGACTGGATAGGATATAATATGAAATCTAATGGATTTTGCTATATCTTATCCATTGTTTGGTTAATTGGATTAATAAAATCATATATTTTCACATCATATCATATACATTTTTTTGATATAAACGGCTTATCAGTGTAAACCAACCTAAAAGTTCACAAACGAAAATAGTAAAAAATCTCTTGTGACACTCTTACCTACTTTATTTGTATTTATTATTTATTTTATTTTACTTTTCCTCTCTTTTTAAATTATTTTCTTTTTTCTTTCTTTTTCCCCTCCCATCGCTCTCTAATAAAATTTTATTAAATATTAAACCATATTGATATACCTAAAATACTAAAATACCTAAAATATGTGATAAATATATATTATTGAATTTGTATTATAAGATATAATTAAAGTAGAGTATAGAAATAAATATAAGATTAAATTAAAAAAATTGTTAGTTTTGGTTATTTTGAATTTCTTATATTAGAATTTAAATATTATTTATAGTGAAATATAATTTCATTTTTGTTAATTTAAGAAGTTTGTCAAGAAAAATAATTTTTTATTGTTGATATTAGAAATTCTATCCATCTTTATCCCACATTTTCTAGATAATTTTGTCCAGCCTATATTCATCTTATATCCGATTTTATCTTATCTTGAATAGATATCAAATGCAGTGTAAGATAAGAATTTTTATCCTTGTGATACATCTAAAGTCCATGCATTATTGCCCTTTACTCTAAAAATCTGTAAAATTTAAAATTCACTGAATGCAAATGTTTGCATTTGAATTTAAATATAATTTTTTTGTATTTCTTTTTAATTAGAGTGATATTTTGAATTTTGGTTGGATATTTTGCTTTTGCTTCCTCTTCCGTAAACCTTCTAAAATATGTAGTGTTAGGAGGTAGAGACCAAGTGACGATGCATTCTTCCTATTTCATTTCGATTATTTTATTCACATCTTGCAATTTAGATAAAAATATAAAAATCTTTGTCGACATTTTAAATATTCATTTATTTTATAAAAATATAAAATTGATAAAAAGGTGAAAAGCAAAAAAAAAAAAAAAAGCAAAAAAAAAATAAATAATGAATGAAATTCTTTTTTTTTTTTTTAAAAGGGAATCGAGCGGGCCTGATTATCCGGCCCACTCCTTTAATAAATTTTCGGCCCCTCTAAAATTCCTCTCCCTTGGCCCATCTTTTTTGTTTCTTTTTGGCCCATGTTTCTTTATTTCTTCAACTCCACAATTTGAGCCGAGGAAGAAAGAAAAGGGAGCCCAGGCCCATTCCCTCTCCTTCTTTCGCGCGGGCTCACGTCCGTGAGCAAGGAGGACCGTGACGCAAGAAGATGAAGGCAACAAACGAGCGGCCCTGAGCGAGAGGAGAAGTCACAAGCCGTGAGCGAGAGCAACTTGAAGATTCTAGAATCGTGAGCTGGCAAGGGAAATAACGGAGAAGACTCGCCCGAGGGGGCTCGGCCAAGCGGAAGAAGAGGAAGGTGTAGAACGTGCTCGGCGTTCGGAGAGAGAGAATCAAGGAGCGTGAGAACCAGAGAGAGAGAACTAGAGAAAAAAGAGCGTGCTCGACCAGGGAAAATGGTGAGCAGCGTGGATTCGAGTAAAGAGGGGCAAGCGTTATCGGTCAAGAGGAACCGCTATCTGTACGTGCGCTTGTTCCCCGAGCGGTCGCTAGTACCGGCCGCAAGCTGTTCACTTCTCATGGTGAAGTCTTTTCCTTCAATCTGATGATTCCATTGTCGACAAACCGAGGATACTTAGTCTTCGTTTTGAAGCAAGGTACGGTCTCATTTCTCTATGGCGAATTTGAATTCTCCTGTGCCTAAAGGAAATGGTCGTCGGCTGAATGTTGTTTGATGATCCGAAGATGATTTTCGTTGTTGGTGGTAACTTGAGATGAATCCCTCATTTGTTGTTAAATCAATGCTCCGCCTCATGTTGTCTCATGAGAATTGAGTTTTCGAGATTGTTAATGTCTACGATTCGAGTTTAATTCTTGGTACGAATAGAGTTGAGTGTTCGACATTGTTACGTATTGTAAATTTTTACTTCTACAAAACAATCCCAAACAATTCTCGTACTATAATTATGACAATAAAATCCATACCTTTTGGATTTCTATACATAATTAATGAAGTAATCACTGGCCATTGTTAAATCTATTTTTTTTTCTTTTTTTCATATGGATTGTAAATTCTTATTTTTGTAGAACAACCCAAAACATGTAGATGTCGTATACTAAGTTTTCTTTCCATCCACAGTTCAAAGAGAATCTTTGAAACTGCTTTACTAAGAATCCTGTTTAATAAATACATTGAAGTTTTTTTTTTTTTGGTAAAAGTAATAAAATAAATACATTGAAGTTTTTAATATATACATCTACAAAAATAATGATAAAGATGAATGACTGATCATATTCCTAACCATTTTCATTAAAGTACGATTAAGCCTTTCTGCTGCACCATTTTGCAATTGTGTATCCAGTATCGTGTATTTAGCACAAATGTCGTGTTTTTCAAGGAATTTAGCAAATGAACTTGGACATTGTCTCGATTCATCATATTTTCCATAATATTCACTACCTCTCCCCCGACCTTACTATTTTCACTTTTTTTATTTAATTACCTCTTGACCTCTTTAATATACACCTCAAGTACATTCACCAATTAAAATTTATCATGCAATCAATATAATCATAACGTGAAAAATCATTAATAAAGGTAATGAAATATATTTGTACATTGGTCTTTGGGAAAAATCAATGTTTACCTTATGGATTGATCAAAGAGATTAGACTTCAACCAGCGCCCTCGCTTGGCTGTCATTCCACGTGTGATGCATTGCTGATTTCTCGGGGATGGAGGCATTTCATTGGACCTTTCGACCATTTCATAACATTCCAACGAGGAAGGGCTTGAGATGGAGGGCAAGTCATTCGGGGGCATATTACCGTATTTCTAAATTTTCTTTGGCACCAATTAAACGATGTGAACCACCACCAAAAACATTAATGTACGAGTATATTCTTGCATATTTACAATATTTGTGATTGTTTCACTTCATTCGTATGTTTTGTCTATTCATTTGTTTAATGGAATGAATTTCTCTGATTAGAGTGAACAAGTTCAGTTTCACTTAGGTGTTTTGGACCTGAGATGGAAAGCTCTTGATCAGACAGTGCCTTAGGCCATATGTGCTGGGGCAGAGGATATGCCTTTGATGAGTGCCTTTCTGAATTTTCTTTGGCACCAATTGAATGGTGTGAACCACCACCAAAAACATTAAGGAAATATTTCAAATAAGGACATAGAGTGGAGCTATTTTCTCAAATAAAAACTCGAAGTAAACGTTATCTCAAATAAGAACTTGAAGTGGTTAAATTTGTCTCAAATAAGGACCTCAACTCGCCAGTCAGCCAAATGTTTCTCTGGCCGACAAGTAGTGGTTAGATTTGTCTCAAATAAGGACCTTAGCTTGTTGGCCGGCCAAATGTTCTCCGGCCGGCGAGCAAATGATGTTTCCAGCGACCCGAATGGGGACATTTTTGTCCAAAAAATTACAATTGCTAAAAAAAAAAAAATCAAGGTTTCATTCTTAAGAACAAACATCATTATTTTTCCTCCCCAACTAGTTCGTTTTCCCAGAATTTTCACGCAAGCTCTCGAACCTCGAATCCGTGTTGCCCAGCAATTTCAACAGATGAATTTTCGCCTTGGTTGCCACGCTGTCGCTACGACTCTTCCTCAAAAGCCCCATGCCTTCTCGTCCTCATCCCGTTCACTACCTTAGGAGCTCGTGCTTTCACCTTCCTCGTCTCGTGTCGAGCAATCGATTAAGTGTAAGTCGATTTATTCACTTGGAACTTATCTAATGTTTGTTTCTCCATAATTTGTGGTGCGGTGTTGTTGCCGGAGAGAGTTGAGTACGACTTAATGCCTTTGTTTCATTTCTCAATCAAATGCATGTGATGCATTGGAGGAAATGTCTCAGAGGCATGACCAAAAAATGATCCATGAAATTCTCAGGTCTGAAAACGTTTTGACATAGATTAGTCGTTTTCAATTAAGAACTTAGATCCAATGCCAGTCATATGTCATCGTATTCAAATCGGTATGTCAATTTTTTCTAGTGTTTTTGTTTTATGTTTTGCATATGTTCTTGTGACTTTTGGGCCTTGGTGAATACGGCACAAAAGATAGGGAGGGAAAAGACGAGGCTGAGCTCGACCTCGGGGGGGCATATAGGTATTAGCATGAAGATCACCATAGCGGGGCCAAGCATAGCAAATATAACACAAAATATACATAGAAAGATGATCCGCTCGTGGCGGTCGTGGCGGTCTGTCATTTTGAGTTAACTCTTTTTTTCTTTTTTTCCTTATGCATGCAAATTTTTGTGGGTGAGTTCTGTGAGGAGAGCGGAGAATTTATGATGTTTAGAAAAAGTTACGTAAACTGTTTAGGAACTAAAACTGTTCAAAAACAGTTTTAGTTCCTAAACAGTTTACATAACATTTTTCTAAACATAAACTAAACTGTTCGTTTAGTTCCTAAACAGTTTACATGACCTTTCTAAACATAAAGTTCTAAATAGTCTAGAAATTTGAAAAAGTTTCGAACTCACCGTTCCTAATAGTTCGATTTTTGAAGAAGTATACGTCCATTACATTGAGGTAAATATTGAGATCAAGATGATACTTACACACTTTGCAGACTGAAAATGTTGAAAGGGAGGACAGGTAGCACTCCTCAAACTTGCGTGCGTTCCAACCTTCTGAAATTGGTAAAAGGTATATAGCTATTATTTACTTAGAGATCTTCTATCTATATCTTTAGAAAAATGGGAAAGAGATGGCTAGTCCAAAACCCACAACCAGAAAACGATGAAGTGCCATGTTTCATTGCAATGGGGCAGGGGCACTTGAAGTGAATTGGTGGAGACAAAAGACAGATTGCGAAATGTTAAATGTTGTCAAAGACTATAATGTTGGAATCCATGAAAGTAAATATATAGATAGGTGAATAGGATGATGCCGACGGCTGGGCAGCGATCTTCCTTGCTGGGGAGACTCAATTTTTGATCGTCCAAATGGTGTTCGGCAGCCATTCCATCGTATGGAAAGCCACCAAGAATGCGATCACCACTCCTGCCCATATTTTTATCCCGAGTTCCTACATTGTTGGCAAAATCCTCGAGTGCCCTGGCTCTTGCCACATGGACATGAGAGAAGGCCGACGAGAGAATGACAAAGTAGAGTAGCACCCTCGTCGTAAAGAGAAAGATTGTGCGCCTCGAAGGGTTGCCTGTTAGCAGCAATGACACAGCGATATAGGAAGGAATACAAATCGTCGTGATAACAGGGAAGTCGGATAATACGGCATATTGTGGATTGAGGTCGGCCTTGAATGAAAATGCGGTGAGCACCGCGCCTATGAGCATCAGTGGTCTCTGTTCTTCATTGACCAAACATCTTGACCATTGATGCTCATAGGAGCGGTGCCAACCGCATTTTCATTTAAGGCCGGCCTCGATCCACAATTTGCCGTATTATCCGACTTCCCGGTTATCATGACGATTTTTATTCCTTCCTATATCGCTGTGTCATTGCTGCTAACAGGCCTCCCTTCGAGGCGCACAATCTTTCTCTTTACGACGAGGGTGCTACTCTACTTTGCCATTCTCTCGTTGGCCTTCACTCATGTCCATGTGGTAAGAGCCAGGGTGCTCGAGGATTTCGCCAACAATGTAGAACTCGGGATGAAAATATGGGCAGGAGTGGTGATCGCGTTCTTGGTGGCTTTCCATACGATGGAATGGCTGTCGAACACCATTTGGACGATCAAAAACTGAGTCTCCTCAGCAAAGAAGATCGCTGCCCAGCCATCGGCATCATCCTATTCACCTATCTGGATATTTACTTTCATGGATTCCAACATTACAGTCTTTGACAACATTTAACGTTTCCCAATCTGTGTCTTTTGTCTCCACCAATTCACTTCAAGTCCCCCATGCCCCATTGCAATGAAACATGGCACTTCATCGTTTTCTGGTTGTGGGTTTTGGACTAGCCATCTCTTTCCCATTTTTCTAAAGATATAGATAGAAGATCTCTAAGTAAATAATAGCTATATACCTTTTACCAATTTCAGAAGGTTGGAACGCACGCAAGTTTGAGGAGTGCTACCTGTCCTCCCTTTCAACATTTTCAGTCTGCAAAGTGTGTAAGTATCATCTTGATCTCAATATTTACCTCAATGTAATGGACGTATACTTCTTCAAAAATCGAACTTTTTAGGAACGGTGAGTTCGGAACTTTTTCAAATTTCTAGATTGTTTAGAACTTTATGTTTAGAAAGGTCATGTAAACTGTTTAGGAACTAAACGAACAGTTTAGTTCATATTTAGAAACAAGTTATGTAAACTGTTTAGGAACTAAAACTGTTCAACAGTTTACGTAACTTTTTCTAAACATCATAAATTCTCCGCTCTCCTCACAGAACTCACCCACAAAAATTTGCAGGGATAAGGAAAAAAAGAAAAAAAAAAAGTTAACTCAAAATGACAGACCGCCACGACCGACACGAGCGGATCATCTTCTTATATATCTTTTGTGCCATATTTGCTATGCTTGGCCCCGTCATGGTGATCTTCGTGCTAATACCTACTCTATGCCCCCGAGGTCGAGCTCAGCCCCGTCTCTTCCCTTCCTATCTTTTGTGCCGTATTTACTCGATCAATCAATGTTTTGACATAGATTGATCGAGTGAATTGAGGTGGTGGGGGCGCGTCATCTGCCGACATTAGTTCCTCCCTCCCTATTCTGACTTCACACCACCAAGGCCCAAAAGTCACAAGAACATATGCAAAACATAAAACAAAAAAAACTAGAAAAAATTGACATACCGATTTGAATACGTTGACATATGACTGGCATTGGATCTAAGTTCTTAACAAATCAATTGAAAATGACCAATCTATGTCAAAAACGTTTTCGGATCTGAGAATTTCATGGATCATTTTTCGGTCATGCCTGTGAGGCATTTCCTCGAATGCATCACATGCATTTGATTGAGAAATGAAACAAAGGCATAAAGTCGTACTTAGCTCTCCCCGGCAACAACACCGCACCACAAATTATGGAGAAACAAACATTAGATAAGTTCCAAGTGAATAAATTGACTTACACTTAATCGATTGCTCGACACGAGACGAGGAAGGTGAAAGCACGGGGCTCCTGAGGAAGTGAATGAGATGAGGACGAGAAGGCATGGGGCTTTTGAGGAAGAGTCGTAGTGACAGCGTGGCAACCAAGGAAAAAATTTATCTGTTGAAATTGCTGAACAAATTTCAGAAAAACGGTGATCATGTCCTCGAATGCCCCGCCCTCCATCTCATGCCCTCTTCATTAGAACGTTATGAAATGGTCAAAAGGTCCAATGGATTGCCCTAATCCCTGAGAGATCAGTGACGCATCACACGTGGAATGATAGCTAGGCAAGGGCACTGGTTGAAGTCTTATCTCTTTGATCCATCCATAAGTTGAAATGTTGATTTTTATAAAAAGATCAATGTACAAATATATTTCAATTTTTAGATTACATGCAACCTATCTAGATAGTAAAATAAATAAATGAATAAGAATTCGATCAAGTTATTCTAATTCATGTAATTTGAGTATGGACTTGTGTCCTTATGTGACTTTTAAACTGAAGCTTCCTCTCAGTCAAACTTTATAAAGTAATCTAAATAACAATTTAATTTTTGTAAATAAAAAAGTAGACTCTGGAACTTAAACCACTTTTCTTGCACTTTCAGTTTCAGTATTTTTATTTTTATTTTTGTGAGGAATGATTAGGAAATAAGACGTTGTTTAAAAGAAAATATTGTTTCTCTTAAATTAGTTACTTGATTTGAATTATGATTCATTTTTTTTTCATTTTTTATTTTCTTTATTGACGGTAGAAATACTAGATTTGTATTGCATGAAAATGAATTAATTTGGGCCGTACCACGTTTGGCTCAACTCAGCCCACCCATTTGATAAGTCTAGGTGTGGGTGATGCTAACAAAGCATTATATAGACTTACTTTGTGGGTGAATGGGTTGAATGAAATGCTATTCAAATGGCATGAACCATCACCAAAAACATTAATGTATGAGTATATTATTGCATGTTTACAGTATCTATGCCTGTTTCACTTCATTCGCATGCTTTGTCTGTTCCTTTATTCAACATTAGTACAAAAACACCATAAAAATTTGATATACTGATTTGAATACAATGAAATATGACTAGAATTGGATGTAAGTTTTTAACAATAATTGAAAATGAGCAATCTATGTGGAAATGTTTTCGGATGTGAGAATTTCATGCATCATTTTTCGGTCGTGCCATTGAGGCATTTCCTCACATGCATTTGATTGAGGAATGAAACAAAGGCATAAAGTCGCACTCAGTTCTCCCTAGCAACAACATGGCGCCACAAATTCTTGAGAAACAAACGTTAGATAAGTTCTAAGCGAAGAAATCGACTTACACTTAATCGATTGCTCGACACAAGATGAGGAAGGTAAAAGCACGGGGGCTCCTGAGGAAGTGAACGGGATGAGGATGAGAAGGCATGGGGCTTCTGAGGAAGAGTTGCAGCGATAACGTGGCGACCAAGGTTGAAATTCGTCGGTTGAAATTGCTAGGCGGCATGGGACAATGTCCACTTCGATCAAGAACTTCTACCCCAACGCACATGGCCCAAGGTATCATCTGATCAAGAACTTTCCATCTTAAGTCCAAGACATTTAAGTGAAACTGGACTTGTTCACTCCAATAAAAGAAATTCATTCCATTGAACAAAGGAATAGACAAAGCATACGAATGAAGTGAAACATGCACAAATAATGTAAATATGCAATAATATACTTATACATTAATGTTTTTTTTTTGGTGGTGGTTTTGCAGAGGAAAACTTCTTTTTTCTCGCGAAATAAACGAATTCATTTTTTCATGGTGTCGTCACCGTTAGACCGGAGTCCTATGTTAGCCTACTAAAAACTAAGGAGAGGGAGTGTATTGGGATAAGTAAGGTACTATAATTCCACCATCTTACCTTAGGTCCTTTTTGAGAGGGTACCTGGATACGGAAGGAAAGCAAGAAAACTCCTGTATAGTATTTCTAGTGTATTTTCATGAATTGTATTGGGCTCGCTTGGTAGAGGCTGGCGTCAGCTACCCGAATCAAGACTTGACTTGATGACGTCATCAACCTTACCTAACTGGAGACCTGACCTAGTCAAATTGGTCGGATTGGCTTAAGAGCCGGATTTGACTTGCAGCGTGTGCGCCACATGCACTGCGCACTTAGGTTGTGCATATGGGTGCGTGGAAGTTCCAATTGGAGCATAGTTGGTGTCGTTGTGTTCGTATTGAAATTCTCTACATTGAGGTATAACTATTTTACATGTTTATAGCTTTTCACGCCACGGTTAATTTATCTACAGTACCTAGGAAAAAGAAGAAGAAAGCATATGGTATAAATATCTCAATTAATTCAGAAATCCTAAACATGGGTTTGAGGAGGAAATCAAATTAGATAAGTAGCGAAATGATATCTCAATTAATTCATATCACATATATACTCTCATTTGAGCAAAAGAAAGCGCTTGGTAAGTATCCAAAATTTCTATTCTCAGGACAAAAATGCGTTTGGTAGGATTCTTAAATTTTTTTGTTTCTTTTAAGTCATATCACATCAGACATTTAAAATTTTGATTAATTAAGCCTATGCAAATTTAACAAAAGAGTTGCCACTAGCATTTTTGGGGTTGGCTAGAAACCCAGCAAGATACATGAGAATATCTTACTATTCATGTAATTAGAGATTCTAGAATCGGGGACTCGATTACGTTAGCCCTAAGAATAATTCCCCCTCGATACCTAAATTGATCATGCTAACTAATGCCATAGTAGCCTATCGAAAAAATCTAAAATTTGTCTTAACCATTCTAGAGCAGGAAAGTAACACCGAAGATATTGAAATATACATTTAATTATAATCATAAAGGAAAGCAAACAAGCATCCTAATATCGTCCTAAAAAAAAAAAAAGCAACACAAAACAAAGAACTCTATTGTAAAGCCCTAAGGGTGTGTTTGGTTGTCTAGATTTCTAAATATGATATGATAAGAAATTCATGGATTTTTATATATCCTATCAACTGTTTGGTGAACTATGGATTTAAAGTCGAATATATTCACACTATGTTATGTATATTATTTGGTATAACTAAACATCGCATAAATGAACCTAAAAGTTCAACCGTAGATGATAAAAATCTTTCGCAAAGACTCGTGCCTACTTCATTTTTATTTATCATTTTTTCCTCTTTTCTTAACTATTTTCATTTTCATTTCTTTTTATTAAATAGTAAACTAGACTAATATACTTAAAATATCTAAGATATATAATAAATATAAATATATGTATATTAAATTTATATTATAAGATATAGTTAAATTCAAATATATAAATATAAAATAAGCTTTAATTAAAAATCTAAATTGTTATTTTTTGTTATTTTGAATTTCTTATATTGGAATTCAAATATTATTTATATTGAAATGTCATTTTAATTTTATTAATTTATGAAGCTTGTTATTTGAGAAAAATAAATTTCCTATTATGGATTGAAAAAATCCTCCTATCCTTTTTTTTCCAACCTCTCTCATAGGATAATTTTATTTAGTTTATATCATTCTTATATCCGATTTTGTTTAGTCTTAAGCATGCACCAAATATATGATATGATAAATTTTATCATATCATAAATTTTATCCTAATTGCCAAACGTGGCCTAAGGGTTCTTCCAATTTTGGGTTTCAACATTTTTTAGGGTTTTTCATTTTTTTATTTTTAGAAATTTTCTGATTTTTATTCTTAATATTTTTTAATATTTTCGATTATTTTAAAAAAATTATGAATTTTCGGGAGTTTTGGTGTTTTAAAGGCTTTTCTGAATTTTTGGGAATTTTTTATTGTTATTGATATTTTGGAATTTTCTAATTGTCCTAATTTTTTTGAATTTTTGGATATTTCTGAGTTTTTTATTTTTAATGAATTTTGAATTTTTTTGAAATTTTAATTATTTCACAGTTTTATGAATTTTTTTAACCTTTTATTCATTTTTAGGGATTTTTTTTCGAATTTTTAACATTTTTATGATTTTTAAGAATTTTTAAATATTTTTTTATTGTATTATATTTGGGTAACGGGTTCGGACCGGGTTTACCTAATTTGATCCGTTGAAAACGGAACCCCCGTCCACCCGAATCCCACCCCGGTCACATAAAAAAATAATCTTTTAAACATTTTTTGGTTGTTCTTTGATTTTCCTAATTTTTAATGCTTTTTCTCCTCTTTTTTTTTTGTCTTTTTCCCCTGCGAGTTTCTTCTTCTCGAAGCCTTCGCCTGCCTTCTGCAACTCTTCTTCATCAAAGACCCCACCATCACCGAAACCACACAAATCCTCAACAAAACGGAGCCAAAGAGGGAAAAGGTTACCTAATCCGCGAATCTCACCTGAGATTTGGAGTCGCCGCGGTCGTCGGCGCCGCGGTGGGGAGGAGAGACGCCGCGGTAGCCGTCGAGATCGTCGCCGTTCCCTTCGTATCTCCCGTCGTAGTTCGTCATCGCCGCCGGCCCGCGTCGGTGACCGTGCCGTGCCGTTCGGAGCGAGTTCTCGATTCGGGTGACTGAACTGGCTACGAAGTTCTCGCGTTCTAGGGCTTCTTAAGGCGTAGGATTCTGGATGATAGCTTTATATATGCCCGATGTGTGTTCGAGAGGGCCGAATTTGTAAGGGAAATTGAAACATCTGATGATTAGCGCATAGATCCCGACTTTGCACTTTTTAGCCCTCCTCGTTGAATACACGTTTTAGAGAGAGAGGGAGGGAGGGAGAAGAGGAAGAGGGGGCGGGGGGGGCGGTTTTCGAAAAGAGGAGGACGTGGGTGGTTGCGGAGAGAGAGAGAGAGGGAGGGAGAAGGTGGGGGAAGGGGCGGTTTCTGGCGGAAGAGAGACGGGACGGGAGCGCACGCACAGATAGACTGAGAGAGAGAGAGAGAGAGAGAGGGCGGTTTCGTCACGAGAGACGTGGCGCGTGCAAATTGGATGACCGAATTTTGAGGGATTTCAGTTGCCTTTGCACGCGCCTCATTGCCCATTGGCGATACCGTCTATGCCTAGCAATTGAAACTGGAGTACGACTGAATAGACAAAAGAAGCCTCTAGGATGATCTAATTAAAGACGGGAGCAAGCCGACTTTCTCTGCCCTTAAGAAAATTCTGACCAGTTTCATCAGAGACGTCGTCATAAACGCAATCTTCCCAAGTTGGGACTCAGTAGACCCTTCCAGGAGCTGCCTCCTAATCACAAAGTTCATCCTTTTTCTCTGAGCATCGATGAAATGACATCCCATCGCCCCCAAAGTACTCTAGAATTTGCAGTGTCGCTATCACCAGCCTTACATCCATCTAGAAGGTCAAGGCCGCTCCCAAAAACCGAGACAGAGCATAAGTCACAGAGAGAAAGTTAAGGCTATTTCTTTTCTTTTCCTGTGCTCGAAACCTTTGCTAGCACGCAAAAATGCCGCTTGGTTATTAGCTCATCATATTAAGTCTAAGGATCCAAGGGAAAAATGAAGAGGAAAATATAAAGGAGAGAAGTCGATGGACACACGAGGAAAATTCCTGTGTGTTCTCCATAATGACAAACAAATGAATTCTCTTATCTACAGTAGAACAAGACCGAAAAGAGATAATACTTTCACAAGGCACAAACCTCATTTGACCAAATATTTGCTCAATGAAATCAGCAAGTACTATCTTATTTGCCCTTTATGCTGACTGGGACAATGCATTTGAAGGTGCCCTATTCTGAAGTAAGGAATTAATGATAGCTGCTGGCTGAATTGGCATAAGCAAAGAAATCAGTGAAAACACGAAGTGTAACACGAGAGCTCCGATCTTTACTTGCATTAGTTGATCCAGAACCTATACGCATCCATCGACCCGTATTAGTGGAACCTGATGAAGCGTTACAGCTCATCGCAGAAAATAGGTCCCATTTTCAAAGGAATTACCCTCGGTGAGGTGAGTGCGATGTGTTCACAGCAGCTAAGTATATATTCAGAGGACAATCATGTAAATTTGATGGGAATTGGAAAAGAGGAATTGGGTTTTCTTTGATGTTTGTCTTAATCTATGCGCAGGAAATTAAGGCATATGGTGTGGCAAAAGTTGTGGCTTCAGACAACGTTGAATTTGAGAAGGTGATTTGTTGTGGGAGTTGTTAGTTGGGCAGAGTACAGAAAGATAAGAAGAAATGGGATGATCAGGAAGCTTGATCCATTGGGGTTGCCTTTGTCATACCATGTTGGAATATTGGGTAAATTTCTCATTCACAAACAATTTCCTATTATCATAATCTTTTCAGCGATACATGAATTTCTTCTTAATCAAAAGAACTTTGCAAGACTCTGCCGGGGTGGGTAATTGAGTTTTACAGGCGTGCTTCAGATTTTGGCATGTGCGGCTTAAATAGCCGTGCTATTCTAGCAGAAAAATGTTTTAGATAAGTGATTTTGACAGAAGAATGGTGTCGAAGTCATATGGTTTTTAAGAGCAATACGTCACAGAAGGTACACATTAGAAGAAGGACAGGTCTCAACGGGGTCAAGAAATGATGTAGGGGCAATTTGACCTTGGATCGGCATCTTACAGAATGCCCTAAGTCAAGTTTTGTCAAGTTCTTGATCTCATCCTCTCAGGAGACATCAAACTAAAAACCATTTGGTTGTACTGACGCTTCAGACTACCGACGTTTTTCCCTTCTGGTTGCGTTTCTTTATGGGCTTTTGGTTGTTCTTTCAGGATACAGTGGACTTGCAGCCTATGCAGGGTTCTTCAAGATATGAAAGCCAAAGCGAGGTGAGAAGGTGTTTGTATCAATGGCACCGGGGTCAGTTGGGAACTTGGTCGGACAGCACACAAGGTTGCACAGCTGCTACATCGTTGGTTGTGATAAAAGCAAACGAAAAGTCACTTTCGCCAATGTTTCCGTCACCAAAAGTTCGTGAATCATGATGAACTCGTTTTTGTTGTTACAGGTACAACTGCTCAAGGAAAAATCTAAGTTCTAATGAGGCCTTCAACTACAGGTAGGAAACTGATTTGAACTCAACTCCCAAAAGGTCAGATCGCTTCAGAGCGTATTAAGAATCTAAATTGTACATTCTCTGCTCAAAAGAATAATATGGTTTTTTTTCCTCTGTTTGCTTTTTGTCGATTGACAGGTATTTTCTTGACGAAATCGATATATAGTTTAACAATGTGGGTGCCGAGATGCAAGAAGCCGCAGTCGCTAACATGAATACCTTTGGCAGAGTCACCGCGTCCGGAGAAACATCCACGTATACAGATTCAGGGAAAAGAGCCGCCCCCAACATGCTACAGGTCATATACAACAGAATAAAGACCCAGGGGCATTTAGCACAGATCATGTTGGTCTTTTCCAGGATTTCATCTCGGCCACCAGCAACCATCTCCACGGCGGCAAGTTGTGCCCGCTCGAGGACATCTCAGATGGCCTGCAGAGCATTCCTTGTGCTTTCACAGTGCTGTTTCACTGCGACAACATTGGGAAGAAAATTGTGAAGATTGCAGAAGAATGAGAGTTTGCTAATGGTTTGTGAGTTAGCCGGATTCAATGCCTCAATATCGGATTCCTTCAAATTTACCACATGAACTTGACGAGCGTTGTCATCTCTAATGGTACTATTTTACTCACATTACTACATATTATCAAAAGTATACGCATTGCATTGGGTAATATATTGTCATATTTTGCAAAAAGGAAATTTTTTTTACATTAAGTTGTACCCGCATCACCAGATGATATAAAGCAAATCAATTGACATTCTCGTTGCTTCCTTTGTCATATAACTTCCAATCTGAATTTTGGGGCAAAGGTTGCGATTAAAGGTGATCATCGGGGAGGCTCGTGCTGGATGGGCATCCAGTTGAGGCCTAACTTATGGCCAAGCCTTGCAACACGAAATAAAAGAACAAAAACCTTGACAAATGAAAAAATCTCGACGCGCCATGATTTGATTACATGCTTGATTATGATTATTTTCTTAACCAAATTAAGTTTTAGCTTCTTCAAGTCTATGGCATCTCTCTCTCTCTCTCTCTCCCTCTCTCCTAGTCATCTCCTTCAACCATCAGCCATAGGGGAGTGTTTGAGCTAGTCTCACCCTCTCCCCTCCCTCTTTTATTGATTTTGTTTATGTTTTATTGTTCTTTTCTTACCTTTTCTTCTCTCCCAATTTGGATTTGAGAGCTTTTTTCTCTTGATTTAGTTCTCTATTTGAGAGTTTGAACTCTCACGGTCTAGTTGTAGATCTGGGTAATATCACCTCTCGATTTAGATTTGGAAGTTTAATAAAAATACTTTGGGGAATTTGAGGTGAAGAAATTGACAAAGTTTGATTGAAAAATGAAGGTGGTGTTGTTCATATTAATAACGCCTATCTATTTTAAAAATTTAAGCAGTTATTACATGCAGAAAAATACATTTTAGAGCTCAACACATAAATAAATCACAACCGTACTTATATATTGAACTACTTTTCAGAATAATCACCCACCAATTGAGTAATTTTCTTTACCAAATTAAGTTTTAGCTTCTTCAAGTCTATACCTTAAGTAGCACCGAAACCGACACGTGACATGCGACACGATACGACATGACACGCCAACACATCATTTCTTAAAAAATAGAGAATTCCAACACGTTATATATTATATGTATATTTTATTTATAAATAATAAATTATTATTTTTATGATTATTTCAATGAAATTAATCCAATTCAAATTCAAAAATAAATAAATAATAATAAAATCCTATAATAAATTTACACTGAAAACATTAATCCACCATTTATTAATATCCTTCATTATTTTAATTTGAAAAATTCAACTCCATTTCAATAAATCCATGAAACTTGGAAAGAAAAAAAAAAAGTAATTCACATTCTAGACTTATGTATCAGGCGTGTCGAAAGAAAAAAAAAATTGAGGGTAAATTATGTATCACGGAAAGTGACAGACAAAAGAGAAGGGAGAATAAAATATTATGTTTTTCTTATTTCCTAATTTATTATTTTTATTATTGATTTTTTTATTTTTTCACATATATATGTTTTGACCTTTCATTTAGTGAAAATTTTTAAAATTGACCTCACATGTCGGAATCATGTGTTGAAAACTCGCATGTCGAAATTCCAACTCGAGTGACGAAGAGTGTCAAAAAGATTGACCAGGTGTCAGATTTTCTGACACACGTTAATCGAGTGTCGAACACGTGTTGAAGTGTCCGACACAACACGAAAGCTCCCGAAGAGTGTTGGTGCTTCCTAGTCTATACCATTACTCTCTCTCTCTTCAACCCTCAAGCTAGTCTCCACCTCCCCTCCCTCTCTGCCCTCTTTTGTTGATTTTGTTTGTGTTTTATTGCTCTTTTCCTTTTTTTCTTCTCTCCTAATTTAGATTTGAGAGTTCTCTTCTCCTAGTCTAATTCTCGATTTGAGAATTTGAACTCTCACAATTTAGATCTAGATTTGGGTGCCATCCTCTCCCGATTTAGATTTGGGAATTTAATAAATATACGTTTGGGAATTCGAGATTAAGAAATTGACAAAGTTTGATTGAAAAATGAAGTTGGTCTAGCTCATATCAATAATACCTATTACGCAATAATCTGTTCTAAAAATTTATGCTGTTATTATACGCGACAAAATACATTTTAGAGCTCAACACAAATAAATCACATAATGTCCTCTTGTGCTTATATTTCGAACTACTTTGTAGAATAATCACCCAAGAAATCGAGTAATTATGCAATTGGATATTAGTGATCACTTGGCTTTATTTGGCCAGTAGGCCTTAAGGAATCTTCTCTACTCTTGACTATTCCTTCATCTTCATTTAATTAATCGCCACTTGTCTGGCCATTGAAAATGGCATCTTCTCTTGTTGCGGGTACTACTCGTTCTTGATCCTGCCCTTGTCTTTTTGCCTTTTGTATTTGTCTTAAAACATATTTTGTATTCTTTTAATTTTGGAAAAGACAAAAAAAAAAAAAAAAAATCACAATCACAAAACAGGCGTCTTACCTAGAGTGCAGTACTGAGTTTATTAAAACCAGTCTACATAAGTAGAATATCGAGTTTTGCAATATAGTGCAAGTTAACATTTGACAGAGTGATCATATTTATAACCTAATGAGATTTTGTCTTATTTTTAGTGTATTAAGTTTAGAAATCTTTCTTGACAATATACTTGACCTCACTTTTTATGAAAATAATTCTAAAAAATATTTCAATTAATTTTTGGAAGGAAAAAAACTTTTATAACTTCAAAATGGGCGGTGGTATTTCCACCCCTACATGACTAAATTCACTCAATTTCTATTAAAAAGACAAAATTATCGTCTATCATTTAATTGCAACTTAAATTAGTGGTCTAAAATTTATTTACTTTCCTTTTTTTTTTTAGTTTTTCTATTTTTGTGTAGGATCTACTTACCATAATTAAGAATTTTATATGTTTAGGTTTTGTTTGTTGTAGATTTTCCATGTACATTAAAGGCACTTTTTTTTATTGCTAGATATTACCTCTACAAATGTTTATTTTGTTGAAAAGAGAGATTTCCTAGAATTCTAATTCTTTTTCATGCCGTCGATTGCATTTATAGATAAATTGTTAAGTAGATGAAATTTAATTACATCAAAATATTGCACAAAGTAAAAACTTTAAAAATCCTAGTGAAAAATCATTATTTTGGATTAACAAAAATTCATATCATTTATGAATTGTACAAAAAAAAATCAAGATCCCTTATTGTGTATAATGTTTTTTGTGTTTTCCTATATATTCATATAATGTCTTACATGCTTTATATAAAAGTATTTCACTAGTATAATAAGGAAAAAGGATAAATTCTTTTATATTGTAAAGAAAGAGATTTAATATACATAGTAGACTAATGAAATTAATAAAAAGTTCACCAAGAAAGTGAGATTTTGAGATAGGAGGGACAAAAAAATAGATAATTTTTTTATAAGATCAATAATAAAGAATAGACTTTTCAGTTTTATACTATATCAAATAATGTCTTTTTTTTTTTTTTTACTATTAGTGAGATGATTTTACACAAAGTATGTAAAATCTTATAAGAATATCTGAGAATGCATGCTTCTTTAATACGCTAAAAAACAAAATATGTGAAATGCTTAATTACGGACCGATCATGAATAGAAAAGAAAAAAAAAATGGAAGAAATGATTGGGGCCATCACTTTAAACTGCAATTGAAAGATTAAAGACAATTTTGTCTTTTTAGTGTAAATAGGGGTAGATGTAGTCATTTAGAAGTGGAAATAGCGCCGCCCTTTTAAAATGTCAATAACTAAACATGTTGAAACTTTTGTAATAATCTTATTTAAATTAATCAAATTTTAGACAAGGAAAATAAAAAGTGAAGACCCACGTATGCGACCAACAAGTATGTGACCCTGAAGACCCACGTAGAGGGTGCACCCAAAGAATCTGATTTTGAGCTCAAAACCTCACTTTTGGCTCTATCGCTCAACCCTGGTTCAGGCGAGATGATAGTGAAGAACCTTTACGTGTCCATCGACCTGTATTAGTTGAACCGGATGAAGCGTTACAGCTCATCATAGAGAACTAGTCCCAGTTTCGAAGGAATTACTCTTGACAAGGTGAGTGACTTGCTCACAGCAGCTAAATATATTTTCAGAGGACATCACGTAAATGTTATGGGAATTAGAAAAATGGAATTGGGTTTTCTTTAATTTTTGTCTTCAAATCTGTGTGCAGGAAATTGAGGCATATGGTGTGGCAAAAGTTGTGGTTTCAGACAATGTTGAATTTGGTGACGTGGTTGTGGGAGTTATTACTTGGGCAGAGTACAGTAAGATAAGAAGAAATAAGATGATTAGGAAGCTTGATCCATTGGGGTTCCCTTTCTCCTACCATGTTGGAATATTGGGTAAATTTCTCATTCACAGACAATTTCCCATTATCAAAATCTTTTCAATGATACATGAATTTCTTCTTAATCAAAAAAACTTTACAAGACTCTGCTGGAACAGGGAAGAGAGCATTAGAGGCGTGCTTCGGATTTTGGCGTATGCCTGCTTAAGTAGCAGAGCTATTCCCGCAGAAAATGTTTTAGTTGACAGATTTTGAAAGAAGAAACATAAGAATTCAATATGGTATTGAAGTCATACGGTTTATTACAGCAATTTGTCACAGAAGCCACACATTTCAAAAAGGACAGGTCTTCTTGATCGGATCAAGAAATGATGTAGGGTTTATCTGACCTTGGATCGACATCAAGCAAAATGTGCTACAGTTGGGTGATACAAATGATGTCTCAACCTATGTCAAGTTCTTGATCTCAGCCTATCAGGAGACATCAAACTGAAAAACATTTGTTTGCACTGATGCTCTAGGCTACCAAACGCTTTTTCCCCTTCTAGTTGCGTTTCTTTATGGGTTTTTGCTTGTTCTTTCAGGATACAGTGGACTTACAGCCTATGCTGGGTTCTTCGAGATATGCAAGCCGAAGCGAGGCGAGAAGGTGTTAGTATCGGCGGCATCAGGGTCAGTCGGGAACTTGGTTGGACAGTATGCAAAGTTGCACGGGTGTTATGTTGTCGGTTGTGCTGGAAGCAAACAAAAGGTCACTTTCCCCATAGTCCTACATTACAACTTTCCCCAATGTTTCCTTCACCAAAAGATCACGAATCATGATGAATTTGTTTCGTTGTTACAGGTACAACTGCTCAAGGAAAAACTGGGTTTTGATGAGGCCTTCAACTACAGGGAGGAAACTAATTTGAACTCAACTCTCAAAAGGTTGGAAGCTTCAGAGCGTATCAAGAATCTAGATTGTATATTCTCTTTTCAAAAGAAAAATCTAGTCATTTTTCTTGTGTTTGTTTTTGTCAATTGACAGGTATTTTCCCAATGGGATCGATATATACTTTGACAACGTGGGCGCTGAGATGCAAGAAGCGGCGGTTGCTAACATGAATACCTTTGGTAGAGTTGCTGTGTGCGGAGTAATATCCGAGTATATAGATTCAGAGAAAAAAGCCGCGCCCGACGTGTTAGATCTCATTTACAAGAGAATAAAGATCCAGGGCTTTTTAGCCGGTGATCACGTTGGTCTTTTCCAGGATTTTGTCTCAACCACCAGCAACCATCTCCACAGCGGCGAGTTGTGCCTGCTCGAGGACATCTCGGATGGCCTGGACAGCATTCCCTTTGCTTTCACAGGGCTGTTTCGGGGCGACAACATTGGGAAGAAAATCGTTAAGATTGCAGAAGAATGAGAGTTTGCTAATGGGTGTTATAACTTAGCTAGATTAATGCCTCAATATCTGATTCCTTCAAGTTTACTTCGAGTGCTGTCATCTCTTTTTCTACTGAATACTCACATCACTGCATATCATCAAAATATACGCATTGCGTGGGATAATATATTATCATATTTTGCAAAAGGAAAAAATTTACTTAAGGCTGTACTGGCATCACTGAATAATATATAACGAATGTTGTGATTAATGGTGCTCATCTGGCAAGTTCGTGCTGGATAGGCGTCTAGTTGAGGCCTAACTTACAGCCCGGGTTTGCAACATGAAATAAAAGAACAAAAAGTTCAGGCCCATGGAAAAAAAATCTTGGCAAATGAAAAATTCTCAACGTGCCATGACAAAATTAGGTGCTTGGTTATGATTGTTTTCATAACCATTTAAGTTACCAGCTTCTTCAAGTCTATACATTTGGTTTAGCCTTACTCTTACGGTTGCTTGAAATTTTGCTTAAAATAGAGAGATTTGCATGACTCATGCTATACTACTTGCTACAGTTGTAATCATATCACGTAGAGTTGTCATTCATATAGAGTTGTAACCAAGCTGAGTTGACGCAATTCAATGATCAAACTCGACTCGACACAAACCTGTAAGGCTTGATACCCAATTTGAGCTTAATCGAGCTTGACTTCTCAAACTCGAGCATGACTTAATTTACTCTTTAATAGGCTTATAGTTCCACTCAACTTTATTCAATTAGCCGAGTACTTTTTGTTTAAGCTCGTATTAAGCTTGGACTTGAGCTCGAGCTTGAGTTGGAGTCTAAAAGTACAATGCAATTGATCAATAATATGACTTTTTGTGTGTGCATAAAATGTAAAAAAGTAGTTATCATTGGGCTTGCGAATTACTTTGATCTAAGTAATTTTTAACTCATGCTTGACTCAATTAGA